>BSBN01000278.1:3819000-5092000 GCA_027924645.1 Cunninghamia lanceolata
AAAGACATTCTGATTGTCCTCACTACAGCAAAAACCTAACTGAACCCCTGGTTCAAACCCCTAGTTATAGTAATAAATACAGGTGAACCAGCTCTTCAAAATATCTCTGAGCAGTGTCAAATCTGGGCGAAATATTGCCCCTTCTGAGAAGTTCCGGCAGCTGGGCAATAACTCTTGTTTGTCTGTTGTAGTAATACTCTCAGCTGCAACATTGTTCTTCACTTGAATGGCCTTGACTTTTTTGCACTTCATCCTTATCTTCCTGCTCCTGAGATCAGATTTCCCTCCTCCATGAGGTCACTGTGTTGACTTTCCAGCTGCTTCCTCAACTGCAAGCCTGCAAGACAAGACAAGCAATAAGTATTTCATTTATCACATAAACAGCATGAAATTAAAATAACCGTTTAAATCCAGGTGACTGCGCAAAATCGCGGAGATCAGATCCAGAATACTCCTCAAACGTGCCCAAAATGCGTTCAGACTGCTCAAAATTCATCGGGTCAACTATCGCTGACCAGGAAAATGCCACAGGCGCCAAAAAAAAACACTTTAAAATTCCACCGCCTCATTTCCTGCCCATCGGTATGACTATCGCTATCGGCGTGTCAAAAAACATGTTAGCCGACATTCTCTTCATCTGCATGATATTCTGGAAATATGATGCTCTCCCTTCTGAAGGTCCAGATGACGTCATCAGGATGTTTCGCTTCTGTGTAATGGGGAAAAGAACAACATCATCATCATCATCATCATGTTGAAGGAGAAAAGGAGGATATGGAATATGATCCTGGTGCTGAGGAAAGGAATATGATGGTGACGTCATCGTCATATTCAGGCTTCACAAAAATGCAAAAGATGACATCATCGTCATATTCGGGCTTCACAAAAAATGCAAAAGATGACGTCATCGTCATATTCGGGCTTCATAAAAATGCAAAAGATGACGTCATCGTCATATTCGTTAAGATCAGGGGATAAATGCAATATCGGGTCACCTAAGGAGCATGATCAGGATGATGAATGTAATATGACCCTTTTTGCGGCCAAGGTAACCCTCTCGAAAGATCAGGATGATGATGATCATCAGGATATTTGGGGCTTTTGTCGAACTTAGAATAAGACGTCATCATCATATTCGTGAACCGGATCGTGCTTTGGAAAATATCCTGCCGAAGGGAAATGTGATGATGATGATCATCAGGATATTTGCTTCTTCATTTATCAGATCAGGATGACGTCATCATGATATCCGGAGCCTTTGTTAAACTTAAAACATGACATCATCATGATATTTCGCCAACCGGATCATGTTTTGGAAAAATATCCTGCCGAAGGGAAATCAGGATGATGAGGATCATCAGGATATTTTCAAAAGGTCTTACTTCATCGGCAGGAGGACTTTACGAAATATCAGGTGGACAAACAAGATCATGATGATCTTGACAACAGGACAGGATAAAAATATGATGATCCTCCTCATCGAATTATCATGATGACGTAACCATCATATTTCGTTTTCGGAGCATGAAGATGAGTTGAGGTCATCATCAGGTTTGCGCTAGGGTGATATTTAAAATATGATCATGCTGTTGAGGAATGGAATATCACCCTTCCTCAAAAGATAGGGTGATCATCATGATCATGCAAAAGGAGATTAGGAGGATATGAATATGATGATCCTCTTTATCGAATATCATGATGATGTCTCCATCACTTAGCGAATTTCAGCGAATATGACCCTCTTGTGAAAGATCAGGATGATGATCATGATCATGCAAAAGGAGATCAGGAGGATATGAAGTCGTCATCATCATCTTAGCGAACTTCAGCAAATATCAGGATGATGACCTTCTGATAGGATTTGAACATGCGCATGCAAATATGCCGATGGTGGATTTTCTAAGTCAGGATGATCTTATAATATCAGCATGCTATTATAATATCAGGCGATGTAAAAATATCATGATGCTCGCGATACAAAAGACCACTCGACGGGGAAAACTTACTATGACTTAAAGTTGACGTCATCAGGATATTTGAACCTCAGGATATTATCGGGGGGGCGTTTCAAATATGATGATGATGTCGTTGTTCTTCATACAGCAAAACCGAGTTTATAAAATATGACCCTTCCTAAAATCATGATGCTCATGATGCGCATAAGGCCATTTGATGGGTAAAAGGCACTACCACCTAAGATTGACGTCCGGATATTGCGACTGCATGATTTTATCGGGTGATAGACCAAGATCATGATGATCTTGACAACATGAAAAAATATGATGATCACTTGCGATTATCAGGTTTGACCAAAACTTTGACCGTGCATAACTCCCACATATGGACGAATTTTTAAGTGAAGTAAAAGGCAAACCTGCATGGAATTTCAAGCTCTTTCTAAATATGAGGTCATAGAAACAAAATATGAACTTTGACAAACTGACCTCATGATGATGACCTACCTTATCCAATATCATGATGATGATGCACTTGACCTTTTTTTACCAAACCACCAGAAAGCAGACAAACACAAGCAGAAGCAAAAGGGAAAACATCAGCAGGGGTCCTCGTTTTGCTAAGGAGCAAAATGGGGCATGTTGTGAACATCACAACAGGGATGAGTTAGGAGATAGGCTCTATTAGTGTTTTGAAGATAACGATGATCATTTGTCCCTAATAGAGCAACTTACCACTATCAAAAGGGCTCCTTATGAATTTAAGTGGATTTTAATTTCAGGTTTCAAAAGACTTGGTACATAATCCCACCATTGGTGAGACCTTCCCCTAATTCCACCTTCTTGTATTATTTGAGATCCCTGAACAATGATGTCGTTGTCATGATTCAGTCTCTAGGAGGGGATGTGTTACCAGATGCTTATGACATAGCAATAAGGGAAGAAAATTGTTTGATTCCAGCTAGAAAGATTGCTCCCAGGCCTCCAATGCTATTATTTCTAAAGGCCCTAGTCCTTCATCCAATTATAGTACCAATTCCTATAGCTAATGTGCCATACCAAGATCCTAATCAACCCTATCAACCTAGCAGGCAACCTTGTCAAGGGAATAGTCAAAGACAAAATCAACTGAGCTTGTTAGGCCCCTAAACTCCATAAACTTAATTGCTACAAGTACATCATGCATACTTGTTCTAATTCAGAACAACCTAGCTCAAGGTTATGAGTGGTGCTATCCAGGCAGTCCATCAGCAGTCCCAAAACTGTAGGCTAGACCTAATCAACAGGCTATGGGAGGACAAAGGAAAAGGGTGCTGCAACAATAATGGGTTACACTTTCTAGGACATCCTAATTTTTGCTAAAATCACATATTTTTAGAAAATATAATGATTTAAGCCTTGAAAGGTTCCATTTAAAGGATTTTAATTGAAGAGGGTTTGATCAAACCCCCTTAGATTCAAACCCCCTTGGATAGAATCCTGCTAGTTTTAAACCATACCTATAATGGAGTCTCCTCTACACCTATCAAAATGCTGATAAAAAACCACTTTTGATTTACCTTTTGGGGGATCAAATGAATTCATTTAAAATTTATGTTGTGTAAGTATGTAGTCCTTATTATAAGCTTCCCAAAAAGTATAATTTTAAATATATTTAATTTGATTATTATATTTATTTTTTATTTCTTGTGAATGTAGGTTTTTCACCGAACATCAAGTTCTCTATTCTACACACATGGAAAATTAGTAAATTAGTGAAAAAAAATTCTAAAAAATATCTATGCCCTAGGTATTGATGTCCTTGTTTCAACCAAAAAAAAAAGAATTTCGATACATACAGAAAAAGTTATGTTTTACGAAATACACCTATGTTTAAATTATAATTGGTTTGACTTCAAAACTTAATTAAAAAAAATATTCAAAAAAATATTATGAAACCAAATGCATGCCCTATATATCGGTGTTATCAATCTAAATTCAAAAGAATCAGAATTTTATCCTTTGTAGAAAAAAAGTTATGTGCTACAGAATACACATCACTTTAAAAAAATGTTGTTTACTATTAAAAACTAGTTATCAAAGGAGACGCAAAAAAATTTACAATTTAACTCCAAAATTTAAAAAAAAAATATATTTAGAATCTACAAATAAAATCTCACAAATCACTAGTTTGTATCATTTCCAAATTCCTAATAGTTTAGCAGCTATAGGTGTCAGAAAGTGAAGATTTAGTTCAAAATGTTGATTTCAATGTCAAGTTTGGCCAAAAAGTGTAACCCATTATTGTGGTATGACCCAAAATGCAGGTTGAATGTATGTTTTTGAATTGGCAAGAGGATGAGGATGCTAAGGAGGAGGTTTCTATAGAGATTATTATTAGGGTTGACAATGCCACTCTATTTTAGGAACTACTTGGTTTCATTGAATATGAAGAGGATAACCAGATGCCAATAATTTTGGAGTAGCATGAGGATGATGAAAATAATGGCAAGTTGTTGCAACTTGGGGCCAAAAATGATAGCAAAGTTTCATCTTATGAAGGAGAGGATCTAAGCAACCCTATATTGAAGAGTGCAGAGGACTTGGAGGATGCTCATTTTTAGGATGAGCTTGATGTTTTCTGCTCAAATATGGATAGTAAACCAACTCCTCTCAATGAGGCAGATCATGAGTAGTTTGAGAAGATTAAGGAGGTAATCATCCCTCCAATTGATACACAAGAGTCAAAACATTCAAACTAGTAGGAGAAGATAGAAATAAAATAGAGGCATGAGATCAACTCTATTGATTTGCATGTCATCTCAAAGGGATGCCCTATAAGGCATTTGGTCCAACCGGAAACATATGAGAAAGAGTCACCACTTGTCATGCTTACCTTTGAGCATGATGTTGAGCATTAATATGAGCAGGATCAACCCATTTATCCACCTCTTAGTAGCAACATTTCCAATCAGTTCAGGTGGGTAAGTGAGTTTATTTTTATTCTTAGGAAAGTGTTTCACCACTTTGTTGTATGCCCATCCCTTCCCTACCTCTTTTTAACTGCCCATAGGCATGAAAAGCAATGTAAATTGTTAAGAAAGGGTAGTTATTTTGAAAAACTAGTTAATGGTTTTGTTTGAGGTCATTTCCTTGTTGTTAGTTTAGGTTTAGGATAGGTTTGTTTTGTGTAGTTTTCCTTTCCTCCAAGTGCTCTTGCATAGGCTGCATCCTCATTAGGAGGTTGTTACTTATTTATTTTCTAGAGGCAATTTTCAATTTTGTGTGATCTTGTTGCTGCAGTCTCCTTTTGACTCTATGCACAATGGATTGTATAAGGTAATTGGATCTCTGTGTTTAGTAGGCAAACACCCCTGCATAGTCACCAAAATGTTCTCATATTTTCTCCCAGGTCAAAATAACCCAAAAAACTCCTACCTTCCATCAGAGAAATCTGATATGAGAAAGCCTAAATGGGAGGTTCCCCTTAGAAGAATCCTAAAATTTCCTAACTATTTTTTCTTACCCTATTTTGTAGTAGCAAACTTGAAGGTTCGCGAACCTACTGGTTTACCGACTAAAGGAACCAAGCAGGCATAATTTCTCTAAGGAAAGAAAAGTGACAAAGGTTTGCTTTTATCAACAAAAATTTAGTTCGGTGAACCTTAGGTTTATTGATCGATAGTTTTGCCAACAAAGGAGTGAAGGCCAAGATAGGGTGAAGATGAGGACAAGGTTATCAGCCACAAGAAGAGTTGGCAAACCGCTTGGTTCGCCGATCGACAAATTCGTCAGCAAAGATAGAGGCTAAGAGAATGATGGTTCACCAAAGTGGAAAATCACCGATGAAGGAGATATGAAAAGAAAAGAAGATAAGGAAGACATCAGCAAAAGGGACAAAGGAAAGCCTTAGTCAAAAAAGTTTGAGTTTGATGAACTTAAAGTTTGTCGATCGACAAGTTCACCGATTGGTGAATTCACTGACTAAGGAAAAAAAGACAAAGGAGGACCGAGGCCAAGTTCACAACAGTCAATATTTCACCAATAGAGAAGAAAAAGAAGAGAAAATTGGCTAAGGGGATAGTTCACAAAGTAGAGATTTCATCGACTGAAGGAAAAGCAAAGACAAAAATAGTTCACGAAGGAGAGATTTTGCCGATAAGGACAAATAATAGTCTGAAGCAAAGTAAAGTGAAAATTAATGTAAAAATAAAGCATGTAATATGATGTAATGCTTTAGAATTTTTTTAAAGAAATTTAAAATATTTTAAATTGTTGTAAAATCTTTTAAAAGGTGTCACTTTTTTGAATGCCCTAAAAGTGTGCTTCCACAGGTGGCGCCATTGTTGCAGATTGATGTCACATAGGTGGTTGACACAGTGCAAACCTTTAATGCATAAGTACTTGAAATGAATGAATCAGATGAAGTATCCCTTCAACCCATGCTTCTATAGGTCCTTTCAAGGAAAAATCAATGCACAAGATATGGGTGGCCATCCAGGCTGTGAATTTTTTAACACCAAGCATTGACATTCTTCCAATTTGTAGGTTCTGATAGGGCCTCTAGGCTAGATTTTAATGCAGCATGGGCGACTTGGCATAACTTGTTGAAAAATTTTCAATGCCCATTTTGTGCAGTGAAGGTAGAATCTATATATACATGTTAAAAAGATGTATTTATGGTTGATTGGTTGGACTGGGTCATTTCTAGAGGCAGAAAGTTCTTTGTAGGTTCAAGCCTTGTGGTTTTCTCTAGAATTGGGTGGATTTGATGGACTATGCTCTTTTTTTGAGCCTCTCATGTCTTTGTACCAGTTCAAAAATGAAGGAGAGTCTATCACTTTGTGTCTATCTCATGCCTGTAATGAATTATTCTTCTTTTGTAATGGTCATTTAGCCTCTATGATCAATATAAACTAAATTTTGCCTCTCTCATTGTTCTTGCGCTGCATTTATTTGATAGATGTAAGATTTGTATTGTGGATAAGTTAGTCTTTTTCATACTTTCATCTCTATTCCTTAACCTCTATTTAAACCTGCATGAGTCTGTGTGAATCGCCTTTAGCATTTGAGATCATTATTGTGTTATGTCAATTGCATTCAAACACCCTAAATCTTGGTGTATCACCTTTCTCTTTTTGTATTCCTTCTCTCCCTTTTCCCTGGTGATCATTATCATAGGTTTAGTTGATTTCTCTGGACCTTAAGTCCAGAAAAAGGAACCAATCTTCTCTGGAGGTTTGATCTCATTTACAAGATCCCACACCTTGAGATCATTCCCATGTTACATTGAAATTGTTGGAACTATCAAAGCTTCAACAATAGGGTGCAATTTTAGGTGATAATAGTAATGTCATAATCAAAATAACTTTTAGGGGATCCACCATTAGCCCTTCTTTACTTATAATACATCCTAATAGTGTGCCAAAAGGTACCATAAATATGCATTTCTTTAAGTTTAAACAAAATTTGTAGGCTTCTGCATTTGTTTAGCATCATGCAAAGCATTTGTACATGGCATTTCTCTAGTCCATAGACTATCTAGTTGTCTAAATAGACTTCCAGGAAATCATGGATAGAGTCTTTAAAGGTGTTGACCATTATACAACTAAACATTACCGATGTATTTTCAATCCAAAGGGCATCACCATGTACATAAATGAGCCCCATTCTATGAAAGAATAGATTTCTCTACTTATAACCTATTCTAAGATCTCCTCTGTGAAGGGTGTTGGAAAAGGATCATGTATATAGGCTTTATTTACTTTCTTGAAATCTATGCAGATCCTTATTTCTCCTATCTTTTTATTTTGTAGAACCATCAGGCTAATCCATTCTACATCATCCACTAGCTTTATAATTCCTACAGATATCATTTTATCTAGTTCCACTTTTACTTTCTTTTTCATATTTGGATTTAGCCTATAAGGTCTTTTCTTCTGCAGTTTTACCCCTTCCCTTAACTGTATTCATGACTCGTGCCTCTTCTTTAATTCCTTTTAGGTTAGTGAATATGTGAGGGAAAAGATCTTCATATTCTGATAGTATTTCAAATACCTGCATTACCACCTTCTCATCCTAGTAATCTACAATATTTGTTAGCTTTGGATCTCTTGATGTAGCCATATTTTCTTCTCTGAGTCTCAATGCTTGATTGTAATATTTTTCCTTTGATTCACTATCTAATAATATTTATCTTTCCCCTTGTTTTACTTCTATATCCAATTTTGGTTTGTCATTTTTATCCTCCTAGTGTGTTATCTAGCATCTTCTTCCAGAATACTAATTTTCCTTATTCATCCATTCTATAAGCTTCCATATTCCATCTAACCTTGGTAGTGCTAGAGTTTGTTAGATGTCTATTATGTCTTCCTCTATTGGTTTGAATATGATTATTTTCATCTTGAGTAATGTATTATAGATATCTTTGTTTGGATTGTAGAATGAAAATGTATGTATGAAATCTTGTTGGAGTTCTACCCAATCCTTTGTTTATGTTCTTTTTTCTTGGTTAATATACTAGGTTTGTGCTACTGGTGTGAGAGTCCAGTAAAACATCTGTATATATAGTCTTGTGTCATATTCTTTTCTAGGCTTCCGCATAGTTATACATGTGTCTAGATGTTCCTTTGGTGATATTGTCCCATTGTATTTCAGAACTATTTCATATTCTCCTTCCTGCATCTATCATCCATCCATTGCAAGGTTATGAGAGGAGGTCAAGTCGACAAGTAGGATTTCCTTGGGCTAGTCATAGAGGCAGTTTCACTGAGGTAAATTTTACCATCTCTAATCATTATGCATTTAAATAATGTTATGTATCTGTTTTGTTCAAATAACCTTAAACTCTATTTTTAATGATGACAAATTTGGAGACTCCTCATCTTTGTCAGTCAACAGAGGTGGGTATTGTTGTAGCTATTTTGTCTACAAATCCTTTGACTGAGGTATGAGCTAGTAACATTTAAATCACATTTTGTATTTCTTGTTTTATCTCATCATTTAATTTACATAAATTATATTCATGTTTACTCAAATTTTCTTTTTCATGCTTCTCACAAGATGTCACAAATCCTACCCATCCAACTACAAAATAAGAGAGATGATAAATGATTGAGAGGGATCACCAGTTGGTGGTAAGTGATTGATTACCTATGTCATGTTGTATATTTCATGTTTTATATATTAATGTGGATATTTTTTGATTGTATTGATAGGTGGAGCTTCAAAAATCTCTATCAAGGAGGTCTAGTCAACAGATGAGAGAGGAAAAGTTGTTGACTAATTCTCCATCTTCACAGCTAAAAAAGGGTTGTCGATTATTTGATAGCACTCCCTAGGAAATTTGATTTTGACACATTTTGTTGTATGCCTATATGGCTTTGTAAACATACTTTTCTTTCTTACAGATGTATATCATTGTATATGCCTATATGGCTTTGTTTGTACATGCCTATATGGATTTATATATAAAATATATGTTATTTTTATGACATTATGTATATGAGATTTTACATTATATATAATGATTACTTATGGTTACAAGATAGATAATGTATCATTCTTAAAAGTTTTATATTGTGTACGTGTTCTTCAATATTTCCATGAAATGATATTACGTTGAATTATGGTTCAATATATTTGTAGATTGTCTGATTAATTCAAATATTTTGACAACATCCTTGCAAAATACATTTTGTACATATCCTTCAATCATGGCATTTCATGAGACCACATTTATTTGAGGCATCATGTCAAATAGTTCATGCGCCTTGTCTATGCTTCCAAATTATGCATACATGTCTCCCAAGGTAGTTGCAACTACAACATCTGAGACAATTCTCATATCCTTTATTCTTTGATGGATGTCCATAACCTATTCCAAAGATCAGATTTTGGCACAGGCAGGGAGGATGCTAGCAAAGGTTATGGAATTTGGATTTACAGCCGCCAATTGCATTTTCTTGAAGTTTCTAAAGCCTTATTAAAAAATCCATTTTGTGCACATCTTGCAATCATTTCATTCTATGAGACAACATTTCTTTGAGGCATCATGTCAAATAATTCACGTGCCTTGTCTATGCTTCCACCCTTTGCATACATGTCTCATAGAGCAGTCGTAACTACAACATCTAAAATAATTCCCATATCCTTTATGCTTTGATGGATGACCATACCCTATTCCAAAGATCACATTTCAACATCAACAAGGAGGATGTTGGCTAAGGTTGTGGAATTTGTCTTTACACCCGCCAATTGCATTTTCTTGAAAGTTTCTAAAGCCTTATAAAAAAATCCATTTTGTGCATATCTTGCAATCATTGTATTCCATGAGACAACATTTCTTTGAGGCATCCTGTCAAACAATTCATGTGCCTTGTCTATGCTTCCACACTTTGCATACATATCTCCCAGGGTAGTTGCAACTACAACATATGATGAAATTCCCATATCCTTTATGCTTTGATGGATGTCCATACCCTATTTTGAAGATCCCATTTTGGCATAGGCAAGGAGGATGCTAGAAAAGGTTGTGGAGTTTGGCTTTACAGCCACCAATTGCATCTTCTTGAATGTTTCTAAAGCCTTTAAAAAAATCCATTTTGTGCACATCTTACAATCATTGCATTCCATGAGACAACATTTCTTTGAGTAATCATGTCAAATAGTTCATGTGCCTTGCCTATGCTTCCACACTTTGCATACATGTCTCCCAAGGCAGTTGTAACTACAACATTTGACGAAATTCCCATATCCTGTATGCTTTGATGGATGTCCATACCCTGTTCCAAAGATCCCATTTTGGCATAGGCAAGGAGGATGCTAGCAAAGGGTGTGGAATTTGGATTCAAACCCGCCAATTTCATTTTCTTGAAAGTTTCTAAAGCCTTATCAAAAAATCCATTTTGTACATATCGTGCAATCATTGCATTCCATGAGACAACATTTCTTTGAGGCATCATGTCAAATAGTTCACGTGCCTTGTCTATGCTTCCACACTTTGCATACATGTCTTGTAGGGTAGTTACAAATACAACATCTAACAAAATTTCCATATCCTTTATGCTTTGATGGATGACCATACCTTGTTCCAAAGATCCCATTTTGGCATAGGCAAGGAGGATTCTAGATGAGGTTGTGGAATTTGGCTTTACACCCGCCAATTGCATTTTCTTGAAAGTTTCTAAAGCCTTATCAAAAAATTTATTTTGTACATATCTTGCAATCATTGCATTCCATGAGACAAGATTTATTTGAGGCATCATGTCAAATAGTTCATGTGTCTTGTCTATGCTTCCACACTTTGTATACATGTCTCCCAGGGCAGTTGCAACTACAACATCTGATGGAATTCCCATATCCTTTATGCTTTGATGGATGTCCATACCATGCTTCGAAGATCCCATTTTGGCATAGGCAAAGAGGATGCTAGAAAAGTTGTGGAATTTAGCTTTACACCTTCCAATTGCATTTTCTTAAAAGTCTCTAAAGATTTATCAAAAAATCCATTTTGTGCATATCTTGCAATCATTGCATTCCATGAGACAATATTTCTTTGAGGCATCATGTCAAATAGTTCATATGCCTTGTCTATGATTCCACACTTTGCATACATGTCTCCTAGGGTAGTTGCAACTAAAACATTTGATAAAATTCAAATGTCCTTTATGCATATGCAAAGAGGATGCTGGTAAAGGTTGTGGAATTTGGATTTACACATGCCAATGACATTTGATTGAAAGTTTCTAAAGCCTTATCAAAAAATCTATTTTGTGCATATCTTGTAATCATTGCATTCCATGACACAACATTTCTTTGAGGCATGATGTCAAATAGTTCACGTGCCTTGTCTATGCTTCCAAACTTTGCGTACATGTTTCTCAAGATAGTTGCAACTACAACATCTGACGAAATTCCCATATCCTTTATGGTTTGATGGATGCCCATACCCTATTCCAAAGATCCCATTTTGGCATACATGTCTCTCAGGGCAGTTGCAACTACAACATTACCAAGGGAAATGGACATACACAAAATCTAAATGGTTAAAGATTCATATTGATTAAACTTAGTCTATAGATAAATTATAAAGATTTTAATCATGAACCTAATAATATTATTAGTAGTATTTAATTTTGTAAGAATTTTCTTATGTAGTGTTATTTTATAATGACAAGAAATGAACAAAGTAAAAAGTGACAAACTCAATCATTATTGATAAGGACAAAGTATAAAGTGACAAAATCCAGTATTCATGATTTTAATCATGAACCTATCCTCTAAGTTTGGCTCCAGGTTCCAATTTATTGAGTATGAGAATGCTCCCTTTGATTTCTTCTAATGTCATAAATCTAGCCATTTTACTAAAAACTATCGTACCAAAAGTCTTAGTAAAAAGGAAGTTATTCTAATAATCAATCAAAACAAGTAACAAAAAAGATCTCCTTCAAGTCATGTTTATCCTAGGGCTTGGTGAGTTGCCATTGGCGACCAAACCCTATGTCTTCATGACACCATATTAGCTTGATTTTGGCAAGAAAACTTGATATGCATCCTTGAATTCACTCATAATTCATAAATTTATCATGTTAAGCTTGCTAACTATCTAAGATGAAGTCTGAAACAAGAATATCCATGATACATTTAAGCTCTACCATGCATGAATACTATTATGGTAGCCAAAACAACACTTTCACTCTTTTTCCCTTACCTATATCATAATGTAAAAGTTAATCTAAATCATAAAAAGTGAATATTACATAGCTTTATGCACCCTCCCACATGTGTCAGCCCAATATAAGGAGTTTGGGAATGAAAAAGGGCTTTATAATAGTTTATAGGAAAAGACAGTCTTATAATGATAAACCCAACAAAGTTTAACACCTTTTTGTATAATTTAACACTTTTGAGGCTTAAGGACCTCTTGTCCATACAGTTACCTGTGTGGGCCCCATTAGTGATCTCATAATTTTAGTGAAAGGTGATGGCCAATTAGAAATTTAAACATTTTCCCCTCCCTTTTCAATTCAAATTTTAGCACCCAAATGACTTGTGAATGGTTTTAAGGCTTAATTAAGGTTTATGTGACTATTTTAAGACATTTATGCAAAGGTTTGAAGGATTTAAATATTCCAAAAATGATAAAGAGAGGAAGAGAGAGAGACACAAGTCTAGCATTCCCTCATTTCACCTAGGTTACAGACACAACAAAATGAGGAAGAGAGGAAGAGAGTCACATAGGGAGAGAGACAAGTTTGGCATGATTCACATATCTTCATTTCACCTTAAATATGGTTTCCATTCTTTGTATCCTCATTTGAACTTTCTACATTTTCTTTACACCCACTAATTTCATTTGCTTGAAAGTTTCTAAAGCCTTATAAAAAATCCATTTTGTACATATCCTGCAATCATTGTAGTCCATGAGATAACATTTCTTTGAAGCATCATGTCAAATAGTTCACGTGCCTCGTCTATGCTTCCACACTTTGCATACATGTCTACTAGAGAAGTTGCAACTACAACATTTGACAAAATTCCCATATCCTTTATGCTTTTATGGATGTCCATGTACCCTATTCCAAAGATTCTTTATGCATTCCATGAGATGTGATATCTTTGAGGTGTATTGTCAAATAGTTTATATGACTTTGTATCTAGTGTTGAGTGTTGAATTGCAAGAACAAGGCATACATTGGAGAACACATTAGATAACACCTTTGATTAATTCCCTAGAACACATTGGATCAAGCGAGAACACCATATCAACCTAAGGAGAGTAGAGGAAAGACCTAAAAATGGAGATTACAACATAGCTTTTAGTTTAGTTTCATCTATTAGAAAGGTGCTAGGAGTGAAATTTTGCATTCCATACCTCATGGTCTCAAATGAATTGTGCCAACATATTAGGGTGGGAAGGTGAATGTTAGGAGAGGTGTCTTTTTGGTGGCAAAGCCCCCTATTCATTATTGGCTACATTAGATGGAGATAGTCTCTTAAAAACCCTAAGACAAAAAAGGTGTCAAACTTTGGACCAATTGTTTTGTCAAAAATGAGACCTACGAACATCTTCTTTGCATTTATAGGTGAATGTTAGGTCCACCTACAAATACCTACCTCATTTTTTAAATCAATTTCATTTGCCTACAGTGGCAAGGAACATAGTGTTCCAAAATGCTTCAGTTTCATGCAGTGGAAAGGTGCTAGGAGTGAAATTTTGCAGTCAACACCTTGTGGGGCCAAACATATTGGTAGATGGTCAGCGCTCCCCATGGGACTTGTGACAAGGACTAACCGCTTCCCATGGATTCATGAACTCTAGCGCTTGTATCAGAAATTGATGGGTCGACCTTTTGGTTTAACAACAATTGTTGGTCAACAATTGGTATCAAAGCCAAAGGTCTCAAGTTTGAAACTCCCCAGGTAATGCTGGGGGGAGTTTGTTGGAAAATGGTCAGTGCTCCCTGTGGGATTTGTGAGATGGACTAATTATCTCTAGCACTTGTATCAGAAATTGATGGGTTGACCTTTTGGTTTAATGGAAATCGTAGGCCGACAAAATAGACTATGCCAACACATCAAGGTAGGTGGATAAATGCTAGGGGAGGTCCCATTTCATGCACTAAGGTTCCATTTGATGGAGCAGTTCTCAAAATCTATGGTACCTAGGAATATTTCGTTGGGACCTACAGGTGCACATGGGTCCATCCATAATTTAACTTCTCTCAATTTTTTCAAGTCCAATTCATTTGACCATGCCAAAATTAAGTGCATTCTTGCAAAATGCATCAGTGGCATTTACTATAACCTTACCAGAAGTTGTATTTTTTGTATTGTGCCTTGTGGGGTTGAACATGATACACCAACATGTCGGGGTGGGTGGGTAAGTGCTAGGGGATGTCTCATTTCATGCACCGAGTGTCCTAGTTGTTTCAAGCTATAGGTTTATGAAAAAGTCACTTAAGAACCCTAAGGTCAAAAAACTACCGAACTTTGATGGAGCAGTTAATCTAAGAATGTTTCATTGGGACCTACAGGTGCACATGGGGTCCTTCCACAATAACCTCTCTTAGTTTTTTTCAAATCCAATTCATTTGACCATGCTAAAATTAAATGCATTCTTGCAAAATGCATCAGTGACATTCAACATAACCTTGCCAAGAGCTATATTTTTTATTCTGCACCTCATGGGACCAAATAGACTATGACAACATGTCAGGGTGGATAGGTAAATTCTAGGGGAGGTCTCATTTCATGCACCATGTGTCCCATTTGTTTCGGGCTACAGGTTTTCAACTCACACTTTGTAGAGAGCCTATAGCCTAGAATGATTGGGACACTTGGCGAATGAAATCAGACCTATCCTAGCATTTAACCAACCATCTCAATGTGATGGTGTAGTTTGTTTGGCCCCACAAGGCATGGAACAAAAAATATGGCTTCTGGAAAGGTTATGCTGAATGCCACTAATGCATTTTGCAAGAATGCATTTAATTTTTGCACAATCAAATGGATTGGAGTTAAAAAAATGAGAGAGGTCATTGTGGATGGACCTCACGTGCACTTGTAGGTCCCAAAAAAATGTTCCCAAGTACCATAGATTCTGAGAAATGCTCTGTCAAAGTTTGGTAATTTTTTACTCTTAGGGATCTTAAGTGACTTTGGTAGAAGCTTGTAACTCAGAATGACTGGGACACTTCATGCATGAAACAAGACCTCCACTAGCATTTATCCACCTACCTTGATGTGTTGGCACAGTCTGTTCATCCCCACGAGGCACAAAACAAAAAATACGGCTTTTGGCAAGATTATACTAAATGCCACTGATGCATTTTGCAAGAATGCATTTAATTTCAACATGATCAAATGGATTAGAGTTGGAAAAACTAAGATAGGTTATTGTGGATGGGCCCCACATGTACCTATAGGTCCCAATGGAACATTCCTAGGTGTCATAGATTCTGAGAACTACTCCATCAAAGTTTGGCAATTTTTTGCTCTTAGGGATCTTAAGTGACTTTGCTAGAATCCTATAGCCCAAAATGACTAGGACACTTGGAACATGAAAAGAGACCTTTCCTATCATTTACCTACCCACCCCAATGTGTTGGTGCAGTCTGCTCGGCCCCACGAGGTGCAAAATGTAAAATTTCAATCCTAGCACCTTTCCAGTATATGAAACTGAAGCATTTTGGAACACTGCATTCCTTGCCGCCATAGGAAAATGAAATTGATTAAAATAATTGTGGTAGATATTTTTAGGTGGACTTGACATCCACCTATACATGTAAAGAACACATTCATAGGTGTCACGGTTTGATAGAACAACTGGTCCAAAGTTTGACACCTTTTTTTTATCTTAGGGCTCTTAATAGATTGTCTCTGTCTAATGTACCTGATAACAACCATGAGGCTTCACCACCAAAAAGAGACCTCCCCTAGCATTTGCTCACCAACCCAAACATGTTAGTGTAGTTAGTTTGGCTCCACGAGGTGCATAATGCAAAATTTCACTCCTATTGCAAGTTTGTAAGTTTATTGAAGGGGGAATATATGTAGGAGGCTTGTTACTTGAATAAGGAATATATTATATATCATGTAGATGGATAATCACAAGGATGTTTTCATCAAATACCAATTTATCATAACAAGTTATCATGTAATTGATGTATAACTATTATAGAGTAATGAACCAAATCTATTATACAATAATGCTTAATAGAGAAGAGTTGAATTTCTCGTATGATGCCTTGTTTAGTGTAAAAATATGTGAAACCACACTCAACAAAACATGTGTTGAATAAGCATATTAGTTGAAATATGGGTTAAGATACAAACAATAATAAAACATAATAAAACATGATGAAACATTCTTTGAAGGAACCCTTATCACTATGATGCATGAAGAACCATGACTACTCCCAAGCCTGATAAAGGATATTTTGGCCAAGAATGCCACCATTGGTACTAGGATTATGCCTACCTCCATCATACTCAAAACCTGCATGCAAATTCAATTGCACTATTTAGCAAAAATGAGTACACCAACATGATGAAATGAGACAATACCATCAAAATATCCCCACATAAGCCAAGAAACTAGGTGAAAAAATGAAAGGCAACCTCAATCCAAACAAGACCCTTCAAACAAACATAATGGCATGACCTATCAAGTGAATGAACAATCATCAAATTGACTCCAAAGGACATATCATTATGAAATACTCTTGAAAACCTCATTTTTGTTGATGTACCTATAATGAAGAAAAAGAGGGAATGATAATGAGGTTGTTAGTTTGATTAGATACTCCTTTCACTACATACAATCAAGGACATTAAACTGAGTTAAGTCAAAACTTTTGAAATAGAGCTCAGCTATAGTTTTGGTGTCACTTGGAATGATAAGAAAATTTGGAATTTGTTGATTAATTTGTTAAACCCTAATATGATTATGCCTTAAACCCTAATTATATGAAATTGTAAACAAATAGATGAAACACAACAAATGCTCACATAGGAAGGCACTAAATTTAGATTAGATACACACCAGGTTTTGGATTCCAGAAAGTGAAAACTTCAGGGACAGTCTAAATAACAACTTTCTCTAAAGATCTAGAGCTATCAAATGATGAATTCTGCAACCTTCTCAGGGGCTTCTGAAAATGAAAACTTGGAGGACATAGGGGTGGGTACCCATGTCTAGGAAGGAATATTCTTCACTATTTTCTTCAGATCCTGAATCTTTATCCTCTGCACTATCCTCCTGTAACTCCTTTTCACAAGATTCCACACCTGTAGCATGTAATCACAAGAGAGGGTTTGGGGGTCGTGGTGTTTAGGAGCTTGCCTCGATCAATCCTCAGAATGTCATTCAAGCCTTCCAAAACTATTGTTAGATAGAGTGTGTGTCCTTGGTGGATAGAGGCAAAAGCAAATGATATGATAAATTGATTAAAACACAAAGTAGATATCACCTCAAAGGTGAATCTCTCACCGGGAGATGAAGATCTTTCATGCCATGAGGAAATGGATTAATGAAGACAAATATGCAACAAACAAGTACAAATCTAACACAATATTGCTCTACAACACAATGAAAGCTTTGAATATCCTTAGCACAAGATCACAAGTTTGCATTATCCATCTAGGTTTAAAATGAAGTTCTAAACATGCTTATATATGCATTCCTGCTAAACATTCATAATTCAAATTGAATAGGCTGACAAAGGGAAACCTTTTAACGATCACTTTGCCAACATTTAAAATTTGGTCTCGACAAAATAGATTTGGACTAGGGTGTGGGTGTCCAAGTCTAGAGTCCTATTTTGGGACTTGGTTAAGCTTGAGAGTAGCCCCTAAGCCCCATTTGACATGGGTTTTGAGGGATTTTTCTTCGAGATTCATTTTTAACATGAATGATTAAATCTAAGGGACTTGGGAGCTAAACTTAGGAGGTAAAAGTCCTAGGGGGACATTTTACGACATAACAGTACCATAATGCCATGACATAAAAATTAGAGTCATACCATGCTAGGTTAGGGATGCATAAGGATTATTCCTACCTTACTTTTCTTCCAAAACCAACTCCAGAAGAATTATGCCTACCTCCATCATACTCAAATCCTGCATGCAAATGAAATTACACTATTTATCCAAAAT
Source organism: Cunninghamia lanceolata (assembly GCA_027924645.1). Classification (NCBI taxonomy): domain Eukaryota; kingdom Viridiplantae; phylum Streptophyta; class Pinopsida; order Cupressales; family Cupressaceae; genus Cunninghamia; species Cunninghamia lanceolata. Next base: position 3,837,594 of record BSBN01000278.1, read on the forward strand.
GAGTACACCAACATGATGAAATGAGACAATACCATAAAAATCTCCCCACATAATCTAAGAACTAGGTGAAAACATGAAATACAACCTCAATCTAGACAAGACCCTTCAAGAAAACATAATGGCATGACATATCAAGTGAATGAGCAATCATAAAATTGAATCCAAAGGACATATCATATCACATGAAAGCATTCAAAGCATGACATGAGAAACCACTTGACTTAGTTTGATCAAACCAACTCACCAATCATGACCCTAGGGAATATCCAAATGCATCAATAACCATTCCATTCAGACACAAGCTTTATAATGAAACGAAGCTAATCAACTAGGACCAAGGTGTAGGAGTCAATGACAACACTGAGAGGGGGGGTGAATCAGTGTTGTGTAAATTCTTAACTTTTTGCAAACTTTACAAGACAAGTAGAAAGAAAGACATTAATGATCTGTTTGAGCTCATATGCATAAGACTGATAGTGAAAGATGTGAACCAAAAACTTATCAACAAAACACAAATATGCACACATAGAGACAAGTTATGACACATAAATTTCTGGAGTGGAAAACCCTCTCGGGGTAGAAAAACCACTGATGAAGTGCCTCACTAGCTTAACCTTAAAAACTTCTTACAAAGCCTCACTGGCTGAATATTATGTCTCACTGACAATTGAAAGGTCTTACTAACCTACAAGCCTCATTGGCATACTATGTGCCTCACTGGCAACAAAGTTTAGAAGCACCAGCTTCAAGGAGCACCAACCCCTAAAACAGAACAAACTGAAAACAAAAACTCAGAGGGTTTCTCTGTTTCAATACAAAACATTTCTTCTGTCTCATGTTTCTGTCAAATGGCCATTCTCTTTATCAACCTAAATCATGTACAAACTCAGATATTCAAAATCAATCCTGTACCCTAATCCACTCTACAACACCAACACTGCTTGATTCTCAACAACACTTCACAACACTGTATGTTTCATCTCTATCCTTCTTTTTTTTCACACCATCAATGCACCTGAGAAACAACTTTATACAAGTTGAATATCTTTTCACCTTTCCTCTTCTGTATGAACATTTTCATCTTCTCTCAATGAAGAACCTGCAAACAAAAACTTTTCACCTTCTCTCTACAATTTTTCTTATTTCAAAAATCAATATCTTGTAATAAAAAAATATTATTTCTCTATCCATTTTAGAGCCCTTTCATATTATTTGACATCTCAAATTATCCCTTGCAAAAATATGTAAATCTTCTTCAAAAATTTTGAAACCTTTCACTTACTCTGCACAGACAAATCATCTAAAACAATAATTAAAAAAAATCTTTAATTGAAATAAGATTTTTCAATTTGCTCTTGAAAGAGAAAATAAAATCTCTTTCTGATCTCCATGTGTAAGAAGTCAAACCCCTTCATTGAAACCATTTAATCCTACAAAGAAAATATATTCTCTGTATAAACAAAATCTCTTTATATTCCTTCGAAGATGACTCTTCAATCTCTTCAATCTGCATAAATAGCTCTAATTTGTCAATCAAACTTCTCTGCAACATTATTGACAAGATCATTTCATATTCTCTAACATTTCAATCAGGACCTGTAGGAGAAAAATAAAATCTCTTTGAATATTTAGTCTTTTCATTTTTATCTCCTTCTCTGCAAATCCTACATTCAAACTCTTTATCCAATTTGCCTTTCAAAAGAAAATCACCTCAAATTCTTCTCTGCAATTTTTCATAAAAAATCTTTACTAAATTCTTCAATAGTTTTTAAAAAAATTGCTTTTAAAAAGCAATAACCATCTCCTTTTAAAAACTCATAAACTTCCTAATTGAACTCATGCTTTTTTTAAAAAAAATAAAAATTTTATAAGTTTCTAAATTTTAGAAACAAAAATCATCCACTTAATACTCCCTTAAAAAAATAAATTTTCAAGCTCCAAATGCATTTTATAAATACCAAAAAAAAAAACTCTATTAAATCAGGCTTCAAAAGAACTTAATGCCTCGAGCTCAAAACATTTTCAATGCTACACAAATGATGCTCTCCACATATAAATGACTGAAGTTATTGGACAAAAGGGGGCCGATAAAGATTAGGGTTAAATATTAGAAAAAGTAAAATCAAAGCCAATTGAAATGGCTTGTTCGCACCCCACAACGAATGCCTTTTTCTTTAAATTAAGCTCCCCTTCGATGCATTCCAAAAAACATGCTCTCCTTTCAAATTAGGTGGTCTTTTAATAGTCATCAAACAAAATTCAAACTTAAACCACTCCATCCATATCTTATGAGTCTTAAAGCACTCGATGTTCCTTGATCACCGGTAACGCTAGGAGAAAGGGGCCGGTTTACAATGTTTTACCAACACATTAGAAGGTCACATTAAGTGACTTAACCTGCAAGCTCAGGTCATCTCTTAAATAAAACATAAAAAGTGATGTTTGTTTCAAAAGAGATTTTTGAAGACTTAATGTATTTTGAAGCTAAAGTTTTAAAGAATTTTGCCTCCTTGTAATATAAGCCCTAGTCTTGTAAGAAACCATAAGATACTCAAAGATAACTTTGAACATCAACCTACCACTTCTGATCTTGTATAAGATGATGATGATGATAGACAACCTTGTCATGAATCTTTCAATGACCAACATTTGACATTTATAACCTTGTCATGAACTCGATGAACAACAACCTCCTTCAACTTCATCAAACTATATCTATATCATGAATGATCAATATCCATCTGATCAACCCTCAATAACATACTCATTTACCAATCCAAAACACTAACAACCACTTTATATGAAGTATGGAGCAACCCAACACACATCCATTAACATTATATCAACTCTAGCACAACAACAACACACAAGAAGATAGACTCCTGATGATGTACTCCTGCAACAACTTTACACATCTCTTGAAGATATACACTAATCAAGCCAAACCAACTGACAACACTTATTCTATCCAAATGAACAACCCCTGAATGATCTTCCTAATAGAGTGACCAATGTGAGAGACATGATCTTAAACAACATGTGTCAACAGTGCATGCCACCCTGATGATACCTTATGAAGATGCATGCTAACTCAACTGATAGATCACTTCCAACAAAGATCATTATTGTTCCAACCTTGATAACCAAGCATTCACATTTACCAAGCTCCTGATTAGTGACCTTCAGATGTTTACTAAGATCAACCCAAGATCTTGCAATACCTTTTTGACATCAATGACAATCTGACACCATCACAAGGAGCACATATAAGAAGGTAAGAAAAATGTCAAAAATATATAAGGTGAAATGAGGATAGAAAAGAAAAATGTAATCAAATCACAAAACTTAATAACTGTACACATGACATACCTTTATGTCATTCCACTAATTCAATCTAATGAAGCATGTGGATCTATTCTACTCTTTATGGTGTCAAGTATTACTTCATGGTCAGACTTGTGAACTTTCCACATGTTTCTATTCAATGGTCTACCCCTATATTTGATCAAATGAACATTTGATGCCACTTAAAGATTAGAATAATGAAGAATATTCCTATGTGTGTCAAAGTCATCAAACAACCACACATCAGACTTCTTCACTAGATACCTTCTAAGCCATGTTCCAATAGCAACCATTGATCATATAGGATACTCAATGTTTTCTCCATCTATGACAAGGGCTGTCAATTTATTTTTTGCCTCAACACAATGACATAAATAATAATTTGTTCCCTCATCATTATCTTCATCTGCAATAACTACATATACATGCCCTACATTAAATTGCACAAAAAAGATTAAAATTCAATAAATGATATAAAAAAACTACATCATAATCTAAAATATATATTATTTTTCATTAAGTAACATATTACCTGGTTCAACTAGATTTGAAGTATGGTCAAAGTCAATTGATGATTCCATCTACATGAGTTGTAGTGCTCCTAGAAGTTGATACATCTGAAGTGGGCTTAAAGATCTAGCACGCCATTCATCAACCCATTCTTTTGACTCACACTCATTCCAAGAAAAATCCATACATGATGAACAAAAACATACCATCTACCTCAAATAAATAGTCCATGAAGCCACATTTAATCTTCTAAAAGAGTGAAACTCACTCGATCCTTTCACTGTACAACAATCTTCATACTTTAGAATGTTAGCTTGTTTTATTAACAAAAAAAAAATGAACTGTAGACTTACTTTCATTACTTGGACCTATTGTAGAGTTGCACCATTTAGAAATGGATGCTATATCTGTCAACTTTACATTGTCCTTGTACTTCAACTCTTCTCATGCTAAGGATCTTTTAATACATGCTCTAGCACCATCATGCTCCCCTTTTCCATGTCAAGCCTCAAATAAATTCCATATATATTGAACACCACTAAATATATGCATCCTACTCAATCAATAGAACATTTGTGAATTCTTAAATTGTGATGCACAATTATTTGACCATAAGATATGCTAATCAAACATGATGTTCCTGCTACTCAAATGACCATATAACATTTGAAAGCAACCTTGCATAAACTTTGTAGAATGCGTGCAATGATCACTAATATAAAAATGATACTCCCTCAATATATTTCTATCTTCCTCTATACTATCGGGTGCATGAATGAATGATATATGCACAATTATAGAAACCTGAGTGGAGTTCTAGTATTGTGATTAAACCTCATTCTATGGTTGTAGTGTATAATTCTCTGCAAAGTCTACGATTGACATGATCATATGAAGAGGAAATATGTCCTTACATAACTTGAATTGCAAGTCCAACCATCGATCTTTGTGTGTATGCCTTGCATATTCATAAACTATCTTTTCTTGAAAAATAGGCATAAATGCAAATACTAGTATTTCTTCACTCACCAATTCACACCTTTTTGATTCTTTACCATCTTTTAAATTGTATGTCACTATCTTATATTTCCCAAAAGATATTAATTAATTTCTAATTGCATGTGCATTCTTCATGTGTACACAAGTTCTCAAACATTTCAAACCACCACAACTATCACATTTTCCATCCAAACATGATGTCTTATAAAACATTTTTCATCTACTATTTCAAAAAAATGCTTGAAATGAATTCTGTTTTTGATTTTGTGGAGCCTCTATCATACACTCCTACAAAACATCATTAGTATGCAAAGATACACATATTTGTCAATAAACATCATAATGCATAGAAAATTACATGTGAAATCTACAACAAGAAGTTGTGCTATGTGTGATTTTTTTTAACATAAAAAGGTTTTTTCCATTTTAAAATACCTTTTACTAATTTTAATTTGAGTATCAGTAGCTACACATTTTAGAGAAAAATTGTGTTTGGAGTCATATCTAAAAAAATGCTTTGGATGTGGCTCATGGTTTTGATAACCAATTCTCCTTCTTACAACATCTCTTTGATTAGGAGATACTCTTGTGTTATTTCTCAAAACTCCTCAATTAGGGGTTTTAAGGCTTCAACTATGGATTTATCTTCCATGGAGTCTACTAGAAAATGCCCATAGTTCATTTCTATTTAGGTCCTCAATTTTTTCATGACTCCCAACAACTTTCATCAATGTTTTTCTATTTATATTTATTACTTGACTTGTTTTTCTTATCAAGTGAGATTTATTTGTTTGATTGTTCATAATAAATTATGTAATGACACATTGTGTAGCATTACTATCCTTGGTGCGTGAGGTGGAGCCAATACTTTGACATGCATCGATTAGATTTCTTACAATAGATTTTTCACTATTACCACTTGATGTTCTTAGGCCAAGATCTTCATGATTGGCTAAACAAGATTTTTCATCATCTCAACAAATAATTGGCATCTTCTGCTTTCACTTATGTTTTCAAAAATAGGTTCCATATCTTATTTGCAATTCTTCTAAAAGTACATTCAGGAATCTTATCAACCATTGGTTTAGAATATTCTCATCAATTTTAATAAAAACTTAGGCTTTTTACACAAAATCCTAGGAGGTTTTCTCAATGGAAAATGTGAATCACAAGATAAGTTTTGGTCACTCAACACTTGATCAATTAGTGTATCATCTATATTCACATTTACAAATGCATCATCATTTTTAATTGGTGATTGACTTTTTCTACAATATCGATTTGAGATGACAAAGATGACATACCTTCAACTCCCACATTCGATTTCTTACTTGCACAAAGTTTTTCCACTCATTTCCTTTATTACTCTAGATATTTCTCTCTTTGATGCTTCATCATCCAATTCAATCGACAAAGATGGTTGACCTTCATTTGTGGAGTTCAATTTCTTATTATCACGAAGTTGTCTCATTTGTTCTCTTTTCTTTGCATTCTCGGCTTCACGCTCCTCTAACATTAGAGTTTTTAGTTGTTTCCTTGGCATTGTATTGAATTCTATATCAATATAAAACAATGGTAAAAAGAACAAAAAAATATCTGATAATTTATCAAGGTATAATAGAAACATGCAACAATTACAATGTTTTTTGTCAATGTAGACAAAAATTATTTAATTTGTTCAATCAAGTGTTGCAATCTCAAAACATGAAATAAAAATTTCCAATATCAAATTTGAATTTAAAACATGTAAGTGTAATCTCGTATATCTAAACAAGAACAAAAAGTGCACCAATTTTATCAACCAATGATGGGAGAACCTCAAAAGCATCAAAAGTCTCTTTCAATGTTGGAAAAAGTGCATAACAGGGAATAAAATAGAGCATGTGCACAAAAATCATGTAACATGCCTTTTTACAGGCTATTAATCATCATTTTTTCTATTTTAAAATTCTAATAGCATCCTCTCTCTTCTACTCATTCACAAACTATCTTTCCTCTCTTCTACTCTCTCCAAAACTCTCTTTCTCTTTTCCCTTCAGAAAACTACAAAGGTTTTGTAGAGGAACTACTTCCTATGCTTCATGGGTTCTAATGGTTCTTTGTAAGCATAAATGAATATAATAGAACTACTTGTGTGATCCAAGAGGTACATTAGCCTTTATGGACCAAATCATTGGTACATGCCAAGAAGTCATAGATGGGGAAACTTATATAGTATGGAGTGATGTTGGTCTTAGAATTCAATGAGATAGAATTAGGTTCAATGAGGGGACAAATTCATGGATGGGGAAACTTAGATAAGGGAGTGGGGTTCTAATTAAGGGTACTTTACTGATTGGGTACTCATAGCTCAAAATTATTTTTTCTACAAAAGTAACCCTTGTAAATCAAGTTTTAGGCCATATGGCACTTGCTTCTCCTTACAACTCTAGAGATAATTGGTTGTATTGTTGTTGGTGTTTCCTCTGGGTTTAAAGTCAAAGGATGGTTCCTTGCATTTTTAAGGAGCCAACCAAGAAGTCATTACACTTGAGCCTCAACCCTCTTTGATTGTGACTAGAATGAGTTGTTCCAAGTTTTCTAAATAGAATAGAAGATGTGACCAAATGGGTATAGATTCATTATTGGTTGCATAATATAAGGGATGAGACATCCCTTCAAAATGAACTAGTTTGTAGGAAACTTTCAGTGAATTGGTTCTATATACCTAGTTGTGCTTTCCAAGGCTAGAACTTGGTGTGAAGCCTACACCATGATTTATGTATTAGAGGCATATTTTTATTGAAGTTCCTTAGAGAATTCTTTCATCAACTATTGTTGGTTTATGTTTATGCCCCTACCTTGATTGTGCCTCATTCATAGTTAGTAAGTGTGATGTTGCATGCCCAGATCTTGTAGGTGTTTCTAGTGCATTGATGTGTAGAGTTGAGATCTGTTATGCTTCTTTTTCTTTGAATACTAATCAAAGAGGTGATTGATCTATTCATCCATTAAATGTTAATAGATAAGAATCATTACTATTGATTTTACACTGTAACACCACCATGCTTGAATATTTGTATTAGACCATGTCACTGTTTCCTTAGCTCAAACTTCTTGGTGTGAAGCTTGTGATCAAATTTTATGGCCCAATTTGTAGTCTTCTTTCATCTTGTAGAAGTGGTTCAAGTGGTAATCCTCTAAAAGAAGATTATCTTTTATTTATTGGGTCACAAGAATGACTGCTATCTTGTTTTGACATCTAATCTTAGTTGCTAGAGCCTTGAAATTGAAGCATCTTCCGTAAGGTTGTGGAGAGCTTTGATTTCTAGTTGCTTTAGTTCAAGGAAAACTCTTTCCCACCTTGATATTGGAATTGTCCTATGAATCATTTCTCTACAAAACACCATTCAATTCTAAGGAGAGATTGGAGAGCATGTCCTAGAAGAAATATCTATATAATTACATTTCAACACAAGTGAAAGGAGGAAATTGATATTAGAATCCTATAAATCATAACCTTCTTAATGCTTGTGCCAAACTCATGGTCTAGGATTTCATGATATCACATAGGATCTATTGTAACTATGCATGTAGTGCATCAAATAGGTAATCAAGTGATGGTCCAAGAGAATCTCTAGACTCAACCTCCATGTGGTTGGTGAAATAGAACTTATCTGAACTAGGAGGGACAAATGCAACCTTGTATCTACATGGGAAAGCCTCTCTATCACTCTCTCTCCATTTATCTCTTTATTTCTCTATCCTCCCTCTCTAACTCTATTTGCCTTTCTATCTCTATATCTCTCTCTCCCTCTCTCTATCGTGCTCTCTCTATCGACCCCTTGGCACATGAGGGAGATAGATATAGAGATAGAGGGGAAGATAGAGTAGAGAGAGGGAGGATAGAGAAATGAAGAGATAAAGGGAGATATAGATAGATAGAAAGGGAGAGAGAGAGAGCTCATAGATATATAGAGTTAGAGAGAGGGAGACATGGAAAGATAGAGAGGGACAAGGACAGGGATAGGGATGGAGAGGGAGAGAGGGGGAGATAGAAAGAGATGGAGAGATAGAGAGAGGGAAAAATATAGAAAGAGGGGCATATAGAGAGATAGAGATGGATAGGTGGAGATAAAGATAGGGAGAGGGAGAGAGAGAGGGGGTTGACATAGAAAAAAGGATGTATAGAGGGATAAAGATAGATAAAGAGGGAGATAGAGATAGATATAGAGAGAGGGGAGAGATAGGGAGATAGAGAGTGAGGGAGAGATAGAGAGAGAAAGATATAGATATATAGAGAGAGGAGGTAGAGAGGATAGATTAAGAGAAGGATGTATATGGAGAGAGATAGAGATAGGGAAAGTGATGAAGAGATGTCCAAAGGACATAGAGAGAGAGAGAGAGAGAGAGAGAGAGGAGAGAGAGAGAGAGAGAGAGAGAGAGAGAGAGAGAAGAGAGAGAGAGAGAGAGGAGAGAGAGAGAGAGAGAGAGAGAGAGAGAGTGAGAGAGAGAGAGAGAGAGAGAGAGAGAGAGAGAGAGAGAGAGAGAGAGAGAGAGAGAGAGAGAGAGAGAGGAGAGAGAGAGAGAGAGAGAGAGAGTGGAGAGAGAGAGAGAGAGAGAGAGAGAGAGGAGAGAGAGAGAGGAGAGAGAGAGAAGAGAGAGAGAGAGAGAGAGAGAGAGGAGAGAGAGAGAGAGAGAGAGAGAGAGAGAGTCGAGAGTGAGAAGAGAGAGAGAGAGAGAGAGAGAGAGAGAGAGAAACAAGATAGAGGGAGAGAGATATATGCATAGAAGATTTTAACTGGTTCAAAACATGCTTGGGGAAATTTAAACCCTAAGGGTTGGACTTTGCCTTGGTCATCCAACCCAAAAGGTTGGCGGTACCTTTTGGGATGCCATAGATGTGTTTTCAACAAAAGTTAGAAAATTCAACCGAATATTGTGTGTGCTCTCCATCAGGTTTACATGTTTTTCAATGTCAATATGAAAAAAATGTCCAGATGACTTCAAGTTTTTTTATTAGCATTCTAACCATGCATTTTTTTCAAAAATCTAATAACATTAAGGTTTCCATCTTCAATTTCTTTTTCTAACGTGTGTTCTTTTTTTTAGAAAACCTATGTCTAGTATTTATGGTGTCATTTTTTACATGTTTATCAAAATTTGAAACAAATTACATATTTAGATTCTAGATTCAATTCTATCACAATTCCTAGCATCGTAACTCCAAAAACTCCTTCAAACACTTCACCAAGTACGCCAACCCTTCAATCAACAAACCATACACACAAATCCAAGTCCTCTTCCAAAATTTCCAACAACATCAAATCACCCCAAATCCAACATCTCCTAGTCCAAGCCCAACAATTCATGGCCACTTGTCAAATCCAACAAACACATCATCCTCTATCCATTCATTATCAACCAATGCCACCCCAAGCTTTTGTGCCATCCCCTTCCACCTCAAACTATATAATTCATCCATATGCAAATCAATGCCACATCAACCAATCCATCCACTTCTTCCCATGTCAATGCCACATCAACATACCAAGTCACTTCACAACAAGCACAATGTGAGCTTAAGTCCACCTTGGAAACAGATAAATGCCTTTTAAATCTAATTCCACCTTTGACAAGGGAGACATCACCTAGTCCATGCCAAGCCATTCACTATCACTACCATCCTCTAATCCCCCATTAACTCCACGCCCTAAGTTTAAAAACATTACAAAAGTAAACATGTGGAGTCATCCAAATCCACCACTTCATCCAAACCCTTTGAATTTTCATCCCATCAAAATCTAAACCCTAAGCCAACACCTTCGACCCCTCTTATCCCTCCACCATGGGAATTTTCCCCTCAACCTAATCCTAATCACGAGTCCACATCATCTACCCTTATTTTCCATCCACTATATTGTCCTCCACGCATGCCCTTGCAAAGGATGTGATCCATTGGCTACTAGCTAGGAACAACTTATCCCCATGTCAAACACCTACCTTGGCACCTAGAAACGAGCCTTCAAATGCAATGCTTATTCCTCCAACTCCATCATGTGGTTTGCAACCTATTGATCCTATATGTCCAAGTCAAGACCCACTGTACACTTATGTCATTGACAGTCAAGAACATATCGAACCTATCCAAGAGTCATCTTCTTCCACTCAAAGTTGAGAGCCATGTCCAGAGCATAATCCTAAGCATGAGGAAACATTACCCCCTTGTTCAATTCAAGATCAAACCCCTTCCATTCCACCCATACATAACACACTTAATCCTCTTAATGATCAAGCTCCCATTTATGATCACGATCCCACCTATGATCAAGAAGGCCATGATGATACACTTAGCCAACTTTATGCATTCCATGGTCAAGAGATTGCCACCCTATCCATCCATGATCCACAAACATCCACTTGTCATGATGAGACAATTGCCTCCCAAGCACTCATAGAAGATCAAACCAATAACTTGGATCCTAATAAGCATAATAAAGATCCTAATGATCCTTCTACATCCACCACCAACTCCATTTCAAATCCACTATCATATCCTATCAGTTTATCCACTTTCATTCATGAGTATTCTTCCTTAGGAACACAGTAACCTTTATCCACTTTCTCTTCTCCGTCCAATAATCAACTCAAGTCTAGTATCCAACTACACCTTGTCCCATAGTCCATCGCATCCTCAAAAACATGAATTACTAAGGTAAAGGCTTAGGCCTTCATGAACAAGGTATTTTGGAGCCTATCCATGTCAATGTTCCCCCACACTTGTATGGTCTTGGATACACACCCCAAGGTCAACAATATAATGATGTTGGTACTTCCTCCATTCATCCTAAGTCCACCACTTCCCATCACACATCACAACATATTCCCAAAACATATGTCATCATTCCACCTCCATCATCCTACAAGTGTCAAAAGCATGTGACCATACACCTTCCACCATCCACTTTGCCTCCATTACTTCCAACGCCTAATTTCCCACCATTTAGTTTACCACCATTGCTCCCAACACCTAATATCCTAATCATTCATAAATACCCTTACATTCCTAATCATGACCAACAAATGCAGACATCATGTAAACATAAAGCTTCTACTCATTCCACCCACCACATGGGATTCACAAATAAACATTTGGATGCCTCCATTTATAAAGTCAAAAATCCTAAGGGTCCTAATACCTTAGGAAATCAATCCAAAAATTCAAAACAAAATCCATCTAAAGAGCTATCTAAGCCCATACCTCCAAAAGCAAAGTCAAAAACTAAAATGGTATGGGTCCCTAAGCAAAAAAACAATCAAATCAAATGAGGCATCCACCTCGCAAAAATTTCAACCATCCTCATCCATTTATAAATGCCATTCCATTGCAAAAACTCAAATTCCTCAAACCCACAAGTCAAACAAAAATCATAAAAATACTAAGTCTATGTGGGTACCTAAAGCACTTCGCCAACCATATCCTAAGCAAACATCACCATTTCTTCCTACACCACCATCCACTCAAAATCTTCCATGTTTATCATGGTGTGTGCAGTTGTTGGTCATGATTCCTTTCCACACCTCCACCACCCCATCATTCAACTATTATCCTACATATCTACCTTATCACCTTCCTATGGTCCATGCTTTTGCATAAGCTTTTCATCCATCATGGCATAAGCCCTACATAATCCACATCATACTCCACTATCTTTCCTACATAATCCACTATTGTTCCCTCCATAATCTGCTATCTGACAAGCACTCTCACACAAAGATGTTAAATGAAGATCAAATACTCACCATATTTTGAAGTTCAAGATTCTAAACTATCGAGGCCGAAGGTACTCACTCGAAAGGCCAAGGTAGGATTTTCTTCATGGGTTTCTAGACTTCTTCTGACACTGATTATCCCTGTTCTAGATTTTTTGAACTCTGCAACCTCAGAGGGCAAAGGGACTAGCATGCAAGCCCTGGAAGTGCATCTTTCCACTTCTTTCCATGAGATCTAAAATCCTTATCCTCTGCAACTCCACTTCCACAAAATTTGATACATATAACCTAGTGCAATCACAAGGAGAGTGGTTGGGGGTTGTGGTGTTTAAAAGCTTGCCTTAGTCAAGCCCCAAAATGACATTCAATCCTTCCAAACACCATTGTTAGATAAAGAGTACATATCCTTACAAGATAGAGGCAAAACAAATTGATAAATGATTGATTCAAACACAAATAGATATCACCTCGGAGGTGTAGCTCTCATGGAAGAATGAAGCTCTTTCACACCATGAGGAGATGGATTAATGAAGCCAAATCTACAGCCAAACATAATAATAACACAAGACTGCTCTGTAGCACAATGAACACCTTGAATCACCTTAGCATAATATCATAAGTTTGAATTATCCATCTAGTTTTCAAATGAAGTCCTAAACATGATTATATATGCATTCCCACTACAAATTTTGTAATTCAAACTTAAGATGTCAGCAAAGGACACCTTTAATAGTCACTTTACTGACATTCAAATTTGGAACCTCGCCAGGACAAGGGCACAAGTGCCCTAGCCCTGGGACCTATTTTGGGGTAGGGTTAAACTCTGTAATGTCTGTCAAGCTCCATTTGACATGGGTTTCAAGCCATTTTGTTTCAGGAATTAAATTAAACACGTAAGATCAAATTCAAGGGATCTGAGAACTAAACTAAGGAGTAAAAGTTCTAGGGGGACATTTTACAACATAACATTTAGCCCCCACTTTAATGTATGTATGATCTTATGACCCATATATGAATTAAGTATGGTCGAAAACACATCAAACATGCCAAGCACATAAAGGAGACGCATACACAAAGATTGAGGGACTATTTCTAGCCCCCAACCTTAGGTAAGCATCAGAAGATACGCCACAAACACAAAAAACACAATGAAGATAGTAGGAATCATGCTAGACACGGAGAAGATAGTATTGAAGACATGGAATACACAATGAAGACACAAGAGTAGTCACACAAGACATGATGAATACAAATATATTTCTTTTTCATTTTGATATATATGAATGCAAATACATGGAAATTAAAAATGCAATGCACAACCCAAATTGTTGGAGGGACATTTCACCACACCCTTGAAACTACATATGGGGAAGGAGACACATGAAACAAATCCCAAAGTGTGGGAGGTGCATTTCACCACACCCTTGAGACTACACTTGAGAACAAACATGCCATACAAAACCCAAAGCATAGGAGGAACATTTCACCACACCCTTGAAACTATGCTTGGGAGAAAACATGCCATACAAAGCCCAAGTGTAGGAAGGGCATTTCACCACACCCTTGAAACTATGCTTGGGAGAAAATACACCATACAAAGCCTGAGCATGGGTGCTGCCACAATAATGGGTTACACTTTCTGGGACATCTTGATTTTTGCTGAAATCACATATTTGTTAGAAAATATAATGATTTAAGCCTTGAAAGATTCCATTTAAAGGATTTTAATTGAAGAGGGTTTGAACAAACCCCCTTGGATAGAACCCCGCTAGTTTTAAACCATACCTATAATGGAGTCTCTTCTACACCTATCAAAATGTTGATAAAAAACTACTTTTGACTTACCTTTTGGGGGATCAAATGAATTAATTTAAAATTTATATTTTTTAAGTATGCAGTCCTTATTATAAGCTTCCCAAAAAGTATAATTTTAAATATATTTAATTTGATTATTATATTTATTTTTTATTTATTGTGAATGTAGGTTTTTCATCAAACATCAAGTTCTTTGTTATACACACATGGAAAATTAGTAAATTAGTGAAAAAAATTCTCAAAAATATCTATGCCCTAGGTATTTATGTCCTTGTTTCAACAAAAAAAATATTGAATTTTGATACATACAGAAAAAGTTATGTTTTACGGAATATGCCTATGTCTAAATTATAATTAGTTTGAGTTTAAAACTAAATTAAAAAATATATATTCAACAAAACATTATGAAACCAAATGCATGCCCTATATATCAGTGTTACCAATCTAAATTCAAAAGAATCAGAATTTTATCCTTTGTAGAAAAAACGTTATGTGCTATAGAATACACATCACTTTAAAAAAAATGTTGTTTACTATTAAAAATTAGTTATTAAAGGAGACACAAAAATTTTTACAATTTGACTCCAAAATTTAAAAAAATATATATTTAGAATCTACAAATAAAATCTCACAAATCACTAGTTTGCATCATCTTCAAATTCCTAACAGTTTAGCAGCTATAGGTGTCAGAAAGTGAAGATTTAGTTCAAAATGTTGATTTTAATGTCAAGTTTGGCCGGAAAGTGTAACCCATTATTGTGGGATGACCTATGTAGGAGGGGCATTTCACCACACCCTTGAGACTACACACAAGGGAAAACACATGGAAGTCATGAGCATTGTATAGCATGCCAAAGACATACTATACATCTTAAACATGACAAACAATGTGATGGAAGGAGCTTATTGCTAAGTTCCCACCATCTCAAACACACTACATACACACCTAACTGTTGGGCTTATGTCACAACAACTGCCAGAGACACGCTTAAGGGAGGGTACACCAACCCCACCTACTCGAAGGACTTTTGAGATAAAAGGATGTGCACTAGCTCAAGAGATACACCATCCCCACCTCCGCAAGGAGATTTTGAATAAAAGGATACACACTAGCTCAAGAGATACGATATCTCACCTCTGTAGAGGGCATTTTAATTGTAATATAGATAAAGATGTGCACTCATGCCAGAGATAAAGCATCCTACCTCCATAGAGGGCTTACAAACACACTTCATTAGTATCAAAATCATCAGACAACTTACCTTTTATATGCCCCCACCTTAAGATGGTTGATGTCATGTACCGATATCAAGCATGTTAAGGTAGGAAGAAAATACACAAGGGAATAAGAGCTTTTGCAAAGCCCATGCCCCCAAAGGTGACATGTGCTTCATGATCACCGAATGTTCCCACAAACACACAATTTTCTGTGATAATCAACAAGAGAGGTTACAAATCCTTTCTCAATTTAACAACCACATCACGTGATAAAAGACAATGCATGAAAACAATCAAGAGCATGTTGCAAGTATGTGCCTAATCGGTGTTGTCATTGATGTCAACATATCTTTGTTGTCATTAGTGTCAACTATGTCCTATTCTATTACTTGTTTAGAATCTTTGTGTGTTGAGGATATTGGGAAAATTGGCCTCTCCAGAAGAGACAAGTAAGTTACAATGAAGTACAGTATAGATAGTGAGTTGTATGCTGAAGAACAGTTCGGTAGATTACTCCACATTTCTTGTTGCTTGAATATCTTGGTCTATAGATTGGAAGTTATTTAAAGGGATGTCTGAAGTTGCTAAATCCTGAGTTTGAGCGTCCAGTGTGAAGAATTAAGAGAATTGCATTCACCAGAGTAAAACCTGCTTTCTCTAATTATTCTCTAGTGACAGGGAGAAAGTATTTTGCTCTGCATTCCTCCACATTAAAGTCTTTTGCTCTGCAGTTCTAAAGGGAAGTCTGGGATGATGATAAGTGCTTACAACTGCAATGGTTCATGTTTTGGTGGTCCGCAATCTATCTTTCCTGTATGATAGTTGAAGACAGTGAAGTTCATGTGCTCCAATGTGAAGAATCTCATGAATAAAGTGGTTTGTGTTTGTGCAGTTGCTCCTAATGATTTCAATGTGTTTGTGGATTCCTCTTGATCATGTTCCAACCTTTACATTGGTCCGTGTTAAGGAAATGAGATTGTGTTTGAAGATTATTCCCAGATAACGTAGCATGCAACCAGTCTTAGCCGACTTGGTTAATTCTAGTAATTGCGGAGATCCCTTGAAGATTGTGGAAGTGTGTTGTGGCATGGAAGATCATGTTTGAGTCCTAGCTAAGGCATGGCGTGATCCACATACATCTATACTACAATTCCTTAGCATATTTTTGTATTACGTCAAGACCTATTTTGTAAATGTTTGTAATGCCAACCTTGGAGATTGTTCCAATGGTTGATGATTGTAATGTCGACCTTGATGATCATTCTAAGGTTGATGAAGTGTATAAATACTTGTAATTGAGTCATGGAAAAGGTTTCCTTGAGCAAAAATGGGAAGATAAGAAAAAGGGTGAGGAGATAAGGCAAAGCAAGGCAGAGCAGAGCAGAGGAACCATTTTACTTCAATGTATTAATCTCAGACATGAAGAAGATGGTGATTTTGACAGTGAGCCTAGCAATGAGCCACTAGTAGGGTTTAATAGCCCTCAGGGTTTAACAACCCTTATTGTAATCTTTCTAGGTCTAGGGTTGAAGTAGTGAGCCTGCTAGATCTAGTTGTACTTCATGGTAGTGAGCTAGTATGTTCTGGGCCTGTGGAGTGACCAAGCCTGAACATTATTTTTCAAAGATTACAATATATTTTGAGAGCTAATCCTCTCTATGGTTTTTCCCCACCATGGGGTTTTCCATGTAAAAACTTGGTGTCTCTTGTGTATAATGTTGCATCTGTGTTTAAGTTTCTAATTTCATGCATTCGTTTTTAAATCATAATAATTGTGGATAAGTGATTAATATTTTTGTGACAACTGATTCACCCCCCCTCTTAGTTATCTAGTGCATTTATCAATTGGTATCAGAGCAAGGTTCCTCTAAAGAAAGTCTAACAGCTTGAGGAAGATCCAAAATATCTTATAAGAAGGAAGCACCACATTTTGATGGGACGAACTATGCTCTTTGGAAGGCATGAATGAAAAGTCATCTTCTTTGTCTTGGTTACAAAGTATGGAAAGTTGCAGAAACAAAATACAACTTGCCTCAAAATGGTTTGATGACTGAATACGAAATCAAGGAATATGAAGTGGATCTTAAAGCAAAAGATGCTCTATTAAGTTCATTGAATGACTCAGTACTGACAAAATTTGTGGATCTTGAAACTGCAAATGAGGTATGGGAAAAGCTAAAAAATCTATATGAGGATGATGATTCTGTGAAGGAGGCCAAGATACAAAGTCTGAAAGTGAAATATGAAAGTTTGAAGATGAAAACATAACATCTTTATTTAAAGAGTTGATGAACTTGTCACTGGAATAAAAGATATGGGGGGAATTCTCAGTGATAAGGAAGTTGTAATGAAAATTTTCATATCACTGCCAAAGTCCTACAGTCACAAGGTAGTTGCAATTGAAGAATTTATGCAAGTAAAAGATATTGACAGAGATCAATTGCTTGGTAAGCTTACTACCTTTGAAATGAGAGAGTTCGGTGATGCCCTACCAAAAGTAGAGACTGCCTTCAAAGCTAGTACTTCTGGGAAAACCTCCAGATTAGAAAAGTATAAGGTAGAATCAGATGATGAGTTTGATGAAATTGAAGCCAACTTTGTGGATAGACTACAAAGAGGATCCAGTAAGTTCAAAGGTATATTACCTTTCAAATGTTTTTCCTACGGTAAAGTAGGCCACTTTGCTTCCAGATGTCTTGAAATAATTGAAAGAAATAGGAAAAGATATGAGAATAGGCCTAGGATCCAACATAAATGTTATTATGTTGAAGATCTTGATGATGATGGAGTGTCAGATAATGGTGAACCAAATAATGCTAGTACTTCTGGTAATGAATGCTTGTTTATTACTATTAAAGAAGAACTTGTGTCTTCTAATCCTGCTAGCTGTGTGAAGAAAGAAAAACCACTGGAAAGTGCTTTGGCTACTCAGGTTGTTGAAGAAAAAGATGAATGGGTTATTGATAGTGGCTGCTCTCACCACATGACTGTTGACAAAAGTAAGTTTGTGAATTTGGAAAGATCTGATGGTGGACTGGTTAGGTTTGGAGATGATACAACTGGTAAGATTTGTGGAAAAGTATCTATTTCCTTTGATAGAAAGCATAATACTAAAGATGTTTTGTATGTGAAAGGATTAAAGCACAATCTTTTGAGTGTGGGTCAGATGTGTGACAAAGGTTATGACCTAAGCTTCAAGGACAATGGATGCAAGATTAGGGAAAGCTTCAGAACAATCATTGCAACTGGTAAGAAGACCAGAGGTAATATCTATCACTTGAAAGGAACTAATAATTATTGTTTGTTGGCTCAGATAGATGAAAGTTGGCTATGGTATAAAAGGTTGTGTCACATGAATTTTGATAACATTATGAAGATAAGTACTCCATAGGCTGTTAGAGATTTGCCCAAGCTTGTGAAGCATGCTAATACTATTTATAAAGAGTGTTAATTTGGGAAACAAACAAGAATAAGTTTCAAAAGCAAGGACCAATCAGTTGATGGATTACTAGAACTAGTTCATACAGACTTGTGTGGACCTACCAGAGTAAGAAGTTTGCAAGGAGATGTGTATTTCATGTTACTTATTGATGATTATTCTAGAATGACTTTGGTTACCTTTTTGAAAGAAAAATCAGAAGCTCTAGATAAGTTCAAGGCATTTAAGGCAATGGTTGAAAATGAGATGGATTTGAAGATCAAATGTTTAAGGTTTGATAGAGGAGGAGAGTTCACATCAAATGAATTCAATTTCTTTTGGGAAGAACATGGGATAAAGAGACAGTTATCTGCACTTAGAACCCCACAACAAAATGGAGTCATTGAAAGAAAGAACAAAACAGTTCAAGAAGCTGCTAGAACCATGATGAAGGAAGCTGATCTTCTGGAAGTATATTGGAGGGATGCAATTCACACTAATGTATATATCCTAAACAGAGTCCAAGTCAAAGGTAACAGTTCTAAGACTCCTTATGAATTGTGGTATGGTAAAGTTCCTATTATGAAATATCTCAAAGTTTTTGGTAGAAAATGTTATATCAAAAGAGAAGAAGATCTAGGCAAGTTTGATGCTAGGTGTGATGAAGAAATATTCCTTGGTTACTAAACCAAGAGCAAGGCCTATCGGTGTTATAATAAGAGGCTAAATAAGATCATTGAGAGTACAAATGTCAAAGTCATTGAAAGAAAGGAAAGGTCTCCAGAATCAAGTGGATATGAATCAGATAAACTAGATGTTTTAGAAGTGGTGCAGCATGAAGACAACTCAGATGAAGAGGATTAAGCTTTAGAAAGTGCTGCCAAGACACCAAGATATGTAAAACTTAATCATTTTGAAGATCAAATCATAGGAGATAAAAGTAAAGGAATCATGACCAGAAGAAGAGCTGCAGAAGAACAAGTAAATTTTGTTTGATTTAAATATTGAACCTAAGACTGTGAATGAAGCTTGCAATGATGAGAATTGGGTAAAGGCTATTGAAGAAGAATTGATGCAGATAGAGAAGAATCAGACTTGGGATCTTGTTCCCAGACCAATAGATAAAAATGTAATTAGTACCAAGTGGGTTTTTAGAAACAAGATGAATGAGAATGATGATGTAGTAAGAAACAAAGCAAGGTTGGTATGTAAAGTATACTCTCAAGTTGAAGGAATAGATTTTAAGAAACATTTGTACCAATAGCAAGGATTAAAGCTATAAGAATGTTTCTAGCATTTGCATCCTACAAAGATTTTAATGTATATTAGATGGATGTAAAGTCTGTATTCTTGAATGGAGAGTTGGAAGAAGAAGTCTATATTGAACAACTGGAAGGATTCTAGTCATCACATTAGGGTGACATGGTATGCAGATTGAAGAAGGTATTGCATGGGTTAAAACAAGCCCCTAGAGCCTGGTATGATAGGTTGGATAATTATATGATACAATTAGGATTCACCAAGGGTACCACCAACAACAATCTCTATTTCAAGATCAATAATGAACAAATCCTAATGGTTGTAGTCTTTGTTGATGACATTATCTTTGGAGGCAATGAAGGTATGTGCACAGTTTTTGCTAGAGAAATGCAAAGTGAATTTGAAATGTCCATGTTTGGTGAGATGAATTTCTTTTTAGGTCTACAAATAAATCAATCAAATAAAGGTATCTTCATTTCTTAGTCTAAGTATGTGAAAGAGTTGCTAAAGAAGTTTGGGATGGAAGACTCTAAACCGGTAAATACTCCCATGATAACTGATTGTAAGTTGAGCAAAAATGATGATTCACCTATGGCAGATCAGAAAAGGTATAGATCTATGATTGGAGGATTACTTTATCTGACTCAAACCAGACCTGACATAATGCATGTAGTTTGTCTTGTGGAAAGATTTCAAGCAGAGCCCAAGGAGTCACATGTGATGGTAGTCAAGAGAATTCTAAGATATTTGAAAGGCACAATAGATTATGGTTTGTGGTGTCAAAGGGACAATGATTTCACTCTCAGTGCATACACTAACATAGATTGGGCTAGAGATGTAGATGACAAAAAAAGTACAAGTGGAGGTACATTATTTTTGGGAAAAGGGCTGGTAATTTGGATAAGAAAAAAATAAGGCTCAATATCTCTATCCACTATAAAACCAGAATTTATTGCAGCAGCATGTAGTTGTAGTCAAGTGTTGCGAATGAAGTAGACATTGAAGGACATCAGAGTTGTGTATGAAGATCCAATTGCAATCTTTTGTGACAATACAATTGCCATAAACATATCAAAGAATTCAGTAATGCATTCAAGGACAAAGCACATATCTATAAGATATCACTCTCTAAGGGAAAAAGTGACAGAGAATGAAGTCAAGTTGGAATATGTATCTACAAAAGACTAGATTGTAGACATTTTCACCAAACCTCTACCTAAAGACACTTTGAGTATCTCAGAGAAAAGTTAGGGGTTATTACCCCTCTTGCCCTAAACTAAGATGCACAAGAGTGCATTAGTGTGGTGGTGCTTCTTCAAATCCAGATTGATGCTTTTAGGGCTACTTCTCAGGGGGAGTAGTTAGAGAGTTTAGAAGAGAAATTGGTTCAGAGTAGAAGAGTGCAAGTATGTGCCCTTTGCCATTGATGTCAAAGGGGGAGAGAAGTCACGTGAAAAACTCAGAAAGAAAGAGTGCAGATGTGTAAAGAGATAGGGGGAGAATCCTGTCTTGATGGTTGTTGCAGTTTTTAACATCATATGTTGCCATCGATGACAAAGGGGGAGATTGTTGCAAGTATGTGCCTAATTGGTGTTGTAATTGATGTCAACATATCTTTGTTGTCATTAGTGTCAACTATGTCCTATTCTATTACTTGTTTAGAATCTATGTGTGTTGAGGATATTGAGAAAATTGGCCTCTCCAGAAGAGACAAGTAAGTTACAGTGAAGTGCAGTATAGACAGTGAGTTGTATGCTAAAGAATAGTCTGGTAGATTACTCCACATTTCTTGCTTCTTGAAGATCTTGGTCTATTGATTGGAAGTTATTTAAAGGGATGTCTAAAGTTGCTAAATCCTAAGTTTGAGCCTCCAGCGTGAAGAATTAAGAGAATTGCATTCACTAGAGTAAAACCTACTTTCTCTGATTATTCTCTAGTGACAGGGAGAAAGTATTTTGCTCTGCATTCCTCCGCATTAAAGTGTTTTGCTCTGTGGTTCTAAAGGGAAGTCTGGGATGATGATAAGTGCCTATAATTGCAATGGTTCATGTTTTGGTGGCCCACAAGCTATCTTTCCTATATGACAATTGAAGATAGTGAAGTTCATGTGCTCTGACGTGAAGAATCTCATGAATAAAGTGGTTTGTATTTGTGTAGTTTCTCCTGATGATTTCAACATGCTTTTGGATTCCTCTTGATCATGTTCCTACCTTTAAATTGGTCCACGTTAAGGAAATGAGATCATGTTTGAAGATTATTCCCAGATAATGTAGCGTGCAACCAGTCTTAGTTAATTCTAATAATTGTGGAGATCCCTTGAACGTGGCGTGATCCGCATACATCTATACTACAATCCTTAGTATATTTTTGTATTAGGTCAAGACCTATTTTGTAAATATTTGTAATGCTGACCTTGGAGATTGTTCCAATGGTTGATGATTGTAATGCCGACCTTGATGATCATTCCAAGGTTGATGAAGTGTATAAATACTTGTAATTGAGTCATGGAAAAGGTGTCCTTGAGAGAAAATAGGAAGGTAAGAAAAAGGGTGAAGAGATAAGGCAGAGCAGAGCAGAGGAACTATTGTACTTCAATGTATTAATCTCAGACATGAAGATGATGGTGATTTTGGTAGTGAGCTGATAGTAGGGTTTAACATCCCTTATTGTAATCTTTCTAGGTCTAGGGTTGAGTGATGAAGGGGGTAAATCATAAAACACAAAACAACAAAAATTACACATAGAAAATAGAACTTTCTTTTATTGATTGGGACAACTTATTACATTACAGAAGCCTAAATACCATAAAAGGAATCAACCCTCCACTAGCTGCAACACATTACAGCTTCCTCTCACAAGACTCTGGAATCATTTGCCATATGTGACCCCAAATCTGCTAGGGTTTCTATTTTTCTGCCTATTCTTGAATCTACACTTCCCCCCTTAACTCTACTACTGCCTAGGTTTCCCAAAAATGGTTATTAATAGCCTTTTTCGGTAGCCAACAACCTAATTTCAAAATTTGCATCTCCCTCCAAAAATAGGTCAACTTCTGGGAGCCATAACTTTTGATCTAGGTGTTTGATTGATGAAATATTTTATGTGTCAGAAATCTCCTAGAGTGCTCTAAATGCTAAGAACCCGCTCTACTGGTTTCGGCCATTTTCAGGCCCGTACGGGGCTGTTTAGTGCCTCAAACCTGAGTTTGAATAATTTTTAGGCATTTTTTGGGAAACAAAAACTTTAATATCTTTCAAGTCACAAATGATCTTTGCATGATTCCTTTGCCAAAGGTCTTATTTATTAGTTATGAAGCTTCTTGTAAATTTTCACTTTATTCCGTGCCCAAATGCAAACTTTCTAAAAATAGTAGGTTGCTATTTCTAGTAGTTTGGAAAAATTGACTACATCATTATTCAAGCGATTATGGAACCAGAACCACAAATTTTGAAAAGAAATGGAAAGAGCATCAACAATTTTGAAACACATATTTTTTTTGGGTGATGCAAGATTTCCCTTACACCACTGGATGCTCCTACATTAGACAACCAGGGTAATTTGAGAAGTGACCCTATCACGTCTCATGTGTTTGTGTGAGGAAAACCCAAACGGTCAACCTCTGCCTTAGACAACCAAGAAGAATCTTCAATAGGCCTTCCTTTCCATTCCACCGGATATTCTTCATATTGCCTATTCTGAGTACTTTTTCCCACATGGCTATCCAAGATCTCTTATATCTCCTCGATTGAAGTAGATGCTGGAATACTCCACTATTCTTCTGTTGGTCCATCCTCCATTCCACCTTCATGATATTCTGATAAATCAACAATGTTGAAAACAGGGGAAATGTTGATCCCACTCTGCAGCTCTACCTCATATACATTTCCTAAATCATGTTTCTTCAAAATTCTGCATGGTCCAAATTTTTTTATTTTCAACTTATTGTATGTTCCAATTGGGAACCTTTCTTTTCTCAGGTGAACCATGACTTCGTCTCCTACCTGGAATTCCTTATATATCCTCTTCTGATCTACCTTAGCCTTGTACTGGATATTCATTTTATTAATGTGCTTTTTCACCTCTTCATGCAAATTCTTCATGTGTTTTGCAAAGTCTTTAGCCTCGGCACTCATCTTTTCTCCTTTATCCAGATTCCTTAACTCTAAAGCATTTCTTGGACTATTCCCATATACAATCTGGAATGGTGATTTACCAGTACTCCTATTGAAAGAATTGTTGTAAGCAAATTCTACCTGTGGTAAAATCAAATCCCATCCCTTGGGCTTATCTCCTACTAAGTATCATAGCAGGTTACCCAAACTCCTATTCACCACTTCTATCTGTCCATCAGTCTATGGATGGTGTGCAAAACTGAACTTCAAATCTATTTTCAACTTCTTCCACAATGTCCTCCAAAAAAAACCAACAAACTTGGTATCTCGATCTAAAACTATGCTCTTTGGTAGACCATGTAATCTCACCACCTCCCTGAAAAATAATTTAGCAATATGAAATGCATCATTAGTCTTCTTGCAAGGAATAAAATGTGCCATCTTTGAGAATCTATCCACCACCACAAAAATAGAATTATGCCCTCTCTATGTCCTTGGTAAACCAAGAATAAAATCCATACTAATATCATCCCATGGCTTCTCTGGTATAGGTAGTGGTTGATATAGACCTGTATTCTGATTTTCTCCTTTCACCATCTAACATACTCTACAACTCTGTATAAATTTCCTCACATCCTACTGCAATTGTGGCCAATAATAATTTTTACCAACATTAGAAATGGTCTTATCTCACCAAAGTGTCTGGCCAATCCTCCACTATGCTTCTCCTTAATCAGGTTCTCTCTCATGGAACTCCTTGGAATGCACAACTAGCTTCCTTTAAACAACATGCCATCTTGGATTATGAAATCCAACCATTTTGTCCTATCCAAAGTAACAGGTTCTAGACAAGCTTTCCAGGCCTCTACAAAATATGGATCTTCAGGATACAAAATTTTTAGCTCATCAAACCCAACAACCTCTATCTTCATTTCTGTCAACAAATTCTACCTTTTGCTCAAGGCATCTACAACTCTATTGGACTTCCCACTCCTGTGCTTCAAAACAAAAGTATAACTCTGTGAAAACTCAACCCATTTTAAGTGCCTCTGGTTCAACTTTCCTTGACTATTAAGATACTGCAAAGCCTAATGATTAGTATATAAAACAAAATCTTTTGGCAACAAATAATGTCTCCATTTCTTCAAAGCTTAAACTATTGCATAAATTTTTTGATCATAAACATAATACATTTTCTTGGCATCATTAAGCTTCTAAGTAAAATAGGCAATGGGCTTACCTTCTTGACTCAAAATAGCTCCTATAGCACTACCACTAGCATCACAATCTACCTGAAATACCTTATTGAAATCTGGAAGTGCCAAAATAGGTTGCTCTGTGACTTTCTACTTCAATGCATCAAATCTTTTGTCTGCTCCGTTAGTCCATCTAAACTCTTTTCTATCCCCTCTCATTATCTCAGTTAGGGGTGCATGAATGCTACTAAATTTTTTGATAAACTTTCTATAAAAACTTGCCAAAACATGAAAAGATCATACCTCTGTGGCACTCCTTGGTGTAGGCCATTCAAGGATAGCTCTCACCTTCTCTGGGTCCATCTTAAGACTTTCCTCTGAGACAACAAATCCCAGGTATACCAACTCCTTTGTAAAACAATATTTCTTCAGATTAATCAACAACTTCTCCTCCCTCAGCTTCTCTAAAACTCTTCCGATATGCATTAGATGCTCATCCCAAGTCTTACTGAAAATCAAAATATCATCTAAATAAACAATAACAAAACTTCCCAAAAATTCTTTCAGTACCTTGTTCATGAGCCACATGAATGTGCTTAGTGCATTGGTTAGCCCAAATGGCATGACTAACCACTCATACAAACCTTCTTTAGTTTTGAAGATTGTCTTCCACTCATCTCCTTCTCTAATACGGATCTGGTGATACCCACTCTTCAGGTCAATTTTCATGAAGTACTTGTTTCTACTCAAACAATCCATTATATCATCCATTCTGGGTAATGTAAATCTATACTTGATCATGATCTTATTGATGGCTTGAGAGTCTGTACAAATTCTCCACTCTCCATCTTTCTTTGGTGCTAGTACTACAGGTACCGCATAGGGACTTAGGCTCTCTCTTATCAATCCCTTCCTCAACAACTCCTGAACTTGTCTATTCAGCTCTTCACTCTTAGCTGGAGTCATTCTGTGGTCTACCTTATTTGGCAAGCTAGCTCTTGGTATCAAATCCATTTGATGACTTATCTTCCTTACTGGCGGTAAACCTTCTGGTACATTATCAGAGATAATTTCTTAAAATTCTTTCAACATTTCTGAGACTTCTGCTGATACATCTTCACATTTCTCTTGACTAATCTTAGGAATCAATGCAAAGCAATGATGCGCACACTTCATTCCCTCCAAAAATTTTCTACCATCAACTAAGCAAATTCTGGAAGTACTACATACCTTTTCTTCCACCTCCTTCAAGGGCTTCAACTTATGATGAACTCCATCCTTTGTTAGGGAATATGTGTTTGCATGGCCATCATGGACAACGCTCCTATCATACTACCATAGCCTCCCCAACAACATATGACATGCATCCATTGGTATGATATCACATAGCACCTCATCATGGTAGTCTCCAATCTTGAACTTAACTAAACAATGCTCATTGACCAAAGCTCTGTGGTTCTTCTGCAATCATGCAATCAGATATGGATGTGGATGCTTTCTTCTTGTCAACTTCAACTTGTCAACCATCTCCTTTGAAACAAGATTCTCAGTGCTTCCACTATCAATAATAATATCACAACACTTACCTTCACATTTGCACCTTGTGCGGAATAAACTCTTCCTCTGATTTGGTTCTTTCTCCTCATTCAACAAGGTTCTTCTGATAACTAGGGTTTCTCCCCTTTCAGCATCTTTAGAATTCTTAGAATGTGCATCTTCATCTACATGTGCAACTCATGCATTACCTTTAGGTCTTCTATTTGTCCTTCCTTGATGTTGCAGACACTCGTATGCTCGATGCCCTTCTCTCCACATTGGAAACA
The DNA here is from genome assembly GCA_027924645.1 of Cunninghamia lanceolata. NCBI lineage: Eukaryota > Viridiplantae > Streptophyta > Pinopsida > Cupressales > Cupressaceae > Cunninghamia > Cunninghamia lanceolata. The sequence goes on from BSBN01000278.1 coordinate 3,865,042, forward strand.
AGTTCCTCTGAAACCTTTTCTTCCAGGTCCTTACCCAGGTTAGCCTCTTCCTCTTCCTCTTTGCTCACCATTGTTTTGGTCATGAGGGTAGTAGGCATTATCTCCTCTTTGATTCCGACTGGTGCCATCTTCTTCACTTTTCCTTTGATCTTCATTACGGCCTCCATAGGGTCTTCCACCAGTCCTTCCACCTTGACCTCTTCCCCTTTAGTTTTCTATCAAATCTTTTATTCAGCTTCTCTTCCACCTTTAGGGAAAACTAGTATGCATCTTCTATGGTGGTCATTCTAACTAGGCTCAGCTTCTCTTGAATACTTGGCCTCAACCCATTAATGTAACCAGCTACCTTCTCCTTGTTGGCCTCTGCATGGCCTGTCCTAATAGTAATCTTATAAAACTCTTCTGTATACTCCTTATTAGACTTATTACTTTGCTTCAGTCCTTGCAGCTTCTTCAGTAACTCCATCTCATAGTCAACAGGAATGAACTACTTCTTCAGTTTCTCCACCATTCGATCCCATCTGGTGATCTTTGGTTTTCCTCTTCTATTCCTCTCTAATTGGACCTCCTTCCACCAAATATTGGCGTGGCCCTTCAACTTTGTTTTTGCAAACTTGACCCGATCTGGGTCCTCCACATATTCATACTCAAAATACTCCTCCATGTCATTGATCCAATCAATAAGTTGTTCTAGATTCAAATCTCTAGTAGAAACTTTGATCCTGGGCCTCTTTCTGATCTCATAAATGGCCCTTAACAACCTAACTTCTGCAGGATCTCCTGCAACTTCTTGTTCTTCCTCGGATAGCTCCTCTTCAGCTTCATCCTCACTTTCTTCTCTTGTTCTCGGCTCAAACCCTCTTCACAGCTCCTCTTGCAATGCATCGATCTGCCTTTATAGGGATCTAAAACCCTCTTCCATCAAAGCATTCCTCCCATTATGATTTCTTCATGGAGGCATCTTGATCTACACAACAAACCCACAACCTCATGTCCTGGTGCAAACTATCTCACAGTCGGTGATCTATCTACACACTTAAGAACCCTTGCTCTGATACCACTTGATGAAGGGGGTAAATTATAAAACACACAACAACAGAAATTGCACACAGAAAATAGAACTTTCTTTTATTGATTGGGACAACTTATTACATTATAGAAGCTCAAATACAATCAGAGGAATTAACCCTCCACCGGCTGCAACATATTACAGCTTCCTCTCACAAGACTCTGGAATCATCTACCATTTGTGACCCCAAATCTGCTAGGGTTTCTATTTTCTGACCTATTCTTGACTCTACTCTTCCCCCCTTAACTCTACTACTGCCCAGGGTTCCCAAAAATAGTTATTAATAGCCTTTTTTTGCAACCAACAACCTAATTTTGAAATTTGCATCTCCCTACAAAAATAGGTCAACTTCCAGGAGCCATAACTTTTGATCTAGGTGTCTGATTGATGAACTATTTTTTGCGTCAGAAAGTTCACGGAGTTCTCTAAGCACTAAGAACCTGCTCTACAAGTTTTGGCCATTTTTGGGCCTGTACGGGGCCGTTTAGTGCCTCAAACCTGAGTTTGAATAATTTTTAGGCATTTTTTAGGAAACAGAAACTTTAATATTTTTCAACTCGCAAATAATCTTTGCATGATTCCTTTGCCAAAGGTCTTATTTTTTAGTTATGAATATTCGTGTAAATTTTTACTTCATTCCATGCCCAAATGCAAACTTTCTAAAAATAGCAGGTTGCTATTTCTAGCAGTTTGGAAAAATTGAAAGTTCTACATCAATATTCAAGCGATTATGGAACCAGAACCACAAATTTTGAAAAGAAATGGAAAGAGCATCAACAATTTTGAAACAAATCTTTTTTTTGGGTGATGCAAGATTGCCCTTACACCACTGGATGCTCCTCCATCATTGAGGTAGTGATCCTGCTAGACCTAGCTGTACTTCATGGCAGTGAGTCAGTATGTTTTAGGCCTATGGAGTGACCAAGCTTGAACATCATTTTTCAAAGATTGCAATATATTTTGAGAGATAATCCTCTCCGTGGTTTTTCCCCACCTTAGGGTTTTCCATGTAAAAATTTGGTGTTTTTTGCGTATAATGTTGCATCTGTGTTTAAATTTTGATTTCATGCATTCATTGTTAAATCAAAATAATTGTGGATAAGTGATTAATGTTTTTGTGACAACTGATTCACCCCCCCTCTCAGTTGTTCAGCCCCTTTCAACAGCTCTAGCCAAGGCTATACTATGGATTTAGAATCCAAGTATAACCATGGGGCTATAATGCAGAAGTCTCAGAATAGAGTGTAACTGAGGAGAGACTCAAGATATACAAAGTGCATAGAGAAACTATATTATTATGGTTTCACTAGTAGAATTTTGGTAAATAAATGACTAAGTGACTAAAACATTTAGTCACAACAACTAAAAATGACTAAATTTTACTAATTTTTTACAACTATAAATGAGTAAATAAATGACTAATTTGGTCATTCACTAAAAAATTATTTAGTCACAGAAATAAAATGACTAAATAGTTAGTCACCCAAATACAAATTAGACAAAATTTTAAAAAGAACTTTTTCAGGAAATTATTGGCGGGATGTATTGTCATAATTCACTAATCGCGTTCATTCCAACATTTTTTACTATCTGCATCGCCATCATACCCTGTTATGTATCTTCCTTCTGTTTGCACTCAAATCTCCAAATCATCACACTCTTCACTTGTAGGCACTCAAACATGCTCTTCACACAATCAGCTTGGAATATCTCTGACTGTTCAGAGCTGCTTGTGGTGGACTCACCGAAAAACAAAAGGTCAAGAATGTAGAGATCAAAGTACTTTCCCAGAGCTACTTCACATTGAGGCATTTTGAGTTATAGTAGCTACTTGCATGGGAGATAAAGAGGAGAGGACCTAGAGACTTCTGAAAAGGTGAGCAAGGAATTCAGAGTTTGTTGCAACAAATTTGAAGTCGGCAAGGCCCTCTGCAGTGAAGTCAGATTTGGGGACACCCTTTGTAGAAAATTTAGAGGTAATTCAAAAGCTTCATTAAATTTATAAGTACAAAATCTATAGCTTTGTGATTGGAAACTTACAGTAGTTACAATCTACTGCTCTTAATAATGTTCTTTTACAATCTTGCCACTATTCTACTTCATAATGTGTTCAACCTAAATATAATAAAATTTGGGTGTCAGTGCCAAAATAGCATTTCCTCAAACAATTTTGATACATTTTCACTACAAATGCAAACTGTCCTTATGCAAAGTAAACATGTGCTAGATTTACCCACACATCAGGCATCTGAACAAAGATGTTTCTTGCTGTAGCTTCTTGTACCTGTGTAAGAATTTCCTTTGCAATACCAAATTGACCCCTTTCAACTAGCACAATGGCTGCCCCATTTGCAGCATAAACATTTCTTGGTCTCTATGCCAACACTTTACAATACAGTTCTCTAGCCTTCTCAAGATGTTGTGCCTCCACCTTTGGATCCCTCCTCTCATTGCGAAAAGTTGCAAAATAATTCCAATTTCCAAGTGAAATGTCAACATAAGAATTCTTTGTATCTGATTCAGTTTGTACAACTTTAATTGTTTCTTTTTCTTTAATCTAGTCATCTATTTTCAGTTCCATTTTTCCAAGCATAGATAAAGCATTTGATGAGTTTTTATCCACATTAAGTGCATCCCCAACCAATTCTAGGCTTAGTTGGATCTCATTCTGAGCCTGAGCCATGGCTGCAAGACGTAGATATGCATCTACATAATCAGGAAACTTGAACAATATTAGCCTGTAGACAAGATTTTCTTTTTTAGTATGATGTAGCTATTCAAACAACATAGCAAGATTAAATAGTGTTGTGAATTTATCCCATGGTAGCTCAAGTGAAACACCACCTTCTTCTAATCGATGGAAGAATCACATATCCTTAAAGAGCACAAGAAAAACTATAGAATTGGCACTAGGGCTTTTATTTATGAATTCAACCCAAATGCAATTTCCTAATTCCTCCATAAAAGTTTGTTGAGCCAAATCTAGTTCATCATGCTCAAAATGAAGAACCCCAATGTTGTTTAACAATTGAATGGGTACTTCTTATCTACTCTTCTTTAGAAGAGACTTTAATGTCTTAAGAGAATCTAAGGCTACACTGGGGTCTGATGATATTTGTAGACACTTAAATTTGTCCATGTCATGTTTACACCTAGTCAACATGACCTTGTAATGTTTTGCCCTAGGTCCTAGGTCATCCCATTCACAATTCCAACTTAATCACATTCCTAATTAATTAAATAAATCCCCATTTATTTAATTAATCTTCCCCCTTGTCACATGCCCCCAAATAATTCAAATTAAATATTTGAATTATTCCCTCACCTCTCACCTCATGCAAACAAGTGTCACATGCTACATCTTCCACTTAATACCCTTCACATGTCAAACAAATTTAAATAATTTTTTATTTAAATTAGGTTTCATTTATCCTCCATTGCACACTTGTCACATGACTACAATCCCTCTTGAAATGGGAAAACCTAATCAATCTTGACCATCCATATCATTCAACATAACTTGCAATCACAACCATTCATTTGAATTTGCCTTTTCTATAAAGCAAACCCTACACAAGCCATTTGGACAATCTAGATTTCAAGTAATGTTATGTTGCTGAAATCTTGAGCAACCAACAATCCCCCATTGATCAATCCTTCAAAATCTTGCATTCTCATGCAAGGCTAAGAAGAGCCATGGAGGTCAATAAAGTCTAGTTTGAGAATCGATTTGTATTTCATTTATGTTTTGCATTTTGATTCTAGTTTGTGCTTTAGGGTGCTAGTTAGGGTTTCATTTCTACAATTTTGATTTCAGCCCTAGATTTTGCCCTAACACATTTTAGTGAACCTGACATGAAACACTTGTGAATCTAACATTTTCGTTGAGTTTTGGTGATTGATTTTTGTACGTGACCTCCTGAGCTAAATGATGTAGAGGTGTCAGGACTTATGAGATGATTTAATAGAAACAAAAGATTTCCAATGGTTTGTGGCTTCCACCAATAAGACTTCATTAGTCTTCCCTTTGCCTTAAACTCCTCCAAAGGGCTCAACTTAGGGTTACAACTTATTAGATGAAATATTGCATCTTCTAGGGTCTCAAACTACCCCTACCAAAAAGATTCAATAGGTTTCACAAACCAATTTGATTGGTTCTTGACACTTCCACTTGACTAGGCCTAATCTTAGTAGCTCTGTTCAGTAACTAACTTGCGCTTTTCTCCAAACTTTCCCAAAGAACTTCCAAAACTATTGAATAATTTGAGTACCCTCTATTGATTTATTTAACATACTTCAAAATCATATACTATTGTTTTGGATGGAATCTGACTGTCCTAACACCCTGCTGTCTTCCTACAAGGCCTAATTTGCCCACTTTACAAAGGAACCCTATCAAATACTTTCCCCACTCACTCCAAACCTTGAAAAAGTCTTAGGAAAGGATCTAAAACAAATGATTTTCCAGGTCTCATGCAATTATTTTCTCATTCAAGTGTTTAAACACCAAACCCCCATTTCTAGGCCCTAAAAACCTAGTTAACAAAGCAGTTTTAGAAAAAATGTGATATCTTCCTCTAGGAATCAAGTTAAGACCTCCTACTAGATGAATTTAAAAGGTGAATCAATCATATTTCCAATAATATATGGCTTTCCCCTGTATCTATCCGTACAGAACTGTACCAAATGTTGTAACAGGATTGTTATAGGAGAATTCTAGAAATTGCAGTCACTAAAACGGTCATAACTTCCTCAATATTGCACCAAATTCGATGAGACAAAAAGGAAAGGGAGGATGATTGAATATAATTTTATTTGAAATAAAAAATAAATGCCCTCCTACCCATACTAGGCCGTACCATGCAAGAAAACAACAAATTTCTGAAGAAAATACAGAAAACAGTGCCTTTTTACTATTCCATTTCATTCCTTCAATCACCCACAAGTTTTCAAAGGTATACAAGGCCTTTTTAAAGGTATTACAAATTAACTTTCAGTTTCTAACAACTTGAAATGAACCAAGAGCCAAATGACTCTTCACCTTCCCTCATTCTACATCCTTTTTCTAACTTTACATTGACAACCTTTACATGGTTTGCAATATTTTGCATATTTGAAACTCCTATTAACCTAAACACATAAAATGACTTGATTAACCTCATTACAATGTTGAACCATTAAAATTTAATCAAACTCCTATGAAAGTATCAATTTGTCAAGGTGCTTTTGCACCATACAACCAACCAACAAAGATTTCTAAGTCCCTTGGAAATGTATCTACAACAAAAGTCTTTTTCTACCTCTCCTCTATCTTCAATCTTCAATCTTCAATTTTCTCAGCTACAATTTCCCAATCTATAGAAATGGTGACCAAACAACCAACAAACAAACTGCCATCATCTTTAGAGCTTCTTCAGGCTCCTTCTACTCCCATCAGTGGAGTACTCTTCAGGCTGCAACACCAAGTGCTTCTTCAGTCAGATATCCATCTCTCTACTGCTTCACAACACCAACTCACCAAACCATTCATCTCACCCAACAGCAGATTCTGGTGATGCACCTACCACTCTCTCCTCAGTGGTTTCTCTATGCACCCTTATCTAGCCTAATCTCCATTAGAGAATGGTCATGACAGACCTCATCTTGTTTGCCCATACACACAACCTCAGAAAACATCCTTCTGTAGTTAGATGGATAAGCACCTGCAACCAAACAACTTAGCAAACAAAAATAAATGGTCACCAACAAAATCATATTCTTCAGTTCTTCACCTGCCTTCTTAGTGACAGGAACAAATACAACATCTCCTCCCAGAGCTTTTGCTAGCTTTTATACCAATCTGATGCAAAGGTGTCAGGACTTATGAGATGATTTAATAGAAACAAAAGATTTCCAATGGTTTGTGGCTTCCACCAATAAGACTTCATTAGTCTTCCCTTTGCCTTAAACTCCTCCAAAGGGCTCAACTTAGGGTTACAACTTATTAGATGAAATATTGCATCTTCTAGGGTCTCAACCTACCCCTACCAACAAGATTCAATAGGTTTCACAAACCAATTTGATTGGTTCTTGACAATTCCACTTGACTAGGCCTAATCCTAGTAGCCCTGTTCAGTGACTAACTTGCACTTTTCTCTAAACTTTCTTAAATAAATTCCAAAACTATTGACTGATATGAGTACCATCTATTGATTTCTTTAACATACTTCAAAATCATATACTATTGTTTTGGATGGAATCTAACTGTCCTAACACCCTGCTGTCTTTCTACAAGGCCTAATTTGCCCACTTTACAAAGGAACCCTATCAAATACCTGCCCCACTCACTCCAAACCTTGAAAAAATCTTAGGAAAGGATCTAAAACAAAGGATTTTCTAGGTCTCATGTAATTATTTTCTCATTCAAGTGTTTAAACACCAAACCCCCATTTCTAGGCCCCAAAAACCTAGTTAACAGAGAAGTTTTAAAAAAAATGTGATATATTCCTCTAGGAATCGAATTAAGACCTCCTACTAGATGAATTTGAAAGGTAACTCAATCCTCTTTCCAACCATATATGGCTTGCCCCTGTATCTATCTGTACAAAACTGTACCAAATGCTGCAACAGGACTGTTATAGGACAATTCTAGAAATTGCAGTTACTAAAATGGTCATAACTTCCTCAATATTGCACCAAATTTAATGAGACAAAAAGGAAATGGAGGGTGATTGAATATAATTTTATTTGAAATAAAAAATAAATGTCCTCCTACCCGTACTAGGCTGTACCATGCAAGAAAACAACAAATTTCTGAAGAAAATACAGAAAACAATGCCTTTTTACTATTCCATTTCATTCCTTCAATCACCCACGCGTTTTCAAAGGTATACAAGGCCTTTTTAAAGGTATTACAAATGAACTTTCACAACTACTTGGAATGAACCAAGAGCACAATGACTCTTCACCTTCCCTCATTCTACATCTTTTTTCCAACTTTACATTGACAACCTTTACATGGTTTGCAATTTTGCATATTTGAAACTCCTATTAACCTAAACACATAAAAATGACTTGATTAACCTCATTACAATGTTGAATCATTAAAATTTAATCAAACTCCTATGGAAGTATCAATTTTTCAAGGTGCTCTTGCACCACTAAAACTAACTACACCATCGCGCCTAGGAGGCTGTTTCCATGAATTTTGACTATGAATTTGCTTATGTTTGGTGACTAAAATTTTTGAATTTTTTTGAATTTTTTAGTTCATAGGCCATACCGTATGGCTTGCACAGGGTATCTATTGGCATCATTTATGCTTGTTTGATTTCTGTTTGAGTGCAGGTCATTATCCTAACATTTGCTTGTAGGTGGAATTTCTTAAGGATTACAGATTTCATTTTTGTTTGGTACAGAGTTTAGTCAGTTGAAAATCCTTATGCCTTCCATCTGCTATTGACCTAACACTCTACCTAAAATTGCAGTCAAAATTACAGTTACCACCCCATAAATTACAGTCACCCCTATTCCTGTACCCGTTCGACATTCAATTGCCACCATTGAAGTTGACACCATCCCTTGCTCCTGTTGACTTCTTCTGCGAAAACCCTAAGGTCAAAACCTTAATTCACTGACCTCTACAGATTCTCACCTGATCTATACCATCACCTCCTCATGACCCACTCTCGAGCTCCTGCAAACCCTACTATTGCCACTCGATCAACAATCCACTGCCTCTCGCCCATCTCCCATTCCTTTTGCCTAAATCTATTGCCAAGTCTATGACTTTTAGTCGCCACTCGACAAATCTCTATCACTTCCTGAGAGCTACGAGTTGCCACCAAGGGTCCACCCAATCGTCACCCTTGCCTCTACCTCATAAACTCCAACCACCGCCTCTGCTAACTAAGTCGCCGCCTCTGCTAATGTTGCCACCCACCATCCCTTATTTCCCCTAGGGTTTTGATGTTTGGACCTGGGCTATCACCGTGTGGTCAGAGATAGGGTTTTAAACCCTAAACATTAGCTATTGGTGCTTATAGCACTATTTGTTGGGCTTTAAGCCCCTGGGCACAGGTACTAGAATGGTCACATTTTTGACCTTGGGGCTAGCACTGCCAGCCCCCACCTTCTTTTTTTATATACAGCTTGTTTGCCCCTAGTCATATGGAGGACTAGGGGCTGGTCTAAAATGTTAACTACCAGACTAACTGCTAGATGCCTACCAAATTAAAATGGTCTATAAGGAGGCATTTTTTTTTCTTTTTCTCATTTCTAGAGCATACGGAGGCAAAATCATGCAAACAAATACTCGTTGGAAAGGTGACAAGATGAACTTTGTAACGGTGTAGGTTTCATTAGGTGACTCTACTAGTTTGATGTCTTTTTTGTAGTCAAATTCAAACTTGCATGCAAACTTCAATCAAGCATAACTTTTGTAATTTTCATCCTTTTTTCACGAATTTTTTTTAAAAGTGCTTAGAATTTCCTGAAGAATCTATTAGTACAATTTATTATACTGTATCTATTCATATTCATTAGATTTTTATTATATTATTTAAATTTTCACATAGCATTCTTCTTCTCAAGTCTACTTGTTTCTTTTTCAATTTTGTGGATTGTAGGTGAATCATACAGGAATGGAACAACATCAGCATTAGGATACACAATAGATTGGAAGTGATAAAAATTAGGTGCATTCATTCTAATCTATCATTTCTTATAATCATTGTTTGTCTCACGTTTTGATTTGGGCTCCAAAAATAAACTCTTGCTTGCATTCACACATCAAAATTGGGCATAAAATGAACAAATGTCTTCCATTCAAATTTGGACATTGGGGAATTAAAAGAACTAGTTCTTGAACTATTTGGTGAATTTGATTGCGATTAGGGGTGTGTATGATCTTCTCATGCACTTTGTGCAATCTTGAGAATCAAAAACACTTCTCATCCATTCATATTCACACCACACATATCAATTTTCTAAGGGTTAATTAACGAGTACAAGTGTGAATCAAGTGCACCTGTGTATGCTCTCTCCTCACATAGCCAGGTGATCTTGGAGATCAAAAACACCTCACTTGATTCACTTTTGTTTACCCTTCTTAGGATGCCTGTTTGGAGACACACCACTCCAAGGGATGACCTCAACCGAGGCTGAATCGAAAGGCACCCTCATTGGGAGTTGAAATCTTGTCACCCTTGGCTAAGCCCCAAAGAACTTTATACTTTTGGGAAGTGAAGGGTGGGTTACCCCTTTCTCCCAGCTGTGTGGTAGGATTTTGCTTTCAATTCATTTCCCTAGTCAACTTTGTGCAACCTAGTTTAAGACCTAATTAGCCATACCCCACTTGACTAATTCTAGGGCTTTTTGATGTGTCTTCCACGTGTGTTTTTTTAATCATCATCACATTCTTCAATTTCACATTCAAACTTTCTTATGTGTCTTGCGTGAGTGATTCATGTTTGTACATGTGTGATCATTTGATTAAATATTATCAAGTCAAGTTAAACACCAAACACATAAAGACAAGTCAATCTACACATTCCTTCCAACACATTCAAATCCAATTACTTTCATCTTAATCACCCTTCTTAACCATCTTCATCCTAATCATATCCAAGTCACTATAATTCAAACCCTAATCATTCTAAATCGCCTTCTTCCTAATCAAACCCTAATCATCCTAGTCACCATCCTAATCAATCCAAGTCACTCATTCATAGTTATTTCACATCATCCTCTTCATTCTAATCACATTCTAATCACATCCTAATCACTCAATCCAAATCATCTCCACATCATCATCAACTTGGTCCTAATCAACACTTGTCAAAATGGCCCTAATCATAAACAAGCCCAATCCCAATCCTAAGCCCAAAATCATAGTTCAAGGGAGCTATCCCTCTAGTACAAATAATGAAACAAATTCAAAGCCAAAAATCATAGTCCAAGGTGGCCCTCTTCCTAGTACAAATCATGAGAAAAGGCCTAAACCCAAAATCATAATCCAATGGGCCTACCCTTCTAATTCAAACAATGAAATGAAACCTAAGCCAAAGATTATACTTCAAGGGGCCCCTCCTACCACTTCCAACAATGAAATGAACCATGTTACATACCTTGAGGACCAAATCAACATGCAAGAACTTAAACACATGTATGACACCATGCTAACATTTGAGAACAAAGTCCTACCATCCCAACTCCAAAACCTCCTTCAAACACTTCACTAAGTACCCCAACCCTTCAATCAACAAACCATACAACAACTCCAAGTCCTCTTCCAAAATTTACAACAAATCAAATCACCCTGAATCCAACATCTCCTAGTCCAAGCCCAACAATTCATGGCCACTTGTCAAATCCAACAAACACATCATCCTCTATCCATTCATTATCGACCAATGCCACCTCAAGCTTGTGTTCCATCCCCTTCCACCTCATACCAATCTAATTCACCCATATGCCAAATCAATGCCACATCAACCAATCCACCCACTTCTTCCCATGTCAATGCCACATCAACCTACCAAGTCACTACACAACAAGCACATGTGAGCTTAAGTCCACCTTGGAAACAAGATAAAATGCCTTTTAATTCTAATGCCACCTTTGACAAGGGAGACATCAACCTAGTCCGTGCAAGCCATTCACTATCACTACCATCCTCTAATCCCCCATTAACTCCACACCCTAAGTTTAAACATTACAAAAGTAAACATGTGGAGTCATCCAAATCCACCACTTCATCCAACCCCTTTGACTTTTCATCCCATCAAAATATAAACCGTAAGCCAACACCTTCCACCCCTCTTATCCCTCCACCATGGGAATTTTCCCATCAACCTAATCCTAATCATGAGTCCACATCATCTACCCTTATTGTCCATCCACTATATTGACCTTCCACGCATGCCCTTGCAAAGGATGTGACCCATTGGCTACTAGCTAGGAACAACTTATCCCCATGTCAAACACCTACCTTGGCACCTAGTAACGAGCCTTCGAATGCAATGCTTATTCCTCCAACTCCATCATGTGGTCTACAACCTATTGATCCTATATGTCCAAGTCAAGACCTACTGCACCCTTATGTCATTGATCATCACAAACATATCAAACCTATCCAAGAATCATCTACTTCCACTCAAAGTCGAGAGCCATGTCTAGAGCATAATCCTAAGCATGAGGAAACATTACCCCCTTGTTCAATTCAATATCAAACCCCTTCCATTCCACCCATACATAACACACTTAATCCTAATAATGATCAAGCTCCCATTTATGATCACGTTCCCACCTATGATCAAGAAGGCCATGATGATCAACTTATCCAGCTTTATGCATTCCATGGTCAAGAGCTTTCCACCCCACCCATTCATGATCCACAAACATCGACTTGTCATGATGAGACAATTGCCTCCCAAGCACTCATAGAAGATCAAACCAATAACTTAGATCCTAATAAGCATAATCAAGATTCTTATGATCCTTCCACATCCACCACCAACTTCATTTGAAATCCACTATCATATCCTATCAGTTTATCCACTTTCATTCATGAGTGTTCTTCCTTAGGAACACAACAAGCTTTATCTACTTTCCCTTCTCCATCCAATAATCAACTCAAGTCTAATGTCCAAACTACACCTTGTCCCATAGTCCATCGCATCCTCAAAAACATGAATTACCAAGGTAAAGGATTAGGCCTTCATGAACAAGGTATTTTTGAGCCTATCCATGTCAATGTTCCCCCATGCTCATATGGCCTTGGATACACACCCCAAGGTCAACAATCTAACAATTTTGGTACTTCCTCCACTCATCTTAAGTCCACCACTTCCCATCACACATCACATCATATTCCCAAAACATATGTCACCATTCCACCTCCATCATCCTATAAGTGTCAAAAGTATGTGACCATACACCTTCCACCATCCACTTTGCTTCCATTACTTCCAACCCTTAATTTCCCACCATCCACTTTACCACCATTTCTTCCAACACCTAATATCCCAATCATTCATAAATACCCTTACATTCCTAATCATGACCAACAAATGCACACATCATGAAAACATAAACCTTCCACTCATTCCACCCGCCACATGGGATTCACAAATAAACATTTGGATGCCTCATTTTATAAAGTCAAAAATCCTAAGCGTCTTAATACCTTAGGAAATCAATCCAAAAATTTGAAACAAAATCCATCTAAGGAGCTATCTAAGCCCATACCTCCAAAAGCAAAGTCAAAAACTAAAATGGTATGGGTCCCTAAGCAAAAATAAATCAAATCAAATGAGGCATCCACCTCACAAAAATCCCAACCATCCTCATCCATTCATAAATACCATTCCATTCCAAAAACTCAAATTCCTCAAACTCACAAGTCAAGAAAAAATCATAAAAATACTAAGTCTATGTGGGTACCTAAAGCACTTCGTCAACCATATCCTAAGTAAACATCACCATTGCTTCCTACACCACCATCCACTCAAAATCTTCCATGTTTATCACGGTGTGTGTAGCCATTGGTCATGATTCTTTTCCACACCTCCACCACCCCATCATTCAACTATTATCCTACATATCTACCTTATCACCTTCTTGTGGTCCATGCTTTTGCATAAGCTTTTCATCAATCATGGCATAATCCCTACATAATCCACATCATAATCCACTATATTTCCTACATAATCCACATCATAATCCACTATCATTCCATCCATAATCCACTATCTATCTTATCCATTTCACTTTCATGCAACTCCCTTACCAACATCCATGAGCATATTGGCATTTGACATGGTCCATGCGACGACATTCATCTCTATTGGGACTATCATTTTCATGGCACTAGACACTCGAGTACCTCTCATCTATATTCCACCTATCCCATTCAAAAGTCAAAAAGTCAAAAAAAAAGTAAAGAGAAATCCCTTTGTCCAATGGTGAAAGCCTGGTAAACAGGCGCCTTGGATAAGTTCCTTGATGAAAACCTAGCAAACAGGTGTCATGTGTAAGTTGATATTCTATGTCACCTACACTTGGGGGCACATTGTCTTGTCCAACATATCATTTCCATCCTACCATTTTCCTATCATACATTGTCATGCCATTTCCATACACCCACATACATATACCTATCCCATCGAGTCCATCCATCCACCCTTCCTCTTTTGATCTTGATAAAGAATGAGGGCAGCACAATGTTGACAAATGTTTTGGATGTCTCTTGATATACCTTATCCCTCCAAACCAAGCAAATCCTTCTTTATCCTATCATCATCCTATCGTCATAAGCATTGTCATGAAAAAATCTTAAATCTTGCACCTAGAATGGGGCATGTTATTCATATGTGACATAGCCTTTGGAGATCACATCCTTGCCCTCTTATGCATACATCCTTTCTATTTACTATTGACCATCCTTTTATCCATTCATCCAATCCCACTGCATAGACTTGGTTTTCCCCTTGTCATTGGTATCTAGCACAAAGGCTACCCAAATTGTCATCCAATGCCATCCCCAAAACATTCAAAAATAAAAAAAATCAAAACGTTCAAAAAATTCAAAAAAATCAAACATGTCAAAAAGACAAAAAAATCACAACATTTCCAAAAACCAAAAAAATCACAACATTTCCAAAAACCAAAAAAATCACAACATTTCCAAAAACCAAAAAAATCAAAACATTCCAAAAACCAAAAAATCAAAACATTCCAAAAATACAAAAAAAATCAAACTATGTCAAAATCCAAAAAAACAAAAATATTCCCCAAATTTCAAAAAAATCAAATATCCTGTAAAAAATCCAAGCAATAAATCAATTCATCATCAATTCACTTCATTAAATCAATCACTTCTTCAAATCAATTCAAATCAATCAATTCACTTCTTCAAATCAAGTCAATCAAATCAATTCTTCCAATCATTAGTCAAATCACATTCTTCAATCAAATCCAATAATAGCTCCAATTAATTACACTCACTCATTCAATTCTTCTAAATCAATCCAATCAATTCAATTCATCAAATCATCATTCAAATCAATCAATCCAATCAAATCATTCAATCACTTCATCCAAATCAAATAATCAAATCATTCTAAGAAATGGTCTAAATGCAAGTCAATTCTTAATCCATACCAATCAAATTAATCAATCTTGTCAAATTATCCAATCGCAATCAATGGTCTTGATCCTAATCTTGACATAAACCAAATCATTTCAATCAATCATCAATCCAACCCTAGTGTTGCTTGTATGGCCAACAACACTAGTGTCAATCAATCCATCAATTGGCTTAGATAGGATGTTGCAATATTGAAACCAGACCAAGCGTCTTATATGACATGTATCATTTCCTGAAACCAAACATCATCGTCATCAATCCATCATCAATCAGTTAATCATTGGTTTATAGCTTGATAGGAGCAATTCCTTGTTTGTTTTTGAATCATTTGTGCATGCTTGCTTGTGTGTGTTATCATTTTTCTTGCATTTGTATCACATTGGTATCAACCTAGCTAATATTAATATCTTGTATCTAGACAAGGTTGTATTACGCTGGGGCATGAGACACATCATCACCTTGGTCCTTATACCTTGGTGCATAACGTCTAGTGCTATATCAAACACCATGGTTGCTCACATTCATTGCAATATGTGCACACTTCTCTTCTTCTATCCATGACCTTATCTTTCTTCCTTGTCCAATCCCTTTCATTTCGAGAGCTTACCTGTGTTTGTCCAACTTGCCTATCCTCTCGAGGGGGCATCATCACCCTATCTTTACATCACCATCCCATTTCCTTAGCTTCTTTGAAATGATGTTACTCGACATAAATCTCATCATCTCAAACATCATCTCAAAGAGGGGCAAAATGTAGACACTAAAATTTGTCCATGTCTTGTCTACACCTAGTCGACATGACCTTGTAATGTTTTTCCCTAGGTCCTAGGTCATCCCACTCACAATTCCAACTTAATCACATTCCTAATTAATTAAATAAATCCCCATTTATTTAATTAATCTTCCCCCTTATACATGTCCCAAATAATTCAAATTAAATATTTGAATTATTCCCTCATCTCTCATCTCATGCAAACAAGTGTCACATGCTACATCTTCCACTTAATACCCTTCACATGTCAAACTAATTTAAATAATTTTTTATTTAAATTAGGTCTCATTTATCCTCCATCGCACACTTGTCACATGACTAAAATCCCTCTTGAAATGGGAAAACCTAATCAATCTTGACCGTCTATCATTCAACATAACTTGCAATCACAACCATTCATTAGAAATTTGCCTTTTCTATAAAGCAAACCCTACACAAGCCATTTGGACAATCTAGCTTTCAAGTAACATTATGCTAATAAAATCTTGAGCAACCAACAATCCCTCATTGATCAATCCTTTGAAATCTTGCATTCTCACTCGAGGTTGAGAAGAGCCATGGAGGTCAATAAAGTCTAGTTTGAGAATTGGTTTGCATTTAATTTATGTTTTACATTTTCATTCTAGTTTGTGCTTCATGGTGCTAGTTAGGGTTTCATTTTTACAATTTTAATTTCTGCCCTAGATTTTGCCCTAACACAATATTAATAACTCACCCATCTTGATAAATGCATGGGCATCACGTGGATCTATGCGAGTTGCCTTTCTTAAAATTTACAAAGCCTTCTCTGCCTGCCCTTGCTAAGCATATATATGGCCTACAACTTTTAAGCTCTCACAGTTCTGAGGGTGGACCTCCAGAACCTATTGAAAATTTAAGAGAGAACTCTTAAGATCTCCTAACTTCAATTGAATCTGTCCACAAAATCTTGTGGCCTCTGGCTTTCCTTGATTGATTCCATGTAGTAGCGGCCAGTGGTGTCATAATCACCTTTACTATGATAAGATCATGCAAGATTATAATATGAATGAGATTTCATGAGAGGGTGGTCAGTTGAAACAAGAGCTATCTCAGTCAACTATTCCACAAGAAAATGCTGCCCTATGAAGAAAAAAATGGTTTTCTAAATGATTCAATGCCATTGCACAATACGGGTATAATTGAAAGGCTCTATGCATCTTTTCCATTCCTTCATGAACACTACATTTTTCACTAATTGTGAGAATCCTACAAGTAAGAAATGCACAAAACTAACCACAGAGATTTTTGTAGAGGCAGAACATGATGTAGAGGAAGGACTCACACACAATAACCTTGACACATCCCAAACAAAGTTTCAATACACTTGATCCAAATTTGCACCCTTGTTCATTCTTGACAATTTGCTCCTAAGCCTAAAACATGGAAACAACACCCTAGTGACACTCAATCATTGAAGACAACATGGAATATGGGTAACTTGGTTTATTCAGACCTATTACAACAACTTCTAGGGGTTTCTAAATGTACATGACCTAACCAAATGATTAACGCAATGATTTATGCAATTTAGGTCTTGTTGCCACTAGGTGCATTCAAGGTGATGACTCCAAATGAAGGTAAGACCACTTGTCATATGAATTCCTAGGCTTGTACAGGCCCTAACAACATGCCACTATGGTTCTTCACCCCTCCATTGACACACAATGCATAGATTATTTAAAGAAACAAAGAACCTAAGGTTTTAGGACTGTCTCATAGCAAATCTGTACACATAGTCAATCATATATTCTTCATACATGCCAATCTTGAGTTGTCCTCTTGCAGGGATATGGATAGGCGTGGGATAGAGCTTTCCACCAATTTTTAGGATTTTTGGATGGTGGAAACTCTGTCCATGATCAAATTTTGCTCCTTGGAAACACTAGGTAGAGTTTAGACGTACACTCACCAAAAATGCAATATCTCACACAAAATTTGATGAAATTCTACCAAACCAAATGCATTCGAAAGCTAGATTTTTGTTTCTAATAGATTTTTTTGCTATGTGTAGAACATTACAGATGGATCAACATCGAAGGTTGACTATGGATCAATACCATGCATTTGATGAGAGAGTAGCCAATGAGAGGGACATGGACAAATATCCATGTCCACGTAAAGACTGTTGTGGTGGAAAGGTGAGAAAAAAAAACCTGATTCTTCAACATTTGATAAGATATGGGCATAGTGGTATAAGCCCTTGGGATTACAATTATTATGAAGATATGATAGAATTGTAGAGTGGGAGAGATGAAGAGGCAACAATGTTAGATGAAGGGTTTGAAGTTGATAGAATGTTGAATGAGGGTCTAGACGATGATTGCGCCAAGTTGATGGAGGATGCTTTAAAACCTATGTATGCTAATTGCAAGTTAAGTCATTTGATAACAATCCTTCAAATTCTTAACTTGCAAGTGGTGCATGGTTGGACAAATGAGAGTGTAGATCAATTATTGGCATTATTAAGTTTGTTGTTACCAACTGACTCCACATTGCCAACAAAACAAAGTCAATGCAAAAAACAAATCACTAAGCTAGGCTTAGGGTATGAAAACATCCACACATGTGTCAATGGTTGTGTATTATTTTGCAATAATCTTGCAAGTGAAAGTGAATGTCTGAAATGTCATGAAGTCAAGTATAGACAAGGGTTGAAATCAGCTATGGTTCCTAGAAAGGTTCTTTGCCATTTCCAATAATCCCACGATTACTCCAAATGTATAGGTGCAGAGACATTGCTGAACTTATGCAATGGTATGCCCAAAATAAGAGCATCGATGGAAAACAATGACATGTGCCTAATTCTAAAACATGGATGGAATTTGCTAATTGATGGCTTGAATTGTCTCAAGATCCTCATAATATAAGGTTAGGTTTGGCTCTAGATGGGGCGAACCCATTCTCATATCAAAGTACTAAATGGTCAAATTGGTCAATGTTTTTAATAAATTATAACTTGCCTCCATGATTAGCAACTAAACCATTTTTCTTAATGCTATCATTGATTATACCAGGAAAGAAAAGTGTGACTTTAGATACAATCGATGCTTATCTAGAGCCATTATATGATGAGTTAATGGAATTGTGGAAATGAATTGAAGCAATTCAATATTTAAGGGATGGTCATTCAATCAAATTCACTTTAAGAGCTTCCTTATTGTTTATGATTCATGATCTTCCTGCATATGGCACATTGTCTAGTCTTAGTGTTCATGGATACCATGGATGTCCTTCTTGCAACTTTAAGGATTTTGTGAGGCACTCAAGAAGTTTGCGTAAGTGTATTTATTGTGGACATCGTGCTTACCTTAAAATGGATCATCCATAATGTCAACAAAAAACATGTCTCAATGGTCAAGAAGAGAATCATGAAGCACCATTGCTAATACCAAGTGATTACATTGTTGAGAATGGACAAAAAAGAATGTCATTTATTGAAAATGATGGGATTGCTGGTAGTAGATATGATCCATGTAGTGAAATCGGTGTAAAATGGTTGTGCATATTCTATAAGTTGCCATACTTTAAGGATATAGCCATTACGCATACTGTTGACTTTATGCATACTGAGAAAAATATAGCCTATGCTATTATAGAAACTCTTTTTGGTGCTTTTGATATTGTTTCATCATGTGAAGACTTTCAACAACTAAAGATTCATCAAAATCTTTGGGTTGAAAAATGTGCTGATGAAAAATATAGAAAACCTAGTTCTCCTTATGTATGGTCAAAGGAACAACGTGTATAATTCTTACAGTTGTTGTCTCAAACTCACTTTCCCACTAGATATGTAAATAGTAGTATTAGAAGCCAAACTGACATTAATGGCTTAAGAGGCCTCAAGACCCATGACTATCATGTCATAATCAAGAATATTTTACCTATTGTGGTAAATATACCAAGTTTGGAAAAAGGGCCAAGATTGGCAGTTATAAGGTTGGGCCTAATATTAAAGAGAATGAGTTTACATGTATTAGATCTTTCAAACTTTGATAGTTTGAGGGATGAGGTTGTTGAAGTCCTTTGTCTATTGGAATAGGAATTTCCACCAACAATCTTTAACATTTCTATACATCTTTTGATACATCTAGAATATGAACTAGAGCATTGTGGCCCAGTAAGAATGAGATGGATGTATCCTATAGAACGATATATGAAGGTTTTGAAAAAAAATGTTTGTACTAGGGCAAAACCGGAAGGCATCATGTCTGAGGGATATTCAATTCAAGAGGCCATGGGATTTTGTACAGAATATATGAAGGATTTTAAAAATGTGAATCAATGTGTATGGGATGATAACGAAGATGAAAGAGTTGTAGGTGAATTATTAGAAGGCAATGGATGTCGCTTCAAGCTATCACATCAAGAAAAAAGTGTGATCATGCCTATATTCTTCAAAACACAACTTTGTTTGATAAGTGGCATAGGTAAAAAAAATTACACAATAATTTATTTACTCAATTGCATTTACACATTTATATTATTAATCTTACTATTTGTACATTAATATTCTATGTAGAAAATATGAAGAGAATCAAACTTGGATGCAACATCAACCTCAAAAGTGTAGACGTCATGATTTGATTGGAGTTAATTCTTTTTCAAAATTTGAAGAATGGATTGCTAATGCAGTCAGTGATGCAAAAAAAGAAGGTCAAGATGTAACAATAGAGGAAAGTGAGCTTTCACAATTTCCACATATATGGGCTATGTTTTAGTGGAATGTTGGCCTATGGTAGTCATTTAAGAGTGGAAGAAAAAGACAAAGGAAAGACAAATTGTGATTGTGTTGTTAGTGCTGAATTTCTTCATGAAGTTGAGAAGAAAATTTATGTTGGATTCATCCAAGAAATTATTCAAGTGGATTTTGGTGAAAATAGTCCTATATTATTAAAATGTAAGTGGATCTGACCATCTGCAGTACAATTTGATGAGTATGGATTTGTATGCGCAAATACAGGGCGATTTTTATTAGAGATGGATGAGCCATATGTTTCCCCTCTTCAAATTAACCTATCATTTCTAATTGATGGTGTAAGAAGCGCAAGATGGTTGTATGTCATTCAAACAGAGTCTCATTCCAGATGAAAATTGATGGGAGTTGTCGATATAATGCTTGATGGGCAATATGTTAATTTACAAGAAACATTTGAAGAAGTTGATGAAGACAATGATGGAGTGTTTGAAGAAGAGATTTTGATTACCAATGAAGAGATTGGGAGAAAGAATGAGTAGAATGTCAAAGATGAGGATGAGGAAGAAAATCAAGTAGATGTAGACATGAGTGATCAGGATTTTGATCTTGCTAGCAATGTAGATGATTATAATGATGTTTTGTCACCTTAACTAGCCTATCACCTTAAAAGGTTAACTTGTCACCTAAACTTTGGTTATATGTATGGTGTAATTTATTATTGAATCTAATAAATATCTGAGTATAGGTATGCTTATTCATTGTTGTTTTACTGATACATTTCTGAATGTAATCATCATTATTCTGCTGGTACATTATATACAAAACCTGAGATGTTCACTACTGATTTGAAGTGCATTTAAAGTTAGGTTCAATCATTCTTCTTAGTTTTCTTACTTTGGTTGAAATTAATTTTGTTTAATTAGAATATAATTTCTTGTATGTCCTATATGTTTTCTAGATACTAGACTTTTCTTATATGTCCTAGATGATAGATTTACTTTGTAATATGGATTCTAACCTCCACATGCATTGAATATGCTTGTGTGAAGGAAATAATGATGAACATCTATGATTTAATAATACATATAGATATCTTAACATTAGGTGAACTAAGCCTCCTCATTACAAACAAAGAAATGATCTCTTAGATATCTTAACTAGAATTCGAGCACCAGATTAAATCTTCTTCTCCATTGATTATTTCAAGTAGATATTACAATATAATGGAAGTCTCCTCATATATATTTATATAAATGCCTATGATGATGATATAAAAATTTGGTCTTGGTTTCTCTTTTATAAGAGAAGCAACAAGCTTCAGACCATTACAAAATATGGCATCTTTTCAAAATTCATGCCTCTTCATATAAGCTAAACATTAATTTTTCTTAAAACATAATTAAGAGAAAACAAAGAAAGTAGATAATATTGATTGGAAGCCTGCAACACTTGCAATACACTTGTAGTTCGTTAATCAACATAGGAGACCTGTGATCATCTCAATTTGGCAAAGTCCCCCTCTCCATGATAGATTGTTTGAAGGCTCGGTTCTTCCACTACAACATCTTCAAGGCCCTATTCTTCTGGAGGAGCCAAATACTCTTGCTCCCATTGGTATACTATGTAGTCATGAGGCCATTATGCTTTTTGCTCCCTACATGTATAGCCTATCTATTCATCAACTCAAAGATACTTCTCTTGCTATTGAAACATAGTAAAATCACTAGGCCACTTATAGTCTTGAATTTGGAGCAAGCTGGCCTGATGATCCTTCCACCTTTTGTCCAACAATGCTTTGACATCAATTACAAACTTTGTATATCTAGCATCCAAAGCAATTACTCTATCTAGGATGATGTTGAAGCTGAGAATATTGATATCCTCATCATTTTTCAAAAATTCCATTACCTTAGAAACTATATGTTAGAAACTGTATGACCAAATTCATCCTTCCATGCATCAAAGTCCTTGATCTTTTTATTCTCTGTTAGGATTGATGGAATGAACTAGTGTTTGAAATTGGTTAAAGAATCAATCTTTGCCTACCTTCTTTGATTCTCACCATTCAAATACTAATACTCATCTATATCATCTTGATCATTTTCTATGTTGGCTTTAGAGCTACAGGAGCATCTTGATTCCATTGTAGAACTTTACACAGAGTGATCAGTGTGTGATGTGTTGACTGCCATCTTTAATACAAGGGATCTAAAATAGAAAAATTTACTTTCAACTATTCCATGGCTTGAGACAAGGAAGAATAGCATTCATGCCCATCTCTCAACTTGTCAACAACCATTTTCATTGTATATTCCAAAATTTTCTCAAACACTTCAAGAATTTTCAATTTTGCCTCATTCTTTGTTTTCTCATTTTGGCTTTTCAATTCCTCAATTTCTTTTTCCAAATTCAATTTCAAAACATTGAATTGTTCAGCAGTCACTGTGGTATCACCAGTCTCTTATGGCAAAGGTGTTTGAAATGGCATAATGGCTTGAATCTGAGAAGAACTCTCACCCTTTAGTTGTTTTTTCAGTTTTACATTTTCAAGATACAATATATTTACCTCATCATTCATCTCCATCTAAGTTCTCTCATAATCAAACAATCTTTTATCTAGCTTTACAACAATAGCTTGTTTAAACATTGCAGTATGCATAGTGAGGGTAGCTGCTTCAGTTGTTGATGTGTCCTAGAATTTCTTGACCACAATTGTTCCCCTTATTACTTGGACCACATCAAGCAATCTTGGTGTGTTCTTTTGTGTTGCCCATATTGCCAAAGTCTCTATTTTTGGATTGAAACCACAACCACTAACACCTTCCTCATAGTCAAATTTAGAAACTAGCATGGGGTCATCTTGATTCCTGACTTGGTCTAACAAAAACATTTTCTTCAACTCAAGCCTGGGAATGATCAGCATGTTGCTCCTTAATACCATTTGTCTAGCCTCATCAGGGCTGACACTTATTTCATCTATTTTCATATTCTTGAAAGTTTGTGAAACAATTTGCTCATGCTAAGATTCATCAGCACCTATTTTATTTATTTCCACTTGTTCTTGAAATTCTTTCATCTTCATCTTAATCCAAAAATCTTTGAATTCAGGAGAATTAATGAAATCATCATCCTTCATAAATTTCATAGAAGCCACAATTATTTCATCTTCTTCTAATTCATACTCCCCTTGTGCCTATTCGGCCATTCTAGCCTCTGGCTTGTGTGCTTATGTTTCTTGGCCAACAAGTGGCTGATTTGTTTCTCCTTCATCTCCCATATTTCTCAAGATACTAGCCACTTCATCAGTGTCACCCCCTCCTTTGCTCAATTCATATGGAACTAGTGGAGAAACATCCTCAATCCTTTGCCTTTTGGCAGGTGGTGAATCAGGGACATGAGCTGGATCCTGTACTAACATTTCATCTGGTGCAGGCTCTTGAATCATAACTCCTGGTGGTCTTTTGATACTAAGCTTGGTAGCCTTTGAAGGCTGCTTCTCAGACTTGCTATATATTCTTTCAAAATTGTCAATTATTAGATCTATTCTTCTCAAAGGGTCCCTCTCTTCAACAAAGAATCCAGGAAAATTAGGATTTTGTTTTCTCCTATCATCCTCAATCCTTTTCAAAATCTTCCATTTTCTTACCCTATTATACACTTCTTGAAAGGTGACACGATTTTTGATAATGTCCTCATCAAATTGATTTGATGGGATATTCCCATTCTTGTGAGGATGGTTTGTCTGACAAAGTTCATGTGACCCTCTAGATCACAAACCCTCTCTACACTTGATTTCAAAGAATATTTAGCCTTCAAATAGGCTTGCAAATCCTCTAAAGTATTAGAATCAATGGACCAATTACCAAACACTGTGGAATCAGGAAGAAATGTGCCTTTCTTCTATTTCTTCATTACATCCTTCTCCATCCACATCATTTGCCACATGAGTTCAAGGAATGCAATTCTATCTGGCACAAATTTGGGCAACACATGGGGTGGCTAAGTACACCCATATACCCTGATTATAGTATGAACTGGCAAGAAAAACTAATCAACATTGTTATGCCTATGACCTTGTTCTGGCCTATGGGCAAGAGGCCTCAACATTTCCCTGATCTGTTTTGTCAATCTGGGAGAAAATCTACCAAGAGAATTCATTATTCTAATTGAGAAATCATCACGAAACACAACAGGGTCACAATTCTTGCAATGACTATCCCATTTGTAACACTAGCACTGTGTTTGCAATCTTTGTCCCTTTTCATCAATCATGCTCAATCCATTCTGCTAGGCCACTTCCTTCTATTTTGATACAAAATCAAATGACATAACAAAGAGTAGTATTTGAAATATATGGGCTTTTTGTTTTCTCTTATTTTCAAAAATCCATCATGCAGTTTCTTTTCAATGAATGTTGCAAAATCATATTCAACATGAGCTTCTAAATTTTGAATTCTCATGGCCATAATCATTAGGCTAACATGAATTATACCTTGGGCATCAATACCCAACACTTGACACAAAGTAAACTATGTTCTTTTGAAATAGACAACAAAATCTTCAACAGAGAAAGGTTCAATTGCAGTGCATGGGATTTTAATTCTTCTGTTATTTATCCCTTTCCTCATGTGCATGGGCACCTCACCCCTTATGTGTTTTTTCTCAAACTATTGTACTCCTGCTCACTCTTTTGCAGATCTACTTGTGTGAGGGCTTGCTTGCTCAACATGAAGCAGTCTATGATTGCATTCCTATCCATAGCCACTAATGGTGGCCCATTTGGTAGTCTGATTATTTTGGTGGTTGAGTGATAGTGTTGTGCCAATGATCTAATCAAATCCACATCAACAAATATATTTGGCACCACAAACTTTGCCAAATCCAAATTCCATGGGTTTCCAATTGGTCCCTGTCCATCTTTATTTCCACAAAAATACCAAAAAAGGTTCCATCCAGAGATAGGGATTGCAACATCCTGACATCCTTCCGCAACATCCTTGAACAATTTCTTAGACCCCCTTGTCAACTGAATTTGGCAGGATGTCCAACAATGATTGTTGAAGTGATCATTTCTTGGGAGCAAAGGGGTTAGTGCTAGTACTCACAGACTCAGATTTTTTAGGTGCCATATTTTAGTGCCTCTACGAACTAAGGTTTTGATATTTTACTTGCTTTAACAGACTAGTTGAAAATAGAGCACAAACCAAACACCAACTTTTATGCAAAGAGTGATGGGGCAGACTTACCTGGTTAGAAAATACTTGAGGAGAGCACACAAGAATTGAATTCACCTTCTGCAATCAACACTGACTTCGCTGGAATGAAGAAATACAAAGAAATCCCAAGTTTTATCATGCCATGAAGCTGGTCATTTCACCATTAACCTAGTTCATGCCATGAAATCAACAAATCTCAGCATTCAATTCTTTTCAAACACAAACCATTGATTTGATCCAATCCAATGGCTAGGTGAGTATTTCAAGACTTGCATTCCTTTCCTCAAAAACTAGAATCCCGCAAGCATCAATGATAACCATTGTAGGGTAGCATTGAAGTCATTTCAATATTTAATTCCTTATTGCATCACCACAAGACCAACTTAGGGCAATTGCGGGACCGCGGGACCTCTTGGACAGTTACATTCATCTTCACCACTTACCACCACCCCACAAGCCTTATTGCACACCATCGTGGGATGGTGAGATACATGTTATCCCTTATGTATTTTATCACACCATTGCCAAGCTTTGGCCTAACTGTCGTGGGGCTGCGAGAGCCTTTGGTCTCCCATTCGTTGTTTACCACATTATCGCTAGTTAAAGTTATTAGCATCATGGGGCAACAATATGTAGCATTACCAGTTACTTGAACTCCTTATACCGCAACACCATAGGCTTGACTTGAAACCATCACTGGGGAACAATGAACACTTTATCTCGACTCCTTCCTACTGCATTGCCATTGATCATCTCCTTACCTGCCGCGGGGGCATGGTAACATATTATGTGCCACTTGAGTTTATACCGCAACATTGCAACTAAATTTTTTACATGTTGTGGGGAAGTGGTAATAGTGTATTCACATCCTCTAATTCTTGCACACTCACCAAGGCTATTTGCATATATTGTGGGGCTACTGTAAGAGACAAAAACACATCAATGGTCAAAAATATAAATTTCTTTCACATAGACCTGATATGAGATGCTCATAAATGACTCCTGGAACAATTCTAAAAGGAATATGAATCCCTAATTATGGATTTATGAAAGGAAAATGTATGAAACAAAGTGGGACTATGTGATAGTTTGAAAGGTTCTAACACACCTCATGATGAACTAGACTATGTTTTTCTTTCATCCTGCTTGTGTTATGTTTTTATGAGTTCTTTTCTTGTGAATATATCCCTAAGGAAAATTTGTCTGATACCTATACTTGTAAACATCTTCTTGGTTTTTGACTGCAAATTCTTTTTAATCTATAAACTAAATTCTATTTTAAGTTTTTATTTGCAGTTATCAGTAGATTGGAAAGTCAACAATTATCAACTTATGAAATCAATAAAGTTTTACTGATTCAAGTTGTTGATTTATACATTATTATTTATTTTTACTTTAGGAAATAAAGAGAAGGGCTATAAGGTGCAGATTAGATGATAGTGATCTGTTGGTCATGATGTTAGTCATAAACAAGCATAGAATAAAAGTACACATTAACCTTTATTCATCTTGAAAGATACGATGAATTCAGAGAATTCATGATCCCAAGTCTTCGGTGATTAGGTCTTAATTATCTGATGTTACTTAGAGGTTGATGTGTGTTGCTGTTTCCATTTTGGGGCCTTACGCTGAGTTCATCACCATGACATCATTTTCTGCAAAGATTCTTCATAGAGAGTTCATTTTGTACAGTTGCTTGATCAAATGATACAATTAGACTCAAATATTTGCATGAGATTCATCAATAATACATGCTTTAGCTTCAAATATGCTAAATATTTTCAATTATCTACGAGATGTCCACATATTTGCATGATTTGCTTTAGATTATTAGTTATTTGCAATTATGATGGTGAGATGCTCTAAAATTTAAAGAAATTGAATGAAATGCTTCAAATGAATGTTGAACCTTCAGCTATTGAACCACATGTACATCAGATACAATCATGAAGAGAAGAAAACCAAACCATATGTTCACCAGGACATTCCATAGCTAGATATAGTTGATGCTAACTTCAAAGGAATTGTATGAAAGCAACATATGCAAGTAGACATGCACTCCAAGGGACATAGAAAATCACCACATATATCCAGAATTCACACACTGATTACTCAGGATTTACTATGAATTGTAACCAAAACAGTCTTCTCATTCATTAGATATGCAAAGATATAGATGTATACAAAAAGCTTTGAAATGAGCCCTGAATATTTCAGCAGATGGATTTCAATTAAGTTTTGAATGTTATAAATGAGGTATTCCTGCACCTTTTATAGAATAAGGTGAGGAATCCGTTACAAAAAGATCAATGATCTTGATTTGCCTATGTATATCTACGGTCAACATTTCCTTTGACTATGTCAATTTTCACAAAATGGCACAAGCTGCCAGCTGGCAACTATCTAAAAAACTTATTTTCACTAAGTATCAAATGCTAATATTTACTCTATGATGCATCATCATCTACTTTATCAGAATCATGTGCTTCTTCACCAGGTGCATCACTTCCTAAACTTTCATCATCATGATGATGATGACCTCGCATATGAGGCTGCATACTGCTTTGGACCTGTTCATACAATTGCATAATTTTCTCTATTTCTCTACCATCCTAAGTCTTTGCTTTGATGATGGCGTGCTTGTGTGCCTCGTATTTGTGTCTGATGCTATCCAGTTTGTCTTTCCTATTTTGCAGTGTCTCATTGTAATTTTCTATCTTGACCTTGATTCTCATCATTTTATCTATGACTTCTTCTGTCAAGTGAACAAGTGGATCATTAGCTATTGATTGGAAGTTACTGTGTAAAGCCTTGATGGCAAACTCTTCATCCTGATTCTCTACCTTCCCTTCCACTTTTCCTTCTAGTGTTTCCAACATTTCTGCTTCAACAGACATCATATCATGCAATTTCATGCTAATATCTCTCAATTTATTATTACATCTTCTGAGTATTCCACATTCAAATTGAATGTCCTTATACCATATATCTACCAATAATGCAGTATTGTTGTTTAGTACCTATTTATTGATGAGCAGCTGAGGATTTATCCTCCTTATCTCTCCCATGATATCTAATACCTTTTCCAATTTGTAAGACCTCTTTCCTGTCTGCATCTACAATTTGTCTACCTTGGTCCTGGAGTCACTGAGAGTATTCCACCTCTTTAAATAGGCCTTTACTACTTCCTCTGCAGTATCCAATGTGGATATCATCCATTTTCTTAGCACATATGCCTCATGTTTCATGAGGTCTAATTTATTTACCTCCTCTTGAGAAATAGTAGTCAATGGGACTGCATGTTCAGTTGAAGTATCATCAGGATTAGTTAGCCTTCCTATGTAGGCATGCAACTGAGCAATGTGCTCTTTGTGTTGCTTATTTTTCTCTTTCTCTCTTTTCACTTTCTAAATTAAAGAATCAATAATATCTTTGCCTTCTTGACCCTCTTGGTCTTCATTGGCAAACCCTAAATCCACTGTGCTGATCTGAAACTCATCTAAGGCAATTTTACCTTTTTCTTTCTCTACAGTAGGTACTGCAATTTGTGCAGTCCTTCTCCCAGTTGTGGGATCCCTTTTAATGGTTGAAGTCATTCTGACCTTCCTCTTAGGTTTCATTATATTCTCAGAAAATAAGGTAGATACATCAAATTCTTGAATTTCAAATTCTACCTCTACATTTACTTCTTTCTCCAACCACAGAGGTCCCTGATCATGTTTCTCAGCATCATCATGATGTTCACTTTTATCTCTCATTTCTGTCAACACATGTGATGGAGAAGGTGATTTTCTTGGTTCTTCTTCATGATGCTCTCCTTGATGTTGATCCTACGGTACCTCCTCCTGTTGAGGAACTTCTTTCTCCGGAGGAGCATCTTAGTGAGGTGGAGGATCTTATGATGTATCTATATGTTGATCCTGATGATCATGATCCTTTTCTATTATCACCTCGTCCACTTTCAACTTTTCCTCATGTTGAGGAACATTCACAGTAGTGGATACTTGGGAAGTCTCCTTAGGTGCTGGTGTTGGTTCTGTAACCACAATTTGTTCCACACCCGTACTGCTTATTTCTTGAACTGTAGCAATAGGATCTTTTATTACCTTCTCGTCATCAACTTTCTTTTCTTGAACTTCTACTACAGTAGGCTTTGCTGATGCATCCTGTTGACCTTGCTGGCTCAGTTCTAAAGTATGGCCCTCTGGTTCAGCCATCTTTACTTCTTCTATATGTTGCCCTTTATCAGGTGATCTTGCTGGATGTTCAGGATTCACATCCTATTTCTCTATCAAGTCTACCACTACAGGACTTGTCACCTCTGCAATCAGTGTATCCAGCCCCATTTCTTGGGCTATCTTCTCTAGGATCTTTTCTTTTTCAACTTCCACTTGCTTTATCTCCTCCAGTATAGTTTGAACTGGTGGAGTCTTGTGAGGGGTCATGTGAGTTCTTGCAGCAAGGGTTTCCATCTTTTGTGAAGCTACTTCCTTCACAACTTCATCATTAGACAAATTTATTGTCTCCTCTAGTGAGATGTGACCTTCTTCATGCACCTGGGAGGTTTCTTTCGTCTCCTCTTCTACGAGCTCAGTCTTGAACTTGATGATGGTAGGAAGTGGAACATTATGCTGAAGTTCCCTATGCACTTCACTACCTGCCCCTTGTAACAATGTAGGGGACTGCCTTATTTCACCTCTCATGGAGGTTCTTATTTTCTTAGGTGGGGTAGATACCACCACCTGCGGAGCTCTCCTCTTTCTTTTGAATAACAAAGGGGCCTCTTCTTCCTCAGGCTCTTCCTCCATGAGGGTGTCCACTTCATCTGGTTTCCTTGAGGATTGACCCTCTTCTTGGGTCTCAGTAATTCTAGCCTCTGTTGTCTTACTCTTCTTGAACTTTCCTTTTCTTGTCCTTAGAGGTGATGCTGATCCTGATCCAGATCCTGATCCTGACGTTACTGCCTCCTCAGCTATAAACATTGCCCTTTCAATAATAACCTCTTTGGGTTCATTATCTATTTTCTTGCCCCTTAGGGGTCTTTTGCTCTGTTGTTGTTGTGGAGGGAGTCTATCTCCCTTAGACTTTCTATTCTCATTTATGAAGTCATCATAATCTCCATCAAGAATATCCCGTCCTTTCTTTTTGTTGTCCACCGTAATGGCAACACCTTTCTTCTTCAAAGCCTCTATCTATTCATCAACCCAAGCTTGGGTAAGCTACATGGTCTTGGCAATGAAGGGGTCCAAGGATATGTCCTCCTATATGGTGAGGTTAGGTGCAGAGATTGTATCATTATATATCTTCTTCTACTCATACTCATTTGCAATTATCCTGCCATCATCCTTCTTCAATTGTTGAGGGATGGGGATGCAGTCAAAGGTTCTGATTTGATTCAATGTTAGCCTTTGATACCTTCTTCTTCTTGCTTCTGCTTCATCTTCACAATCAGCCCAGAAGTCTTCTACGTGCCTCTGGTGAATAGGCTTTCCTATTATTTTCTGCATCTTGCTATAAGGATCATATGGTCTTGTCAGCAAAAAAGGTTGCAACTTCTTATTCAAGGTGACCATCATCTTCTTCATGTTCTCTAAATCTGGGCACATGTACCAGCCAATGGTGACTGGAAACAAAATTGGTGGCAGCTTTTTCACATCCTTGTATGTTTTCAACATTGTGGAGCTCTACCTTATAAACTCCATAAGTATCACTGCATCAGTGGGATACCTTGGCAACATGAGTGTCCCTCAAAACCCTCAATCCTCATATAGGAAAATGTGGCAAATTGTATATACCAGGCTCCATGCCTGTAAATTATCTCTTGAGCCTCCATGCTCAATCATTTTGTTCTGTCCTCCTCCATGGTTCTTACCAGATGCATAGAGAATGCATCATTGACCAGTTTGTAATCTTGGAGATAGTTGGCTCTTTGCAGCTGGGGATGATGATCCCAAATATGCACAGCATTGATTGTGCCTGTGACCTTCCCATCTGTAACCAGTGCATCAAATGTGCCTTTATAAGCATAGGAGTAAACAATATATGATGTCATATAGAAAGCACAATCTGAACCTCCTACGTTCATCAGGTACTCATGTAGAGCATCACTTATTAGCTAGCCCCACAGTGGCTTGATGTCTAAATATATGCACATCATGATTATACCATACATCCAATCCTTGAAACTACCAGCATCAAGCTGGCCTGTTACTCTGCTCAATAGTGCAATCATGTATTGATACTCATCATTAAAATCATATTTGAATAAATGCACAGGAAGTTTGGCAGCTGCAGGATATGTGTTGTTCTCAGCCCTCCATTGATACATGTTCTTCCTAGACTACTTCTTATTGTTTTCATACTCACGTTCAGACTTCTTCAGGTCTACACTTTTAACCTTACTGCCCAATGGCAATCCAAATGTGTTGAAAAGACCCTTGATGGATAGGTCTGCATATATCCACCCATGCTTCATGACCTGCTTGGTCTCTGGATTGTAATTCCTGGCACATTCAATGACCAGCTCTGGAGACTCCATAGAGTATGGGAAACTAGCCGCATTCCACAATCCGGACATGAACACCGCATCTAGCACAGGACTTCTATTCTCATCATCGTTCATCTTGGTAGACCAGGCCTCCAGATCAGTGCTTCCCTGATGGGTATCCGTAATTGCCCCATATTTGAACAAGATCCCCCTTTGAGATGAGAACATGGGCCTACTGAATTCTGCTTCACACTTAGCCAACCTCTTATCAGCCATGGGTGCCTACAATTGACAAAATCCTATCTTACAATGGGTAGACACATGCATGCATATAACGTTTATATCTACTAATTATCATGCCTACTGTATTGTTCAGCATTAACTTATCATGGGAGTACATAAACCAGAACATCAGACTAACCACACCATACCTAACTATTACAGAAACAATAGGATGATGGTTTCATTTACTTACCTGGATATGCAAATCTCCTTTTATACCAGTGGAGTTCTGAAAATGCTCTTAATTTTGCTAATGGTCACGCACTTCCTCCCGCCTGTAAGCTTGATTCGTACAAGGGTCACTGGTATGAGAGTATGGAAGCTGGTGCTTTGTAAAAACAATTTTATCACAAGGTAAAAATGAAATGACAGTGAATTCACCCTTTTAACCATGCACTTAGGGTGAAATTAGGGCAAACCCTGACAGATTGGATCTTATTCGTCAATTTTCCGCATAGAAAGTCAGGATTTCACCAGCTATTTCATCGGGTCTTGTGATCGGCAGGAACTACCTACCATGTCTGCGCACATTAAATGTTAATGGCGGCAACGGGACTGGGGTGATATTCACATGATAGGATGATATTCAAAAGATAGGATGATATTTGCAAATATCGTCTCGAATTTAATGTGATCATCCTCCTTGAGAGGAAAAACTATCATTGACAAAGTCAGGTGATGAACGCACCCTTTGATTATGTTTAGTACATCAAGAGGATATTTTGATATATCAGGTGATGTTTCAAAGATGATGATGACTAGACAAACTTATATGTCTCTCCCTTTCAGAATATCAGGATGACGTCATCCAGATATTCGCTCATTGTATTGGCAAGGCATCATGATGTCATCGTCATGTTATATGAGCAGGATCATGTTCAAGAAATATGCCCCCGAGAAGTAAAAATGATGTTTACGTCATTGTCATATTCATTTCTTTGTTTATCGGACCTGAATGACGTCATCAGGATATTGGCTTAGGGGGATATTTCTCGGCAGGAGGATATTAAGAAATATCGGGTTACATTGAAAAATATGATCCTCGTGAAATGCATAAGGCCATCGACGGGTAAAGGTTACTATCACCTAAATTTGACGTCCAGATATTTGGATTGCATGACTTATCAGGTGATAAATTAGATCAAGGTGATCTTTGTAATATGATAGATGTTGAGAAATATGACCCTCCCCTCTTAGAAATATCAAGTTTGACTCAAACTTTGACCGTTCACAACTTTCACACCTTAACGAATATCAGGGTGATACAAAAGGCAAACCTGCATGAAATTTGATGCTCTTTCTAAATATGAGGTCATTGGAATGAAATAAGAATTTTGACAAACTAACCTCATGATGATGACTTACCCACCCCCTAGACATGATGATCTGCATGACTTACTTTTACCAGACCGCCAGAAAGCACAAAACAAGCCAAAAAAAAGTTGGGTCCTTGTTTTGCCAAGTCAAAATGGGGCATGTTGTGTAACCACACAATAGGTAGGAATACCAAAAATGGAGCTTGACTGAGGCAAGCTCCTATATAGACACAACCATCTTTCTCCTCCTTTTGCATGTGCAGGTTGCATTCGATAAGATTTGGTGGAAAGGAGTGGCAGAAAGATGGACATTGCGAGACTTTTGGGTCAAAAGAGTGGGCACCCTAGCCCTACTAAGCATTCATATTTGGGATCGGGGAACCTCTGGAAGTACTCTAAAGCTTGGTACAAAAGATTTCATGTGCCATAAACTTACAGGGCAAAGGAGCGGGCATCCTTGACCTTCAAGCCCTCATTTTTTGGGTGCACACTCTCTATACCTTCTACTCTGTGTTTCTGTAATTTGTTTTCCCTGATCTGTGTCCAAAATTAATTTATTACAGTCTAAGTGATAAATTAGGGTTTCTTTCTTTGTGAATGCTACAAGCTTGTGAAGGCCTAATCAAATCATCTACTTAGTCATATCTAGCATAAAAGGGATTTAGGAAATCTGTAGCTTGATCTTTCATAAAAAACAATCTCGGTTCCACTTCCCTAATGTTTAGCATATGAAAGTGTGGAGTTTGATTTGGTTTAGATAAACTATCCTAATCTCGCATTTTCCACTAAATAGGGGGCATAAACATGCGAAAGGCATTATGGCTATATACACAAGGACTGTAGGTAGTGAGGTGAGTGTGCATGAAATGCAACTATTCTAATAAAAATGAAATCAATATTTTAAAATTGCTACAAAAATTCAAAGCAATTCTACTACAGAAACTGTTTAGAAAAATTGCATTCTAGCTATAGGAAATATTGTTGGCTGCAACTATTCAAACTTCTATAAAACTTGCATACAAACAATACACTCTGCATATTAAAAATCAATCCAAAAATTCATACAACAAAACATGAAATAATATAAAATAGTATACAAAATAAAGAACACCAAAGTAATGTCACCACCATTTTATGAGAGCGGGCCCTCCTCTCAGTCCATGGGGTGGCTGAAATATTCTTCTACAAACTCAGATCATGAACTGCATTTATTTATTTCAAATAAGACATATTACATTGTGTATTTTCTACACTATTTCCACTACTATTACATCGTTGTTGGAATATTCCTACCTCCCCATCACTACCTGTTGATAGTTGTTTTTGCACATCAATATTAAGTAGAATGAAGATCACTCTACTTCTCTTGAAAGGTAAATTATGTGTTTTTCAATTACTCCAAGGTCCCTATTTAGGTGGGTCACAACTGAGTTGTAGTAGCTGAGTAGTTGATGTGTCAGTTTGTTCAAGGGGCCTATGCTGGTTGTGATTTTTTTCTGGATTCAATTGCGGGTACTAATGTATTTACAAATCTAATCTTTAAACTACTTTACCTTATCTTAAAGTTAGACCTTTTCCTCCTTGCTAGATCTATCTTAGCCTAGGTTAGTCTTGAGCTAAACTATTCTAGATTCAAACAAAATGCAAAAGGATTAAAGGTTTAGAAGGAGATTCCTAGATTTGATAAATTATGGATACATTGTGTGCCTGACTTTCAAGTCATCCAATGAGGACAAGATCAATTTAACCTTTAATGCAATGACCATCCTTTCACACAATCATACACATTATAGGTGTGAGATTCTAAAGAATGAATTTGAGAAATCAGAATAACAAGAATGAAACACCATATAACATGCATAATAATCAAACTATATTCATCAATATCCACAATAATATATAGAAATTAAACCATTAGACCTCATCAAACTCATCAAATGTACATGAAAAGATGAAAACACATTACCACTAATATGTAGGAACACAATAGGAATTCATGATTTCATATTAATTGGCACTAAATTGGCAAATTACAAATGAGCAAAGATTCCACACTCCAAATGTATATGAGTTTGCCCTTACAAAATGCCTTCAAAATTATAATTGTCCATAGATTGGTAGAATGACAAATAGGCAGAGATTTCACACCCCAAATGTATATTAATTTTCCCTTTCTATGCCTTACCAAATTGTGAAGATTGCTAAGATGTTATGTTGTATCACTATGTTCCCTCCTAAAATCCAAATGGTGCTCCTCTCTATATAGAGGTATTCTTTCGTTACTTTCCTTACAAGTTGGCCTTATTACTATGCCAAAGATACTATTTGTCAATAGATTTACATGAGTCAGCCTATGGTGCCAAAATCCAAAATTCAAATGTACACATTGCATCCTCATGACCAATTAGATTGCTTATTACATTTGTAGATTAGAAATGCAAACAAGGCTAAAATATTAAATCAAATGTAATAAACACAAGATTATACCTCACATACAAATCTAATCCCATCAAGGGAGGAAGGAGCCTTTGCACCCAAAACAAACTCCTAAGACCAAGATTATCCCTAGACTATGGATTTTAATGTGAAATACTCTTCAATTGTGCAACTCACTATCCTATCTCAAGAATGATTTTGGCATGGTAACTTTGCATAAACTTGGATGATGAAAATGGCTTGGGAGAGGTTGTATTTATAGATTTTTGGAGGGGATTTTGATCCAAAGGTGGAGATTGATTTGAGAGATCAATGGTGGAGGATAAAAGGTGATGTGGAGGGCCTAGATTTGATCTTGGAAGATGGAGGGCTAGGAATAAAAGTGAATCTTTTATTCATTTTTGGGAAAGGGGTGAATTAATGAGGTTGAGTGAGATGGATTATTTGTGAATTAAAAATTCACATGGGGAAGGGTAAAATGAATTAAAAATTTATTTGGGGAAGAGTGGATATTAATGAGTTATGACATGTGTAAGGGGTGTAAGAGGCATTAAATGAGGATTATGACACGTGTATAAAAAATTGATTTATGAGGGATATATTTCAATTTTTTATTTGGAAGATGTGGGGAAGGGTGTTAAACAAGGTTTGACCACCCAAATGAGGGTTTTAGGATTAATTTAACATAGTTTTTATTTAATCAAATCCTAGGGCTATGATGAGGTAGGCTAGAGTAGATAATTAAATAATAGCTATTTAATTGTCTAGGGTAGGGATAGGTTAATTAGTAGGCTGGATTAATTATTTAATATGTTTTTAACTAATTAAGTGGATTTAGTAGAAAAGGGGAAATTGATTTAATAAATATTGCATATTTATTAAATTAATGGGCTAAGGTTTGGACTATTGAATTAATGAAATTAACTCAATTTTGGGGGATGAAGTGGTGTGAATTTGGAAAATGAAAGGGGTAATTAATTAAATAAAATCTAATTAATTGATTAGAAGGGAAATTGATATGTTTAGGGATGTCAGGAGTCAGTTTGGTGGTTGAGACATTTTTAGGTGTCTACATTTGCCCCTCTTTGACATGGTGTCTGGACCTAGGAGGGAAGTGGTGTTAGGTCAAAGAAAGATATGCCCCAGTTGTTGGGAAGGAATAAGATGGATAAGGGATAAGGGATGCCCCCTCGAGAGGTCGGCGGGAAAATAAGAATTTTCTGGGCGAGGTCTCGAAAAGGATGACGGGAGTGAAAGTTGGATAGGGGATGGGAAAGGAGGATGGCGGGAAGAAAAACGGAGGAAATTGGCTGAGATCTACACCCTGGAGGAAAAAGGAAGGGGTGGAAAGATGACATGGCCCACTATATTAGGAAAAGTGGGCCCTAAGAGTGCCACATTTGCATAGTTTGACTTTAGAGAAGAAGGGACGAAGGAGAGATGGCTGATCGCAACCCCCAGTTTCCATGACTTTGACACATCTCAAAGCAGTTTCGAGAGTTTGGCTGGGCACCAGGTATTGGACCCCCGGTAGGGCCTAACCCTAACTTTGTAATGTTTTCATTTTGCATGCATTTTTTGGGGTTTGGGATGAGGAGTTGGAGCGTGTAGTGCCAATGAACATGCGGATTAGCGCCATCCTCTAGATTGGCGCTATCCACTAGGGTAGGGGAGGGTGGTTTTGTTGCCATTTGGGGGGAATTAGTGCT
Organism: Cunninghamia lanceolata; assembly: GCA_027924645.1. Classification (NCBI taxonomy): domain Eukaryota; kingdom Viridiplantae; phylum Streptophyta; class Pinopsida; order Cupressales; family Cupressaceae; genus Cunninghamia; species Cunninghamia lanceolata. The sequence goes on from BSBN01000278.1 coordinate 3,903,174, forward strand.
ATTGTCTGGATTAGCGCGATTCCTTAGAAGAATAGGGTTTGGATATTTTATCACCAATCAGGGATTATATTAGCGCTATCATCTATAATGGCGCTATTTGGGTAATTGGTGCTTTTAGTCGAAATGGTGCCAAATGGTGTGTCAAGGGCATTTGTCAAAATGATACCAAAGGTTGCACGCAGTGGTGCTTTCTTTGTATTCAGCGCGAAAGGGTGGATGTATTGGCGCGATATTCTGAAATCATGCTATGAAGAAGAAATAGTAGCGCCATTTTTGAAATGGTGTAAAAGGTTGTCTATTTTAGTGCCAATTATGTTGGAGTTTAGACAGTGGAAGAAAAAAGGGGGGATTTTAGAAACAGATAGAGTAATATCTAATTAGAAAGTGATGGATGCAGGATATGCAGCGATTTATACTGCAGTCACAGGAGCGACGAGTGCCATCCATGATGGCATTGTTTGATCGTTTTGATGATGCAATGCGAGCTCGACTGGCGAGGTTGGGCCTTCTGATGATGTCATCGATGCTAGTTCTACGAGCTCATAGAGCTCTGATGACAGCTATGGTGGAGCGATACCATATGGAGACTTGCAGCTTTCTATTGCCCACAGGAGAGATTACCATTACGCTGGAGGATGTTTATCACATCCTTAAGCTACCTATCAGAGGCTGACATGTTAGATATGACACAAGGAGGGGGTGGACTGCATTGACTAGAGTGTTTGGAGCGGATCGCTTGGTTCTCTCGGTGGACAAGAGGGAGATGGATTATGAGGGGACACTGGCAATGGGTGTAGATCCATTTGCCTTGTTCCTTTGCGTATTGATTGGAGGCATGGTGATGCCTAATAGGCGAGGCAGGGGTTTCCCAGTTGGTTAGGGAGGGACGATAGAGGGGATGGTGAGCCATGAGATTGTGTATGCCTAGGGACCAGTGATGCTAGCACAGTTGTACCACGAGATGCACACAGTGGCTTATCTTCATGATAGGGCATTATCAGCTGGTGTTACTCTTCTGCATGTATGGATTTGGGAGCACATCCCCGTCACTCGATTGACATGTAGGTACTATCGACGACAATTTGAGGCCTTTGTGTTTTTATATCGAGATACAGAGTATACATATACTGGACGGGTGCGGTATTGGAGGAGGATGCTGGATGATGTGATTAGCGTGGTCTGGCAACCATATATCAGCGTAGAGGCTTGGCTTGATGATGATATTCATCTTCCTTTTACTTTTCAGCAGAGATACCTTATGGGTCGAGGCGACCGTACCATAGAGATGTACCTACCCTCGCGGGTGATGCGGCAGTTTGGTTTGGTACAGGACACCCCGTAGCAGATGGCGATATACGCGCGAACTCCTCAAGATACAGCCTACTGGCCTGCACCCTTACAGCCACAGGTTGGTTTATCTAATTTTGCAGCTCTTCAGCCAATGCAGTGGGATTGGGGGAGTACGGTTAGAGATGTAGGGACTACAGCTGCATACGATATATGGTGGCATATGCATCAGCCTACTCATTTGACAGATCCAGTAGAGGAGGTAGCAGGTTCAGGGGGGATGATTCAGATGGTGATGGAGATGACCCAGATGGGGATGACCGCATGGGGGAGGGAGAGGAGATCATTGAGGACTACCTCATGGAGGTGGGGGATGATGGAGAGGAGAGAGTGGTTGGTAGGGATGGCCAGTCGATAGATGTGCTAGTGGCAGTGGCAGTGGGACAGGGGCAGGTGGGGCAATAGGTACCTATAGAGTAGATTTTGGCATAGCATGTGCCTGCGCAGCATGTTCCTGCACAGTAGGTACAGGTTGGAGCAACGCGACAACCTAGAGGACCTCAGTGGCGCGGGGGATAGCCGAGGGCAGATGAGGGTGACTTACCTCCACCATAGGTGGGGCAGTGGCGAGTTAGTGGGCATGAGGCAGAGGTGAGGACCTCAGGGACAACTTTGGAGGCAGAGGCTAAGAGGTTGACACCTCATCGGTGACGATGGGATGAGGAGGAGGAGATGGAGACCCTGAGAGCACAGATGGCGAGCCTTCAAGAGGCCTTAGAGGGTTGTGATGCAGAGTTAGTGCAATTGCGGGGTGCCTTGGTTTTATTAGATGGGGCAGATGGACAGGTGGTTGCATTACAGGCACAGTTATCCCAGGTGTAGGGTGATATAGAGGCTTTGACTATAGAGCGGGATGTAGCACTTGGCAGTGTACAGCAGGCAGAGACTGCATTAGGTAGTCTACAGGCTTCAGGTGGTGGACTTGCCCCAGTTTTGGCAGTGATGCAGACACAGTTGTCTTAGGCGCAATTGCAGTGTTATCAGTTGCAGGGACAGTTGAGCTAGGTACAGGGGGAGTTGACAGAGAGTAGTAGGCAGATGGAGTACTATAGGGGCCTGTATTATGCGGCTGTGCCAATGGTGCAGCGGGCACTGAGTTATAGCTAGGTTAGCAGATCGGGGGCATCAAGATCTCATAGATCAAGATTTGTTTAGTCGGTTCAGCACATGATGCCTCCTCCATCACATGTGCCCCAGCAGGTTCCACAGGTGGAGGTACAGCCATAGCCACAGGTATCGACAGGGTCACAGCCTCGACTAGGGTCACAGTGTCCTACTCCCTCAGAGAGAGGATCCTCCATGTGATGGTTATATCATGTTTAGCCCTTAGAGGCATTATATTTGGACACTATATTTTTTGATGATTTGAGCGATGTACAATTTTTGTGGTGATTATATATGATGTGATGCATTCTGGTGGTTGATGATGTTTATGGATATGATGTTCTATTATGATGATATCTATGTGATGGATGTAGTTATGTTGATGTGATGATTTTTTTGATTTTATGGATGCATTTAGGATGGAAATGTATGTTTATGTGTGAAAAATATGCATATGCAGCTTAGATGTTTATTAAATGCATTTATATGATGATGTAATGTGCCTAAGTGGTTTGTGAGATGTTATGAGATGTGATGTATAATGTGCAACTAAATGATTCTAGAATGAACCTAATTATTATGCAAACTTAAATGGATTAAAATGGACCTACGTGACATGTAATTTGAGATGGTTTAAATGAATCTATTTTGATATGCAATTTAAATGGATAAATAAATCTAAATGACATGTGATTTTAGATGGTTTAAAATGCACCTAAATGGATTAAAATGAATCTAAAAATGACATGCAAATGAGATTAATGTGATATGCAAAATGGACTAAAATGAATCTAAAAATGACATGCAAATGGGATTAATGTGATATGCAAAATGGATTAAAATGAATCTAATGTGATATATAATGATGGACTACATGCACCTAAAATAATATATAATTAAATGATCATGACATGTAGCTAAATGATATGCTTAGTGCAGTTTAGGTGATAGGTGGTATGCAAACTAGGTGATAGGTGAGGTGGTCCAGTCCTGATACACATGATTTTCTTTGTGTTGACACTGAGTGGTGAGGCTGTGGGAGAGGGGATTAGGTGGGGAGAGGATAGGAGTGTATGGATGGGTATGGGTAGGATTGGGAGTGTCTAGAGACAGGGGGAAAGATGAGAGGGATGTTAGGTCGTAAGACACCATGTCAGTTGAGGGGAGATTTATTTTTGTTCAGGATGTGTTGAGTGGAAAGGTGGTGGGGGAATGGGATTAGTGAGGGGTTGGATGGTGGGGGACGGGGGAAAATGATTATTAAATCTAGGCCGAGATGGGATAGTTGACTGAGTGATTAGGATGATGATTTTGAGCTAGTAACAGTAGTTACACAAGATTACTTAAGAACATTTCTTAGCTTAATGTAGCAATGTAGGATACAATTCACAAAGGTATGAAATGACCTAGGTGATGATGTATACCCTACAATTGCATGGACTAGACCCACAAACAATAGGTTGATTTCATACATGCCCAAGGTAGTATAATCTTGTCTAGTCGAGGAAGGGGACTCATAGTGATGAGTACAAATAATGCATAAAAGGTTTTAATGCCTATATATGCAAATAGGACACATCATACTAGAACCGACCCAGACTTCCAGATATGAATACTATTCTTGGAGTAATGAAACCAACCCATAAGCACAGCATGCAGAATCAATGATGATGTCTACTCCAGGTGCTATCCACTACATACCATGATATAATGAGATCAAGGTAGCTTTGGAAATGACTTAGAGCGAGACAAAAAGATAAAAATCAATAAGAAAAAAGACCAACAAAAAGATACAAATGGCCTTTGTGTGCTCTTGCCAAGAGATGTGATGATAGACTGATAGATTTTTGTCCATTGTAGGAAAGATATATCCTAGGATGTAGCTCCGTTGGTGTGGATTAGAGAATTTGTTGGAAGATGGGCAAAAGAATGGTTTGGCCATGTGTAGGATTATGGTTGGTATGTTGATTGATTATTTTTGCATTGGGGGACCTGTTTGAAGTGTATGCATAGCTTGTGTGTCATTTATGAGATCGAGAAAGCTCAGTAAATGGGGGACCATCCAACGGGGTGGATGGGTGCATCTTAGGTACCTGAGTACTGGAAACATCCTTCGTATTCCAGACTGCCTACATACCCTGTGTCCATGGGATCAAGGTACTTTTAAGATGCAGGTGAAATGAATATGTAGTTCTGGCAAGACTTGATGATGTGGAAATGGTTTGGGATGGGTGTGATGTGATGAGGATTTTGACGGATTGGATTGATCAATATGCGAGGGTGGTACTCCACTTGTATTTTTTATGATCTATTATTTTTGGGGTTATTTGATTTTGTGCTGTTTTTGGATTTTTCTGATTTTATGATGTTTTTGGATTTTTTCTGATTTTATGATTTTTTTGATTTTTCTGATTTTATGATGTTTTTGGATTTTTTTGATTTTATGATGTTTTTGGATTTTTCTGATTTTATGATATTTTTGTATTTTTCTGATTTTATGATGTTTTTAGATTTTTCTGATTTTATGAACTGTACAAATGGGAGCTTACAAGGATCCTCATTCCATGGATGGGGTTTTTTGGATGAGATAGTGCAGAGTGGGCAAAAAAACTTGATGTTTCCAAATTCCAAGCCATGGGATATGTGGGATATGGAGTGTTATGATGGAAAGAGGACTTATTAGATGGTAGAACCGGCCAATTACGCATGTCGCCTAAAATAGGTTTTCACCATGGTACTTATCCAAGGCATCACCGAAGTGATTTTCACCATTGGAAGTTTTTATTGCACTCGAGTTTTTTCTTGATTTTTTTTTTTTGGATTTTTGATTTTTTTATTGGGATACTCGATGGGTTAGGCGTAGAATTTCTTCAAATGCAGAATGTTCATCGGCTCATCCAGAGGCTGCCCCTCAAGTGTTACAAGATTGTAGGCTCCTGATCCATAGGCAGCGGTGACGACATAGGGTCCTAGCCAATTGGGTTCACGCTTTCCTTGCTTTAGATGCTCTTGCAGGTTCTTCTGATTTTCCATTAGGACAAGGTCACCTACCTCAAATTTTTTGGTTTTGATCTTTTTGTTGTAGCTTCTTCTGAGGTGGTTTTGGTATGCCTATAAGTGATTCAATGCATTTAGGTGTTTCTCATCCAGTAGTTCTAGTTGATGCAACCTTGTGACGTAGTAGTCCTCATCAGAGATAATGTTTTGCAAGGACACTCGGAGAGATGGGAGCTCAACCTCTATAGGTAAAATGGCTTCAGATCTGAATACTAGTGAGTATGGAGTGGCTCCTGTAGGAGTACAGATGCGTGTGCGGTAAGCCCATAGAGCAGGGTTGAGTTGGAGGTGCCAGTTGCAGCCAGCTTCATTGACTATCTTTTTTAAGATGCGGAGGATGGTTTTATTAGATGCCTTTGCTTGACCATTTCCTTAAGGGTAATATGGTGTGGAGAAGCAGTGTTTGATGTCAAACTTTTCATACAAAGTGCAAACTTCTTGGTTTTTGAAGGGCCTTCCATTATCGGTAATGATGGAATGGGGGATACCATATCGGCAGATGATATAGTGGAGGATGAATTTTTTTGGATACCGGTGGTGAAGGTAAGTGGAATTGCTTCCACCCACTTGGTGAAGTATACGGTAGCAATGATTATGAACTTATGGCCATTTGAGGAGGGGGGATGTATTTTTCCTACGAGGTCAAGTCCCCACTGTGAGAAGGGCCATGGCATTGCAATTGGTTGTAGCTCCTATGTTGGTGCATGGATGAGATTACTGTGCTGTTGGCATGGGAGGCACTTCTTGATAAACATGTGAGCGTCGCGGTCCATGGTAGGCCAATAATATCTAGTCCTGAGGATCTTTTTAGATAGGGCAGGTCCACTGGAATGCACCCCATAGATACCTGCATGTACCTCTTCCAAGGCTACCTCAGCTTCCCTAGAGTCTAAACATCATAGAAGCGTGCCGTCAAGACTCCTTTTGTATAGTGTGTCACCAACAAGAATGAAACAGGAGGCTCGACGGATGAATGATTTTTGCTGGGAAGTGGATAGGTTAGGGGGAAGGATATTGTCATGAAGATAAAGGTATGTTTCTTGATACCATGGGGATAGAGGACTAGTGACTTTGCACACTAGTTCAGATTGAGGAACATCATAGGTGGGGATGGGGAGCTCTTCTATCAGGAATTCATATTTCTTGCTATTCGTTTTCATATCAACTAGAGATCCTATGGTAGCCATGGCATCTGCTGCTTTATTGTTGAGCCTTGGAATTTGCTCAAAGTGGATGTCCTAGAAGTAGTCCTTGAAATCATCAACCATCTTCTTGTAGGGCAGGAGTTTGTCATCTTTGGTCTTGTATTCATTATTGACCTGCCTAATGACCAGTTGGGAGTCGCCATACATAGTTAGCTTTTCAATTTTCCATTGGATGGCCATGCGGACACCTGTGATGAGAGCCTTATACTCTGCTACGTTGTTGGTGCAGGGAAATGTGATTTTGAATGATTTAGGGATCATGTGGCCTTGAGGGGTAACAAATAGGATGCCTGCCCCCGAGCCTCTGTGGGTGTATGATCCATCAAAATACATTTTCCATGTGTCTGGAGCTAGTGTGGTTGTCAAGATGGCTTTGTCTGGAAACTCTGCTATTGTAGGATATTCTGCTGGAATAGGCGCTTTGGTGAACTGATTTGCTATGACTTGTCCTTTAATGGCCTTTCTCTCTGTGTATTCAATGTCAAATTCAGATAGAATCATGACCCATTTTGCCATTCTGCCAGTGAGAGCTACTCTGTTTAGCAAATACTTTAGTGGGTCAATCTTAGCAATGAGCTTGGTCTTGTGATTGAGCATATAATGTCTTAACTTTTGTGATGTAAAGACGAGGGCTAGACATGCTCATTCAATTTGTGTGTAGTTAAGCTCATAGGAGATCAAGGTGCGGCTAATGTAGTAGATGGCTCTTTCCTTCCCATGCTCATCATGTTGTGCTAACAAAGCCCCAATTGCTGTGTCTATCGTGGAGATATACAAGAGGAGGGGCTCTCCTTGTCTTGGTGGAGTTAGAACATGGGGATTAGCCAGATATTCTTTTAGCTGATTGAAGGCACTTTGACACTGATCAGTCCAGGTGAAAGCTGTATCTTTCCTGAGGAGATGTTGGAATGGTTGACACTTATCAGCGAGTTGGGTGATAAACCAACAAATGGACTGTGGTTTCCCTTGTAGGCTTCTCAGTTGTTTCAATGTTTTTGGAGGTGGCATTTTAGCGATAGCCTTGACTTTCATAGGATCTACCTCGATTCCTCGTCTGGAGACTATGTATCCTAGCAGTTTACTTGAGGTGACACCAAAGTCACACTTCTTTGGATTGAGATGAACATTATCTTGCTCTAGCCTGTCAAAGATCTTGGCTAGCACATCTAAGTGTTCTTCTCTTGTCTTGGATTTCCCTAGTGGGTCGTCCACGTAATCTTCCATGATGTGGTGAAACAGGTCATGGAAGATGACGGTCATAGCTCTTTGATAGGTAGCTCCTACATTCTTGAGGCCAAATGGCATTACCACCCAGCAGTAGGTTCCCCATGGGCAGATGAAGGCTATTTTGTGCTGATCCTCTTTGGCAAGTTTGATTTGCTTATACCCTGAAAAGCTGTCCATAAGGGATAACATTTCATGTCCTACTGTTAGGTCCACTATCATGTCAATATTTGGTAGTGGGAAGTCATCTTTTGGGTAGGCCTTGTTGAGATCCCTGAAATTAGTACAACAGTGGATTCGGCCATCCAGCTTAGCAACTGGTACAAGGTTTGAAACCCATTTAGGATAATCGATAGGGCGAATGAACCCCATATCTAGTAATTTCTTTAGTTCTTCCTTGACTAGGAGAGCCACTTGAGGATTCATTTTGTGAAGTTTTTGCTTGACTGGTTTCACATTGGGATGCACTACAAGATGATGAACAACCAAGGTGGGATCTAGCCCTGGCATGTCTACATAGGTCCATGCGAAATTGTGATTTCTTTGTGTGAAAAATGCCAAGAAGTCTTCCTATCTGAACATGCTGAGAGATTCTACTTTGTAGGTGATTTTTGTCTCTTGTTCTATCCCCAGGTTCATTTCCTGAGCCGGTTCTATGAAGATGGGTGATCTGTCTGGATATACTTTGTCTACCTCAGGGAGGCCCATGCTTCCATCTCTTGGCACCTCATGGAGGTTTTCACCAGGAGATACATCTTTTATTTTTACTATTTTGGGATCTGATACTGCCGTGGAATGATTTTCACCATCAAATTCATTTTTTCTTTTTGTGTTTTTGTGACTGGAAGCAGGGGTTGTCTCCCTAAAATAGGCATCCGGATTGAGTTCCATTATGTATCCTACTCGATGATCTCCCAAAGGGAAGTGATCTCTTACCCCCATCATTTTGGCAATAGCTTCATCATTTGGTGCGACATCGAAGACAGGAGATCCTCGTTGGTCCCAGTCAATGAGGTCAGGGTAGACTAATGGTAGGTCGTTGGATGTCGAGGGGATGGTGGCGACTAAGTAGATGGTGTAAATGGATGAGTCAAAAAAGTTAGCAAAATCACTAAAGGAGTCTTGAAGGCCCGTTTCATTAACATTGTTGACGTCTAGAGAGACTGCAGCAACCTCGGTTAAGATACATTCACTGGTATTAAGGATGCATTGTGGTTGACCATACCCTAAGCCTTGAGTATAGGGGTTTCTTGTTGCTTGTAGTGGTTCTACAATCCCCTGTTCATGAAGGCCAATGTCACCTTGTCCTTTGTAACCCATGGTTTTGACCATTTCAAAGCCCTTGCTGTAAATGTTTGTTGGGATGGTGGGGATGTCTTGCTTTGTTTCTTCATCTTTGTAAAGCCAGGATGAAATATCCTCGAGTATATCCTAATCCAGAAGGTGTTTCTTCTCAAAGATGGGCAAGGGTTTTCATTTGATGATGACCATGTCGGCTGCCTCTATGTTTGGAGTGCCAAATGTCTTAGGAGTGGGTAATGCGCCCACACAAAAGGTGCCGTGGAGGTTGTATTCCCCACATCCTTGGTTGCTGAGTGTGATCTTGACCTCAGGTGGTGGAGGTGCTTGGGATGAAGTGGTGGCGATGTTGGCGGGGTCTATGTATGAGGTGGAAGCCGTCAGATTGGTTTGGATGGTGGCTTTATTATATGGACAGAAGGTTTGGTTGTGGCCTTCTAGAAAACTGCAGTATTGGAAGGGACGGGGGTCGCCATAGATAGTGACTTATGTGCCGTTGTGGGGGAATTTGAGACATTGATGGAAGGTGGATGGGACTGCTTGCATGGCATGAATCCATGGTCTGCCGAGAAGAATGTTATAGGGGAGATCAAGATCCAGAACCTGATATTTTGTTTCAAGGATTTTCTATCTCACTTGAATAGGGAGCTTTATGGTGCCCTCGGATAGCCTCTTGGTGTCATCATATCCTTTGATTGTGATGCACTCGCTAGCATCCACAACCACATTTGAGTACCCTAAGTGTTTTAGCAATTTTAGAGTGCATATATTTAGGCTAGAACCACCATCTATTAGGACCCTTTTAATGGTGTGTTTGTGAATGCAGACCTCGATGTGTAGTGCATCATTATGTAGGTATTTGGAAGCGGGGAGATCTTTTTCAGAGAATGTGAGATGGTGTGGTGTGGCAATATCTCTGACCATGGCTTGAAATTGAGTTACATCCAAGTTTGTGGGGACTTGTGTTTCCAAAAGGTCTTTGTCAAGGATGTCCTTGTGGAGGGGTGATGTGCGAAGCAGCTCAAGGATGGAGATTTGTGCGAGTGTCTTTCCTAGATGCTCTAGGAGGTTATATCTAGTGGTGGGTGATGGACGGGCATTTGGATGGGGGGGGAGGGGATCGGATGTGGAAGCAGGTGTCTATTCAGTGGGAGGGGCAGTGCGGATTGTACACGGCCTCGATAGGTTGTCACAGCACAATCGAGTGGTTGTGCCTGAATGGTGATTGTGTTGACATGGTGGGATGAGGGTTTGATGCAGCCAACAATGGAGTCATAGGATGCGGGTGGTGGGGTGACATTGTATGCTTGGTTGGATGAGGAGGCTTTATTATGGTTGGGTAAAGGATCCTTGTAAGCTCCAAGGTTAGCGTTTGGTGATGGTTGGGCACTTTGATCAAGGCTGACGAGATTTTGGTCTATGAGGTCTTAGATGCAATGTTTTAGTTGCATACAATCAGCTGTTTTATGGCCCGCCACGTGGTGGTATTCACAGTAATCATTTTCATTATACCATGCCGCTTTGAGTTCATTGTCTTGACGTGGTCAACAGGCGGGAGTGTGATCACTCCTTGTTTGAGACATCTATTGAGGACGTCCTCGATGGGTTCTGCTAATGGTGTGAATTGTCTACGTGGTTTGCATGGTTTATTTGGCCCTCTTGGGTTATTTACATTTGCTGCATACGTATGTGCAGGTGTTTGGTTTTGGATATGTTGGATGGATTTCACATCTATGACACCATCGTTTAGATTGTTCTTGTTCTTCCCCCAATAGCGTGATTTATCGTTGGATTGCGTGTTGGTATTGTTGTTGGTATTGGGGGTATTGTGATTGGATTTGTAGTAGTTGTTGTTATTGTGATTGTTGTTTTTGGATTTGGGGTCGTATAGTTTGATGGAGCCCTTGGCAATGAGGGCTCATTTGATAGTAGTGCCTTTGTCGATAACCTCTTCAAAGGTAGATGCACAAAGAATTTGTAAGTGAAACCCTAGTTCCTGATTGAGATTGGCCACAAACATGGTGACAAGTTGTTTATCAGGAATGGGCCATGGGAGTTTTCTTGCTAAGCCTCTCCACCTTTGCAAGAAGGAAGTAAAGGCTTCTTCGTTCTTTTGTTTGGTGTTGTAGAGGTCGGTCATGGACACCTCATGTTCAAAGTTGTAAGAGAAGTGGTTTACAAATTTCTCCACAAGCTCAGGGAAAGTCCTAATGCCTGGGGGAAGATGTGCAAACCATTCAGCGGCTTGACTGCCAAGGCTTCGTGGAAATAGTCTCTTTAGATAAGTATCGTTGTTAGAGACTTCTAGGCAAGCAATGTAAAACTCCCTAAGGTGGTCCTAGGGTCTCCCTTGCCCTTGTATTTGTCAAATTTGGGTGTCTCGAAGTTCTTGGGGAAAGGGGGCATGTACAAAGTGCAATCGAATGGGTAGGGGCAAATATCCTCAAAAGAATAATATTTGCGTTTGCCCCCAGTTTGTAGGTCATCCATCTTTTGGATTAAGCCTTGTAGGACGGTGTTGAAATCATATGGTTGTTGTGGTTGGAATGTGTAGGGTTGTTGGTTGGTGATATATTGGAGGTGGGGTGGGATTTGATGTTGGGGATTGGTTTGGTTGAGATGTTGGTATTGTGGGTTGAGGTTTGAATTGATTGGTGCCTGCTGTTGTTGGTATGCATGTAGTTGATGGAGAATGTGTGGTGGTATTTGGGGATTGAGATTATGTAGATTTGATGATGTTATAGGATTATGTGGGTATGTGATATTGGATGGATTGATGTTAGGTAGGTGGATGTTGGATTGGTTGGATGTATTGTGAGGTAGGTGTGAGAATAGTTGTTGTAGGTATGCTATGGTTTGGGGGTTGGGTGGAGGCACAATTGTGGAAGTACTTGCCTGTGTGGTGTTCCCTTGTACGCTTAGGGTGATTTGTGGGATGGATGGATTTGTGGTAGTGGTGGTAGTGGATGTGATAATAGGTTGGCAAATGGTAGGGACAGCGGGATTTGTGGAAATGGTAGATGTGGTGGCGGTTGAGCTTGTGGAGGTGGTAGACACTGTAGGTGTTGATGTTTGAGAGGCGGTGGGGTGGGTATGTGAGGTAGATGCTTGGGTATTTGATGGGGTAGGAAAGATTGTAGAGGTGGATGGTTGTGATGATGTCATTATGGGAGGAAGTTGGGCACCAATCTTGAGAAGATGATCAAGATATCTACTTGGGTCCGACCTTAGGATTTTATCAAGTAGGTCCATATTATCAATGACTTGTGTAAAGCTCAAGACATCTAGATCATCTTGGGAAATGGTAGGGACGTTTTGTGTTGGTGGTGGTGGTGGTCGTTGTTGTAAGTAACTGAAGGGATTTTCATTGGGACCATATGGGGGGATGTAAGAGTATGTAGGTGGGTTTGGATTGATGGGTATGTTGTAGCTATCAGTGTTGGGTATGCCAAATTGCCGATGTTCTGCCATTTCTTGTTGCTTTTTGCTTTGTGATCTCGTGTTGGGCATGCACGTATATGGAGTTGATCCCTAGATGTAGAGTGAAGTGGATATGGAGACCTTAGAGAATCTAATTGATTATGTTGGACCTAAAGATAGATGGGGTAGTGAGATGAAGTAGAAGAGGGGAAGCAGTGAGAGATTGATATGTCTTTCCAAGGATTTGATACAGATGGATGATATTGATCTTTTTGTTGCACAAATTTTGGACCAAGATGAAGGATGATGATGTTTGTTTTGATGAAAAAAAAGGGTTTTGATTTTGATGTTTATTTTTGATTGACAAGGAAAGACGTGATGGTCGACAAGTTGAGTTTTAGACAAGATCTAGATTTTGGCACAAATGGACGATTTTCTTTTTTTGGGGTAGACTAATGACCTTACGCAAAGAGGGATGGTTTGTTTTTTTTTCTTGAAAGGTAGACTAATGACTTTTCAAGGAAAACGTGATGATAGTGATGATTTCTAGATCTAGCTTTCGGCTCAAAAGGATGACAAGCCTTGGAATGATTTGTTTTGGTCCAAAAAGATATGCAAAAAAGGATTAGGGGCAGAAATGGATGGATTTAGGCTAATTAAGATGGGGCAAAGGGGTCCAACAAATGGTGGTGATTGATTCTCTAAGGTCCAAGAAAAAAGTGTGATTTTGGAAAATTTTGAAGAAAATATGGATTGACTGTTGTCGGATTTTGGGGGAATGAGTGTGGATTATGACAAAGCAGATGGTGGGGATCACAATGGAATAGTTCTTAGTTTTAAGCAAGTCAATCTGAGAATAGCACCAATCCATGAGTGAAATGGCACCACAATCAGATAGATATGGTGCTAAAATAGGGCAGATAGATTTTGAAGGCAATTTTTTGGATTTTCATTGATGGGAATTTGATCAAATTGTTTTCAATGTCTCTTGGCAAGTTGTTTGTGAAAAATTAAAGCACTTTAACACACATTTGAATGCAAAACAACCAATGATTTTTTTTTTGTGAAATGACATGATTTTGTTTGGAACAAGCACTTTTCACAACCTAAGGCGAGAATGTGATAGTATTTGTTGAATCCCCTAGCTGCACCTATTCAAAGCGGGTAGCTCCAGGATCTTGGTAGCACCGGCTCCTCCTTACAATTGCACACACTTCTCACGCATACCAAGATCTGGGTTTCTTATAAGGCTTGTCCCTCACCAAACCTTTAGATTGTCCCTGCTACCTCGGCTAAGAACTGCATGAATCGGGGCTGCTTCAAGGGTTTCCCCTCTGCGTCAACAAATAGAAGGATTTTGGCTTGCTAAAACAAAGGTTCGTAGTAAGGGCATCTGTTCAGGTGGTTATACGTGCGGTAGCGCTACTCTTCGTTATGGAGTCTCCCAGCCTCTAAGGGTTACGCCTTGGAGGGTTTTGGGGGAGGTTGGCTGTCGGTATAACAAAACAACACCTGTCGCTTGAGACTTTTGTCCCAAATGCCTTATTTTATATAGTGGCTTGGAAGAGCTTGGCTTTAGCTTGATGCCGCTTGGGTCATTCCCACCTTTCGAAGCGGGGTGGCAAGCCCTCTAAGGATTACAAAAGCAACACAATCATGACAACACTTTTGATCCCCAAGTTCATCAAAAGATGCGAGGGGAGAGCATACGTGTTCCCTATGATTGTATCACACTTAACATGGTTTGTTTTAGATCTTCTGGATTAAGTTGGGGGTGATTAATGCAAAGTGTTGTGAGAAGTTTTTGATTCCCAAGATCACCAAAGGGTGCGAGGGAAGAGCATACACTTCTCACTCTAGTTGACACAACCACGAGGGCACTTCACACAAGTATTTTTGATTGTCTTGATTAGATGCGTGAGAAATGCAAGTTTGTTGTTCTTTTTATCCAATGATGTATTTTGATGCAATTTGTTGGTTTTTTTTAAGCCCAAATTAAGAATGTTTGATTTGTTGGCACACACATCATTTTGTAAATTTTAGAGCACCAAAACTTAAAGTGTTTGACACATACACACAAAGAGATTTACTTGATTTGTCTTGTTCAATTTTATAACACCAAATTGAAGTGTGATCTAGCTAGGATGCCAAAAGAAATGTTCATTTTAAGTCCCACATGAAATGATGTTGTGCAAGAAAAACTAAAAGAACCCTGCAAATAGTTTGTTAGTATCTTGCAAAGGATGATAAGAACCTGCAAAACCCTTGTTTGCACCTGTACAGACAGCAAAGTCAGTTTTTCAAAATAGCACTAAAATAAATATGCACAGGCGCCACTGAAGGCAAAACAACCTGACTTATAAAAAAGGTGCTAAACGAAACTATGGCGCTAATACAATTAGTCTAAAGCGCTATAAAATATAGCGCTACTTAACTAAATAGCGCTACTGACACCTATGGAAGGCGCTAAAATATAAATGGAGGTAAAAAAGTTATACAAAGGCGTCACTGCGTAGTTGGTCAGAGGGTCTGGAGGACATGCAGATAGCGCCAATCTGAATGATAGTGCCAAAATAGGGAACTGATGCTTGTCTTTCCTTTTTTCAAAAATTTGCCATAACCTCCCCTTGTAATTCTTGGTTTTTCTGTAAAACAGAGAGCAAACGACAACAAAAAATGACAAGAAGAGCAATCAAGAGCACATGAGTGATGTTAGTAAGGAAAAAAAAGTTACACATAAATAGTGCTAATATAGAAATAGTGCCAAAACCTAGTTGAGATAGCGCCACTGAGTAGGGTGGATAGCACTGCACCTACAAAAATCATGTCCTCACACCAAAACTTACAAACAAGGATTAGATTCAGACCTTGTGGGTCCCACCTGGCGTGCCAATGTAGATTAGAAATGCAAACAAGGCTAAAATATTAAATCAAATGTAATAAACACAAGATTATACCTCACATACAAATCTAATCCCATCAAGGGAGGAAGGAGCCTTTGCACCCAAAACAAGCTCCTAAGACCAAGATTATCCCTAGACTATGGATTTTAATGTGAAATGCTCTTCAATTGTGCAACTCACTATCCTAGCTCAAGAATGATTTTGGCATGGTAACTTTGCATAAACTTGGATGATGAAAATGGCTTGGGAGAGGTTGTATTTATAGATTTTTAGAGGGGATTGTGATCCAAGGGTTGAGATTGATTTGAGAAATCAATGGTGGAGGATAAAAGGTGATGTGGAGGGCCTAGCTTTGATCTTGGAAGATGGAGGGCTAGGAATAAAAGCGAATTTTTTATTCATTTTTGGGAAAGGGGTGAATTAATGAGGTTGAGTGAGATAGATTATTTGTGAATTAAAAATTCACATGGGGAAGGGTAAAATGAATTAAAAATTCATTTGGGGAAGAGTGGATATTAATGAGTTATGACATATGTAAGGGGTGTAAGAGGCATTAAATGAGGATTATGACACGTGTATAAAAAATTGATTTATGAGGGATATATTTCAATTTTTTATTTGGAAGATGTGGGGAAGGGTGTTAAACAAAGTTTGACCACCCAAATGAGGGTTTTAGGATTAATTAAACATAGTTTTTATTTAATCAAATCCTAGGGCTATGATGAGGTAGGCTAGAGTAGATAATTAAATAATAGCTATTTAATTGTCTAGGGTAGGGATAGGTTAATTAGTAGGCTGGATTAATTAGTTAATATGTTTTTAACTAATTAAGTGGATTTAGTGGAAAAGGGGAAATTGATTTAATAAATATTGCATATTTATTAAATTAATGGGCTAAGGTTTGGACTATTGAATTAATGAAATTAACTCAATTTTGGGGGATGAAGTGGTGTAAATTTGGAAAATGAAAGGGGTAATTAATTAAATAAAATTTAATTAATTGATTAGAAGGGAAATTGATATGTTTAGGGATGTTGGGAGTCAGTTTGGTGGTCGAGACATTTTTAGGTGTCTACAACATTAAGAACCCTGATGGGTTAAGAATCAAAGGAACAAAGAATTAAAGAATAGAGAAGAGTGAAGAACAAGGATATTATGTCCCCTTAGGGAATTGAGCCTGGAAGTTTTCTATAGACACCATGATATCATTCATGCTTGGTCCATTGTGGTACTTCACCTTAATTTGTTGTGAACATGTTGACTTCTTGATATTTGCTTGTAAACCTACCAAATTCACTAGCTATTGTTGAAACTCATTGAACATGTCTTTGAGTCTCGTCACATTGTCTATACCTTGATCAGTTAGTTGCTTCTGAGAAGGGGTAGTGATTTCCTTTACCATGTTGATCATGATGTTAGTCACAATAACATAGATAAAGAATTAACAAAACAAACTTTTATCATCTTGAAAAGTATGATCAATTTAGGATGAATTGATAACTCCAAGTCTTTATTAGTTAGGTCATGACCTTCTAATAATCTCTCAGTTAGTTTGATGTGAATTGTTGTTTTCCATTAGATGCCTTACATTTCTACTTTGAAGCAATTTGCATCTAGATATGTTCTATTTTTTCTGCATTCTCTGAATTCTCAACAAACAGGGTTAAATCCTATTGTATCTAACCAAATCATGCAGATATTTATTGATGCAGGAGTAGCCTTGGTTCAAGAGTAATCTTGCATCGACCAAAAATATTTGCATTTCAGTTTGTTTGCATTTTAGTTCTTTCATTTTCCAGTTCAGTTCAAGCAGTTCAGTCAGAAGCAGTTTCAGCTTGTGGTCCGGTTTTGGCATTTCACACCTTGTGGATCTAGACTTAGCATATACATTCATTCATCTACATCATGTCAAGAATTTACAGCATTTACATCAATTATCAGAAAGATATCGCTATCAGAAGATTGATTATTTTCTCAGAGCAGAGCATTCTAGCAGTTCCTGATAATCAACTAAAGGAGAAGGCTTGTGGATCATTCCTTGACTTGAGGATATCAATGACACATCATTAAATTTCTTGTGGTTCATGACTAACCTTCCCCAAGGGTCCATACATTGTTCCATTCATTTGAGTAAGTGTTATATGCATTTTGGTCTGACCTATCTATGAAAATGTTACAAATCTTCATTGGAGTTTGTGACCTTCCCTAGCTGACGTAGAGGAATCTGTTGGTCCAGAGATGATATATAAAGGTGTAATAGATCCTTAGGAAAATGGGGGGATGATATAGTGATAGCTGATAGTTTATATTTGTTGCAAGTATGGGTTAAACCGATGTTGTCATTGATGTCAACATACTCATGTTGCATTAATGAGAAGGATTGGATGAGCTGTGTGCTGAGGATATTGAGAAAATTAATCTCAATCAGGAATAGTGAAGAACAGTGATGATAACAAGGTAAAAGTCCAAGATAGGTTGAGGATTAGAGGATACGGTTTAAAGGGTTTGTAGATATAAGTCTTGAGATGCTCCAGTCAAGTTTTCAGGGATTCGCATGAAGATCTGAAGAAGTTATGGTTGCTCAAGTAGAACCAGTTCTGACAAGTGCTCAGTGGTGACAGAGTGAGACAGATAGGTCCAGTAAGGTCTGTTAATGCATTATCCCACTCTGCAGATTTGAGGAAGTGTTTAGAATGTCCTTGTGAAGTGTCAAGTAGATCGGTTTGTGGTTTGAAGGTCTGGAAGAACCTATTCCTTTGTGACAGTGATAACAGACTATGTTCTTGAGGTTCCAGATGTAGGAGAGAAGGATTTCAGTAAGTAGAGGAAGTGCGGATGTTCTTGGTGATTCAAGAAAGCTTGTGAAGGTCCTTGGATTATGTTCAGTTCGTGTTGATGGTCCGCATTAGAATTGGAGCCCAAAATTGAAGAAATACTTTTGGGAGAAGGTGTTCTTTCTGTGACTGGCTGACCGGATGAAATATACACCTTGCAAATGTTCTTGTGGTTGCTTGCCAACTTAGATGATTGTTCCTAAGTTGATGTCATGTATAAATAAAGGTTTGCAAAGTCATTTCAAGAGTGGACTTGTGGAGATGAGTGTGTGGTAGCGAGGAGAAGAGCAAAAGGAAGAGCAGAATGATTTGGGCATTAATGGAACTGATTCAAGCATGGTGACGATGCTATTTACCAGTTCAAGTATGTAATACTCATTTATTGTAGATAGTGTGTCTCTTGTAGGCAGTGAGCCTCTTGTGAGCAGTGTGCTTGGGCAGTGAGCCCTAATTGGCATGTGCCATCTTATTCTTTCTATTCTTCTAACAGAGAATAAATTCTTGGGTTAGTCACCCCATGGTTTTTCCCTTAACCGGGTTTTCCACGTCAAAATCTTGGTGTCTCATGTGTAGATGTGTTTTCTGCTCTTGGTTAATTACATTAAATTTTCATGATTGATTTATTGTTAATGTAAAGTGAATGCAAGTGTTGAAAGAAGAAAATTTTTGGACAACTGATTCACCCCCCCTCTTAGTTGTCTGCCCTAAATCTAACAATTGGTATCAGAGCCAAGTTCCTCTGAAAGGAGCTTAACCGCTTGAGGAGATCCAGGATGTCGTCGTACAAGAAGGATAGTCTAAAGTTTGATGGAACTAACTTTGCTCTTTGGAAAGGTCACATGGAATGTCACTTGTAGTGCACGGGATTTGCATACTAGTCCATGGTGAAAAAGGCTTATGTACCTCCACAAGGTGGTCCGACAACCCTAAATGAAATCACAGATGCTGAAAACAATCTACAGACTAGAGCAGCTCTTTTAAGCATATTATCCGACTCAGAACTCTCTAATGTTATTCATCTACCAACTGCTTTTGAGATTTGGAAGAAATTGGAACTTTTGCATGAAGGAGACTAGTTTGTTAAATGTGCAAGATTACAGAGTCTAAAAGGGAAATTTGAAAGACTGAAAATGAGAAATGATGAAAATATTACCTCTTTTATGCCAAGAGTGAATGAGCTAGTTTGTGGAATTAGAAATGCAGGTGGAACCCTGAGTGAAGATGGGATAGTTGGCAAAGGTCTCAGATGCCTTCCTGAGTCTTATAAAATCAAAGCTTTTGCAATCGAAGAATTCAGAGCTCACACAACAGTCACAAGGGATCAATTGGTTGGTAAGCTAGCTGCTTTTGAAATGGCCGAGTTTGGAGATGATCCTCCAAAGACTGAATCTGCATTCAAAGCAAGTGCCTTGGTAAAAGGAAAATAAAGGTTTGATCTGGGAGAAAACTATTTAAGGAAATCATGGTATGAGAATGCAAGAAAAGACTTGGAAAAAGAACTTGAAACTGCTCATCATGAAGCCCTTATTGCAAAAAGACTACCAAGAGGATCTAGTAAATATGAGGGTAAATTGCCTTTTAAGTGTTTTAACTACAACAAGATTGGTCATTTTGCATCAAAGTGTCTGGAAAGATTTTCTAGGCCAAACAGTAATAGACCAAGATTCCAGAAGAATTGTTACTATGCTCATGAAGGAGATGATGAAGGAGCAATAGATGATGAATCAGAGAAAGAAGACAAATCTGGAAGTGACTGGGTGTTCATTGCCATCAAGGAAGAAGATCCAATACCCTCTGAATCCATAAATCATAAAGCCCTGGTTGCCCAAGTTGAAGAAAAGGATGATTGGGTCATTGACAGTGGCTGCTCTCACCACATGACAGGTGACAAAAACAAATTCATAGATTTGGAAAGGTATGAAGGAGGAGTGGCTAAGTTTGGTGATAACTCTGCAGGTAGAATCAGAGGTAGAGGAACTATTTCTTTTGATGGAAAGAACAAAACTGGTAATGTATTATATGTTGAAGGATTGAAACACAATCTTCTCAGTGTGGGATAGTTGGTGGACAAAGGCTATGATCTCAGATTCAAGAATGGAAAGTACAAAATCCTTGAAAGTTCTAGAACAAAGATTGCATCAGGTACCCAAACAAAAGGTAACATCTTTCACTTAGTTGGTACTGGTAAAAGTTGCTTATTTGTTCAAATTGATCAGAGTTTGTTTTGGCATAGAAGAATGTGTCATGTGAACTTTGATAATATCATCAAGATAAGTAATACTCATGCTGTAAGAGATCTTCCAAGATTGGTAAAACCTACAAATAGTTTGTACAAAGAATGTTAGTTGGGAAAACAAAGTAGAATCTCATTCAAAAGCAAGGAACAATCTTCTACTGGATTATTAGACTTGGTTCACACTGACTTATGTGGTCTGGAAAGAATCAGGAGTGTACAAGGTGATAGATACTTCATGTTGCTAATTGATGACTATTCCCGGATGATGTGGGTAACCTTTCTGAAAGAGAAATCAGAAGCTCTTGAGAAATTCAAAATATTCAAGGCTATGGTGGAAAATGAGACTGGATTAAAATTGAAGTGTCTAAGGTCTGATAGAGGTGGAGAATTCACATCCAGTGAGTTCATAAACTTTTGTGAGAAACATGGAATAAAGAGACAATTGTCTGCCCCTAGAACTCCACAGCAGAATGGAGTTGTTGAGAGAAAGAACTAGACCATCTAGGAAGCATCCAGGACCATGATGATGGAAGAAAATGTTCCTCAGATCTATTGGAGAGAAGCTATCAGCACTGCAGTCTGCACTCTCAACCGAGTTCAAATTAGAAACTATACCGGTAAGACTCCTTATGAACTTTGGTTTGGCATTACTCCCACTGTGAGATACTTTAGAGTTTTTGGTAGCAGATGTTACATTAAAAGGGATGAAGATCTAGGAAAGTTTGATGCTAGAAATGATGAAGGAATATTCTTGGGTTATTCTACTCAAAGAAAAGCATACCGGTGTTACAACAAGAGATTGAGAAAGATTGTAGAAAGTATAAATGTGAAGGTTGATGAAGAAATTTAAAGACCCTCAAGAATTCTTGAACATGATGAAGATGATTAGAATGGTGTTCAAATTCAAGGTATCCAAGTCTCTTCTGAGAAAAAAAGTCAATTTGATCTGGTAAGACATGAAGAAGAGATAAGTCTCAATGAGACTGATCAAGAGTTAGAAGTGCAAGAGACTCCCAAAATTCTAAGGTATGTAACTCTAAACCACTTTGAAGATCAAATCATAGGTGACAAAAGCAAAGGGGTGCAAACAAGGAGGAGAACTGCTCAAAATTTAGATGAGTATTGTCTAATTTCAAAGATTGAACCTAAGATAGTAAATGAAGCCTGCAATGATGAAAACTGGACTAAGGCAATGGAGGAAGAACTAATGCAAATTGAGAAGAATCACACTTGGGATCTTGTTCCCAGACCAAGAAACAAAAATGTGATTGGAACCAAATGGGTCTTCCGGAACAAATTGAATGAAGCCAGTGAAGTAATCAGAAACAAGGCCAGATTAGTTTGCAAAGGTTACTCTCAAATAGAAGGAGTTGATTTTGAAGAAACTTTTGCTCTGGTGGAAAGAATTGAAGCAGTCAGATTATTTCTTGCATTTGTTGCCTTCAAAGATTTTAAGGTGTATCAGATGGATGTCAAATCTACCTTCCTAAATGGAAATTTGGAAGAAGTGTATATTGAGCAACTAGATGGATTTCAATTGTCTGATCATAGTGACATGGTCTGTAAATTAAAAAAGGCACTGTATGGATTGAAGCAAGCCCCAAGAGCCTGGTATGAAAGATTGGACAAGCATCTCTTGAAGATTGGTTTCAATAAAGGTACTGCTGACATTAATTTGTATTTCAAAATTGATCATGAAAATATCTTAATTGTTGAAGTATTTGTTGATGATATCATTTTTGGAGGAAGAGACAGTATGTGTAAAACTTTTGCAAGTCAAATGAAAAGTGAGTTTGAGATGTCAATGCTTGGAGAAATGAATTTCTTTTTGGGTCTATAAAGTACTCAAACAAAGAAAGGAATCTCTATCTCTCAGTCAAAATATGTGAAAGAATTGTTGAGGAAATTTGGGATGGAAGACTCAAAGCCAATGAACACTCCAATGGCAATCGGATGCAAGTTGAGCAAAGATGATGACTCTCACAAGGTTGATCAGACAAAATATAGGTCAATGATTAGAGGACTATTGTATCTCACTCAAACTAGACCAGATATTATGCAGGCTATTGGTCTTGTTGCTAGATTCCAAGCTGATCCTAGAGAATCTCATGTTATGGCAATCAAGAGGATTTTTAGATATCTAAAGGGGACAGTTGAGTATGGTCTATGGTACCCTAGAGATCATGATTTCTCTCTTCATGCATATATAGATGTAGATTAGGCAGGAGATGTGGATGACTGGAAGAGTACCAGTGGTGGAGCATTCTTTTTGGGAAAAAGATTGGTTTCTTGGCTAAGCAAGAAATAAGAGGCAATATCTCTGTCTACAACTGAAGTAGAATACATTATAGTAGTAGGTAGTTGCACTCAAATCTTATGGATGAAGCAGATGCTAAGAGACACTAAAGTAGAATATGAGGAGCCTATCACAATTTTCTGTGATAATTCAAGTGCAATAAATATTTCTAAGAATCCGGTGTTGCATTCTAAGACCAAGCACGTATCTATCAAGTTTCAATTTTTGAGAGAGCAAGTGAACAAGGATGAAGTCAGATTGGAGTATGTGCCCTCCAAGGATCAGATTGCAGATATCTTTACTAAACCTCTTCCCAAGGACACTTTTGAGTATCTCAGGGAGAAGTCAGGGGTTATTACCCCTCTGGTGATGAACTAGGATGCACTAATGTGCATCAGTCTGATGGATATCACAGTCATATCTTGTAGTCCAAATTGGTGTTGGGGAGCTGCTACTTAGGGGGAGCAGTAGGCGTGATTATAAAGTTGCAAGTATGGGTCCTTTGCCATTGATGTCAAAGGGGGAGAGAAGACATGTGAAAAACAAGTGGTTGAAGATCAAAGGGGAAGTAGTACAGGAAGAGAAGACATGTGAATAGTTGTTGTTGATAGGGGGAGCTATGACAGTAAGGAGAACTTCTTGTCTTGATGGTTTTTCACATAATATGTTGCCATCAATGACAAAGAGGGAGATTGTTGCAAGTATGGGTTGAACCAGTGTTGTCATTGATGTCAACATACTCATGTTGCATTAATGAGAAGGATTGGATGAGCTGTGTGTTGAGGATATTGAGAAAATTAGTCTTAATCAGGAACAGTGAAGAATAGTGATGATAACAAGGTAAAAGTCTAAGATAGGTTGAGGATCAGAGGATGCAGTTTAAAGAGTTTGTAGATACAAGTCTTGAGATGCTCCAGTCAAGTTTTCAGGGATCCACATGAAGATTTGAAGAAGCTATGGTCACTCAAGTAGAACCAGTTTCGACAAGTGCTTAGTGGTGATAGAGTGAGATGGATAGGTCCAGTAAGGTCCGGTAATACATTATCCCACTCTGCGGATTTGAGAAAGTGTTTAGAACGTCCTTGTGAAGTGTCAAGTAGATCAGTTTGTGGTTTGAAGGTCTGGAAGAACCTATTCCTTTGTGATAGTGATAACAGACTGTGTTCTTGAGGTTCCAGATGTAGGAGAGAAGGATTTCAGTAAGTAAAGGAAGTGCAGATGTTCCTGGTGATTCAGGAAAGGTTGTGAAGGTCCTTGGATTATGTTCAGTTCGTGTTGATGGTCCGCATTAGAATTGGAGCCCAGAATTGAAGAAATACTTCCAGAAGAAGGTGTTCTTTTTGTGACTAGCCGACCAGATGAAATATACACCTTGCGAATGTTCTTACAGTTGCTTACCAACTTAGATGATTGTTCCTAAGTTGATGTCATGTATAAATAAAGGTTTGCAAAGTCATTTCAAGAGTGGACTTGTGGAGATGAGTGTGTGGTAGCGAGGAGAAGAGTGAAAGGAAGAGCAAAAGGATTTGGGCATTAATGGAACTGATTCAAGCATGGTGATGATGCTATTTACCAGTTCAAGTATGTAGTACTTATTTATTGTAGATAGTGTGTCTCTTGTAGGCAGTGAGCCTCTTGTGAGTAGTGTGCTCGGGCAGTGAGCCCTAATTGGCATGTGCCATCTTATTCTTTCTATTCTTCTAACAGAGAATAAATTCTTGGGTTAGTCACCCCGTGGTTTTTCCCTTAACCAGGTTTTCCATGTCAAAATCTTGGTGTCTCATGTGTAGAGGTGTTTTCTGCTCTTGGTTAATTACATTAAGTTTTCATGATTGATTTATTGTTAATGCAAAGTGAATGCAAGTGTTCAAAGAAGAAAAGTTTTGGACAACTGATTCACCCCCCTCTTAGTTGTTTACCCTAAATCTAACAATATTTTGTACAAAGGGAGCCTCAAAGCTTTACCTTACGCATGTATGTACTCAGGCCTTTGAGCCCTAGTTGTAAGCGCGCATGTTGCCAGCCAGATTGTATTTAAATTATTTGATATATTGAAAGATTGAATATGCATTTGTTCCATTTTCCTTGAGTTTTTTCCATTGTGTTTACTCTTCTTGCACGGTCTAGATTGTTCATTCTGTGAACCCTCCTACCGTGATTGTATCAAGTGGTATTAGAGTGAAAGTTTGAATCTTGGAGATTGAATTGAGTGAAGTTGGTGAAGGGATTCTATAAGATCTTGTTATGGACAGATCGTTGAATTAAGGCAAGTTACTTGTGTTGCAACCAATTGCTGATTGTGAGGCAGTTGTCACCTTGTAGCCCAATCACCGAACCTGAGGTAGTTTGCACTTGATCCTAAGAAGATGCCGCTGTGAAGAGTTCCTCCTGTTGGTACAATGACTAATAGAATGGATGAGATTATGGAATTGATGAGGATGATGCAAATTCATTTGGATGCTATTGAAGAAGATAGGCGAAGAGGATTGACGCCAAGACCTAATGTTGAAAGTGATGATGAAGAAGAATTTCAATTTGCTGAACAAAATGACGAAACCCTAGAAGGTAATGATATGGCTGGATATGGCAAAATGACAGACTGGTTGCCATACAAATCAAGGATTATCTGCATGGACTTGGTGATGTTAAGGCACAAAATATAGCACTCTGGGGTTATTTCAAGAACTTTCAGAGTATGATGCAAGCAAGAGAAAGAATCCCCCAAGCTCTAGTTGAAAAGTATAAGGATACTATTTTCTTCATGGTAGAAACTGATTAGTGCCTTATGGAGGCAATAGAACCAAGAATAGTATGGATCATGCCGATGGGGTATGAAGTTGATGAGAAAATTGTTGAGTTGCATGTTAAACACATGCTAAGTCAACCAAAAGATCCCAAGACAGAAAGGTTTGGAACCTTTGAGGAGCTAAGTGTAAAGATTCATGTGGAACTCAGACAACCAGAGATAAAAAGAAAGGTGAGAAAAGAAGTTGAAGATGTTGCCAAAGGCTTTAGCATCTCAAAGGAGGCACTTGATGCCAACAGGGAAAAGATGGAAAGGGCTGAGGAAGAAAAGAAGAAGGTAGAAAAGAAAAGTGAGGAAAGTGTTCTGGCAAAATCTTCCACCCGGACCAGATCATCAAAGAGATCTACACCTACCCCTGCCAAAAGCTCAAGGTCATCAAAACTAGAAGCACAATCATCCGGTAGAGGAGAGAAAAGAACAAAGACAAAAGCCACAAGGGCTTATGCTAGTCAAAGGGATGAAGAGGAGACTGAATCTGATGAAGAAATTAGGAAAATGAAGAAAAAGAAGAAAACATCCAGTGAAACCTCTACCGGTCAAGAGGAAGAAGAAAAGATAGAGGAATATGTTGAAAAACCCACTCTTCTCATTGATGACATAATCAAATCAGTCATAGTGGATGGAAATCTTCAGCCAATGGTTGAGTTCTATGATGATTATGGTGAAGCAGATCAGAAGATATTGCAAGATGCCACAGTCAGGTACCTAAATATCTACAACAAAGCATTTATTGAAATTATCTCTTATCCCCAAAAGCTTGGAGAAGGAACTAGAAATAAGAAAGAACAATGCCCAAGCCAAAGACATAGAAATCTAGGAACAGATAGCAATTCATCTATATCCTTCAATCGATCCCAAGAAAATGAATATGGTATTCAAAGATTGTAAGGATGAGTTCAGAAGCAAAACAAGGATGAATCAACTTATGCTTGGAGAGACTGACAAAGTTGCTAAAGAGATAGAAGAGATCCTCCGAAATGCATTCAAAAGATTCAACATTCTAATTATAGAGGACTTGGGTACTGATCCCTCGACTACAAGTGTTGCAGAAGAGTCTATTGAGAAAATGACAGAAGAGGTAATGAATACCGGTGCAGAAACAACTAAGGACTTGGAATCCTCTGCTCTGAATGAGGTGGCCCATGAATAGACTAACATTTCTCCTCTGGTTTCCTTTGTTGACTCCGGATCTAAAGAAGAAGAAATAATAAAGGAGAAAGAAAAAGAGGTGAAAAGTAAAGAAGGAAGTCAAGCTGAAAAGAACATAAGTGACACTGCAGAAGAGAAAAAGAATCTGTCTCTGATAAGAGACACTGTAGAATTTGTCAAGGACTTGTTGACAAAAGAAACTAATGAGATGGATGAACTGGAATTACTAAAAGGGCCATTAGATTTTGACTCTCTATCTCCAGTACAAACAATGAAGATAGCTTCATTTGCAAATGTGAAGGTCAAAGAGAAACTACTAAAATCTCACATGGAAGACTGTGAGCTTATAGAGGTAGCATTTGGAGTGTTGGAAAAGATCATGCCATCTTTTCAGAAGGATCCCACAGCCTCCTCTTCTGGTAATCTCAAAACTCTAGGCAATAGTGTTAGCACACATTTTGATTCTCTAGAGAAATCAGCTGAGGAGAAGGTCAGGAAAGAGTTTTTGGATAAGAGATTCTCAGAGCTGCAAGGGATAATTTCAAATGACAGAAGAGTTATGGGTATTGGGATAAAAAGTTTGGAAAATTCCCTTAAGGATGGAGGTGATGTATACAAATTTTGTATATCCTGGTCTAAAACAACAGTGGAGATTGAGAAGAAAATGAAAGAACAGGAGGATAAACTGATAAAACTTTCTCAAAATTTTGATCCACTTACTACATCCATAATAAATCAAGAATGTCAAATGGTTGTAATTTTGAATGAAATTAAGAAGCTTGAAAAAGAAAAGAAAAATAGAATCAGTAGGTTGAGTGAGCTCAGAGGGATAATTGTCCCTAAGTTAGAGGCCATGCACGAGGCCATAAACGAAGCTCAAATCACAACCCGGACCAATGATCCAACATATCTAAAAAGGGTAGATGCGTTTGCATTCTTGTTGAGTGGTCATATATCAATTTTGGATAGAATGAAGCAAAGTTGGGCTACAGAATTCATTCAATTAAAAACAACTTTTGCAGACATACTTCAGTATATGTAAGTATGCCATATGTATATACTTATGCGGACAAGTATAGTTAAAATTTTGAAAATTTTGGTGTGTGGACCCTACCCTTTGCCATTGATGTCAAAGGGGGAGTGAGGAGCAGTGAAAAATGAGGAATCCAGCTAAGAGGGGGCTTTCAAAAATATACATAGAGACAGAGCATCAGCCAAGGGGGAGTATAGTGTGACACTTAGTCATTTTTCACTAAGTGTTGCCATTAATGCCAAAGGGGGAGATTGTTAGCAAGAGACACTATATGGACTCATGATTGTTGTCATTGATGGCAACAAAGGTTATCCCACACATCTGCAAGACATGATAGGTCCTCATCGGAAGTCAGATTGAAGAAGTGTTAAGGTTCGGTAAGCAGGAACAGAGCAGTTAGTAAGGTCCGACAGACAGGTCCAAATCTCTCAGTAGAAGTATCTCAGTGAAGTGCAGATTTGGGTAAGTCAAGAGGAGTATCTTGACTAGTATATTCCAAGGTTTGAACCTCTGGTGTGGAAAGGATAAAGAGATATGAATGCTTGAGTGTCGGGTTCCCAAGTGACAGTGTGAACAGAGGAAGAGCTGACTGGTAGAACATCAGACATTATTCTGGATATGTTACTGATGATGGAGAAGGTTCTTAAGGCATAAGTTATGTTTGGCCAATGTGATTGATGACTTCTACAAGTATATGGTTGATCCACATTACTTGGTGTGCAAGGATTCAGCTGACAGATCAGAGTTTGAGGAAATTATTAACTATTCTGGATGCCGACTAGAAAGGTGATGAAATCACTTGTGTGGATATATATACAGGATTGAGTTAGATGTGAATGTGTGTGTGGTGTATTGTGGAGTGTGAAAAAAGGTAGTAGAGCCGAGTAAAAGTAGAAAGGAAGGTCCAGTATGTGAAAGAAGAGCAGCACAAAAGAAGAGGAAAGATGAAGTGCAGCAGATCAGTGTATTGAGCCTAACCGGAACTGAACTCCAACATATGTTGATGCTCCTCATCAGTTCAAGTATTGTATTACACTCTTTATAAATTGTAGACAGTGTGTCTCTTATAGGCAGTGTGCCTTTTGTGAGCAGTATGCTCGGACTGTAATTAGCAAGTGCCATTTTGTATTTCCATTCTGCTAATAGAGAATATAATCTTGGGTTAATCACCCCATGGTTTTTTCCCTTAACAGGGTTTCCATATCAAAAATATTGTGTCATGTGTATTTCCATTTCATGGTTATGTTTTCTTAATTGAATTAATGCTGCATTGATTATTAAGAAAGTTCGGTAAGCAGAAATAATTAGGATAATTGATTCACCCCCCTCTCAGTTATCAACAATTGGTATCAGAGCCAAGTTCCTCCTAACAGAGTCTAATAGCTTGAGGAAGATCTGGGAATTCAAATGGATGTATATGGGTTAAGGGAGTAACTCAAGACTACTCTTGATGATCTTGAGCAGTCAATCTTTGAAGTCAATGAATTAAAGGAAAGACTCAAATAGGATGATGACTTCATGAAAGAACTAAAAGACAAATTAAGTCTCTCTATGAAAAAGAGAAAGGAGCTACTTCAGCAATTGGCAAGACAAGGTGAAGCCAATGATACAAATGAAGATCTAAAGGAGAAAACCAAGTTATGTGAAAAGTTATCAAAAGAAATCATTATGGTAAGACATGAAATGGAATCAGGAGTTATGAAGTTTACCCAAGAGGTTGAAGAGAAAAGAAAGACTGAAGATGACCTAAGACAATCCCTCAAGGAGAAATCAGAAGATTGCCACAAGATAGATAGAATTATCAGACATCTTGAATCTAATCTTGAAGATGCTAAAGCTAATGAAGAAAAACTTGAGGATCAAATTATCTCTCTTAAAAGGGATCTTCAAACAACAAATGAATATAAAGAGAAATTCAAGATAAGTTCTGCTCAACTTGAAGTTCTTCTTGAAATTCAAAAGAGGGTAGATGACAAGTGTGGTTTGGGATATGAAAAAGGGGAAAGCTCCGGATCCAATCAGAGGAACTCCACTCTAAGAAACAGACCTAGAATACCTCCGGTAAGGCAACCAAATGCTCAAAGATATCCATCCTTCAATGGATACTGCCACAACTGCAATATCTTTGGTCATAAAGCAAATCAGTGTAGAAGAAGAATGAATCAAACTATTACATCCTTCTCTAGACAATGTTTCAACTACAAAAGGTATGGTCACAAATCTCATGAATGTAGAGATATGCCAATAAACAATTCACTCAATGATAGATGCTTTGGATGCAATAGAATGGGACATATGGCTAGTCAATGCAGATCAAGAGGATATCAATCAAATATGCAAAGAAATGTTATTTGTTATAATTGCAATAGATCCAATCATATTGCCAAATTCTGTAGAAGCAAGAATCAGGACAAAAGGGGTCCGGTGCTTCATAATCAGAATCAAGATAAAGGCAAAAGAAAAGTAAATGTAGATGAAGTTCAAAGAGAGATGAACAAGATCTGGGTGAAGAAAAGCACAGAGAATGTAGGGAATGAATCCGCACCAGAATCTGGTGCTGATATTCCATCCAAAAACTAAATAGAGGAGCTCTGGCTCAGGGGGAGTAACAAAAGATAAGCCAATTCCCCCAGCTAGTCAATTAGTGCCTAAAATTGGCACATGAGAAGCTACGAATTAAAGGGTTCCTAAAGAAACATCTAAAAGGGTTATGGTAAAGATTTGAGAGATCTGCAAGAAGATTTGAAGAATCTAGTCCTTCCAGAGATGATCCGGTAAAACAGTCTTTCGGTAAAAATAGATTCTTTACAAGTTTGGTCTGGTATGATTCAAACTATGGAGTCTTGATCTGTGGATAGATCAAATGACTAGTGAAAGGAAGATAGATCATCACTACTCTCCAAGAATAACTTCAAAATCTATCTCAGTGATCCAAGAAGGTTATGTCTCCGAATAAGACAAACAAGGCAAATCAAAATGAATTAGGTTGCGCATTTATTGCAGGATGAAAATTAGGGCTTCTCAGAAATAAAAGAGTTCATTCATTCGTCATTTGCACATTTGCACTCAAGAAGAAAAGAAACAAGAGCTCTGCATCAAGTTGTCTCAACTCCTAAGGATCAACCATTAAAATCATTTCATTCAATCCGGCTCCTTCAGTGAACCCTTGATACGGAAAAGGTATTTTTCATTACTAAATTTCTCGCTGTAAAACCTTTTGGAAATGGCTACTCTAAATGTTGTGAAGATCTCTAATAGACCTCGTCCTAAATTTAAGAAGCATCCATATAAATCTCTAGAAGTTGATCCCCTAGGTGCCTTTTCAAGCATTCCACATGGGGTTCTGCATGTAGAAGATGTTAGGGTTTTCATTCATGCAAACATTGAAGAATTTGGGGATTCAAAGTTAATGGATATCTATCATAAGAAGTTAATAGATGATTCCTTTGAGATTAAACCTTAGTATAAAGCCATCCGGGAGAAGTATTTTGCACAGTGCATTCATTTCCCTTGTTTTGAAGAAGATGAATGGGTCCAGTACGTTTTGAGCAGAATACATGATAACTTCATATGGTTAAATGGACCGTTCAAAATCACAAAAGATGCCATTAAGGTAGTTACCAGATTGCACTCATTTGGTGGGATACCTGTTCTTAAATCTGTTAAAAATCAAACTGTGAGTGAGGCTACCGGATCAAGGTTTGATAAAAGGGCAATGACAATTGAGGATATCACTGATTTGGATGTCAAGTTTGCATCCATGATCATTGGCTACAAAATATATCATTCTAGCAGGGAGAATTCAATACCTGGAACTGCTATCTATACTGCTTATGAAATGTTAAAAAAGAATGCTGATTATGATCTCTATGAACTCCTTCTGAACCAACTTCTGGAAAATCTACATAAGATAAAGAAAGACAAGAAGAACTTCTTCAAATATGGTGGCTTGATACTCTGTTTGTTTTTCTATTTTATGAATGAATTATCTGGATCTAGTGGCTAGATATGGCAAAATGACAGAACAGTTGCCATACAAATCAAGGATTATCTGCATGGACTTGGTGATGTTAAGGCACAAAATACAGTACTCTGGGGTTATTTCAAGAACTTTCAGAGTATGATGCAAGCAAGAGAAAGAATCCCCCAAGCTTTAGTTGAAAAGTATAAGGATACTATTTTCTTCATGGTAGAAACTAATCAGTGCCTCCTGGAGGCAGTAGAACCAAGAATAGTATGGATCATGCCGATGGGGTATGAAGTTGATGAGAAAATTGTTGAGTTGCATGTTGAACACTTGCTAAGTCAGCCAAAAGATCCCCAGGTAGAAAGGTTTGGAACATTTGAGGAGCTAAGTGTAAAGATTCATGTGGAACTCAAACAACTAGAGATAAAAAGAAAGGTGAGAAAAGAAGTTGAAGATGTTGCCAAAGGCTTTGGCATCTCAAAGGAGGCACTTGATGCCAACAGGGAAAAGATGGAAATGGCTGAGGAAGAAAAGAAGAAGGCAGAAAAGAAAAGTGAGGAAAGTGTTCCGGTAAAATCTTCCACCCGGACCAGATCATCAAAGAGATCTGCACCTACCCCTGCCAAAAGCTCAAGGTCATCAAAACCAAAAGCACAACCATCTAGCAGAGGAGAGAAAAGAACAAAGACAAAAGCCACAAGGGCTTATGCTAGTCAAAGGGATGAAGAGGAGACTGAATCTGATGAAGAAATTAGGAAAATGAAGAAAAAGAAGAAAACATCTGGTGAAACCTCTATCGGTCAAGAGGAAGAAGAAAAGACAGAGCAATATGTTGAAAAACCCACTCTTCTCATTGATGACATAATCAAATCAGTCATAGTGGATGGAAATCTTCAGCCAATGGTTGAGTTCTATGATGATTATGGTGAAGCAGATCAGAAGATATTGCAAGATGCCGCAGTCAGGTACCTAAATATCTACAAAAAAGAATTTATTGAAATTATATCTCTGATCCCCAAAAGCTTGGAGAATGAAATAGAAATAAGAAGGAACAATGCCCAAGCCAAAGACCTAGAAATCTGGGAATAGGTAGCAATTCAGCTATATCCTTCAATCGATCCCAAGAAAATGAATATGGTATTCAAAGATTGTAAGGATGAGTTTAGGACCAAAGCAAGGATGAATCAACTTATGCTTGGAGAGACTAACAAAGTTGCAAAAGAGACAGAAGAGATCCTCTGGAATGCATTTAAAAGATTCAACATTCCAATTATAGAGGACTTGGGTACTAATCCCTCGACTACAAGTGTTGCAGAAGAGTCTATTGAGAAAATGACAGAAGAGGTAATGAATACCGATGCAGAAATAGCTAAGGACTTGGAATCCTCTGCTCTAGAAGAGGTGGCCCATGAACAGACTAACATTTCTCCTTCGGTTTCCCTTATTGACTCTGGATCTAAAGAAGAAGAAATAATAAAGGAGAAAGAAAAAGAGGTGAAAAGTAAAGAAGGAAGTCAAGCTGAAAAGAACATAAGTGACACTGCAGAAGAGAAAAAGAATCTGTCTCTGGCCAGAGACACTGTAGAATCTATCAAGGACTTCTTGACAAAAGAAACTAATGAGATGGATGAACCGGAATTACTAAAAGGGCCACTAGATTTTGACTCTCTATCTCCAGTACAAACAATGAAGGTAGCTTCATTTGCAAATGCGAAGGTCAAAGAGAAACTACTGAAATCTCACATGGAAGACTGTGAGCTTATAGAGGTAGCATCTAGAGTGTTGGAAAAGATCATGCCATCTTTTCAGAAGGATCCCACAGCCTCCTCTTTCGATAATCTCAAA
The DNA here is from genome assembly GCA_027924645.1 of Cunninghamia lanceolata. Lineage (NCBI taxonomy): Eukaryota > Viridiplantae > Streptophyta > Pinopsida > Cupressales > Cupressaceae > Cunninghamia > Cunninghamia lanceolata. The sequence continues at coordinate 3,936,899 of BSBN01000278.1, forward strand.
ACTCTAGTCAATAGTGTTAGCACACATTTTGATTCTCTAGAGAAATCAGCTGAGGAGAAGGTCAGGAAAGAGTTTTTGGATAAGAGATTCTCAGAGCTGCAATGGATAATTTCAAATGACAGAAGAGTTATGGGTATTGGGATAAAAAGTTTGGAAAATTCCCTTAAGGATGGAGGTGATGTATACAAATTTTGTACATCCTGGTCTAAAACAACAGTGGAGATTGAGAAGAAAATGAAAGAATAGGAGGATAAACTGATAAAACTTTCTCAAAATTTTGATCCACTTACTACATCCATAATAAATCAAGAATATCAAAGGGTTGTAATTTTGAATGAAATTAAGAAGCTTGAAAAAGAAAAGAAAAATAGAATCAGTAGGTTGAGTGAGCTCAGAGGGATAATTGTCCCTAAGTTAGAGGCCATGCATGAGTCTATAAACGAAGCTCAAATCACAGCCCGAACCAATGATCCAACAGATCTAAAAAGGGCAGATACGTTTGCATTCTTGTTGAGCAGTCATTTATCAATTTTCGACAGAATGAAGCAAAGTTGGGCTACAGAATTCATTCAATTAAAAATAACTTTTGCAGACATACTTCAGTATTTGTAAGTATGCCATATGTATATACTTATGCAGACAAGTATAGTTAAAATTTTGAAAATTTTGGTGTGTGGACCCTACCCTTTGCCATTGATGTCAAAGGGGGAGTGAGGAGCAATGAAAAATGAGGAATCCAGCTAAGGGGGAGCTTCGGAAAATATACATAGAGATAGAGCATCAGCCAAGGGGGAGTATAGTGTGACACTTAGTCATTTTTCACTAAGTGTTGCCATCAATGCCAAAGGGGGAGATTGTTGGCAAGAGACACTATATGGACTCATGATTGTTGTCATTGATGGCAACAAAGGTTATCCCACACATCTGCAAGACATGATAGGTCCTCACTGGAAGTCAGATTGAAGAAGTGTTAAGGTCCGATAAGCAGGAACAGAGCAGTCAATAAGGTCTGACAAACAAGTCCAAATCTCTCAGTAGAAGTATCTCAATGAAGTACAGATTTGGGGAAGTCAAGAGGAGTATCTTGACTGGTATATTCCAAGGTTTGAGCCTCCGGTGTGGAAATGATAAAGAGATATGAATGCTTGAGTGTCGGGTTCCCAAGTGACAGTGTGAACAAAGGAAGAACTAACTGGCAGAACATCAGACATTATTCTAGATGTGTTACTGATGATGGAAAAGGTTCTTAAGGTATAAGTTATGTTTGGTTGACATGATTGATGACTTCTACAAGTATATGCTTGATCTACATTACTTGGTGTGCAAGGATTCAGCCGACAAATCAGAGTTTGAGGAAATTATTAACTGTTCTGGATACTAACTAGAAAGGTGATGAAATCACCTGTGCAGATATATATACAGGATTGATTTAGATGTGAATGTGTGTGTGGTGTATTGTGGAGTACGAAAAAAGGTAGTAGAGCTGAGTAAAAGCAGAAAGGAAGGTCTGGTATGTGAAAGAAGAGCAGCACAAAAGAAGAGGAAAGATGAAGTGTAGCAGACCAGTGTACTGAGCCTAACCAGAACTGAACTCTAGCATATGTTGATGCTCCTCATCAGTTCAAGTATTGTATTACACTCTTTATAAATTGTAGATAGTGTGTCTCTTGTAGGCAGTGTGCCTTTAGTGAGTAGTATGCTCGGGCAGTGAGCCCTAATTGGCAAGTGCCATTTTGTATTTCCATTCTTCTAACAGAGAATACAATCTTGGGTTAATCACCCTAGGGTTTTTTCCCTTAACAGGGTTTCCACGTCAAATATATTGTGTCATGTGTATTTCCATTTCATGGTTATGTTTGCTTAATTGAATTAATGCTGCATTGATTATTAAGAAAGTTCGGTAAGCAGAAATAATTAGGATAACTAATTCACCCCCCCTCTCAGTTATCAACAAGGATGACATCTTTGGAAGATGCATATCAGTTTGCCGTGAAAGTTGAAGAGAAGCTAAATAAGAGACATGATTAGAGACAGAGAGGAAGAGGAGGTAAATTTTAGAGAGGTAAAACATTTTCTGGATATGATAGATCATTTATGGAGCATAAGAAGTTTGACAGCCCGTTGAGGAAGGATGATAGAGATAACAAAGCTTACCAAAGAGATGACATAAATTTTTACTAGAGAGGAAACCCTAGTGCATATCATAATGAAGGATACAGAACAAAAGGAAGAGGATTTGATAAGAGGACATTCAGAGGGACTTGTTTCAAGTGTGGAGGTGAAGGACATAGAGCATTTGAATGTAATCAGGGTAGTACAATTAAGAGGATAGAGAATAGTGGAAGAATAACCTATGTTGAAGAAGAACATGTTGAATCACCTAGTTCTGTTGGTAAACCTGAGAAAGGAGAATCATTAGTGATGAAGAGAGCACTATTTCAAATAGAAACAAATGAGGAACCATCACAGAGGAAAAGTCTATTCAGAACCAGATATAAATCTGGAGTTAAGTGTTGTAAAGTTGTAATTAATAGTGGTAGTTCAGATAACCTAGTTTCAGAGGAGATGGTGACTAAGTTGAAGCTAGAAATATTGAAACACCCTAAGCCCTATCAGATAGCATGGATTTAGGATGATCATAAGGTACTGGTAAGTGAACAATGTTTGGTAAAATTTTATATTCAATCTTATCATGATGAAGTCTTATGTGATATTATGCCTATGGATGTTTGTCATATCTTGTTGGGTAGACCTTGGCAGTATGGTAGAAAAGCTATACATGATGGAAGAAAGAATACATATACTATAACACCAAATAGGAAAATAATTACTTTGATTCCTTTAGAGGATGACCCTAAGAGTGAAGTATGTGGAAATGCTAGAATCTATTTGGTAGATGGAAGGAATTTTTTGGATGGTTTGAAATAGGAAAGTATGTGTTATGCCTTGATTCCTAAAAAGCTTGAAGTAGTGAAGAAAGAAACTAAACCGTATGAGATAAGAGAGTTGCTGATAGAGTATGAAGACATCATATCAGATAATGTGCATGATGGATTATCACCTATGAGGAGTATCAGTCATCACATGGATCTTACATTGGGAGCAAGTTTACTTAATAAAGCAACACATTAGATGACACTGGCAGAGAATGAAGAACTGAATAGATAGATACAAGAGTTGTTGAGGAAAGGTTTGATCCAAGAAAGTTTGAGTACTTGTGCAGTACCTACAGTGCTTTTACCAAAGAAGGATGGAGAATGGAGAATGTGTACTGACTCTAGAGCAATAAACAAGATCACAGTTAAGTATAGATTTCCTTTACCTAGGATGGATGATATTATCGATTGTTTGAGCGGAGCAAGATATTTCACAAAGATAGACTTGAAGAGTGGATACCATTAGATCAGAATTAGAGAAGGTGATGAAGGATTGTATGAGTGGTTAGTGATTCCTTTTGGATTGACAAATGCATAGAGTACTTTCATGAGGTTGATGAATGAAGTTCTGAAGAAATCATTGGGTAAGTTTGTGATTGTATACCTGGATGATATTCTGATTTTTAGTAAGACAAAAGAAGAACATTTATGGCATAGTAGACAAGTTTTGCAGAGACTTAGAGAGGAGAAATTGTTGATAAACATTAAGAAGTGTAGTTTCATGAAGGAAGAATTGGTATACTTGGGATTTGTGATTTCTGTAGAAGGATTGAAGATGGACACTGAGAAAGTGAGAGCAATTATTGAATGGCCTACACTGGAGAGCATTGGAGAGGTTAGATCATTTCATGGATTAGCTAGTTTCTATCAGAAGTTCATCAGAAATTTCAGTTCAGTTTGTAACCCTATGACAGATAAAAGTTTTGAGTTGTTGAAGTAGAAAGTGACAGAGCAACCAGTTTTGGCATTACCAGATTTCAATAAGGTATTTCAAGTTGATTGTGATGCAAGTGGAAATGCAATTGGAGCAGTATTAAGTCAAGAAGGTAGACCTATAGCATATTTTAGTGAGAAGTTGAATGATGCCAAGAGAAGATATTTAGTTTATGATCAAGAGTTCTATGCCATAATACAAGCCTTGAAGAAGTGGAGACATTACTTGTTGCCTAAGGAGTTTGTGTTGTATACAGATCATCAAGCTTTGCAGTATTTTAATAGTCAAGGTAATTTGAATCAGAGACATATGCAAAGGGTAGAGTTCATGCGGAGCTATACTTTTGTGTTGAAGCATAGGAGTGGAAAATCAAACAAAGTTGTTGATGCCTTGAGTAGAAGAAGAAACTTGTTGACAAAGATGAGAGTTGAAGTGTTGGGTTTTGATGAATTGAAGAACATGTATGAGGGTGACACTGATTTTGCAGAACCCTGGAAAGCATGTAAGGAACCTATTGTGACAGATAGAAGGAAGATATGTTGTTCAAAGGAAGTCAGTTGTGCATACCTAGAAGTTCAATGAGAGATAATTTGATTAAGGAGAAGCATAGTGGTGGATTGGCAGGACATTTTGGCATTGACAAGACAGTGGCTTTGGTAAGTGAAAATTACTTTTGGTCTCAGATACATAAGGACGTTTGGAGATTTGTACAGATTTGTAGAGTTTGACAAGTTGCAAAAGGGAGTAGTCAGAACATTGGATTGTATAAACCTTTGACAGTACCGGAGAGACCTTGGGAAGACATAAGCATGGATTTTGTAATGGGATTGCCTAAGACACAAAGAGGACATGATTCAATATTTGTAGTGGTTGACAAATTTTCAAAGATGGCTCATTTCATACCTTGTAAGAAGACAACTGATGTAGTGCATGTAGCTGACCTATTTTTCAAGGAGATTGTGAGATTGCATGGATTACCCAAGAGTATAGTTTTAGACAGAGAAACAAAGTTTGTTGGATACTTTTGGAGGATACTTTGGAAGAAGATGAAGATAGATTTGAAGTTTAGTTCAACTTTTCATCCACAGACAAATGGATAGACATAGGTAGTGAATAAGAGTTTGGGAAACTTGTGGAGATGTTTGGTTGGAGACAATGCTGAAAGTTGGGATTTGATTCTTTCACAAGTAGAGTTTGTATACAATAATTTAGTAAATAGGAGTACCAGAAAAACACCTTTTGAGTTTGTTACTGGAGTGAATCCTAGAGGAGTTGTAGAATTAAGAGATATTAGTATAGAGGAAAATAGGAGTGCGGAAGTAGAAGAATTTGCAGACCATATGAAGATAGTGCATAATCAAGTGAAGAAGCATTTAGAGGATATGAATAGTAAGTACAAAGAGAAGGTTGATGAGAAGAGAAGACATAAGGAATTTGAAGTGGGAGATGAAATAATGGTATACTTGAGAAAAGAAAGATTTCTAGTTGGGACTTATAACAAGTTGAAGATGAAGAAGTTTGGACCTTGTAGGATACTCAGGAAATTTGATTTAGGAAATGCATATGAAGTACAGCTACCAGAGACATTGGTATTTCACCTATTTTCAACATTGCAGACCTATATCAATATCATGAAGCAGAGTTTAGTGACAGCATGGAAGAAGACTTGAAGAAGCAATTACCACAACAAGCATCGGAATAGATTGAAGACATTTTGGACAACATAGTTGGATGTAGCACTAGAGGAAGATAATATAAAGAATATCTTGTGAAGTGAAAGGCAGACCAAAAGAAGATTCATCATGGATTTCTCAGGCTGAGGTGGACCGTCTTGGTTCTCCCCTAGCCCTAGCAAAGTGAGGGACTCACTTTTTCAATAACCCCAGATGTCTGATGTAGGAGCATCCCTGGTTCAAGAGTAATCTTGCATCAACCAAAAATATTTGCATTTCAGTTCTTTCATTTTCCAGTTTAGTTCAAGTAGTTCAGTCAGAAGCAGTTTCAACTTGTGGTCCGGTTTTGGTATTTCATACCTTGCGGATCTGGACTTAGCATCTACATTCATTCATCTACATCATGTCAAGAATTAAGAGCATTTGGATTAGTTACTGGAAAGATATCGCTATCAGAAAATTGACTATTTTCTTAGAGCAGAGCTTTCTGGCAGTTCCTGATAATCAGCTAAAGGAGAAGGCTTGTGGATCATTCGTTGACTTGTGGATCTCAATGACACATCATTCAATGTACTATGGTTCATGACCGACCTTCCCTAAGGGTCTGCACATTGTTCCATTTGTTTGAGGAAATGTTCTATGCATTTAGGTCCAACCTATCTGTGAACACGTTACAACTCTTCATTGGAGTTTGTGACCTTCCCTAGTTGACGCAGAGGAATCTATTAGTCTAAAGATGATATATAAAGGTATAATAGATCCTTAGGAAAGTGGGGGGATGATATAGTGATAGCTAACAGTTTATATTTTGTGCAAAGGGAGCCTCAAAGTTTTATCTTGCACATGTATGTACTCAGGCCTTTGAGCCGTAGTTGTAAGCCCGCATGTTATCGGCTAGATTGTATTTGAATTCTTTGATATATTGAATGAATGAATCTGCATTTGTTCCATTTTCCTTGAGTTGTTTCCATTGTGTTTACTCTTGTTGCACAGTTTGGATTGTTCATTCTGTGAACCCTCCTACCATGACTACACCATTTATATAAGTTTGATCAATTCTTTTGCATATCATTCATGTTAAATTGATTCATGATGAATTTTGTTTAATTCTTCTAAAACTATCTTCAATTCTCTTATCCTTAATCAATTTCTACTTAATTTTGCTTCTGCACTGTAAATTTGTTCAAATAATGTGTATGTACGAATGTATTTCCATGAGTTCTACCCTTATTCATGTTCATTTGCATGCTATTTGATATTTTGTATGCACTTTATTTGAATATGCTTATGATCTTCATGTGTTTACAGATATCAACATATTATATGATGATCTGCTTGTTATTTTCTATGTCCTTATAGTTATGATGATGATTCGATGAAATTAAAGAAATAGACTAAAGATTTTTAAATTTACTAAAATAAATTGAATCTTTAGTCATTGATCCATATATATCCTTGATAATGTCATGAAGAGAAGGAAATCAAACCATATTTTCACCAGGTCATTCCACTACTAGTTATGATTGATGCTAACTTCAAAGGAAAGGAATGAAGACAACATGCATAGACTGAGATGCACTCCAAGAGACATGGCAAATCAAAGTAACATGTCCAGAATTCATCCACATATTACTCAAAGTTTACGATTATTTGTAATCACGGGTCTTCATCTTCATTAAGTATGCAAAAGAGTGGACTGAGAATGCCAGGACTAGATAGAATAGTGGCTCCCGGGCCGGCCCTCCAGCCCTACCTTATAGTTGACAGGACCAACCCCGGCCCCCTACCTCGGCCCCTACCTATAGACCTGGGGACTATGGCAGGGCGGGGTCCACACCCCCGGCACCACTATAGTATAGATCCCGGCAAACCACTATAGTATAGATCTGGCCTATAGTCGAGACTTGAGAAACAGGTAGGGGTAGGGCCCCCACCCCGGCATTCTAGTAGTTGGGGATAGATCTGATCTATGATCTATATTCCATATGCCCGACGGCCGGCTTAATACCAGCTATTGGGGATAGTAGGGCTCTTATCTAGGATCTATATTCCATATGCCCCACTATGCCCTACTATTAATACGCCCTACCCCTTCCTATATAGCCATAGGCCCCGGCATTTTATAGTAGGGCTAAGATCTGATCTATGATCTAGATTCCATATGCCCGTGAAGTCAGATTAATAGGCCCCGGGCGGGTCCGGTCCATATATTTACAATTGACTTTGAGAGTTGGTCATGACATTCAACAATCCAATCTCAATTAAGTTTCAAATAATCTACATCTACCTAGCTTTTATAGTTATCATATGCTTGAACAAAAGTGTCCACTTGGAACTTGCTAATGCTCATGGCTCTCAACTTAGCATATTTTAATGCTTTTATATGTTCTTCCAAAGGTTCCAGTATAGATGTCCTTCTAGCTACTTCTTTGCCATATGTTTTTACTTTTACATTCAACACAGACATATCATCCATAACATCCTCTGTGAAGAGTTCTATGGGATCTTCTGAAACTTCCTTAAATTTATCTTTGAATATTTGGAAGACCTCATCCATTTCTGGGACTACTTCCTCTGTCACTGCATCTTCTAACAACTCTTCCAATATCTTCATTTCTTTAGATAATAAATCATGGATCATGGTTTGAGTGTCCCTTACTTTAATCATGTTGGCCTTTAATACCTATGTTTCATACTTTATTTCGGTCACCCAGGTGTCCATGAGTGGTAGAGTTACACTAGTGACAATTTTATTTTCAACAACTCCCCATTTGTCATCTCTTTGGCTCTTTTGAGCCTCACCATTGCATAGTTACACTTCTATATTCTCTGATTGAATTCACTCTTTAAAGAAACAATGTCATTTTTCAAATTGGACAATGTGTCCCAATTGGACTTGGAAGTCCTTATTAGTTTTTGCCCAGATGCCATGAATCTCATGAACCATTTGTTCATAGTATTAGCTTGGTGCTTTTGCACATCTAGGTTAGCTATTTCCCCTTCACTTATTAAGGTAAGTGTGGCTGGCTTTTCTGTAGCTAGTAGGGTGGATGCCAAGCTATCTGGCTTGACCAATCCCTATATAAACTATTACAATTGAGCATTTTGCTCTTTAAGTTCCTTCTTTCTAGCATTAAGCCTTATTATTTTGGCCACTACTACCTCTATGCTCTCAATGTGTTCTTGGATTTCCTATTCGGTGGTGACATGACCTAAGTCATAGTGTGTCACATAAAACTCTTCTAGCCTGATTTATCCTTTGGCCTTATCTACTATAGGAACAACAACTTGAGTTGTCCTTTTCCCTATTTTTGGATCTCTTTTAATGGTGGAGACTATCCTAGCTCTCCATTTGGCTTTAAAGGAATCAAGAGTAAATAGGGACTTAAAATCAAAAGGTACCTGATGATCCTTTGTTTGGCCTACTTCTAATGAAATCAAGGAGAATGCCTCTGATTGTGACCCTCACTGATCTGGTTGCTCAACTTGAGTATCTTGTGTTCCTTTATCTTGGTCTTTCTCCTGATTATCACCAAGCTCTTGCATGTTCTCTTGTTGTTCTGTTCTGGCATTTAAATTTTCTTTCTCAGGCACTTGTTCTTCCTACCTTTGGTCTGGAGGAGTCTGATCATCTTGTGCCTTATCATCCTCTTCTTGTGGAACTTTATCTTCAGCGATGTCTAAACAGGCTCTTCCATCTTGAGTATCTTTATTTTTAGCATCAATCTCCATAAGAATGTTTTCTTGCAATATTTGGCTATCTTTAATAGCCTCTTCCTTATCAGTGCTTTCCTTCTCAGGCAACTGAGTCAAATCCACACCTGCTGGGTCATTCATCTCTTCAATCAGGGTGCTTAAAGGTCCCATATGCACCTCTACTTCTTCTACTTTAAGAGATTCTACCTTTTCCATCTCCTTTGTGTGTGTCTCTACTACTACATCCCCTTGGTCTGCATCCTTTGTATGTTGTAGCATGGGTTCACTAGGATGATTTGTGATATCCTTCACCACCTCATCTTCAGTTAAGCCAATGGTTCATGACTTAGTGGAAGGGCCTTTGTAGCTTCATCCTCTTGGTCTTGGCTCTTGACTTCTTGTGTCATCTCAGTTTTCACTTTTACTATTGTCTCTATTGGTACATCATGCTATAATTCTTTAACTATACTTACAAATGGATCACTTGATCTTGATGTTGTTGTTGGTGGTGATATGGCCCCTCTCATGTGAGGAATTTGATATTTTCTCTACCTGGGCACCTTGACTGCTTGTAGCACATCATCGTTTCTCTTCCTTTTAAGTCTCCCAACTGGTACTTGATCTTCTTCTTCATCATCACCTCCCTTTGCAGTAGTCCCAACTAGACTTATCTCCTAATCTTTTGAAGTCTCCCCTTTGGTTATGGATATTTGGGGTGCAGATATAGGGATAGATTTAAGCACTAGTCTCGTAGGGGGTGACAATGGTTGGTACACTAGGGATACTCCTTTAGAAGTAACCTCCTCTACTATTTCAGATGAGCTAGGCTCAAGAAATTTTGTCCCTAGGATCTATCTTTTATGTACAAGGAAATCATTGTATCCCTGTTCTTATCTCTCCTTTCTTTTCCCCTTTTTTTCACTTGTGATTACCACACCTTTTCTTCTAAGCTCGTTGACCCTTTGGGCAACCTAGTTCTTTGTTTTGGCCATAACTTTGGCAGTGAGGGCATCAATTGAAGTCTCCTCCTTCTGTGTTAGGTCTGGGGTAGAAATTGTGTCATTATATATCTTTTATTCCTCATATTATAGATCCTTGAGATTATCATCATATTCTCTAATTTATGGGGGCACATCAGGATGCCCTATTGTTCTCATTTGACCTAGTGTTAATCTATTATATTCTCTTCTTCTTACTTCATGCTCATTGTCATAGTCTGCCCAGTAGTCCTCAAGGTGGACAATGTGCTTGTACTTCTTGTTGAATCTTTGTTTGATCCTATAATAATGATCATAATCTCGAGCTAGAGGGAACAATTTAAGTTCAAAGCTTTCAACTCTGCCTCTACCTTTCTTGCATTCTCTATAGCTCCTACTACGTACTAGTTTACATCAATAGGAAATTTCCTATATGGATTTCCCTCTTTTACCTTTGACATTTCAAATGTAGGTAGTTGTTGCCTCATCATTTCCATTAGTACCACCTTGTCTATAGGATACCTTAGTAACATATATAGTTTCCCACTAAAACCTTCCATCCAGATGTATGAGTAAATTTTTGCCTGGATGAACCAAGAGTCATATCCACTGATAGCTTTTGTAGCACCAACTAAGAATCATTTGGTCTGGTCCCCTTCCATGAGGAAGACTAGGTGCATTAGGACATCATCATTAATCATTTTGTAATGTTTAATTGAGAGACTCCTTTCTAATTGGAGATAGTGCTCCCAGGGGGTTTTCTCATTGGGCAACCTCCCAATTCTTCCTATAGTTTGTAGGCCATTAAATCTACCTTTTTTTGCACAGGCATATACCAAGTAGGATGTCATTCTAAAGATCATCCCCTTGCCCTCTTTCCATTTGATCATCTATTCGTGAATGGTATCACTGATAATCTTGGCCCATTGGACCTTTGCTTGATCTTCTTTGTATTCAACAACCATCCTTATTAACCTAAACATCCAAGGTTCAAAGGTTCCACAATTCACTAACCCATTCATCCAACTAAGCATAAACATTATATATTGTACTTCATCATTAAAATCAAACTTGTATAAGTGTTGTGTCATTTTGGCTATTGCCCTAGCTATATTATCTAGGCTTCTCCATCCACGATATATAACTTTTATGCAATTCTTGTTGTTGGCTTCAAACTCCTTGGCCAATGCATCTAAGTCTGGCACATACATATACTGAGAAACAAGCAACTGGAACACCTCAGCGATACCATCCACAAACAAATCTTTGTACAACCTCTCTTGTTTCACTATTTTCCTCATGTTAATATCATGGTGCAAGGTGGACTCTATCAAAAGGTCAAAAGCCTTTGTAGAATAAGGAAAACTAGCAACATGAAACAACCCAAATGCCACTATATTATTCAATATGGCATCATGTTCTCCGGTATCAATTCAAGCTCTAAATGCTTTGATGTCTATGTTCCTATAATGAGTATCCTCAGATAATCTTGACTTGTTATATATGCTGTGCATTTTGGGAAACATTACTGGCTTGAACTCCGCATCCAGCTTATCAATGCATGGATGCAACATTTTGTCCTGCAATTTGAATATAGTCTCAAATGATAGCACATACTCATTTATCTAGGGTTAGCACACTACTGATTTATATGCTCTAACATTGTAATATGTCTTAATCTTAAGAATTGAAATTATGCTATGCATAACGTATAATCACCTTCACTGTGTACCATTTACCATTTCTTTAACTAATTATGATATGATCTTATGAACATAACCAGAGGGATAGGGTGTTATACATACATGTATATGATTAATTAATCTATTGTGTGTGGTGATGTCTGAATAGAAGCTTTGGATTAGGGATTCTTCTACACTTTTATTCTCTTAGCTCGGCTCTAGTTTGCAATAAGCTCTCAACAGTGGAAATTTGGGCTCTAAGAATGCAATTGTGTCAATTATGCAGAGAGAAATCCTTTTTACCTTAAACAATTAGGGCTTATTAATGGTCTCAATGTGATACAATAGTCAAAATTAGTAAGATTGTATAGGATTATCACAGGCGTCCGTTGGCACACATTCAAATTTAAATGCCAAAGGCCTATCACACTTATATTAAATATAGAAAGCACAGGCATATGGGAGTTGATATCCTACTGAGGAATATCCGTACAGACATTTGGATATGAATATCTAGATGATGTCATCATGCATCAGGTCAACCTCTATTGATCAATGAATTATCATCAGATTAAGGTCAGGAGATTATAAGTGCAACATCCATCCAGTTATAAGGTTCTGATGATGTCAACAGAATGAAAATTCCTCATTGTGGTATAATAAGGTGACGTCATCAGGATGCGATACTAGGATAAGATTTGGGATATTATGAATGTGAAGTGTCCCCCATGGCTTAATGTCATGATGACATCAGCACAAGTGTCATTTACATCACATCGGGATAAGATGATGTCATCAGGACAAGGATTTTAGAAAGATTTGGATACTAATTTAAGAACTAAATAGTATAGAATATCCTGCTAATGTAAGCAAGTTTATCGTTCTTCATTAAATCGATATAACATGATGTCATCTAGATCAAGATGTGAAAATAAGGTTCAGATATTACAACCATAATATCCATATGCTTTAATATCTGAGTGATGTCATCATGTTTAGAGTTCTACGTAAAACCAAGATGACGTGATGTCATCGGGACAAGGATATTAACGGAGGTTAGGATACTAAGTTAAGGTCAGGATACAAGTTAATATTCTGCATATGATGCATAACTAGATAAGTCTCTTAAACTTGACGTCTGGATACTAGCAAGTATCAGGATACTAACTTAAGATCAGGATGTTAACTAATATCCCAAAATTTGATGTTAACATTAGTGACAAGTGTTAAGCTACATAGTTTTGTTTAACCCTCAAAGCCAACCTAGATAGAGCCTTGCTGCTAGTAGGTGTCCATAGCCTCAACAAGGTCATCTTGCAATTCTCCCAAGTAGAACACCGCTGCCAGTCAGGCATCTATAGCCCCAGTAGAGTTACTTGGATGGCCTAATTATCTTTTAGATATTCAATATATTTCTTTCTTTTGGTATCATTGTTCATAAGATATCATGATGTAAGCACATTTTTCAAAGTGTGGACACTTGTTGTTTAGGTTGAGAATTGCAATGGTAGCAAGGGTAACCTTTAGATTTTTCACTTAACACTACACTAGCATGTTCAACAAACCCAAGGTTGTTAGGTGTATTCAGTGAAGATCTCGTTGAACAAGAAAAGGTATCCCTAATGAATAGGATATCATAGACCTAATCAAAGATACTTAACTAACATGAGTTACAACCTATGTAGAAACTTGTATTCATTTCTTGAATTCTAACAATTTTAGTAGTTTTCTAAAAGTGAAAAGGTGTACTATCTTACCTGACCAAAATAGGGACTCACTAACAAGTGAAGCAAAGCAAAGCACACAAAAGCAAACTATACAAGTAACTATACAAAAATATACACATGGTACAATGTAATGGTATGACCTATCTGTTGAACATAACGAATACTGAGAGGGGGGGTGAATCAATATTGTACAAAACCACTTCTTCACATGATCTATAATCCAATTACATAATTTTATTAACATGAAAGTAGAATAAATATAAGAACAACCATAAAGTCATAACACATAGACACCAGGATTTTTATGTGGAAAACACAAAAAGGGAAAAACCACGGTGAGTGTTAGCTCATAGTATATTATGATAATAATACCAAATTACATAAAGGCTCATTACCTTAGGGCTCACTACCCGAGGACTCATTGTCCAAGAAGTTCTCACTACACAAGGGCTCACTACTAAGATGATAGAGGATAAGATAGAAGAAAGATTGGCTCATTGCCAGGAGATGACTGCTCTAAATGCATCTATTGAATGCTAAATTGTAGTTCCATTGATGGCTCAGTATACAGATTCAAAAGTCTTCATTGTGTCTTCTCTTCTCTTTCTACTCTACTTCACATATACTTTATTCTTCTGCCCTTGCTATCCTTTTCTGATCATAAAACTACCTTATATTGCACACACATTGAATTCATGCATTATCAACATCAATCCACACCTCCAATACCAAAATCTACTGAGTATCTATATCCACAACATGGATTATCTCACAATCAGGTCGGCAAGCAAGACAAAAGACATTTATGCAAGTGTTATACCTTATCGTCTTGATCTTGTGCATAAACAACAATGCAAACCCAAACAAACATACAATAGTCTTCATATAGGTCGACACCAATCATTCAACTACTTATATTGATTATTCAAACAATATATCTTTTCTGCATATAGATCTAACATGTTTGTTCGCTTGTCCCTTAAGAACACACTTAACCAATTCAACTGTCACATCATAACTTCCACTACGGACCATATGAGACTCCAAAAATCATATTGAACATTCATCATTGACCTCTTAACATACCTTCAGACTGGAAAGACATAATAGTCCTTTATAGCAAAATGTAGATCATGGAACTATTGCTCTGTCACAGTGAAATACTGTCAAACTAGAAGCCGATAAAGAACAACTTGTAGAATATGATCAAAGGAACTTCAGAGGCTATAACTCTAGATTTAGGTAGTCATGATATGTATCTTTATTGCCTCAGAATTGCAAGAAAAAATATTCCATGGTGGAGGAATACAGACCCTTTTACTCTAGTACTATGTGTGAGGCCGACTATTTTACCTCCCATATTTTGATCATTGTGCTATTCAGTAGTGACTATGTTTCATTATGCAAACTTGATGTTGTATCTCACTGATTTGATATACGTTATTTGATTCAGTCATATTGGATGATAAGTCGTAGTTCGACATATGGGACATATATACTAGGTGTTATTTTGTTATGAGATTCTAGTTGTTGTGTTATGGATTAATTGACATGTGATTTGATAATGCAGTTTGATTTGTAATTATGTATTAATGTTTATTTCAATTTTGGATGGAGTTAATTTCAGTTACTTTGGCTATGACTTTTCATGACAGGACTGACACTTGATCAAGATGTGTAGGTTTTACATTCCCTAGCCACGGGAAAATCGGAGGTAGGATTCACACCATGTTATTCCCAGTTAAGCCGATCTGTTCCCAAGAGGGATAAGGATCACGTGTGAAATTGCATGATGATTTATTGTGCTTGGTTTAAATTTTAATTATTTTTATGCCTTAGTACCCCCTCTCTTTCTTTTTGATTAATATTAAGTGTTGTAAAATTTTAGATGATTTATGTCAATTGGTATTTTTATTATTATTTTTTTCGGCCATTTATATGTGGATTTTTGACCCCTTTCATGACCCCTAGGGTCCCAAAAGTTACCCTAGTGGTCAACCATGAGTCTAGGGTCAACTTGGACCACCTAACCCTAGTTTTGACTCACCTTAGGTCACCCTAAACCATGGTTGAGTAAAAGTGACGAAAATTGGAAAGAGGGAAGATGAGGGATGGGCCTTGCCTTGGGAAGAACCCATCTCCCATCCCTATGTTTTGGGAAGCATTCCCAAGGAGGACTAGGGATGTCTCCAAGAGTCCTCCCAAACTCTCAAGTGAGTGGGAGCACCACTCAAGGCCATTGTCTTCTTGAGGTGTGAGTGGGAATCGAACTCACCACTTGTCCCCCTCCCACTTGTGTGGAAGCACAAGTGGATGAGGTGGAGATGGAGGTGGAGGGAGAGGAGGACATTTGTCATCCTCTTACCTTCTCACTCTTACAAGTGGCTTAGGAGGAGGGAAGAGATGGTGACAAATGTCACCTTCTCATTCCCTCAAGGCCAAATGGATGGCCTATAATAGCTCCTCTTGTAGAGGAGTGGGGGTTCTTCTATTCTATTTTTCTTTTTCCTTGCATTTTTTTTTAGACTTCTTGCAAATTTGGATTTCCTTACTAGTTTGGAGGAGTTAGAGAAGGTTGGGGGAGAAAATTTGAAAGGTTGGAAGGCTTGGGAAGGCTTGGAGCTCTTCACCAACTTCTACTTCCATTGTCAAGGCCTTGAATGTAGGCTCTTAACTTGATTCTTGCTTTGCTTATATGATGTTCCATGTTTTAATTTTGGTTGTAAGTTTATTTGCATTGTGTTATTTTTGCATTTGATGTTGGAGTGGGTGTCATGGTGAGAGCACCTCCAATGGAGGAAATGCTCAACTTGTATGGGTAGGGGAGAGGAACAATCCTTGGGGGCTCTCCCACAGTATGTGATTATGTGTTTATGCCTAGAGGGCTTATCATCATATGAGGAGGAGATATCTAAAAGGCAAGAGTGCCATGCATTTTGTTGAGATTCTTGTGGATTGTGTTGTTCTGGGATTTTGGCTTGAGGCCAGGAGTTGAGATTTTCTTTCTTTTGGGAGCCCCTTTAAGTTGAGAGGTCTATCCCCTACCCTCACCAAACTCATTCACATGAGTTGAGTATTGTGTTAAGCCTTTGGTTTGTTTGATTCTGTTGTGGATTGGTACACCCGTGTGAAATCCCCTACCTCCCTAGCTCGGGGGTGACCCTCTTGTGGGTCTACGGTAGGGAGGAGAGCTTTCTTTTCTTAGTGGCTGGATTTGTTGCCTCATTGCTGTGTTTAGTTGCAGGTTGTTAAGTGAAGAGGAGTGAGGTGGTTTTGGAGCCTTTGCTATGTGGCCTTCGTGGTGTTTTTGTGGCTATTTTAGCCATGGCCTTAGAGGCCCTTTTGCTTGGTAAATTCTTGTATATGTTTCTATGACACTTACCATAGAGATGGATGTGATAGTACTGTAAACATGAACATTGTGTATCTAGTTAATATTGTTTATTTTCCTAATTTTCTATGGGTTAAGAATTGAGAAATATATGAGAAGTTGTAACTATATATGCAGTCATTATCTTTTTTTTTTTTTTTTTAAAGTGTGCATATGAGAGCATGTTACTGTTTTAAATCTTGTTGAGAATGTTGCTAAATAAAGTTCATTTTAAATCATGAAAGAAGGAGAATAGGAATTTATATTTCTGTCATTGTTTCTTGAGTAAGAAATACATCATATTGAAAATTGAAAGTCATTCTATACAAAGGAAAGTATGCATTGGTTGCAAAGTTAATTGTCTAGATCTTATGGTAGATGTAAGGGAGGAAGAAACCATAGTTGTAAATGCCTTTTGAAAGCTCAAAATTGAATTCTGTAGTTGCAGTAGAAGTCTTAAAATTTGTTGCTATTAGGTAAAATGCAGTCTCCATCGTTTTAATGCTTCCAAAGCTACTATAAATATGTTCATGTATATTTTCTTTATTTTATTAGAACTCTGGTTGTCTACATAACTCACAGTAATATTAGCCTTAAAAAAAAAGGGATTGGTTGATTGGTAATCTATCTTAAGGTTGTTGTGTGAGAAAATATTGGTGTGATGTGTTAGAAAAGAGATGCACATAGTTAGGGAAATACATTTGACTGCTCCACTAATAATAGGGTTGATTAAAACATAGTTTTTATGTCTTTTATAAGCTGTGCATTACAGGGGATCATTGAAGTTTAAATGTTGTTTTGTATTCATTTTAGAAAAAAAAAGAGGAGGAAAAAAAATTATTGAATGTCAAAATAAACATACACTGCAATTGCTAGTTAATAAACTGTATGAATACATATTTATGTTGATTGTGAATCAAAGGAATAATCATCGTGTATAAACAAATACAAACAGGTATATAAAAATAAAAATTATATACATATGCATTAATATATACATAAATATATATGGATATATATTTTGATTTTTGTTTAAAACTGAAAACAAAATAGCAAATACTAAAGTAAATTTAATAATTTGGGTTTGGATTTATTTTATAAGAAAAATATATAAAAATAATAATAAAAAGAAAAAAAACAGACTTGTGGGCGGCAGCGCCGCCCACAGAATTGCAGTAAGCATGGGTGTGGGGGAGGAGGCTTAGGGTGTGGGCGGAGGCTAAGCCTCCTCCATCACACCCCCTTTAACCTTTGAAAGCTTGCGCCTCGACCCCCGCAGGATTGCCGCCCCCCGCGGTCTCTTCACACCCTGCCTACCTTAAACTCACCGCCCATGCCCTACTCCTCGTCACGGCCTTACCACCGCGCCTCCCCTCAAACACGCGACCCCTTCTGTGAGCTCTGCCCCATGACTCCACAGAACCTCTCACATGGATGTCGCCATGGATACCTCCGCCCACTGTGTTATGCGCGCCGCCGTCCCAAGTTCTCTCCATGGCATCCTCCAAGACCTGCACAAGAAGAAAATAAAAAAACAAACATAAAAACATAATATAAGATTAGGGTTTGGGGAATAGATATGAGAATTAGGTTAAAGCAACTTTGATTTTGGAGAATTTAAAAAAAAAAGGGGGGTATAAATAAAATCAATAGGTTTAGGGTTAATTAGGGTTGGAGATTAGCATGGGTTCACACTTCTAGTGAGATGGTTTAATTAATGAGGATTTAAATTCAACTTTTATTCAAAGACCTCACTTGAATTGTTTTTTTTTGTTTTACTCATGGGTATATTTAAGAGAAATACATCTTATATGCTTCAACAAATGAATTATTATTTATTTATAATATTTAAACAAATAAATCCCTTTAGTTAAATATATATGAAATTTATATAATTATATAGAAATATATATAATAATGTTTGTTAATAAATCAATAATTCCATCTAAATAATAAATATATATAACCAATAAATCCATGTTTTTTTTTATATAACATATATTTATTCATATAAGTATTAGTTAATGGTTATTATGTAAAAAGGAAGCCTTCTAGAGCCTAAGTAAGTAGGGGTTATAAACTCTTGTCATTAGTATATATCGACAATTAAATTGATAGAGGTGAACATATATTTTTTTATATAATCTGAAACGTAGAATAAAATTATGAATCAGAGTTAAACCTATAAGATGAGAAAATGTCCAATTAATTTCGAGCGAGATATTAAATAAAATGCTAAATTATAGTCAATGTCGAACTCGGTTTCTCAGTTGAATTTAATCGATGACTTGACATTTTTTTTGGATTATCAACTTAACTTAAGTTATACCGTTGATTTTGACCTAGGCTAATTTTACATTTAATCGTAGTATTTGTGCCTAAATATTTTCATTTAATTATTTTAAATTGATCTAATATTTTTTCCCTGCTCTCAATTGGCATTTTATTTAAGATTATTTTGCGTCAATGATAATGCGTTACGCTACCGAAATTTCCCTAGAATTTTAGGGAATATTAATGCGTTGTGTTATCTAACTTTAATCCACCACCCCAACTTATCACATGCCTTCTAGTCATCATACCTAAACCACTTGTCATTCCAAGTTCTACTAGGGTTCGTTGTAGGCAAATTTCATTATCGCCTAGGAAACTTAGGGTTCAGGTTATTTTCATCTAACCCTAGAAGTGACACACTACGTGTCACACACCCGTAGACGGCCTACACTTCACCTGGTTTATTGTCATGTTTATGCCTCAAGCGTATTGCCACCAAGCATGCAAGCGCGTGCGAGGTGGTTTTTAGGGATAGGGAGAAAAAAAATTTGCGGTTCGTGTCATGACCACATGGCAAATGTGGGCATGACATGCGTGTTTGTGTGTCGTGACTACATGGGAAATGCGGGCATGACACTATGCACTATTCCTAACTTAACTTTGTTCACTCAGACTTAGATATTTCATCATATGACTTCTAGAGGAAGTCAGGACTGGAATACTAGAACATGTGATCACTAGGTAGTTATGGACAACATACCTAAACTGCATGCAAATGTCTTTAACTACGGAGGCAGACCACCTCAAACACTATCACTTACTTTGTATAATGTATACTATCCATACTTAGTCAATTATTCTTCTAGAATAAGTCTCTTTGCCATGCCGGTAGAAACCCTTTGCCTTGTTTCCATCAATGACAACATTCAACATTCATTAGAGCAGTGTCTCTTGCCAACAATCTCCCCCTTTGGCATTGATGGCAACACTTAGTGAAAAATGCTTATCTACTCCCCCTTACTATATACACTTTGTTTTTCTTCTCCCCCTTAGGTATTTGCTCATTTTTCACTAGTTTTCTTCTTCCCCTTTGACATCAATGGCAAAGGTGTATGTACAAAAGTCAAAATTGTGTCAAATTTGTAAAAACTACAAAAACTGTCATACTTTGCCGCACATGTGTAGGTGCAATCTTCAACTTAATTTGTTGTGAGTTGTAGAATGTCATTGAAAATGTTCTTGATTTGAACTAACTCTCTATCCCAACTCTTCTTTGCATTGTCCAAAATTTGAATATGGCCACTTATTAGGAAGACCAATTTTTCTACCTTTTGTACATCAGAGGGTGTGTCAATTAGTGCATTTACCTGCACTACTTCTGTTGCAAGATTCGACATTGAGTCTAGAATGGGACTTATTAGTCCTCTCAACTGACACATTCTATTTTTCATTTGATCCCTCTTATTCCCCAGATTACTTAACTCATTATGAATATTCATCACTTACATCTCTTTGCTACTTAATGACTCAACTGCTGGATCAAATGACTCAGAAATATTTGTCATCTATAGTTTCAAATCCTTGATCTTTTCCTCTAACTCTTATATGGCTTCCGACCATGATAAACAAAATTTGTACAAATGACAAGCTTCTTGAATGGCACTCTATATACCTCTTATTCCATTGTCTAATAGAGTTTTATCATTTTCTAAATTGGTCTTCAATTCAGCTAATCTTATCTCATCAAACTCTTTTATGACTCTTATCTTTGCAGATTTTTCAAAAGACTCGAAATGGGTGTTGATAGATTTTATCATACCTTTAAGTTGATCAGTTGATGATAATGATGTATCTTTCTAGTATTCAAGCATCAACTTCTCCAACACCTCAGATGCTGCACCAATGAGGTCATTGTCTTGTATATGTGTTTTCATTATCTCTTCCTATGCCTTTGCTTGAACAATTGACACCAGTTTCAGTTTTTGTACAGGAGACATTGAGTCCAAATTTATTGGTCCCTACAAAAATTTAGGCTCATCCAAGACTTGTTTTCTCTTTCCAAGAATTCCTTGACAGACTCCACAATGTCTCTTGCTATACCAGAGACTTCTTCTTGGTTTTATTCCGGAGGATCTAAATCCATGGCATCATTTGCATCATTCTTTTGTTCTAGTATAGAGTTCTCTTCAGCGTGTTCCTCTTCTTGATCATCATCTTTGTTTTGTTCCTCCATCTTCTCCTTGTCTGCTTGGTCATTAGTTTGTTGTTTCAGAGGAATACTTGTTTTGGACTGATCTTTAACAGCAGTATCCAAGCCAGTAGCAGGGACTAGATCTTCTTTCTCCTTCAACTCTTCATCACTTTTGTCTAATCCTTGATCCATGTTCACCTCAGGAATAGATGTATCATCTCTAGTATTTGTTTCTCCTCTATCATATATAGTTGGAAGATGATATTCCCTTAACACTCTCAAAGTGATTTCCTCAGTCTCCTTCACTACTTTCTCAATGTCATTTGACATGAGAGTATTCATTCTTTTCTTTATTCTGAACTTCTTGCTGAGCACTTTGGAGATTTTTGTTTTGTCTTCAGGGGTGATCTCTAGACATAACGTTATCAGTGTATGCTCTCTAAGTTCAATATCTTTTACCATAGAAGCTTCTTTTCTTGCAGTCATGATACTACCCAAGCTGTCTAGGAGATCAATAATTATCTCAATAAGGGATTTGTTGTAGATGTCCAAGTATCTGATGACAACAGTCTCAATGATACTCTTCTCTAGATCATCATACTCATCATATAGTTGGGCTATGGGTTTCAAATTTCCATCAATTGTTATGGATTTTAGGATATCTGCAAGACTTATAGTGGCTTCTCCTATCTAAAACTCATCTTGCCTTGGCCTTTTCTCAGTTCTACCCTTACCAGAGGGTTTCTTCTTGCTGCTCCCAAAGGATTTGGTAGCCTCAGTTTTCATCTTTTTCACTTCTTCATCTGACTCTGTCTCTTCCTCATCTACTCCTATACTGACATACATTCTATGGCCTTTGGTTTTTTGTCTTTTGAATCTGTTGTTAGTAGGCTTGTTGGTGGGTGCCTCTACACTAACAGATGAGGTTGGACTGAAGGTTTTTGATGCAGTTCTTGTAGAGGTTGAACCTCTTGTCCTCTTCCTTGTTACAACAAGTTCCTCTGCCTTTGCCTCAGGCTCTTTTGAAGCCTTGACTAGTTCACTTTCTTTCTTCTCTTTTTCAGCCCTTTCTTCTTGTACCTCTTGTTGTACATCATGAACTTCTAGAGATTTTTCATCTATTCTTGCCCTTGATTTGGCAACTTCTTCTTTTGTAATCCCTATGCTCTGGGCATATTCTTCCACCAATTTCCTTACCTTTTTCTAGGTTTCAAGTTTCCTTAATTCAACATGGACTTTTTATAGAGAGTTCTTCATAAGTGCCAAATCTTGGCTCAAAAGTATCCCTAGGTTTGCTTAACATGAGCTTGTCATAACCATCTAACACATTTGAATCCACTTCATATCCCATTGGCATAATCCAAACTATTCTAGGCTCAAAAATTTCTATCATGCATTGATCTTTATTTACAATAAAACAAATGTCATTTTTGTATTTTTTAACAATTGTCTTAGGGATTCTTTCCCTGGATTGCATTACCCTTTGGAAGTTCTTGAAATATCCCCATAGGGCTATAGTTTGTGCATCATAACTTCCAATACTATTTAAATGATTTCTAATTTGTACCGCAACAGGTTTGTCTCCAATCCAAAATAGATTTTTCATACTAGGTAACTCTTGCATAAAGTAGAAGAACAAGCACATAATTAACATACCAAACTTGAAGGGATATTTTCTTTCTTGTCTTCTTTAGGTTCTCCATTAACTACTATCAGAGCAGTTCATGCAGGTCATACTCTACATTTTCCTTAACCATTTGATATGCAGTATATATGGCAGTACCAAAGATAGAGTTCTCATGGTTTGTGAAGTAGACCTTGTAGCTGATCACCATGGATGCAAACTAACTATGTGATCTTCAATATTACTGATTGTCAATTTCCTTTTTATCAAATTTTTCTCCGGTGGCTTTCATTACTGTATCATTTTTCACATCCTTTAATATAGGCACTATACCGGTAGAGTTTAGTCTTGTGATCACCCTTATGGAATCTTTGGTGATCTTGAATGTAGAGTTAAGCCACATAAACTCATCATGAATTTAGGTTAAGACATACCAGACCCATTCACCTTCTACAAAGACTGGAAAATCTATATACTGAATGAGTTTCTTTTCCTCTAATGCCTTGTATTCTTCTTTTAGGTCAAATTTATCACCACTTAGATGTTTTAGATATAGGTATGTGTGTTGACTACCCTAGTGTTCCTCTAGGGCAACATGAATATAAACCCTAACATCTTCCACATGCATCACACTGAACAAAATCTCTAAAAATGCACCATTTGGATCGACCTCTGTTGATTTGAATGGATGCTTCTTGAATTTTGGCCAGACTCTCTTAGTTACATCAATCACTTGTGGTGTTGCAATTTTTGCAAAGATTCAAATAAGTTCATACTTTTGAATATAAAAAATACATCTTTTGTTGAATTAGGGTTTTGCTTGATCTTGCCTTGAATTGCTTTGGAAATCACTGTAGTCACTAGGATTTTCACTTCAGTTCACCTTAGACACTTGAGAACTTGAATGTAAAATGATTTTTTTATTTAGATACAACCCTTTTAACCTTCTCTTTCCAAAACTTAATCGTCATAAATGCTATCTTTCAAAAAGCTATCAAAGCCTCCTTTATTAAACATAGTCGATCTGGGTTGCTCCGTACTATTTTGCATTCGATCCTTTTCTTCTAGAAATACTTTCAAAGGATATATCATATGAATCTTTTCATTATATCTTTGTGTCAGATCTCAGCACTAACTATCTGGCTAGGGGATTAAGATTTTCAATGCAGCTCCCCTTGAGCCAGAGCACCCAATTTACTTCCCAGAGGAAGTATCATCACTAGAGGCTGGTGCGGATTCATCCTTGACTTTAATCACATCTTTCTTTATCCAGATTTTCTCATCTCTTTCTTAGTTTCAACTGGATCAACCTTTTCCTTTCCCTTATCATTCCTCTGTTCTATATTTTTCCTTTTTGGAGAGTTGTTCCTTTTCACATTTTTCCTTCTGTAGAATTTTGCAATATGTCTGGGTCTATTGCAATTATAACACACAATATTCCTCTATCCTTGACTCCTTTCATTGAATGGATCCATCCTTGATCTGCATTGGTTAGCCATATGCCCAAATCTATTGCATTCAAAGAACTTTCCATTGAAAGACTAAGTATTTCTTGTATTTTTATGACCATTCCTTACTAGGCTTCTACATTCATTTAATTTATGACCAATTTTCTTGCAA
Organism: Cunninghamia lanceolata; assembly: GCA_027924645.1. Taxonomy (NCBI): domain Eukaryota; kingdom Viridiplantae; phylum Streptophyta; class Pinopsida; order Cupressales; family Cupressaceae; genus Cunninghamia; species Cunninghamia lanceolata. Next base: position 3,961,603 of record BSBN01000278.1, read on the forward strand.
TTGAAACAATGATAAGAGAATGATGGAGTATTCTGATTCATTCTACTCCTACACTAGGTAGACTTGTGACCAAACTTATTACAATTAAAACGATAGCCATTGAAAGATGGGTACCTTTGAGCATTTGGTTGCTTGACTGGAGGTCTTCTAGGTCTTCTTCTTTGATTCCAGAACTGGTTGCCTTTGTTTTACTTAAACTCAGTGTTTGCTTGGCCTGATTTTGAACTTTCTCCTTTTTCAAATCCCAATCCTTGCTTGTCATCTGGACTTTTATGACTTTCAATCAATTCCTCAAGCTTTGTAGAGCTTATTTTGAATGTTTCTTTATAGCTATTGGCTACTTCGAGGTCATATTTAAAAAGTAACACCTCTTTTCCTAGTTTTCCACATTCTTCATACTTATCCTTCACAACCTGATTCAGATGTTTTCTAACCTTTATTTTTTCTTTAACTAGCATAGATAAATTGTCTATGGATTCATTTGTTATTTTTAATTGTTCACTTAGCTCTTTTCTTCTATCCTAATACTTCTTGAATTGCTCCTTTAGTTTCAGAATACAATCATCAGCTTCTTTGATATTTTCCACCAAATCTTTGATATTTGCCTCAGACTTGTCAAGATCATCAAGAGCAATTTGTAGTTGTTCATCAATGCTACCTAGATAATTTCTTTCTGAAGAAGTGGGTGTAACATCAAAAAAATTCTTCTTGGGGGCTTTTCCCTCGTAAGGTTTAGCTCCCTGGTCCTTTACATGCATTTAGGACATCTTAGTTCATAATTTGGCATCCCGATGGAATGAGCCTTAGGTAACATGACAAATGGGACCTAGGAGGACCCCTTGCGCTGTACCCTACCCAAAATAGGGGGGAGGACTTGGGCACCCGTGCCCTAGTCCTGCCCTATTTTGGGGCAGCCCCAATTTCTAGGTGTCAGTTTATGACTGTTATTTGGGTCCTTTACCAACACGGTAAGTCTGAATTACAAAATCTTGGTGGGAGTGTTTGTAGTTGCATATAAAATCATGTTTAGGCATTCATTTGTAAACTATTTTTCAATTAGATGATTACTAGCAAGCTATTATGTTCTCAAGGTGATTCAAGGCTTTCATTGTGTTGCAAGAGTAGAATTGTGTTGTCTATGTGTTTGTGTTTGTAGATTTGAGCATCCATTCATCATGGAATGAAGAGCATCTATCTCCCATGATATCTTCACTACAATGTGACATTATATTATGTTTTCATAATCATTTCCTTTGGTTTTTACTTCTACCTCACATTGACATGCACTCTCTATCTGACAACGGTGTTTAGAGACTCAAGTGTCCTCTAGGGCTTGACTGAGGCAAGCCTCTAAACACCACAACCCCCTCCCAAAGTCTTGTGGTTGTAGATTACAGGTGTCGTATTTGGGAAAAGTGAAGTTACAGGAAGGATTAGGAGACATAAAAGATTCTGGATCCGAAGAGAAGTAGGACACCAGAGCATTTCTAGGACTTGGGCACTCGCTCTAGTGTCCTTTGCAGCTAAATTTCCAAAAATAGGAGTTACAGTTTTGATCAGTGTCGGAAGGAGGTCAGGATCCCACAAAGAAACTGGTACCTTGGACCTGGGCATCTTCTCTAGTGTCCCCGACTGTTCCACCTCGAAACCCTAAAAATAAGTACTTTGTGATTTGATGTTTTACTTCTGTCTGCAAGAGCTTTTTTTGTTATTCATAAGTTTATTGTCATATTTGCATAATTAGGGTTTTAATGGTCAATTAAGCATAAGAGAAGAGAAATTGATAATTAATTTCCTAATCCAAGTTTCCCTACATCTCAGAGCAATCTAGGGTATGATAGTGAATTGCCACTCGACCCTAGATCCTTGTATGTAAAGTGGAAACGCAGATTCAAACATCAAAACACTAAAACATTAACAAATCCAATTTTCCACTAAACATTTTGGTGAACTCGTGTTTCTTGACTTAAATTGCAATGTGCTGAGTGTGTGTCTTAAGATTTGGATTTATTTCATTCATTCATATAGGCTTTCATTTTATTGCATTAAGAAAAATTCAAAGAAATTGAAAAATTTGAAAAATTCAAAAAAAAAAATTGCATTGTTTGACTTACTAAATTGCATCAATTCTTTCTAAATTTTCCTAATTCATGATTTTTGCATTATATCTGATATAAAATATAGAAAAACACAAAAATTCAATAATTTGCATTGCATTTTCATCATTAATTTTCTAGGCTTTTGTAGAAATTTTGACAATTTTCATAAAACCTAGTAATTCCAAAATCTAGGGTTAGTATGCAATATCTTCTTTCAGATTTTTCTACTTATTTTAGAGGCTCATTAAAATTTTCATTAGGCTGTAGTCTTTCATTTTAGTGTAAATTTTTATTTAGATTTAAAATATTTGTATTTTTGCATAGAAAATTTCAACAAAAACTAGAAATTTTCATGCATTTTCATTAGATTTGCATTGGCATTTTGCACATTAGAGCTTGGAAATAATTTTCAGATATGATATCACTTCATTTTCATCATAAAACAGACTTCAAAACATTCACATAGCATTTTGTCCCAAGATCTCAAACCTAGGGCTTCAAAAACAATGATTTTCACTAAATTTGGTCTTAACGACTCCATAAACTTGCACCATAGGCATGTTGTGAAGGGTCTTTTTGCATTAATTGTTTGTCATTAGGGTAATAATTTTCTTTCCCTCCTAAAAATCTTCACAACACCCTTTTAATGGGCTCTTGTATTGAAAATTTGGTGAAAAACTACATATTTTAGCTATTTTTGCCCTAGGGTTTGACCTAGTTTGCACTCCAAGCGTGTTGTGAAAATTTTTAAGGTAATTGATATCATTGATTTTATTTTCTACACCTCCTTAAATTAATTACAACACCTCTTTTGCTAGGTCTTGGAATTGAAAAACCGTGGAAAAATTGCATATTTTGCTATATTTTCACGAGGGTTTTACCTTAAGTGGCACTAAAAGCATGTTGTGTTGGGTATTTTGGCACCAAGTGGCTGTTATTACTGATATTATTTTCTGTCCATCATAATTTCCCTCACAACATCCTTTGTTATGCTCTTTTGCATTGAGTTTTGGTGAAAAAAGTGCCTATGTTGACATATTTTCACTATATTTTGACTTGGCATTATCTTGGATTTGCATCAAGAGTGTGTTGAGAGTGATCTTATTTCTGTTTTGGGATTGATATCAGGCATATAATTTTTTTCCCTTCATCAAAATCCTTACAACACCTTCGTTCTATTCGTTTGTATTGAAAAAGTACAACAAACTAAGCATTTTTTGCCTTCAATCATATCCTTCTCTTAGGATTTGTTTTCTCAATTTGTGTGTTATGTGTTGTATGATTTTGTATAAGCTTTATGACACATTGTCCTAAAAATAATATCCCTTTGAGAAGAAGTAAAAGGGTAATGGGATCTAGTGCTCTTGAAAATGACCTTCCTACCTCTAATAATCCTTTGAGCGCCTTCTTTACAAAGGGAGAAACTCAAATTGTGCAAGATATTATACATCCTCCAACCACAATGGAAGAACAAAATTTTCATGATGTTGATAATACTATTGAGGCAATAGGATATGTATCTGATGAGCAAATAGAAAAATTGGATAAAGAGCTAGCTAAATTTCAATCATTTATGGAAAATGAGAGAATAGATGAAGAAGTTGTCCCTACAATTCACAATATAAGAGAATTGATAAAAGGACAAGATGGTGTTAATGGAATTTGCAGTCTAGCACATATTGTACAAACCAATATCATGCCAGTGACAGAATGTGTGCAAGTAATAAATAACACTCTATCACCATCTCATACTCAAGTATCCATACCTATACCAACTACAGGAATATCGACTTTTACATCAACGATCTTAACAACTGATGTGAACGCTTGTAGTAATGATACCACTAGTATTGGAGTATCTAATGGCACTAATTACAAAGCTATGGGATTTGATTATCAAAAATTGGTTTCTAAGGGGACCTCCTCTATGCATAATTGTTCTCAACCACCCATCTATTCCACTCATTTCCAACCACCTATTACCTACTCACAACCTTCTTCCACCTATCACCATGTCCAACCACCATTGGCATATTCCTAGCCTCTGCCTATCATATCTCAAGCTCATTCACCCCCTCACTTTGGTTCTAATTCCTCACAACAAACCGTATCTCCCAATGATGCCATCCTAAACCAACTTTTACAGGGCATGACTGCTTACAACAAAAGGTAACAAACTTGACAAATTTGTCACAACCTAGTCTACCAACATATCATGCCCATAATCCCCTTTCCTATGCAATCTTGAGAACTCCTATGCCTGAGAGGTTTCAGACTCCTCACTTTGACAAATATGGTGGAAAAGGTGATCCTAATATCCATGTGGCAGCATTTACAGCTATGTGTAGTAATTTTTATTTTGAAGAGGATTTGTTGGTAAAACTTTTCCTATGATCTCTCTAAGATGCTACTTTAGAATGGTTTTTCGTTGCCTCCAAATTCAATACACTCCTTTTCATAGTTGATTGATCAATTTTTACAACATTTTCAAGAAAATATCAGACCCCAAGTCACCCTTATTGACTTGGTTCAATGCAAACAAGGTCCCAAAGAAAAGTTGACTAAATTCATTAGTTGGTATCAAGAACTTTATGCACAGATTCAATATTAGATGAAAGATGAAGATGTTTAGAAGATATTCATTACAAATCTACAACCTAATATTCGTGATAAGATCCTCTTGATGAAGTATAACTCCTTTCAATATTTATGCACCGCCCTTCGTGATTATCAACTTTTATCTAGTCAGTATGAAAACCAAAAATCATCAGCTCAAGTTGGTCAATCCATGGGTGGATCATCACAAAACAAGTTTAAGAGGAACAATAATAGGAGTTTCATCAAGATCAATGGACCAAATATGAATGTGTTTGCTATAAATAATCCAAAGAAAGCATCATATCAACTGAGAAAGTTTACTCTGATATCTGAGTCCTATCATTCTATCATGAACCAAGCTATGAGTAATAACATTCTGAAGCTTTCCCCAATCAAGCCTATTGATCCTAGTAAACAAGGACCTTACTTCGATACTAATGCCTTTTGTCATTATCATCGAATGCAAGGACATGACACTGAATGATGTAGGCATCTTAAACATGAGATACATGACCTTATTTATTCAAATGTCATCTAGGTATCAGGTGTGAATGATAATGGAAATAAGTCAGTTGCTCCACCGAATCAGAATTTACAAATCTTCACTAATCCTTTCCCTAAACATACTAAAAACAATATGGTGGAACAAGGTTTAATGTAAGTAGCTGAGGATGATTACTTGGACTATGATAGTATCGTGGGAATGATTGAAGTGGATACGAAGCAAGTGGATAATTCACCTCGTCCACGAAGAAATGAAATTTATGCTGAGGTTCCTCCTCCATTATCCTTATATGGATCGAGAGATAATGAAAATGCATCAAAAAAGAAAGAACAACAACTGATACAAACAAATAAGATGGTACAGGATGATTCCTGTTATCATTCTAGAAAGATTCAACAACGAAAACTCGCTAAAAATAAAAAAGAGTAAAATGACAATTAACAGCCAGAAATAATAGTGGTTCTCCCCCTCATAATCAACAAAAAGTCTCATTCCAACAAGAATTTGAGAAACAAGCATCATATGATAACAAACAAGACTTTCATAAGAACCACCCAAATTTTGTATTAAACATGATTGAGTACCTCTACAAGAGATTTGCAAGTTCCAAAATCTAATACAAAGACCCTACAGGTAAGTATCTCTAACCCTTTATCTCTATCATGATGTGCTTCCCCCGTGATGTGTTATGTGTTGTTTAGGCCTCCTGGGATGACCCTTGACTCTCTTGTAAGGTCCGGGATACCAGGAGACTATCTCTGTTGTGACCTTCTTCTATTTGTATCATCATTCTTCTATATTGCCTCTCTCACTGATTTCATTGTTGTGTGTTGTGTCTTACGGACATAGCATTGTGGTTTGTGACACCCTCCTATATGACTATCCCTAAGACACTTGCTTCTCCTCTCTTATTTATTGTTTCCCTTCCTCTAGTGTTTCCACCTAGCGAGCAGATGACGACAAACATTTATACTGATGCAGACCTAGTCTCCCTTTTGAGAGCAATAAAAAAATGAACTTAGTTCCTAATATGATGATGGGGTTGTATATTTTATCTGATGCTTGGATAGGGGAAGCACTTGTGCTTTCCACGCAGTGAATTTGATGTTTATATCACATTTACAAACCATAACAATACTGTTGCTCTTTACATCTTTGTTTGTCTTTAAATCTGGCCTTGGTACTCAATTAAGAGAGCTTCTGGATATAGCCCTATGGTTATCCTCAAACTTTAAACTTGTTGTATAACCTTGGCTCTTTGTGTGGTTAATCATATGCATTGGTGTTGTTGTTTATCATGATGTTGTAAACAGTAACATGTTTCTTGCAGGGATGTGTTTGTGGGAACATTTGGTGATCGTAAAGTACATGTCACCTCTGGGGGACATGGGCTTGCAAAAGTTGATGTTCCCTTATGTGTTTTATTCCTACCTTAACATGCTTGATATCGATAACTAATATCAACCACCTTAAGGTGGGGGCATATATAAGGTAAGATGTCTATTATAGATGTTAGCAATGTGTTTGATCTCAGGTGCAAAGACCTACATGATGAGTGTGTTGGTTCCCAAAAATGCAGGTTGCTAACCCTAAGAGGATGCCAGACTCTATGTTTGGATTTGCAACATTTTTGGACCAATTGACAGAGCTATTTGCTCTCTACACTTCAGGTCCTGCAAACCTAGGCAGGTGTACCTTTGTAACTAAAGCAGACTTAATACTATATGACTTGATTGGATTAGTAAATCTATCACAATGGCATAAAATGTAATAGATGCAATCAAAAGATTATCTCCTATTCCTAATGTACTGAATTGAAATAGAAATGTCTTGAATATGAGTTTGGATAGTAATGACTAGTGCCTACTTCTATTGGGCTATGGAGTTGGTAAATGGATGATGATTTAATGGAAATGGATGTATAAGGTAAGTTGATCTACTTCATGGCTTAACTCAAACTTGTAAGGCACGTGAGATGTTTGTACCTTATGCAAATGTGCAAGAATGTCAGTTATAATGCTCTTCTTATACTATCCCAATGATATTCCCCATATTACTGTGAACAACTGAGAGGATTTTTAATTCTAGTAAGAAGGGAATTTAGACCAGACTTGTTTTTGTAGAAAGGATTTACCTCTTGCTAGAGACCTTATGACAATTCCAATCAACTTCTTACAGAAACCAACCAATTTGAACACATTAAATCAGCAAATGTGACCAGATAAATCAACAATATCCTTGATATGATAATTTAAACAATATGAGAAAACCATTCTGGAGACAACATTATAACATTTATGATTTAATAATAACATTACAGTTGAACACTGAAAATAGATAACCTAATGGAAGCACTCCTTTCCATTAAAAAAAATGTGTATATAAAAGTTCTGATGAGGCGAATGGGTGGAGTGGAATTAAATAATTTCCTACTGCTACCCTAAATCTATTGATGTTCTTTTTTTTTGTGATTTACACCTCCCATATATATCTTGTAAATTTAGGGTTGTGACCCTTTGCCCTTTTCTTGTAGCTCCTCATTTGATTAATTGTCTTCCACAGTAATTAAATATTTAATTTTTAACTTTCTTTATTTTTGTATTCCTTTGAGAAATAAAGTATTTTATCATACTTTGATCTTTAATTCCTTTATATTATCCTTTGTGTATTTTCACTTTTAACAAAATTATTCATCTAGGTGAATATGATTATCCTTCCTTTATTTCCTCGGTGAAATATTTTGCATAAAATATTCTCCAGTAAAATAATTACTTCTTAGATTAATTTTCTTGCAAATGAAAGTATTTTTAAAATCTTTCCCTAGATAAAATAATTATCTGCCTCATAGAAATAATTCATACCTTGGTAAAAAATCTTTTACTAGCCTTTGTGTGCACTTTGAAAAGGATTACACATTTGGTTAATTTGTTCCGGAAAATATTTCAAGTGAAAATTTCCAAATTTGACTAGTAAATCTCCATTTGGTAATTTGATTATTTCCTTCTGGTAAAATAATCCTCCATTTTATTATACCTTCCGGGAAAATATTTCTTATTTTACACCATTCATTTAAATATTTCACCCAATCGTATGTAATTTTTATTATTAGTAAATCTAATGGGCTTTTCCCGGTAGTATTTATAATTTTGAATGTAATGATATTTTCCCATGCTTCATCCACTATTTTAATAAATCTTTTCACTTGTCATTTCACATGGCGGAATTCCAATAATTCATTCACGAGAAAATAATATTACTCATGCTTAGTTTATTCCTTTATCGGGCTATCAGAAATTAAAAAAAATTCACTCTGATAGCTATTTTGTTGCCGATAAGGTACCCATCGGCATGACTTTAAAAATTCATTCTGATCTCCTTTCTCTGGCTGATGAGTTTTTTAGGGTTTCTTATTCGTTTGCATATTCAGTATCAAATATGACCAATGTAATCATTGAATTAATTCTTAGTTTTATCCATAACAAAATATAACCTTGCCTTTTCTATGACATTTCAATGGGATCATTTGGATCAATACTGAACTTCTCTAAAATGTGTATTTTCTCCCGTATGTTGTATTCCCGTTATATTGCAAAACATTGAACAATATTACAACATGGTTTGCCTATGACCTGGTGGAGGTATATCCATCTATTGAACTATTTTACAGATCTGAGGCTCAAAACATATATCAAGCATACGATCAGACTCATCTAAAATCAAATAACTGACCATAGATAATGATACTCTTACCCTTTCAAGGAGATCCATTAGTCACCCAGGAGTTGCAACAAGAATATCAACACTTTTCTCAAGTTCTCGCAATTGTTTTGTAATGGGTGCCCCTCCATAAGCAACCACTACCTTGACAACAGTTTGATATGCAAACTTCATAATCTCCTCTTGTAACTAACTTGACAATTCTCTTGAATAAGTGCTAATGGCATTGATGCCTGTGCTCCATGAGGACACTGGGATGTTTGGCCCCTCATAATTTTTGCAATTATAAGGAACAAAATGCAACAGTCTTACCGGAACCTATCTAGGCACATGCCATAAGATCCTGTCCAGCAAGAGAAATAGGTATTGCATATCGTTGTACAGGGGTTGGCCTGACATACTTGCACCTCTTAATATTCTGATTGAGTGCACCCCGAAATCAATTTCTACAAATATATTTACAGGACGTGGAACATTCTCCCCATTGGTGTCAACGGGGATATCCTCATAAGCATCGAAGTTAATGCTAGTATTTTCCTGCTTTTCTGGCTTCTTCCTAACATATAGAAACAAGAACCTCCATTGTGCACACCTTGGACTTGTGACACCAATGCCAAACCCTAATGTTTCAATCTACTTTAGAACTTGAATTGCCACTCCTACAACAGCCATTGTGCATCACAAGTCAGATCCCCTATGTGGGTCCAACTAATTTTTTTTTCGTTTTGGAATAAGTTCTTGTCTCAGATTGTCCTGACACTACATTTGTGTGTTCATGAGGTGTGAAAATGAAATGGTTTTTCATCAGAATATTCTTTCTGGCACTTTGTACAGTGAGCAAAAACAGGCCAGGTAGCTTCCAAAATTGCCTTGGAAAACTGATCAAAACCTCTCCCGGAGCCACGAAAATGCACAAACTTGTAGATTTTTGACCCAAGAATTCAATGCAACAAATGGTTCAGTGTGAATTTATTAGGATTAAAAGCTTCTCACAATCAAAGTAGCTCACTCAGCATGTTTTGCACCTGTTTAAACTCAACTGAAACCTATCATTTTGCCTCTTTGGAAAAATATCAAATCTGACATTGAGAAGCTGCCATCTTGGGGATTAGTTCATTTAGGTCACGTGAACATGTGTGCAAAAGGATTTTTCTTCAATATTATTCCTTCGCAAAATATTAGATGCCAAAGTCAACCTCTTTGAAGCTGTCTGGGAATGCAGTCACGAAATTGTGTAAAACCCATTTGGATTTGATGTTGTAAAAATATCAAACTAAGTGCTAGGATCTTGAGAATTGGTATGACGATATATTAATATAGGAAGAATTCAAGACACCAATTGATTTTTCATGAATATGATCCAATTGCTAGATATTAGGTTCCAAAGTGAACCACTTGAAAACTGCACCTATCAAAACCTGATTCGAGCTCACCAACTTGCAATTTTGAAAGACCGTTAAATCTCCTCCTGGGAAGTTGTAACTGGAGAGTTTGGTTCATTTAGGCTTGATGAGTGCGTGTGTAAGAGGATTCTTCACCATCCATCTTCTGTCATGAAATGTTAAGGGCCAAAGTTGACCTCTCCGCAACTTTCTAGAAATGCAGATATGGCAACTGAACTTTTTATATTTGCTTTTGATTTTGAAAAAATAGGAAATGAGATGTTGGGGTCCCAAAAACTGGCATGAAAGTACATTATCATGAGGGGAATATGGAACATTGATTAGTTTGTCAGGATCATCATTTAGCTACTAGATATCAACCTCCAAAGTTGGCTTCTCGGGCTGATTTCACATTGTGCAAGTAACAAACCTTACCAGAACCCTCCAACTTGGTTCTTCAAAACCTAGTCAAAATTGATCATAGGAAGCTGAAATCAGGTGTGCTCACTTACATATGGCAGACAAACATGTTTGTGAAATGATTTTGCATGAAGACAAACTGGCTCCAAATTACAATGCTTCAAAGTAGGCCACTTGAGCATATTGTGCAATCAATCAATCAATCATTTAAGCCCTCTGCAGAGGTGGGATATCACTTATGTCCTTTTTATCTTAAGCCCTCTGAAGGCAAGGATGGTGTATTTCCTAGAGCAGATTACATCATCCTGTCATTTTCAAAAGTCCTTTGCGGAGGTTGGGAGCGGTTCTGTGACTAACTCAACCCTTAAGCATGTCTTTGGCGATTGTTGTGGTGAAGCCCAATCATCGGTGTGCACCTATAATGTGCTTGAGATGGCGTTGGACCTAGAAATAGGCATACTCCATCGCTTGTCTGTCTTGGTTTCTCCATGTCTTCAAGTGTGTGTACTTTGGCGTGTTTGTTGCCCCATATACAGTATAAAGATCAACGCCTTAGGGTTGTGCTTCCTACAGTTTGGGAGGTTTTGTGTGTCTTGCGTGTGTGTTGCCCCATATATACAAAGTCCTATGTGATGAGTGCATCATGTATTATGGAAGGTTTGTTTACTTTCCAATACTTGCCTTTGCATTTCATATATATGAGAAAAAGAAAAGAAAAGATATCATTTCTGTCTTCCATGAATTAATGTGTCTTCTATGCATTGACTGTATTCTCCATGTTTTACGTGACTATAACTATCTTCTCCATGTTTTGTGTGCCTATTATTATTTTCGATGTAATTGGCGTGTCTTCTCCGTGCTTGATGTGTTTGTTGTGTTTGTGACCTTACTTTAATGCATGTATTAGCCTCACGTTTATACATACATTCAAGTGGGGGCTAAATGTAATGTTGGAAAATGTCCCCTAGGGGGCTTTTCCTTCATAAGCTTTAGCTCTCGAGTCTTTTATATGCATTTAGGACATCTTAGTTCATAATTTGGCATCCCGATGGAATGAGCCCTAGGTAACATGACAAATGGGACCTAGGAGGACCCCTTGAGCTGTACCCTGCCCAAAATAGGGGGGAGGACTTGGGCACCCATACCCTAGTCCTACCCTATTTTGGGGCAGTACCAATTTCTAGGTGTCAGTTTATGACCATTATTTGGGTCCTTTGCCAACACGGTAAGTTTGAATTACAAAATCTTGGTAGGAGTGTTTGTAGTTGCATATAAAAGCATGTTTAAGCATTCATTTGTAAACTATTTTTCAATTAGATGATTACTAGCAAGCTATTGTGTTCTCAAGGTGATTTAAGTTTTGTATTGTGTGGCAAGAGCATAATTGTGTTGTCTATGTGTTTGTGTTTACATATTTGAGCATCTATTCATCATGGAATGAAGAGCATCTTCCTCCCATGATATCTTCACTACAAGGTGACATTATATTGTGTTTTCATCATCATTTCCTTTGGTTTTTATCTCTACCTCACAAGGGCACACACTCTCTATCTGACAACGGTGTTTGGAGACTTAAGTGTCCTCCGGGGCTTGACTGAGGCAAGCCTCTAAACACCACAACCCCCTCCCAAAGTCTTGTGATTACAGGTTATAGGTGTCACATTTGGGAAAAGTGAAGTTGCAGGAAGGATTAGCAGACATAAAATATTCTAGATCTGAAGAGAAGCAGGACACCAGAGCATTTCCAAGACTTGGGCACTCGCTCTAGTGTCCTTCGTAGCTAAATTTCTAGAAACAAGAGTTACAGTGCTGATCAGTGTCGAAAGGAGGTCAGGCTCCCACAAAGAAATTGGTACCTTGGACTTGGGTGCTCACTGCAGTGTCCCTAACTATTCCACCTTAGAACCCCTAAAATAGGTACTTTGTGATTTGATGTTTTACTTCCTTCTATAAGAGCTTTTTTTGTTATTCGTCAGTTTATTGCCGTATTTGCATAATCAGGGTTTTAATGGTCAATTGAGCATAAGAGAAGAGAAATTGATAATTAATTCCCTAATCCAAGTTTCCCTACATCTCACAACAATCTAGGGTATGATAGTGAATTGCCACTTGACCCTAGATCCTTGAATGTAAAGTGGAAAGGTGGATTCAAACATCAAAACACTAAAACATTAACAAATCCAATTTTCCACTAAACAGTGGGATATCTTCTTGTTGCCATGTGTTCACCTTTCTAGATCTTCCTCAAGCTATTAAGCTTTTTCCAAGGAACCTTACTCTGATACCAATTGTTGAACATAATGAATACTGAGAGAGGGGTAAATCAATATTCTATAAAACCACTTCTTCACATGATCTATAATCTAATTACCAAATTTTATTAACATGAAAGTAGAATAAATATAAGAATAACAACCATAAAGTCATAACACATAGACACCAAGATTTTTACGTGGAAAACCCAAAAAGGAAAAAACCACGGTGAGTGTTAGCTCACAGTATATTATGATAATAACACCAAATTACATGAAGTCTCACTGCTCGAGGACTCACTATCCAAGAAGTTCTCACTGCACAAGGACTCACTGTCAAGAAGATAGAGGATAAGATAGAAGAAAGATTGGCTCACCACCAGGAGATGACTACTCTAAATGCATCTATTGAATGTTGAATTGCAATTCCATTGATGGCTCAGCATACAGATTCGAAAGTCTTCATTGTGTCTGCTCTGCTCTACTTCACATATAGTTTATTCTTCTTCCCTTGCTAACCTTTTTTGATCATAAAACTACCTTAGATCACACACACATTGAATTTGCACATTATCAACATCAATCCATACCTCCAATACTGAAATTTACCGAGTATATATCCGCAACATGGATTATCTCACAATCAGGTCGGCAAGCAAGAAAAGAGATATGTATGCAAGTGTTATAACTTGTCAGCTTGATCTTGTACACAAACAGCAATGCAGACCCAAAAAAGCATACAATAGTCTTCATATAGGTCAGCACCAATCATTCAACTTCTTAGATTGATTATTCAAACAATATATCTTTTCCACATATAGATCTAACCTGTTTGTCGATTTGTCCCTTAACAACACACTTAACCAATTCAACTGTTACATCATAACTTCCATTATGGACCATATGAGACTCTAAAAGTCATATCCAACATTCATCATTGACCTCTTAACATACCTTCAGATCTGCAAGACATAATAGTCCTTTATAGAAAAATGTAGATCTTGGAACTATTGCTCTGTCACAATGAAATACTGTCAAACTGGAAGTTGATAAAGAACAACTTGTAGAATATGATCAAAGGAACTTCAGAGGCTATAACTCTGGATTTAGGTAGTCATGATATGTATCTTCACTACCTCAGAACTACAAGAGAAAATATGCTACAATGAAGGAATGCAGACCCTTCTACTCTGGTGCTATGCACTATTCCTGACTTAACTTTGTTCATCTAGACTTAGATATTTCATCATATCACTTTCGGAGGAAGTCAAGACTTGAATACTGGAACATGTGATCACTAGGTAGTTATGGACAACATACCTGAATTGCATGCAAATGTCTTTAACTATGGAGGCATACCATCTCAAACACTGTCACTTACTTTGTATAATGTATACTACTTGTACTTAGTCAATTATTCTTCCATAGTAAAGTCTCTTTGCCATGCCGGTAGAAACCCTTTGTCTTGTTGCCATCAATGACAACATTCAACATTTATTAGAGCAATGTCTCTTGCCAACACTATCTACACCTAGAAATAATGTTTAAGGAACTGTTCATTTACTGGCAATAGGACATTCTCACCTATTAAAGTTTTAAGCCTATAGGTACTATCACTTAGGATTTCTAAGATTTGAAAAGGACCTATCTAAAGTTTGTTGAATTTTCCATGCTAACCTATCTTTTCATGTGCTTTGTCCCATGGTAGGACTAAATCTTAGATTCTGAAGGCCTTCACTCTGGCTCTTTTATCAAACCACCACTTGATAGTAGCCTGATGTTTTGTGAACTGGTCAATCTCTCTATCTCACTTCTCTTCTAAATGCATAAGCTGTAGTAACCTAACCTCTTGTTTATTGTCTATTCCTAGGTACTCTTGTGAAAATTGCAAGGTAGGGATTTTATGGTTGATAGGGAGGATAGGATCGACTCCATAAACTAATTAATAGGGAGAATTTCCCAGTGCAGTCTTCATTCTAGTTCTATCTACCCACAAGGCATATGCAAGTAAGGTATTCCACTCTCTAGGATTCTTTTCAATTAATTTCTATATGATGTTCAGTAAATTCTTATTTGTTCATTCCGCTAAGCCATTACCTTGGGGATAATAATTTCAAGAAAAGTTTAAGATCACCCCATGGTCGAAGGTCCAACTAGACAATTTTAAAGATGCAAAAGCTGGTCCATTATCACACATAAGAGCATAAGGAACCCCATATCTAGTGATAATGTTTCTTTCTAGGAATTTGATCACATCATCTACAGTACATGTCTTGCTACAGATGGCTTTAATCCATCTGGCTTTAATCCATCTAGTGTAGTAGTCTGTAATTGTCAATACATACCTATGGCTTGAGGAAGATGGAGGATTGATTGGACTGATGAAATCCATGCCCCATTGTGCAAATGGGCACATCTCCATGACATGTTGCAGAGGTTGTGTTGCATATCTTTCTTTACTTGATGTGGTCTCACAAGTATGATAGAATTTGATGTGATTAGTAGTGTCTTTAAAGATGGTTGGCCAGTAATATCCCACTCTTAGGATAGCATGAGTGGTTGCAAGGTGGGATCCATGAGCTATTCCAAATTTATCATGTAATTCTATAAGAACTTTATTAGCTTGTGGTCTATCTAAGCACCTAAGGTATATCCCTTCATAATTTGTCTTGAAGAGGACTCCTCTTTTACAATATACTTCAGTTCTTTAATCCTCAGGGCTCTCCTTTGGGATGCATGCATGTTAGATGGACATCTCCCAGTGATCAGGATATGTCTGATATCTGAATACCAATCACCATTTTCTTTTGTATCTATTGCATATTTTTGACTTATTAGGTTTGGGTCTATTTCAGCAATCATTTGGCTAAGGGCTTGTCCGCTAACCAATTTCATCAGAGTTATGTCCATGTCATACTCTTGAAGCACTATTATCTAGTTTGTTCTCTTTTCTCCAGGCTCATTCTGTATTAGGAGCATCTTGATAGCTACATTAGGTACAATGGTAATTATCTTGCTTATCAAGATATAATGTCTGAATTTATTCACTATTCTTACCAGAGAAAGGGCTTGCCTTTCAACATCCATGTACTTGTGCTATGCGTCTCTAAATGGAGAACTCATGAAAGTGATGTGATTTTCTTCCTTTTCCTCACTCCTTTGTGTCAGGATTGTTACACAGGTATGTTCTAAAACAAATGAATAAATGTAAAAATCTTTTGTGTAGTCTGGGCTGATCAAGACGGGTGCATCTGCTATGGCCTTCTTGATATCCTCAAATGTATCCTTGGCCTCTTTCTTGAGCACGACATTGAGTGGTCTTACAATCTTTGTAAATCATGTAATGAACTTCCTCACAAAATTAATCTTACAAAAGTAAGACTTGAGTTCCTTTTTACTCCCTATAAGATGCAGTTTCATTATAGAATCTACTTTGGTAAGATCAATGATGATCCCATTTTCTAATATGATGTGACCAAGAAACTTACCTATGCTCACTCCAAATATACACTTCTTTGGGTTTAATGAAATACCATATTGTTTGCACTTCTTAAGCACCTTTCTAAGGTCTTCTATATGGTCACCTCTCTTCTTTGAGAAGACCATTAGGTCATCCATGTATATGACTATGCATTGGCCGACCAGGCCCCTGAATGCTATGTCCATTACACATTGAAATGTGGCTCCAGCATTGATCTGGCCAAATGCCATACACCTATAGGCAAATATACCCCATTTTGTGGTGAAGTCTTTAATCTATCTATCTTATCTACCATGACTTGATTATATCCTAAAAAACCATCCAGGAAAGACATCATTTGAGCTCCATTTAATATTTGCAGAACTTCATCTAGAGAGGATAGAGGATAATTGTCCTTTTTTGATGCTCTATTTAGATTCCTAAAGTCCACACATAGACGTATGCCTCCATTCTTTTTCCTGACTAGAACTAGGTTGGCTACCCATGTTGAATGCCTAATAGGAAATATGATCCTTGCATTCAGTAACTTTTTGACTTCTTCAAATATAAGGGGCTCCAGCAATGCATTGACTAGCCTCTATTTCTACCTGAATGGCTTGGCATCAGGCTTCAGTGGTATTGTATGGGTGATAATAGAAGTGTCATACGTTTTCAGTTCATCATAGGTCCAAGTAATGGCATGGATATAATCTTTCAATGCCTAAGTTATTCCTTCTTTCTCTTCTTCAGAACAAACATTACCGATTAGGACATTCCTTGTGTCTTCACCTTGTCCTATGTTGATAGGTGAATATTCTCATCCATCTATTTTGGGGAGATCCTTTTGTTTAATCATGTTGTCTAGATCAAAGGCTCTTTCAAGCTCAATCATGCCTTTGGGGATTTTATTGCTTGGTAAGTCAATGATTTCTTTTTCTTCCCATACATGATCTTCTAAGTTCTTCTCATCTAAGATTTGTGCTTCAAATATATCCCTATTTGTAATGAAATCCAAGATATGTTGATCATCGTCAAACACTTAGAAACTAGTAACATTGTCAGATATATATGGTGTTGATACTAACTCCACTAAGAACTACTTCATCCTTGATATGGATAATGGTTCTAACGTGCTAGCAGCCAATGCCAATGCATCAGCTTTGTGATTTCATTCCCTAGGAACATGTGTGATATTGAAAGCATCAAAACTCTCTATCAAATCCCAAACTCTATGTCTATAATTTGATAGCTTTTTATAATTGCATGCGTAGATGCTCCTGACTTGTTTTACTACTAATTCTGAGTCTCTATAGACATGCAAAATCTTAGCCTTCTTTTTGAGAGAAAAAAATAACCCATGTATCAAGGCTTCATACTCAACCATATTATTAGTGCATGGGAATTGTAATTTGTATTCTACAAAAAATGACTTTCCCTCTAGATTTATCAAATCTACTCCAACACTAGCCCCTTGTTTCAATTTAGAGCCATCAAATCTCAAGATCCAAGGCTTATCTTCAGTTAGAGGCTTATCAAGACCTTTTTTTTCTTAGGTCTGATAGCTACACCTAAAGATATCCATTTCATCTTTTGTGGTTCAGTCTTTACCACTTCTGGGCTTTTTGATGGAGGTAAAACATCATCCTTTAGTTTCTTTTGAATAGATTTCTACTAATCCTCCTTTCTTTTCATCACTTTAATTATGTCCCCTCTATCAATTAGGGATGTTGCAACCTCTTTTCCTTCATCTTTAGGAATATCCCTGACCTGAGGCATCTTATTATCTAATATTTCTTTTCTTTTTTGTTCAGTATATGCAAACACAGGGCACAAGCCATCTCTGAGTATGATGCCTCATGTATCCTGTACCATCCTTCAATCAATACATGACACGAAGAAACTCCTTGTAGGATATGTTTCTAAACTTGCTTAGACAAAAACTCCTCAAATTGAGTTAGGTGACTTCCTTTGTCTTCATCTAATAGCTCATAGTTAGATTTGATGAGACAATCAGATCCTAGGGTGATAATGTTTTTATGCTCATGGAGATGTGTCTTCTCACATATCAAAATCTCTTCTAAAATTGGCATCAAGACATTATCCTAATGCACTTCTTGTTCATGTTCCCCTACATATGAAGAAAACAAATAAGAATCAGTATCATCATCATCAGATACTTCACTTACCTCAGCCGATGATGATCCACCTTCTAGGTTCACTCTTTCCAATTTGATTATATCTAGACATATCTCACAATCCTTTTCTAAGTGTGCATCATCATGTAATCTACACCATCAGGATATCTTCAATGGATGTATCCAATAACTAGAATTTCTGTGTTTCTCTGGATAAATACTTTTCAAACTCAATGAAGTAATCAACTTCCTCTTCTTCATTTGAATAGTAATCAAATTCAATGCTCATCTTTTCTTCTTTGTCCCTATTTTCCTATATGTGCATATTGCACATCAAGACTTCTTCAATTCTAACAGTTTGAGGTCTTATTGCATAAACCCCTAGTTCAACATCTACGTACAATATCTCATTAGTATTATTGTACTTGGTTATCATGTGTTTCATCCTAGGTTCAGCTTCTATTCTTATCTCATTGGGAATTCCTTTCCATGGTAACCACATATGACTGAAGTCAGTGGCCATGTAACCATTAAGCATTTTAGACCAATCCCTATTAAGAAACATTCCATAAGTATTGGGTATGTCTACTACCTAAATGTTAATGTAGTATTGTACCCTTGGGCCTGATGCAAGTTGCATGTGGATATGAGTTAAATCCCCTACTACACTCAGTTTTGTTTTGTCAAGCTATGTGACTTTCTTGAGGGATTTGGCTGGATGCAAACCTAAAGCATTGTAAATTGACAAAGGCATCACATTCGTTGATGCACTAGAATATATGAGACAGTTGTGTAAATTCATGCCAAATATTCTCAATGTGAGCAAGAATGGAGGTGACTCTGACCTATCTCTATATACAGTCATCTGTGATGTTTCAGTAGCATGGATGGTAGCTTGCATTTTAGGTTTGACAATATTATCTCTAGGTGCAGGGTCTCTAGTCATGATATGGCTAGGGTTATGACCTGGATAGTCATCTTTGGGTGTAGGTTCATCTAAACATTTAAAGAAATCTTTCTTGATGACCGGGGTCTTTAGTAGTTTTGATAGTGATAGGCTCATTTTTATCTTTTTCATTTCTTCAGCTAGATATGTCACAAGTTTATCTGACTCAAGTAGTTGGCCGATATCTTTTAACATTGTATTCTAGGGTGTGAAATACTAAGTATTCACCTTGGGAGGTCCAGGGTTATTACTAGCTTTTGGATCTAGTGTTGTATTAAAATTGTTAGGAGGGATAGATGTAGTCAAAGGACTAGCTGGTCTATTTGCATTACTCCTAAGGTTGTAATTATGCCTACGCTGATATTGTTCTTTGTAAGCATGAACGTCTTTAGGCACCTGCTCGGGCTCATTTTCATCTTAAAAAGTGAACAAATAATTTAAATCAAATGCCAATGTAGACTCCTCACATGCTAGAGTATAGTTTTCATGAGTTGAGGTCATCTAATGATGCTGATGATTGTCAGTACTTTCAAGCACTAGGGAAGACTCATATCCTAGGGGGACAATTTCATTTCCCTCATGAAAAGGAGTTTGTCCAACGATGAGGGCAATGAGCCATTGTTTGGTCAGGTGTTCCACGTTCTAGGTGGCCTAGGGGCAATGTTGTTACAACTGTTATTGAAATTCCTATCATTGTTATATCCAGGCATGTCATTATTGTTTCCATATCCTCTATCAAGATATCCTAACCTATTTTGATTTGACTATGAGTATAAGTTTTGATTCCTCAAGTGAGTGACCTCAGTGGTCAATTTTCTTAGTTGTGCAGATATCTCTTTAATGCCATCTTTCTCCTCCTAGGCTTTAGCAACTACATTATCTTGTTGAGGAATTTCCATTGATATTGTTTTGTACAACATCCTGAGATGCATGTCTAGGATAAGGTATAACTTGGCCATTTCCATTTGGATGGGGCATGATACTGAGTGGAGGTACTTGCAATGAACTAGGCATGATAGCTAGAGGTATCAAGAAATTATTAGTTTGTGGTTGTCTAGGATATGCATGATATCCTAGATTAGGAGTAAAACTAGGTGTTATATGTTGATTGAATTTGATGGGTTCTTCAAAGGCACCTGCCAGAGTAGTAATTGCAGGGTGTATTCTCCTAATGAACATGGATGTCAAGGGATCTAAGGTAGAGTAGTATATTGATCTTGCTACCTCATCACCTACATTAGAGGGAGTAACTAGCTTGAAATACATTTTATGGAACCTAGCGTTAAAGTTGGAGATTAACTCTCTCTCAACTCTCTTTATTGTGGCAAACATGCGATATGTCATGGTAGGATGCACTGGTATTTTAAATCTTCATAAAAATGCTTTCTCCAAAGCATCACAAGTGGCTATGGAGGATTAGGAAAGAATAATGTACTAGCTATAAGCCTCCTCTCCTAATGAATAAGGAAATAACCTACACTTGACATCCTCATACTCAATTCGAGCACTAAAATAGGCTTCTTTGTACTTTCAAATATGATCCTCTGCATCCTAGTAAGGATGATACTAAAGACAAATCTTGTCTGGATTCTTTGGCAAAGGATGATATGCTACAAAGAGCAAAGGTAATTCAACTATGAAGAATGACATTGTAGGAGGTGCTGGAGGTATCACTGGGGATACATGTGAACTAGGACCAGGACTGTGATGGATATTTGATGTATGGGGTCTAAGTTCGTGAATTGGTAATTCCTCCAAAGGTTCGGTGGATCTCCACCTGGTATTAGGTCTGTGAGCCAAAGCTTCGCAACTTATGACTAGATATGATTATTTTGACTAGATCTTTGCAAAGATCAAGATATTTACTCTTTTAGAGTGTATATTTATGAACAGATGTCTAGAACGATAAAATATTTGCACCATATTTGCAGATGTTGCAAATATTGACTCAAATCTATGAATTTTAGACAAATGATTGTAAAGGTTGGAGTATTTAACCACAAGACTAAGATATTTGCAAATAAATTCCTCAAATTATGAAAGATAAATGGAATCTTTACACAAATACTTAAGATTCAACATATTATTAAGAAATTTTGAAAATACTTTCACCTGTTTATATGGGGAATGATGTCCAGACAACAAATTCTCTAGTTGAATTGCCTGGGCCCTACTTCTAGTGACAATTTATGTTGATCATGATGTTAGTCAGAATAACATAGATAAAGAATTCAAAAAACAAACATTTATCATCTTGAAAAGTATGATCAATTCAGGATGATTTGATAACTCCAATTCTCCGTTAGTTAGGTCTTGACCTTGATAATCTCTTAGTTAGTTTGATGTGCATTGTTTTTTTCCATTAGGGGCCTTACGTTTCTACTTTGAAGTGATTTGCATCCAGATATGTTCTATTTTTTTTGCTTTCTCTGAATTCTCAACAAACAAGGTTAAATCCTATTGTATCTAACCAAATCATGCAAATATTTATGTATGTTTGATCAATTCTTCTGCATATCATTCTTGTTAAATTGATTCATGATGATTTTTATTTAATTCTTCTAAAACTATCTTCAATTCTCTTATCCTAAACCAATTTCTACTTAATTTCACTTCTGCACTATAAATAAGTTCAAATAATGTGCTTGTAATCATGTATTTCCATGATTTGTACCATTATTCATGTTCATTTGCATGATATTTGTTATTTTGTATGCACTTTATTTGAATATTCTTAAGATCTTCATGTGTTTATGGATATCATCATATTATATGATGATCTGCTTGTTATTTTCTATGTCTTTGCAGTTATGATAATGATTTGATGAAATTAAAGAAATAGAACTAAATATTTTTAAATTTACTAAAATAAATTGAATTTTCAGTCATTGATCCACATATATCCTTGTTACTATCATGAAGAGAAAGAAATCAAACCCTATTTTCACTAGGTCATTCCACAACTAGATATGATTGATGCTAACTGTATACTAAAAATTTGGATTAGCTGAAATGATGAAACAAAGACATGCATTACCCAAACCCAAAACTTCAATACACCTCAAATGATATGTGCAAGATGACGACTTGATTGATACCTGCAAGATGATGAATGCAATATGAAGAAATATGCAAGATGGAGATGGAAATAGATGCAAGAGAGAGATTGATGGATATGGTTGAATGTTGGTTGCTCAAGATTTTGGTAGCATAACAATATGAAATTAGATTGCATCCCCCCAAATGGCTTTGAGGAGGCTAGGTTTATAGGAAAGACCTAGTTAGAATGGATGGACAAGATCAATTAGGGTTTAGATGATATGGATGGCTAGGATTGATTAGGTTTCCTTGCACATCAAGAAAGCGTAGTCATGTGACAAGTGTGTGAAGGAGAATGAAAGGAATCCAATTCAAATAATTTATTTGAATTAGCTTGCACATGTGACTTGTATTAAATATAGATGTACTACCCCACATGAGACAAATAGGGAAGTGGACAAGTGTTTTCATGTGATGAAAGGTGAGACATGTGACTAGGTGCAATTCATTAAATAAATGGGATTTATTTAATTAATTGGGAATGTGATCAATTGGGATTAATTAAATAAAGTGGGTTTATTTAATTAATCAAGAAGGTGATTAAGTTAGACCAATGTGATTAAGATGAACTGGGATGAACTGGGACCTAGGGATAAATGGGATTAAGTGGGATGAGGTTAGATGAACTAGGATGAACTAGGACCTAGGGGAACATATACAAGTTCACGTCGATAATGTGTTGTGTAACTAGGACCTAGGGCAAAGACATACAAGGTCATGTGTAAACAAGACCTAGACAATTTTTAGTGTCTACATTTGCCCCTCTTTGAGATGATGTTGCGAGATGATAAGATTTAAGCCGAGTAACATCATTTCAAAGAAGTTAAGGAAACAGATAGAAGAAAAGGATAGGGTGATGATGCCCCCTCGATAGGATAGGCGGGTTGGACAAACATGGGTATGATCTCAAAATGAGAGTAATGGAAAAAGATAAAGGAATGGATAGAAGAAGGGATGGATGTGTTATGCTGCAATAAAGGTGAGCAACCATGATGTTTGATATATCATGAGATGTTATGCACTAGGGTATAAGGACCAAGGTGACGATGTGTCTCATGCCCCAGCATAATACAACCTTGTCTATATACAAGATATGAATATTAGCTGGGATGATACCAATGTGATACAAATGAAAGATGAAAATGATAACACACACAAGCAAGCAAGCAAGCAGGCACAAATGATTTAAAATAGACAAGGTATTGCCTTTGTCAAGCTGTAAACCAATGATTGATTAATTGATTTGGTTTACAACAAGATCAGGATCAAGACCATTGATTGCAATTGGATAATCTGACAAGCTTGATTAACATGATTGGCATGGATTAAGGATGACTTGCATTTGGATCATTGCTTGGAATTTTGAAGAAGAATTATTTAAAAAACGTAATTGAATTGATTTAAATGATGAAATGATGGAGTTGAATAGAAGAAGTGATTTGAAGGATAGATATGATTTGATTTGATTGGAAGAAAGATGAAAGATGGAAGAGGGGATCTATCACCTAAATCTATGCACTTCCTTCGTGCTCCAAATTGCCTACATACCCTATATCCATGGGATCAAGGCACTTAATGATAAAGATGATATGTAGTTCTAATTTGTGTTTTATTGATGGTAATGATGAAGGTGAATGGATTGATCAGGTGATGGATTGATTGGGATTGATTGAATGATGTTATTTTATTTTCTTTTGATTGTTTGATAGATTGGATGATTGATAGATTGGCTTGATTTGATGATGTGATTGGACTTGTTTTGATAGATTTTGATGTTATGGATTATTTGATAGATGGTTGATCTTATTGCTTAGATATTTTTTTTTGTTGGATATTTGATTTTTTTGTCTTTTTGGGAATATTTGATTTTTTTGTCTTTTTGAAATGTTTGATTTTTTTTGGGTTTTTGGGAATATTTGATTTTTTTTGGGTTTTTGGGAATATTTGATTTTTTTTGTGTTTTTGAAATATTTGATTTTTTTGGATTTTTGAGAATATTTGATTTTTTTGGATTTTTGTATGTTGTATTTTGTATTTTTGAATATCAATGGATTTACAATTTGAGTAGCTTGTATGCTAGATACTAATGACAAGGGGAACCAAGTCTAGGTGCAAGGGAATGAATGGGATTGGACAAAAGGATGGATGATAGTGGATGGATGAAAGGATCATGATAAATGGATAGGATAAAAGGATAGGCTATGGAATGGAATGGATGCATGTGTAAGGGAGCAAGGATGTGATCTCCAAGGACTATGTTGCATAGGAATAACATGCCCCAATCTAGGTAGTAGACTAGGATTTTTTAGGACAATTCTTAAGGCAATAGGATGACAGGATTTGACATGACAAAGCTTATGACTTGGATGATAGGGTTCATTTGGAAAGGATGAGGTATGTCAATGGATATCCAAAACACTTGTCAATAGTTGTCCCTAATCTTTGTCAAGATCAAAAGAGGAAGGGAGAATGAATGGATGCAATGTGATAGGTATGTATATGGAAATGGTATGAAAATGGTATGATAGTTTGGAAAAGGATGAGACAAGGTGCCCCAAGTGTAAGTGACATAGAAGATCAACCTACACATGACGCCTATTTGCTAGGTTTTCATAATGGTACTTATCCAAGGTGCCTGTTTACTAGGTTTTCACCATTGGACGAAAGGATTTCTCTTTAGTTCTTTTTTTTTCTTTTTTGACTTTTTTTATTTTTTTGAATGGGAAAAGGGGGGATATGGATGGGTGGGACTCAAGTGTCTAGTTCCATGTAATGTTATAGTCCCATTAGAGAAGGATGTCATCACAAATGGACCATGTCAAGTCATTATGCTCAAAATGTTGGTAGGGAAATGGCATGAAACTGAGATGGGTAAGCTAGATAGTGGATTATGATATGGATTATAATGGACTTATGCAAAAGCATGGATCATAGGAAGGTGATGGGGGAGTTATGTAGGATAATGAGTGAATGATGGAGTGATGGAGGTATGGAAATGAATCATGACCAATGGCTTCACACACCGTGTTAAACATGGAAGATTTTGATTGGATGGTGGTGTAGGAAGCAATGGTGTTGTTTTCTTAGGAGATGGATGATTTAGGACTTTTGGAACCCACATGGACTTAGTATTTTTGTGATTTTTGATTTTCATGTGGGATGTTCGAAATGTTTGAATGGAATGGTATTTTTGAATGGAGGGAGATGGTTGGGATTTTTGAGAGGTGAATGCCTCATTTGACTTGATTGATTTTTGTTTAGGGACCCATATCATTTTAGTTTTTGAATTTGCTTTTGGAGGTATGGGCTTGGATGGATTTTTGAATGTACCTTGCTTTGAATTTTTGGATTGATTTCCTAAGGCATTAAGACCCTTAGGATTTGTGGATTTTTGAATGGAGACATCCAAATGTTTATTTTTGAATCCCATAGGTTTGATGGAATGAGTGAAAGCTTTATGTTTAGACAATGTGTGCATTTGTTGGTCATGATTAGGATTGTAAGGGTACTATGGATAAATGGATAATTAGGTGTTGGTAGAAGTGGAGGCACAGTAGATAAAGGGAGGTTAGGAGTTGGAAGCAATGGAGGTAAAGTGGATGATGGAAGGTGAATAGTCACATGCTTTTGACATTTGTAGGATGAGGGAGGTGGAATGGCAACGTATGTTTTAGGAATATGATGGGGTTTATGATGGAAGGAAGTGGATTTAGGAAGTGTGGAGGAAGTAGCAACATAGTTAGATTGTTGACCTTGGGGTGTGTATCCAAGGCCAAATGAGCGAGGAGAGACCTTGACATGGATTGGCTCCAAAATGCCTTGTTCGTGTAGGCCTAAACCTTTGCCTAGGTAGTTCATGGAGCATACAATTGACTATAGGACTAGGTGTAGTTTGGATACTAGACTTGAGCTTATTATTGGATGGAGAAGGTGAGGTGGAGGACAAGGGTTGTTTTTGTCCTAGGGAATAACATTCATGGATGAAGGCAGTAAGGCCAAGTGGCTACAATGGTAGATTTGAAATGGAGTTGGTGGTGGATATGGAAGGATGATTAGGATCTTGATCATGTTCATTTAGATCCAAGTTATTTGTTTGATCTTCTATGTTGGCTTGGGGGACAGGTGTCTCATCATGACAAGTGGATATTGTGGGATCATGGCTAGGTGGAGAGGTCTCTTTGCTTTGCATGAAGGCCATGAAACGGGGTGAATGCTCAAGTAAGTCAACAAGACTTTCATTAGATGGAGCATGTAGGTCTTGGGTGTCTTGTTCATAGATAGTTGTGAGGGTATGACTAGGATCAAGTTGTTCATGGATAGGTTCTTCATAGGTATCATCTTGATCATAAAGAAGGTACATGTTATGGATAGATTGGATGGGGATGATTTGATATTGACTAGGACTAGGGCTTAATGTTTTCACATGCTTAAGATTAAACTCTTGACATACCTCTTGGTTTTCTTGAATGGAAGTGGAAGGCTCTTTAATAAGCTTGATAGCTTGTATATCACATGATGGGGTTAGAAGACTAGACAAAGTGTTTAAGGACTCATGAGGAGGCTCAAGAATATGTGTTAGATGGCATGGCAATGTTTTATTCATTTCTAGTAGCCAATGGATCACATCCTTTCCAAGGCTATGGGTGAATGGGCAATATATTGGATGGATGATAATAGTGGAAGTTGAAGGCTTAGGATTAGGATTTGAGCTAGATGGAAAGATAATGGAATTAGAGGGATTGGTTTTATCCAAGACAATCTTACCACAATCTTCTAGGTTCTTGACTAATCTTTGAAATCAAACACAAGTGGATATGGTATGGCCCCTATACCTATGGTATGCACAATATGCATCATCTTTATACCACCTAGGTTTAAACATAGATGGAGAATATGCTCTTAGCGAGTATAGCTCCATCAAATTTGCTTGGACCAATTTCTCTAAAAGTATCTCCATGGAATCTTTTAATGAAGGATTAGTGGAACATGGGGATGAAGGTAATGAAGGAAATGAAGGGCTTGATAAAGGTGTTGGGATAGGACTAGTTAGCTTATGTGTTGGCATATAATTGGATGGTGAAGGTGACTCAAAGGAGGCACTTGCAAGGTTAGTTTCTCCCTTGTCGAAGGATATTAGGTCTTGCATAAGATGACTTAAGTCTATCAATGATGTTTGTTGCAAAAGTGAACTTGGGATTTCTTGGTTCATGTACATAGGTCCATTTGGACTTGCATGTTGTTCTTGTAAGGACATCTGATTGCCATGTGGATAGGTTGGGTGATGAGGTGGCATGATAGGATTTGTAGGTGAAAGGTTTTGTGAGGTGGATTGTTGTGGACATTGGTTGATGTTGGAAGTTTGTTGAGAAAGTAATTGTGATATGAAGGCAATGGAGTTAGGATCATTAGATGGTATTCTTATAGAAGCACTTGTGTTTGTGGTGTTGTTAGGAATAGTGAGAGTGATTTGTGGTATGGATGTGCAGGGTTAGTGTTTGTGGGATTAGTGGAAGATGGAATGGCCCCAAGTTGAACAAGGTATTCCATAAACCTAGTAGGATCCGATTCAAGAACTCTATGTTGATAACTGAGAGGGGGGTGAATCAGTTATCTTAATTATTTCAGCTTTATGAACTTCCTTGACAATTAATGCAACATTAAATCAAATAAGCAAATATAACCATGAAATGGAAATAACATCAATACACATGACACAATGATTTTGATGTGGAAAACCCTGTTAAGGGAAAAAACCATGGGGTGACTAACCCAAGATTGTATTCTTTGTTAGAAGAATAAGATAGTACAAAATGGCAATTGCCAATTAGGGCTTACTACCCAAGCACACTGCTCACAAGAGGCTTACTGCCTACAGTAATTTATACAAGGAAACTGGATACTTGAACTGATGAGAAGCATACACATATCAATATACTGATTTACTGCACTTCATTCTTCCTCTTCTTTGGAGCTACTGTCCTGTCACATACTGGACCTGCCTTACTACCCTTCTACTTTTATTCACACATATACATACACAACACACACCTTCACATCCAAAACCATCTGGTATATATATCCGCACAAAGGATTCCATCCTCTTTCTAGTCGGCAACTGGAATAGTCAATATTTTCCCAAACTCTAGTCTGTCGGCTGAATCCTTTCTTACCAAGTGATGCAAATCAAGGAGATACTTATAGAAGTCATCTAACATGTCAACCAATCATGGATGATACCTTAAGAACCTTGATTACCATAAATATCTCATCTGGAATAATTCTGATGCTCTGTTGATCAATTCTTCCTCTATCTACTCTGCCAAACCAGACCTCAATACTTAGATGCTCATATCTCTTCACTCTTTCATCACTGGAGGCTCAATCCCTAGAATCTATCAATCAAGGTATTCCTCTTGACTCTCCCAAGTCCATACTTTGCAAAGATACTTCCTCTAAGAGATCTGGACCTGATTGTCAGACCTTGTTGCATGCTTTGTTCTTACTTACCAGACCAAAGTATCCTTCAATCTGACTTTTGGTAAAGATACATTGTGTCCTGTGGATGTGTGGAATAGTCTTTGTTGCCATCAATGACAACAACAATGAAGCCACATAGTGTCTCTTGCCAACACTCTATATGCTAGATCTATACAGTCAGTATCTTGCATGAAATCGATAACCTCTTGGTCAAGTGTGGGTGTTGCATTGGGTGATGATGGAATTTGAAGTGAGTTTGATGTGGCATGGATTTGATATGTGGGTGGATTAGTTTGATAGGATGATAAGAGAGATTCCACATAAGGAATGGGTGGATTTATGTGCTTGTTGGGCTTGTTGTGGGATCATTGATATTGGCATAGAACTTGATGTTGTGGGAAATGTTGATATTGTGGTGACACAAGGTCTTCTTCTTTTCTATATAACCACCTAATTTGACTAAGTTTATTAAGCATCCATTTGGTGCCATAAGGATCATTCTCATAGGTTTTGTTTAGAAATGTCACATCCATGTTTACAAGTGGTAGATGTGGAGAATTAATTGGCTAGGTAGAATGATGATGTGTAATGGCTAGAAATGATTATGGTTTTACTTGGATGATGAGGACTATGGTGATGATGATTAGGATGTCGAAGATGACTAGGATGATGAGATTGGATGACTTGAAGGAATTAGGATGAATGATGGTGGAATTATTAGGTTAGGTGACTAGGATGATTTAGGATAATGGTAAGGGTGATTTGGGATAACAAGGTGGGATGCCTTGGATTGAGGTGATTAGGATGAATGGATTGGGATGAAAATGGTTTAAATGAGAAATGTAGGTGATGATGTGGAGTTATTGGGATCAAATTTCAAGACCTTAGGATGATTTGATTTGTTTTTTTAATGGATGGCTCTCTATACTTAAGGTAGACTAATGACACTTAAGTAATAGAGGGTTGATTGGATTGATTCTCTATACTTAAGGTAGACTAATGACACTTAAGTAATAGAGGGTCGATTAGATTGATTTAATTGGATGACTTACTTAAGATAGACTAATGATCTCAAGAAAGTTTGGATAATGGTTGATGATGATCAACTAATCTCTTGATTTTTGATTGGGTTGATTTGGATTTGGATTGGAATGAAAGTAGTTGGGATGTGATTTGGCTTGGAATGATTGGATGATGTGTAATGACTAGGACGATTAGGATGATGTTGATTTGTTGATGTAGAATGAGGAGGATATGATTAGGATTGGGTTAGAATGAATTTGATGTGATGATGATTAGAATGAAGGGGATTTGATTAAAATGGGGTTGATGATGATGTGGAGATGATTTGGAATTAGCTTTGATGATTGGATGATGTGTGATGACTAAGATGATGTTGATATGATGGGATGATGACTAGGATGATTAGGGGTTGATTAGAAAGAAGGTGGTTTGGAATGATGAGGGTTTGAACTATGGTGACTTGGATATGATTAGGAATGAAGTGGCTAAGAATGGGTGATTAGGATAAATGTGAATGGATTTGAATGTGCTGGAAGAATGAGTTGAATGACTTGTCTTATGTGTTTGGTGTTTAGCTTGATTCAACAATGTTCAATCAAATGATGACACATGTACAAACATGATTCACTCACGCAAGACACATAAGCAATTTTTAATTTTGAAGTGGAAGAGTGTAATGATAATTAAACAAGTACACATGGAAGACACATCAACAAGCCTATTGTCTAGTTTGAAATATGGTATGGCCAATTAGGTTTTGGACTATGTTTACACGAGGTTGACTAGGAATTTGAAAGCAAAATCCTACCACACAGCCGGGAGAAAGGGGTAGCCCACCCTTCACCTTCACTTCCCAAAGGTATAAAGTTCTTTGGTGCTTCGCCAAGAATGACAAGATTCCAACTCCCAATGATGGTGTCTTTTGATTTAGCCTCGATTAAGGTCGTCCCTTGGAGTGGTGTGTCTCCAAGCAATCCTCCTAAGAAGGGTAAACAAAAACAAACCAAGTGAGGTGTTTTTGATCTCCAAGATCACCATGCGGTGCGAGGAGAGAGCATACACACGCACACTTGATTCACAGTCACACTTGTAAATTGACCCTTAGAAAATGAAATGTGAGGTGTGAATATGAATGCATAAGAGGTGTTTTTGATTCTCAAGATCACTTGAAGCACATGAGAAGAGCATACACACCCCTAATCACATGGAAATTCATCAAAAAATTTAAGCACTAGTTCTTTTTAAGCCCAAATCAAAATGTGAATGAAAGACAATGGTTCATTTTATGCCCAATTTGATGTGTGAATGTAAGCAAGTTGTTCATTTTAAGCCCAAAGTCCAAATGTGTGGTCAAACAAGATTAAGAGATGAAAGATTAGAATGCATGCACCTAATTAATTCTCTATCCAAGTTGCTGTGTATGCTGATCCTGATGTTGTTCCAGCCCTGTAAGGTCACCTGCAAGCCACAAAGTTGAGAAAGAAGCAAGTAGACTAGCTAAGAAGACCATTATATTGAAAAGATGAAATCTGATAAAAACTGATGAAAATGGATTGATACAAAAAAATAAGTTGCATGAACAAATTCTATATGAAATTCTATGCACTTTGAAAAAACATTTCCCAAAAAATTGATCAAAATTGCAAAAGTTATGTGCGTTTGAAGTTTAAAAGCACCTTTGACTTTGACTACAAAAAAAATGCAGGAAAATGGTATAGTCACCTGATAAAATCACCACCATTGTGAAGTGCTATAAATCCTCTCTCCAATGACTATTTTTTTTCAAAATTTTGCCTCTGTATGCTCTAGTTATGTGAGTTTGAAAAAAAGTGCCTCCTTTAGGGTTTTACGGATCAAAGGGGCAAATCTAACTATTAGGAGGTAACTGCTGGCGGTTAGGTACCTAGTAGTCACATGTGGTGGTTTACAAACCCCAGCCAAGGTTGGTGGTGTAAAGTTTAAATGGGCCCTCGGTTGTCCATATGACCAAGGGGCAAGGGTTTACAAAAAATAAAATAAACAAGAGAATGAAGGGGTTTTTGCCCTACCCCCCTTGCCATAGCTACTGGTCATAGGCACGACTAAAATACTCTAGGCACGAGACCTAGGTGACCATGAGAATGGTCGTTGACCAGGGTTTATTGGACAGTAATGATTGTGACAATGGATTTATGAAAGGCGACCGACGGATTTGTTACCGATGACGACGAGTCTTGAGGACGAAGGCAACTAAGGTTCGGAGATGGCGACCAGGGCTTGTTGCAGAGTCCAGAATGACAGTGATAACATTTCAAAGGTGGCAACTAGAGACTCATCGCCACCAATGGCAGCAAATGTAGTGGTGACTGCAAGATAGGGTGGAGGTCGAGAGATAACGTGGACTGGTGGATAAAGCGTATGTAGGTGAATGGAGATCTGTAGGCTACAGAGGAGCTCAGGTGAGTGGAGTTTAGGTTTTTGGTGAGTATCAGGAATTTGGTGCTTAGGGTTTATGGACAACCCTAACAAAGTCAACTGATATTAAAAGAAACACAATTAGCTTCAAATCTTAAAATAAAATACCCTGCCTTCCCTACAAAACACACTCAAACCAAATAATGCATCCATCCTGCAATCAAGAAACATAGAGCATGCAATCAAACAATGAAAAACCCACAATCAGATTCAAAACCCCCTACACAGGAATGGTACGGTATGTCCATATGAAATGGATCCATACAGTATGAACTGCTATACTAAAAAGAAATTTGGCCAATAACAAAAAATTTCACAGTGAGCAAAACTAGTCAAATTTTATGTCGATTTTCATTTTTTAGGGCTCCTGATCACAATGGTGTAGTCAATTTTCACCCAAGACACAACCTCCAATAGATCACCCCCAAAACTTGCAAATTTTGATCAAACTAGGGTTAGGAAAAATGCAAAATTTTGACAACAAAACCTGCAAAAAAGAGAGTTATAACTGCTGGCATGCCAAAATGTATACTAGAAATTTGGATTAGCTGAAATGATGAAACAAAGACATGCATTACCCAAACCCAAACCTTCAATACACCTCAAAATGATATGTGTAAGATGACAGCTTGATCGATACCTGCAAGATGATGGATGCAATATGAAGAAAGATGCAAGATGGAGATGGAAATCGATGCAAGAGAGAGATTGATGGATATGGTTGAATGTTGGTTGTTGAAGATTTTGGCATCATAACATTATGAAATTAGATTGCATCCCCCCAAATGTCTTTGAGGAGGCTAGGTTTATAGGAAAGACCTAGTTAGAATGGATGGACAAGATCGATTAGGGTTTAGATGATATGGATGGTGAGGATTGATTAGGTTTCCTTGCACATCAAGAAATCATAGTCATGTAACAAGTGTGTAAAGGAGAATGAAAGGAATCCAATTCAAATATTTTATTTGAATTAGCTTGCACATGTGACTTGCATTAAATGCAAGATGTACTACCCCACATGAGACAAATAGGGAAGTGGACAAGTGTTGTCATGTGATGAAAGGTGAGACATGTGACTAGGTGCTATTAATTAAATAAATGGGATTTATTTAATTAATTGGGAATGTGATCAACTGGGATTAATTAAATAAAGTGGGTTTATTTAATTAATCAAGAAGGTGGCTGATAAGGGCGTGGTTCGGTGGTTAAGTCGCTCGGTTGTAGTGGCAGCCACTAGAGTTCAAACCCCCGCTGGGCCAACAAGCTCACAGGCATTACGCCTTCGCTGGGCCAACGAGCTCGCGGGTTTGAAGTGTTCTGGTTAGGGGATGAGGTCCCCCATTTTGTGGCCTCACCGGTTCATTGCTCCGAGCAAAAGCATTCACATGGAGCCAGAGGGCGTGTCGCACCAGCGTCGCCAGTCACATTAAAAAGTTTACCAAGTGCATTATCTTTGCCGATGATGGCATGGTTTGGTGGTTAAGTCACTCGGTTGTAGTGGCGGCCACCAGAGTTCAAACCCTCACTGGGCCAACAAGCTCGCAAGGCTTTACGCCTTCGCTGGGCCAATGAGCTCGCAGGTTTGAAGTGTTCTTCCTAGGGGATGAGGTCCCCTAGTTGTGGCCTCATCGGTTCATTGCTCCGAGCAAAAGCATTCGCGTGGACCTGGAGGCCGTGTCACACCAGCATCGCCGGTCACGTTAAAAAGTTTACCAGGTGCATTTAAAAAAAAAAAAATTAATCAAGAAGGTGATTAAGTTGGACCAAGGTGATTAAGATGAACAAGGATGAACTAGGACCTAGGGGAACATATACAAGTTCATGTCGACAATGTGTTGTGTAACTAGGACCTAGGGCAAAGACATACAAGGTCATGTGTAAACAAGACCTAGACAATTTTCAGTGTCTACACTAACTTCAAAGGAATGGAATGAAGACAAGATGCACTGACTAAGATGCACTCCAAGGGATGCAGCAAATCAAAGTAACATTTCTAGAATGCATCCATAGATTATGTTAGTACAGTAAAAATTTGAAATTTTTACTATATCCTTACCCCATCATATTTTAATAAATCCTGAAGAATATCCCAAAAAGACCATAATAAAAATTTTTTCTCACAAGGTGTCTATGGATGAGCAGTGCCAAATTTCATCAAAATCAATCCATCGGCAAGAGGTTGTGTTGTTTACACCGATACATAAGGATCGTTTGAAAACAACCATCGGCGTGAGAATAGAGATCAGAAAAAGAATTATGGAAGTCAGCGATGGAGTGAGTAATGCCGATGACATTACATCGGCAAGAAAGGCAAGTGGTCATGCCGATCGGTATGACAAATACCTATCGGATAAATTTTTAAAAGTTGCCCCGACGGTATATATTATACCAATGAAGCATTTCGCCAGGAGTCTCACCGAACATCCTGTGGGGGTAACGAAGCAAATAGTCATCGGTGAGAAATAAACTATCGAGATAGCAAACAAGTAAGTTTTCGATGATTAGAGTCTTAGCGATAAGAAAGCTTTCGGCGAGACTCACAGTGATACACATCTATCGGGATGACTCTGCATAAGAGAATTAGGTCTCGCTGATTCACTAGTCACGGCGATCAAAAGGCATTGGTAACACTTCAACATACTCTGTCCAATGAAGGATATGAAAAGGGCCATCGGGGAGATGATTTGAATCGGGATATCTTGATTTAGCTATCCCGATAGTGTATGTCATTCCGATAAAGATAAAGTCCATATATGAAAATGACTATCGGTGAGACAATAAAGATCGAGAGAACATAATTTTATTACCCCGATAGTACTAATCATCCCGATAAGCAAATCATATCGGCGGGACTTGCTATATCGCAGAGAGATCTAAAATACTTGGCGATGAGAGAAGTCATGCTGATGGCCGCGCCCACTTAAAACATGACATTACATAGCGTCGGGAATACAACCAAGGGGTCACACCGATTGACTGTTCGTGCCATAAAAAATGTTGAGGTCGCCCAGACATTTCAAAAATCACACCGATAAGCAGAGTTATGGCGATGTGACACTTCACAGCGATGAACATTGAATTGATCAGGTGATTAATACAAACGAGTATGAAATTCATATGATCACTATAATTGCAAAAAACCGTCCGAAAGGAGAATACAGAGGAATTCTTAGGGCAAAAGCAGAGGCTTCCAATTCCAGCCACCGAACAACAGGTACACCTACACAAACCATTATATTGCCTGTATTTGAATTTCCTGCCAAAGTTTTAAAATGGAAATTCCAGGAAAGGGAAAAGGAAGAAAGTCACAAGGGGAAACCAGTAAGCCTAAAAAATAAAAAACTGATCAAACCCTTGAAGAAAAAGTGAAAGATAGAAAACTAAATCAGGACCTGATTGATCAACTGCCTGGGTCAACTCCCAAGGCCAGGAGGTCTGCCCAACTCAGAGCAGAAGTAGAAAAATTGGAAGATAAACATAAACGCCTGGGAGATATCTGGACCCCAATTTGGGGGTATGAGCTTTTCAAATTTCACCATAATAGATGGTTTAGAAATGCTCCTGTGTCAAACCCATGGCACATGAATTTAGGCAAACTGGTTGTACCTAATGTATTCTTGAATGTAGAGCTCCTTCAACTACTAGCTAGACATTACAACTCAGGCCTAAAAGCTATCTGCAACCCTCAAGGAGAACCAATTGTACACCTGTCAAAAAATGCTATTTGTGAGGTGTATGATTTAGATGATTTGTGCACTGTCCCTATTGTTTATGAAGATTTGGATAAAGAATATTGGAGAATGGATACAACTTACAATGGATGGAGGTTACCCATTCATAGGCCCAGGATTGAAGGAGAAGTGATACCCTTGACTGAGAATGATGGCCCTCCCTTTCATGTAGCCATTTTTGAACCATACATACAATATACTTACTATTCTGTAGGCCAAGTCCTTGGCTCAGAGGTCCCTGAGTTCATGACTATTCCTCTAATGGTCATAGCCTCTGATATTCAATGTCACAATGCCAGGCAATTTGATTATGCCTCCTATGTTGCAACTAGAATAGACTCTGGTCTATCTGCAATAAAAAACAATGCTCCAGCATGCTCTTTTGAGCATTACTCGATGCTTATGCATATGGTGTTATACTATGGCCAGGAAGTAGGATTGTGGCCAAGTGAGTTTCAAGTTGTTGCTGCGGATAAGAAAGGGGAAAAGATACCTATACAAATGTGGACCAGAGTCTGGGATAGCAGGTATGCCAACTCCAGCTATGCTCAATTTGAAGAGCATTGTGTTAAAGTGCTATATAAGTATTTCAGCCATCCTTGTGAATATTCAATTTTGAATGAAATAAAAAGGTTCCTCAGGCCTAAAGATTTTGGTGGTCCCCCTATTGTCACTCATAATTGGGGAGACTGGTACTGCTTTGAGGATGCCACTATGATCAGAGTTTATGGATTTGAGGATACTCCTTTTATATTGCCTAAAACTGTCTCTGACAGACTTGCATATTTAGAAATAATTAGGCAAATGCATTGTTCGAATGTGATGCATCTAAGTTCACATGATAAACAATCATTCATGCCCAGCACTTTGTGTTTTGGTGATTCTACTGTGGTTTCAAAAGAAGGATACAATCTCATTTTGGATAAGCTAATGCATTATAACATGGTGACTACTGAGGTGAGGAAAGGGTTTGACCCTGAAGGTTTCATTGACTCTGCTAGAAGAAAACAAAATCTTAGTGGGTACATGCACATACATTATCCACATGATGATGTCATTAGAAATTTGGAAGAGGCTGAAGTCGACTTGGTGGTAGAGAAATATAACAGAGATTTAAATGAAAAGAAAAAGCAGTTGGCAGAAGTTGAAGTGGTATCCTCTGAAGATGAAGAATTGACTGAACAAGAGCAGCCACAGGATAAAACAATAGAAATGTCTAAAAGAAAGATGCAACAATATCAGCCTCCAGTTGTGCTACATGATGAGGAGGGGTCTGCTGATGAAGATCCACGACAAAAGGCTTATGATTCTTTCATTTCAGATGATACATTCATTCAGTCAAAGGAATTTAAATCATTCCTGTATAAATACAAAGGAAAAGAAATTAGAGAATCAGTAGATGATGTTTCTACTGATAATGAAAAATAGTTATTAGATATGTTGAAGCAAACAGTAGATAAAGAAATGTAGGACATGACACCTAGCAAGGGTAGACAGTTACTCAAAGATGCAGGGGTTATGATTTTTCCTGGTTTGGATTTAAATTCTGCTCTGGTTTTTGATAGCTTTTTGAATAATGCTAATGACAAGTATAAGCTTACTCTAGAAGGAGTTAACGAAGTATATATGGGAACTAGATACAATAATGATGAAAATTCTTTGATGATATGGGCGTTGTATCCTCCCCATAAGAAGACGGCCATCATAGACACTGAAAAAACTTTTGGCCATGTTATGACTTTCAGAGCAGGTGAGACTGACCCTATAATTATTGCAGACATTGGTATCAATGTTGCAAAGTTAAATAAAGCACAAGCTCAGATGCTGATCAAAGAAAGAGATTCTTATAAACTGAATTGTGAGAGATTAACAAAAGAAAATGATTATTTGAAGGATGTTGTTAAGAGTACCTTTGGCCAATCCACAAAAAGAATAACTCAGGGTGAGAGCTCACAAGGTAGTCAAGTAATATCCCCTGATCAGGCTGCACAAATTTAGATAGACGCATTTGTTACAGTACTGCAGAGCAGGTATGCAAATATGGTACGGTGGTTAAACCA
The DNA here is from genome assembly GCA_027924645.1 of Cunninghamia lanceolata. Classification (NCBI taxonomy): domain Eukaryota; kingdom Viridiplantae; phylum Streptophyta; class Pinopsida; order Cupressales; family Cupressaceae; genus Cunninghamia; species Cunninghamia lanceolata. Next base: position 3,999,961 of record BSBN01000278.1, read on the forward strand.
GTTTTGGGATAACTACTCAGAAAATCATAAAGCAGTCAAAGAACATGAGAGGCTTGATAAGAGGATACAGGAGAAAATGATTGAGTTACAAAACAGAAGTGCCACTGATGGTACAGATATCTCTGATGCAAGAGCATTGTTCAAACAGCACCAGAATTATTGTGACAAACTTAAAGCTGATGCTAAGGAAGGGACTGATGCCTCAAGCGCAGGAGTTCCTAGGATATTCAAAGATAATGGAGAGGTGAAGAGCAAAGAAGAATGGACTGTTGATTGTCAGGTTATATTGCATAAAGCCACAGGAGCTCTGAAAGATAAAGCCTCTGCATCTAAAGAAGCTTGCAAACAATTGGAGGAGATGGTAACTCTTGATGTAATTACCAGAAGTGCTATTGAACTTACTGATTCTCACCGCGATCAAGAGTACCTAGATCATCTGGCTAAAGTTTATTTATGGCTGAATAGAGCCTAATTACGCTTATGTAATTGTTGTTAATACTTGTTAAGTTCCCAAGAGACTTATTGAAGAGTTGTATCTCTTCATAGAAATATCTATATAAGTTTAAACAATCGATGCTGAAATGATCATCAGCAGTAGAAGATATTCATATATACATAATATACAATGTCTCAAAGTGACTATGTTGCATATTTTATTTGAAGAAGAAGTTTGAAGTTCTCTGATTCAGTGTTTCTGTCTTGGTATCAGTTGTCTGTTGAAAATATTCAATTGTGTGGCTGTCTCCATTTCTGCATTTCCTTGTTATTCAGATTAAGATATCAAGTATATAGTTAATCTGTCATTACACACTTGCTGTATCTGTGTGATTAATTTGGTTGGTGTCCATCTGAGGAATTAAACCCTTCTAATTTAGTCGCAGTAACCTGGAAGTAGTAAGTTGGGATTACTAAGTAGAGCCATATAATTAGGATTACCATTCTGTCTCCAGAAAATATTATCTATTAATCTTGCCCATTCATTTCATTTGGTTCCTTCAAGTAAGGATTAAAATACCTTCTGGTGAATTATAAGATAATTGATTATATTGGTTGGATTGCTAAGAAGAGTTTGTCAATCACTTTCTTGCACGTTTATACAAGCTATAAACCAAAGCTGTGCCAAGCAATTAGAATTATTACCATTAAGAAACTACTGGTCTAGGTCCTTCAAATTGACTCTGTTACCCAACAAGGCACTGGTCTCATTCAACTCATTATTTAAAACCTTTTACCTTGATATTGCTTATACAATTTCTACCAATCATTTATTAAACATTATACATAGAATTAAGTAGTCAGCTTTTTCATCTATCTTACATCCTGTGCCATTGTAGATAGATCTAGTTAGTCCACTCATCCACACTCAGACCGCTTTAATATTTCAAGGTTCACCCACCTAGGTGTAGCAGGACCTAAAGTGTAGGAAATCATCAAACCTTGAAGGTTGATTTCGTCAAGTTAGTTCAAAAACGTTGCAAATCCAAACATAGAGCTTGGCATCCTCTTAGGATTAGCAACCTGCATTTTTGAGACCTAACAAATTGGCGACTCTGCTGGGGACTAGTAAAAGACCTTAGAAAGTAATTCTTTCCTTTATAGAGTCAATTCAGAAAATTTAAGTTGGTAACTCTGCTGGTGACAAGAACCCTACAGATAAAATATAAACTTTTCCTATTTAATAGGTGGCGACTCTAGTTACAATTATAACAAAAAATTCAATATCAAATGGATGGTAGGAGATCCAAGATGGAAGGCAAAAATTTGCAGTCATCTCCACCACTTAGAAACATTTCCAAAAGAAATGTGAATCCAAAGTATTCCCACCGAGATAATAATCTAGACATCCAAGAGAATGATTCAGAACAAAATATTGCAATTCACAACAAATTCACACCTCTGCATGATTCAAACGAAAACCTCAGTGGAGCAACTGATGATATTTTGGCAAGGTACAGACCCACTCCTCAAGAACAGCGAGATCATGATGCAAAGGTCATGAGGGATATTGATAGGAACCAAGCTGAACATGATTTCAAGATCTCATTTGACCAGGGAGAAGAGATAGGATATGAATTTTCAAATCAGGGAATGAATGACAATCCAGAACATTAGGAAATAAATAATCAAGACATGAGTGATGAGCAACAGGAAATACTCATGCTCAGGAAAGAACTTGAAAGGTACAAGATACAAGAAGAAAAGGAGTTGTTGCAGCAAGAAATTCAACAGAGAAAAAATAAAGCCAAAACAGCTCCCCCAAAATATGTACCTCCGCATAGAGGGAATATTTCAAGAAATACACAGCAAAATACAGGTGGTTTTCAAAATTCACATGCTTCTGGAAGTCATCAGAACACTATTCCCCAAAACCCTAGATCACCTCCCATACGTAATGCATCTCAACATATGGCAAATAATTACCCACCCCCTGGTCAACAATATTATAGGGCACAAAATCAACACATAAATCCCCATATGAACCAACATCAACAATATGCATATCATCAGCCACCAAGTGGATATAATTACTATCCCAATCCACCACCTCTTAATTTCCCTCCCCAAAACCTTGCTAATATATGCAGTCAATTTGATTTAACTGGATATCAGTTATATCCATATCCTATGGATAGTACTTGGAGAAACATGGTTCCCAAGTTTACTGGAAACAATGCACTATCTGCAGAAGATCATATAAGAAGTTTTAATGCTTTTGTACAGGATATAGGTATGGATTGGGAAGACATTAGAATGAGGTTATTTATGATGTCCCTCACTGAAGATGCCAGAGATTGGTTTAATAGCTTGCCCGATGCATCAATCAATTCAATAACTGATTTCCATAACCAGTTTAAGGATTAGTATGGTAACCAATACGCTCCTGAGTTTGCACTACATGAACTAATAAGTATACAGAAGTATCAAAACAAATTAGTGTTTGATTTCAACCTGAAGTTTTCCAAGTTACATAATAAGGTACCACATGGAGCCAAGTTATCTGACCAGGCAGCATTGAGTATCTATATGAAAGCATTTGACCCCAAAACAGGATATGAACTCAGAAACAGGTGTCCTGCAACATTGGCCGAAGCACAGAAAGTAGCCATAACTATTGAAAATAATAGGAAGGCTGCAGGAATGGTCAGTAAAAGGGAAAATCATAGAAATCTTCAGAATCCAAATGCTCAACAGATTAAACCAGAGGGTTAGCATAGGCATGATAGACCTAGGTTACATGATATGCCTTACAATACAAATTGGAAGGATGGAAGACCTATTGACAACAATAGAAAGCAACCATATGGAAAGGATACTCCTGATCCCTTGAAGAGAAACATGGCACATATGGCAGAAAATAAACCTTGGTGTTTTGTATGTAACTTACCACATTCACCTGAATACTGTGAGGTAGCTAAATCAATACAGCAAGAGGAAATGCTATACAGCTATAATAGGGATAATCACACCATCAATATGATGCAGGATACACCATGTGTAGTAATAGAAGATTATTCTTCTTCAGAAGAAGAAGGATATGAGTATGATGAAGGGAACCAAAAGTATCATATTAACATGGGAGAACAGCAGGTATTCTCAGAGCAGGAAGATAGTTGTAACAACAAGTCATGTGGTCAATGGAGAAAACCTACTGAGGATGAAAGAGAAGCTCTCACAGTGGCTGTAGTGGCTCAAGCTCGAAACACTTATAACTTAAGGAATAGAACAACAAATGTTGGGCAAGGAACTCCTGGAAGTGTATTTATAAAAGACCAGAATAACAAAGAAAATAATACAAAATCATCACCTAAAGAACCAGAAAAGGGGGATAAAAATAAAATGAAAGGAAATCAAGAAAAAGAAAACACAAAAATAGAAAAGAATGACCAGATCATAACCCCTTCTTTCGACATTGCATAGGCAGTGTCTCAGGTGAAGATATCAGTCCCACTCCTAGAGATGATGAAAATAGATAAATATAGGAGTACAGTTGTCAAGATGATTTCTGATACACCAAATCCAAAACATAAAGGGTTTGAAAAAACAACAAATAATGTGCATCAGGAAAATTTTAAGATGCCTGAGGTATACCTTGGTGACACACTTACAAAAAATCCCTCACAGGTAGATCCATTCTATACTACACTAGTAATCAAAAATAGAATAGTCAGGAATTGTATGATTGATTCAGGTGCTGCTATGAATATCATGCCTATAGCAGTGATGAAAGAATTAGGGATGTGGGTTGATACTACTTATGGCCAGTGTTATGCAATGGATAACAGATCTATTCTAGTAGTTGGTATTATGAAAGATGTAGAGATAAAACTTGCTTCACATCCTGAAGCAACATATAACATTGACATCACTGTGGTTGATATCCCACCGTATTATGGAATGCTGCTATCAAGACAATGGGCTGCAATGGCAGGAGGCAATGTTCAATTAGATCTATCATATGCCACCATACCAGTAGGTGACAAGGAAATCAAATTGTGTAGAGAGCCAAGGTACGACAATATTATAGAAAGAATGGATCGGCATCAGGTGAATTTCTTTTGTGACACAGATTTAGGAGTTTTCAAAGTTGGAGAAACTACCCCAGAATTGCATAACACTGACCCAATACACACTGAATCTATGAAAAGAGAGAGTGATTTGTGGAAAATGTATTTTGATGGTGCATGCAGCAAGATAGGAAATGGGGCCGGAGTAGTTTTTATCTCACCAGGAGGTAAAACATTCAAATACTCTTTCCTATTGACATTTGAATGCACCAATAATGTAGCTGAATATGAAGCCCTGCTCATTGGCCTAAACATAGCCACCAAATACAAAATAAAAAAGTTGGCTGTCTTCGGTGATTCTGAACTGGTCATCTCCCAAGTAAGAGAAAAATATTTATCTAAAAATAAAAGATTAAGACAGTACAGAAATGCAGTTTGGGACAGTGTTGAATTATTTGATGCCTTTTCAATCAGCTGGGTTGATAGGTCTAAAAACATTATGGCAGACTTTTTAGCAAACATTGCATTAAAGAGAGATGATGTTACATTAGGAGGGATCACAGAAGTAGAATTTAAAACTAGACCTACCATCCCTGATAATATATAGAATTGGCAAGTGTTTGATAGCGATGCTGATATAATCAACTTCTTACATTGTGCTGATTATTATGAAAATCAAGAAATTGATTTCAGTGCATTTGTGGAGGAACACGATGGGAAGGAAACCCTTTTTGGCCAAGAAGTGGTCCAACTAAAGACAAATAAGATACCCAAAGGACTTATTGCATTAGAAAAAACATTTGATGGCCATGACAGGTATAAAAAGAAAGACACACCAGTGGTACCTAGTAACCTTGAAGAAATCAACTTGGGGACACAAACAACTCCAAAAAATGTGTATATTGGAAAAAGTCTTGACCCAAAAATCAGAAGCAGACTTATCAACCTGCTCAGGAAGTACAGACATGTGTTTGCTTGGTCATATGATGACTTAAAAGCATATAGAGAGGATCTATTTCAACATGAGATACCACTGAAGCAAGACGCTAAACCTTTCAGACAGAAGCAGAGACCGATTAATCCTACACTAGCCCCTAAAATGTTAGAGGAACTTACAAAGTTAAGGGATGGAGCTATAATCAAACCTATTAGACACTCTTCCTGGGTTTCAAACTTAGTGCCTGTCAGGAAAAAGAATGGTGACATTAGACTATGTGTGGATTTCAGAAACTTGAATAAATCTTCCCTCAAAGATAATTATCCTCTTCCCAATATGGAGGCAATATTGCAGAAAGTTACTGGGTGTGAATTGCTATCCATGATGGATGGTTTCTTTGGCTACAATCAGGTAAAAGTTAAGGAGTCTGAACAATTTAAGATGGCATTCACCACTCCGTGGGGAACATATGTGTATTTGAGAATGCCATTTGGATTAACTAATGCAGGAGCAACATTCCAGAGAGCGATGGATGTAGCTTTTGCTAAATTGATCAATAAGATTATGATAGTATATCAAGACGACTTGACAGCATATTCTAAAAGGGCCGAAGATCATTGCACACATTTAGAACAAGTATTTATCAAAGCCCTAGAATATGGGATATCATTGAACCCTAAAAAATGCCATTTTGCAGTAACAGAAGGAAAATTGCTTGGTCATATAGTCTCGAAGGAAGGAGTTAAAATAGATCCTGAAAGGGTAAAAGCAATTGATCAAGTCCCTATTCCAAAAAATGTAAAAGCTATACAATCATTCTTTGGTCAGATAAATTTTGTCAGAAGATTTATACCAAATTTCGTAGAAATTGTTTGTCCTATATCGAGAATGCTGAAGAAGAATTCAGAAATGAAGTGGACAATAGAAACAGTGGAAGCATTTGGTAACATTAAGGAGGCTATCAAGCAAGCTCCAGTCTTAATATCCCCTGACTTCGGTAAACCTTTCCAACTTTTCTCATTTGCTTCCTATCATACAGTAGCAGCAGTGTTGTTACAGAAAAACAATGATGGACATGAACAGCCTATCTCTTTCTTTAGCAAGTCCCTTCAGAATGTGGAGTTGAAGTATGACATTATTGAAAAACAGGCATATGCATTGGTAAAAGCGGTAAAAAATTTTAGACCATATTTGGTAGGGGCTAAAATCATAGCATATGTTCCTAATGCTGCAGTGAAGGATGTACTGATCCAAACTGAGGTCACCGGTAGGAGATGTAGGTGGATCAATAGGATTCAGGAATTCAACATTGAAATCCAAATCACTAAATTAGTCAGAGGACAGGGTCTTGCCAAATTGATGGCTGAAAGTAATCTAGAAGCTTCCCAGATATGTAATGTTGATGCAAGTACCAGCATTGAACACACTCCATGGTATACTGATATAGTATATTATCTAAAACATATGAAGTGTCCTGAAGGATATGATGATAATAGAAGAAGGACACTCAAACTACAAGCTTCAAAATATGTACTCATTGGTGGGGATCTCTATTGGAAAAACAAAGATGGGGTTCTACTATTATGCTTGGACGAATATCAATCAAAACATATTATGAAGGAGTTACATGAAGGCATGTGCGGAGGTCATTTCTCAGCAAAGACCACAGCACACAAGATCCTGAGGACAGGGTACTATTGGCCTAAAGTCTTTAATGATTCATACCAGTACACTAGAAAGTGTGAAGCATGCCAAAAGTTCTCAGGGAAGTTAAAGTATCAGGGAGCACTACCCTTAAAACCTATGCAGGTTGAGGCTCCATTTTATTAGTGGGGTATTGATTTTATAGGTGAAATTTCAGAGAAATCGAGTGGGGGGCACCGATGGATTTTAGTGGCTACTTATTACTTTACAAAATGGGTGGAAGCAATCCCAACCAAACAGGCTACAAGTAAAGTTGTGATTAATTTTCTAATGGATAACATTATATGCAGATTTGGTACTCCTGTAAGATTGATTACAGATAATGGGATGTGTTTTAGATCTGATGAATTCAAAGGTTTTTGCAATACACATGGTATCACTGTTTCTTATGCTGCTCCATACCATCCACAGGCCAATGGACAAGCTAAATCAAGTAATAAGAGCCTGTTGAAAATCATAAAGAGAATGTTGGATAAAAATAAGAAGGCTTGGGATTCAAAATTAAGAATGGCAGTATGGGCTGACAGGATTACTATAAAAAGGGCAATTGGGAGATCCCCTTATGAATTGGTATATGGAACACAAGCAAGATTACCATTGGAAAATCTTATACCAGTATACAAATTTATCCTCCAGGAAGACTTGAATATCCCTAAACCAATGGAAGAAAGGTTGGAATAATTGGCAGAGCTTGATGAAACAAGAAGAATAGCTCAGAGATAGAATATTAAATTACAATCACAGGTAAAATATCTCTTTGACAAGAAGGCCAAAGAAAGAAAGTTTGAAATAAATGATCTGGTACTAATGTGGAATGCAAGATGTCAGGACAAAGGAAAACATGGAAAATTTGAAGCCCTGTGGTTAGGTTCTTTTGTTATCACTGGCAAGGGAGGTAATGATTCTTACTATGTACAGAATATGTCAGGAGAGGAGCAGGAATTGCCTGTACATGGGCAATACTTGAAGCAGTTCTTTTCATAAACATGTACAAAGAGAATTGAATGCTGCCAGTGCATGGACAACATTCAAATAGTTCTCAAAATATCTTATTCCATGCACAGTAGTCTAGGAATCATTCCCGCTCCCCATCATTTGTTCTTTTCCTTTTCCCAGTTTCATAAAACCTCACCCCAAAATAATAAAATATGTGGTCTACTTCCCCAGGAGATCTGGATCCTTGTTATACTCACAGGGAGTATACATCCCAGACAGAGCCACTGTTAGTACAGTAAAAATTTGAAATTTTTACTATATCCTTACCCCATCATATTTGAATAAATCCTGAAGAATATCCCAAAAAGATCATAATAAAAAAATTTTCTCACAAGGTGTCTATGGATGAGCAGTGCCAAATTTCATCAAAATCAATCCATCGGCAAGAGGTTGTGTTGTTTACACCGATACATAAGGATTGTTTGAAAACAACCATCAGCGTGAGAATAGAGATCGGAAAAAAAATTATGGAAGTCACCGATGGAGTGAGTAATGCCGATGACATTACATCGGCAAGAAAGGCAAGTGGTCATGCCGATCGGTATGACAAATACCTATCGGATAAATTTTTAAAAGTTGCCCCGACGGTATTTATTATACCGATGAAGCATTTCGCTAGGAGTCTCACCGAACATCCTGTGGGGGTAACGAAGCAAATAGTCATCGGTGAGAAATAAACTATCGGGATAGAAAACAAGTAAGTTTCTGATGATTAGAGTCTTAGCGATAAGAAAGCTTTCGGCGAGACTCACAGCGATACACATCTATCGGGATGACTCTGCATAAGAGAATTAGGTCTCGCCGATTCACTAGTCACGGCGATCAAAAGGCATCGGTAACACTTCAACATACTCTATCCGATGAAGGATATGAAAAGGGCCATCGAGGAGATGATTTGAATCAGGATATCTTGATTTAGCTATCCCGATAGTGTATGTCATTCTGATAAAGATAAAGTCCATATATGAAAATGACTATCGGCGAGACAATAAAGATCGGGAGAACATAATTTTATTACCCCGATAGTACTAATCATCCCGATAAGCAAATCATATCAGTGGGACTTGCTATATCGCAGAGAGATCTAAAATACTTGGTGATGAGAGAAGTCATGCCGATGGCCGCGCCCACTTAAAACATGACATTACATAGCGTCAGGAATACAACCAAGGGGTCACGTCGATTGACTGTTCGCGCCATAAAAAATGTTGAGGTCGCCCAGACATTTCAAAAATCACGCCGATAAGCAGAGTTATGGCGATGTGACACTTCACAGTGATGAACATTGAATTGATCAGGTGATTAATAAAAACGAGTACGAAATTCATACGATCACTATAATTGCAAAAAACCGTCCGAAAAGAGAATACAGAGGAATTCTTAGGGCAAAAGCAGAGGCTTCCAATTCCAGCCACCGAACAACAGGTACACCTACACAAACCATTATATTGCCTGTATTTGAATTTCCTGCCAAAGTTTTAAAATGGAAATTCCAGGAAAGGGAAAAGGAAGAAAGTCACAAGGGGAAACCAGTAAGCCTAAAAAACAAAAAACTGATCAAACCCTTGAAGAAAAAGTGAAAGATAGAAAACTAAATCAGGACCTGATTGATCAACTACCTGGGTCAACTCCCAAGGCCAGGAGGTCTGCCCAACTCAGAGTAGAAGTAGAAAAATTGGAAGATAAACATAAACGCCTGGGAGATATCTGGACCCCAATTCGAGGGTATGAGCTTTTCAAATTTCACCATAATAGACAGTTTAGAAATGCTCCTGTGTCAAACCCATGGCACATGAATTTAGGCAAACTGGTTGTACCTAATGTATTCTTGAATGTAGAGCTCCTTCAACTGCTAGCCAGACATTACAACTCAGGCCTAAAAGCTATCTGCAACCCTCAAGGAGAACTAATTGTACACCTGTCAAAAAATGCTATTTGTGAGGTGTATGATTTAGATGATTTGTGCACTGTCCCTATTGTTTATGAAGATTTGAATAAAGAATATTGGAGAATGGATACAACTTACAATGGATGGAGGTTACCCATTCATAGGCCCAGGATTGAAGGAGAAGTGATACCCTTGACTGAGAATGATGGCCCTCCCTTTCATGTAGCCATTTTTGAACCATACATACAATATACTTACTATTCTGTAGGCCAAGTCCTTGGCTCAGAGGTCCCTGAGTTCATGACTATTCCTCTAATGGTCATAGCCTCTGATATTAAATGTCACAATGCCAGGCAATTTGATTATGCCTCCTATGTTGCAACTAGAATAGACTCTGGTCTATCTGCAATAAAAAACAATGCTCCAGCATGCTCTTTTGAGCATTACTCAATGCTTATGCATATGGTGTTATACTATGGCCAGGAAGTAGGATTGTGGCCAAGTGAGTTTCAAGTTGTTGCTGCAGATAAGAAAGGGGAAAAGATACCTGTACAAATGTGGACCAGAGTCTGGGATAGCAGGTATGCCAACTCCAGCTATGCTCAATTTGAAGAGCATTGTGTTAAAGTGCTATATAGGTATTTCAGCCATCCCTGTGAATATTCAATTTCGAATGAAATAAAAAGGTTCCTTAGGCCTAAAGATTTTGGTGGTCCCCCTACTGTCACTCATAATTGGGGAGACTGGTACTGCTTTGAGGATGCCACTATGATCAGAGTTTATGGATTTGAGGATACTCCTTTTATATTGCCTAAAACTGTCCCTGACAGACTTGCATATTTAGAAATAATTAGGCAAATGCATTGTTCAAATGTGATGCATCTAAGTTCACATGATAAACAATCATTCATGCCCAGCACTTTGTGTTTTGGTGATTTTACTGTGGTTTCAAAAGAAGGATACAATCTCATTTTGGATAAACTAATGCATTATAACATGGTGACTACTGAGGTGAGGAAAGGGTTTGACCCTGAAGGTTTCATTGACTCTGCCAGAAGAAAACAAAATCTTAGTGGGTACATGCACATACATTATCCACATGATGATGTCATTAGAAATTTGGAAGAGGCTGAAGTCGACTTGGTGGTAGAGAAATATAACAGAGATTTAAATGAAAAGAAAAAGCAGTTGGCAGAAGTTGAAGTGGTATCCTCTGAAGATGAAGAATTGACTGAACAAGAGCAGCCACAAGATAAAACAATAGAAATGTCTAAAAGAAAGATGCAACAATATCAGCCTCCAGTTGTGCTACATGATGAGGAGGGGTCTGCTGATGAAGATCCACGACAAAAGGCTTATGATTCTTTCATTTCAGATGATACATTCATTCAGTCAAAGGAATTTAAATCATTCCTGTATAAATACAAAGGAAAAGAAATTAGAGAATCAGTAGATGATGTTTCTGCTGATAATGAAAAATAGTTATTAGATATGTTGAAGCAAACAGTAGATAAAGAAATGCAGGACATGACACCTAGCAAGGGTAGACAGTTACTCAAAGATGTAGGGGTTATGATTTTTCCTGGTTTGGATTTAAATTCTGCTCTGGTTTTTGATAGCTTTTTGAATAATGCTAATGACAAGTATAAGCTTACTCCAGAAGGAGTTAATGAAGTATATATGGGAACTAGATACAATAATGATGAAAATTCTTTGATGATATGGGCGTTGTATCCTCCCCATAAGAAGACGGCCATCATAGACATTGAAAAAACTTTTGGCCATGTTATGACTTTCAGAGCAGGTGAGACTGACCCTATAATTACTGCAGACATTGGTATCAATGTTGCAAAGTTAAATAAAGCACAAGCTCAGATGCTGATCAAAGAAAGAGATTCTTATAAACTGAATTGTGAGAGATTAACAAAAGAAAATGATTATTTGAAGGATGCTGTTAAGAGTACCTTTGGCCAATCCACAAAAAGAATAACTCAGGGTGAGAGCTCACAAGGTAGTCAAGTAATATCCCCTGATCAGGCTGCAGAAATTCAGATAGACGCATTTGTTACAGTACTGCAGAGCAGGTATGCAAATATGGTACGGTGGTTAAACTAGTTTTGGGATAACTACTCAAAAAATCATAAAGCAGTCAAAGAACATGAGAGGCTTGATAAGAGGATACAGGAGAAAATGATTGAGTTACAAAATAGAAGTGCCATTGATGGTACAGATATCTCTGATGCAAGAGCATTGTTCAAACAGCACCAGAATTATTATGACAAACTTAAAGCTGATGCTAGGGAAGGGACTGATGCCTCAAGCACAGGAGTTCCTAGGATATTCAAAGATAATGGAGAGGTGAAGAGCAAAGAAGAATGGACTATTGATTGTAAGGTTATATTGCATAAAGCCACAGGAGCTCTGAAAGATAAAGCCTCTGCATCTAAAGAAGCTTGCAAACAATTGGAGGAGATGGTAACTCTTGATGTAATTACCAGAAGTGCTATTGAACTTACTGATTCTCACCGCGATCAAGAGTACCTAGATCATCTGGCTAAAGTTTATTTATGGCTGAATAGAGCCTAATTACGCTTATGTAATTGTTGTTAATACTTGTTAAGTTCCCAAGAGACTTATTGAAGAGTTGTATCTCTTCATAGAAATATCTATATAAGTTTAAACAATTGATGCTGAAATGATCATCAGCAGTAGAAGATATTCATATATACATAATATACAATGTCTCAAAGTGACTATGTTGCATATTTTATTTGAAGAAGAAGTTTGAAGTTCTCTGATTCAGTGTTTCTGTCTTGGTATCAGTTGTCTGTTGAAAATATTCAATTGTGTGGTTGTCTCCATTTCTGCATTTCCTTGTTATTCAGATTAAGATATCAAGTATATAGTTAATCTGTCATTACACACTTGCTGTATCTGTGTGATTAATTTGGTTGGTGTCCATCTGAGGAATTAAACCCTTCTAATTTAGTCGCAGTAACCTGGAAGTAGTAAGTTGGGATTACTAAGTAGAGCCATATAATTAGGATTACCATTCTGTCTCCAGAAAATATTATCTGTTAATCTTGCCCATTCATTTCTTTTGGTTCCTTCAAGTAAGGATTAAAATACCTTCTGGTGAATTATAAGATAATTGATTATATTGGTTGGATTGCTAAGAAGAGTTTGTCAATCACTTTCTTGCACGTTTATACAAGCTATAAACCAAAGCTGTGCCAAGCAATTAGAATTATTACCATTAAGAAACTACTGGTCTAGGTCCTTCAAATTGACTCTGTTACCCAACAAGGCACTGGTCTCATTCAACTCATTATTTAAAACCTTTTACCTTGATATTGCTTATACAATTTCTACCAATCATTTATTAAACATTATACATAGAATTAAGTAGTCAGCTTTTTCATCTATCTTACATCCTGTGCCATTGTAGATAGATCTAGTTAGTCCACTCATCCACACTCAGACCGCTTTAATATTTCAAGGTTCACCTGTAGACACCCAAATTTGTCCCAACTTTGTTCATGTCTAGCAACACCTTGTCAAATACATTATCTTAGACATTATGTAGCATTTTGTCCTAAATCCCACTCTTAACCCCACGTATTCCATTAGCCAATTAATTAAATAAATTTTATTTAATTAATTAAAATCCCATTCAATCCCATCCTTATCCTACTTAGCCAATTAATTAAATAAATTTTATTTATTTAATTAATTTCCACTCATATCCCAATTAATTCAAATATTTTATTTGAATTAAGTTCCCCACTATCCAATTAATTAAATAAATTTTATTTATTTAATTAATATCCAACTCATATCCCAACTAATTCAAATATTTTTTTTGAATTAAGTTCTCACATTTCATTATAAGCCGACTTTCCAATTAATTAAATAAATTTTATTTATTTAATTAATTTATCTTATCATTTAGCCGACATGTGTGCCTCTTTCATTTAAAAAGATAAGTGGTACTACAGCCTTTTATTTAATATCTTTTATATGTAGTACTTTTGATGTACACATGAGCCCTATTCTCCTTGACACTTGTCAAATGACTACAACTCCCTTGAAGAGTGGGATAACCTAATCAATCCTAGCCATCCACATCAATCAATTAGCTTTTTAATCTCAACCATCCATTTGAACCAAGCCTTTCCTATAAATCAAACCCCTCATAAGCCACTAGAATGCATTGAGCCTCAAGTACCCTTATTCTGCCAAATTTTCTATAATGCATTGAGCTTCAAGTAACATTACTCTGCCAAATTATCATTGGCAATGCATTGAGCTTCAAGTAACATTATGCTGTTGAAATACCATTAGAGCCTTTGCATCCTTCATCTATCATTCATTCTAGCACCTTCATCTTAATGTTATGCTGCAGAATCGAGCAACCAACACAACAAATTGATCAATCGAGCTCATCTTACATCTTTGAGGTATTGAATTATTTGGGTTTAGGTTATGCATTTCAATTGTTTGATCATTTCCATTTATAAATCCAAATTTTTCGATATACATTTTGGCACGCCCGGTGGGACTCACTTCGTTTGATCTTTTTTGCAGGTTTTTGTAGTAAAAATTTGCATTCATATAACCCCCATTGTTGAGTTTTGCAGGTTTAATTAACTTTTTGCTGCAGATCTGCTACTTTTTCGACAAAACCCTAGGTTTTAAAGATTTCATCATATCTTCCAAACGGCTGCGAATTTTTCTACAAGATTTTAGCAGAAGTTTGTCCATGATATAAGGAAGCTACAGAAGAAAAATTTCAGATTTAATTTGGAGGTCGTTTACTATGCGAAAATATCAGATCTTTGCTGACTGTACCATTTTCATAAATCCGCATTTCTGGGTGCAAATCAGGGAATTTTTCTGATTTCTTTACATTTTCGGAAAGCTCTCTGAAAATTAATGGGGGTCTCTTCTTTGATTTTGTAATTTTCGAACAAAAAATCTATCGAAATAATCAAATCTAATTCGGCTATGCATCTAAAATTACAATTTTCCTTGCCTGATGAGCCTATTTTTATGCCTACATTATAATATTATTTTTTTTATGTTGTAGGTGATCATAAAGAGCTGGAGCAACATTGACATCAACATCTACAGCAATTTGGAAAGCAAAAATAATCAGGTGCACTCATTCTAATCTTTCATCTTAATCATTGTTTGAATCACACATTTAGATTTGGGCATAAAATGAACAATTGTTTGTAAATTCACATCAAAAAATTGGGCTAAAATAAACCATTGTCTTTCATCACATTTGGATTTGGGTTTTAAAATAAACAAGTGCTTGCATTGTCTTCCACACATTAAACTTCTAAGGTTAATGAACCCCATGCGAGTGTGACCAAGTAAATGTGTATGCTCTCTCCTCGCGTACCAACACGAACTTGGAGATCAAAAAAATTTACTTGTGTTGCTTTTGTTTAGCCTTAGAGAGGCCTGCCTTGGTATCCACCCCAAGGGAACAACCTCAAGCGGTACTTTCATCCGGTCCGCTATAAAAATCAGAGGATAAGGCGAAAGCCAAGTCTAATCGGTATTAGCGCTCACCATACAGTGCTAACTCGAAAGGAGGTGTACCTTTGTGTATATTAAAACTCCTAGTAGGGTTAGTTAAAGTCTTAAGTGGCTTGCTGGATGCTCGTGGGGTGCCGGTCCCCCAGATTTTCACTAGAACCTCCTTGTGATAGTGGCCTTGCCTTAACTAGGACTTGTTGAATTGTCTTCACGTGCTTGCTTAACCAATGTCACATTATTCCAAACTAATAACTTGCTTGTGTCTTGCGTGAGTGATTCATGTGTGTATATGCATAATTATTTGTTTGAATATTGCCACATCAAGCTCTAAACACCCAAACACATAAAGACAAGTCATCCTACACATTCTTCCAATAACATTCAAACCCAATCACTTTCATCCCAAACATAACCAAGTCATCCAAATAAGCCACATCATCATCCAAATCCCTAAACAAGCACTTGCTAAAAGGACTTAAGACGAACACTTGGTGACAACATGTCTACGCTAGAAGACCCAACAATCAAATTCCAAAGATTCCTCCAAAATCTTTATCAAGGATCACAACCCCTAAACCAAGATGCTATTAAAACATTACAATTCTTCATCCAAAGAGCTCAACCCCATGTAAGCCAATCACCTCAACTACAACACTCCATAGCTCAAGTCCAACACCTTTTAGCCACTAGTCAAGCTCAACAAGCACAACAATCCTTAGCTATTCACTACCAACCTAATCCACCTCATAGCCACATGCCATATCCATCTACTTCCTATCAACTTAATCCACCTATCCACCAAATCAATGCCACATCAACCTATGAATATCCACCTCAAGCTTATCCAATCCCTCATGCCACCGTGCCAATGCACTACCAAGCCCATCCACAAAGCAATCAAATGATATTACAAGAACAACATGCAAGTCCCAATGGTTCTTTGTACATAAATCAAGCAAGTCCAAGTACACATTTTCAACAAGACCATCAAGCACCATTGATAGACCTAAGTCCACCTTTCCAACAAGAACAATATCCAAATCCCAATGGTCCCTTGTACATAAATCAAATGAGTCCAACTTATCCTATGCAAGATCTAATTACCTTTGACAAGGGAGATACCAATCTAGAGTGGCCTCCACCAACACATGAGCCAACTAATCCTATCCCAACACCATCATGTGATCCCATTCCTAGTCCATTAATCCATCAACCTTCCAAATCACTAAGCCCCTCATTACCTTCCTCACCATATCATTCTAATCATTCACCAAAGGATGCGGCTGAGAGAGTTTTACAAAGGATGCTTGAAGCAAAACTCATTGAACTTCCTAAAGTCAAACCATGTGAAGAAAGTCCATATGATGAACATGATTATTGTGCATACCATAGGACCAAAGGCCATAATACAAACCAATGCCCAATATTTCTCTCAATTATTTACAAGGTGTACCCACCTATAATGGGAAATCATGCCACATCATCCCCATCTATTCCAAATCCTAATCCATCCAATCCAATTAGCTCTCAACCTAATCCTCGTCCTAATCCTAATCCAACACCATCTACCATTATCATCCATCCATTATATTTCCCATCCACCCATACACTTGCAAAGGATGTGATCCATTGGCTACTAGCAAGGAATAAACTACCTCCATGTCAAACACCCATTCATGAGCCTACCAAAGAACTTCCAAAGGTCATGTCCAATCCTATAATCCCATCATGTGGTCCACCTATCCTTGAGCCTATCCAAGAGCCTTCTATTAACATACCTAGCCCTTCAAGCCCATCATGTGACCTACAAGCCATCAAGCCTATTCAAGAGTCTCCTATTATGAATCCAAGTCAAGAGTCATCTACTTCCATTCAAGAAACCCAAGAGGTATGTCAAAAATTTAATCCTAAGCATGTGGAAACATTAAGCCCTAGTCCAACTCAAGATCAATACACTTTCATGCAACCTATCCATAATATTTACCTTCTTTATGATCAAGATGATACCTATAAAGAAGCTATCCATGAGCACCTTGATCCTATCCATAATCTTATATCTATCCATGAGCAAGATATCCAAATTGCTCCTAGTCATCCACCATCTAGCCCTATCCATAATGAGAAAACATCCACTTGTCATGATGAGACACTTGTCCCCCAAGTAAGCATAAAAGATCAAACAAATAACTTGGATCTTAGTGAACACAATGCTAATCAAGATCCTAATGATCCTCCTTCCACATCCACTATCGATTCTACTTCAAATCCACTATCATGTCCTATTGGTCTTACCACCCTTATACATGAGTTTTCTTCCTTCGGACAACAACAACCTTTATCCACTTCATCTTCTTCATCCAATAATAAGCTCAAGTCTAATGTTCACAGCACACCTAGTCCCATTGTCCATCACATACTCCAAAACATGAACTACCAAGGAAAAGGTCTAGGCCTTTATAAAAAAGGTATTTTGGAGTCAAACCATGTCAAGGTCCCTCCAAGCTCATATGACCTTGGATACACACCCCAAGGTAAACAAGGTCAAAATGTTGGTAATCCCTTCATGCATCCTAAACCTATCACTTTCCATCACACCCCCCATCTACCCAAAACATATGTTGTCATTCCAACTCCATCATCCTATAAATGTCAAAAGCATGTGACCATACACCTTCCACCATCCACTTTGCCTCCACTTTTACCAACTCCAAATATCCCTCCATCCACCTTGCCACCATTGCTTCCAACACCTAACATACCTATCATTCATAAGTATCCTTACATCCCTAATCATGGCCAACAAAAGCACACATCGTTTAAACATAAAACTTCCAATCATTCCACCAAACCCACTTCCATCAAACCCATGGGATTCAAAAGAAAAAATTTTGATGCCTTTATCTATAAAGCCAAAAATCCAACTAAAACTCCTAAGGACCCTCATGCCTTAGGTCATCAATGTGAAAAGTCTCTAAATCATCCATATTCTAAGCAAAGTACATTCAACAAGCTATCCAAGCCCATACGTCCAAATACAAAGCCCAAAAGCAAAATGGTTTGGGTTCCTAAAAAAATAGCTAGTAAGTCAAATGAGGCATCCTCCTCTACATCTCAAGAATCCCAACCATCTATCTCCATCCACAAGCCTACTTCCATCGAAAACTTCCATTCCCTTAAAAAGTCCCACAAGCAAAGCAAAAGCACTAAAAATACTAAATCTATGTGGGTTCCTAAATCACTTCATCAACCATCTCCTACGCAAACATCTCCATTGCTTCCTACACCCCCATCTCACCAAAAGCTTCAATGTTTATCATGGTGTGTGCAACCATTGGTCATGGTTCCCTTCCACTCCTCAACACCTCCACATAACTATAACTCCCCATCCTTCATCCATTATCCTACATATCTTTCCCATCACCTTCCTATGGCCCATGCTTTGGCATAAACTTTCCATCCATCCTCATTCCATAAGCTTATATAAATCCACTATCCCCATCCATCTATCCTTGCATGAACCTTTCATAATTCCACATTATAATCTACTATCTACCTAATCCATCTCCAATCGACACAATCCCTTATCAACATCTATGAGCATAATGACATGGTCCATGCGAAGACATCATCCATTTCTAAAGGGACAATATAACCTCTCATAGCACTAAACAATTGAGTCCCTCCTATCCATTACCATGGTGAAAACCTGGCAAATAGGCGCCATGTGTAATTGTCAACACATCTAAAAGCAAAAAAGAAAAAAAAAAAAAGAGAAGAAAAAATCCAAAAAGTAAAGAGAAATCCCTTCGTCCAACGGTGAAAACCTGGTAAACAGGCGCCTTGGATAAGTACCATGATGAAAACCTGGCAAACAGGCATCATGTGTAGATTGATCTTCTATGTCACTTACACTTGGGGGCACATTGTCTCATCCAACCTATCCACATCCAAGCTATCTATCCCATTATATCATTTACCATCCTACCATCCTTAGCCATTACATCCATATACCTATCCTATTGAACCCATTTATCCACCCTTCCTCCTTTTGATCTTGATGAAGACATAGGGGCAAAATGTTGAAACATGTTTGGATATTTCTTGACATACCTTCTTTCCAAACCAAGTCCTATCCATTGACAATTTATCCATCCTATCCAAATCCAATCCATCATGTCATCCCTTGGTCATGAACTTTTTCATGTAAAAATCCTAAGCATCACCACCTAGAATGGGGCAAGTTCTTTCTATGCAACATAGCCTTTGGAGATCACATCCTAGCTCCTTTATGATCCATCCACTATGGAGTATCCTTATCACGAGCTTTCCATCTTATAGCTTATCCCCATCCATTTATCATGAGCTTTCCACTATAGCCTACCTATCCATTTATCATGAGGCATGCATCCATTCTTTTTATGGCCTATCCTCTTATCTATCCATCCAACTCTCATGAACCTTCCACCCCATCTAACTCTCATCAGTCTTTTATCTTATCCACTATCATCCATCCTTTTATTCATCCAATCCCATTCATCCATCCTTGCACCTAGACTTGGTTTTCTCCCTTGTCATTGGTATCAAGCACAAAGGCTACCCAAATTGTAAATCCATTGGCATTTTCCAAAACAAAATATTCTCAAAAATCCAAAAAATCAAAATATCCCTAAAAATCCAAAAAATCAAATATGTCGAAAAATCCAAAAAAAAAAAAAATCAAATATCCAACGAAAAATCCAAGCAATAAGACCAATCATCATCAATCCAAATCAATCCATTCCATCAACATTCAATCAAAATCAAATCATCATCATCATCAATTCTTCCTATCAATAACATAACATTCATCCATTTCAATCAATCACTTATTCCAATCATATCAATCAAATCAATCTAAGCAATGATCTAAAATCCAAGTCACATTAATCCATATCAAGCAAGCTAATCAATCAAGGAACATTATCCAATCAAATCAACAAGTTTTGATCCTCAACTTGTCATAAGCCCAATCAATCATCATCAATCATCATCAATGGGATATCGCGTTCCCACATCCTTGTGTTGATCTAGGGATATAGCTTTCCCCGCAATGACAACACTATCATCATCCAACAAACAATCAATCATTGGTTTATGACTTGACAAGGGCAATACCTTGTTTGTTTTACATCCTTTGAGCACACTGAGAACACTTGCTTATGCTTAGATTGAGTGGACACGCTAATCATCACACCATCACTATCATCATTCAAAACAATCCAATCATCAACACAATCGACCCAGCAATAGCAAGCATCAACACCAAAGCAAATCAACTCAAGCACATCCAGCCAACAATCAACATAAATCCAATCACTCCAACAAATCCAAAGCAAATCAATCCACCACAAATCATCCATCCTTCATCCAATCAATCTAATCAGCATTTTCTCATCTTCCAATCATTCCAAGCAATGATCCAAATGCAAGTCATCATAAAACTACACCAATCAAGTTAATCAATCAAACCAAGTTATCGAAACGCAATCAATGGTCTTGATCCTAGCCTTGTTGTAAGCCAAATCAATCAATCAATCAAATAGCCAACCAAATCAACAAACAACCTTGTGTTGATCTAGGGATATAGCTTTCCCCGCAATGACAACACTCTCAACTATCAAAACAATCAGCAATTAATCATTGGTTTACAGCTTGACAAGGGCAATACCTTGTTTGTTTTTGAATCATTTGTGCATGCTTGCTTGCTTGCTTGTGTGTGTTATCATTTTATCTTGCATTTGCATCATATCAGTATCAAATCCAGCTAATATTCATATCTTGTATCCAGACAAGGTTGTATTACGCTGGGGCATAAGACACATCGTCACCCTGGTTCCTTATACCTTGGTGCATAACGTCTAGTGCTATATCAAACATTATGGTTGCTCACCTTTCATTGCAGCATAACGCATCTTCATTTCTTATATCTATCCCCTTAACTTTCATAGTCTAAGCCATTTCTTTTCGAGAGCATACCCATGTTTGTCCAACCCGCCTATCCTCTCGAGGGGGCATCATCATCCTATCTTTCCATCATCACCATCATCCTCATCATATCCTTACATCATCATCATCTTTTTTCTCTATCCACACCTTAGCTTCTTTGAAATGATGTTACTCAACATAAATCTTATCATCTCGAACATCATCTCAAAGAGGGGCAAAATGTAGACACCCAAATTTGTCCCAACTTTGTTCATGTCTAGCAACACCTTGTCAAATACATTATCTTAGACATTATGTAGCATTTTGTCCTAAATCCCACTCTTAACCCCACGTATTCCATTAGCCAATTAATTAAATAAATTTTATTTAATTAATTAAAATCCCATTCAATCCCATCCTTATCCTACTTAGCCAATTAATTAAATAAATTTTATTTATTTAATTAATTTCCACTCATATCCCAATTAATTCAAATATTTTATTTGAATTAAGTTCCCCACTATCCAATTAATTAAATAAATTTTATTTAATTAATTAATATCCAACTCATATCCCAACTAATTCAAATATTTTTTTTGAATTAAGTTCTCACATTTCATTATAAGCCGACTTTCCAATTAATTAAATAAATTTTATTTATTTAATTAATTTATCTTATCATTTAGCCGACATGTGTGCCTCTTTCATTTAAAAAGATAAGTGGTACTACAGCCTTTTATTTAATATCTTTTATATGTAGTACTTTTGATGTACACATGAGCCCTATTCTCCTTGACACTTGTCAAATGACTACAACTCCCTTGAAGAGTGGGATAACCTAATCAATCCTAGCCATCCACATCAATCAATTAGCTTTTTAATCTCAACCATCCATTTGAACCAAGCCTTTCCTATAAATCAAACCCCTCATAAGCCACTAGAATGCATTGAGCCTCAAGTACCCTTATTCTGCCAAATTTTCTATAATGCATTGAGCTTCAAGTAACATTACTCTGCCAAATTATCATTGGCAATGCATTGAGCTTCAAGTAACGTTATGCTGTTGAAATACCATTAGAGCCTTTGCATCCTTCATCTATCATTCATTCTAGCACCTTCATCTTAATGTTATGCTGCAGAATCGAGCAACCAACACAACAAATTGATCAATCGAGCTCATCTTACATCTTCGAGGTATTGAATTATTTGGGTTTAGGTTATGCATTTCAATTGTTTGATCATTTCCATTTATAAATCCAAATTTTTCGATATACATCACCCACCTAGGTGTAGCAGGACCTAAAGTGTAGGAAATCATCAAACCTTGAAGGTTGATTTCGTCAAGTTAGTTCAAAAACGTTGCAAATCCAAACATAGAGCTTGGCATCCTCTTATGATTAGCAACCTGCATTTTTGAGACCTAACAGATTACTCAAAGTTTACGATTATTTGTAATCACTCGTCGTCATCTTCATTAAGTATGCAAAAGAGTATATGTTTACAATTGACTTTGAGAGTTGGTCATGACATTCAACAATCCAATCTCAATTAAGTTTCAAATAATCTACATCTAAAGCTCTACATCCTTTTATAGGAGAAGGATGAGAATCAGTTACAAAAGATCCTACAGTCATGATTCACCTATTACAATCAACGGTTCATATTGCATTGACCCAATCAAAATACAAAATATGTGGCACAAGTTGCCAGTTGGCAACTATATGTTGGGATACAGCTGGCAACCTGGAATATTCTAAGACCATTGACCCAGTCAAGTAGACTGCAAATGACAAAATTACAAAACATCTTGAATGATATCTGTTATGACATCCCCTTTATTCAGATGTGCTTTCTTCATGCACTGACTTCCCCGTGTCTATCTTTTTATAGTTATCATATGCTTGAACAAAATTGTCCACTTAGAACTTGCTAATGGTCATGACTCTCAACTTAGCATATTTTAATGCTTTTATATGTTCTTTCAAAGGTTTTAGCATAGATGTCCCACTATCTGCTTCTTTGCCAAATGTTTTTACTTTTACATTCAACACAGACATCTCATCAATAACATCCTCTATGAAGAGTTCTATGGGATCTTTTGACACTTCCTTAAATTTATCTTTGAATATTTGGATGGCCTCATCCATTTCTAGGACTACTTCCTCTATCACTGCATCTTCTAACAACTCTTCCAATATCTTCATTTCTTCAGATATCAAATCATGGATCTTGGTTTGAGTGTCCCTTACTTTAATCATGCTAGCCTTTAATACCTCAAATTCATACTTCATTTTGGTCACACAACTATTCATGAGTGGTAGAGTTACACTGGTGACAATTTTATTTTTCAACAACTCCCCATCTGTCATCTCTTTGGCTCTTTTGAGCCTCACCATTGCATAGTTACACTTCTTTATTCTCTGATTGAATTCACTCTTTAAAGAATCAATGTCATTTTTTAAATTGGACAATGTGTCCTAGTTGGACTTGGAATTCCTTATTAGTTTTTCCCTAGAGGCCATGAATCTCAAGAACCATTTGTCCATAGTATTAGCCTAGTGCTTTTGCACATCTAGGTTAGCTATTTCCTCTTCACTTATTAAGGTAAGTGTAGCTGGCTTCTCTGTAGCTTGTAGGGTGGATGCAAAGCTATTTGGCTTCACCAATCCTTGTATAAACTATTACAACTTTGTATTTTTCTCTTTATGTTCCTTCTTTCTGGCCTTAAGCCTTCTTATTTTGGCCACTACTACCTCTGTACTCTCAATATGTTCTTGAATTTCCTATTCAGTGGTGATATGACCTAAGTCATAGTGTTGCACCTGAAAATCTTCTAGCTTGATTTCTCCTTTGTCCTTATCTACTATAGAAACAACTTGAGCTATCCTTTTCCCTATTTTTGGATCTCTTTTAATGGTGGAGACTGTCCTAGCTCTCCATTTGGCTTTAGAGGAATCAAGAGTAAATAGGGACTTAAAATCAAAAGGTACCTGATGATCCTTTGTTTGGCCTACTTCTGATGAAATCAGGGACAATGCCTTTGATTGTGACCCTCCCTGATTTGGTTTCTCAACTTGAGCATCTTGTTTTCCTTTATCTTGGTCTTTCTCCTGATTATCACTAGGCTTTTGCATGTTCTCTTGTTTTTCTATTCTAGCATTTAAATTTTCTTTCTGAGGCACTTGTTCTTCCTGCCTTTGGTCTAGAGGAGACTGATCATCTTGTGCCTTATCATTCTCTTCTTATTGAACTTTAGCTTCAGGGATGTCTGAATGGGCTCTTCCATCTTGAGTATCTTTATTTTCAACATCAATCTCCGTAAGAATGTTTTCTTGAAATATTTGGCTATCTTTAATAGCCTCTTCCTTTTCAGTGCTTTCCTTCTTAGGCAAGTGAGTCAAATCCACTACCGTTGGGTTAGTCACCTCTTTAATCAGGGTGCTCAGAGGTCCCATATGCACCTCTACTTCTTCTACTTTAAGAGATTCTACCTTTTCCATCTCCTCTGTGTGTGTCTCTACTATTGCATCCCCTTGGCCTGCATCCTTGATATGTTTTAGCATGGGTCCAATAGGATGATTTATGATATCCTTCACCACCTCATCTTTAGTTAAGTCAATGGTTTGACTTAGTGGAAGGTCCTTTATAGCTTCATCCTCTTGGGCTTGGCTCTTGACTTCTTGTGCCATCTGAGTTTTCACTTTTACTATTGTCTCTATTGGCACATCATGTTGTAATTCTTTAACTATACTTACAGATGGATCACCTGATCCTATTGTTTCTGTTGGTGGTGATATGGCCCCTCTCATGTGAGGACTTTGATATCTGCTCTTCCTAGACACCTTGACCCCTTGTAGCACATCATCTTTTCCCTTCCTTTTAAGTGTCCCAATTGGTACTTGATCTTCTTCATCATCATCTCCTCCCTCTACAACAATCCCAACTAGACTTATCTTTTGATCTTTTGAAGTCTCCCCTTTGGTTATGGATATTTGGGTGTAGATATAGGGATAGGTTTAAGCATTGGTCCCGTAGGGGGTGACAATGGTTGGTACACTAGGGATACTCCTTTAGAAGTAACCTCCTCTATTGTTTCAGATGAGCTAGGCTCAAGCAATTTTGTCCCTAGAATCTGTCTTTTATGTACAAGGAAATAATTGTATCCCTATTCTTCTCTCTCCTTTCTTTTCCCCTTTTTGTCACTTGTGATTGCCACACCTTTTCTTCCAAGCTCATTGACCCTTTGGGAAAACTACTTCTTTATTCTGGCCATAACTTTTATAGTGAGGGCATCAATTGAAGTCTCATCCTTCTGTGTTAGGTCTAAGGTAGAAATGGTGTCATTATATATCTTTTGTTCCTCATATTCTGGATCCATGAGATTATCATCATCTTCTCTGATTTGTGGGGGCACTTTAGGCTACCCTATTGTTCTAATCTGACCTAGTGCTAATCTCTAATATTCTCTTCTTCTTGCTTCATGCTCATCATCGCAGTCTGCCTGGTAGTCCTTAAGGTGGATAGTGTGCTTTTACTTTTTGTTGAATCTTTGTTCAATCCTGTGAAAGGATCATAATCTTTGGCTAGAGGAAACAATTTTAAGTTCAAAGATTTCAACTCTACCGCTACCATTCTTGCATTCTCTATGGCTCCTACTTTGAACCAATTTACATCAATAGGAAATTTCCTATATGGCTTTCCCTCTTTTACCTTTGACATTTCAAATGTAGGTAGTTGTTGCCTCATCATTTCCATTAGTACCACCTTGTTTGTAGGGTACCTTGGTAACATATATTGTTTCCCACTAAAACCTTCCATCTGGATGTATGAGTAAGGTTTTGCTTGGATGAACCAAGATTCATATCCATTGATAGCTTTTGTAGCACCAACTGAGAATCGTTTGGTCTGGTCCCCTTCCATGAGGTGGACTAAGTGCATCAGGAAAGCATCATTAACCATTTTGTAATGTTGAATTGAGAGCCTCCTTTCCAACTGGGGATAGTGCTCCCAAGGGGTTTTTTCATTGGGCAACCTCCCAATCCTTCCTATAGTTTGTAGGCCATTAAATGTGCCTTTTGCTACATAGGCATATACCAAGTAGGATGTCATCTTAAAGATCATCCCCTTGCCCTATTTCAATTTGACTATTTGTTCATGAATGCTATCACTGATAATCTTGGCCCATTGGACCTTTGCTTGATCTTTTTCGATTCAACAACCATCCTTACTACCGCAAACATCCAGGGTTCAAAGGTTCTACAATTCACCAACCCATTCATCCGTCTAAGCATAAACATTATATATTGTACTTCATCATTAAAATCAAACTTGTATAAGTGATGTGCCATTTTGGCAGCTACCTTGGCTGTATTATCTAGGCTTCTCTATCTCTGATATATAACTTTTCTACAATTCTTGTTGTTGGATTCAAACTCCTTGGCAAGTGCATCTAAGTCTAGCACATACATATGCTGAGAAGCAGGCAAATGGAACACCTCGATGATACCATCCATAGAGAAATCTACATAGAGCCTCTCTTGTTTCACTATTTTCCTCATGTTAATATCATAGTGCAAGGTGGACTCTGCTAAAAGGTTGAAAGCCTCTGTAGAATAAGGAAACCCAGTGGAATAAAACAACCCAAATGCCACTATATTATTCAATATGGCATCATCTTCTCCGGTATCAATTTGAGCTCTAAATGCTTCGATGTTTGTGTTCCCACAATGAGTATCCTCAGAGATTCCCAACTTGCTATATATGTTGCATGTTTTGGGAAACATTATGGCTTGAACTCTGCATCCCGCTTGTCCATGCGTGGATGTGACATTTTGTCTTGCAATTTGAATATACCAGTCTCAAATGATAGCACATACTTGTTTATCTAGGGTTAGTACACAATTGATTTATATTCTCTAACATGGTAATATGTCTCAATCTTAAGAATTGAAATTATGCTATGCATAACATATAATCACCTTCACTGTGTACCATTTACCATTTCTTTAACTAATTATGATACGATCTTATGAACATAAGTAGAGGGATAGGGTGTTATACATACTTGTATACGCTTCCTTAAAATGTTGTGAGTGTGGTGATGTCAGAATAGAAGATCTAGATGAGGGATTCTTCTACACTTTTGTTATCTTAGCTCAGCTCTAGTTTGCAATAAGCTCTCAACAGTGGAAATTAGGGTTCTAAGAATGCAATTGTGTCAATTATGCAAAAAGAAATCCTTTTTACCTCAAATAATTAGGGCTTATTAATGGTCTCAATGTGATACGATAGTCAAAATTAGCGAGATTATGTAGGATTATCATAGGTGTTTGTTTGCACACATTCAAATTTAAATGCCAATGATCTATCACACTTGTATTAAATGTAGAAAGCGCGGGCATATGGGAGTGGATATCCTACTGAAGAATATTTGTGTGGACATTGAGATATGAATATCTAGATGATGTCATCATGTGTCAGGTCAACCTTTGTTGACCAAAGATTTATCATCAGGTTAAGGTCAAGAGATTATAAGTGCAATATCCATCCAGTTATAAGGTTTGGATGACATCAACAGAATGAAAATTCCTCATCGTGGTATAATAAGGTGACATCATTAGGATGGTATACTAGGATAAGATCCAGGATATTATGAATGTGAAGTATCCCCCATGGCTTAATGTCATGATGATGTCAGTACAAGTTTCATTTACATTGCATCGAGATGAGATGATGTCATCAAGGCAAGGATTTTAGAAAGATTCAGATACTAATTTAAGATCCAGATAGTATATAATATCATGTTGATTAAAGTAAGTTTATCATTCTTCATTAAGATAAGATGACATGATGTCATCTGGATCAGGATGTGAAAATAAGGTTTGGATATTACAACCATAATATCCATGCCCTTTAATATTCAGGTGATGTCATCATGTTTAGAGTTCTGCGTAAAGCCAGGATGATGTGACAACATCAGGACAAGGATATTAATGGAGGTCGGGATACTAAGTTAAGGTCAGGATACAAGTTAATATCATACATATGACACGTAACTAGATAAGGCTCTTGAAATTGACATCTAAATACTAGTGAGTATTGGGATACTAATTTAAGATCAGGATGTTAACTAATATCCCAACGTTTGACATTTAGCTCACCAATCCCTTTAAACTTTATGTCTGAATATCAATATGCTCTAGGATATTAAGTTAAGATCCAAATGGCATGAACTACAAATATCTAGACAACCCATTGACCAAACTTTGATCGACCATAACTTCCTGGCTATTGATGGCTTGAATCCATCTAGTGTAGTAGTCTAGAATTGTCAATACATACCTGTGGCCTGTGGAAGATGGAGGATTGATTGGACTGACAAAATCCATGCCCCATTGTACAAATGGGCACATTTCCATGATAGGTTACAGAGGTTGTGTTTCATATCTTTCCTTACTTGATGCGGTCTGAGAAGTGTGATAGAATTTGATGTGATTAGTAGTGTCTTTAAAGATGGTTGGCTAGTAATATCCTACTCTTAGGATAGCATGAGTACTAGCCAGGTGGGATCCATGAGTTTTTCTAAATTTATCATGTAATTCTATAAGAACTTTATCAACTTTTGGTCTTCTAAGCACCTAAGGTATATCCCTTCATAATTTTTCTTGAAGAGGACTCCTCCTTTAACCATATACTTCTATGCTTTAATCCTCAAGGCTTTCCTTTGGGATGCATGCATCTTAGATGGACATCTCCCAGTGATCAGGATATGTCTGATATCTGAATACCAATCACCATTTTCTTTTGTATCTACTACATATTGTTGACTTATCAAGTTTGGGTCTATTTTAGCAATCATTTGGCTAAGGGATTATCCCATAACCAACTTCATCAAATTTATGTCCATGTCATACTCGTGAAGCACTGTTATCCACTTTGCTCTCTTTTCTCCAAGCTCATTCTACATCAAGAGCATCTTGACAGCTGCATTAGGTACAATGAAAATTATCTTGCTTCTCAAGATATAATGTCTGAATTTCTTTACTACTCTTACCAGAGCAAGGGCTTGCCTTTCAACATCCATGTACATGAGCTCTGTGTCTCTAAATGGAGAACTCATGAAAGTGATGGGATTTTCTTCCTTTTCCTCACTCCTCTATGTCAGGACTGTTGTGCAGGTATGTTCTGAAGCAAATGAATAATTGTAAAAATCTTTTGTGTAGTCTAGGCTAATCAAGACATGTGCATCTGCTATGGCCTTCTTGATATCCTCAAATCCAGCCTTTGCTTTAGGTGTCCATTCAATTTTGGTCTCTTGCTTGAGCATGGCATTGAGTAGCCTTACATTCTCTACAAATCCTATAATGAACTTCCTCACAAAATTAATCTTACCAAAGTAAGACTTGAGTTCCTTTTTACTCCTTGGAAGTTGTAGTTTCATTATAGAATCTACTGTGGCATGATCAATGGTGATCCTATTTTTTGATATGATGTGACCAAGAAACTTACCTATGGTCACTCCAAATATACACTTCTTTGAGTTTAATGAAATACCATACTATTTACACTTCTTAAGAACCTTTCTAAGGTCTTCTATATGGTCATCTCTCTTCTTCAAGAAGACCGTGAGGTCATTCATGTATATGACTATGCACTGGCCAACCAGGCCCCTGAATGCTATGTCCATTGCATGTTGAAATGTGGCTCTAGCATTGATCAGGCCAAATGGCATATGCCTATAGGAAAATATCCCCCATTTGGTGGTGAATGTTGTCTTTAATCTATCTATCTTATCCACCATGACTTGATTATATCCTGAAAACCATCTAGGAAGGACATCATTTGAGCTCCATTCACTATCTATAGAACTTCATCTAGAGAGGGTAGAGGATAATTGTCCTTTTTTGATGCTCTATTTAAATTCTTGAAGTCCACACATATACATATGTCATCATTCTTTTTCTTGACTGGAACTAGGTCAGCTACTCATGTTGAGTACCTAACAGGAAATATGATCCTTGCATTCAGTAACTTTTTGACTTCTTCAAATATAAGGGGCTCCATCAATGCATTGACTGGCCTCTATTTTTACCTAAATGGCTTGGCATCAGGATTTAGTGGTATTGTATGGGTAATAATAGTGTTGCAAATATGTGTATATGATGTGTTGTCATTGATGTCAACATATCTCTTTGTCATAAATAGTGAAGACAGTGCAGTTCAGCAAAGTAGATTGCTTTGCATTTCTAGTAAGATGAATATTAGAGTCTGTAAACCAAAGGGTTTTGTAGAAGATTGTTTGAATTTTCTCCAGTTAATATTTGAGAGGTCCACATGGAAGATTGGTGAAGTTATGGCCATCTAAGTAGAACTAGGTTTTGTAGTTGTTTAGAGGTAACAGAGTGACAGGAATTTGGTCTAAACTGCTCCACATTGGAATATTATGGTCTATAGGTCTAGAGTTATGTTTGGGATGTTGGTGTGTATCCTCAACTCAAGTGGTTCATGGTTTGGAGGTCCGCAAGCAATATTTCTAGTGTGACAGTCATGACAGGTGGTTTTCTTAAGTTCCTGTATGAAGATGCAAGTGATTCTGGTGATTTAAGGTGGTGCAGTTGTTCTTGTTGATTTCATTGTTCTTGTGGAGGTCTTAGGATTGTGTGCCTATTGTGATGGTGGTCTGCATTGAGGATTGAGCTCGTAGTTGAATATTTCTCCTTGGGTGTTGCTGTTCTTTCCAGTCTTGGCCAACCAGATGCTTTCTACATGTTACAGATGATCTAAGAGGAGTTCTATGGAGCATGGCATGTTGTTCGAGGAAGATTTGAGTCCCAACTATGTTTGGCCAATAGTGTAGTGGTTCTCATGTAGCATTTTGTATGAAGTCAAGTCATGTGATTGTAATTTCTTGTAATGCCTATCTTAGAGAATGTTCCAGATAGATGATTGTAATGCTGACTTTGATGTTCATTCCAAAGTCAATGTCATGAATAATAAGTGTAAGGAAGTCATGTAAATGTGGTGAAGGAGTGCGAAGATATGGAGGTAGCAAAGAAATGTTTGGGGGCAGAGCAGAGGTGTTGTGAGCTTCAATGGAACTAAACCTTGGCATGGAGAAGATGTTTCATAGTTCAACCTTTTGGTGTTAACCATGTTAATATTTTTGTAGGCAGTGAACCTCTTTTGAGCAGTGAGCTTTGGGTAGTGCACTTGAAGGCAAGTGCCTTCCCATTTTTCTATTCTTTTAATAGAGAATAAATCTTGTGGGTTAACCCCCACCATGGTTTTTCCCTTAACTGGGTTTCCATGTAAAAATCTTGGTGTTATGTGTGTTGATTATGTTTCTTTTCATGTGTTGTTGATTCATGCTTTCATGGTTATATCATTAATCTATTAATAAGTGGTAAAGAAGATTAAATGTAGAAAAAGAAAAAGTTTTGTGACAACTGATTCACCCCCCTCTTAGTTGTCTACCCTAATTTCAACAATTGGTATTAGAGCCAGTTCCTCTAAAAGAAGCTTGACCACTTGAGGAGATCTAGGATGTCAACATACAAGAAAGACAGTCTGAGATTTGATGGAACAAATTACTCTCTTTGGAAGAATCACATGGAGTGTCATTTGCAATGCATAGGTGATCCTTATTGGTTGATAACTATGGTTAAGTATACTCCTCCGCATAATGGTCCTACAACCCCAAATCAAATCAAAGATACTGAAAACAACATTCAGGATAAAGAAGCATTGTTGAGTGCCCTAATTGATACATAAATGACAAATGTATTGGAATTGTAAACTACTCATGAAATCTAGAAGAAGTTGGAAACTCTATATGAAGGTGATGCATATCTCAAATGTGCTAAGTTACAAAGCCTGAAGGGTAGATACAAATGTTTGAGGATGAGTGAAGATGAAAACATCATCTCCTACATGCAAAAGGTGAATGAACTTGTGTGCAGTATCAAGTGTGCTGGTGGAAAACTAGAAGAATCAGATATTGTTGGCAAGGTGCTTAGATCCTTACCTGCTTCATACAAGCATAGAGTTGCTGCTATTGAGCAGATCAGGACTATGATAGATGTTACAAGGGATCAGTTGGTTGGCAAGCTTTTAGCATTTGAAATGAGTGAATTTGGTGATTCTCTTCCTAAATCAAAATCTGTATTTAAGGCCAGTGTTTTTAGAAAGCAAAGATTTGATCCAAGTGAAATCTCTTCAAGAAGTCTAACCAGATATGAGAAGGAAAGGAAGGAACTTGAAGAAGATGATTCTGAGCTTAAAAAAATTGAAGCCATTATTGCCAAAAGATTACCAAGAGGATCCAATAAGTATGAAGGAAAGTTACCTTTCAAATATTTTTCTTGCAATAAGATTGGTCATTTTGTTTCAAGATGTCGGGAGAGGGTTTCAAAGACAAAACCTAACAGACCTAGGTTTTAGAAGAAATGCTACTATGTCCAAGAAGCTATTGATGAAGGAGTCACAAATGATGAATCTGATAAGGGAAGTACCTCTAGAAATGAATGGGTGTTCATTGCTATCAAAGAAGAGGATCCAGTGTCTACTGAATCTGCTAGCTGTGTGAATGTGGAAAGTGCCTTGGCTTCTCAAGTTGAAGAAAAGGATCAATGGGTGATTGATAGTGGATGCTCTCATCATATGACTGGTGATAAAAGTAAGTTTGTAAGTTTGGAAAGATATGAAGGTGGAATTGTGAAGTTTGGAGACAATTCAACTAGTAGAATCTATGGCAGAGGATCCATCTCTCTTGGTGGTAAGAATAACACTAATGATGTTTTGTATGTAGAAGGGTTAAAGCATAATCTTCTCAATGTTGGTTAGTTGGTTGACAAAGGGTATGATCTCTGATTCAAGGATGGAAAATGTAGAATTTTGGAAAGCTCCCAAACTAAGATTACATCTGGTACATAGACTAGAGGTAATATCTTTTATTTAAGTGGTATTGGTAAAGTTGTTTGATTGCTCAGATTGATCAGAGTTGGTTATGGCATAGGAGAATGTGTCATGTAAACTTTGATAACATTGTCAAGATAAGTACTACGCAGGCTATGAGAGATCTTCCAAAGCTTGTGAAACCTGCTAATAGCATGTTTAAGGAATGTCAGTTGGGCAAACTGAACATAGCTACATTCAAAAGTAAAGAACAATTTTCAAGTGGATTGTTGGAACTTGTCCACACTGATTTCTGTGGTTCTACCAGAGTTAGGAGTTTGTAAGGAGATAGATACTTTATGTTGCTGATTGATGATTATTCCCAGATGATGTGAGTCACTTTCTTGGGAGAGAAATCAGAGGCTCTTGATAGATTCAAGGTGTTCAAGGCTAAGGTGGAGAATGAGATTGGTGTGAAATTAAAGTGTCTGAGATTTGACAGAGGTGGAGAGTTTACCTCTAGTGAGTTTAATGCATTTTGTGAAGAGAATGGAATAAGAAGACAGTTATCTACTCCTAGGACTCCTCAGAAGAATGGAGTTGTGGAAAGGAAGAACTGGACTATTCAAGAGGCTGCTAGAACCATGATGATGGATGCAAATGTTCCACATGTCTATTGGAAAGAGGCTGTGAATACTGCTATCTACACTCTTAACCGAGTGCAGATCAAAGGTAATACTAGTAAAACACCTTATGAACTATGGTTTGGTAATGATCTTACTGTGAAATGCTTTAGAGTTTTCAATAGTAAATGCTATATCAAGAGAGATAAAGATCTAGGCAAGTTTGATGCAAGATGTGATGAAGGAATATTTCTGGGTTATTCTAACCAAAGCAAGGCATACTAGTGTCTTAACAAGAGACTGAAAAGGATTGTTGAAAGTGCTAATTTCAAGGTTGATGGAAGAAAGGAGAGACCTTTCAAGTCTTGTGGATATGTATCAGATGATCAAAATAAAATTCCAAATAAGGGAAAGCAAGTTCAAAATCAAACTCAAACTCAGATTGCTCTGGAGAATCCAGTGACTCAAGAAGCTAGTGCAAATGTAGAGGAACAAGTTCAAGAATCAGAAGCTCAAGAAAATCCCAAAACTCCTAGGTATGTAAGGTTGAATCATTTTGAAGATCAGATCATAGAAGATAAAAATAAAGATGTTGAAACTAAAACAAAAATTGCTGAAGAACAAGTGGAGTATTGCTTGATTTCAAAGATTGAACCAAAATCAATGAATGAAGCTTGTAATGTTGAAAGTTGGGTAAAAGCAATGGAAGAAGAAGTCTACATTATGCAACCAAAAGGATTCCAATTGTCTAGTCAAGGAGATGTAGATGACAAGAAGAGTACCAGTAGTGGTGCCTTTTTCTTGGGAAAGAGATTGGTTTCTTGGTTATGCAAAAAGTAGGAGGCAATATCTCTGTCTACTGCAGAGGCAGAGTATATAGTAGCAGCAAGTAATTGTACTCAAGTTCTGTGGATGAACCAAGTGTTGAATTATATCAGAATTATGTTTGAAGAGCCTGTTACAATCTTCTGTGATAATTCAAGTGCAATAAACATCTCAAAGAATACAATGTTGCATTCAAAGACAAAGCACATATCCATCAAGTTTCACTTTTTGAGAGAGAAGGTAAATGAGAATGAAGTTAGATTGGAGTTTGTTTCTTCAAAGGATCATATTGTGGATATATTCACTAATCCTCTACCTAAGGACATGTTTGAGTATCTCAGAGTGAAGCTAAGGGTTATTACCCCTCCAGTTTAGAACTAAGGTGCACTAGTGTGCATCAGTCCGATGGAACTCACAATCATATCTTGTGATCTAGATTGATGTTAAGGGGATGCTACTCAGGGGGAGTAGTCAGTATGTTAATTCTAGAGTTTAGTCAAGGGGAGAGATGATTGCAAATATGTTCCCTTTGCCACTGATGTCAAAGGGGGGGAGAAGTCATGTGAAAAACTTGAAAGTAAGTAGTTTCTTGTGAAAGGGGGAGCAGTGGACAAAGTAGTTGCAAGTGTGATAAGAGAAAGGGGGAGAAGTCCTTGTCTTGATGGTTGAATTAGTTTTTCACATCACATGTTTCCATCAATGAAAAGGGGGGAGATTGTTGCAAATATGTGCATATGATGTGTTGTCATTGATGTCAACATATCTCTTTGTCAGAAATAGTGAAGATAGTGCAGTTTAGCAAAGTAGATTGCTCCGCATTTCCAGTAAGATGAAGATTAGAGTCTGCTGACCAAAGATTTTTATAGAAGATTGTCTAAAGTTGTTCTAGTTAAGATTTGAGAGGTCCTCATGGAAGATAAATGAAGTTATGGCCATCTGAGTAGAACTAAGTTTTGCAGTTGTTCAGAGGTAACAGAGTGACAGGAATTTGGTCTAGACTACTCCGCATTGGAATATTATGGTCTACAGATCTAGAGGTATGTTTGGGATGTTGGTGTGTATCATCAACTCAAGTGGTTCATGGTTTGGAGGTTTGCAAGTAATCTTTCTAGTGTGACATTCATGACAGGTGGTGTTCTTAAGTTCTCATATGAAGATGCAAGTGATTCTGGTGATTTGAGGTGGTGAGGTTGTTCTTTTTTATTTCATTGTGCTTGTGGAGGTCTTAGGGTCATGTGCCTATTATGTTGGTGGTTTCCATTGAGGATTGAACTCGTAGTTGAAGATTTCTCCTTGGGTGTTGTTGTTCTTTCCAGTCTTGATTGATCGGATGCTTTGTGCATGTTGCAGATGATCTAAGAGGAGTTCTATGGAGCATGGCATTTTGTTTGAGGAAGATTTGAGTCCCATCTATGTTTGGCTGACAATGTAGTGGTTCACATGTAGTATTTTGTATCAAGTCATGTGATTGTAATTGCTTGTAATGCCTATCTTGGAGAATATTCCAGATAGATGATTTTAAGGCCAACTTTGATGTTCATTCCAAAGTTGATGTCATGTATAAATAAGTGTACTAAAGTCATGTAAACATGGAAGAGGAGTGAAAAGATGTGGAGGTAGTGAAGAAGTGTTTGGGGGAAAAGTAGAGGTGTTGTGAACTTCAATGGAACTAAACCTTGGCATGGAGAAGATGTTTCTTAGTTCAACCTTTCGATGTTAACCATGTGAATATTTTTGTAGGTAGTGAGCCTCTTTTGAGCAATGAGCTTTGGGTAGTGCACCGAAGGCAAGTGTCTTCCCATTTTTCTATTCTTTTAATAGAGAATAAATCTTGTGGGTTAACCCCCACCGTGGTTTTTCCCTTAACCGGGTTTCCACGTAAAAATCCTAGCGTTATGTGTGTTGATTATGTTTCTACTCATGTGTTGTTGATTCATGCTTTCATGGTTATATCATTAATCTATTAATAAGTGGTAAAGAAGATTAAATGCAGAAAAAGATAAAGTTTTGTGACAACTGATTCACCCCCCCTCTCAGTTGTCTATCCTAATTTCAACAAATAAAAGTGTCATACATTTTTAGTTCATCATAGGTCTAGGCAATGACATGGATATAATCCTTCAATGCCTAAGTTATTCCTTCTTTCTATTCTTTATAAAAAACATTACCGATTAGGACATTCCTTGTGTCTTCACCTTGTCCTATGTTGATAGGTGAATATTCTCCTCCATCTATTTTGGGGAGATCCTTTTGTTTAATCATGTTGTCTAGATCAAAATCTCTTGCAAGCTCAATCATGCCTTTGGGGATTTTATTGCTTGGTAAGTCCATGATTTCATCTTCTTCCCATGCATTATCTTCTAAGTTCTTCTCATCTAAGATTTGTGCTTCAAATATATCCCTATTTGCAATGAAATCTAGGATATGTTGATCATCGTCAAACACTTGGAAATTAGTAACATTGTCAGGTATAGATGGTCTTGATACTAACTCCACTAAGAACTGCTTCATCCTTGATATGGATATAGGTTTTAACATGTTGGCAGTGTGTTCCAATGCATCAGCTTTGTAATTTTGTTCCCCGGGAACATGCGTGATATTGAAAGCATCAAAACTCTTTATCAAATCCCAAACTCTATGTCTGTAATTTGATATCTTTTTTTAATTGCATGCGTAGATGCTCCTGACATGTTTTACTACTAATTCTAAGTCTCCATAGACATGTAAAATCTCAACTTTCTTCT
The DNA here is from genome assembly GCA_027924645.1 of Cunninghamia lanceolata. Taxonomy (NCBI): domain Eukaryota; kingdom Viridiplantae; phylum Streptophyta; class Pinopsida; order Cupressales; family Cupressaceae; genus Cunninghamia; species Cunninghamia lanceolata. The sequence continues at coordinate 4,037,589 of BSBN01000278.1, forward strand.
TGAGAGCAAACAATAACCCATGTATCAGGGCTTCATACTCAGCCACATTATTAGTGCATGGAAATTGCAATATGTATACTACTAAAAATGACTTTCCGTGTGGATTGATTAGATCTACTCCAACACTAGCCCATTTTTTTATTTAGAGCCATCAAATCTCAAGATCGAAGGCTTATCTTCAGTTAGAGGCTTATCAAGACCTTTTTTTCTTAGCTCTTGTAGCTGCACTTGAAGATATCCATTTCATCTTTTGTGGTTTAGTCTTTACCACTTTTGAGAATTTTAATGGAGGTAAAACATCATTCTTTAGTTTCTTTTGAATAGACTTCTATTGATCCTTCTTTCTTTTCATCACTTTAATTATGTCCCCTCTATCATCCAGGGATGTTGCAACCTCTTTTCTTTCATCTTCAGGAATATCCCTGACTTGAGGCATCTTGTTATCTAAATATTTCTTTTCTTCTTTGTTCAGTATATGCAAACACAGGGCACAAGCCATCTCTGAGTATGATGCCTCATGTATCCTACACCATCCTTCAATCAATGCATGACACAAAGGAACTCGTTGTAGGATATGTTTCTAAACTTTATCAGACAAAAACTCATCAAATTGAGTTAGGTCACTCCCTTTGTCTTCATCTGATAGCTCATAGTCAGATTTGATGAGACAATTAGATCCCAGGGTGATTATATTTTTATGCTCATGGAGATGTGTCTTCTCACATATCAAAATCTGTTCTAATACTAGCATCAAGACATTATCTTGATGCACTTCTTGTTTACGTTCCCCTGCATCTAAAGAAAACAAATAAGAATCAGTCTCATCATCGTCAGATACTTCACTTACCTTAGTCGATGATGATCCACCTTCCAGGTTCACTCTTTCCAATTCGATTATATCCATACATGTCTCACAATCCTTTTCTAAGTGTGCATCATCATGTAATCTGCACCATCTGGATATCAGGATATCTTCAATTGATGTACCCAATAACTGACATTTTTGTATTTCTCTAGATAAATACTTTTCAAACTTAGTGAAGTAATCAACCTCCTCTTCTTCATTTGAACAATAATTAGATTCAATGATCAAATTTTCTTCTTTGTCTCTATTTTCCTGTATGTGCATATTGCACATCAAGACTTCTTTAATTCTAACAATTTGAGGTCTTATTGCATAAACCCTTGGTTCAACATCTACGTACAATATCTCATTGGTATTATTGTACTTGGTTATCATGTGTTTTATCTTAGGTTTAGCTTCTATTCTTATTTTGGGAATTCCTTTCCATGGTAACCACATATGACTAAAGTCAGTGGCCATGTAACTATTAAGCATTTTAGACTAGTCCCTACTAAGAAGCATTCCATAGGTATCAAGTATGTCTACTACTTGAGTGTCAATGTAGTATTGTACCCTTTGGTCTGATGCAAGCTACATCTGGATATGAGTTAATTCCCCTACTACACTCACTTGTATTTTATCAAGTTGTGTGACTATCTTGAGGGATTTGGCTGGATGCAAACCTAAAGCATTACAAATGGACAAAGGCATCACGTTCATTGACACATTAGAATCAATGAGATAGTTGTGTAAATTCTTACCAAATATTCTCAATGTGAGCAAGGATGGAGGTGACTCTGACCTATCTTTGTATAGAGGCATCTTTGATGTTTTAGCAGTGTGGATGGTAGCCTGCATTTTAGGTTTGACAATATTATCTCTAGGTGCAGGGTCTCTAGTCATGATATGGCTAGGGTTATGACCTAGATTGTCATATTTGGGTGTAGGTTCATCTAAAGATTTCAAGAAAGCTTTCTTGATGACTGGGGTCTTCAGTAGTTCTGATAGTGATAGGCTGATTTTTATCTTTTTCATTTCTTTAGCCAGATATGTAACAAGTTTATCTAACTCAAGCAGTTGGCTGATAGATTTTGACACTATATTCTAGGTTGTGAAATATTAACTATTCACCTTGGGAGGTCCAGGGTTATTACTGGCTTTTGGATCTAGTGGTGTATTAAAATTGTCAGGAGGGATAGATGTGGTCAAAGGACCAATTGGTATGTTTACATTACTCCTAATGTTGTAATTATGCCTACCCTAATATTGTTGTTGGTAATCATGAACATCTTCAGGCTCTTGCTCGAGCTCATTTTCATCTTTAAAGGGAACACATAATTTGACTCAAATGCTAATGTAGACTCCTCACTTGCTAGAGTATTTTTTTCATGAGTTGACGTCATCTGATGATGTCGAGACTATCAGTACTTTCAAGCACCAGGGAAGACTCATATCCTAGGGGGACAATTTTATTTCCCTCAGGAAAAGGAGGTTCTCCAGCGGTATTTGATCCTTCAGCCTAGAATATATTAGCTACTATTTTGAACAGAGGGCAATCTAGCTCAGCATGTGCGTTGGTATTGTCCATTCTGCACCAATTTGTGAGTGTAGCTTCTACTAAGTTCACACTAGTAGTCTATTTGGGTTTAGTAGGAGGTTGATTATCTAGTGGTGAGGGCAATGAGCCATTGTTTGGTCAAGTGTTCCATGTTCTAGGTGGCCTAGGGGAAGCATTGTTACCACTATTATTGAAATTCCTATCATTTTTATATCTAGGCCTGTCATTATTGTATCCATATCCTCTATCAAGATATTCTGACCTATTTTGATTTGACTATGAGTATAAGTTTTGAATCCTCAGGTGAGTAACCTCAGTGGTCAATTCTCTTAGTTATGCAAATATCTCTTTAATGTCATCTTTCTCCTCCTGGGCTTTATCAACTACATTATCCTCTTGAGGCTTGCAGAAAGAACTGTCATTGCTATTGTTTGGTATAGCATCTCGAGATGCATGTTCAGGATAAGGTATAACTTGGCCATTTCCATTTGGAGGGGCATGATACTGAGTGGAGGTACTTGCAATGGACTAGGCATGATAGCTAGAGGTATCAAGACATTATTAGTTTGTGTTTGTCCAGGATATGTAGGATATCCTAGATTAGGAGTAAAACTAGGTGTTAGCTATTGATTGACTTTGATGGATTCTTCAAAGGCACCTGCCAAAGTAGTGATTGCAGGGTGTGTTCTCCTAATGAGCATGGATGTCAAGGGATCTAAGGTAGAGTAGTATATTGATCTTACTGCCTCATCACCTACATTATAGGGAGCAACTAGCGTGGAATACATTTTATGGAACCTAGCATTATAGTTGGAGATGAACTCTCCCTCAACTCTCTTTATTGTGGCAAACATGTGATATGTCATGGTAGGATCCACTAGTATTTTAAATCTTCCTAAAAAAGATTTCTCCAAAGCATCCCAAGTGGCTATGGAGGATCAAGAAAGACTAATGTACCATATATAAGCCTCCTCTCCCAATGAATAAGGAAATAACCTACACATGACATCCTCATAATCAATTCGAGCTCTAAAATAGGCTTCTTTGTACATTCGCATATGATCCTCTGCATCCTGGTAAGGATGATACCTCAGACAAATCTTGTCTAGATTCTTTGGCAAAGGATGATATGCTGCAAAGAGCAAAGGTGGATCAACTGTGAAGAATGACATTACAGGAGGTGTTGGAGGTATCACTGGGGATACAGGTGAACTAGGACTAGGACTGTGATGAATATTTGTTGTACAGGGTCTAAGTCCATGAATTTGTATTTCCTCCAAAGGTTCAATAGATCTTGACTTGTTATTAGGTCTATGAGCTATAGCTTCATGAGTTATGACTGGATATGAATATTTTGACTAGATCTTTGCAAAGATCAGGATATTTACTCTTTCAGAGTGTATATTTATAAACAGATGTTTGGAACGATAAGATATTTGCACTATATTTGTAGATGTTGCAAATATTGACTCAGATCTATGAATTTTAGACAAATGATTGTAAAGGTTGGAGTATTTAACCACAAGACTAAGATATTTACAAACAAATTCCTCAAATTATGAAAGATAAATGGAATCTTTTCACAAATACTCAAGATTTGACATATTCTTAAGAAATTTTGAAAACACTTTCACCTATTTACGTGGGAAATGATGTCTGGACAATAAATCCTTGAGTTGAATTGCCCATGCCCTCCTTCTAGTGCCAATTTATGTTGATCATGATGTTAGTCACAATAACATAGATAAATAATTCACAAAACAAACCTTTATCATCTTGAAAAGTATGATCAAGTTAGGATGAATTGATAACTCCAAGTCTCCATTAGTTAGGTCTTGACCTTCTGATAATCTCTCAGTTAGTTTTATGTGAATTGTTGTTTTCCATTAGGGGCCTTACATTTCTATTTTGAAGCGATTTGCATCTAGATATGTTCTATTTTTTTTGCTTTCTATGAATTCTCAACAAACAAGGTTAAATCCTATTATATCTAACCAAATCATGCAAATATTTATGTAAGTTTGATCCATTCTTTTGCATATCATTCTTGTTAAATTGATTCGTGATGATTTTTGTTTAATTATTTTAAAACTATATTCAATTCTCTTATCCTAAACCAATTTCTACTTAATTTCACTTCTGCACTTAAATTTATTCAAATAATGTGCCTATAATCATGTATTTCCATGATTTCTACCATTATTCATGTTCATTTGCTTGATATTTGTTATTTTGTATGCACTTTATTTGAATATGCTTAAGATCTTCATGTGTTTACACATATCAACATATTATATGATGAGCTACTTGTTATTTTATTTGTCTTTGTAGTTATGATGATGATTAGATGAAATTAAAGAAATAGAACTAAAGATTTTTAAATTTACTAAAATAAATTAAATCTTCAGTCATTGATCCATATATATCCTTAGTACTGTCATGAAGAGAAGGAAATCAAACCATATTTTCACTAGGTCATTCCATAGTTAGATATGATTAATGCTAACTTCAAATGAAAGGAATGAAGACAACATGCACAGACTGAGATGCACACCAAGGGACACAACAAATCAAAGTAACATGTCCATAATTCATCCACAGATTACTCAAAAATTATGATTATTTGTAATCACTGGTCTTCATCTTCATTAAGTATACAATAGAGTCTATATTTACAATTGACTTTGAGAGTTGGTCATGACATTCAAAAATCCAATCTCAATTAAGTTTTGAATAATCTACATCCTTTTGGAGGACAAGGATGAGAATTAGTTACAAAAGATCCTATGATCATGATTCACTTATTACAATCAATGATTCATATTGCATTGACCCAGTCAAAATACAAATTATGTGGCACAAGTTGCCAGTTGGCAACTATATGATGCGATATAGCTGGCAACCTAGAATATTCTAAGATCATTGACCTAGTCAACTAGACTACAAATGACAAAATGACAAAACATCCTGAATGATATCTGTTGCAACATCCTCTTTATTCAGATGTGCCTTCTTCATGCACTGACTTCCCCGTGTCTAGCTTTTTATAGTTATCATATGCTTGAATGAAAGTGTCCACTTGGAACTTGCTAATGATCATGGCTCTCAACTTAGCATATTTTAATGCTTTTATTTGTTCTTCCAAATGTTCCAGCATAGATATCCTACCATCTTCTTCTTTGCCATTAGTTTTTACTTTTCGATTCAACATAGAAATCTCATCCATAATGTCCTCTATGAAGAGTTCTATGGGATCTTCTAAAACTTCCGTAAATTTATCTTTTAATATTTGGATGGCCTCATGCATTTCTGGGACTGCTTCCTCTATCACTGCATCTTCTAACAACTCTTCCAATATCTTCATTTCTTCAAATAATAAATCATGGATCTTGTTTTGATAGTCCCTTACTTTAATCATGTTTGCCTTTAATACCTCTAATTCATACTTCATTTCGGTCACCCAGGTGTCCATGAGTGGTAGAGTTACAGTGGTTACAATTTTATTTTTCAACAACTCCCCATCTGTCATCTCTTTGGCTCTTTTGAGCCTCACCATTGCATAGTTACACTTCTTGGTGCAGTCATGGTAGGAGGGTTCACATAATGAACTGTCCAGACCATGCAGAAAGAGTAAACACAATGGAAACAACTCAAAGAAATAGAATAAATGCAGATTTAGTCATTCAGTATATCAAAGAACTCAAATACAATCTGGCTGGCAACATGTGGGCTTACAACTAGGGCTTAGAGGCCTGATTACATACATGCACAAGATAAAGATTTGAAGCTCCATTGCACAAATCTAAACTATCAGATCTTTCTTGTGTAAACAACTACTTTCGTAAGGTTCTATTACATCTATACATATCATTTCTGGACCAATAGATTTCTCCGCGTTGGCTAAGGAAGGTCACAAACTCTAATGAAGAGTTGTAACGTGTTCACAGATAGGTTGGACCTAAATGAATAGAACACTTCCTCAAATGAATGGAACAACATGCAGACCCTTGGGAAAGGTTGGCCACGAACCAAAGGACATTGAATGATGTGTTCTTGAGATCTGCAAGTCAAGGGATGATCCGCTAGCCTTCTCCTTTAGCTGATTATTAGGAACTGTTAGAATGCTCTGTTCTAAGAAAATAATTGATCTTCTGAGAGCGATAACTTTCTTGTAACTGAACCAAATGGTCTGAATTCTTGATATGATGTAGATGAATGAATGTAGATGCTAAGTCCAGATCTATAAGATGTGAAATGCCAAAACCAGACCACACGCTGAAACTGCTTCTGACTGAACTGCTTGAACTAAACTGAGAAAGTGAAAGAACTGAAATGTAAACAAACTGAAATGCAAATGTATTTGGTTGATGAAAGATTACTCTTGAACTAGGGATGCTCCTACATCAGACATCTGGGGTTATTGAAAAAGTGAGTCCCTCACTTTGATGGGGCTAGGGAAGAACCAAGATGGTCCATGGTGCAGGGCACCTAAGAGCATTTTGATTCCTAAGAGCATTTTGATAAATTGAGGTTTTTGTTCAGTGTGTTTTGTAATAAGGCTTTCTAACCATGATTGTAAGGTCCATTTTGTATGGTCAAGAGGTTTGAGGTAACCATATAAACCTCAAATCCTTCTTAGTCCATTTGGACCCTAGTTGTGTCACTTAGGCCTAGTAGGTCTAATGATGGTTTTTTGAGTCTATTTGGTAGTTTTGATGTTTGGCATATTCTAGAGAGTATGGTAGTTGTTTGGACTCCATTGGACAAGCTAAACCAATCAAGATCTTTGTGTTAATGCCAAATGCCATAGTTGTCCAAGGTTGTCAATGTTGTCATGACACCTTTGGCCGGTTGCAACTCATTTTTGACAATTGAAACTATTTTTGGGAGTTGCATACTAACTTGGATTGGTTGATAATGTTGTCATCTTACTCCAGTGTGGGAGAGAAGATTCTGTACGGTGGTTTGGGCACAAAAACTAATAAAATTGACTATTTTTCCAAGAATTTATATTAGTGTACGGTCTGTACGGATTGGCAAAGTGGATCGATGTGGTTTTTCTAAAACTAGTTTGAGTCTAGATTCCAATGCACCAAGTTTGAAGTCTTGAAGTGATTTGAGTAGAAATATATTGCATTTTGTATTCAAACTGGTCTAAAACCCTCATTTCTAGGGTTTGTCATACTAATTTAGCCCTAGAATGCATTCCAACCAATGAAACTTCATGCCACTCGGTGAAATGTAGGCTAGGGATGTACATTACATGATTCCGAAAGCATTTGATTGGGAAAGACAGTCTTCAACCTTTGGAGTGATGCCCTAGGTCAAATATCCCTCTGTATTTGACCAAAATTATGCAATTTGGTGATGTAAATGACAAAATTCTGATAGGGTGAGTGAATGGATGGTTGTTTTGAGATGTTTGGGTGTTGTGGAAGTAATCCAAGTTCCTATCCTAGTTTTATGATCCCAATTTAGACCACTTGCTTTGTAACCTAGACCTAAACTGATCAATTAGGCCTAGAGACCTAGTGGGTGTGTTGAGTTGCAGGAGTAGAGTTGGAACTGGAGACTTGGAGGTTTGTTAGAGTTCCCTAAAGGGTATTTGAATCCACCATTTTTTTTCCTAACTCTTAAGGGTTTTGTCAAGTTGTGGAGTGAAAACCAGATTAGGAGGGCTAGTAGCATCACTAGGCCAAGTAAGGGTTGGAGAGTTGTGAGACGTTGGGGATCAAACCAACTATGGGGAAGGTGTTTGCAGACTTGTCTTAAGGTGTGGAAGGATTCTTGAGGATTGGCTAATAGCCTAGATAACAAATCCTTAAATTAACTTAAGTGTGACCTTGGTTGTGTGAAGTGGGTCAGTGGGCAGAGAAGAGTGAACTAGTTTCTTCCCTTGTGCCACTCTACATCAGGTGGTATCAGAGCCATCAAAGAGATGGGAGATAGAGAAGAAGAGGAGGAAGTTCCTTAAAGGGTGACTAATTCTGAATTGGCAAAGATAGTCAGAGAACAAGCAGCCAAGAACAAAAGGATGGAGGCTGCGATATAGAAGTTGAAGAAGGATAAGGATAAGAAGAAGAAACCAGAGGTCATCTTAGATTCAGATGAAGAGGATCAAGATGAAGAAAAAGGAGTGCCTAGGGAAGAGCCACAAGGAGGCATGTCAGAAAGACAATTCCTAGATGCACTTGGAAAGTTGACTAGGAAGGACAGTAAGGTGGATTTACCTATGTTTCCTGGCAAGATGAAACCAGAGGAGTGCCTTGATTGGATAGAGGCAATGGATGAAGTGGCAAAAAATCAGAAGGTGAGGATTGCCAAATCTAGAATGAAAGGGCCAGCTTTAAGTTGGTGGAACTTCATTCAAAATGAGAGGATAGAGGATGATAGGAACCCTATCACTACATGGATGAAGATGGTGCTTGAAATAAAGAAACAATTTGTTCCTGAAGATTATGAAGTCAACTTGCACAAAAAGTTGCAAAACTTGAGACAGAAGGACATGGATGTGAGCACCTACACCGAGGAGTTTCACAAGATGACCTTGAAAGCAAAAATGCCTAAGAATGAAAAGCAAAAGCTTGCAAGGTATCTAAATGGTCTTAAGTTCTCCATTCAAGATGAACTAAGTCTCTTTAACCCTGAGACAGTGCATAAATGTTTTCAAATGGCATTAAGGATTGAGGACAAATAGAGAAGGAAAGGTGATTCAAATAGTAGGGGCAGAGGCAATATGAATTTCAGAGGTAGAGGCAAGTTTCAGAATAGGGACAACTTTTCTAGACCCCAAAATGGTAGATCACAAGAAGGCAGTCAAGTGGTGGCTGACAGAGACAGTGCTGATAAGGGCCAGTTTAGAGGGAGAGGTAATGGTAGAGGAAGAAGTGGAGGTAGGGGTTCCAATGTGTTCACAGGAAGGTGCTTTTCTTGCAATCAAATAGGACATCAGTCCTTTAGATGCCCGGAGAAGATGGGGAATAATTCTACAAATCAGAAAGATAGAAGGGTGTAGCTCCTTCAAGAAGATGACTGTCAAAGTAGCACCTCCTATCAAACTGCCTCTTCCAAGTCTGTAGCATTAGAGAGTGGAGAATGCATCATGTTTAACTGGTCTCTCATCATGCCTACCACCAAGGAGCAACCCCAAAGGAACAATCTGTTTAGAACCACTTGCAAGGTGAAGGGGAAAATCTGCAAGGTAATTGTTGACTCAGGTTCTTCTAAGAATTTAGCTTCTAATGAAATGGTGAATAAGTTAGGATTGCAAAGGATACCCCATCCTAACCCCTATAGGGACTTTTGGTTAACCAAGGACCAACAAATTGTGGTGAAAGAACAATGTTGGGTTGAATTTAAGATAGGTGAATATTGTGATAGGATTCTTTGTGAGATAGTAGATATGGATGCATGCCACCTTCTTCTTGGAAGGCCTTGGCAACATGATACAAGTGCCCAACATGATGGTAAGCCAAATGTGTTTCATTTGTCTAAAAATGGTGAAAATTTCACAATGACTCCTTTGATTGATGACTGCAAGGAAAAGATCATTCCTATTTCAGTTATGTTAGTAGGTGAAAAGGAGTTTTTGGCTAACCTCAAGGAGGAGAAGGTGCCATGTTTTGCAGTGGTCATCAAGCCCAAGGATGCAAATCCTAAGAAGATCAAAGTACAACAGCCTCTTAGAAGGATTGGACCAAAAGAAGTGGAGGAACTATTGGAGAAGTTCCATGATGTGATAGCAGATGAATGTAAGGATGCCCTTCCACCAAAGAGGGAGATTAGTCATTGCATTGATCTCATCCCTAGATCCACCCTACCAAACCAAGCAGCCTATAAGCTGACCCCAGAGCAAAATGTAGAAGTGGCAAGACAAATCCAAGACTTGTTGGATAAAGGGCTTCTAAGGAGGAGTATTAGCCCATGTGCAGTACTGCAGTACTTGCATCAAAGAAGGAAGGCACATGGAGACTATGTACTGATTCAAGGGCCATCAACAAGATTACTATCAGGTATAGATTTCCAATGCCTAGGATAGAAGATTTAATGGATTGCTTGGGTAGGGCTAAATATTTTACCAAGATGGATCTAAAAAGTGGTTATCACCAAATTAGGATAAGGGAAGGGGATGAGTGGAAAACTACCTTCAAAACCAATGAAGGGCTATTTGAATGGGTTGTGATGCCTTTTGGCTTATCAAATGCACTAAGCACCTTCATGAGGTTGATGAATGAGGTGCTAAAACCTTTCCTTAATAGGTTCATTATTGTATATTTGGATGATATATTGGTTTTTAGTGACAACAAGGAAGATCACATAAGACATATCCATCAAGTGCTTAGGAGGCTTCAAGAGGAGAAGTTGAGAATTAACCTTGACAAATGTGTCTTCCTATAAGAAGAATTGACATTCTTGGGGTTTGTCATCTCTAAGGGTAGCCTCAAGATGGATCCAAGCAAGGTGGAAGCCAATCTTAATTGGCCCACACCTACTACAGCCTCTCAGGTAAGAAGTTTCCATGGTTTATGTAGTTTTTATAGAAAGTTCATTAGAGGGTTTAGTGCTATTTGTGCTCCACTTGTTGACACTATAAAAGGGGCAAGAAATGTGTATTTGTGTGGACAAATGAGGCCAATCAAACCTTTGAACTGTTAAAGAAGAAAAGATCAGAACAACCGGTACTTGTACTACCTAATTTTGATAAGACCTTTGTTGTTGAGTGTGATGCAAGCAAGAGGGCTGTTGGGGGAGTCCTAAGTCAAGATGGGAGGCCTGTAGCCTTCTTTAGTGAGAAGTTAAATGAAGCAAAATAGAACTATTCTACCTATGATCTAGAATTATATGCAATGGTCCAATCATTGAGGAAGTGGAGACACTATTTATTACCCAAGGAGTTTGTTGTTTTTACTGATAACCATGCTTTGAGCTTCTTGAACAGGTGGGAGAAGTTAAACCACATGCATATCAAGTGGATGGAGTTCATCCAAGCATATACTTTCTCAATTAAGCACAAGAAAGGAGTGGCCAATAAGGTAGCTAATGCCTTAAGCTGGAGGAATCTTGTTGTTCAAACCATTCAATTGGAGAGTACAGGTATACAAGCCATTAAAGATCAATATGCAGAAGATGAAGACTTCAAGGAACCTTACCAAGCTTGCAAAGCCATGACAGGTAGGTATAATACTATTTTTTGTGATTTTCTGATACAAGATGGATTTCTTTTCAAAGGTAGCCTATTGTGTATCCCAAGAGGGTCTGTTAGAGAGTACATCATTCAGGAGAAGCATTGTGGCAGCATGGCAGGCCACTTTGGCATTGATAAGACCCTAGACTTGGTTAGAAGGTACTACTATTGGCCAAAGTTACCAACTGATGTAAGAAAGTTTATAGAAACTTGTCAAATTTGTCAAAGAGCCAAGGGGCATACATCAAATGTAGGTCTATACACTCCACTACCTATCCCTTCAAAGCCTTGGGATTCCATAAGCATGGATTTTGTACTTGGTTTGCCTAGGACCAAGAATGGATATGATAGCATTTTTGTGGTTGTTGATATGTTCTCTAAAATGGCCCATCTCATTCCATGTAAAACCACACATGATGCCTCACATGTTGTTGGTCTTTTCTTGAAGGAAATAGTCAGATTACATGGTTTGCCTTTGTCAATAATCTCTGATAGAGACCCCAAGTTCATAGGACACTTCTGGAGGACACTTTGGAAAAGACTAGGTGCAAACTTCTCATTATCATCAGCCTATCATCCTCAGTCTGATGGTTAGACTAAGGTGATTAACAAGTCACTTGGAAACCTTCTAAGATGCCTAACTAAGGAGCAGGGCACTAGTTGGGATTCAGTTTTGGCTCAGGCAGAATACTCCTACAATGACACTGTGAACAGGAGTACCAGCCTGTCACCTTTTCAAATAGTTTATGGCACTCACCCAAGGGGTATTTTGGAATTAAGAGAGGTCAGAGGACTGGAGAAGAGTAGTGCATTGGATGAAGATTTTGTCCAAGTGATGAGAGATATCCATGAGCAAGTAAAGGAGAAATTACAATTTACCTCTACAAAGTACAAACAGTCTGTTGACAGAAAGAGAAGGGATCTTCAGTTCAAGGAAGGGGATTTGGTCATGGTACATCTGAAAAAGGAGAGACTCCCTATAGGTAAATACACTAAGTTGGTTATGAAGAAGATTGGGCCTTGTGAAGTGCTAAGGAAATGTGGAGAAAATGCCTACAAAATTAGACTACCGGATGGTGTTGCTTTATCACCAATCTTCAATGTATCAGACCTTTATCCCTATAAGGGATCTGATCCTCAGACAGCTATTGTAGAGGAACAAACTGATTAGACACTTTAGGAGGATGCCACTTGGATGAGCAGAGAAGCCATTGAGAAGGTAGGATTTCCATTTGACAGCATTCCCAACTCAAGAGACTTGAGTTTTGTTTGACAGGGGGTGTATGGTGCAGGGCACCTAAGAGCATTTTGATTCCTAAGAGCATTTTGATAAATTGAGGTTTTTGTTCAGTGTGTTTTGTAATAAGGCTTTCTAGACATGATTGTAAGGTCCATTTTGTATGGACAAGAGGTTTGAGGTAACCATATAAACCTCAAATCCTTCTTAGTCCATTTGGACCCTAGTTGTCACTTAGGCTTAGTAGGTCTAATGATGGTTTTTTGAGTCTATTTGGTAGTTTTGATGTTTTGGCATATTCTAGAGAGTATGGTAGTTGTTTGGACTCCATTGGACAAGCTAAACCAATTGAGATCTTTGTGTTAATGCCAAATGCCATAGTTGTCCAAGGTGGTCAATGTTGTCATGACACCTTTGGCTGGTTACAACTCATTTTTGATAGTTGAAACTATTTTTAGGAGTTGCCTACCGACTTGGATCAGTTGATAATGTTGTCATCTTACTCTAGTGTGGGAGAGAAGATTCTGTACAGTGGTTTGGACACAAAAACTAATAAAATTGACTATTTTTCCAAGAATTTCTATTAGTGTACAGTCTATACAGATTGGCAAAGTGGATCGATGTGTTTTTTCTGAAACTAGTTTGAGTCTGGATTCCAATGCACCAAGTTTGAAGTCTTGAAGTGATTTGAGTAGAAAGATATTGCATTTTGTATTCAGACTAGTCTAAAACCCTCATTTCTAGGGTTTGTCATACTAATTTAGCCCTAGAATGCATTCCAACCAATGAAACTTCATGCCACTCGGTGAAATGTAGGCTAGGGATGTACATTACATTATTCCAAAAGTATTTGATTGGGAAAGACAGTCTTCGACCTTTGGAGTGATGCCCTAGGTCAAATATCCCTATGTATTTGACCAAAATTATACAATTTGGTGATGTAAATGACAAAATTATGATAGTGTGAGTGAATGGATGGTGGTTTTGAGATGTTTGGGTGTTGTGGAAGTAATCCAAGTTCCTGTCCTAGTTTTATGATCCCAATTTAGACCACTTGCTTTATAACCTAGACCTAAACTGATCAATTAGGCCTAGAGACCTAGTGGATGTGTTGAGTTGCAGGAGTAGAGTTGGAACTAGAGACTTGGAGGTTTGTTAGAGTTCCCTAAAAGGTATTTGAATCCACCATTTGTTTTCCTGACTCTTAAGGGTTTTGTCAAGTTGTGGAGTGAAAACTAGATTAGGAGGGCTAGTAGCATCACTAGGCCAAGTAAGGGTTGGAGAATTGTGAGAAGTTGGGGATCAAACCAACTATAGGGAAGGTGTTTACAGACCTATCTTAAGGTGTGGAAGGATTCTTGAGGATTGGCTAATAGCCTAGATAACAAATCCTTAAATTAACTTAGGTGTGACCTTGGTTGTGTGAAGTGGGTGAGTGGGCGGAGAAGAGTGAACTAGTTGCTTCCCTTGTGCCACTCTGCATCAGTCCACCTTAGCCTGAGAAATCCATGATGAATCTTCTTATGGTCTTCCTTTCCACTTCACAAGATATTCTTTGTATTGTCTTCCTCTAGTGCTGTGTCCAACTCTGATGTCCAAGATGTCTTCAATCTTCTTTGGTGCTTGTTGTGGTAACTACTTCTTCAAGTCTTCTTCCATGCTGTCACTAAACTCTGCTTCATGATACTGATAGAGGTCTGCAATGTTGAAAATAGGTGATATACCCAATGTCTCTAGTAACTCCACTTCATGTGCATTTCCTGAGTATCTTACAAGGTCCAAACTTCTTCATCTTCAACTTGTTATATTTCCCAACTAGAAATCTTTCTTTTTTCAAGTACACCATCACTTTATCTTTAACTTCAAATTCCTTATGTCATCTCTTCTCATCTGTATTCTCTTTATACTTATTGTTCATGTCCTCCAAATGTTTCTTCACTTGATTATGCACTGTCTTCATGTGTTCTGCAAATTCTTCTGCTTCTGCACTCCTCTTTTCCTCTGTATTGATATCTCTTAATTCTGATACTCCCTTAGGGTTTACTCTGATAACAATCTCAAAAGGTGTTCTTCCAGTGCTCTTGTTCACCAAATTATTGTATGCAAACTCTGGTTGTGAAAGAATCAAATCCCAACTTCCAGTTTTCTCTCCAACTAAACATCTCAACAAATTTCCCAAACTCCAATTCACTACCTCTGTCTATCCATCAGTCTGTGGATGAAAATCTAAAATAAACTTCAAATCTATCTTCATCTTCTTCCAAAGTGTCCTCCAAAAGTATCTAATGAACTTTGTGTCTCTGTCTGAAATTATACTCTTAGGTAATCCATGCAATCTCACAATCTCCTTGAAAAATAGGTCTGCTACATGCACTGCATCAGTTTTCTTCTTACATGGTATGAAATGAGCCATCTTTGAAAATCTATAAACCACTACAAATATTGAATCATGTCCTCTCTATGTCTTAGGTAATACCATTACAAAATCCATGCTTATGTCTTCCCAAGGTCTCTCCAGTATTGTCAAAGGTTTATACAATCCAGTATTCTGACTACTCCCTTTTACAACTTGACAAACTCTACAACTCTACACAAATCTTTGAACATCCTTATGTATCTGAGGCCAAAAGTAATTTTCACTCACCAAAGCCACTATCTTATCAATGCCAAAATGTCCTGCCAATCCACCACTATACTTCTCCTTGATCAAATTGTCTCTCATTGAACTTCTAGGTATGCACAACTAACTTTCTTTAAACAACATATCTTCTTGAATGTAATAGTCCAACCACTTACTTCTATCTATCACAATAGGTTCCTTACATGCTGTCCAATGTTCTACAAAATCAGTGTCTCCCGCATACATATTCTTCAATTCATCAAAACCCAACACTTCAATTCTCATCTCTGTCAACAAGTTTCTTCTTCTACTCAAGGCATCAACAACTTTGTTTGATTTACCACTACTATGATTCAACACAAAAGTATAACTCTGCATGAACTCTACCCATCTCATATGTCTTTGATTCAACTTACCTTGACTATTCAAATATTACAAAGCTTGATGATGTGTATACAACACAAACTCCTTAGGCAACAAGTAATGTCTCCACTTCTTCAAGGCTTGAATTATGGCATAGAACTCTTGATCATAAACTGAATATCTTCTCCTTGCATCATTCAACTTCTCATTGAAATATGCTATAGGTCTACCTTCTTGATTTAACACTAGTCCAATTGCATTTCCACTTGCATCACAATCAACTTGAAATACCTTATTGAAATCTAATAACGCCAAAATAGGTTGGTCTATCACTTTCTTCTTCAACAACTCAAAACTCTTATCTGCTCTAGATGTCCACTTGAAATCTTTTATGTCACATCTCATTGTCTTTGTCATAGGGTTACAAACTAAACTGAAATTTTTGATGAACTTCTAGTAAAAACTAGCCAATCCATGAAATGATCTAACCTCTTGAATGCTCTCCGGTGTAGGCCATTCAACAATTGCTCTCACTTTCTCAGGGTTCATCTTCAATCCTTCCGTAGAAATTACAAATCCCAAATATACTAGTTCTTCCTTCATGAAACTACATTTCTTGATGTTTATCAACAATTTCTCCTCTCTCAGTCTCTGCAAAACTTGTCTAATATGCCACAAATGTTCTTCTTTTGTTTTACTAAAAATTAGAATATCATCCAAGTACACAATCACAAACTTACCCAAAAATTTCTTCATAACTTCATTCATCAATCTCATGAAAGTACTCGGTGCATTTGTCGATCCAAAGGGCATCACTAACCACTCATACAATCCATCATTTGTCTTAAAAGTAGTCTTCCATTCATCACCTTCTTTGATTTTGATCTGATGGCATCCACTCTTCAAATCTATCTTTGTGAAATATCTTGCTCCACTCAAACAATCCATGATATCATCCATCCTAGGTAAAGGAAATCTATACTTAACTGTGATCTTGTTTATTGCTCTAGAGTCAGTACACATTCTCCATTCTCCATCCTTGTTTATTCCCAAAACTACAGGTACTGCACAAGGACTCAAACTTTCTCTGATCAAACCTTTCCTTAACAATTCTTGTATATGTCTATTCAATTCTTCATTCTCTATCAGTGTCATCCAGTGTGCCGATTTGTTAGGCAAACTTGTTCCTGGTATAAGATCCATGTGATGACTGATACTCCTTATAGGTGGTAATCCTTCAGGTACATTATCTGATATGATGTCTTCATATTCTATCAGCAATTCCTTTATCTCCTCCGGTTTAGTCTCTTTCTTCAATACTTCAGGCTTTTTAGGAATCAAGGCATAACACATATTCTCATGTCTCAATCCATCCAGAAATTTCCTTCCATCTACCAAACAAATTCTAGCATTCCCACATACCACATCCTTAGGATCATCCTCCAAAGGAATCAAAGTAATTCTTTTCCCATTTGTAGTTATAGTATATGTATTCTTTCTCCCATCATGTATATCTTTTATATCATACTACCAAGGTCTACCCAACAAGATATGACATACATCCATAGGCATAACATCACACACGACTTCATCATGATAAGATCAAATATGAAATTTCACCAAACATTGTTTACTCACTAGTACCTTATGATCATCCTAAATCCATGCTATCTGATAGGGCTTAGGGTGTTTCAATCTTTCCAACTTTAACTTAGTCACCATCTCCTATGAAACTAGGTTATCTAAACTACCACTATCAATCACAAATTTACAACACTTACCTCCTATTTTGCATCTAGTTATGAACAAGCTCTTTCTCTGTGATGGTTCCTCATTTGTCTCTGCTTGAAATAGTGCTCTCCTCATCACCAATGATTCTCCTTTCTCTAGATTGCCAACTGAACAGGGGTCAACTAGTTCAACAGGTTCTTCAACATAGTCTGCTCTTTCACTATTTTCTGTCCTCTTACTTGTATTACCTTGATTACACTCAGATGCTCTATGTCCTTCACATCCACACTTGATTACACTCAGATGCTCTATATTCTCTTATCAAATCCTCTTCCTTCTCTTTTGTATCCTTCATTCCGATATGCACTAGGGTTTCCTATTTGGTAAAATTTTTTGTCATCCCTCTGGTAAGCATTGTTATCTTTGTCATCTTTCCTAGCTAGGCTATCAAACTTGTTCTATTCTGTAAATGATCTATCACATCCAAGAAACATTCTTCCTCTCTAAAATTTACCTCCTTTGCCTCTTTGTCTCTGATTATGTCTTTTATTCAGTTTCTCTTCAACCTTCAAGGAAAATTGATATGGTTCCTCCAAAGATGTCATCCTTACCAAGCTTAGTTCTTCTTGAATGTTCAATCTTAGTCCATTGATGTATCTAGCCACTTTCTCCTTGCTTGCTTCACTATGTCTTGTTCTTATGATCATCTTATGAAATTCTTCCATGTATTCCTTCATGAATTTCTCCTTTTGTCTCAGGTTTTGCAATCTTTTCAACAACTCTAACTCATAGTCAACAGGTATAAACTAATTTTTCAACTTTGTCACCATCGTATCCCATTTTCTAATCTTTTCTTTTCCTCTTTTGTTTATTTCCAACTGAACTTCTTTCCACCATATAGCAGCATGTCCTTTCAACCTTGTCTTTGCAAATTTCACCTTCACCAAATCTTCAATTTCCCCATATTCAAAGTATTCTTCCATGTCATTTATCTAATCAATCAATTCTTCAGGGTTTAGATTACCATTATAATTCAGCACATCAACTCTAGGTCTCTTTCCAATCTTTGAAATAGCTCGTAACATCTTTATCTGATCTGATTCTTCTTCTTCATCACCTTCTAGGGTTTCACTAGTTTGTCAGCAAATTGAAATTCTTTTTCATCATCACTTTCGACATTAGGTCTCGGTGTCAATCCTCTTCACCTATCTTCTTCAACAACATCTAATCAAATTTGCATCATTCTCATCAATTTCATCATCTCATCCATTCTATTAGCCATTGTACCAACAGGAGGAACTCTTCACGGTGGCATCTTCCTAGGATCAAGTACAAACTACCTCAATTTAGCGATCAGGCTACAAGTGACAACTTCCTCTCAATTGGTAATCAATTGTGCACAAGTAACCTACCTCAGATTAGTGATCTACTTACAACAAGATCTTACAGAATCCCCTTCCCCACTTCACTCCAAAGAATCAAACTTTCGCTCTGATACCACTTGGTGCAATCATGGTAGGAGGGTTCACAGAATGAACTATCTAGACCGTGCAACAAGAGTAAACACAACGGAAACAACTCAAAGAAATGGAACAAATGTAGATTTAGTCATTCATTATATCAAAGACCTCAAGTACAATTTGGCAAGTAACATGCGGGCTTACAACTAGGGCTCATAGGCCTGATTACATACATGCGCAAGATAAAGATTTGAAGCTCCTTCGCACAAATCTAAACTATCAGATCTTTCTTATGTAAATAACTACTTTCCTAAGGATCTATTACATTTATTTATATCATTTCTAGACCAATAGACTCCTCCGTTTTAGCTAAGGAAGGTCACAAACTCTAATGAAGAGCTGTAATGTGTTCACAGATAGGTCAGACCTAAATGCATAGAACACTTCCTCAAATAAATGGACCAATGTGCAGACCCTTGGGAAAGGTTGGCCACGAACCAAAGGACATTGAATGATGTGTCCTTGAGATTTGCAAGTCAAGGGATGAACCGCTAGCCTTCTCCTTCAGCTGATTATCAGGAATTGCTAGAATGCTCTGCTCTAAGAAAATAGTTGATCTTCTGAGAGTGATAACTTTTTGATATCTGATCCAAATCCTTTGAATTCTTGATATGATGTAGATGAATGAATGTAGATGCTAAGTCCATATCTATAAGACATGAAATGCCAAAACTGAACCACAAGCTAAAACTACTTCTAACTGAACTGCTTGAACTGAACTAAGAAAATGAAAGAACTAAAAACCAAATGTTTTTGGTTGATGCAAGATTACTCTTGAACTAGGGATGCTCCTGCATCACTTCTATATTCTCTGAGTGAATTCACTCTGTAAAGAATCAATGTCATTTTTCAAACTGGACAATGTGTCACAGTTGGACTTGGAAGTCCTTATTAGTTTTTCTTTAGACACCATGAATCTCATGAACCATTTGTCCATAGTATTAGCCTGGTGCTTTTGCACATGTAGGTTAGCTATTTCCTCTTCACTTATTAAGGTAAGTGTAGCTGGATTCTCTGTAACTTGTAGGGTGGATGCTAAGCTATCTGGCTTCACCAATCCCTATATAAACTATTTCAACTAAGCATTTTTATATTTAAGTTCCTTCTTTCTGGCCTTAAGCCTTCTTATTTTGGCCACTACTATCTCTATGCTCTTAATGTGTTCTTAGATTTCTTGTTTAGTGGTGACATGACCTAAGTCATAGTGTGTCACCTAAAACTCTTCTGGCCTAATTTCTCCTTTGGCCTTATCTACTATAAGAACAACAACCTGAGCTATCCTTTTCCCTATTTTTGGATCTCTTTTAATGGTGGAGGCTATCCTAGCTCTCCGTTTGGCTTTAGAGGAATCAAGAGTAAACAGGGACTTAAAATCAAAAGGTACTTGATGATCTTTTGTTTGGCCTACTTCTGATGAAATTAGGGACAATGCCTCTGATTGTGACCCTCCCTAATTTGGTTTCTCAACTTGAGCATCTTGTGTTCCTTTATCTTTTTCTTTCTCCTGATTATCTCTAGGCTCTGGCACATTCTCTTGTTGTTTTATTCTGGCAATTTAAATTTTTTTATCAAGCACTTGTTCTTCCTGCCTTTGGTCTAGAAGAGGCTGATCATTTTGTGCCATATCGTCCTCTTCTTGTGGAACTTTATCTTCAGGGATGTCTGAATGGGCTCTTCCATCTTGAGTATCTTTATTTTCAGCATCAATCTCCATAAGAATGTTTTCTTGCAATATTTGGCTATCTTTAGTAGCCTCTTCCTTTTCGATGCTTTCCTTCTTAGGCAAGTGAGTCAAATCCAATGTCGTTGGGTTAGTCACCTCTTTAATCAGGGTGCTCAAAGGTCCCATATGCACCTCTACTTCTTCTACTTTAGGAGATTCTACCTTTTCCATCTCCTCTGCATGTGTCTCTACTACTGCATCCTCTATATGTTGTAGCATGGGTCCAATATGATGATTTGTGATATCCTTCACCACCTCATCTTTAGTGAAGTCAATGGTTTGACTTAGTGGAAGGGCCTTTGTAGCTTCATCCTCTTGGGCTTGGCTCTTGACTTCTTGTGCCATCTCAGTTTTCACTTTTACTATTGTCTCTATTGGCACATCATGCTATAATTCTTTAACTATACTTACAGATGGATCACCTAATCCTAATGTTGTTACTAGTGCTAATATGGCCCCTCTCTTGTTAAGACTTTGATATTTGCTCTACCTGGGTGCCTTGACCCCTTGTAGCACATCATCTTTTTTGTTCCTTTTAAGAGTCCCAATTGGTACTTGATCTTCTTCATCATCAACTCCCTCTGCAGTAGTCCCAACTAGACTTATCTCCTGATCTTTTGAATTCTCCCCTTTGGTTATGGATATTTGTGTTGGCAATATAGGCAAGAGACACTACTCTACACATGATTGTATATTGTATGTTGTCATTGATGACAACAAAGGTCAAGGTCTGATAGGTTTGGCAACAAGCAATATAGTTTTGGAAAAAAAGATAGATATTTAGATAGAATTGGTATGGAAATAGACAGATATGAACTCAATTGGAAATAAATTTGGTTAAGGACTGTGGTTCGGAACACTAATTTAGTTAGAATGACTAAGTGTTGGTAGAATACAGGGTAGGTGATAGAAAATGGATTGGTATATCTCTACAGTTAAAGATCATATTGTGTGGTTTAGGTATGTTGATTATAATTGTTTGAAGGTGTTATGATCTAGTTTGCAAGTCCTCAAGATCTCCAAAAGACATACTAAGATTTGGCTAAGTCTGGGTGAGAAAACCTAAGTTAGAATCAGTGTAAAATACATGAGTAAAAGGGTCTGCATTCCTTTGTTGTTACATATTAAGTTCTATGGTTCTTAAGGTGTGCTAATGGATCAATGATGAATCATTTATAAGGATTTTAGAGTTTCATAATGATTGCATTCATAGTTATGAGCTGGCAGATGAAAGAACTAAGTATGTTCTTAAGGACAATGCCAACACTAATATGAAATCAATATGTGGTGAAGACAAAATGTTTGAATTATCATTCTAAGTGGCCCTACTATATGTGCTGACCTATATGGAGATTCCTATTTGTTTGTTTGGGTTCGTATTACTGTTTGTGCCTAAGATCAAGTTGACAAGGTACAATATTTGTGTATACATTTCATATTAGGCTTGTTAACCTAGTTGCAAGGTAAATCATGTTGTGGATATATATACTCAATGGATTTTGGTATTGGAGGTGTGTGGCAATGTGAATATAGTGGTAATTCAATGTGTATGAGATCAAAGGCAATTTTGTGATAAAAAAGAAGCAGTAAGGGTAGAAGAACAAAGTATATGTAAAGCAGAGTAGAAAAGTAGGGTAGATATAATGGAGACTTTTGAATTTGTGTATTGAGCTATCAATGGAATTGTAGCTCGGCATTCTGTAGATGCATTTGTAGCAATCATCTCTTGGCAGTGAGCCAATCCCTCTTTTATCTTCTCTTCTATTTTCTTGGTAGTGAGCCTATTGCAGTGAGCACTTCTTTAGGTAGTGAGTCCTTTGGGCAATGAGCCTTCATGTAATTCCGTTTTGATATCATAATATATTGTAAGCTAACACTCACCGTTGTTTTTCCCTTTTTGTCTTTTCCACATAAAAATCTTGGTGTCTATGTGTTATGACTTTGTGGCTGCTCTTATGTTTATTCTACTTTCATGTTATTGAATTTGGTAAATGGATAAATGAATATGTGAAAGAAAAGTTTTACAGAATATTGATTCACCCCGCCCTCTTAGTATTCTTTGTGTTCAACAATTGGTATCAGAGCAAGGTTCCTTGGAAGAAGTCTAATAGCTTAAGGAAGATCTAGGAAAGTTTACCCATGGTAGCCAGAAGGTATCCTACTCTAGGAAGTGTTACAATTGATAATTACTCATATGTTAGTAATCAAGAATAAAAAATTGCTCTTGAAGATCTTGATAAGTATGAAGTAGACATCTAGGATTTGAGGGAAAATGTCAAAGAAGCTAATGAATGCATCCTTAAACTAAGAGAGCAAGTCAAGAGATCAAAAGATAGAAGTAGAGAGCTAAGTGAATAGTTGCAAGTAGCAAATGAAACCCTAAGTGATTTATCAATGTTGATTGAAGAGAAAGAAGAGGTCAAGAAGCATTTGAATCAAGTGTTGAAAGACAAGTCTGAAGAATGTGAAAAGTTGGCAAAAGTTGTGCTTCTAAAGTTTGATTTGGAGGTGGCAAACAATTATAAAGAAAAGTTCAAAATAAGCTCTACAAAGCTTGATGAGTTGCTTAGCAGTCAGAAAAATCCAAATGATAAGAAAGGTTTGGGATTTGAAAGAGGAGAAAGTTCTAAATTAGGTCAAAAAAACATTGAGATGAGGAAAAGCAAAGGCAACCAGTTCTAGAATCAGAGAAGTAGACCTAGAAGACCTCTGGTTAGGCAACCAAATGCTCAAAGGTATCCATCTTTTAATGGCTATTATTTTAAATATAATAAGTATGGCCATAGGGATACTTAGTGCAAGAGTAGAATGAATCAAAATGTTTCACCCTTTTGTAGTCAGTGTTTTAATTGCAAGAAAATTGGTCATAAAGCAAATGAGTGTAGAAGTATGATAAGGAATGGTCCTAACAATGCAAGAAATACTCAATCTTTCAATGGAAAGTGCTTTTCTTGCAATAGATTTGGGCATATGGCTAACCAATGCAAATCAAGAATAAATCAAACAAATGGAAGGAATCAAGGATAGAGGAATGTGGTATGCTACAATTGCAATAGGCTTGGACATGTTGCAAAATTCTGTAGAAGCAAGAATGAGAAAAGAGACTATCCTATAGAAAAGAGGTAAATAGAGCAGAGAGAAGATAAAGGTAAAAACAAGGTTGATCCGGTAGAAATCAAGAAGGAAATTAGCAAGGTCTTGGTTAAGAAGATTGTAAATGAGGTCAAGGATGGATCCGGACCAGCTTTTGGTATAGATACTTCCTCCAAGAAGTAAATTGGGTGCTCTGGCTCAAGAGGAGCTCTTATTAAAAATCTTGATCCCCTAACTAGATAATTGGTGCTGAGATCCAGCACTAAGGTATAAGCTAGAGTAGTATTGTATGGATCATTTGGAGATGAAACCAACAGAAAAAGACTTGATGCGGTACAGTGTGAAGTAATCTTAATCAAGTGTGTTCAACAGTAAGGTGTTTGACAGCTTTTTTAGAGAAACATTAAATGACAATTAGGTTTTGGTAAACAAAGGTTAAAAGGGTTGTATTCAAAAGACTAATTAGTTTACATTCAAGCTATCAAGAGTCTAAGGAGAGCTAGAGCAAGATTCTAAGTGACTACAATGAATTCCAGTAACTCAAAGCAACTCAATTAAACCCTAATTTAGCAAAAGAGGGACTTTATATCTTGAAAGCCTACTGCAAATTTGTTTGAATTGTTACAAAATTGGCAACACCACAAATAGTTGATATCACTGAGAGGTCATGGCCAAAATTCAAGAAACACCCTTTCAAATCAATAGAAGTGGACACAGATGGTGTATTTTTAGAAATTTCATTTGGGATTATGCATGAAGATGATGTTAGGGCTTATATCCATGTTGCCCTAGATGAACATTATGGTGGTAAACTCATAGAATTATATTTGAATCACTTAAGTGGAGATCATCTTGAATTGTTGGACAAATACAAGGCCCTAGAAGACAAGAAATTCATACAATACTTAGATTTCCCTACCTTCACTAAAGATGCATGGGTTCGGTATGTGTTAAGTTGGATGCATGATGAGTTCATGTGGCTTGAGTCTACACATATGATAACAAAGGATGCAATAAGGGAAGTTACCAGTCTAAACTCTATTGGTTCGATACCATAGTTGAAATCCATGAAGAATGCAACAGCCATAGAAGCCACCAGAGCAAAATTTGACAAGAGGGTTCTAACTATGAACAAAATTAAGGATCATGTAGTTAAGTTTGCATCTATGATCATTGGTTATAGGATATAATTCACCAATTAGGAGAACTCAATCTTTAGAATAGCTATATACACCGCATATGAGATGATCAAGAAAAATAAGGATTATGATCTGTGTGAGCTTCTCTGGTAGTAGTTGTTAGAGAATTTGATCAAGAGTAAGGAATCAAAATACCCTTTCAATTTTGGCATGTTAATACTCTATTTATTCTTCTATTTCAAAAGAGAAATTTTGGGAATCAATAACATTGTTTGGGATCCAAGCAAATATGTAGTTGTACAAATAAGAGATTATATTAGTAGTCTAGGTGATGTGAATGCTTAGAATGCAGCATTGTGGGGATACTTTAAGAACTTTTAGAAGTCAATGCAATCTAGATTAAGGATCCCTAAGTCAGTTGTAGAAAAGTACAAGAATGACATTTTTTTATTGTGAATAAAGATCAGTGTATGATGGTGGCAGTAAAGCCTAGGATTGTTTGGGTACCACCCATGGGCTATGAGGTGGTAGAGGATGTTCTACTAGGTCTTGCTGATCTTATGTTGAGTAAGCCCTAGGATCCTAATGAAGAAAGATTTGGCACTTATGAGGAAATATTGGTTAAGGTGCATGTGGAGCTCAGGTAGCCTAAAATAGTAAAGAAAGTCTAGAAGTTGGTGGAAGAATATGTACAAAGAAAAGGGTTCACCCAGGAACAAATATCTAGCACAAGAGCTAGAGTTGAGGCTAAAAAGGCAACTAATGAGAAGGAGAAGGAGCAAGAAAAGGAATCTAATAAAGCTTCAAAAATTCAAGAAGTGCAATTAGAGGCACCTGATGCACCTAGAAGGAAAACAAAGGGTGTAAGCTCCTCAGAGACAACCTCTAAATCCTCCAGTATTCCATCCTCAACCACTGTAGAACCACCCATTGGTAAAGGCCACAAAAGGAATAAGACAAAAGGACAAAGGATGTATGTTAGTGTTGGTGGTGGTGATGCAGAGGAAACAAAATCTGATGAAGAAGTGAAGAAGATGAAAGCACAAAGTACACAACCCTCCAATGCTACCAAAGAAAAGACCTTTGGAAAGGAAAGAGGAAGAAAGAAGGCTAAGAAAGAAGTGCCCACAGAGGAACAAGCTACCATTAACCTTGAGGACACTCTGAATGCCATGTCTATACATGGCAACCTCAAGCCAATAGTTGAATTGTATGATGAGGTTAATGATGCTGATAAGAGAATCATTGAGACATATGTAATAAGATTCTTGGAGATGTTCAATAAGGCTTTGATTGAAGTCATAACAAACCTTCCAGACAGTCTAGCAATCATAATGTAGTCAATGAAAAGAGCTTCTATGGGTAAGGATGTGGAACTCCAGGAGTATGTACTGATTAAGCTATGTCTAGACATTACTCTGGAATAAAAAGTAAAGATATCTAAAGTGTTGAATGAAAGGTTCAGGACAAAGAAGAGAATCAACACACTAATATCAGCATATTTTGAGAAGTTAGTAAAGGAAACTAAAGAAATCACCTTTGAAGAACTTAGAGAGTTTCATCTTCCAACTATATATGACAAGGAAGAAATAAATATTGAAGATGATACTTCCTTACCGGATGTTAGCTTAGATCAAGGAGTAGATAAAACTAATATTCAAACCCCCGCACCTGATCAAGTCCCTAACACAGATGGTTAGGATGAAGCAGTTAAAGAACAAACCAGTACAAGTCCTCCTCTGAAGTAGAAAGCTAATCAAACTCATAAGGAGAAACCAAGTGATAATAAAGTATCTGATGATGTAGCAAGAGACACTACAAGAGCATCCATCACAAATGATCTAGTAGAAATGGTAAATGAGTTTTTGGAGAAACAACAGGAGAGCAAAATTTTGGAGTTTGAGAAGTTATTACAAGGTCCCATTGACCTAGCTTCTATGTCCCCATTGCAAAAGATGAAACTTGGGACAATTTTTCATGCAAAGGCATATGAATAAATGCTAAAGTCACATATTCCAGACAATGAGTTGATTGGTGATGCATCAAGCATTTTGGAGAAGATGATACTGACATATCAAAAGGATACTTCATTATCTTCAACTAATTAACTCAAGGGACTAATAAACTCAGTAAGTATACATTTTGAGTCATTTCAAAAGTCTATAGAAATAAAGGTAACTATTATCTCTAAAAGTTGCACCCTACCAATTTGCAAAAAATTGGTACTCTAGAGAAACATGGAAACACTCCTATGGCTATGGGTCACCTAGAAACTGGAGTGAATCTCCAGAGAAGGCCAACTTCTTAACTATATATCACCTATGACTAACTATTCTATGGCTTTGACAAGGAAAAGGGTGAGAAATACATGTATTAAAATTGAAACTAAAATTTTAAGGGTGATACACCTGATTAAAAGGAATATGAAACTCAAATACATGCACTTGTTATAGTGACAGAGAAAATGTTTGCACAACTTTCTACTATATACTTTTGCATAAATATTTTACAAATAGGTCCTAGTGTTAAGACTTTTAAAAGGTAAATATCTTCACATTTAAAAGCAGTACACACCTTTTGACACAATTTGCAACCTGTATTAGTATAATTTCTGCATAAAGGCTCTAAAATTTGAGATAAAGCTACAAGGAAATAAGTATTACCTCATAGATAACTTAATCGATCAGTTGGTAAGCACAATAATGCAAAGAACAAGTAGGTAGAAATCCAAGTCAATGATACTCAAGGCCTTCATTGTATTTCATATCAAGTAAAATGAGTTACAAAAGATGCTCAAATCTAAGAAAGGATTGTCAAAATCCCTAACTCCAAAAGTAGCCTAATCAGAACTAAGTACAAATGAGTCAAAAGATTGACTATATCCATCAAAATAGGAACTGAAAATAGTTGGGGTCGGATACAATAGAAAAGCCCCAAATCTAGCACCTAAATCTACTCCAAAAGAGGTCACAATGAGTGAAAAAGTCCAACATGACTTAGTCTAAAATGATGGCATATAAAACTATCCACAAATGGATCCTAATTGCCCTCCAAAGTCAATGAAACCCAAACAACCTTCTCCTAAATCTCCTGCATATGTTGGACAACTCATACAACTGCCTCCTAGATGCTTGGCATGTACCAAGGCATGACAAAACACTTAACACTTTGCATATGTCTTTACAACCTCCTTTGCATTTAAGGCTAACAATAAACATTAAATGGTTTATAACTCCACCATTTAAGTTTAAATATTTTTACATTCTATATTTATGCAAAAGAAAAGAAAAGGGAACACATAAGTGTTTACCCTAGTTGAAAGGAGATAAAGTGATATGAAAAGTCTTTAAAAGACTTATATGTTTCATCGTGGCATATCATAAGGTAGTAAACACATTACAAAACCTAGCTATAAGTCTTGGACCATGGTTATACTATGAAAAGATGCAAAAAGTCTTAAGAAAAAAACATAAAAAGCCATCAGGCTCTTTTAGGGTTGAAACCCTAAAGCAAAAAGGCAACTTTTAGCCTTCATTTGCATTTTGCATTTTTGCAACTTTGTTGTTCTACACTGCCATGGAACTCTCTATAGCTTGCTCTATGGGTTTCTGAGGAGTTTTGAAGCTGGTTTCGAGGGCATTTTAGTTGTATTCTTGATGAAATGGCTTCAATAGCCACAGGTAAGAAAAAAAGATTCATTTCTGAAGCTTCACATTGTAGTTTATGTCATTCCCACTTCTTGTACTTTGAAGAAATGATAAAGGCTTTGTTTCTTTTCTGATCGTGACTATGTGACTATATCTCATGATCTATTTAGATGCATTTCATTTGACAGCTACAGAAGAAGAAAAAATATTCTCATTTCTGTAAAATAAGCTTCTCTATAAATAATATCTTCATGCTATTATCACACAATCAGCTCTTTTTTATCTCTGAATGTCATGCCCACATTTCCCATGTGGTCACAACACACAACACACATGTCATGTCCACATTTGTCATGTGGTCATGACACGAAACACCAAAAACTTTTCAATGCATCCCTATAAACCCCCTTGCATGCATCAATTTGCTCAGCAGCATATGCACAAAGGCGCACACTAGCTCAATCAATCAGTGGGGTATTGAGAACTCCATTCACAACCCCTATGAGATCTAATCCTACTAGGGGGTTAGCCGATGCAAGGAGCATCGCCATTAGGGGTAAAATCAAAATCAAAATCAACCCTAAGCTTCCTAGGCGAAGAGGAGGGATTTCAACATGTGTCGAAATCTGAAACATTAATACTAAAGCATAATGGATTAAGATACAATTTCAATAAAATGCAATGACAAGGCAAGATTAAATGTTAACTAATGTCTAAATAATTCACTTAAAACAAATAATCTAAATTCTAGAAAATTTTGGCAGCATAACGCCTTATTAGCGTTCAAAATAAATAATTTAAAAAGGTTTCCCATTAATACATTTATGAGAAAAATTAGATTAAAGGTTAAATTAAATCATCCAATAAATGTTATTAAAATTAACTTTCCAATTAAATGAAAATTAAATTAAATAAAGCAATTAAATAATTCACCCCATAATAATAAAGACCAACTCCCCAAAGTTAGAGGACTTAAGGGTAGTAACCTCACCCTAACTAAACAAATTATATTACAATTATATAATCCCACTAAAAGTATTAAATATAATATTCTAAAAAAAAAAGAAACAAATCAATCTTCCCCAACCCATAAAAATAAAAAAGGCAATAATAAGACAATAAAAAGGATTTCCAAATTAAATAAATCAAAACCCACTTATAAATTAAAAAAAATTAGAATCCTAAAAATTAAAAGGCATAAAAAGGATGGAAAAAGTCCACATAAAATGCTAACTACATTATCCCAAAATATAATTAGACATTTAAATTAAAAACTCCTTATTACAATATTAAATTTTTAGATAGCATTAAAATCTAGTATAAATAAATTAAAACCCACTCACATGGAAATGAACCCAAGAAATAAATAAAATATAGAAATTACAATTAATTTTAAAAAGGAAAGGATGAGGGAGAGATAAAAATTCACGTGCAAAAGAAAATGAGACAAAACTAATTTCCTCCTATTTTCCCTCCACTCATTTCCTGAACCCTAAAAACCTTCTAATATTCTATGATTTTCTTTCCATTTGCCCTAATCCTATTCTATTTTCATTTTCATCTCCTCTTCTCTCACATTCTTTTCTCTCTATTTTCTTTTGTAGGTTAAATGTGTGGGCAGCCATGAATGGAGTCAAGAAAAGATAATACAGAGGTATACCCTTTGAGTTAAAAAGATGAGCATCCATATATATATATATATATATATATATATATATATATATATATATATATATATATATATTCTTTCTTATTTACTCTCTAGTTTTATTTATTTTTAAATGGTTCTGGGTATATGTTTTTTTGAAGAGAGAATATAAATCATATAGATATGGGTTTATTTTTTCTTTTTGTGTAATAATATATACTCAGAAAGCATATTATATATATATATCCAAATAAAATAATATATAAAAATCGCTGTGGTGCAGGTCCAAACAGCAGCAAGGATGGACTGTATTTCTAGGTGGCACCAGAGATAACATTTTATAGGTTTTAAAGAATTTAAAGGAGGCATAAGGGATGTGGGGAGGGGGCTGAACCCCCACCCACACCCACAGGAGTGTGGGTGGGGGTTCGACCCCCTCCCACACCCACGGGAGTGTGGGTGGGGATTCAACCCCCTCCCCACACCCCTTTGATCGCTTGGCAATGGGGGTGTGGGTGGGGGTTTGACCCCCTCCCACACCCACGGGAGTGTGGGTGGGGATTCAACCCCCTCCCCACACCCCTTTGATCACTTGGCAATGGTTGTGTGGGCGGCAACCTTTGGTTGCCGTCCACACTCAATCCCTTTTTTTTAGTTTAAAACCCTTTCAAAAAAATCTTTAGGGCTGTGATCTGCCTAACAAATCTCCTTCTACACTCTTATTTAGCAATAAAAAAATACAATTTTGGTTATATTTATTTGCTAAATTACATTTGATTAATATGTATGCTATACACATTTTATAAAGTATATACATTTATTTAAATATTTTTATATGAAGATGTATCTACATTCATAAAAAAAATAGCAACCCAATTAGTCATAAAAATATATAGATATATATAAATTTATATATACAATAATTGTATATATAAATCTATATATATGTATATAATCCACACATATTTATAAACAGCTATAAATTCTAATTTTCATGAAAATCCCATAATCAACTTTTCTGTATCAATTAAAAAAAATAGAGAATAATTTTAACTATTTTATTTTTTTTCTGTCAACAATATCATGAAAGAGTATGTATCTATATTTTCCTTTTGAAGCAGCAATAAAGCAAGGGAGAGGAACTAATCTTTTTTTTGTGAAAACAACAACTAATAATTTTAATCTTTTTATAACAACCATATGCAAATACTCATTATATTATGTTTACAAAAGGATGAAATTAGGCATACTATGACTCTCATTTCATAACACATTTTACAAGTTAAAATACACTACACATTTTCATTGAGCCTCAATGCCAAAAAAACATAGCAACTATACATAGAAAATTCTTGAACATTAAGTTATTTTTCTATCTCTCCTTCTTTTTTTAACAAAACAATGGAGAGCTCTTTTCTTTTGCAATAAAATACAACAAGGCCTATATGGCCAAAAACTCCAAATAACTAAACAAACAAAGCACTCTAATGAACAACTCCCACAAGCTTCAATGGCTTCAACAAACCTGTAATTGTTAGATTTAGGGCAGACAACTGAGAGGGGGGTTGAATTGGTTGTCCAAAAACTTTCTTCTTTCAATACTTGCATTCACTTAGTATTATAACAATAAATCAATCATGAAAACTTAATGTAATTAACCAAGAGCAGAAACACATCTAACATGAGACACCAAGATTTTGATGTGGAAAACTCGGTTAAGGGAAAAACCATGGGGTGACTAACCCAAGATATTATTCTCTATTAGAAGAATAGAAAGAATAAGATGGCACATGCCAATTAGGGCTCACTGCCCGAGCACACTGCTCACAAGAGGCTCACTACCTACAAGAGACACACTGTCTACAATAAATAAATATTACGTACTTGAACTGGTAAATAGCATTGTCATCATGCTTGAATCAGTTCCATTAAAGCCCAAATCCTTCTGCTCTTCCTTTTGCTCTTCTCCTCGCTACCACACACTCATCTCCACAAGTCACACTTTGAAATGACTTCACAATCCCTTATTTGTACATGACATCAACTTAGGAACAAACATCTAAGTCAGAAAACATTCACAAGAACATCCGCAAGATGAATTATTCATCCAGTCAGCCAGCCAGAGGAAGAACACCTTCATCTAGAAGTATTTCTTCAATTCTGGGCTCTAACTCTAATGCAGATCATCAACATGAACTGGACATAATCCAAGGACCTTCACAAGCTTTCCTAAATCACCAGGAACATCCGTACTTCCTCTACTTACTAAAATCCTTCTTTCCTTCATCTAGAACCTCAAGAACACAGTTTGTCATCACTGTCATAAAGGAATAGGTTCTTCCGGACCCTCAAACTACAAACCAATCTACTTGACACTTCACAAGGACATCCTCAACACTTACTCCAATCTGCAGAATGGGATACTGCATTTTTGGATCTCACTAGACCTATCTGTCTCACTCTGTCACCACTGAACACTTACCGGAACTGGTTCTACTTGAACAGACATAACTTCTCTAGATCTTCATGTGGACCTCTGAAATCTCTACTGGAACATCTCAAGAATTATATCTACAAACCCTTTAAACCACACCCTCTGATCCTCAACCTATCTTGGACTTTTACCTTGTTATCATCACTGTTCTTCACTGTTCCTGATTGAGACTAATTTTCTCAATATCCTCAGCACACAGCTCATCCAATCCTTCTCATTGATGCAACATGAGTATGTTGACATCAATGACAACACCGGTTCAACCCATACTTGCAACAATCTCCCCCTTTATCATTGATGGCAACATATTATGTGAAAAACCATCAAGACAAGAACTTCTCCTTACTGTCATAGCTCCCCCTATCAACAACAACTATTCACATGTCTTCTCTTCCTGTACTGCTCTCCCTTTGATCATCAACCACTTGTTTTTTACATGTCTTCTCTCCCCCTTTGACATCAATGGCAAAGGGCTCATACTTGCAACTTTATAATCACACCTGCCACTCCCCCTGAGTAGTAGCTCCCCAACACCAATCCGAACCACAAGATATGACTGTGATATCCATCGGACTGATGCGCATTAGTGCATCCTAGTTTATCACCGGAGGGGCAGTAACCCCTAACTTCTCCCTGAGATACTCAAAAGAGTCCTTGGGAAGAGGTTTAGTAAAGATATCTGTAATCTGATCCTTGGAGGACACATACTCCAATCTAACTTCATCCTGGTTCACTTGCTCTCTCAGAAAGTGAAACTTGATAGATATGTGCTTAGTCTTAGAATGCAACACTGGATTCTTAGAAATATTTATTGCACTGGAATTATCACAGAAAATTGTGATAGGCTCCTCATATTCTACTTTAATGTCTCTTAGCATCTGCTTCATCCATAAGATTTGAGTGCAACTACCTGCTGCTGCAATGTATTCTGCTTTAGTTGTAGACAAAGATATTGCCTCTTGTTTCTTGCTTAGCCAAGAAACCAATCTTTTTCCCAAAAAGAATGCTCCACCATTGGTACTCTTCCGGTCATCCATATCTCTTGCCCAATCTGCATCTGTATATGCATGAAGAGAGAAATCATGATCTCTAGGATACCATAGACCATACTCAATTGTCCCCTTTAGATATCTAAAAATCCTCTTGATTGCCATAACATGAGATTCTTTAGGATCAGCTTGGAATCTAGAAACAAGACCAACAACCTGCATAATATCTGGTCTAGTTTGAGTAAGATACAATAGTCCTCCAATCATTGACCTATATTTTGTCTGATCAACCTTGGGAGAGTCATCATCTTTGCTCAACTTGCATCCGGTTGCCATTGGAGTGTTCATTTGCTTTGAGTCTTCCATCCCAAATTTCCTCAACAATTCTTTCACATAGTTTGACTGAGAAATGAAGATTCCTTTCTTTGTTTGAGTAATTTGTAGACCCAAAAAGAAATTCATTTCTCCAAGCATTGACATCTCAAACTCACTTTTCATTTGACTTGCAAAAGTTTAACACATACTATCTCTTCCTCCAAAAATGATATCATCAACAAATACTTCAACAATTAAGCTATTTTCATGATCAATTTTGAAATACAAATTATTGTCAGCAGTACCTTTGTTGAAACCAATCTTCAAGAGATGCTTATCCAATCTTTCATACTAGGCTCTTGGGGCTTGCTTAAGTCCATATAGTGCCTTTTTCAATTTACAGACCATGTCACTATGATCAGACAATTGAAATCCATCCAGTTACTCAATGTACACTTGTTCTTCCAAATTACCATTTAGGAATGCAGATTTGACATCCATCTGATATACCTTGAAATCCTTAAAGGCAGCAAATGCAAGAAATAATCTAACTGCTTCAATTCTTCCCACCAGAGCAAAAGTTTCTTCAAAATCAACTCCTTCTATTTGAGAGTAACCTTTGCAAACTAATCTGGCCTTGTTTCTGATTACTTCACTGGCTTCATTTAATTTGTTCTGGAAGACCCATTTAGTTCCAATCACATTTTTGTTTCTTGGTCTGGGAACAAGATCCCAAGTGTGATTCTTCTCAATTTGCATCAGTTCTTCCTCCATTGCCTTAGTCCAGTTTTCATCATTGCAGGCTTCATTTACTATCTTAGGTTCAATCTTTGAAATTAGACAATACTCATCTGAATTTTGAGCAATTCTCCTCCTTGTTTGCACCCCTTTGCTTTTGTCACCTATGATCTAATCTTCAGAGTGGTTTAGAGTTACATACCTTGGAATTTTGGGAGTCTCTTGCACTTCTATCTCTTGATCAGTCTCATTGAGACTTATCTCTTCTTCCTGTCTTACCAGATCAACTTGACTTTGTTTATCAGAAGAGACTTGGATACCTTGAATCTGAATACCATTCTGATCATCTTCATCATGTTCAAGAATTCTTGAGGGTCTTTCAATTTCTTCATCAACCTTCACATTTATACTTTCTACAATCTTTCTGAGTCTCTTTTTGTAACACCGGTATGCTTTGCTTTGAGTAGAATAACCCAAGAATATTCCTTCATCACTTCTAGCATCAAACTTTCCTAGATCTTCATCCCTTTTAATGTAATATCTGCTACCAAAAACTCTGAAGTATCTCACAGTGGGAGTAATGCCAAACCAGAGTTCATAAGGAGTCTTACTGGTATAGTTTCTAATTTGAACTCGGTTGAGAGTGTAGACTATGGTGCAGGAGCACCCGCACATGATCAGGATATAGGTCCGCATGATGACATACATGATCAGGATGTAGGATAATTATCAGCATGATGACAGGATAGTCTATTTTTAGTATGTTTGACTTTATCATGTAATAAGGTCCATTGGACCGATGCTATGTATTAGTTCAGCCTAGGAGTATGTGTAGGCAGTTAGAGATCGGGATAAGATAGTCTGAGCTGTCCTCTCTCCCAGCCGCTTGGAAGCTCCCAGCCGCTGGGAAGTGAAGTTGGTAGTACTCGAAGGATTTGTGATATATACCTTCGATCTGTTAGGGTTTAGACATATGGGTAGTTCATAAAGATAGTTCATATTGACAGTTCATATTGATATTGATGGTTCATATTGAGTTTGATAGGTGTTATGTTCAGGAGAGTAGTACTGGTGATATACTGTATTGGTGATCAGTCCAGATATTGTGAATCAGAATTGTAAAAGCAGGACATTTGAATCTCAATTGAATAAGATCTCATCTTTTGCAGTATTTGAGTTGATCAGTTGTATCTGTGTTGATTTCCTTTTCTGTTTGCAAGTTAATGGGCACTTTCAACCCTTCCACCGGTTGATCTTGCAAATCGGTGGAATGGTCCTGTATCATAGTTTAGTTTGCATTTGTGTTTTCTGTTTATGCATTGCATTGTTCAGGAGATCAGTTAGGAGCATGCTGTGAATCAGCCTAGCATCCTCATGTGCTAGGTCTAGAAGATAAGTTGTTAGATTTTGGTTTGAAGGTGATCCGGCCCGGTCGTCACACGATCTTTGTGAAATAGAGCGGTTCGGAGTGCTTACATGCAGTGGAAGGATACACAGGAGTCTGCATGTGCGTTTCCAGTCGGAACGAGCCGCATCATCATCTGCGGATCCATCGCCATCAGGATCAGGTCATGAAGTTGTTGAAGTTTGCATGTTGCAAGTGCATCATGATGTTTTGAGTTGGATATATACTCAGTGTATATATCGCAGTCAGGATCATCTCTCGAAGAAGGTCATCATCCGCGTATCGCTAGCAGATGCGGGTGTGAAAGTTAAGTTTTTTTGGCTAAGTGTTGAAGAGTTCATCAGGATGATGTGTGACGTCATCGTCATCAGGATATGACGTCATCGTCATCAGGATATTAAGAAATCCCTCAATGCGAATTTATCCTGTTGTCACTAAGTGGTAAGGTATCGGCGTAGGCAGGAAGTTGTATTAGCATCATCAGGAGGTTTCGAGGAACCGGATGAACAATATCATGATGCTGTTGCTTGTATCGTCGGGCAGTGGAGCATCGAAGGCAAGTTGTTGAAGTGCAACGTCATCAGGATATTTGGAGCAACCGGATATTTGGATATCCTACTGACGAAGGTGATATTGAAAATCATGATGATGCCGCTAGTGTTTGGCACCCGATGAACAGTGCAACTGGAGGATGTTTGCGCCCGTTGATTATCATGATGAGGATGATAGGCGACAGGCGGAGGAGGTGAACAGTAGTCGGCAGGAGGATAATTGTGCCCAACCGAAATATGATGATGCTGTTGGAATGTGACGATGCTGTTGGTGTCTCTAGGAAATATGATGATGATGTTCAGCCGATAGAGAATTTTATCATGCTGTTTGTATTGTTGGCTACTCCTTCCTGTTAGTTAGCCTCCGTTGCGTCCCACTCTGCATCATAGTGGTATCAGAGCAAAGGTTAGGATCTTCTGGAAAGGATAAGCAGGATGTCAGACGAAGAAGGAACATCTGAGGTTCCAGCAAGGATGACCAACGCTGAGTTGGCAGTTCTGGTGAAGAAACAGATTGCAGAAAGCAAGGCCGTGAAGGCTCAGAATCAGGAGTTGAAAGATGAGTTAGCAAAGTTGAGGAGCAGAGTAGGTTCTGGTAGAGAAGATGATAGGGAAGAAGAAGAGATCCCTAATTGGAGCGAGGAGGTCGTTCCTGCAGACCAGAGGCCACTGTTGAACGCCCTCAAGGCCATGGAGAGGAGAACCATGGATGTGAAGCTGGATTTGCCAGTGTTTACAGGTAAGATGGACCCTAATTCAATAATGGAATGGATAGATTGTTTGAACAATTTCTTTGTAACAGAGGAGATACCAGAACAGCAGAGAGTGAAGATAGCACAGTCAAAGATGAAAGAAGCTGCCTTGACATGGTGGAACTTTGTTCAGGATGATAGAGTGCAGGAGGGAAAACGTAGAGTTGCCACATGGAAGAAGATGATGGAATTGGTAAAGGAGGCTTATATTCCTTTGGATTACAGTATCCAGTTACACAAGAGGAAGCAGAACCTGAAGCAGAAGGAGCTAGATGTCAGCTCATATACAGAAGAGTTCATGAAACTCTGTATGAAGACCAAGGTGAAAGAAAGTGAAGAGGAAAAGGTAGCCAAATACCTTAATGGATTGAGGTTTAATATTCAGGAAGATCTCAGTCTGCATAACCCAGATACAGTGCAGAAAAGCTTTCAGTTGGCACTGAAAGTGGAAGAAAAGCTAAAGAGAAAACAAGACCAAAACAATAGAGGAAGAGGAAGACAACAAAGAGGTGGAAGAAGTCCTTTCAGAGGCAGAGGACATGGACAGGGATATCAAGGAGAATCCAGTCAGGACAATAGCAAGGGCAACAATAGTCAGAATCAGAGAGAGAATTTCAGTCAGCAAGGAAACTTCAGAGGTAGAAGACCTTACAGAGGAAGATCCCAGGGCAGAGGATCCATCAGATGCTACAACTGTAACAAAGAAGGCCATATAGCCAGCAGATGTCCAGACAAGGCCACAAGCTCAGCAGGAGAAAGGAGGACAAATCTGGTCAATGAACCTGATAATCAAAGTAGGACAAGCTCTAATGATTTTCAGAGTGTGAATGGTCCTGAGAATTATGGATATCCAGAAAGTGGAGAGTCCCTGATGATGAGAAGAACAGTGACTACCATGAAGGTACCTGATAAAGAAGCCCCTCAAAGGAAGTCCCTTTTCAGAACCACTTGCAAAGCAGGAGGTAAGGCTTGTAAAGTTTTGATTGATTTTGGTTCTACTGAGAACTTTGTGTCTGAAGAGATGGTGGTGAAGCTGAAGCTTAGGAGATTGCCTCATCCATCTCCATATAAAGTCTCATGGCTTACTCAAGGTCAGCAGACAACTGTAGAAGAGCAGGCTTGGGTAGAGTTTCAGATTGGTGGATATAAGGATAAGTTGTTGTTTGATATCACCAAGATGGATGCTTGCAACCTTTTGTTTGGTAGACCATGGCAGTATGATCTGAAGGCACAGCATGATGGTGTTAAAAACACCTATAAAATCACTAAAGATGGTAAAGAAGTAACGTTATTCCCATTGAAGGAGAAAGAGGAGAAGTCTAAAGGCAAAGAAGTGAAGGTCATGCTGATGGAAGGCAAACAGTTCATGAAAGAAGTAGCAGCAGTAGGTGCAGTTGCATATGCCCTGATCCCCTGTATGAGTGTGAATAAGAAACAACAGCAAGAAGCCAAGAAAGAGAAGAAGCCAAGGTTGATAGACCCAGCTGTCCAAGAGTTATTGGATAAGTACAAAGGTGTTATCTCAGAGGGAATGCCAAGATCCCTACCACCTGTCAGACATATCAGTCATTGCATAGACTTGATTCCAGGGTCTACACTTCCAAATAAAGCAGCTTATAAGCTTACCCCAGAACAAAATGTAGAAGTAGCCAGGCAGATTGAAGAATTGATGAATTCAGGTTTGATTGGGAAGAGTTTGAGTCCATGTGCAGTACCAGCTGTACTAGCACCAAAGAAGGAAGGCACTTGGAGACTTTGCACAGATTCCAGAGCCATCAACAAGATCACAATCAGGTATAGGTTTCCAATCCCCAGAATTGAGGATTTACTTGATTGTTTGGGAAGTGCTAAGTACTTTACCAAAATAGATTTGAAGAGTGGATACCATCAGATCAGGATTAGACCAGGTGATGAGTGGAAGACAGCATTCAAAACAAATGAAGGATTATATGAATGGAAGGTTATGCCTTTTGGTTTGTCTAATGCCCCTAGTACTTTTATGAGGCTGATGAATGAGGTTCTGAAGGAATTCATTGGTAAGTTTGTCATAGTGTATTTAGATGACATTCTGATTTTCAGTAACACCAAAGAAGAACATCTCAGACATATAGATCTGGTTCTCAAAAGGTTACATGAAGAGAAGCTGATGATAAACTTGGACAAGTGTCTGTTTATGAAACAGGAGATCACCTATTTAGGTTTTGTCATCTCACAAGGAAAGCTGCAGATGGATAAGGAGAAGGTGAGTGCCATATTGAATTGGCCAACTCCACAGACCATGAATGAAGTCAGAAGTTTCCATGGGTTAGCAACCTTCTACAGAAAGTTCATCAGAGGGTTCAGTCATATTTGTGCACCCATGCTGGATACCATAAAAGGAGGACAGAAGTGCAGGTTTGTTTGGACTCAAGGAGTAGATGATTCCTTTGAGGCATTGAAGAGGAAGGTGGCACAGCAGCCAGTCCTTGCACTTCCAGATTTTAACAAGATCTTTCAGGTAGAGTGTGATGCCAGTCACATGGCCATTGGAGCTATACTCAGTCAAGAGGGTAGACCAATTGCATTTTTCAGTGAAAAGCTCAATGATGCTAAGAAAAGGTATTCATCATATGATCTGGAAATGTATGCTTTAGTTCAGTCCCTAAAGAAATGGAGGCATTACCTGCTGCCAAAGGAGTTCATAGTTTTCACAGACAACCAGGCTTTGAGTTTCATCAACAGCCAGGAGAAGCTGAACCACAGACATATGAAGTGGGTAGAGACCTTACAGGCTTTCACTTTTACCTTGAAGCATAAGAAAGGGGTTAAGAACAAAGTTGCAGATGCTTTGAGCAGAAGAGTTCTCACAGTCAATCAGATTCAGTTAGAGAGTGTTGGTATTGATTCACTCAAGACCATGTATGAGTCTGATGCTGATTTTGGAGAAATATATCAGGTCTGTACTTCTTTTGGGGAGAAATACCATGCTGATTTCTCTGACTTCCTAATCCAGGATGGATTGTTGTTCAAGGGTGGACAGTTGTGTATCCCAAGGTGTTCTATGAGGTTGAATATAATCAAGGAGAAACATTGTGGAGCCATGGCAGGGCATTTTGGTCTAGACAAGACTCTTGATCTGGTCAGGAGGCATTATTTCTGGCCTAAGTTGCAGTCAGATGTCAGGAAATTTGTAGAAACCTGTGTAATTTGTCAGAAGGCTAAAGGCAGGTCAACTAATGCAGGGTTATACCAGCCCTTACCCATTCCCTCCAGACCATGGGAAAGTATCAGTATGGATTTTGTTTTGGGTTTACCAAGGACCAGGAAAGGATTTGACAGTGTTTTTGTTGTAGTGGATAGGTTCAGTAAAATGGCACATTTCTTGCCATGCAAAACCACTGCAGATGCCTCATATATTGCAGATGTATTCTTCAGGGAAATTGTCAGAATTCATGGATTGCCTTTGAGCATAGTTTCAGACAGAGATGTGAAGTTTGTGGGTCACTTCTGGAGAACCCTTTGGAGGAAACTGGGAACCAATTTGTCTTTTTCCTCTGCATATCATCCTCAAACGGATGGACAGACTGAGGTAGTGAACCGTTCCTTGGGGAATCTACTTAGATGCTTGACAAAACAGCATGGAGAGAAGTGGGACAATATTCTGTCTCAAGCTGAGTTTTCATATAATGATACTGTCAACAGGAGCACAGGAAAATCGCCTTTTCAGGTAGTGTATGGAATGCATCCCAGGGGAATTTTGGAGCTGCGAGATCTACCTACAGCAGATCCTGTTAGTGCCGATGGAGAAGCTTTTGCTGAAGCAATCAAAGAAGTTCATGATCAGGTTAAGACCCAACTCCAGCAAACCACCTTAAAGTATAAGGAGTATGCTGACAAGAAGAAGAAAGATGTTCAATTTGCTGTTGGAGATTTGGTTTGGGTTCACTTGAAGAAAGACAGGCTTCCTAAGGGGAAGTATACTAAGCTCATGCAAAAGAAAGTTGGACCATGTCAGATTTTGCAAAAACATGGACAGAATGCTTATGAGATCCAACTCCCACCTGATCTTGGTTTATCTCCTATCTTCAATGTATGTGATTTAACTCTATACAAGGCTAATCCAGATGCAGATCCGGATATCCTACAGGATACAGTTGCTGAAGACATTCCTCAACATGATCCTCCACAGATACAGCAGATTTTGGACACTAGAGTGGTCAAACAGACCAGGAACAAGAAGTACTTGGAGTACCTCGTCTCTTGGCAGGGACAGCCGACT
Organism: Cunninghamia lanceolata; assembly: GCA_027924645.1. Classification (NCBI taxonomy): domain Eukaryota; kingdom Viridiplantae; phylum Streptophyta; class Pinopsida; order Cupressales; family Cupressaceae; genus Cunninghamia; species Cunninghamia lanceolata. The sequence continues at coordinate 4,079,398 of BSBN01000278.1, forward strand.
TCTGAAGCAGTATGGATGACTGCAGAACAGATACAGAAGCATGGTGCCGACCTTGATACTCTCATCTCAAGTGGACTTGAGATTTCTTCTTTTGGGGAGTATGGTGTAGGAGCACCCGCACATGATCAGGATATAGGTCCGCATGATGACATACATGATCAGGATGTAGGATAATTATCAGCATGATGACAGGATAGTCTATTTTTAGTATGTTTGACTTTATCATGTAATAAGGTCCATTGGACCGATGCTATGTATTAGTTCAGCCTAGGAGTATGTGTAGGCAGTTAGAGATCGGGATAAGATAGTCTGAGCTGTCCTCTCTCCCAGCCGCTTGGAAGCTCCCAGCCGCTGGGAAGTGAAGTTGGTAGTACTCGAAGGATTTGTGATATATACCTTCGATCTGTTAGGGTTTAGACATATGGGTAGTTCATAAAGATAGTTCATATTGACAGTTCATATTGATATTGATGGTTCATATTGAGTTTGATAGGTGTTATGTTCAGGAGAGTAGTACTGGTGATATACTGTATTGGTGATCAGTCCAGATATTGTGAATCAGAATTGTAAAAGTAGGACATTTGAATCTCAATTGAATAAGATCTCATCTTTTGCAGTATTTGAGTTGATCAGTTGTATCTGTGTTGATTTCCTTTTCTGTTTGCAAGTTAATGGGCACTTTCAACCCTTCCACCGGTTGATCCTGCAAATCGGTGGAATGGTCCTGTATCATAGTTTAGTTTGCATTTGTGTTTTCTGTTTATGCATTGCATTGTTTAGGAGATCAGTTAGGAGCATGCTGTGAATCAGCCTAGCATCCTCATGTGCTAGGTCTAGAAGATAAGTTGTTAGATTTTGGTTTGAAGGTGATCCGGCCCGGTCGTCACACGATCTTTGTGAAATAGAGCGGTTCGGAGTGCTTACATGCAGTGGAAGGATACACAGGAGTCTGCATGTGCGTTTCCAGTTGGAACGAGCCGCATCATCATCTGCGGATCCATCGCCATCATGATCGGGTCATGAAGTTGTTGAAGTTTGCATGTTGCAAGTGCATCATGATGTTTTGAGTTGGATATATACTCAGTGTATATATCGCAGTCAGGATCATCTCTCGAAGAAGGTCATCATCCGCGTATTTCTAGCAGATGCGGGTGTGAAAGTTAAGTTTTTTTGGCTAAGTGTTGAAGAGTTCATCAGGATGATGTGTGATGTCATCGTCATCAGGATATGACGTCATCGTCATCAGGATATTAAGAAATCCCTCAATGCAAATTTATCCTATTGTCACTAAGTGGTAAGGTATCGGCGTAGGCAGGAAGTTGTATTAGCATCATCAGGAGGTTTCGAGGAACCGGATGAACAATATCATGATGTTGTTGCTTGTATCGTCGGGCAGTGGAGCATCGAAGGCAAGTTGTTGAAGTGCAACGTCATCAGGATATTTGGAGCAATCGGATATTTGGATATCCTGCTGACGAAGGTGATATTGAAAATTATGATGATGCCGCTAGTGTTTGGCACCCGATGAACAGTGCAACCGGAGGATGTTTGCGCCCGTTGATTATCATGATGAGGATGATAGGCGACAGGCGGAGGAGGTGAACAGTAGTCGGCAGGAGGATAATTGTGCCCGACCGAAATATGATGATGCTGTTGGAATGTGATGATGCTGTTGGTGTCTCTAGGAAATATGATGATGATGTTCAGCCGATAGAGAATTTTATCATGCTGTTTGTATTGTTGGCTACTCCTTCCTGTTAGTTAGCCTCCGTTGCGTCCCACTCTGCATCAGACTATAGTGCTGACAGCCTCTCTCCAATAGATCTGAGGAACATTTGCTTCCATCATCATGGTCCTGGATGCTTCCTAGATGGTCCAATTCTTTCTCTCAACAACTCCATTCTATTGTGGAGTTCTAGGGGCAGACAACTGTCTCTTTATTCCATGTTTCTCATAACAGTTTATGAACTCACCGGATGTGAATTCTGCACCTCTATAAGACCTCAGACACTTCAATTTTAATCCGGTCTCATTTTCCACCATAGCCTTGAATATTTTGAATTTCTCAAGAGCTTCTGATTTCTCTTTCAGAAAGGTTACCCACATCATCCGGGAATAGTCATCAATTAGCAACATGAAGTATCTATCACCTTGCACACTTCTGATTCTTGCCAGACCACATAAGTTAGTGTGAACCAAGTCTAATAATCCAGTAGAAGATTGTTTCTTTCTTTTGAATGAGATTCTGCTTTGTTTTCCCAACTGACATTCTTTGCACAAACTATTTGTAGGTTTTACCAATCTTGGAAGATCTCTTATAGCCTGAGTATTACTTATCTTGATGATATTATCAAAGTTCACATGACACATTCTTCTATGCCATAACCAAATCTGATCAATTTGAACAAATAAGCAACTTTTACCTGTACCAGCTAAGTGAAAGATGTTACCTTTTGTTTGGGTACCTGATGCAATCTTTGTTCCAAAACTTTCAAAAAATTTGCACTTTCCATTCTTGAATCTGAGATCATAGCCTTTGTCCACCAACTGTCCCACACTGAGAAGATTGTGTTTCAATCCTTCAACATATAATACATTACTGGTTTTGTTCTTTCCATCAAAAGAAATAGTTCATCTTCCTCTGATTCTACTTGCAGAGTTATCACCAAACTTTACCACTCCTCCTTCATACCTTTCCAAATCTATGAACTTGTTTTTGTCACTTGTCATGTGGTGAGAGCAGCCACTGTCAATAACCCAATCATCCTTTTCTTCAACTTGGGCAGCCAGGGCTTTATGATTTATGGATTCAGAGGGTATTGGATCTTCTTCCTTGATGGCAATGAACACCCAGTCACTTTCGGATTTGTTTTCTTTCTCTAATTCATCATCTGTTACTCCTCCATCATCTCCTTCATGAACATAGTAACAATTCTTCTGGAATCTTGGTTTATTACTGTTTGGCCTAGAAAATCTTTCCGGACACCTTGATGCAAAATGACCAATCTTATTGCAATTAAAACACTTAAAAGGCAATTTTCCCTCATACTTACCAGATCCTCTTGGTCATCTTTTTGCAATAAGAGCTTCAAGATGAGCAGTTTTAGCTTCTTCTTCTTCCGAGTCTTTTCTTGCATTTTCATACCATGATGATTTCCTTGAAGAGTTTTCTCCCAGTTGTTTTCCTTTTACCAAGGCACTTGCTTTGAATGCAGATTCAGTCTTTGGAGGATCATCTCCAAACTTGACCATTTCAAAGGCAGCTAGCTTACCAACCAATTGATCTCTTGTGACTATTGTGTGAGCTCTGAATTCTTCGATTACAAAAGCTTTTATTTTATAAGACTCAGGAAGGGATCTGAGAACTTTGCCAATGCTCTCATCTTCACTCAGGGTTCCACCTGCATTTCTGATTCCACAAACTAGCTCATTCACTCTTGGCATAAAAGAGGTAATATTTTCATCATTTCTCATTTTCAATCTTTCAAATTTCCCTTTTAGACTCTGTAATCTTGCACATTTAACAAACTGGTCTCCTTCATGCAAAAGTTCCAATTTCTTCCAGATCTCAAAGGTAGTTGGTAGATCAATAACATTAGAGAGTTCTGAGTCAGATAATGCGCTTAAAAGAGCCTCTTTGGTCCACAGATTGTTTTCAGCATCTGTGATTTCATTTAGGGTTGTCAGGTCACCTTGTGGAGGTACATAAGCCTTTGTGACCATGGACCAATATGCAAATCCCATGCACTGCAAGTGACATTCCATGCGACCTTTCCAAATAGCAAAGTTAGTTCCATCAAACTTTGGACTATCCTTCTTGTAGGACGACATCCTGGATCTCCTCAAGTGGTTAAGCTCCTTTTAGATGAACTTGGCTCTAATACCAATTGTTAGATTTAGGGTAGACAACTGAGAGGGGGGGTGAATTAGTTGTCCAAAAACTTTCTTCTTTCAATACTTGCATTCACTTAGTATTATAACAATAAATCAATCATGAAAACTTAATGTAATTAACCAAGAGCAGAAACACATCTACACATGAGACACCAAGATTTTGACATGGAAAACCCAGTTAAGGGAAAAACCACAGGGTGACTAACCCAAAATATTATTCTCTATTAGAAGAATAGAAAGAATAAGATGGCACATGCCAATTAGGGCTCACTGCCTGAACACACTGCTCACAAGAGGCTCACTGCCTACAAGAGACACACTGTCTACAATAAATAAGTATTACATACTTGAACTGGAAAATAGCATCGTCATCATGCTTGAATCAGTTCCATTAAAGCCCAAATCCTTCTGCTCTTCCTTTCACTCTTCTCCTCGCTACCACACACTCATCTCCATAAGTCACACTTTGAAATGACTTCACAATCCCCTATTTGTACATGACATCAACTTAGGAACAAACATCTAAGTAAGTAAACATTCACAAGAACATCTGCAAGATGAATTATTCATCCAGTCAGCCAGCTAGAGGAAGAACACCTTCATCCAGAAGTATTTCTTCAATTCTGGGCTCCAACTCTAATGTGGATCATCAACACAAACTGAACATAATCCAAGGACCTTCACAAGCTTTCCTGAATCACTAGGAACATCCACACTTAAAGTACTTACTAATATCCTTCTCTCCTTCATCTAGAACCTTAAGAACACAGTCTATCATCACTGTCATAAAGGAATAGGTTCTTCCAGACCTTCAAACTACAAACCAATCTACTTGACACTTCACAAGGATGTCATCAACACTTACTCCATTCTACAGAATGAGATACTACATTTCTGGATCTCACCGGACCTATCTATCTCACTCTGTCACCACTAAACACTTGTCAGAACCAGTTTTACTTGAACAAAAATAACTTCTCTAGATCTTCATGCGGACCTCTAAAATCTCTACTGGAACATCTCAAGTCTTATATCTACAAACCCTTTAAACTGTATCCTCTGATCCTCAACCTATCTTGGACTTTTACCTTGTTATCATCACTGTTCTTCACTATTCCTGATTGAGACTAATTTTCTCAATATCCTCAGCACATAGCTCATCCAATCCTTCTCATTAATGTAACATGAGTATGTTGACATCAATGACAACACCGGTTCAACCCATACTTGCAACAGTAATAATGAGTGTGGGAGGGAAAACAAGCCACGAAATATCGCTCTCCTCCCTACCATAGACTCACTAATGAGTCACCCCCGAGATTGGAGGTTATCCACACACAAGGATCCTTCACTCCACAACACATCAAAACACAAAACAAATAAACATGAAGAACACCCATGGTTTACACAAAACAAAACTCATAGGAATGAGTTTGATGGGGTAGGGGAGTGGACATCACTCAACTCAAGAGTACCACTCCAAAAATCCCAAAATGCAACACTAACAAGGCCTCAATCCTAAGTATATATACCAAAATCACACATATTTGTCCATGGCTCTCAATCTATTCAAAATGCTCTTACTCATAGACTTGTCATCAAGGCTAAAATACCAAAATTAGGAGGTGACCTCGAGGAGGTTCACTCCTCCCCCACCCCACACATGTTGAGCATTTTCTCCAAATGGAGAGGTTCTTACATACACCCATAAAACCCCACAACAATAGAACACAAAACAAACACAATGCAACACACAAGTAAAGTAAAATACATAAGGAAAGGCATCAAGCCTTGAATCCTACCTTAAATAGCCCAACAAGGAAGATAGTTGAAGTAGAGCCCTTCCAACTCCACTTCCAAGTCCTTCTCCAAATGTACCTCCAAAAACTTTCTAACTCTCTCCCCAAATTCAAATAAATTGGAAAAATGTAATGAAATCAACAACCCTCTCCCTCTCTTCAAAAGGGATTAAAATAGGCTCTCTTCATGAGCCTTGAGTAATGGGAAGGTGACACATGTCACCTTCTCCTTCCTCCTCACAACCACTTGCAAGCTTCATGGAATGTGGGGGTGACACATGTCACTCTCCCATTCCACCAATTATTGCCCCCTCCACTTGTGCTCTCTCACACATGTGGGAGAGAAAGATGGAGCCGAAAAAGGATGTAGGTACAACAAGTGCCCCAATCCTATCCTCCCATGAAAGCTGACAAAACCCCAAGGTACTCTCACCAATGTGAGAGAGCCTTGGAGCTGGGTCCTCCACAATTAGGGGTCATGAAGACTCCCCAAGCCTTGGAATGATGTGTGGATAAGGTTGAGTATTTGACCCTACCTTCCACCCCTCCCCAAACTTCTATTTTCGTTAATTTACTTCAAGGTGAAGTTTAATTGACCAAATGGGAGTTATCCTAGGGTTAGACAAGCTCAAATGGTCCCTAGACCCTAGGGGTACAACCCAAGGTCATTTTTAACTCAATTTGAGCACCATAGGGTGAGTAAAATCACATGAAAAGGGGTCACAAAAATAAAAACAAAAATAAAGTCAAATAAACATTACACATTCACAAAACTATAATAAAATCAATTGAAAATAGGTAGACCTAGCCCAAAAGACACCATACACAACATTATGAAAGTTCATCTAGCATAACACAGTTGATCTTGATTCCTCTTAGAACTAGACCGGCTTAACATGGGATTTCACAAAATGTGTGGGATAATCTCTGATTATCTATGGCTTGGTTAAAACACCTACGCACTTAAACAAAAGATTAATCCAACATGTATATCATAGCCAAAGTAAGGGAAACATACACTCACACCATCACATAATCAAATAAAACATCATAAAAATCACATCATAATTAGATTCATAATTTGCATTTTTAATAATCCATCTCAAGATAAAATTGTATAATAAATCCATAGCATAATCTCACAACTAGTATCTCAAATAATATCATAAGGCATATCACATGTCAAATCATCATCAGTGAATAAAAATCAGGATCTAGTCTCACCACAACATACTAAACATATCTAACCAAATTAAAAGCATATAGTCTAATAATTCTGCATATCGGGATCAATAGTCCCCAAAATTCTAAAATGTGTCTCCAACAGTAATATGAAATGAGAAAAATAAGGGAGTGGAATAGTAGGCCTCACATCCTCCCCCCTAAGACTAAACTTCCTCCTAGAAGTCATCAAAGAGATGAGGATAAAGTGTCCTCAATCTAGATGCATCCTCCCATGTCGCCATGACCTCATTGTACCTATCCCACTGAACCCTAACTTGGTCCAGCTCTCGACCTCGAAGGCCTAGCATCTGATGAGCCAATATGTGAATTAGCTCCAATGCCAGTTGTCTGTCTGCCTCTACCTATAGAGCACTCCAGTCCAATACATGAGATAAATCAGATATGTAACACCGCAAAACAGATACATGAAAAACATCATGGATGCATGACAAGCTAGCTGACAAGGCTAGATAGTAGGCTACAAGTCCTATCCACTCCAAGATCTCAAAAGGCCCAACAAAATGTGGTGTGAGATTAGAGCCCTTTCCATAATGGATTGGACTCTTGTGTGGCTGCACTCTCAAGAATACTCTATCCCCGACTGAGAAGCTCCGATCTAATCTCTTAGCATCGACATACTTCTTCTGTCGATCCTGTGTCTCTTAAAGTCTTTGTCTAATCAAGGTCACCTACTGCTCCATATCTTGCACCAACTCCAGCCCAATAGCAACCCTATCCTCAATACGGTCCCAACTTAATGGTGTCCTGCAAGGTCTTCCATACAAGGCCTGAAAAGGAGGCATACCCAACAAGATGTGATGCCCATTATTGTAGGCAAACTAAACTAGATACAAATACTCCTCCCATCTAGACTGGTGATCCATAACATACATATAGAGCATATCCTCTAAAACCTAATTCACCCTCTCCATCTGACCATCTTGTTGTGATGTTCACAACACACCCCATTTTACCTCTTAGCAAAATGAGGACCCCTGTTGTGACTATTGTTTTTTGTTTGTGTGTGGTATTGCTTGGTGGTAAAGGGAAAAGAAGGGCAGTATTGCAAAACATGTTGAAAATTGAAAAGATTTGGCATTAAGTACAAGGCAGGAGTAGGGGTGAATTCTTTGTGAAAAATGAGCAAAAGTTATTTTTTGAACCAGTAAGAAATTCCCAATATTCTACGAGATATGTGTTTTTTTGGTAAAATGCATCATTTTGGAGGTTTGTATGTCATATACAAAGTCATTTGTATGGGAAGTCATTGTATAAGTCATGTTGAGTACAATCGGGTGTTGTATCAGGTGGTTTGCATGCATATGTTCAATGTTTAGATCTTTGTATACAAGTCAGACCTGATAGGTTTTCAAAACATCGAATGAATAAAGTGTCAGATCCGCATTGTATGTAGGTTTGTATGTATGTTCAATCTAAGTACAAATGATCTACATGTGTGGACCTGAGGGAAGTATACAATATGGTATATTAAGGTGAAAAGGGTACTTCACATAGTTTGTATTTTTGTATGTTTCAGCTTTGCATCTTTAAGATACATACAATTACGAATTCCAAAAGTTATTCAAATCTAATGTAAGTGATGCATTGTTTCTTAATGCATTCTGAGTAAGTATGCATTCACTTAATATACATTCACGGACCCGAAAAGATTATGCAATTCAGTTAATGAAAGTCAATAGTCCAATATGGTTGTATAAAAGTTTGCATGTATGAGAGGTTGATCTAAATGCAGATACAATTATTGTTTCTTTGAAAAGATACAAGCAGGTAACTAGAGTGGGGCCCACGATGGTATCTTGTGGTTGTATGTTGCATATACAAAATGGAGATACAAAAAAATGAAAAGGTAAGACTCGACACAAATTTCAAAAGGGGATGAAATAAGATTAATACTATTATATGTGTGAAAGTTTGTAAACATACAATCCCAATATACAAAGAGGTAAAAGTGCATTGTCGGGGAATAAAAGGTAAAGGGTTTGTATAGGTTGCATTTGTATAATGGTTTGTATCTATTGTATATACAAGGTGACATACAGACGGAAGATACAAAGTTGAACATGTTGTTTTATAACCCATTGCATATTTAGGCTTGTATATTAACGACATGCAAAGTGATATATAAAAAATGATATATAAGGTAACATACAAAAAAATGATATATATGCAAAGGGCAGATTAACGGATACATGTTAAAAATAGAAGGTTAAAGTAGCAAGCTAAAGCCGTATGTTCATTGAATATAACATTTAATGCAGAACTAACAATTAAAATGATGAATTTAACATGTTAGGGTAAATAAAGATTATTTTTCTTTCAGAATTACATCGTGAAAGATAAAATTTGTAGAGAAAGAAAATTATTACACAAATAGAACAAACAAATATACCTGAAAAGGTGCAAGAGCAGGTTGAACCAGCAAAGGAATCAATGGAAATATTAGGTAATCTTGAGGAGAGCAGGAGTAATATAGAGAATGTTGTTGAGGATAATACTGAGCATAAGGAACAAAAATAAAGTATAGATATAGAAAATATGGAGCAGAAGGATAAAGAGGAAAAAGAACAAAAGGAAGCTTCAAAAGAAGAGAATACAAAAGGTGAAGAGGGAGGAGACACTGAGATAGAAGAGGATGATAATGAGGGAGAGTCAGAACAGAAGGATGATCCACTTGTTCTATAATAAGGCCCTTAGCCTCAGCCCCCTCAGCAACAACAAGAACAACACATGGAACATGCAGAAATGGAGAAACCTCAGGAAGAGATGATCAATGAAGAAAAAACTACATAAGCTACTAAAGAGGCTCTAAGCTGGTTAGGCTCTGAGGTCAGAAGAAAAAAGGTAGAGGTACAATTAGTGCCCATTGATATCCAGAGCTTACTGGGTGGTTCTACACCACAGAAAGAGAAAAGACAAGCTAGAACTATGTCAGCAATCAAAAGAGGTCCTTCTGGATCTAGAATGTTGTATCTAGCCATACCACAAAAGGACAAGTCAAAAGGAGAAATGACTATGGAAGATTATAAAATACTTAATCTAGATCTAGGTCACATGACTAGAGAACAACATATAAATGAATGGGAGGACATGCATCAAGCTACTGCTGAAATATTGAAGAAAGACAAAGATAAATAGGAAAATTTGAAAGGACATATTGTCCAATTACAGTAATTCATCAGAGGGATGTTTGATCCCAATGCCACCATACCAGAATTGCCTACTGAAATGGTAGTGTTATCAAAGAAAGAGGTAAAGGAGATGGGAAATAAGAAGATTGAAGCTAACCTTTTTGAGAAATGGTTAAAAGGCCTCATACAGAAAGGAGAAGAGGTAACAAAGTAGGTAGCAACAAGTTGGGATATGGCTTTGGTAGAGAAGAACAAATGTAATGTTATGTTACACAACTGTCAATTCTGAAAAGAAGAATGCAGATTAGAAATAAGACAGCTTGAAGAAATAGAGGACAGAGTAGAAGAACTGATAATTGAAGGAGTCATTACTCCTTGAATGGTCAACCAGTTGCCATAGGCAAAGATGGAATTAAAATATGAAGAGGGCATTCTTAAAAGCTGTATCATAAACACAAGAGACCTAGAAGAGGTCACTGACAGTATGATAAAGGTAAAAATGAAAATAATAGAAAAACTCATTAGGCATGAATGCCTAGAGGTACCAGCATATGGATTGGAAAAGGCTATGAAAGAGTTTAAGGTAATATTTTCACCATGTTTGGAGAACCCCGCAGTGCATCTTAGCACATAAATGATTGATTCAATGATGGAAATAAATGCTAAGATCAGGAAATATCAGAAAAGAGTTAAGGATTTGGTAACAAAAGAGAAGTTGAAAGAGGGAGTTGAAGAACAAGAATTTACATGGGCAAAAAGTCAAGAGAGTGATCATGCTTTCATCAAGGGAGTGATAGGTAATCTTGCAGAGTACCTAAAGGAATAGAAGGATATTGAAAAGAAGATATGCGAAGTAAGAATGTAAATGGAGGGTATTATTAGCCAAAGTCAAAAAACAAGAAGAAGTCAGCGGGTATCTTTTATTTTGAAAAGATTCCAAAGGCATCCTTTGAGCTGAGCAAAGATACCATTGAGATATTTTGAGAACGATTAGGAATTCATTCCTACCATTGATCGAAAAAGTTTGAATGCTGACTATTGATTGGATTTTGTAACCATAGTAGGATGAAGCTTCAAAGTCTATATAATAAGCTCTGCTACTTGTATCATATTACACATGGATTTTAGAATTTTAGCTTGAGGTTGTAATTTGTCAAGTTTTATTGAAATAGAGAGGACGTTTCTTTTAGTTTAGAAAGGAGGTCGCTTGTGTTTGTATTAAGGAGTACGTGGAATGTTTGGTCTCCTTAGTGTATTTGTCAAAACATTTGTAAGTTCTCTGGTGATTTGATTAATGAAATAGAAGTCATTCTTACATTGTAAATTTTATATGACTTTGTGCTTTGAATATAAGTAAACTCAGAATTCTGCATCTATTACAGAATCTTTTCTATTTCTGACTTATATTTGAAGTATTATTCTTTGAAATCTTGCAATCTCTTATGTATGTTCATGAAAATGTTCAGGACTTTACATTTGTAGATTTGATTGTGTTGAGTTGTTCAAATTACTATATTCTTTAAAACGTGAATAGCAGAACATTTAGATCATGTATGGAATGATACTTTAATTTGAGTTTTTCTAACTTTTCTCCAATAATTGAAATTAATTAGCTTAAATGCATAAATCCAAAGGAAATTGTCATACATTTGAATACAGAATGAGGAATTGCAGTGATATTTGACAATTTTCATATAAATTTGAAATGCAAAATTTGTTTTTTACTAAAATTTATACAAAGCTTTGCAAGATAATAGTGAATTTATGCAAAAGAATGAATACTTTGTTGATATTTGCAATAATTTGTATAATTTTAAGTCTAGTAAGTCACTGATTACTTTAATTTATGTAAGGCCCCTTGAACATTATAGTTTCACATCAACTTGTTGAATTATCCACAAGGTCAAGACCTAACCATACAGAAACTTGAGATTAAGAATTCTTAGTCAATTCTTCATATCTTTCAAGATAGCTAAGGTTCCTTTGTAAATTTTTACTTTTATTATGAATGTGTAAAAACATACATCAACACATTTGTCTCAAGGTGATAAGCTAAACTGAAGTTAAGCTGAGTGCCGAATGCCTACTGTAATGCCCTCCAAAAGGCTGATGTGAACATTGAGTCTTTGTCAGAAATGATACGGTGAGGTACTCCATGTAATCTAACAATCTCATCCAAAAATACTCTTGCCACTAATGGTGCATTGTATGTCATGCGTACAGGTGAGAAATGTGCCACCTTGGTCAACTTGTCAACCATCACCATGATGGCATCATGGCTGCGAGATGACATAGGAAGACCAACAATGAAATCCATGGAAATGGTGTCCCATTTCCACTCCAGTATCTCATGAGGGTATAAAAGACCTACTGCATGCTAATGCTCGACCTTGACTCTCTAGCACTCAAGGCATCGAGAAACATACTCTACAATATCTCATCTCATACCCGCCCAATGGTACAACTGTCGCAAGCTGGCATGCATCTTCTTCACCCCTGAGTGTGCTATATAAGGTGCTATGTAAGCCTTTGAAAGAACTACTATATGTAGGTCACCTGCATGGGGTACATAGATGTACTTTCAATGTCTAAGTAAACCATCTACCTCTAAGGAATATCCTACAAATTTGCCCACACAGGCCCTCTATGGCTAGATCTCTTGCTACACCTCAAGAAACCACTCATCGTCAGGCAGATGCTGTAAGATGTGCCCTCTCAAGTCCACACTCAAGGTCAAGGTTAGAATCTCATGGCACCTTCGAATCAATGTGTTGGTAACCACGTTCTCTTTCCCTTTGATGTAGTGGACATCAAAGTCATACTCACAAAAAAACTCCATCCAACACCCCTGGTGGGCATTTAGATTCAGCTGCGTGAATATGTACTGAAGACTATGATGATCTGAATGAAGCTCAAAGTGATGACCCAAAAGAAAGTGTCTCCAACAAACAAGATCATGAACCACTACTTCGAGCTCTAAATCGTGAGTGGGGTAGTTCAACTCATGGGTCTTGAGCTTTCACAACTCATACGTGATTGCTCTACCACCCTGCATAAGTATGGCTCCCAAACCCTCAAGTGATGCATCAGTACAAACCAAAAAAATCCTCTATTGGATTAGGAACTACTAAAATAGGAGCGCTAGTAAGACACTCTTTGAGGACCCCAAAGGCCCTTCTACACTGCTCAGTCCAAGTGAAGCTCTTCCCTTTCCGCTAAAGGGAAGTGATGGGGTGCACTATCCTAGAAAAGCCCTCTACGAATATGTGGTAATACATGGTAATCCCATGAAACTCCTAACCTTTGTCACACTGGTAGGTGTTGGCCAATCCCTGATAGCCTTGATCTTTGATGGATCTATAGAGATACCATTGCCAGATAGGATGTGCCCCAAATACTGCACCTCGGTTCTAAAAAAGGCACACTTTGCCAAGTTGCCAAAAAGTTGTTGCTCTCTCAAGCACTACAAAACCTGATGTATATGCTCCTCATGCTCCTCCTTGGTCCATGAGTAGATCAAAATATCATCAAAGAAAATGATCACGAACGGATCCAAGGAAGTGTAGAACACCCCGTTCATGAGACTCATGAACACTACAGGGGAGTTTGTCAAGCCAAAGGGTACCACAGTAAACTCATAGTGGCCATATCTAGTCTAAAAGGTGGTCTTATGGATGTTCACCTCTGTGATATACAATTGGTGGTAACTAGATTTCAGGTCAATCTTAGAGAACACCCTAGCTCCCTACATCTGGTCAAAAAGGTCATCAATCCTACGCATAGGATAATAGTTCTTCACCATCACCTTATTAAGGTACCTATAATCCATGCATAGAAGAAGAGACCCATCCTTCTTCTTCATGAAGATGACCAGTGCGCACCAAGGTGAAACACTAGGTCGGATGTACCCCTTTTCAAGCAACTTCTCTAACTACAACTTGAGCTCTGTGAGCTCATGTGTGGTCATCTTGTAGGGTGCACGAGACACTAGCTTAGCACCAGGCACTAGGTCAATGTGGAAGTCTACTTCTCTGTGAGGTGGCATACCTGGTAATTCTGGTGGAAAGATATTGGCAAACTCCCTCAAGATAGGATGGTCATCTAATAATGCATCTGGTTCATCCTCTGATCTATCGCTAACTATGATAGCAAACAACTGACATCCCTTCTGCATGCAACACTTAAGTTGTTGAGCAGATATCATATGATTTGTCATGGGCTTTTGAATGCCCACTACCTTGACTGACGTGCCATGATCATCTAAATAGCTAATTTCCTTTCGGCGACAATATAGCTTGGCTCTATGAGCCACAAGCCAATCCATGCCTAAAACTACACCATAGTATCCTAAAGGCATAACCCTAAGGTCGCATAATGTAGTGAAGGCCCCCAAAGATATCTCACAATCCTGAACCAAAGCATCTACTGACATATTGGCCCCAGTGGCCAACTCAACCTCCCACCTATAGCCCTACCTAGAGGCCACCAGCTTGCAATGCTCCACTGACGATGGAGATATAAATGAATCAGTAGCACCAAAGTCAAATAAAATAGTAATGGGGACATCCCCAATCATACCTACTGTCTCGATCACTGAGGCCTGAAAGTCAGCTTGGTGGTTATCAACTGCTGCAAATATACAGTGGGATCTACCCGTGCATCACCAACTGTCTACTCTAAACCTCTTGCACGAGGTTGTCCCCCTATCATAAAGCCCTATGGGCACTCTCTAGCTAAACTGTCCTACTACTCTACTACTGTCCAATCCAACCTGTGGACCCCTGAGAACCTCTATATGATTGATGTGATCTAGCAGGTCCTACAAGTGGTCCCTACTGTTGTTGATCCCTACGTGGGCCCTTCTGCTACCAACTGTGATTTTGTCCTCCTTGTGCCCTCTGCTAGGGTCTAGACCTTTGTTGATACTACTACTGCTACTGTTGGGGAGGCCTAGGAGGTAAGGGTGCAGAACTAAATCCTCCTCTCTATGGTGGTGGTGGTGGTCGACAAAAATTTTGTTGCTACTGCTGTTGACTACTATCCTGAAACTAAGGACGTGAACTTTGACCTTGTCCCTGTATCTCCTTTGTGATGTATGCCTTCTCGGCAACCTCACTCAAGGTCTGGGGATCTTCCATGAGCACTGGTCTTGATATCCCATGATTCAAACCTCTGATAAATTTGTGAACTAGAAGTTTTTCATCATGGAGATACTCTGCATAATGTGACAACTCAGTGAACCTTCTCTCATACTATGGTATAGTAGAACCTCGCTGTTGCAAGTCATGGAACTCGTCAATCTGACACTACCTGTAATGGTCTGATAGATAACGCGCATTAAAGCACTAAATGAAAGTGTCCCATGAAAGTGTATCCAAGGATAAGAGGCACTTGCACTCCTTAGTGCACCACCAAATCACTACTGCGTCTTTGAATAGATGAACTGCCACGCATGCTTTTGTGTTGCCCTCATAAGGACACAATGGAAAGCACCTGTCCAAACTAATAAGCCAAGCCTCCGCCTCAGCTCCCTCTGTGGTCCCTACGAAGGTGGGTGGATTTAGCCTAAGTAAATCTCTGATGGGGTCTCCACGGTCTCTGTGTCCTCTGATAGGCTCATCCACACCAAAACCATAAGGTTCATGATAGACCTGCTCTACCCTCACAGCCTCCTCTTGCCTCATATGATGCGGAGGGCTCCTGCTATGAGCTCTGTAAGCTGAACCAACTGTTGTGTGGTTACACAACATGCCCCATTTTGACTTCACAAAACAGGGACGCAACTTGTTGGCTTGGCTTGTGTTGGCAGTTTGGTAAAAGTAAGTCGTTTGCATCATCATGATTAACCAGGATGAGGTAAGTCACCATTATGAGGTTAGTTTGTTAAAATTCATATTTCTTTCCTGTGACCTCATAGTTTGAAAGAGTGTTAAAATTCATATAGGTTTGCCTTTTACATCACCCTGATATTCCTCAGAATGTGAAAGTTATGAACAGTCAAAGTTTTGGTCAAACCTGATATTCACAAGAGGAGGATCATATTTTATAACCTCAGTCATGTTGTTGAAGATCATCATCATATTTGAAACATCCCCTGATAAGTCATGCGGCTAAAATATCCAGACATCAACTTTAAGTGGTAGTAAATATTCTGGTCAAGCGGTCTTTTGTATCGCAAGCGTCATGTTTTCGAATGTAACCCGATATTTCTTAATATCCTCCTGACATGAAATATCACCCTTAGCAAATATCCTGATGACGTCATCCAAATCCAATAAATGAAGAAACAAACATGATGATGACATCATCATCACATTTACATTTCGACAGGATATTTTTCGAACATGATCATGTTCGTCTAATATGACAATGACATCATGATACCTTTCCAATACAAAGAACAAATATCATGATGATGTCATCCTGATATTCCAAAAGAGAGACATGTAAGTTTGTCTCGTCATCATCATATTTGAAACATCACCCGATACATCGAAATATCCTCCTGATGTACTAAACATAACGAAAAGAGTGCTTTTGTCACTCGAATCTTGTCGCGATAACAATTTCAATATGAGGGAGGAGGATGATATTTGAAACTCGACCCAATATTTGCAAATATCCTCCTAGCCTCATGATATCCTATCATATGGATATCCCCCCGCTCCCGTTGCCGCCATTATCATTAAATGCGCGTAGACATGGTAGGCGGTTCCCGCCAACCCCAGAACCCAATGAAACACCTAGCGAGATCCTGCGTTTTCACATGAATAATCAAGGAATACAATCTAATTTGTCAAAGTTGCCCTAAATTTACCCTAACTGCGAGGTTAAAAGGTAATTCAACCGTCATTTTCACATTTACCTTGCGATAAAATTGTTTTACAGAGCACCAGCTCCCATATCCGCGTACTAGCTACTATTGCACGATTTGAGCTCACAAGCAGAAGGAAAGAGGTGATCATCAGCTGAATTAAGAACATCGTTGACAATCTACTGGTATAAAAGAGAAATTTGCATAACCAGGTAAGTAAATGAAACCCTCATCATGTTATTATTGTTCAGGTATGATGATGTAAGTTTTGGTTTATGCATCCATATGCTTAAGTAGTATTGAAAAGATACAGTAGGCATACTGATTTTAATTGCAATATGCACGCATGTGTATATCTGTTGTGAGATAGGATTTTGTTAACTGTAGGTACTCATGGCTGACAAACGGTTTGTCAAGTGTCAAGAGGAATTTAGTAGGCCTATGTTCTCTTCTTAGAGAGGGGTCCTGTTCAAGTATGGAGCAATTATAGACACACATTAGGGAAGCACCAATCTGGAAGCCTGGTCAGCTAAGCTGAATGATGGGCATGACAAGAGTCCTGTGCTAGACACAGTGTTCATATTAGGGATGTGGAATGCTACTGGTTTCCCATATTCTATGGAATCTCTGAAGCTGGTTATAGAATGTGCCCGGAATTATAATCCTCAGACAAGGCAAGTGGTGAAGCATGGGAGGATATATGCAGACCTCTCCATCAAGGGTCTCTCCTAGACATTTGGATTACTGCTGGGCAGTAAAGTTAAGAGTGTGGACCTGAAGAAGGCAGAAAAAGACTATGAGGCCAACAAGAAATCGGCCAGAAAGAACATGTATCAATGGCGGGCTGAGAACAGCACATATCCAGCAGCAGCCAAACTTCCTGTGCACATGTTCAAGTATGATTTCAGTGAGGAGTACCAATACAAGATTGCACTCCTAAACAGGGCAACAGGCCAGCCTGATGCTGGTAGTTTCAGGGATTGGATGTACAGAATAATAATGATGTGTCTGTATTCAGATATCAAGCCACTATGGGGCCAGATAATAAGTGATGCTCTGCATGAGTAGCTGATGAACCTCAGAGGTTCAAATTGTGCATTTTATATGACATCTTACATTGTTTATTCTTGTGCTTACAAAGGCACTTTTGATGCCTTAGTTACAGATGGAAAGCTCACAGGCACAAATGCTGCATATATCTAGGATCATCATCCCCAGCTGTAGAGAACCAATTACCTCAAAGATTACAAACTGGTCAATGATGCATTCTCTATGCATCTCGTAAGGACCATGGAAGAAGACAGAACAAAAAGATTGAGCATGGAGGCTCAAGAGGTAGTTTATAGGCATGGAGCCTGGTACATACAGTTTGCAACCTTTTCATACATAAGGGTTGAAGGTTTTGAGGGACATCCCCTGATGCTACCGAGGTATCCTACTGATGCAGTAATATTAATGGAGTTTATCCGACAGGGCGCCACAATGATAAAGATGTATAAGGACGCCAAGAAGCTGCCACCAATTTTGTTCCCAGTCAGCATAAGCTGCTACATGTGCCCTGATTCTGAAAATATAAAGAAGGTGATGGTCACACTAAATAAAATGAATCTGCAGCTTTTCCCACTAACTAGACCATATGATCCTTACAGCAGGATATAGAAGATACTAGGAAAGCCTATTCATCAGAGGCACCTAGAGGATTTTTGGGCTGATTGTGAAGATGAGGCAGAAGCCAGGAGAAGAAGGTATTAGAGGCTAACTCTGAACCAAATTAGAACTTTTGATTGCATCTCCCTTCCCCAACAATTGAAGAAGGATGATGGCAGGATAATGGCAGATGAGTATGAACAAAAGAAGATATACAATGACACCATCTCTGCACCTGACCTCACCATGCAGGAGGACATATCCTTGGACCCATTCATTGCCAGGACCATACAACTGACTCAAGCTTGGGTTGATGAGCAGGTGGAGGCACTGAAAAAGAAAGGTGTTGCCATTACGGTGGACAACAAAAAGAAGGGACAGGATATCCCTGGGGATGAGTATGATGACTTCCTAATTGAGAAGAGGAAGACCAAGGGAGATAGAATCCCTCCACCACAGCAACAATGTAAAAGACCCCCAAGGGGCAAGAAGGTGGATAAGGAACCCAAAGGGGTTATAATTGAAAGGGCAGTATTTGAAGCTGAGGAGGCAGCAGGATTAGGATCAGGATCAGAGTCAGCATCCCCTCCAAAGAAAGATAAGCCCAAAAAGAGTAAGACAGTAGAGGCTGGAATCACTGAGACCCTAGAAGTGGGTCAATCCTCAAGGAAACATGATACAGAAGATATCCTCATGGAGGAGGAGCCTGAAGAAGAAGATGCTCCGTTAATAATAAAGAGGAAGAGGAGAGCTCCACAGGTGCTGGTATCCACCGCACCTAAGAAACAAAGAACCTCCATGAGAGGTGGAATAACCCAAACCCCTACACTAGTACAAGGGGCAGGTAGTGAAGTGTCAAAGGAACTTCAACATAATGTTCCACTTCCTACCATAGTCAAGTTCAAAACTAAACTTGCAAAAGAACGAATGAAAGAAATCTCCCAGACACAAGCAGAAGGACATGTCTCGCTTGATGAGACAATAAATTTGTCTGATGATGAGGTGGTGCAGGATGTGGTTGCACAGAAGATGGAAACACTTGCTGCTGGTATAAGTATGACACCTCATAAGCCTCCACCAGTTCAAACTATATTTGAGGAGATGAAGCAAGTGGAAGAAGAGCAAGAAAAGAGCCCAGAGCAGGTAGCTCAAGAAATAGGGTTGGAAGCATTAATCACAGAGGTGACAAGCCCTGTAGTGGTAGACCTGACAGAGAAACAGGATGCAAGTCCTGAACAGCCAGCAGGATCACCTGACAAGGGGGACCAAATAGAAGAGATAGAGATGGCAGAGTCAAAAGGCCATACTCTTGAATTGGGCCAACAAGATCCACAGGATGCATTAGCAGAACCTGCTATAGTAGAGGTTCAAGAAATAAAGGCTGATGAAAAGAAGGAAGCACTAGAGGATCCAGCTGCTAAGACAAAGGAGGTTGACATTGCAGGCCCAGAACAAATAATGGCCGCAGAACAAATGCCAGCACCTCAGGCAAAATCCCCAGTATCTAGTGCAGTAGATGAACAACAAGAGGAAGAAATAAAAATAGATGAAGTAATGATGGAGAAAGATCATGATCAGCATGATCTACATACAGATACACGACCGGGTTCCTCGCACCAAGAGGATGCTCCTCTAGAGAAAGAGATTCCTCAACAGGAAGATGTACCGCAGGGTCAACAACAAAGTGAGCATCAGGAAGAAGAAAAAGAAAAATCACCATCTCCACAACATCTACTAATAGAAAAGGGAGATACGGGTGAACATCATGATGATGCTGAAAAACATGATCAGGTGCCTCCATGGTTAGCAAAAGAAGTAAATATTGAGGAAGAACGTTAAATTCAAGAATTCGATGTCTCCACCTTGTTCTCCATGGATATTTTGAAACCTAGGAGGAAGACCAGAATGACATCGGCCATCAAGAGAGATCCGGCCACCGGGAGAAGGACTGCACAAATTGCCATACCTGCGGTGGAGAAAGAAAAGGGTAAAATTACTGTTGATGAATTTCACATCAACACAGTAGATTTGGGTTTTGCTAATGAGGACCAATAAGGTCAAGAAGGCAAAGACATTATTGACTCTCTAATTCAAAAGGTGAAAAGAGAGAAGGAGAAGAATAAGCAACATAAAGAGCACATTGCTCAATTGCATGCCTATATCAAAGGACTGACCAATCCTGATGATACCACAACTGAACATGTAGTCCCATTGACTGCCATTTCTCAGGAGGAGGTAAATAAATTAGACCTAATGAAGCATGAGGTGTCTATAATAAGGAAATGGATGTCATCTGCATTGGATGATGCTGTAGAAATAATGAAGGCCTCTTTGAAGAGGTGGAGCATTCTAAGTGACTCCAAGACCAAGGTGGATAAATTGCAAATGCAGACTGGGAAAAGGTCTTATAAATTGGAAAGGGTCTTGAGCCTTTTGAGAGGATAAATCCTCAACTGCTTATCAGTAAGTAGGTATTAAACAGTAATACTGCATTGTTGATAGATATCTGGTATAAGGACACTCAGTTTGAATGCGGAGTCCTCAAAAGATGCAATAATAAGCTGAGAGATATCAGCATGAGGTTACGTGATTTAATGGCTGAAGAGGTAGTGATATTAGAAACATTGGAGGGCAAGGTGGAAGGTAAAATAGAAAATCAAGATGAAGAGTCTGCCATCAAAGCTGTACACAGTAATTTCCAATTAGAAGTAGATGGTCCACCTGTCCACTTGACAGAAGAACTTATAGATAAAATAATGAGGATCAAGGTCCAGATGGAGAAATATAATGAAATACTACAGGATAGGAAAAATAAGTTGGATAATAGCAGAGACAAGTATTAAGCACATAAGCATGCCATCATCAAAGCAAAAACTCAAGATGGCAGAGGGATAGATCAAGTTGTGCATTCATATGAGCAGGTCCGCAGTAGTATGTAGCATCATCATCATCAAGATAGCGAAAGTTCAGGAAGCGACGCACATGATGATGATCCACATGAATCAGTTAAGGAGCATGATGAAGATACATCATGAAGGGGATATAAGCATAAGTAGTCTAGATAGTTGCCAGCTGGTAACTTGTGCCATTTTGTAGAAGTTGACAAAGTCAAGAAAATCATGACCGTAGTTTTGTATTGATAAATCAAGATCGTAGATCTTTTGTAACGGCTTCCTCACCTTATTCTATAAAAGGTGGTGTGATGCCTTATTGTAAACATTTGAAACTTAATTGAAATCTGTCTGCTGAAACATTCAGAGCTCATTTCAAAGCTTTTGTATACATTTATATTTTTGCATGCTTAATGAATGAGAAGACTGTGTTGATTACAATTCATAGTAAATCTTAAGTAATCGGTGTATGATTTCTGGATATATGTGGTGATTTGTTGCATCCCTTGGAGTGCATATATACTTACATGTGTTGTCTTCATACAAATTCCTTTGAAGTTAGCATCAACTATATCTAGCTATGGAATGTCTTGGTGAAAATATGGTTTGGTTTTCTTCTCTTCATGACAGTATCTAATATACATGTGGCTCAGAAGTTAAAGGTTCACTTTAATTAGAAGCATTTCTTTAATTTCTTTTAAATTTCAGAACATTTCATCTCCATAATTGTAAATAATTGATGATCTTAAGCAAATAGTATAGATATGCAGACATCTCGTAAATAATTGCAAATATTTAGCATATTTGAGTATAGAGCATGTACAATTGAAAATATCATGCAAAGATTGAGGTATATCTGCGTCTTTTCACCAAATAACTATATAATATGACTTCTCTATAAAGAATATCTGCAGGAGAATCATGATGATGATAAACTTTCACGTAAGGCCCCAAAATGGAAATAGCAACTCACATTAATCTCTGAGTAACTTCAGACGATTAAGACCTAATCACCGGAGACTTGGGATCATGAATTCTTTGAATTCATAGTATCTTTCAAGATGAATAAAGGTTAAATGTGTACTTTTATTCTATGTTTGTTTGTGACTAACATCATGACCAACATAAATTGGCGCTAGAAGGAGGGCCTGATCTGGAAGACCACGCTCATCATCATTATTTTCAGGTTTGATGATGCAGAGAGTAAGGTAACCTCAGATCATCTGTGAATTTCAATTATTACACAAATATTTACTGTAAAAGGCTCGTATATGCTCATTCTGTGTAAAGATTTCTAGATCTCACATAAATATTGCAAGCTTTATAGTAGATCATTCTGAATTCACTAATGATAGCCAAAGATACATAAATTTGTTCAAGCTTTGAAGAATTTAAGCCTTAGACACTTGAGATCTCGTGCTGCGAGTCAAGATACCTCAAATATCTTGTCATATTTGCAGTATCTTCGCAAATATCTCATAAATATCCAGTCTGATCAGCCATCTGACTGCAAATATCACCTCATCTGGTGAAATCTAGCCAATATTTGCAAAGTTTCAGCCAATTTACATCAGAATTGAGAAATCTTGGCTCACAGGATAAATACCAGGTCTAGACCTAGTGGAATTTTTGAAGAATTGCCTGTTAGAGGTTTCAGACCTAGAACTGTTGACATCCATCATACTCCAGGGTCTAGTGCATCAGAGGCTTCACTAGAGCCTCCTCCTGTAACTCCTGTTGATTTACAAATACCTTCTGGGATATCTGTGACACCTCCAGTTCAGCCTCAGGGTGTATCTTTAGTCCAACCTCAGCCAGCTGCACCACCACCACCTCAACATCCTCTAGTTGCAATGTCTTTCTTTGCAGTAGAGTCACCTTTGACCTTTACTGCATACCATGAGTTACCAAAGAACCCAGATAAACTTTGTCCAAAATATCATCCTTATCAAGATGCTGAAGATCATATCAGGACCTTTAAGGAAGTGTGCTGCAGAGCCAGAATAGAACATCAAGATGTGGTGTGTAGATTATTTCCCTTCTCCTTGGGGGAAGAAGCTTATAATTGGTTCATCAGTCTTGGTCAGGGTTCTGTTAATTCCTGGGCCTTATTAGAGAAAGCTTTTCTTGATAGATTTAAGGTTCCAGTTGATCCCTCAATAAACTATCACTTATTCGCCACTATCAAGAGATTTGAGAATGAGCCTATTGCCAATTTCAATGCTAGGTTTTAGAAAATGCTGTCCAGAGTGGTCACCCCTTATACTGTGTCTGATGAAGTTGCAAGAAGCATTTACTATTCTACCTTGGATCCTTTGACTTCCATGTTCATAAGGAGGACACATCCCTGGATCACAACTTTAGCATTAGCTTTTCAAGAAGCTATACATGTAAATCATCAATTAATACCTGCTCCTACTCCAAATATGGTATTTCCTACCTTGCCGGGCATGCACCCACAATATCCTGCATCATATCCTACACAATATCCTGCACAATATCCTAATGGAGCATTGATACCCCCAGCAGTCATGCCTACACCTTTGCAAGTACCTCCACTGAGCATCATGCCCCCTCCTAATGGAAATGGCCAACTGCCACAATGTCCCGCACAAGCTCAGACACCCCAGGGTACTGATCTAACCAATGGTAATCATGGATCCTCTTTCTTCAAGCCTCAGACTGAAAATGTAGTGGCCAAAGTTCAAGAAGAAAAGGAGGAGATTAAAGAAATTTCTACTCAACTGAGAAAACTCACCACAGAAGTAACACGTTTGCTAAATTAGGGTTTCTATTCCCAGTCAAATCAGAATAGAAATTATTCCAATGATAGATCAAATTATCCTGACAGAGGATATAATACCAGTAATTTCAATAATGGTGGTGGGAATAATAATAATCCTTAGAGACAGCCCAGAATATGGAACTCTAGGCCCAATAATGGCTTATTACCATCACCCCTAGACAATCAACCTCTCGGTGAAGCCAAACAGACTACTAGAGTCAATCTTGCTGAAGCAGCCCTTACTAATTGGTGTAGGATCCACAATACTAATGCACATGCAGAGTTAGACTGTCCACAATTTAGAATTGCTGCTAGCATCTTTCAGACTAAAGTGTCTAATACTTCTGGAAATCCACCTCATGCAGAAGGAAATGAGATTGTTCCTTGTGGATATGACTCAGCTTTCGTGTTAGAAGCCTACACTAATCAACCTCATCAAAGTCACAACTAGGTATGTGAGGAATCTGCCTTAACTTTTGAAACAAATTATGTTTTCCCCTTTGAGGATGAAAATGAGCCTGCAGGAGAACATGAGGAAATACATGCATATCAGCAGCAATATCCTGGTAAGCATAGTTATAACTTGAGGAGTAATGCCAACAAACCTGCTGGTCCATTGACATCATCCCTACCTCCAAATAACTTCAACACACCTCCTGATCCTAAAGCTAGCAATAACCCTGGGTTCCCCAAGGTAAATGCTCAGTATTTGTCACCTTAGAAAACAGGATCAATGATTGCAAATACACCTCATGAATCCGACAAGTTAGTCACCTATCTGGCTAATGAAATGAAGAAAACTAAGATCAGCCTGTCCCTGTCTGAGTTACTGAAAACTCCTGCCATCAAAAGGGCATTCGTGAAATCACTAGATGATCCTGCTTCTAAAGAGGATAGTCATCTTTCAAGTCAATCCAGTAGCAAAGATCATATTGCTAGGGATAATATTGTTAAGCCTAAAGTGTTAGCTACAGTCCAAGCTGCAGAAACCTCCCACATGACCTTGTATAGGGATAAGACTGAATCACCTCCGTTCCTCCTAACCATAAGAATGTTCAGCAAGAACCTGCACAACTGTCTGGTTGATTCAGGAGCTTCCACTAATGCTATGCCCCTGTCAATATGTAATGCCTTAGGACTACATCCTGCTAAATCCCTAAAGAAGGTGACACAGTTAGACAAAATAGAGGTAAGTGTAGTAGGAGAGTTAACTCATATCCACATGCAACTAGCATCTGATCCTAGGATCCAATATTACATTGATATTCAGGTAGTTGACATACCTGATACTTATGGGATGTTGCTTAGCCGAGATTGGTCCAAGACGCTCAATGGATATATCTCCACAGATTTCAGTCACATGTGGTTACCATGGAAGGGTATACCAAACCAGATCAGGATTGACGCTGAGCCTAGAATGAAACATATGATCACTGAATACAACGAAACAAATGAGATCATGTACGTAGACGTAGAGCCTGGAGTTTACTGCATCAGGCCACAAACTGTCAAAATAGAAGAGATCCTGATGCTTGATCTGCATCATCATCATCATGATGATCATCAAGAGGATATACCAGTTGAACAACATGATAATAATCATGATAATGAGAATGAAATAGATCACTTCAGAGATTTCGGGATGCATCTGTCTAACCAAGTAAGGCATTGTCAATTATTAAATATACATGCTAATGATATTTTGATTGATGGATGGTGCAGGTTACACAATGAAGCACACTCAAAAAAAACTTGTGAAGCATGTTTAGATATGATGATGCTGGAGCGGACATGTAGTGAGGCATCATCATCATGTTCTGAGGTAAATGTTACATCTGATGATGATGACGATGACACTAATTCTTATCTGTCTTCTGCAGGAACAGAGGAGCAGACATGTAGTGAGGAAGATCATATCCTAGAAATAGAAGAAGTCCTGGTGTCTGAGCCAATAAATCGTGTAAGGAAAGAAAGGATCACTCCTGGTAGTGATTGCATTATGGAACCCGATTATGAGTTGTCCGATGAAGACAAAGGTAGTGACCTGACTAAGTTCAAAGAATTTCTAGTAAAAGAAATAGAGAAGATGACACGACAATATAAATCTCCCCACGAGGTTTTAATTAAGGATTGGTGTAGATTGCATGAAGCACCTCACTCAGAAACAACTTGTGCATTATGTTTACATATTCTGAAAAAGCATGCAGATGCAGATTTAGAAGATCATCCTCCTATTGAAATAAACGAGAAAATAGAAAAGCCATCAGGCTCACGAGAAAAAGGAAAGAAGAAACTTGAGGATGATGATGCTCCTAAGTTAAAATGGATATCAGGCGGAGCAGCAGCCAGGGCTGCAAAGAGAAAAGAAAGTTCAGCTAAATGTCTTGCTAAAGATAAACCTTGGATCCTAAGGTTTGATGGGTCCAAATCCAAGCAGGGTGTTGGGGTAGGAATTGATCTGATTGATCCAACTGGAAAGTCCTAATTAGCAGCCTATAGATTACAGTTCCCTTGCACTAACAATGTAGTAGAATATGAGGCTCTGATTCATGGGATATTGTTTGCTCATAAGAAGAAAGTAAAGATTCTGCATGTTTTCAGAGATTCAGAACTAGTTGTGAGACAAGGAAGAGGAGTTTACTCCTGTAATTACAGAAAGCTGTCCAACTACAGACATCAAGTGTGGGACCTGATTGAGGATTTTGACGCCTTTAATATCACTCATGTACCAAGAGAACAAAACCATAGGGCAGATGCACTTGCCCAAGATGCCAGTACATTAGAGCCACTGTCTATATCTGGTTTGAAGAGATTTTTAGTAGAACTGGTGTCAGTACCTTCAGTACTTGATAATGTGACTAACCTCCAGGTGTTTGATGATGATCAGCACATTCTGGACTTCATCTCAAACAGGGACATATTTGAAGCTCAGTTTATAGATGAGAATGGTAAGGAGGATCATGTCTGGGAAGAAGATGAGATATTAGAATTGCCTAGCAACAAGATTCCCAAGGGTATGATTGAGTTAGAAAGAGCCTTTGATTGGGATAATATGCTTAAATAGAAGGATCTGCCTAAGGCAGATGGAGGTTAGTATTCACAAGTGAATATTGGACAGGATGAAAACAAGAAGAATGTATTGATAGGTAAGGTTTGTACAACAGAAGAGTTAGAAGGAATAACTCAGGCACTCAAGGACTACATACATGTAATAGCATGGACTTATGATGAACTGAAGACATATGACACCTCTGTCATAACTCATACTATACCTCTCAAGCCATATGCTAAACGTTTCAGACAGAAGCAAAGGCCAGTCAATGCCTTGCTCGAACCAATAATCCTCGAAGAAGTCAAGAAATTGTTAAACGGTAGGATAATATTTCCTGTGAGACACTCCACTTGGGTGGCAAATCTTGTGCCAGTCAGAAAGAAGAATGGAGACATCAGGTTATGTGTAGATTTTAGGAATCTGAACAGAGCATCAGAAAAGGACAATTATCTTTTACCCTCATTGGATGAAGTTCTGTAGATTGTAAATGGAGCCAAAATGATGTCCTTCTTGGACGGTTTTTCAGGATACAACCAGGTAATGGTTGACAAAATTGACAGATTGAAAACTGCCTTCACCACAAAGTGGGGGATATTTGCATATAGACGTATGTCATTCGGCCTCATAAATGCTGGAGCTACATTCCAGCGAGCAATGGATATAGCCTTCAAAGGCTTAATAGGAAAATGTATAGTCATCTACATGGACGACTTGACAGTATTCTCCAAGGAAAAGGGGAATCATGTTGCTGATCTTAGAAGTGTACTGAAGAAATGTGAAGAGTATGGAATATCTTTGAATCCCAAGAAGTGCATATTTGGGGTGACAACAGGAAAGTTACTAGGCCACCTAATCACAGAAGATGGAATTATCATTGATCCTGACAGGGTGGAATCTATCATGAAGTTACATCTTCCAAGGAGCAAAAAGGAACTCAAGTCTTACTTTAGTAAGATAAATTTTGTGAGGAAGTTCATCACCAGCTTTGCTGAGATTGTCAGACCACTAAATGCTATGTTAAAAAAGGATGCATAGATTGAGTGGACACCAGAGGCCAAAGCTGCATTTGAAGATATAAAGAAAGCTATATCGAATGCTCCTGTCCTTATCAATCTAGACTACATGAAAGATTTCTACATCTATTCATTTGCTTCAGAACATACATCTGCAGTAGTGTTAACTCAAAGAAATGAAGAGAAAGAAGAGAAACCAATTGCTTTCATGAGCTGCCCTTTCAGGGATGCTGAATTGAGATATGTAGATGTTGAGAGACAGGCACTTGCATTAGTTAGAGTAGTAAAGAAATTCAGACATTACATACTAAGAAGCAAGGTAATTGTTGTAGTACCAGATGCAGCAGTGAAGATGCTACTGATGCAAAGTGAGCCTGGTGAGAAAAGAGCCAAATGGATTACTGTATTACAAGAGTATGATATGGAAATTACACCAATGAAGCTGGTAAGAGGACAAGCTCTGAGCCAGATGATATTTGAAATTGACCCAAACATCACTAGTCAGCAGTATGTGATCAATGAAAAAGACAATAGAGAATGGTATGCAGATATCAAGCACATCCTGATCACTAGACAATGTCCATCAAGAATGCAGGCTTCATAGAGAAGAGCCTTAAAGATAAGATCCCAAAAGTATATGATGAAGGGAGGAACCCTATTTAAGAAGAATTATGAAGGAATATACCTGAGATGCTTAGAAAAACCAGAAGCAAATAAGGTCTTGTTAGAATTACATGACAAGTTTGGAACGACACATGGATCAGCATTAGCCACAACACATGCAATCCTCAGAGCAGGATATTACTGGCCTACCATTTTTAAAGACACGGCTGATCATGTTAAATGTTGTCATGTTTGCCAGGTTGCTGCCAACAGAGAGAAATATGCTACACGACCCTTGCAGCCAGTAATGGAAAATTGCCCATTTGCACAGTGGGGCATGGACTTCATAGGACCAATCAATCCTTCATCCTCCTCAGGTCATAGGTATGTCTTAACAATTACTGACTATTGTACTAGATGGACTGAGGCTATTAGCAGCAAAACTTGCACTGCAGATGATGTCATTAAATTTCTGGAGAGCAACATTGTCACCAGGTATGGAACTCCTTATGCATTGGTAAGTGATAATGGTTCTGCCTTCATTTCCACCAAGTTATCAAGTTGGGCTTTTGATCATGGGATTATACTTAAGTTTTCATCCAACTATTATCCCTAGGGGAATGGATTAGCAGAATCCACCAATAAAAATTTACTGAGTATCATAAGAAAATTAATAGAGAAAAACCCCAGGGAATGGAACTCATTTATAAAGTATGCCTTATGGGTTGACAAAACTAGAATAAAAACTGTACTAGGAAACTTGCCCTTCCAGCTAGTATATGGGGTGGATCCCATCCTCCCTGTAAACTTAAAAATTCCTACTTTGCAGTTTACCCAAGAATACCTAGGCATAGACAATAAGCAAGAAGTCAGGTTGCTTTAGTTGATGCACCTGGAAGAAAAAAGGAGTCAAGCAATTGACCAATTTGCAAAACATTAGGCTGTTGTCAAGCGCTGGTTTGACAAGAGAGCTAGAGTTAAAGCTTTCAGGATATTTGATTTGGTCCTGATATGGGATAAAGCCCATGAAAAGAAAGGTGACCATGGTAAGTTTGATAAATTATGGGTAGGTCCCTTTCAAATTTCTGAGATACTAGGAGACAGTACTTATCCGCTTAAGAACCTGACAGGTGAGGATGTCCCATTGCTAGTCAATGGACAATTCCTCAAGCATTATTTCCAAGCCTAAATGACTTCATAATAGTCATATGTATCATATTGTATATTTGTATAGTTGTTTGTACAGTTTGTTTGTTTTGCTTGTGTTGTTTTGTTGGTTGGGACCTTGTTCTGGTAAGTCAGAATGATGCACTTCATCACCCCAGGGAATAACTAAATTGTTAAGATTCAAATGATGAGATCACATTTAGACATAGGTTATGATTCATTCTAAGAAGTATTCATGATCAAGCTTGTGATATCTTTTCATTAGGGTACCTTTTCTTGGTCAAAGTGAATCAATCACAATGAGACACCTAACAGCCTTGGGTTTGTTAAACACACAAGTATAGGTGTTAAGTGAAAAATCTAAAGGGACTCCCTTGCTACCAGTACAATCTCCAACCTAAAGCTGCAAGTGACTGTACCTTGTACAAATGAGCTGACATGATGATATCAGATACAAATGTTAAGGAAAAAAATTAGAAAAGAAATAAAGTTAGGCCATCTAAGTAACTCTACCGGGGCTATAGACGCCTGCTGGTAGTGGGGCTCTACTTAGGGAGATTGTATAGATAACCTTGCCGGGGCTATAGACGCCTGCTGGTAGCAAGGCTCTATCCAGGTTGGCTATGAGGGATGATCTCCAACTATCTAGTTTAACACTAGTTACTTATGTTTTCAGCTTACTTTCAAGATGAGGATAATTAATCATATGCACACACCTGATCCTTTGTTAGCATTGTTACCATGATGAAATTTTATTATTCAGAAGATTATGATGCCTATGCTTAGACGGTATTAGAATACTATAGAAGAATGTGATCACATCACTTGAATCATTGGAATTTGTTTGTTTTCTTTGGTGGCAAGTTGTTGTGTGGTTACACAACATGCCCCATTTTGACTTGGCAAAACAGGGACCCAACTTGTTGGCTTGGCTTGTGTTGGCAGTTTGGTAAAAGTAAGTCGTTTGCATCATCATGATTAACCAGGATGAGGTAAGTCACCATTATGAGGTCAGTTTGTTAAAATTTGTATTTCTTTCCTATGACCTCATAGTTTGAAAGAGTGTTAAAATTCATGCAGGTTTGCCTTTTACATCACCCTGATATTCCTTAGGATGTGAAAGTTATGAACAGTCAAAGTTTTGGTCAAACCTGATATTTGCAAGAGGAGGATCATATTTTATAACCTTAGTCATGTTGTTGAAGATCATCATCATCTTTGAAACATCCCTCGATAAGTCATGCAGCTAAAATATCCAAACGTCAACTTTAAGTGGTAGTAAATCTTCCGGTCAAGCGGTCTTTTGTATCGCAAGCATCATGTTTTCGAATGTAACCTGATATTTCTTAATATCCTCCTGACGTGAAATATCACCCTTAGAAAATATCCTGATGACATCATCCAAATCCGATAAATGAAGAAACAAACATGATGATGACATCATCATCACATTTACATTTCGACAGGATATTTTCCGAACATGATCATGTTCGTCTAATATGACGATGACGTCATGATACCTTTCCAATACAAAGAATGAATATCATGATGACGTCATCCTGATATTCCAAAAGAGAGACATGTAAGTTTGTCTTGTCATCATCATATTTGAAACATCACCCGATACATCGAAATATCCTCCTGATGTACTAAACATAACCAAAAGAGTGCTTTTGTCACTCGAATCTTGTCGTGATAACAATTTCAATATGAGGGAGGAGGATGATATTTGAAACTTGACCCAATATTTGCAAATATCCTCCTGGCCTCATGATATCCTATCATATGGATATCCCCCCGCTCCCGTTGCCGCCATTATCATTAAATGCGCGCAGACATGGTAGGCGGTTCCCGCCGACCCCAGAACCCAATGAAACACTATGCGAGATCCTATGTTTTCACACGAATAATCAAGGAATACAATTTAATTTGTCAGAGTTGCCCTAAATTTACCCTAACTGCGAGGTTAAAAGGTAATTCAACCGTCATTTTCACATTTACCTTGCTATAAAATTGTTTTACAGAGCACCAGTTCCCAAATCCTCGTACCAGCTATTGTTGCATGATTTGAGCTCACAGACAGAAGGAAAGAGGTGATCATCAGCTGAATTAAGAACGTCATTGGCAATCTACTGGTATAAAAGAGAAATTTGCATAACCAAGTAAGTAAATGAAACCCTCATCATGTTATTACTATTCAGGTATGATGATGTAAGTTTTGGTTTATGCATCCATATGATTAAGTAGTATTGAAAAGATACAGTAGGCATAGTGATTTTAATTGCAATATGCACGCATGTGTATATCCATTGTGAGATAGGATTTTGTTAACTGCAGGTACTCATGGTTGACAAAGGGTTTGTCAAGTGTCAAGAGGAATTTAGTAGGCCTATGTTCTCTTCTCAGAGAGGGGTCCTGTTCAAGTATGGAGCAATTACAGATACACATCAGGGAAGCACCAATCTGGAAGCCTGGTCAGCTAAGCTGAATGATGGGCATGACAAGAGTCCTGTGCTGGATGCAGTGTTCATATCAGGGATGTGGAACGCTGCTGGTTTCCCATATTCTATGGAATCTTCGGAGCTGGTTATAGAATGTGCTCAGAATTATAATCCTCAGACAAGGCAAGTGGTGAAGTATGGGAGGATATATGCAGACCTCTTCATCAAGGGTCTCTCCTAGACATTTGGATTACCGCTGGGCAGTAAAGTTAAGAGTGTGGACCTGAAGAAGGTAGAAAAAGAGTATGAGGCCAATAAGAAATCGGCCAGAAAGAACATGTATCAATGGCGGGCTGAGAACAGCACATATCCAATAGCAGCCAAACTTCCTGTGCACATGTACAAGTATGATTTTAGTGAGGAGTACCAATACATGATTGCACTCCTAAACAGGGTAACAGGCCAGCCTGATGCTGGTAGTTTAAGGGATTGGATGTACAGAATAATAATGATGTGTCTGTATTCAGACATCAAGCCACTATGGGGCCAGATAATAAGTGATGCTCTGCATGAGCAGCTGATGAACCTGGGAGGTTCAAATTGTGCATTTTATATGACATCTTACATTGTTTATTCTTGTGCTTACAAAGGCACTTTTGATGCCTTAGTTACAGATGGAAAGCTCATAGGCACAAATGTTGCATATATCTAGGATCATCATCCCCAGCTGTAGAGAACCAATTACCTCAAAGATTACAAACTGGTCAATGATGCATTCTCTATGCATCTGGTAAGGACCATGGAAGAAGACAGGACAAAAAAATTGAGCATGGAGGCTCAAGAGGTAGTTTACAGGCATGGAGCCTGGTACATACAGTTTGCAACCTTTTCATACATAAGGGTTGAAGGTTTTGAGGGACATCCCCTGATGCTGCCGAGGTATCCTACTGATGCAGTAATATTAATGGAGTTTATCCGGTAGGGTGCCACAATGATAAAGATGTATAAGGATGCCAAGAAGCTGCCACCAATTTTGTTCCCAGTCAGCATAGGCTACTACATGTGCCCTGATTCTGACAATATAAAGAAGGTGATGGTCACACTAAATAAAATGAATTTGCAGCATTTCCCATTAACTAGACCATATGATCCTTACAGCAGGATACAGAAGATACTAGGAAAGCCTATTCATCAGAGGCACCTAGAGGATTTTTGGGCTGACTGTGAAGATGAGGCAGAAGCTAGGAGAAGAAGGTATCAGAGGCTAACTCTGAACCAAATTAGAACTTTTGATTGCATCTCCCTTCCCAACAATTGAAGAAGGATGATGGCAGGATAATGGCAGATGAGTATGAACAAAAGAAGATATACAATGACACCATCTCTGCACCTAACCTCACCATGCAGGAGGACATATCCTTGGACCCATTCATTGCCAAGACCATACAACTGACTCAAGCTTGGGTTGATGAGTAGGTGGAGGCACTGAAAAAGAAAGGTGTTGCCATTACGGTGGACAATAAAAAGAAGGGACAGGATATCCCTGGGGATGAGTATGATGACTTCCTAATTGAGAAAAGGAAGACCAAGGGAGATAGAATCACTCCACCATAGTAACAGAGCAAAAGACCCCCAAGGGGCAAGAAGGTGGATAAGGAACCTAAAGGGGTTATAATTGAAAGGGCAGTATTTGAAGCTGAGGAGGCAACAAGATTAGGATCAGGATCAGAGTCAGCATCCCCTCCAAAGAAAGATAAGCCCAAAAAGAGTAAGACAGCAGAGGCTGGAATCACTGAGACCCTAGAAGTGGGTCAATCCTCAAGGAAACATGATACAGAGGATATCCTCATGGAGGAGGAGCCTGAAGAAGAAGAGGCTCCGTTAATAATAAAGAGGAAGAGGAGAGCTCCACAGGTGCCAGTATCCACCGCACCTAAGAAACAAAGAACCTCCATGAGAGGTGGAATAACCCAAACCCCTACACTTGTACAAGGGGCAGGTAGTGAAGTGTCAAAGGAACTTCAACATAATGTTCCACTTCCTACCATAGTCAAGTTCAAAACTGAACTTGCAGAAGAACGAATGAAAGAAACCTCCCAGACACAAGCAGAAGGACATGTCTCGCTTGATGAGACAATAAATTTGTCTGATGATGAGGTGGTGCAGGATGTGGCTGCACAGAAGATGGAAACACTTGCTGCTAGTATAAGTATGACACCTCATAAGCCTCCACCAGTTCAAACTGTATTTGAGGAGATGAAGCAAGTGGAAGAAGAGCAAGAAAAGAGCCCAGAGTAGGTAGCTCAAGAAATAGGGCTGGAAGCATTGATCAGAGAGGTGACAAGCCCTGTAGTGGTAGACCTGACAGAGAAACAGGATGCAAGTCCTGAACAGCCAACAGGATCACCTGACAAAGGGGACCAAATAGAAGAGATAGAGATGGCAGAGTCAGAAGGCCATACTCTTGAATTGGGCTAACAAGATCCACAGGATGCATCAGCGGAACCTGCTATAGTAGAGGTTCAAGAAATAAAGGCTGATGAAAAGAAGGAAGCACTAGAGGATCCAGTTGCTAAGACAAAGGAGGTTGATAGTGCAGGCCCAGAACAAATAATGGCCGTAGAACAAATACCAGCACCTCAGGTAGAATCCCCAGTATCTAGTGCAGTAGATGAACAACAAGAGGAAGAAATAAAAATAGATGAAGTAATGATGGAGAAAGCTCATGATCAGCATGATCTACATACAGATACACCACCGGGTTCCATGCACCAAGAGGATGCTACTCTGGAGAAAGAGATTCCTCAACAGGAAGATGTACTGTAGGATCAACAACAAAGTGAGCATCAGGAAGAAGAAAAAGAAAAATCACCATCTCCACAACATCTGCTGATAGAAAAGGGAGATACGGGTGAACATCATGATGATGCTGAAAAACATGATCAGGTGCCTTCATGGTTAGCAAAAGAAGTAAATATTGAGGAAGAACTTGAAATTCAAGAATTCAATGTCTCCACCTTGTTCTCCACGGATATAATGAAACCTAGGAGGAAGGCCAGAATGAAATCAGCCATGAAGAGAGATCTGGCCACCGGGAGAACGATCGCACAAATTGCCATACCTACGGTGGAGAAAGAAAAGGGTAAAATTACTATTGATGAATTTCACATCAACACAGTAGATTTGGGTTTTGCTAATGAGGACCAAGAAGGTCAAGAGGGCAAAGACATTATTGAATCTCTAATTCAAAAGGTGAAAAGAGAGAAGGAGAAGAATAAGCAACATAAAGAGCACATTGCTCAGTTGCATGCCTATATCAAAGGACTGACCAATCCTGATGATACCACAACTGAACATGCAGTCCCATTGACTGCCATTTCTCAGGAGGAGGTAAATAAATTAGACCTCATGAAGCATGAGGCATCTACAATAAGGAAATGGATGTCATCTGCATTGGATGATGCTGTAGAAACAATGAAGGCCTCTTTGAAGAGGTGGAGCATTCTAAGTGACTCCAAGACCAAGGTGGATAAATTGCTAATGCAGACTGGGAAAAGGTCTTATAAATTGGAAGGGGTCTTGAGCCTTTTGAGAGAAATAAAGGGGATAAATCCTCAACTGCTTATCAGTAAGTAGGTATTGAATAGTAATACTGTATTATTGATAGATATCTGGTACAAGGACACTCAGTTTGAATGCGGAGTCCTCAAAAGATGCAATAATAAGCTGAGAGATATCAGCATGAGGTTACGTGATTTAATGGCTGAAGAGGCAGTGATATTAGAAACATTGGAGGGCAAGGTGGAAGGTAAAATAGAAAATCAAGATGAAGAGTCTGCCATCAAAGCTGTACATAGTGTTAGCACTCATTTTGACCTAGAGGTTGATTTTTCATGTTTAGGGGGTTTCTTCATTTGAACCCTATATATTCTTGCCCATTTTCCTAAGTGTTGGACCTCCTCGGCATTTTTCAGCTGCAGCATCATATTTTCTTCAAGGAGGAAGTCATCATCATCATGTTTGCTTCGATGGTGGTCAGCATCTCATGTTTTCTGTCGACTTGTTTTTCATCAGGATCATCATATTTCAATATCGGGTGATGTTTGGATATCATCCCGATCCTGCTGATGAGCTACAATGTGCCTTAATTTTCTTGCGGAGGGTGATTTTTCAAATATCCGGTGATCTTCCAATTATCACCCTGCCCTTTTATGATGATGATGTCACCCCGATCTTCCGAGGGGGTCATTTTCTAAGTTGTTCAACCTGGCCTTATTTTTCTTAAGGGTCGTCGTCATCATCATGATCATGTTTCTAGTTATCACCGTGTTGCTTGCGAGGGTCATCATATTGTCTACCTGCATGATCTTTTGCTGGGGTGATATTTTAACATCGGGTGATCTTTGTTAAGATCATCCTGATGATGTTGCTGTAAAGTTCTAAGTGTGACCCGATTTTTCATCGTGGTCATCATATTTTGGACGTCAGGATGATCTTAGTCAATATCATCCTGATGTTGTATCACTTCATGTTCGTTGTTTTATATCATCCTGATGTCGATGTGATGATGACGTCATCCGGATATGAGGAGGTGCGCAGTAGGCAGATATGCTGATGACGTCAGCAGAATATGACGACGTCATCAGGATGTTCATCGGCTAAGCAGGAGGATCTTCCTCTGATGGATCAGGTTGTGCCGATGAAGGCGATTATCATGCAGGTGATATTGCGATGATGATGCTGACGTCAGGATTATTTTTCAAGCAACAGGATATCATGCTGTTGGAGGATGATGATGAAGTCTTATACTAGTGTCGTCAGGAGCAAAAGCACTGACATTATATATGCTCGTGGCCTAGTATATAAAGTGTTGAAAAGGTCGCCGCGGGGTGCATGTGGGATAATTGATATCCTGCATTTTTGAAATATCATGACGATGAGGTATCTTGGCGGGAAATGGTTGCGATGCATAGTTTGACGTTTTCCCGAGGCTGTGGGTTGGTGCGCCATTAATGGCGAAGGTTGCAGAGGTATGGACGGATCTGGTACCCGATTGAAGGTGTACATCAACGGACAGTGGCGCAGGGCTCGAGGTTTCTTCCTGTCTCCTCCCCTACCTGCTGCATTCATGTTTGGGCGCTAATCTAGTAATGCATTGAGCGCCATTTTTCTGATACTGTGTATCTGGCGGGATTTTTGGTCAACCATGTAATTAATTGCTGTGGTACACTACCTGGCTGTTATAAGCAGGAAGTGTTACTCATTTTTGGTTGTTGAAAGTTGAAGATTTTTGGCTCTGTAATTCAAAACAAGCTGATTTGGCTGCTCTGTACAGCTAAACCTGTGAGTCTATGTATCTCTTGTTGTATGTTTTGGCACGAACCCACTGATTTCATGATTAATCTTATATGAGAAATGCTATCTTAGCATGTGTTTTGTTAATTCTGTCTCCAGTATTACATGTATTCTTCTTCTGAATCTAGATATTTGGGTAATGTTTAGATTTTAGAGCATAGAATTCCTATGTTGAATGTCTGATCTTTTAACTTCTACTCAAGGGGTAGATTAAACTGTTTTCAGGTTGAACATTGGGAAGGGTATACTGCAGTAGGGATGCCATAAGTAGAGATAACTTAACACTCTGTATTGGGAGATATCTGTAAGGCAGGTATCACATATATCCCCCTGAAATCCAGTTTTAGCTATTCATGTTGATCATTCACAGGTGTATGTCTACTGACTCCAGGCCCTGGATAGGCACCAATCTTGCTTTGTGTTTGTGTTACAACCATGTCCAGCTTTGCATCCAAACTTAAAATCCAAATCAAAATCTAAAACAACCATTAGGACATTAGAATTAGTTTTAGGATCCTCAGTCCTCTGTCTACAACTGCAAATAGGCCCAAAGCTAGCCCCTTTGCTCTTATCTTTCAGTTTTGGTCTACTTACAGGAGGACTTATCTGCTTTCTGTCAGCATCCCAGCCTTTGTATGCATATCCTCATGGATGTTGAGTAGGGAATACCCCCCTAGGTTTTGCAGAGCCTGAAGAAGAAGAGGAGATAAAATATAGAGTCTATCTCCTACACTGTTGGCCCCTGGCCCAGAGATCTTGTTGATCACTGATGGCTACCTTGTAGGGAAATCTGGGAATAAGCATCCAGTCTGGGAAAAATTCAACAGAAATTGGTGACTTCGCTGGGGAATTTGTGAAAGAACCCTGGTTTTCAAAAGAAAACAGTTCCTAGTAATAGGTGGCGACTCCGAAGTAATCTTCCAACCGGTCAAAGTAAAATTTATATGCAGGGGAGAAGATCCCAACAAAATACTTTATTTAAAGAGTTACCAGTAACAAGAAGAATGATGTACAGAAGAAAGGGAGCTGTCTCAGTTAGTCATGAGGGTTCCCCCAGAAAAGGTGATGATATGCAAGATAACCCTAGGCCATCAGGACAGCATGTGCCTTACTTTTCAAATGCAGAAGCTGATATTCAAGGTGCATATGAGAGGCAACAGGGTGGTAGCATGAGAATGAGGTCAGAGGTGTTCCAAGAACGCCCATTTCTAGACCCTAGTGAAAGGTTTGAAGAGGCAGAGTCTCTGAGGGATGATGAAGATGATGACCAGAATGGTATGAGACCATCTACCTCCATGCCTAAGGATGAACAGTTAGCTGAAGAAATTAGAAATCTAAGAGCAGAACTAGAATATCTACAAGCCATGAAAATCAGAGATGATATGAAGCAGAAAGTGCAAGCTTTAAGAACTGCCCAAAATGATTCAGTTCCTACCCTAGAGAATGCAAATGTGCAGAGACATCAGCAAAGAAATGAAGTGCAACATCAGCATAATGATGAGAGACAAAATGTGAATGATGCTAGGATACCACTGAACAATGTAAGAAACCAGAATGCAAACAGAAATGTTAATGTTAATCAGTTAAACAGACAGCCCATGCAGTTAGATAGATTCAGGCAGCTGGTGTTTGATGGTATTCCTGGGTATCCTAACCCCATTGACAAGCATCTGAGGCTGCAAGTGCCTAAATTTTTAGGAAACAACACAGTGTCAGGAGAAGATCATCTAAAAGCCTTTCAAAATGTCATGGATAACTTTGAGGTTGAACATGAGGATGTTTTCATGAAGTCATTCATGCAATCCTTAATAGATGAGGCAAGAGAATGGTACAAGAATCTGCCTGACTGGAGTATTTCATCATGGGATGATTTTAAAAGGATGTTCAAGGAGCAATATGGTGACAAAACTGACCCTAGCTTTTTTGTAAATGAGTTCACCAATATCACTAAAGGGTCAAATGAGCAGGTTGCAGATTTTAATGCAAGATTTACTAAAGTGTTAAACAAATTGCCACATCACATGAGGCCAAATGAACCAATGTCCATAATATTGTATATCAATGCCTTTGATGCAAAAACTGCATATGGATTAAGAGATAAAGGTCCTGCTACTCTCAGGGATGCTTTCAGAATTGCAATGAATATTGAAAACAATAGGAAAGCATCGGGCAAGACAAATAGAAGGGATGATATAAAAATTCTGCAGAATCCAAACAAGCCTCAGAACACTCAAGGTAATACATCTGCCCCTGAAGAGAAGATAGACAAATTGGCAAATGTTGTTAAGGACCTAAGCTATAGATTAGCTAGAAGTGAAAAAGGGATGGGTCCTGATAGGCAAGTCTATCAAAGGCAGGAAAAGAGGCCATCATTGCATGATATGCCTTATAACACCAATTGGCATGATGGTAAGCCTATATTCCCACGTAACAACACAAATCAGAGAGCTCAACATGTCAAAGAAACTCCTGATCCTCTAAAGAAAGCTATAAATATTGTTGATGATGCTCCATGGTGTATAATTTGTTAGATGCCACATTCACAGTCACAGTGTATGATTGCTCAATCCTTGTATGATAATGCTACATCTTGTAATGAATGCAATGAGCCACATTATGTGCAAGATGATGATGTTAATATGATGTCCATAGGCAATGGATACACTTTTTATGATGCTGATGAGAATATAGATCATCAAATTCAGTCCTGCCAACAGTTCCCATATGATGAAGATAATGAAGATAACTATGTGTATGCTCAGAGCTCACACAATTTTCTGAGTAACTTACAACGACCTTCTGATGAGGAAATTAGAGCCTTCACAGCTGCAGCAGTTGCTCAAGTCAAAAGCAACTACAATCTCAGAGGTAAAAATCAAGTAGGCAGCCCACATGAGCCATAAGATATTTTTGCAGGTCAGCTAGTGCATGGTCATAAAGGAATTGAACCACAAAAAAGGTAGTGGGTAAATAATAAACAGAATTTTAGACATAGAACAGGTCATGAATCTCAAGGACCAGAAAACAAAATCCCTCAGGCTGAAGATCAAAGTAAAGGTTCCCAAGACAAGAATGATGATTAGGGAACTATGAAAGTAAAAGCTAAATCAGCTCAGGATAAAAACAAGATTGTGGAGCAAGCTACAACTGTTATACAAAATTATGCTCCATTTGATATAGCTCAGGTCCTCTCTCAGGTAAAAGTCTCTGTTCCACTTATGGAACTAATGAAAGTGGAAGAAATCAAGAGTAGGACAATATCCCTAATCTCAGGGGTACCTTTTCAAGCTAAACAAAATGTTCAGACCCAGGGTGAAAAACATGTCATGTGTAATGAAGAAGATGAGACTCCTGAAGTCTATTTAGGAGTGACTATGACAAAGTGTCCTTCACAAGTAGAACCATTTTATGTTTCCCTGGTTATAAATGGAAAAATAATTAGAAATTGTATGCTTGACTCTGGAGCATCTACAAATGTCATGCCTTTGGCCATCATGCAACAAGCTGGATTGAAAATTGACAAGGCATGTGGAAAATGTTATGCTATGGATGCCAGAGAGGTACCAGTTATTGGAATCATGAAAGATGTAGATTTCAAACTGGCAGCATTTCCTGAAAAGAGATATAAAATGAATATAACAGTGGTTGACATCAAGCCACAGTATGGTATGTTGTTGTCAAGAAGATGGGCAGCACTAATTGGTGGAAGTATGCAGCTGGACCTGTCATATGCCATGATTCCAATGAATGGCAAGGATGTTAAGCTAATCAGAGAACAAAGATCATCAAAGACAGTGGAAGACCAAGAAGCAGAGGAACAGGTATGCTTTGTAGACACTGACTGTGATAACTTCAAGGTTGTCTCAGATGATACAGAAGATAAAAAGAAAAATGCCTGCATTGAAGAATTGGATCAGCAAGGTTTGTGGACCATGTTTTTTGATGGAGCTTGTGCAAAAGAAGGCTCTGGAGCTGGAGTTGTTTTCCTGTCTCCAACTGGTAAGCTCCTCAAATTCTCTTTCTTGCTGAGGTTTGATTGCACAAACAACATTGCAGAATATGAGGCTTTACTCTTAGGCCTAAATATTGCTCTCAAACATGGAATTAAAATGTTAAGAGTATTTGGGGATTCTGAGCTGATTGTATCCCAAATTAGAGATAAGTATGCTTCAAAAAATAAAAGATTGAAACAATACAAGCATGCTGTTTGGGATACCATTGAACTATTTGATGCATTTTCAATAGGCTGGGTAGAGAGGTCAAAGAATGTTATGGCTGATTTCTTAGCCAATGTTGCAATAAGGCCAGATGACATCACTCTGTTAGATGTTACAAATGTAGAAGTTAAAATTAGGCCTGCAGTACCAAAAAATATATGTAGTTGGCAAGTGTTTAATGATGATAGGGATTTGTTCAAATTTTTGCACTGCATAGATGAATATGAGAATCAAGAAATTGATTTCCAAGCTTTTGTAGAGACTATAGATGGAAAAGAAACTCTTGTGGGAAAAGAGATAATTCAATTGAAGACTAATAAAATCCCTAGAGGGTTGGTAGCTTTGGAAAGAGCTTTTGACAGTAGAGATAAATTGGTCACAAGGACATCTCCCACAAATAAGGAAGATTTAGAAGAGATAAATTTGGGGACATCTCAGGCCCCTCAGAAGGTATACATTGGTAAACAGCTCAAACCACACATTAGGAGTATGCTGATTACATTACTGAAAAAGTATAAACATGTTTTTGCTTGGTCATATGAGGACCTAAAAGCCTATAGGGAAGATTTATTCCAGCATGAGATCCCATTGAAGCCTGGAGCTAAGCCATTTAGACAAAAGCAAAGACCTATTAATCCTACCTTAGCTCCCAAGATGCAAGAAGAACTCAAAAGGCTCAGGGAAGCTGGAATAATTGTGCCAATCAGGCATTCAACTTGGGTGTCTAACCTTGTCCCAGTCAGAAAAAAGAATGGTGATATTAGGCTTTGTGTTGACTTCAGGAACTTGAATGTATCCTCTTTAAAGGATAACTATCCACTGCCTAATATGGAAGCTTTGTTGCAGAGAGTGACTGGTTGTGAACTCTTATCCATGATGGATGGATTTTCAGGTTATAATCAGGTGAAGGTAAAGGAATCAGAACAGTATAAGACCGCCTTTACCACTCCATGGGGAACTTATGTGTATGTTAGAATGCCCTTCAGACTAACCAATGCAGGTGCTACATTTCAAAGAGCAATGGATGTTGCTTTTGCAGGGTTGATTGATTCAATTCTGGCTGTATATCAGGATGACTTGACTGCTTACTCAAAGAAAGAAGAGTAGCATTGTTTGCATCTGGAGCAAATTTTCATAAGAGCACTAGAGTATGGTATTTCTTTAAATCCAAAGAAGTGTACCTTTGGGGTAGTTGAAGGAAAGCTACTGGGACATATTGTTTCCAAGGATGGAGTCAGGATAGATCCAGAGAGAGTGGCTGCTATTGACAGAATTCAAATGCCAAAAACTGTAAAAGGAGTTCAGTCCTTCTTTGGACAGATAAATTTTGTTAGGAGATTTGTTCCCAACTTTGCAGAAACCACAAGGAACATTTCCAAGATGATGAAGAAGGATGCAACTGTCCACTGGGAAAGGGAAGCAATAGAATCATTTCAGAGTATCAAAGAGGCAATCAAGATGGCCCCTGTTCTTAAATCTCCTGATTTTTCTAGGCCATTCCAAGTATTTTCATTTGCTTCCTTTCATACTATTGCTGCATGTTTGCTACAGAAAAATGAAGATGGTTTTGAACAGCCCATCGCTTTCTTCAGTATGTCCTTGCAGGCCTTTGAGTTGAAGTATGATATTATGGAAAAACAGGCATATGCACTAGTCAGAGCCATCAAAAGTTTCAGACCATACCTGGTAGGATCATATATAATTGCATATGTACCCCATGCAGCAGTCAAAGACATATTCACTCAGCAGGAGGTGACTGGAAGAAGGTGCAGATGGATAAACAAACTGCAAGAGTTTAACATAGACATATAAGTTACCAAGTTGATAAGAGGACAAGGATTAGCCAAGATGATGACACAGTCAAACTTGGAAGCATGCCAAGTTAATGCAGTCCAAAATGAGAGTGTAAATGTATCAGGATCTGAATGGTACAAGGATATTATCTACTACTTGCAAAATCTGAATTGTCCTTCCCATTTCAGTGACAGTCAAAAGAGGACTTTAAAGTTACATGCGATCAGGTATGTTATTGTTCAAGGTGAGCTATACTGGAAAAACCCTGATGGTGTGCTGTTGAGATGTGTGGATGAGGATATGGCTAAC
Organism: Cunninghamia lanceolata; assembly: GCA_027924645.1. Classification (NCBI taxonomy): domain Eukaryota; kingdom Viridiplantae; phylum Streptophyta; class Pinopsida; order Cupressales; family Cupressaceae; genus Cunninghamia; species Cunninghamia lanceolata. Next base: position 4,123,552 of record BSBN01000278.1, read on the forward strand.
AATGTTTTGATTGATATGCATAAAGGATTATGTGGTGGACATTATACTGCCCAAACAACAGCTCATAAAATTCTCAGAGCAGGATATTGGTGGCCCACTCTCTTTTCAGATGCACAAAAGTTAGTGAGGAAGTGTGACCCTTGCCAAAGATTTTCAGCAAAGCTGAAATATGATGGTGCTTTACCCCTCGGAACTGTAACTGTGGATGCTCCATTTCAGCAATGGGGAATTGACTTCATAGGGGAAATTGCAGACAAATCAAGTGGGGGACACAGTTGGATTTTGGTGGCAACTGATTACTTTACCAAATGGATTGAGGCCATTCCAACTAAGAGAGCTACAAGTAAGGTGGTGACAGATTTCATGCTAGAAAATATTATCATCAGGTTTGGAGTACCATTCAAGATAGTCACTGATAATGCTATGTGCTTCAGATCAGGTGAATTTGTTGATTTTTGCAACAGGTATGGGATAAATCTATCATATACATCACCATATCACCCACAAGGGAATGGTCAAGCAGAATCAAGCAATAAAAGCATCATGAAAATTATCAAGAGGATACTGGACAAGAACAAGAGAGCTTGGGACTCAAAATTGAACTTAGCAATATGGGCTGACAGAGTGACAGTAAAAAGGGCTATTGGGATGTCACCCTTTGAGCTAGTATATGGTGCATCAGCTAGATTGCCCATAAACAATCTCCTACCAGTTTACAAATTCATTCAGGAAAATGATGAGGAGATTGAAGACTCCATGACAGAAAGAGTGAACCAGCTGGTTGCATTGGATGAAAACAGAAGGAAAGCCCACCAGATCAATCTCAAAAGACAACAAGATGTGAAATATCAGTTTGACAGGAGAGCTATAAAAAGGAAGTTTCAAGTCAATGATCTGGTGCTCATTTGGAATGCAAAAGGTCAAGAAAAGGGTAAACATGGTAAATTTGAACCCTTATGGATGGGCCCATATCAGATTTACAGTACTCATGGGGAGGATTCTTATTTCCTCCAGGCCCTAGATGGTGAAGTTCTGGAATTGCCTGTGCATGGCCAATTCCTTAAGTTCTATTTTGCATAAATGACTTGTCGCTGTGCACATTTGTAAAAACATGTATGTAGTGTAAATGTCTTGTGCAGTTCGTGCTTTTTGATTTTTTGCCTGGTCTGTTCGGAGATCTGGTTCTCGCTACAGGTTTTCACCTGCACGTCCCCATTCGGAGCCAGTGTTAGCACTCATTTTGACCTGGAGGTTGATTTTTCATGTTTAGGGGGTTTCTTCATTTGAACCCTATATCTTCTTGCCCATTTTCCTAAGTGTTGGACCTCCTCGGCATTTTTCAGCTGCAGCATCATATTTTCTTCGAGGAGGAAGTCATCATCATCATGTTTGCTTCGATGGTGGTCAGCATCTCATGTTTTCTGTCGACTTGTTTTTCATCAGGATCATCATATTTCAATATCGGGTGATGTTTGGATATCATCCTGATCCTGCTGATGAGCTACAATGTGCCTTAATTTTCTTGCGGAGGGTGATTTTTCAAATATCCGATGATCTTCCAATTATCACCCTGCCCTTTTATGATGATGATGTCACCCCGATCTTCCGAGGGGGTCATTTTCTAAGTTGTTCAACCCGGCCTATTTTTTCTTAAGGGTCGTCGTCATCATCATGATCATGTTTCCAGTTATCGCCGTGTTGCTTGCGAGGGTCATCATATTGTCTACCTGCATGATCTTTCGCTAGGGTGATATTTTAACATCGGGTGATCTTTGTTAAGATCAACCTGATGATGTTGCTGTAAAGTTCTAAGTGTGACCCGATTTTTCATCGTGGTCATCATATTTTGGACATCAGGATGATCTTAGTCAATATCATCCTGATGTTGTATCACTTCATGTTCGTTGTTTTATATCATCCTGATGTCGATGTGATGATGACGTCATCTGGATATGAGGAGGTGCACAGTAGGCAGATATGCTGATGACGTCAGTAGAATATGACGATGACGTCATCAGGATGTTCATAGGCTAAGCAGGAGGATCTTCCTCCGATGGATCAGGTTGTGCCGATGAAGGCGATTATCATGCAGGTGATATTGCGATGATGATGCTGACGTCAGGATGATTTTTCAAGCAACAGGATATCATGCTGTTGGAGGATGATGATGAAGTCTTATACTAGTGTCGTCAGGAGCAAAAGCACCAACATTATATATGGTCGTGGCCTAGTATATAAAGTGTTGAAAAGGTCGTCGCGGGGTGCATGTGGGATAATTGATATCCTGCATTTTTGAAATATCATGATGATGAGGTATCTTGGCGGGAAATGGTTGCAATGCACAGTTTGACGTTTTCCCGAGGCCGCGGGTTGGTGCGCCATTAATGGCGAAGGTTGCAGAGGTATGGACGGATCTGGTACCCAATTGAAGGTGTACATCAACGGACAGTGGCGCAGGGCTCGAGGTTTCTTCCTGTCTCCTCCCCTACCTGCTGCATTCATGTTTGGGCGCCAATCTGATAATGCGTTGAGTGCCATTTTTCTGATACTGTGTATCTGGCGAGATTTTTGGTCAACCATGTAATTAATTGCTGTGGTACACTACCTGGCTGTTATAAGCAGGAAGTGTTACTCATTTTTGGTTGTTGAAAGTTGAAGATTTTTGGCTCTGTAATTCAAAACAAGCTGATCTGGCTGCTCTGTACAGCTAAACCTGTGAGTCTATGTATCTCTTGTTGTATGTTTTGGCATGAACCCACTGATTTCATGATTAATCTTATATGAGAAATGCTATCTTAGCATGTGTTTTGTTAATTCTGTCTCCAGTATTGCATGTATTCTTCTTCTGAATCTGGATATTTGGGTAATGTTTAGATTCTAGAGCATAGAATTCCTATGTTGAATGTCTGATCTTTTAACTTCTGCTCAAGGGGTAGATTAAACTATTTTCAGGTTGAACATTGGGAAGGGTATACTGTAGTAGGGATGCCATAAGTAGAGATAACTTAACACTCTGTATTGGGAGATATCTGTAAGGCAGGTATCACATATATCCCCCTGAAATCCAGTTTTAGCTGTTCATGTTGATCATTCACAGGTGTATGTCTACTGACTCCAGGCCCTGGATAGGCACCAATCTTGCTTTGTGTTTGTGTTACAACCATGTCCAGCTTTGCATCCAAACTTAAAATCCAAATCAAAATCTAAAACAACCATTAGGACATTAGAATTAGTTTTAGGATCCTCAGTCCTCTGTCTACAACTGCAAATAGGCCCAAAGCTAGCCCCTTTGCTCTTATCTTTCAGTTTTGGTCTACTTACAGGAGGACTTATCTGCTTTCTGTCAGCATCCCAGCCTTTGTATGCATATCCTCATGGATGTTGAGTAGGGAATACCCCCCTAGGTTTTGCAGAGCCTAAAGAAGAAGAGGAGATAAAATATAGAGTCTATCTCCTACACTGTTGGCCCCTGGCCCAGAGATCCTGTTGATCACTGATGGCTACCTTGTAGGGAAATCTGGGAATAAGCATCCAGTCTGGGAAAAAGTCAACACATAGTAATTTCCAATTAGAAGCAGATGGTCCACCTGTCCACTTGACAGAAGAACTTATAGATAAAATAATGAGGATCAAGGTCCAGATGGAGAAATATAATGAAACACTACAGGATAGGAAAAATAAGCTGGATAACAGCAGAGGCAAGTATGAAGCACATAAGCACACCATCATCAAAGCAAAAACTCAAGATGGCGGAGGGATAGATCAAGTTGTGCATTCATATGAGCAGGTCCGCAGTACTATGCAGCCCCATATGCAGCATCATCATCATCAGGATAGCAAAAGTTTAGGAAGTGACGCACATGATGATGATCCACATGAATCAGCTGAGGAGCATGATGAAGATACATCATGAAGGGGATATAAGCATAAGTAGTCTAGATAGTTGCCAGCTGGCAACTTGTGCCATTTTGTAGAAGTTGACAAAGTCAAGAAAATCATGACCGTAGTTTTGTATTAATAAATCAAGATCGTAGATCTTTTGTAACAGCTTCCTCACCTTATTCTATAAAAGGTTGTGTGATGCCTTATTGTAAACATTTGAAACTTAATTGAAATCTGTCTGCTGAAACATTCAGAGCTCATTTCAAAGCTTTTGTATACATTTATATTTTTGCATGCTTAATGAATGAGAAGACTGTGTCAATTACAATTCATAGTAAATCTTAAGTAATCGGTGTATGATTTCTAGATATATGTGGTGATTTGCTGCATCCCTTGGAGTGTATATCTACTTACATGTGTTGTCTTCATACAAATTCCTTTGAAGTTAGCATCAACTATATCTAGCTGTGGAATGTCCTGGTGAAAATATGGTTTGGTTTTCTTCTCTTCATGATAGTATCTAATATACATGTGGCTCAGAAGTTAAAGGTTCACTTTAATTAGAAGCATTTCTTTAATTTCTTTTAAATTTCAGAACATTTCATCTCCATAATTGTAAATAATTGATGATCTTAAGCAAATAGTACAGATATGCAGACATCTCGTAAATAATTGCAAATATTTAGCATATTTGAGTATAGATCATGTACAATTGAAAATATCATGCAAAGATTGAGGTATATCTACGTCTTTTCACCAAATAACTATATAATATGACTTCTCTGTAAAGAATATCTGCAGGAGAATCATGATGATGATAAAATTTCACGTAAGGCCCCAAAATGGAAACAACAACTCACATTAACCTCTGAGTAACTTCAGACGATTAAGACCTAATCACTGGAGACTTGGGATCATGAATTCTTTGAATTCATAGTATCTTTCAAGATGAATAAAGGTTAAATGTGTACTTTTATTCTATGTTTGTTTGTGACTAACATCATGACCAACACCAACCTCCTCCACTATGGTGTTAGGTATCTCTACAAAAGGCTCTACACGTGGTGCCGCTCATGGCTCGACGTGGGGCTCAACACGTGGTTCAGCATGTGGCTCCTCTGATGGATCTACACCAGGCTCAACACGCAACTTTGCTACAGCCGATGGTAACCTCTCTAACACTGTATGTAATGCCTATAAGATTTGTGGTCCTATATCAGGTGCTGGTGGTGCCTGTGGTGCCAATAGTCCCTGACCCCTAGCTTATGAGTCTCTATGCACCTCTATGGATGTAGTGGTGCATGAATGCAGTCACCTCATTCTGGGTGGCATCCTACAAGAGCAAGGTAATCATGAATCAATCAAAAATACAGAATAAGTAACATGCCCAAACAAGCCCAGTGTTTAAACTTGGGCTCTGATACCCAAATGTCATGCCCACATTTTCCATTTGGTCACAAGACACAACACATGTGTCATGTCCACATTTGTCAAGTGGTCATGACATGAAACACTAAAAACTTTTCCATGTATCCATAGAAACCTCCTCACATGCATCAGTGTGCTCGACGACATACACACAAAGGCACACACTAGGTCAATCGATCGGTGAGGTATTGTGAACTCCATTCACAACCCCTATGAGATGTAAGCCTAATAGGGGGTTAGGCAACGCAAGGAGCGTCACCGTTAGGGTTAAAATCGAAATCGAAATCAACCCTAAGCTTCCTAGGTGAAGAGAAGGGATTTCAACATGTGTCGAAATCTGAAACCTTGATGCTAAAGCATAATGGATTAAGATACGATTTCAATAAAATGTAATCACAAGGCAAGATTAAATGTTAACTAATGTCTAAATAATTCACTTAAAACAAATACTCTAAATTCTGGAAAATTTCGATAGCATAACGCCTTATTAGCGTTCAAAATAAATAATTTAAAAAGGTTTCCCATTAATACATTTATGAGAAAAATTAGATTAAAGGTTAAACTAAATCATCTAATAAATGTTATTAAAATTAACTTTCCAATTAAATGAAAATTAAATTAAATAAATCAATTAAATAATTAACCCCATAATAATAAAGACCAACTAATAAATATAATCCAAACAATTAAATTTATTCTAATAAGTCAAATATAATCTCCCCAAAGTTAGAGGACTTAAGGGTATAACCTCACCCTAACTAAATAATTTATATTACAATTATATAATCCCACTAAAAGTATTAAATATAATATTCTTAAAAAAAAATCAATCTTCCCCAACCCATAAAAATAAAAAAGGCAATAATAAGACAATAAAAAGGATTTCCAAATTAAATAAAACAAAACCCACTTATAAAAAAAATTAATTTAGAATCTTAAAAATTAGAAGGCATAAAAAGGATGGAAAAAGTCCACATAAAATGCTAACTACATTATCCCAAAATATAATTAGACATTTAAATTAAAAACTCCTTATTACAATATTAAATTTTTAGATAGCATTAAAATCTAGTATAAATAAATTAAAACCCACCCACATGGAAATGAACCCAAGAAATAAATAAAACATAGAAATTACAATTAATTTTAAAAAGGAAAGGATGAGGGAGAGACAAAAATTCGCGTGCAAAAGAAAATGAGACAAAACTAATTTCCTCCTATTTTCCCTCCACTCATTTCCTCAACCCTAAAAACCTTCTAATATCTATGATTTTCTTTCCATTTGCCCTAATCCTATTCTATTTTCATTTTCATCTCCTCTTCTCTCACATTCTTTTCTCTCTATTTTCTTTTGCAGGTTAAATGTGTGGGTAGCCATGAATGGATTCAAGAAAAGATAATACAGAGGTATACCCTCTGAGTTAAAAAGATGAGCATCCAAATATATATATAATATATATATTCTTTCTTATTTACTCTCTGGTTTTATTATTTTTTTAACAATTCTGGGTATATGTTTTTTTTTTAAAGAAAGAATACAAATCATATAGATATGGTTTTTTTTTGTTTAATAATATATACTCAGAAAGCATCTTATATATATATATATATCTCCAAATAAAATAATATATAAAAATTGCTATGATGCAGGTTGAAACAACAGCAAGGATGGACTGTATTTCTGGGCGGCACCGAAGATAACGTTTTGCAGGTTTTAAAGAATTTAAAGGAGGCGTAAGGGATGTGGGGGGGGGTGGGGGGCAGGCGAACCCCCATTCACACCCATGGGAGTGTGGGTGGGGGTTTGATCCCCTCCCCATATCCCTTTGATCACTTGGCAATGGTTGTGTGGGCAGTGGCCTTTAGCCGCCATCCACACTCAATCCCTTTTTTTTAGTTTAAAACCCTTTCAAAAAAATCTTCAGGGCTGCGATCCACCTAACAAATCTCATTCTACACTCTTATTTAGCAGTAAAAAAGAATATGATTTTGGTTATATTTATTTTCTATTACATTTGATTAATATGTATGCTATACACATTTGATAAAGTATATAAATTTATATAAATATTTTTATATGAAGATGTATATACATTAAAAAAAAAAAGCAACCCAGGTAGTCATAAAAATATATAGATATATATAAATTTATATTTACAACAGTTGTATATATAAATCTATATATATGTATATAATCCACACATATTTGTTTAACAAGTATAAATTCTAATTTTCATGTAAATCCCATAATCAACTTTTCTGTATCAATTTAAAAAAATAGAGTAATTTTAACTATTTTATTTTTTTCTATCAACAATATCATGAAAGAGTATGTATCTATATTTTTCTTTTGAAGCAGCAATAAAGCAAGGGAGAGGAACTAATCTTTTTTTTTGTTAAAACAACAACTAATAATTTAAATCTTTTTCTAACAACCATATGCAAATACTCATTATATTATGTTTACAAAAGGATGAAATTAGGCATACTATGACTCTCATTTCATAACACATTTTACAATAACAAATTAAAATACACTACACATTTTCATTGAGCCTCAATGCCAAAAATAAGAAGCAACTAAACATAGAAAATTCTTGAACATAGAGGTATTTTTCTATCTCTCTTTTTTGTTACAACAAAATGGAGAGCTCCTTTCTTTTGCAATAAAATACAAGAAGGCCTATTTGGCCAAAAACTACAAATAATTAAACAAACAAAGCACTCCAATGAACAACTCCCACAAGCTTCAATGGCTTCAACAAACCTGCAATAACAAGTGTGGGAGGAAAAACAAGACACGAAATACCACTCTCCTCCCTACTATAGACTAACTAATCAGTCACCCTCGAGCTTGGAGGTCATCCACACACAAGGATCCTTCACTCCACAACACATCAAAACACAAAACAAATAAACATGAAGAATATCCATGGTTTACACAAAACAAAACTCATATGAATGAGTTTGAAGGGGTAGGGGAGTGGACATCACTCAACTCAAGAGTGCCACTCCAAAAATCCTAAAACTCAACACTAACAAGGCCTCAATCCTAATTATATATACCAAAATCATTCATATTTCTCCATGGCTCACAAGCCATTCAAAATGCTTTTACTCATAAACTTGCCCTCAAGGCTAAAATACCAAAACTAGGAGGTGACCTCAAGAAGATTCACTCCTCCACCACCCCACACATGTTGAGCATTTTCTCCAAATGGAGAGGCTCTTACATACACCCATAAAACCCCACAAAAAATAAAACACAAAACAAACACAATGCAACACACAAGTAAAATACATAAGGAAATGCATCAAGCCTTGAATCCTACCTTAAATAGCCCAACAAGGAAGATAATTGAAGTAGAGTCATTCCAACTCCACCTCCAAGTCCTTCTCCAAATGTACCTCCAAAAACTTTCTAACTCTCTCCCCAAATTCAAATAAATTAGAAAAATGTAATGAAATCAACATCCCTCTCCCTCTCTTCAAGAGGGATTGAACTCTCCTCATGAGCCTTGAGGAATGGGAAGGTGATACATGTCACCTTCTCCTTCCTCCTCACAACCACTTGCAAGATTCATGGAATATGGGGGTGACACATGTCACTCTCCCATTCCACCAAGTCTTGCCTCCTTCACTTGTGCTCTCCCACACATGTGGGAGAGAAAGATGAAGCCCAAAAAGGATGTAGGTACAACAAGTGCCCCAATCCTATCCTCCCATGAAAGCCCACAAAACTACAAGGTACTCTCATCAATGTTGGGAATTAAGGTGTCTCAACCTTTGCAAATTTCTAATGTTGTATTTATTCATCCCATGTTGAGTTGGCATAGTCAGCACCTTGTGTATATGCAACAGGGTAAATTTTGGAGACTTTGGCAGCTGTGGTTTCCCCCTTGAATAATTAATGGGGGTTTGGGGGTAGCGCCCCCAAGACAGGGTCAAGGGGCGTAGCCCCTTGCAGGGTCCAGGGGCAGTGCCCCTGGCGCACTCCCTATCGCGGTACAGGGCGAGGTCAAGGGGTAGCGCCCTCATGGGGGCTCAGGGGCAACGCCCCCGAAACCTCAAACAATTTTTAATTAATGACAAGTGTTGGTGAGTATCTTTGCATGAGAGAAAGGCATCTTTGGATGGTCAAGGGAGGTTATGACATGTAAGAGGAATATGATATTTTTAGTTAGGGTATGACGGATTCTATGACAGTTGTAAGGTGCCTAAGAGCATCTATCGTAACCTATCTTGGGACCAGGCGCCCACTTCGGGATGGGATGTTGGACAAGTGTCCTTAGGCGTGAGTTTTGGGGCATGAGTCCAAGATGGATGCCCATCTCTAGAAGGTTCCATATTTGCCTTGTAAACTCTATATAAATAGGTGCTTGGATGGGAGATAGACAACTTTGGTACAAGTACTGTTATGTTGCCAGAATATCTCTAGATTCGACATTTGAAGACTCCTAAAAAAGCATTGGCTCTGAAACTATATTGTATTTTGTTATTATATACTATAATACATTTGAGCTGTGTTTTGGAGTGTGGGGTTTTTCACCTGCAAGGGTTTTCCCCACGTATATCTTGTCTCTCTCTCTCTCTTCTATCTTCTTTCTGGTTCTTGTGTTTTGTTGCAATATCTCATGTTAATGGTTTAACATTTCTGTAATAGTTAGGATAAAGTTGGATTTGGATAGCCCTCTCCTCATTAGATTAGTGTAGGAAGCATTTTCTGCACACCTAGCTTCCTTTCAACCAATGTGAGAGAGCCTTGGAGTTGTGTCCTCCACAATTAGGGGTCTTGAAGACTCCCCAAGCCTTGGAATGAGGTGTGGATAAAGTTGAGTGTTTGACCCTACCTTCCACCCCTCCCCAAACTTCTATTTTCGTCACTTTACTTCAAGGTGAAGTTTAAGTGACCAAATGGGAGTTATCCTAGGGTTAGACAAGCTCAAATGGTCCCTAGACCCTAGGGGTACAACCTAGGGTCACTTTTAACCCAATTTGAGCACCATAGGATGAGTGAAATCACATGAAAAGGGGTCACAAAAATAAAAACAAAAATAAAGTCAAATAAACAATACACATTCACAACACTATAATAAAATTAATTGACAATAGGTAGACCTAGCCCAAAAGACACCATACACAACATTATGAAAGTTCATCAAGCATAACATAGTTGATCTTGGTTCCTCTTGGAACTAGATCGGCTTAACACAGGATTTCACAAAATATGTGGGATGATCTCTGATTATTCATGGCTTGGTTAAAACACCTGCACACTTAAACAAAAGATTAATCCAACATGTATATCATAGCTAAAGCAAGGGAAACATACACTCAAACCATCGCATAATCAAATAAAACATCATAAAAATCACATCATAATTAGATTAATAATTTGCATTTTTTATTATCCAACTCAATCTAAAATCACATAATAAATCCATAGCATAATCTCAGAACTAGTATCTCAAATAATATCATAATGCATATCACATGTCAAATCATCATCAGTGAACAAAAATTAGGATCTAGTCTCACCATAACATACTAAACATATCTAACTGAAATAAAAGCATATAGTCTAATAATTCTGCATATCGGGATCAACAGTCCCTAAAAGTCTAAAATGTGTCTCCAACAATAATATGAAATGAGAAAAATAAGGGAGTGGATTAGTAGGGCTCACACTGCAACTCTTTACTCTAAAAATGAAACAAGGGTTTCCATTTTAAATAAGGCTTTCAACTTTTAAAGCATAAAAAATACTTTTCCTGTCATGGCTTTGCCAGAAGATGCATTGCATTACTTTCTTTCTTCTGTAAACACAAAATGGCACTAGGGTTTTTGAGATATGAAGAGGGTTTACATTTTTTCTATATAAACAAGGACTCCATTATCATGGCCATGGCATATATCTTCTTTACTGTGCATTTGTATCACTCTAATCATGTGTTCCTGAACTGGTTCAAAATAACAAACTTGAAACATCTTGAATATTTACTCCTCTGTAACTGGTCAACCTATGAAAATGTGAAATTAACATCTTTATAAGTGTCTAGTATAAATGAACCCTATGGTGTGAAACTTAGACACCCTAGTATGCAGTGGTACACTTTTCATCTGGCACAGATGTATACAGTATCAAGTACTAAAGTAAATAAGGGTTTATAAAATAAACCCTCTCTCTGTATGGTTTCATCATTCAATTCTCTTAAAGGAACTGATTCATGTCAAAATGTATGCTATATCCCTATTACTATGACAGTCTCTTGATATTTCACATTGACTTCACATGTAGTTCTGAAGCTCCAACTCCTATGCATCTCTGTATCCTTTATGAAGTCCTCTATACTATACTAGATTTTATCTGAACCTGTTGATCTGCACTTGTCTTCTTCACTTGATGTATTATCTTTCACTTCATTGTGACAGTCATAGTTAGATAATGCATTTATATGACTTGTCCTTAACTATATCAGATGATACAAAGCTTTGACAACTTAAAGGCATGACTCTGTTTCTTTTATCTCACTTGGCTGAGTACCTTGAACCTCTATAGCATATTTGTACTGTAACTACACTTGTCAGTTGTTCATGGTATTTAATCATATGAGATGAAAATAAATAGATGCATTTAAATGATTTCTATACTTCAAATAGCTCTTGTAGCATGTAATCATTCTGAACATAAGATATTGTCTCTAGTTGAAGGTTTTCTGTAGATGTTTCTATGGCAGTAAACATATCAGCATTGGTTGCAATAGCTCAGTTGTTCATATCCACCCAACTATTGATGCTTCAATATCACTTGATGATAAAAATACCATTATCTTTCTATGATTTCATTTAGGGTTTCTTGTAAAAGCCAAGTCTAGTTTTCTTCAATGTTTGACATATAACTAAAACAACACACATATACTCGTCTAGCTCAGATAAATGGTTTCCTTTTGTTCCTTAAATTACATTACCGAATGCTTTAATAATGGCAGTCACTTACTTTTCTCTGTACCATGCTCTTAAACCTCTATCAAACTTTGCATGATTATATTTGGAAATGTATGCTTATTATGTTGTTTCCCATCAAAACCTTGTAGATAGCTATAGAGTATAGTCAAAAACTGGTCTTTTGTATCATTGTATTAAGGTTGATCTTTGATAGTCACTTCATTGTTTTGAACTATTTGATGCACTAGAGACTGCTATAGTAATAGAGATGACTATCGCTACCCATCTAATGCATGTATCACTGTCTTCTTCATTGATTGTTGACTGTCTTTGGCCATAAATCATGTTGTTCTTATCAAATGTTGTATCTATAGATTATGTTTGTCATGAGTAGCTACAGGATGGCTTTTGCACTTCATTCTCTGCAATTGTATCTCTTTCTTTTATATTGTTCGAAAGCATTAATGTTTCTCAATTAGACATGCTAGGCTCAACCCTCATGGGAGCTACATTTTCTCCACATGCTAAAATGAAATGAGTGTTAAATGACATCTGTATCTACACATGAAACAAATATGTTAGGAAAAACAAAGGCATGTGATTGATATTCTTGATTGTCTTTTTGCTTGTTCAAAGGTTCACATGATATTAACTGGTTTTCCACATTTGAAAATCAAACTGTATATTTGTAGATGTATATCATATGAGGTATGGTGCCTCGTCATTGCTCTAACATCAGTTTTTCGAAAAAAATTATGCAAGTAACTAGGGATAGCAAGGAGATAGCAGCTGAGTGCATGACAAGTGGACAACATGGGATGATGCAAGGCACAACAATTAGGACGACAAATAGGACCAAGACTTGCCATTCAGGTAATGACGAGTCACCCTATCTCATATGCATATTTATCTCTTTAGTTTTCTATAAATGTATAGTTTCTCTTTTCATTTGTAGTCAAATAATTAGTCTCATGGCTTGTGTGAGACCTTATACATTTATTGTTTCAATAAAGATTACTATTGCTTTTAAAAGATCAGTACAATCTCTTAAATCTTAAATGCATCTAAAATGCAACATTGCACTGTAATCTTAACTTGTACTATATATGCACATGGATACAATGTAGCAAAAATAAAATGTACCTTTCTCTTTTTAAAAAAAACTAAAAATCTCTACCTGATTGAGCTAGTAGTGAAATTAGGTAACATTTTTGGCAACATCTACTATATGTTTTCCTGCTAAACATCAAACTAGTTGCCTAAAGCATATCCATTAGGCATGGGGTCACTTAGAGACTTTGAAAACACTTGTACAAATAGATTTTTTGACTTCTGCAACTCAGCAGAACAAAACATGATACCTTGAATACCCACTCTACCTGCCAGAACTCAGGTCAAATTGACTAATTGTGCAAAACAACACTTGGAGGAAAAAACTACTCAGTTACCAGCCCTAGTCTACATCTAACTAGTAGAGGTGGTGCTCAAACATAACCATTTACTGGTTGGGTGAAGTAGCTACCATTTCTACATAATTTACAATGTTTGCAGTGCTTGAGGATAGCTAGAAAAAGAAGAAACATGGATAGATATTCAACAAAGAGCTACAATACCTCTTGAAGAATATATGCAAGTTCACTAACCTTTTCATATGGAATATAAACATTCCTTCCCTGGGGTAGAAAAGTAACTTGAATCTGCTCTTCCCTAGCTGTATCTTCATGCTTGGGTGCAAGAAAGATATGAATACTCTTGTTGGCCTCCAATCTGGCTAGATGTCTAATTGGGCATCCTCTAGAAAGAGTAAATTCAAAACTCTCCATGTTGGTTCCTTAATGTTCCAAATCATGTTTTTGATCTTCTGCTTCAAATGGTGCTGGCTCAATATCCAAAATTGGGCAAAAAGAGGCTTCTTCATGAGTCATAATAGACTTTAGATCATCCCAAAATGAAACTACCTCATGAGCCAAAGCTTCATTCTCATATTGACTTTCACAAACCAGCAACTCATTACACTATTTAACATCTTGTATCTGTCCCCATTCTTATGTTATCACAGTCATATCCTCTTCATTTTGTTCAACAAATGATGGTAACCCATCATACCAAAACATATCAACCTCTTTTTCACCAAGTTCCTCATGTTCATTTATCTCCTCTACTGGTTTTTCCTGCTCTTGTTCAAACTTGTGAACTAGCTGTCCTGATTCAGCATGATTGGCAACTTCTTCCAGCAGGTTTAATCCTTTGTCATCTAGTTTAGAGACAAAAACTTCAAGGTCATCCCAAAATGAATCTTCCTTACCCTCTTCATGAAATTATGATGGAGGAGGACTATTTTCTACTTCATAACAACTCTCAGCCAACTATGTAGATTCCAAGAAAGGTTTATTGTCACACTCTTTTACTTGATCTGAGACCCCATTGTCAGACTGCTTAGTTTTAGTCAACAACTTCTCATCTTGTTGAGCATCTTCTTGTTGGTCTTAAATTGCTGGTAAGTTGAGTATTTGAATGCTTTCCTCATCTTGTTCACCAAAAGCAAGTAATTGATCAAACAAAAAGACCAATTCTTCCTCTTCATGTGGTGCCTTCTCCAATGAAACTTTGACATCTTGTCTTTGTAACTAAAGACCTTTACCTTGCAACCTCTGTATGCTTCTTTCATTCATTTTATAAAAAACATTAGAAAATTCTTCAAATGACTGAAAATATAAGGGATTCAGTGACAAGCCTAATCCTACATCCTCTTCACATGTGTTATGCTCATATTTAGCTAGGGACATGGTACAAACAACAGCAACTGACTACTCCTCTTGCCATAGAGTTTCATGTTTAGACTTACATCCTGGTAATAAATTTGATTCCTCATCTTTCTGATCTTGGACTGGTATGGAAGGGGTAGCCTTAACAAGATTTGGCATTTTATAATCAGGATACCTAGTCCAAGAAGGCTGCCATGGATTTTCAGTACTTTGATGGCTTGGTTCAGGCTCTTGACATGACTAAAACTGAGGATTAACAGACTAGTTTGACTGACTTTGCTCATTCATGGGCTCCTGTTGTAAGGCATATTCTTGTTGTCTCTTTATGTCATTCAGCTGCTTGTTCCAGTCAAGCAGTATGTTCTTGATATTTGCAATCTCTAGTCTTTCATCATTTTGAAGCTGATTGGGAAAGTAGTATTGCTAGTTTGGCATAAAATGGGATTCTTGAGGCTAGTCATGGGCATACACTAGCTTCCATGGAGTTTGTACATGGGTGGGAGGGTGGTAAGCATGATAGAATTGTTGGTTTGGACTAAAACTAGCTATGTGACCACTATGATACAGCTCATAAGATGGTGTATGAACAAGACTTTCATGAAATGATGGAAAGTAAGACATATTTCTTTAAAATGAAGACATATTGTAACATTTATATGAGCTAAAAATTCATTGAAATCCTTCACAATAAAACTCAAGTCTGATTTTTAGTAAAATAAGGACATACTAGCACTTGTCTTCTTGAAACCAGTAATTATTTCTTTCCAGATTCACTAGGTGTGTGTTTTCCTTGCCTCCCAAGGCAGGTTTTGCTAACATACACACCAATATCAACAATGCATGAACTGTTCTACACTAGTTTTCACTAAACCAAAGCTTCAGAGTCGCTGGGTGTGTGTTTAAAACACCTCAAAAGGTAGAAATCAACTGTTGTACACACCAAACAATAGTGAAATGATGTAAAAAAAGAACTAAAAATTAGTTTTGGTCCCACCAAGCATGCCAAAAACTATTATCTCTGAAAGTTGTACCTTACCAATTTGTAGAAAATTGGCAATTTAGAGAAACATGGAAACACTCCTATGGCTATGGGTCACCTAGAAACTGAAGTGAATCTCCAGAGAAGGCTGGCTTCCTAACTTTATATCACCTAAGACTAATTGTTCTATGGCTTTGGCAAGGAAAAGGGTAATAAATACATGTATTAAAACTGAAACTAAAATTCTAAGGGTGATACACCTAATTAAAAGGAATATGAAACTCAAATACATGCACTTGTTATAGTGACAGACAAAATGTTTGCACAACTTGCTACTGTATACTTTTGCATAAATATTTCACAAATAGGTCTTGGTGTTTAGACTTTTAAAAGGAAAATATCTTCACATTTAAAAGTAGTTCACACCTTTTGACACAATTTGCAACCTGCATTAGTATAATTTCTACATAAAGGCTCTAAAATCTAAGACAAAGCTACAAGGAAATAAGTATTACCTCACAGATAACTTAATCAATTAGTTAGTAAGCACAATAATGTAAAGAATAAGTAGGCAGAAATCCAAATCAATGATACTCAAGGCCTTCACTATATTTCATATCAAGTAAAATGAGTTACAAAAGATTCTCAAATCTGAGAAAGGATTGTCAAAATCCCTAACTCCAAAAGTTGCGTAATCAGAACTAAGTACAAATGAGTCAAAAAATTGACTATATCCATCAGTTCCTTCCTAAAATCCATCAAAAAAGGAACTGAAATAGTTGGGGTCGAATATGATAGAAAAGCCCCAAATCTAGCACCTAAATCTGCTCCAAAAGAGGTCACAATGAGTGAAAAAGTCCAACATGACTTAGTCTAACATGATGGCATATAAAACTATCCACAAATGTCTCCTAATTGCCCTCCAAAGTCAATGAAACCCAAACAACCTTCTCCTAAATCTCCTGCATATGTTGGACAACTCATACAACTGCCTCCTAGATGCTTGGCATGTACCAAGGCATGACAAAACACTTGACACTTTGCATATGTCATTACAACCTCCTTTACATTTAAGGATAACAATAAACTTTAAATGGTTTATAACTCCACCATTTAAGTTTAAATGTTTTTACATTATATATTCATGCAAAAGAAAAGAAAAGGGAACACATAGGTGTTTACCCTAGCTAAAAGGAGATAAAGTGATATAAAAAGTCTTTAAAAGACTAATATGTTTCATTGTGGCATATCATAAGGCAGTAAACACATTACAAAACCTAGATATAAGTCTAGGACCATAGTTATCCTATGAAAAGATACAAAAAGTCTTAAAAAAAACACAAAAAGTCATTGGGCTCTTTTAGGGTTGAAACCCTAAAGCAAAAAGGCAACATTGAGCCTTCATTTGCATTTTGCATTTTTGCAACTTTGTTGTTCTGCACCACCATGGAACTCTTTATAGCTTTCTCTATGGGTTTCTGAGGAGTTTTGAAGCCAGTTTTCAAGGGCATTTTAGTTGCATTCTTGATGAAAATGCTTCAACAGCCATAGGTAAGCAAAAAGGATCCATTTTTGAAGCTTCACACTATAGTTTATATCATTCCTGCTTCCTGTACTTTGAAGAAATGATAAAGGCTTTGTTTCTTTTCTGATCATGACTATGTGGTTGTATCTCATGATCTATTTAGATGCATTTCATTTGACAGCTACAGAACAAGAAGAAATATTGTCATTTCTATAAAATAAGCTTCTCTGTAAATGATATCTTCATGCTATTATCAAACAGTTGGCTCTTTTTTATCTCTGAAACTCTTTACTCTAGAAATGAAACAAGGGTTTCATTTTAAATAAGGGTTTCAACTTTTAAAGCATAAAAAATGCTTTTCCTATCATGGCTTTGCCAGAAGATGCATTGCATTACTTTATTTCTTCTATAAACACAAAATGGCATTAGGGTTTCTGAGATATGACGAGGGTTTGCATTTTTTCTGTATAAACAAGGACTCCATTATCACGGCCATGGCATATATCTTCTTTACTGTGCAGTTGTATCACTCTGAGCATGTGTTCCTAAACTGGTTTGAAATAGCAAAATTGAAACATCTTGAATATTTACTCTGTAACTGGTCAATCTATGAAAATGTGACATTAACATCTTTATAAGTGTCTAGTATAAATGAACCCTACACTATGAAACTTAGACATCTTGGTATGCAGTGGCACACTTTTCATCTGGCACAGATGTATACAGTATCAAGTACTAAAGTAAATAAGGGTTTTATGAACTAAACCCTCTCTCTGCATGGCTTCATCATTCAATGCTCTTAAAGGAACTGATTCATGTCAAAATGTCTTCTATATCCCTATTACTGTGATAGTCTCTTGATATTTGTCATTGACTTCACATGTAGTTCTGAAGCTCTAACTCATGTGCATCTCTGTATCCTTTATGAAGTCCTCCGTACTATACTAGATTTTATCTGAACTTGTTGATCTGCATTTGTCTTCTTCACTTGATGTATTATCTTTCACTTCATTGTGACATTCATAGTTAGATAATGCATTTATATGACTTGTCCTTAATTGTATTAGATGATACAAAGCTCTGGAAACTTAAAGGCATGACTCTATTTCTTTTATCTCACTTGGCTGAGTACCTTGAACCTCTATAGCATATTTGTACTGTAACTGCACTTATTAGCTATTCATGGTATTTAATCATATGAGATGAAAATAAATACATGCATTTAAACAATTTCTGTACTTCAAATAGCTCATGTACCATGTAATCATTCTGAGCATAAGGTATTGTCTCTAGTTGAAGGTTTTTTGTAGATGTTTCTATGGTAGCAAACATATCAGGATTGGTTGCAACAACTTAGTTGTTCATATCCACCCAACTATTGATGCTTCAATATCACTTGATGATAAAAATACCATTATCTTTCTATGATTTCATTTAGGGTTTCTTGTAAAAACCAACCCTAGTTCTCTTCAATGTTTGACATATGACTGAAACAACATACATTTACTCATCTAGCTCAGATAAATGTTTTCCTTTTGTTCCTTAAACTGCATTGTTGATTTGTTTGATAATGACAGTCACTTACTTTTCTCTGTACCATACACTTAAACCTCTGTCAAACTTTGCATGATTATATTTGGAAATGTATGCTTATTATGTTGTTTCCCATCAAATCCCTATAGACAGCTATAGAGTACAGTCAAAAACTGGTCTTTTGTATCATCCTATTAAGGTTGATCTTTGACAGTCACTTAATTGTTTTGAACTATTTGATGCAGTAGAGACTGCTAGAGTCATAGGGATGACTATCCCTACCACTCTAATGCATGTATCACTATCTTCTTCATTGATTGTTGATTGTCTTTGGCCATAAATCATGTTGTTCTTATCAAATGTTGTATTTGTAGATTATGTTTGTCATGAGTAGCTACAAGATGGCTTTTGCACTTCATTCTCTGCAATTGTGTCTCTTTCTTTTATAGTGTTTGCAAGCATTAATGTTTCTCAATTAGACATGCTGGGCTCAACCCTCGTGGGAACCACATTTTCTCCACATTCTAAAATGAAATGAGTGTTAAATGACATCTGTATCTACACATGAAACAAACATGTTAGGAAAAACAAAGGCATGTAATTGATATTCTTGATTATCTTGTTGCTTCCTCGAAGGTTCACGTGATATTAACTAGTTTTCTGCATTTGAAAGTCAAACTATATATTTGTAGATGTATATCATATGATGTATGGTGCCTCATCCTTTCTCTAACATCAGTTTTTCAAAAAAAATTATGCAGGTAACTAGGGGCAGCAAGAGACAACAGCTGAGTGCATGACAAGTGGACAACACGAGATGACACAAGGCACAACAAATAGGATGACAAATAGGACCAAGACTCATCATTCAAGCAATGACGAGTCACCTTATCTCATATGCATATTTATCTATTTAGTTTTCTATAAATGTATAGTTTCTCTTTTCATTTGCAGTCAAACAGTTAGTCTCACGGCTTGTGTGAGACCTTATACATTTATTGTTTCAATAAAGATTACTATTCCTTTTAAAAGATCAATACAATCTCTTAAATTTGAAATGCATCTAAAATGCAACATTGCATTGTGATCTTAACTTGTACTATATATGCACATGGATATAATGTAGTAGAAATAAAATGTACCTTTCTCTTTTTCAAAAAAAACTAAAAAGCTCTACCTGATTGAGCTAGTAGTGAAATTAGGTAACAATTAGAAAAGAATATAATGAGAAAAGGTTAGTTGAATTAAAGACTGTGATGGACAATGATAAAATTATGTTAGACAATAGAATCAAAAGTATAGAGAAGGCTATTAAGGAATCATATGATATATACAAATTTTTCTTATCATGGCAGGAATTTACTAAGGATTTAGAAGAAAAAATCAAGGATCTGGAACTCCAATTGTTAATTATCTCTAAGTCATTTAATCTAGCAGTTGAATCAATAAGTAGTAAAGAGATAGAAGTTGTAAATATCCACAATAACTTAAGTAGTCTGATGAATAAGAGGGAAGAAGTTAAAAATAGGTTGCACCAGCTAAGAGGGATAATAAGTCCTAAAAGAGATTCAATGACTAATCTTGTAGTAGAAGCCTTGAAAGTAAAAGCAATAATTGATACACCCTTAGATGTGTAGAAGGCAGAAAAATTAGTTTTTCTGATAAATGGTCACATTCAAATTTTGGATAGTGGAAAGAATAGATGGGATGGACAATTAGCTCTACTAAAAACCATTTATAATGATATTCTACCTCCCACAACTAACCAATTAAGTTAAAGAATGTATCTGTACATATGCGGAAGAGTATGACAATTTTGAGATTTTGACACAATTCTGGTACTTGTACATATACCTTTGCCAATGATGTCAAAGGGGCGAAGAAAACTAGTGAAAAATGGGCAAACATCTAAAGGGGAGTAGAAAAATAGAGTGTATAGAATAAGGGGGAGTAACACAATCATTTTTCTCTAAGTGTTTCCATCAATGCCAAATGGGGAGATTGTTGGTAATATAGGCAAGAGACATTGCTCTACACATGATTGTATATTGTATCTTGTCATTGATGGAAACAAAGTTCAGGGTCTGATAAGTTTGGAAACAAGCAAGATAGTTTTGGTAAACATGATAGATATTCAGATAGAATTGACATGGCAATAGATGGATATGAACTCAATTCGAAACATGTTTGGTTAAGGATTGTGGTCCAGAACACTAATTTAGTCAGAATGACTAAGTGTTGGCAGAATACAGGGCAGGTGATAGAAAATGGATTGGCATATCTCTACAATTAAAGATCATATTGTATGGTTCAAGTATGTTGATTATAGGTGTTTAAAGGTGTTATGATCCAATTTGCAAGTCATGAAGATCTCCAAAAGACATACTAAGATTTGGCTAAGTCTGGGAAAGAAAACCTAAGTTAGAATTAGTGTAAAGTACCTAAGTAAAAGGGTCCGCATTCTTCTGCTATTGCATATTCAGTTTCGTGGTTCTGAAGGTATGCTAAAGGATCAATAATGAATCATTTCCATGTATTTTAGACTTTCATAATGATCACATTCATAGTTATGAGCTGACAAATGAAAGAATTATGTATGTTCTTAAGGACAAAGCTAACACTCATGTGAAATCAATATGCGGTGAAGATAAAATGTTTGAATTGTTATTCTAAGTGGCCCTACTATATGTCCTAACCTATATCAAAATTCCTGAATGTTTTTTGGGGTCCACATTATTGTTTGTGCCTAAGATCAAGCCGACAAGGTACAATATTTGTGTATACATTTCATATTAGGCTTGCTGACGTAGTTGCAAGGTAAATCATGTTGCGGATATATATACTCAATAGATTTAGGTATTGGAGCTATGTGGCAATGTAAATATAGTGTGAATTCAATGTGTATGAGATCAAAGGAAATTTTATGAAAAGAAAGAAGCAGTAAGGGCAGAAGAACAGAGTATATGTAAAGCAGAGTAGAAAAGAGGGCAGATATAATGAAGACTTTTGAATCTATGTATTGAGCTATCAATGGGACTGCACCTTAGCATTCTGTAGATGCATTTGTAGTAGTCATCTCTTGGTAGTGAGCCAATCCCTCTTTTATCTTCTTTTCTATTTTCTTGGTATTGAACCTATTGCAATGAGCACTTCTTTGGACAATGAGCCTTCATGTAATTTGGTTTTGATATCATAATATATTGTGAGCTAACTCATCGTGGTTTTTCCCTTTTTGGGTTTTCCATGTAAAAATCCTGGTGTCTGTGTTATGACTTTGTGGCTACTCTTCTTATGTTTATTCTTCTTTCATCTTATTGAATTTGGTAAATGGCTAAATGAATATGTGGAAGAAAAGTTTTATAGAATACTAATTCACCCACCCTCTCAGTATTCTTTATGTTCAACAATTTGGGGTGCAGATATAGGAATAGATTTAAGCATTGGTCTCGTAGGGGGTGACAATGGTTGGTACACTAGGGATACTTCTTCAAAAGTAACCTCCTCTATTGTTTTAGATGAGCTAGGCTCAAGCAATTTTGTCCTTAGGATATGTCTTTTATGTACAAGGAAATCATCATATCCTAGTTCTTCTCTCTTCTTTCTTTCCCCCTTTTTGTCACTTGTGATTGCCACACCTTTTCTTCTAAGCTCGTTGACCCTTTGGGCAACCTAGTTCTTTGTTCTACCCATAACTATGGCAGTGAGGGAATCAATTGAAGTCTCCTCCTTTGATGTTAGGTCTGGGGTAGAAATGGTGCCATTATATATCTTTTGTTCCTCATATTCTAGATCCATGAGATTATCATCATCTTGTTTGATTTGTGGGGGCACTTCAGGCTACCCTATTGTTCTCATTTGACCTAGTGTTAATCTCTGATATTCTATTCTTCTTACTTCATGGAAATCATCGTAGTCTGCCCAATAGTCCTCAAGGTGGATAGTGTGCTTGTACTTCTTATTGAATCTTTGTTCAATCCTATGATAAGGATCATAATCTCTGGCTAGAGGGAATAGTTTTAAGTTCAAAGCTTTCAACTCTGCCTCTACCTTTCTTGCATTCTCTATGGATCCTACTATGAACCAATTTACATCAATAGGAAAATTCCTATATGGCTTTCCCTCTTTTACCTTTCACATTTCAAATGTAGGTAGTTGCTGCCTCATCATTTCTATTAGTACCACCTTGTCTGTAGGGTACCTTGGTAACATATATGGCTTCCCACTAAAACCTTCCATCTGGATGTATGAGTAAGTTTTGGCCTAGATGAACCAAGAGCCGTATCCACTGGTATCTTTTGTAGCACCAACTGAGAATCATTTGGTCCACTCCCCTTCTATGAGGCGGACTAAGTGCATCAGGAAAGCATCATTAACCATTTTTTAATGTTGAATTGAGAGATTCCTTTCCAACTGGGGATAGTACTCCCAGGGGGTTTTCTAATTGGGCAACCTTCCAATCCTTCCTATAGTTAATAGGTCATTAAATGTGCCTTTTGTTGCATAGGCATATACCAAGTAGGATGTCATCCTGAAGATCATCCCCTTGCCCTCTTTCCATTTGACCTTCTATTCTTGAATGGTATCACTGATAATCTTGGCCCATTGGACCTTTGCTTGATCTTCTTCATATTCAACAACCATCCTTCCTAATCCGAACATCCAAGGTTCAAAGGTTCCACAATTCACCAACCTGTTCATCTAGATAAGCATAAACATTATATCTTATACTTCATCATTAAAATCAAACTGTATAAGTGTTGTGCCATTTTGGTAGCTACCCTGGTTGTATTATCTGGGCTTTTCTATCCCTAATATATAACTTTTCTACAATTCTTGTTGTTGGCTTCAAACTCCTTGGCCAGTGCATCTAAGTTTGACACATACATATGCTGACAAATAGGCAAATGGAACACCTCAGTGATACCATCCATAGACAAATCTACTTAGAGCCTCTCTTGTTTCACTATTTTCCTCTTGTAATATCATAGTGCAAGGTAGACTTTGCCAAAAGGTTGAAATCCTATATAGAATAAGGAAAACTAGAAGCATGAAACAACCCAGATGCCACTATATTATTCAATATAGATTCATCTTCTCCAATATCAATTCAAGCTTTAAATGCTTTGATGTCTGCGTTCCCACAATGAGTATCCTTAGAGAATCCTAACTTGCTATATACACTACACATTTTGGGAAACATTAATGGCTTGAACTCTGTATCCCGCTTGTCCATGCGTGGATGCAACATTTTGTCTTGCAATTTGAATATACCATTCTTAAATGACAACACCTACTCATTTATCTAGGGTTAGCACACAATTGATTTATATGCTCTAACATGGTAATATGTATCAATCTTAAGAATTAAAATTATGCTATGCATAATGTATAATCACCTTCACTGTGTACCATTTACCATTTCTTTAACTAATTATGATTCGATCTTATAAACATAACTGGAGGGATAGGGTGTTATACATACCTGTATATGCTTCCTTAACCTATTGTGAGTGTGGTGATGTCTGAATAGAAGATCTAGATGAGGGATTCTTCTGTACTTTTGTTCTCTTAGCTTGGCTCTAGTTTGCAATAAGCTCTCAACAATAGAAATTAGGGCTCTAAGAATACAATTGTGTCAATTATGCAGAAAGAAATCCTTTTTACCTTAAATAATTAGGGCTTATTAATGGTCTCAATGTGATATGATAGTCAAAATTAGAAAGATTGTATAGGATTATCATAGGTGTCTGTTGGCACACATTCAAATTTAAATGTCAATGGCCTATCGCACTTGTATTAAATGCAAAAAGCACGAGCATATGGGAGTGGATATCCTACTGAGGAATATCCATGTGGACATTCGGATATGAATATCCAGATGACATCATCATGCATTAGGTCAACCTCTATTAACCAATGAATTATCATCAAGTTAAGGTTGAGAGACTATAAGTGCAATATCCATCCAATCATAAGGTCCAGATGACATCAACAGAATGAAAATTCCTCATCGTGGTATAATAAGGTGACATCATTGGGATGGGATACTAGGATGATATTATGAATGTGAAGTATCACACATGGCTTAATGTCATGATGACATCAGTACAAGTGTCATTTACATCACGTCGGGATAAGATGATGTCATCAAGACAAGTATTTTAGAAAGATCCAGATAGTATATAATATTCTGCTGATGTAAGCAAGTTTATCATTCTTCATTAAGCTGAGATGACATGATGTCATCTAAATCAGGATGTGAAAATAAGGTTTAGATATTACAACCATAATATCCATGCGCTTTAATATCCAGGTGATGTCATCATGTTTGAAGTTCTACGTAAAGATAGGATGACATGATGTCATCAGGACAAGGATATTACCAAACGTCGGGATACTAAGTTAAGGTTAGGATACAAGTTAATATCCTACATATGATGCGTAACTAGATAAGGCTCTTAAACTTAACATCTAGGTACTAGCGAGTATTGGGATACTAACTTAAGATCAGGATGTTAACTAATATCCAAACGTTTGACGTTTAGCTCACCAATCCTTTTAAACTTGATGTCTAGATATTAATATGCACTAGGATATTAAGTTAAGATCTAGATGGCATGAACTACAAATATCTAGACAACCCATTGACTAAACTTTAACTGACCATAACTTCCTGGCTGTAATGAATTTCAGGGTGCTTCAAAAAGAAAACATGCTTAAATTTTTGTGCTCTTTCATTTGTCAAGATCTATTATGTGAAATTTGAAGTTTGAAACTTTGACCTCTAGCTTAAGGTCTAAATATGCATAGAATGACATCTTGTCGTGCATTTGATATTGATGACTTTACCATACCGCCTGAAAGCAAAGGACAAACAAGCCAAGTAAAAGTGGGTCCCTATTTTGCTAAGGAAAAATGGGGCATGTTGTACAACCAGACAACAAACTATTAAGGTTGTAGGGAGGACTAGAGAAGATATATCTTTTAATCTACAAGGAACAAATCCAATGAAGGCCTCTACTTTGCTTAAACCTTCGTTACCAGCATCAATCCTCAACTGCATTTTTTCTTTGCATTTTTGTAATAATTTGACTCTCATCTTCCCCACATGCAACCACTCCATGACAATGCCCTAGTTGCCTTTGTCAAGAATTGCTACCCTAAAGAGTTCACTAGGAGAAGTAGCATCCATCTCTAGAATATAGGTAGGCACTCTTTCCATATAGGTAGACACATATATGTTTGCCTTGTTGAAGCAGTTCTTTTGAGATTTCTATTTTGGTTGTGCATTTTGACAAATTTATCTTTGATTTTCATCTCAGCTTTAGGCTTTATACTTTGCTTGAGTTTATCTTCTAAATCTTGACCATAAATCTTTGATGTTCCAACAATGAATTCAATCTTCTTTTTGCCTTCAGGAGGAGCAGCATGACGACAGATCAATTTCTTTCTAGGAGTCTGTCTAATCTTAGATGTCTGCCCCTTATCATAGCCTAATACAGGTGTGTCCCTATGTTGTTTTTGCTTACCCAGCATCTCAGATAACTTGGTGGTGCTCTCTTCAAACTCCTGACTTCTTTTTGACATACTCTTGAGGTTTTTAATATCTTTTCTCAAGGTGACAATTTTAGCCTCTAGTTTTAGGCATTCAATAGATTTGACTTCACATTCAAACTTAGTAACATCTATTATTCTCTTGGCTTCTTCAATTTTAGTCTTTAGGATGATAATCAATTTGTCTAAATCATCAACATGTGTCCTTAAATTCACAATCTAATTTCTTGCCTCTTCAATATTTGAAGATACTCTTTCAAGGTTTGAAAGTGCTTTGTCCTTGGAGTCTTTTTATTATTGTATCTATAATTCTAATCTTTGGTTCTCCTTTTTGTATTTCTTGATCTCACTCAGAGCACACATGAGTTCTCCTTCTATATCAATCTCACACTCTTGTTCATCATACTCCTATTCATAGTCACTCATAATGTAATCTCCTTCTTCTAAATCAGATTGGATCTTATCTTCTTCATGTGAAATCTCCTTTCATTGTCAGTTTCCTCAGACACCAAGCTATCCTCTCCTTCAAGTGCATCATCTTGATAGATTCTAATCAAATCCTTCCACATATTCTGAGCAGTTTCACAATGCATAACTTTACAAGAAACTTCATTAGATAATCCAGATAGAATAGCCTTCTTTGCTATATGATTACATTCATAAGCTTCTTTGTTACTTGTAGTATTAGGTGATTGAAAGGAAATTAAATACCCATTTTCAACTAATATCCACACACCATACCCTAAAGAGGATAAATAGACTTTCATTCTAATATACCAAATAGAAAAATCTAAACCATTAAAGAAAGGAACTCCAAAAATCTCTTTCTCTAATTTAATACCTGACTCAACTTGTGAGACATTTCTATAAACCAACTGTGGATCAACATTTGAGTTTGGTATAGATGGTGTATTTTAACTAGTGTGTGACTTGACATTTCTCTTGCCCTTATTTCTTCTACACTTTCCCATGGTACTCTACTATCAAGACCTACCCAAGCCTGTTAGACTTCTATAGGGAACCTATTCTCTGATACCAGTTGTTAGAGTATAGGACCACTGAGAGGGGGGGTGAATCAGTGATCTGTAATCCTTAAAATCTTTTTGGACCTTTTAATTTACAAGACAGAGAGTGAAAAAGACATCAATGATCTATCAAACACATATGCACAAGTATGATGATGAATAGTGTGAACAGGACCTTATGAGAAAAACATTAGGATACACACACAGATGCAAATAACATAAACCATAACACATGTTTTTAATGAGTGGAAAACCCTTATAGGGATAAAAACCACTCTAAAAATTTGCCTCATTGGCTTAATAGAATGTCACTGATTATAGCAATTGTCTCACTGACATGCATGCCTCACTGGCAACAAATAGGTCTCACTGACCATGCAAGCCTCACTAGCTAAAATGTGCCTCATTGGAAAAATATATAATCTCAGAATAACACAAAGAATACAAAGGGTTTCTCAATTTCAATACAAATCACTGAACTTGCATCTCCTTAGTCCTATAGTTCTACAACAAGTCTATCTTCTATGTTTTTCTATCATCTCTTTTCATTCAATTTGCATATCTTATGTATTCTGGAAGAAACTGATCAAGCTCTGCACTTAATCTATAAATACCCTCATAATCAATTCAATTTGCATACTATCTTCCTTTTTATCTGCAAAACAATATCTCTCATTTGCAATCAACAATGTCTTTCAATCACCTCCTACATTGAATTCATCTCAACTCAAAACCTCACACAAAATATATCTTCAATACTGCATATTAGCCCTCAAAAAAAATCATCCATAATGAACCTGCAATGTTATTAAAAAATAAACTGACCTTTCATATTCCTCTTCTCTACGTACATCTTCACCATTTCAAGAATTAAAAAAATTCTATATTTGGTACCCATAAACAAAAATAATGTCTTAAAAAAATTATTCACTGCACAAAACCTCCTTGGTCAAAATAATATATCATCTGTCCATCTTCTCTACATTAAAGATTTCTTTTCAAAAACAATCTGCTGCAATTTAGTCTCCACTCTGTATTTATATACATCTCTTCATAAAAACATTCTTTTCTTTAATATTTTCCCCTCACATTCCTTTAAAAAACTCTTCATATTCTTCCTTAAAAAAACTATTCTTCCTTTTTAGAAAAAAAAAACTCCACCTTTTTA
This sequence comes from Cunninghamia lanceolata, assembly GCA_027924645.1. Lineage (NCBI taxonomy): Eukaryota > Viridiplantae > Streptophyta > Pinopsida > Cupressales > Cupressaceae > Cunninghamia > Cunninghamia lanceolata. The sequence continues at coordinate 4,152,356 of BSBN01000278.1, forward strand.
TCTTCTATGCCACGAGTAGGGAGAATGAAAATAGAAAGAATCTTCTTAAATTAGTGCTTTTAAATCTCTAAGAGATTCTACTTTTTAAGAGGCTAAAAATAGCCTTAAAAAGTCACTTTCAAATCTATCACACTATAGTGACATTTCAATGCACATCAAAGATTGGTCACAAGGAAAGAGGTTGAAGTTTAAACAATGGCCTTTGATTGGCCTTTTCAATTTTCAAATAGCACCGTTGATTATGTTTTTAGTGCCCAATGGAATTGATGGTGACCGATGGGTTTGGTGGTGCTAGGTGGAGGGGCCAATTAGGCCACGATACCAATGCCCAGAAGTTGCCACTTAAGTGGCTCTCAATTGAAAGGAAGCTAGATGTACAAAAATTGCTTCATACACTAATCTAATGAGGAGAGATGAGTGAAAATTCATTTCAATCTTTACAGTTACAACAATGTTAACCCAACAACAGAGAAATTACAGCAAACACATACACAAGAATGTAAGATAGAAGAAGAGAGAGACAATATATACATGGGGAAAACCCTTACGAGTGAAAAACCCCACACTCCAAAACACAGCTCAAATGTATTATCTAAACAATGAGGTTTATAATACAGTTACAGAGCCAATGCTCTTGCAGGAGTCTTCAACACTTGTATCTAGAGACAATCCAGTAGCATAACAGTACCTGTCAATCACATAATACATCTCCTCTCCAAAGCACCTGTTTATATAGAAAATTCAAGACAAAAATGACTCTATCTTGGGATGGGCGTCCAACATGGCCTCATGGCCCAAAACCCACACCTATGGACACTTGTCCAACACTGTAGGATGTTCATGACACTTTTCAAGTCACCCCATCCTAAAGAGGTCACCTATTCCCAATTTGAGTAATGACAAATGCTCTTACGACTCTTACAACCATCATAGAATCTATCATACTGACATATCTTACAACTATAAGAGAATCTATCATAAACAGCCTCTAAAAAGCATATTCTCTTACAACATGTCATAACCCTCCTCGGGGTGCCCAAAGATGCCTTTTTCCAAGATGCTTCTTGACACATGTCTTCACTTGTCATAGAATCTTCCATTTACGACTCTTACGCGTCACAGATTTGTCATAGGAATATGTCATGACCATTTCAGTCAATATTCCCTTACACACTATCCAAGATGCCGACACATGGAAAAATATTCCTACCACTAAGTGGGATGCCTATCTCCTCATGTGAGGACAAATTTACATGTGGTCATCTTCCATGTAGGATGACAAATCACCGTGCCAACTCCCACAAGATGACAACATAGGATTTGCATCCTAATTACACAATAGGCAATAAATAAATAAATACAATGAAATAATACAAGGAATTACCAAGGTTGAGACACCTTAATTCCCAACATTCTCCCACTTGTCGAACACCTTGTAAGAGCCAATGGAATTAACAAGATTTAACTGCTATAGGCCGAGAGGCCCATAGACTCTGAACACCATCTGAACTTCTTTGTACCCACTGGTTTCATTAATGCATCCGTAACATTGTTGAAAGTGTCTACCTTCTCCAAATTCACCTTCCCATCCTCTACCATGTCTCACACGAAGTGAAACTATACATCAATATGCTTTGTTCTGGCATGGAAAGTTGGATTCTTTGCTAGGCAAATCACACTTTGACTATCACAACAAATCATAATCTATTCTGCATCAACACCAATATCTAAACACAATCTCTTAAGCCAAATGGCTTCCTTGTAAGTGTGAGTTGCTACCATATACTTAGCTTCTATCATGGACAAAGTAACCACAGGTTGTTGCTTACTCATCCAACTAATTGCACCACCAAACATTGTGAACACATATGCACTGGTGGATCTCTTGCTGTCAATGTCACCTGCCCAATCAAAATCCACAAATCCACAAATAGAAATAGAATGTGAAGGTCTTATAGTATTACCATGATATCATACAGAATACTCAGAAGTACCCCTCAAATATCTAAACACTCTCTTAACTATATCCCAATGTACCTATCTAGGATTGGACATAAATTAACTAAGGACTCCCATTGCTTGGGTAATGTCTGGTCTTGTGTAGACCATAGCATACATCAAACTACCAATAACACTAGCATAAGGTACTCTGCTCATGTCCTCCACCTCACTAGGAGATTTTTGACAATCATTAATAGACAACTTTGTCCCCAAAGAAATAGGAACACATAATGGTCTACAATCTATCATGCTGAACCTATCCAACACGGTCTTCACATACTTACTCTAGCTTAACCAAAGTTTTATGTCAGCTCTGTCTCTTTTGATTTCCATTCTGAGAATGTACTTGGCTGCCCCTAGATTTTTCATCTTAAACTGTGCTGACAACTAAGACTTCAGATCAGAAATCATAGTCTTACCATTCACAATCAACAACATATCATCAACATATAATGTAATAATGAGAATGCGATCATTATCAAAATTGTAATACACACAATGATCTAATTTTGATCTCAGAAATCCAACCGACAACACAAACTCAAACTTCAAGTACCACATCCTAGGAGACTGTTTCAAACCATACAAAGACTTCTTTAACTTGCAAACCAAAATTTCTTTACCTTTCTCTATGTAATGCTCTGGCTGTGACATGGAAATCTCTTCCTCCAAATCACCATGAAGGAATGATGTCTTCTCATCCATCTGCTCCACCTCTAAGTCATAAGTTGCTGCAAGAGATAATAGGAACTGAATAGATGTTATCTTTACAATGGGAGAGAAAATTTCACCATAATCAATTCCATCTACTTGTGAATACCCCTTCGCAACCAGTCTAGCCTTGTACTTTTCAACACTACCATCTGCACCAAATTTCTTCTTGAACACCCATTTGCATCCAACAAGTTTCCGTCCTTCAGGAAAAGGCACCAAGTCCCATGTTTTATTCTTTTCCAAAGAATCCATCTCATCTTCCATGGCCTCCTTCTAGGAACCTACATGTTTCATGCCCATAGCCTCTTTCACAATTCTAGGCTCATCAATGTTAGTAAGCAAGGCAAAAGCACAACTAGAATCAAGTAATGAATAACTGAACCTATTACGTTGCTTCCTTGTTTGTGTAGACCTCCTTAATGTCTAAGGTTGAGGTTCTATTTCTTCTTCTAAACTTTTAGAGCTGCTAGAGCTCTCCTCATCATCAAGTCTCATAGGGTCTATCAGTTTAGTCTTCTTAGGGGTAGAAAGAAACTGAACCACATCTTTCTTTTCTGTCTATTCTGGCTGTAGAACAATGAAAGAAGGTATTAGCTCTCTGAAGATAACACTTCTGCTATACAACACTTTTTCAATCATAGGATCCCAAAGCTTGTATCCTTTCATATCGACACCATAGCCAATGAAAATACACTTAACATCCTTGTTCTCCAATCTATAGCGTTTCTCCCTCAGCACATGTGCATATGCCTCACAACAAAAAATGTGAAGATGTCTAACTCAAGGGTTCTTACTAGCCCACACCTCCATAGGTGTCTTACCAACAAGAGCTGATGTAGGAGACCTGTTTACCAGGTAGCAAGTAGTGGCTATAGCTTCATCCCAAAACTTTTGTTCGAGGCTTGCTCCACTAAGCATACTCCTAGCCTTCTCCATCAGTGTCTTGTTCATCCTCTCTACAACTCCATTTTGTTGCGGGGTGTATGGAGTTGTCTTATGTCTTTCAATCCCTTTCTCTTTACAGAACTTATCGAACTCTATCGAACAAAACTCACCATCGTTATCAGTTCTCAAACACTTAATCTTTTTACTAGTCTAATTTTCAGCAAAAGCTTTAAACTCTTTAAACTGACTAAAGACTTTAGTCTTTCTTATGATAAAATAAACCCATGTCCTACTATAATCATCTATGAAAGATAAAAAATATACAAATTTGGAGATTGAAGGAACATTAACAGGACCAAAGACATCAGAATGAATAAGATCCAATACACCAGAAGACTTGTGAGAACTAGAGTAAAACTGAATATGGTTTTGCTTTCCATATACATGATGTTCGCAAAAGTCAAACTCGAGATTACAATCATTTAACCCCTCAACAAGGTTTTTATTTTTTAGGGTTCTAATACCCTTCTCACCAATGTGGCCATATCTCAAATGCCATAACATAGTCTTTTTAGTAAGAAGTTTAACTTCCAAAGCATGTGCACTACCATCAGAATGTGTTACAATAGATTTCTTCAATGCTCATTTAGATGGTGGGGACGAAGTGACTACAACTCTTTTCTTTGACATAGAAGAACTATTGGATTGTGAAGTGCATGCCTCCAACTGAAATAGAGTACTTTCTCCAAGTACCCTTCACAAGCACCATAGATCCTCTAGTCATCTTGCATCCATCCTTCGAAAAGATAACTTGTACACCTACATCATTCAACATACTTACAGAAAGCAAGTTCCGTGCTAGGCTTGGGATGTGCATAACCCCAATGATCCCCTTCACTCATCCATTAGGGAATTGGATAGAGACTCTTCCATGACCAACAATCTTTAGATGAGAATAATCACCTAGGTACACTCTTCCACCATCAAACTCTTCATACTTCGTGAACCAGCTTCAATTCAAGGTCATTTGGAATGATGCACCAGAATCTATCATCCACACATAATCAGATGCATGGGTGGTCAGGGCTACGATGAAGGCATCACCATCATCTTGTGATTTGTCAGAATCTAAATCTGGGACATTCTTCTTCTTCTTTTTCTTTTCTTCCTTGCATTCCTTTTGGGAATGCCCAGTTTTTCCACAGTTCTAACAGAGAGCCTTGGACTTTCCAAGAGATTTGGATCTACCCTTCTCAGCTTTCTTGTCCTTCTTTTTCCCTTTCTCATTGGGTCTTCCATGAACCACAAGAGCCTCTTTGGCTACTTTAGAATACTTTCTCTGCATCTCTTAAGATAATAGTGAAGATACCACTTCTTCCATTGTGAATGTGGATGTGGTGCTTCCAATAGCCATCACAAGATAATCCCACGATTCTAGCAAAGAACAAAGCAAGGTCATACAATGATCGTCCTCCTCCATCTTCACACCAACTGATGTCAATTGAGCAATTAACATGTTGAAGGCATTCAAGTGATCTGCAACAGATCCTCTATCCTCCATCCTTAGAGAATACAACTTCTTTCTTAGAAAAAGTTTATTCACCAGGGACTTGGCTTGATAAACATCTCCCAACTTCTTCCAAAGGTCTTTTGTGTTTTTCTCCTCATAGACATTTAACATGATAGAATCAACTAGACTGAGTCTTATCAGACCCTTAGCTTTTTGATCTTTGAGATTCCAATCAACTTGTACCATTGCAGCTGGTTTTACACCGGATATGGTTTCCTATAGGTCATGATCAACAAGCACGTCTTTCATCTTAAGTTTCCATAACTCAAAATTAGTACCATTGAATTTCTCCACCTCTAATCTTTCAGATGTGTCTGCCATCTCTTTTCTAAAACAAGATTACAGAATGCTCTATACAAAGCTCCCACTCAACCTAAGATTAGCTCAAAAAACCCTACCCAACAACTAGGACCAAAGGTGATCAAGCTCTGATACCAACTGATAGGAAGCTAGTTGTACGTAAATCACTTACTACACTAATCTAATGAGGAGAGATGTGTGCAAATTTGTTTTAATCTTTATAGTTACAACAGTGTTAACCCAACAATAGAGAAATTACATAAAACACATACAGAGGAATGTAAGACAGAAGAAGAGAGAGACAAGATATACGTGGGGAAATCCCTTACGGGTGAAAAACCCCACACCTCAAAACACAAATCAAATGTATTATCTAAACAATGAGGTTTACAATATAGTTATAGAGCCAATGCTCTTGCAGGAGTCTTTGACACTCATATCTAGAGACAATCTGGCAGCATAACAATACCTGTCAATCACATAATACATCTCCTCTCCAAAGCACCTGTTTATATAGAAAATACAAGGCAAAATGGCTCTATCTTGGGATGGGCGTCCAACATGGCCTCATGGCCAAAAACCCATGCCTATGGACACTTGTCCAACACTGTAGGATGTTCATGACACTTTTCAATTCACCCCATCCCAAAGAGGTTGCCTATTCCCAATTTGGGTAATGACAGATGCTCTTACAACTCTTACAACCATCATAGAATCTGTCATACTAACATATCTTATAGCTATAAGAGAATCTATCATAAATAGGCTAAAAATAGTATATTCTCTTATAACATGTCATAACCCTCCTTGGGGCACCCAAAGATACCTTTTTCCAAGATGCTTCTCGACACATGTCTTCACCTATCATAGAATCTTCCATTTACGACTCTTACGGATCATAGATTTGTCATAGGAATCTGTCATGACCGTTTTGGTCAATATTCCCTTACACACTATCCAAGATGCCAACACATGGAAAAATATTCCTACCACTAAGTGGGATTCCTATCTCCTCATGTGAGGACAAATTTACGTGTGGTCATCTTCCATGTAGGATGACACATCACTGTGCCAACTCCCACAAGATGACAACATAGGATTTGCATCCTAATTACACAATAGGCAATAAATAAATAAATATAATGAAAGATTACAAGGAACTACCAAGGTTGAGAGACCTTAATTCTGAACATCAACCTGCTATAAAGGGTCAACGCAGAAATAAAACAAAAAGTGCAATATGTCATGACAGGTAGAGAATGGGTTAAATGCAACAGGAATAAAACCTTGAACCTTAGGATATTATGATTTAGGAATAACGTTTAGGAATATTTAGGGTCTATAAAAGAATATTTTGAACAATATGGATTTAGGAATTAAGACCTTAAGTTCTTTGTGAGACAAGATAGATACAATACATAGACAAGGTTTCAAAAACATTATACCTTGCAATTCACAAATGAAGATCATTAGGAATATACCCTAGATGATTATGACAAACAACCTAGGCCCAAGACACTTGGAGTTAATTTGAACTTTCTTACTATCCTAGTTCAGAAGTATGAACATCACAAACCAAACTTCACATGAACATGATGAGGACATGAACAACAAAGTATGATATATGACACACATTAACTTTGTCCACTAGATACCTCTGAAGACACCTGACAAGTGATCCTCTAATGATGGATACATCTGATCCTCTGATGATGTGCTTCTCAAATCAACCTTGCCAAACACTACATATCATGAACATTATAAGCTTGAACTCATAAAGCATGTGAGCTTTGTGAAATCCTGAATCATGAAGCAACAAGTATCAAATGAGATGGAGATAGCATTAATACCTCCTAGCACATGAACCTGGTATGGTATGAACAACATAAACACCCTGATCATGAAGTGAGACTAGACACAACTCTGCCAACATCTTGAAACATGATGAACCAAGAAAGCAATCTCATCAAGAAGCATGTAAAGCAAGCAACCTCATTAAGTGAATCATGAAGAACATTAACATCAACTCCATGTGAACATCTCATATCAACCAACTTTGTATCAACCAAACATCATCACAATGATCAACACAACACTGTCAAAATATGAACTCCAACCTTTGACATTTTCACATCAACCAACACAACTTACACCTGAGCCTATAAAAGACATAGTAACCTTCACATCAACCAAAACAACTTACACTTGAGCCTATAAAGGACATAGTAACTTTCACATCAACTAACATCATTGACAAAACAAACCTTCTTCAAATAAAGAACATGAATCATAACACACCCTGTGACATAAATCATGACAACCATGACATCAACCAACTTATTCACCATATAACTCATGAACAATGAAGCACATGTAAACTCCTGAGGTATGGCATGTTGAAGCATGAACTCATGAAGCATCACCATCAACTTAATCTTGCAACACTGTACCTTCAACATTAATGAAAAACATTATTCCAACAGAAAGAATGAATTGTTCAAACCATGTAGCTAGAGTAAACACAATAGAAGAAACACAAATATAGAATGCAATAGAAAATGCAAATGCTGAATATAATAGATAATCAAAATGCTTATATACTGGAAACATGCGGGTTACAATCAAAGGGCTCACAGGACTGCTTTCCAGGTTATAATATAAATGAAAGATATTGCATTGAGGTGCCTTTTGGAAAGATAATCAAATTTCAAATCACATTATAAAACTATTGACTTCCTAATGCATCTAAGAGATCTATATATATCATCTTCAAACTCATAGAATCCTCTGCATCAACCACAAGAGGCTACAAACTCCAATGAATGATGAAATGTGTAGAAACATGTAGGTTGGCCTACAACACATGTTATTGATCTACAAAGGAATGAAACTTGGTGCGGATCTTAGGAAAGGTCTATTAGGTCCTTATGTGTCATGTAGGATGTTCCATTAGGCTCCACAAGTCATAAAAGTGCTCCGCAAACCTTCTCCTCTCACTATCTACATGAATGCTCTACTTTCCAAAAGCTGATGATCTTCTAATAATGATAACTCTTAGGAAACAAATCCAAATCACTTAAAATCTTGATATGATGTAGATGACACTATGTAGATGCTAAGTTCTTCTCTACGCACTCTGATATGAATATGTGGCAAAATGTGGTAGAAAATACTGGAACTGCAAATGATTGAATTGAACTGAAATGAAAGAAAACAAAGAATGCAAATATTTTTGGTTGATGCAAGATTGCTCTGTAAACTGGGATGCTCATGCATCAAATAGTCGGGATTGTTGAAAAAGTGAGTCCCTCACTTTTTTGGGGCTAGAGGAAAACCAAGGCAGTCTACCATAGCTTGAGATATCCATGATGAGTCTTCTTCCAGTCTTCCTTTCCACTTTACCCAATATTCTTTGTACTTCTTGCCTTTTGTACTACATCCAACTCTATTATCCAAGATGCTCTCTATCTACTCTGATTATTTCTATGGTAACTGATTCTTTAGTCCATCTTCAATGTTGTCACTTGATTCTCCTTCATGATACTGATATAAGTCTATAATGTTGAAGATAGTTGATATGCCAAATGTCTCTGGTAACTCCATTTCATATGCATTCCCTAAATCAAACTTCCTAAGAATCTTACATGGTCCAAACTTCTTCATCTTCAGCTTGTTATATGTCCCCATTGGAAATCTCTCCTTTCTTAGATATACCATAACTTCATCTCCAACTAAAAATTATTTGTCTCCTTTTCTCATCTGCTTGCTCCTTATACTTACCATTCATCTCCTCCAAAAGGTTCCTGGCCTGATTATGTACTGTCTCCATGTATCCTACAAATTCATTTACTTCTACACTCCTTTTATTCCCCATACTGATGTCTCTTAGCTCTACTACTCCTCTAGGTTTTATTCATGTCACAACTTCAAATGGCGTCTTCCATGTGTTCCTATTCACTAAATTAATGTATGCAAACTTTTCTTGTAGTAGAACTAGATCCCAATTTCCTACTTTGTCTCCTACTAAACATCTCAACAAGTTACCCAAACTCCTATTTACCACTTCTGTTTGTCCATCTGTCTGTGGGTGAAATGTTGAACTAAACTTTAGGTTTGAATTTTTGAGTGGCCAACACTTGTGAACAAACCAGTATTCTGACTACTCCCCTTTGCAACTTGACAAACTCTACAACTCTCAACAAACTTTCTTACATCCTTATATATCTGAGGCCAAAAGTAATGTTCACTTACCAAACCTACTATTTTATCAATTCCAAAATGTCCTACCAATCTGCCACTATGCTTTTCCTTGATCAAATTATCTCTCATTTAACTCCTAGGTATACACAACTAATGTCCTTTGAACAACATATCATCATGAATAAAATAATCTACCCACTTACTTCTATCTATCACAACAGGTTCCTTATATGCTTTCCATGTTTCTACAAAATCAAGATCATCTTCATACATATGCTTTAGTTCCTCAAATCCTAATACTGAACCACTCTCATCTCTGTCAGCAAATTCCTTCTTTTTCTTAATGCATCTGCAACTTTGTTTGACTTCCCACTCATATGCTTCAATAAAAATGTGTAACTCTGCATGAACTCTACCCATCTCATATGTCTCTGATTCAACTTCCCTTGATTGTTCAAATACTACAGAGCTTGATGGTTAGTGTACAACACAAATTCCTTATGCAAAAAGTAATGTCTCCGCTTCTTCAAGGCTTGAATTATGACATAGAACTCTTGATCATAAACCAAATATCTTCTCCTTGCATCATTCAACTTCTCACTGAAATATGCTACTGGTCTCCATTCTTGACTTAACACTGCTTGTATTGCATTTTCACTGGCATCACAATCTACTTGAAATACTTTGTTAAAATCTGGTAATGCTAACACTAGTTGTTCTCTCACTTTCTGCTTCAATAATTCAAAACTCTTGTCTACTCATGATATCCACTTAAAATCTATTATGTCACCTCTCATTATCTCTATCATAGGTGTACATACTGTACTGAAATTTCTAATGAACTTCTGGTAGAAACTTTCTAATCCATGAAATGATCTTACCTCTCCAATGTTCACAGGTATTGTCCACTCAAAAAATGCTCTAACCTTCTCAGGCTCCATCTTCAATCCTTCCACAGAAATCACAAATCACAAATATACCAATTCTTCCTTCATGAAACTACACTTCTTGATGTTTATCAGCAATTTCTCTTCTTTCAACCTTTGCAATACTTGTCTAATGTGGCACAAATGTTCTTCTCTTGTCTTACTGAAAATCAGAATATTATCCAAGTATACAATAACAAACTTACCCAAGAATTTATTCAAAACCTTATTCATCAATCTCATTAAAGTACTCGGTGCATTAGTTAATCCAAAAGGTATCACTAATCACTCATACAATCCTTAATTTGTATTAAATGCAGTCTTCCACTCATCTCCTTCTGTGATCCTGATCTGATGGTATCCACTCTTGAAGTCTATCTTTGTGAAATACTTTGCTCCACTCAAATAGTCCATGATGCCATCCATCCTTGGCAATGGAAATCTATACTTAACTATGATCTTGTTGATTGATCTAGAGTTTGTACACATCCTCCATTCTCCATCTTTCTTTGGTGCTAGTGCTATAGGTACCGCACATGGGCTTAAACTTTCTCCGATCAATCCTTTCCTTAAAAGCTCTTGTATCTGTCTATTCAGCTCCACATTCTCTGCTGGTGTCATTCGGTGTGCTACTTTGTTAGGCAAACTAGCTCTAGGTATAAGGTCCATATGATGACTAATACTCTAGATTGCTGGCAATCCTTTAGGCACATTATCTAATATGATATCTTGGTACTCTGTCAACAATTCAATTATCTCCTCTGGTGGTGGTTCTTCTTCTTTTGTTGTGGTGTCATCTGCACTTAGGGTTTCACACTTCTTAGGAATCAAAGCAAAACACATATTCTCATGTCTCAATCCATCCAAAAATTTCTTTCCATCAACCAAATAGATTCTAGCATTCCCACATACTTCACTCTTAGGCTCATCTTCGAAAGGTATCAAGATATGTTTCTTCCCATTTGATGTTATAGTATAAGTATTCTTCCTTCCATGATGTATAGATTTTCTATCACACTGCCATGGTCTCCCCAACAATATATGACATACATCCATTGGCATACTGTCACACAATACCTTATCATAATAAGATCCTATATGAAATTTCACCAAACATTGTTCACTCACCAATACTTTGTGCTCATCTTGAATCCATGCTATCTTGTAGGGCTTAGGGTGTTTCAATCTTTCTAGATTTAGCTTTGTCACCATCTCCTCTAAAACCAAATTATTAGTACTTCCACTATCAATGATAACTTTACAACATTTACCTCTTGATTTGCATCTTATATGGAACAAACTTTTCCTTTACGGTGGTTCCTTAGTTGTCTCTACTTGGAATAATGCTCTCCTCATGACTAATGACTCTACTTTCTCTAGCTTTCCAACTAAACTAGGTGATCCAATAGGTTCTTCCTCTTCATAAGTTTCTCTTGTACTATTCTGTATTCTCTTTCTTGTACTTCCTTGATGACATTCAAATTCTCTGTGTCCTTCACCTCCACACTTAAAACAATTTCCTCTGAATAATCTTTTATCAAACCCTCTTTCATCTATCATATATCCTTCATTGTGGTAAGAATCATGATTCCCTCTATTTCTATGGTAGAAATCTTTGTCATCTTTGCCTCTGTAGTATGATTTATTGTCCTTTTCTTCCTTCTGGTATGAATTGTTATCTCTGTCTTCCTTCTTATATGGACTAATTTCCCTATTTTTCTCTACATAAGGTCTTTCTTGTCCGCAATATGTTCTACCTCTTTGAAATTTGCTTCCTCTACCTATCTACCTTTGTTCATGCCTCTTATTCAACTTTTCTTCAACTTTCAATGCAAATAGATATGCTTCTTCTACTGTTGTCATCCTCACCAGACTTAGTTCTTCTTGAATGTTCATCCTCAATCCATTTATGTATCTTGCCACTTTCTCCTTGCTTTCTTCACTATGTCCAATCCTTATGATCATCTTATGAAATTCCTTAGTGTACTCCTTCATATATTTCTCCTTTTGCCTTAGGTTCTACAATCTCTTCAATAATTCCAACTCATAGTTAGTAGGTATGAACTGATTCTTCAACTTTGTCACCATCCTATCCTATTTTATGATTTTCTCTTTTCCTCTCCTATTTCTATCCAATTGAACTTCTTTCCACCAAAAAGCAGCATGTCCTTTCAACTTAGTTTTTACAAATCTTACTCTCTCCAGGTCTTCAATTTCTTCATACTTAAAGTATTCCTCCAAGTCATTTATCCAATCAATCAATTCATGTAGTTTCAAATTTCCAGTATAGTTTGGTACTTCCACTCTAAGTCTCTTTCCCGTCTTAGAAATAACTTTCAACATCTTCACCTGATCTAATTCTTCTTCTTCTAGGAATTCTTCATTTTGGTCAACAGCTTGAAATTCATCATCATCACTTTCATCTTCATGTCTAAGGTTTAGTCCTCTTCTTCTATCTTCTTCTACAACATCCAATCTAACCTTCACTGTTCTCATCATCTCTATCATTTATTCCATTCTTGATGTAGGAGCATCCAGAGGTGTAAGGATAATCTTGCATCACCCAAAAACAATGTTGATTCAAAATTGATGACTTTTTTTTTCATTTCTTTTCAAAATTAGTATTTCTGGTTCCATAATCTCTTGAATAATGAGGTAGAACCTTCTGTTTTCCAAACTGCTAAAAATAGCAAACTATTATTTTTGTATTGGAAACATATGGAAGAGAAAATTTATAGGAAGCTTCGTAATTGAAAAATAAGACCTTTGGTGAAGGAATCAAGAAAAGATTGTTTGTGGCCTGAAAGATATTAAAGTTTATGTTTCTTGAAAAACCCCTTAAAAAGTTTCAAAGTTAAGTTTGAGGCACTAAATGGCCCCGTACAACCCTGAAAATGGGTGGAATTAATAGAGAATATTCTTAGCACATAGAGCACTCTGTGAGATTTCTGGTGCTTCAAATGGTTCATCAATCGGATAACCAGATCAAAAGTTATGGCTCCCGAAAGTTGACCTATATTTGGAAGGAGATGCAAAATTCAAAATTTGGCTAGAGGCCACTAGAAAGGGCTATTTATAACCATTTTTGGGAACCCTTAGTAGAAGTAGAGATGAGGGGGAAATTTTAGAGTCAAGAAAAGATAGGAAAACAAAAACCCTAGCAAATTTGAGGCTACAAAAGGAAGAAGGTTCTAGAGTCTGGAGATAGGAAGTTGTAATGTGTTACAGCCTATGGAGGATTCATCCTTTGATTTTATTTGAGATTTTGTAATGTAATGTGTTGTCCAAATCAATAAAAGAACATTCTTATTTTCTATGTACAATTTCTATTGTTGTGTGTTTTGTGATTTACCCCCTTCATCAATTCTTCTAGCAACATTGGCCATAGTAAGCATCCTCCTTGGTGGCATCTCTTCCTAGGATCTAGTGCAACTGCCTCACAAACAATGCTCTAGTGACAAAAACAAGTAGACTACCTTAGGTCGATTCTTTGTTCACCACAAGATCTTATAGAATGCCTTCACTTCCCAAAGGATTCAAAACTTCGCTCTGATACCACTTGGTGCAGTCATGGTAGGAGGGTCCAAAGAATGAACTATCCAAACCATGTAGCTAGAGTAAACACAATGGAAATGACACAAATATAGAATGGAATGGAAGATTCAAATGCTCAATATATCAGATAATGAAAATGCTTATATGCCGGCAACATGCGGGCTACAATCAAAGGGATCATAGGCCTACTTTCTGGGTTACAACAAAAATGAAAGATATGGCATTGAAGTGCCTTTTGAAAAGAAAATTGAATTTTAAATCACATTATAGAACTACTAACTTCCTAATGCATCTAATAGATCTATATATATCTTCTTCAAACTCATAGAATCCTCCATTGTAGCCACAAGAGGTTACAAACTCCAATGAATGATGAAACGTGTAGAAACATGTAGGTCAGCCTACAACATATGGTATTACTCCACAAATGAATGAAACTTGGTGTGAACCTTAGGGAAGGTCTATTAGGTTTTTATTTGTCATGTATGATGTTCCATTAGGCTCTACAAGTCATGAAAGTGCTCCGCAAACCTTCTCCTCTCACTATCTGCATGAATGCTCTGCTCTGCAAACGCTGATGATCTTCTGATAGTGATAAATCTCAGGAAACAAATCCAAATCATTTGAAATCTTGATATGATGTAGATGACACTATGTAGATGCTAAGTCCTACTTTGTGTTCTCTGATATGAAGATGCGGCAAAATGCAGTATAAAATGTTGGAATTGCAAATGACTGAACTAAACTGAAATGAAAGAAAATAAAGAATGCAAATATTTTTGGTTGATGCAAGATTTCTCTACAACCTGGGATGATTCTACATCAGAAGAACATAACCAAACCCTAGCCCTACCACAAATATATAAAACTCCAAAATTTCAACCTAATTTTGCTAATATTCAAGTTAGAGTTGTTAAACAATGGGAGGAATTACCAAATCCTATATGTAACCTCTAGCCCTTAAATTTGTAAAAAATATAGGAATTTTCTTTCTAAACTCCCTAAATCTTTTTGAAAATTTTATGTTTCTTAAAAAGTGTGATGTTGGGAAAATTGGGAGCAAGATATTTTTAGTAATTTGATTTTTTGCATTTTTTCAAAATTGGGAAAATTTTGGGAAGGATGCTTTAAGATCCATCAATGGAGAACCCTAGATAATTTGTGAAATCATTTTAATTTATTTTGTTGAAATTTGAAAATTCTAAAATGTGCATGTTATGTGGAATAGTGGATTATCCAATATATTTTATTTTGAGTTTGCATTGGGAATTACAACTCAGAGAAGGCACCAAATAATTGAAAGGGAAATAATCAAATACATGATTAAAACCAACAAGACAATGGATGAAATTCTAGGGTTGCTACCAGATGGCCTTGCAGAGGCACTAAGGAAAAGAAGAGAGAAAGCCCTGAAATTAGATGAGGATATCATGTAACAACCTATAGATGGAGTAAGTACTTCTATATTTGTGGAGGAGAAGGATAAAATAGCACAATTACAAGTCATTGAGCTTAGATCAAAGAAAAGAGTAGACACCCTTATGAACTTAGAACAAGAAGATAGAGATAAAATAATAGCATAAATTGAACAAATAACAAAGAAGATCTATGAAATAGTTAAGGAGGTAGAGAAAATTATTGCACAGAAGGATACAACTCTATCACAGAGCAAAGAACAAAGCAATTTTCTTTTTCATAACACCAATACTAAGCATTAGGATGGACAACATTAAGAAGATTCTATAGATATAGGAGATAACCAATTGGATTCCTAGAATGCATCCTCTTCTACCTCACCCATCAAATCTATCAAATATTTCCTAGTGCAACAAAAGTAGAAACAAACTATGGTGACCTCTCATCTACTACAACTGCTAGTGATAGGAGGACATGCAAATCTATTTAGTATATCACCCCTACAGAAGTTACAATTGGGAGACATCTTCCACTCCATAGTGAGGGAGGAAATTTTGTAGCAACACATAGAGGGAAGTGTGATATTAACGGAAGCGGTAGATATAATACCTAAGGAGATGATAGAGGCATAGATAGACACATACCTACTTCCTACCCAAAAACTCAAATAGTTGATGCAAATCTTTAAGGCTCATTCTACATATCTAGAAAAGAAAGTAGAAGAGAAGATAATAGAGACAATAAATTAGAAAATACTAGTTGATGCTTCCCACAAATGTGCTAAAGCACACAATAAACTAGAAGCCTAGATAAAGAACTTCTAGCAGGGTATAAAGGAGGCAAAGGTACTTTACCATTTTTTTTACAATGGCCTACTACTACTAAGACTATATAAGATCAAAAAGAGGCAATAGAAACATAGATAACACAAGTGGCTAGTACCTATGATCTGGTACAAGACACAAATGGAGCCATAAGGGCACAGGTAGAGACCTTACCTTCTCAGCTACAACAATTTCAGGATCAAAGAGAACACATAAAATCATAGATCAAGCATCTCAGAGAAGTAATAAGCTTGAGATTGGCTTCTCTAACCAGAGTATTCATTGAAACTAAATAGATCACACAAAAGGTTAAGGTATCAGCTACCTTAGGAGAAGTAGAGGATACATACATCTAGTTGGAAAGCTAGATCCAAATTTTGACATCTGCTATGAAATAATGGGATACTACTCTGGCTCAACTCAAGGTAAGCTTAAAAAACATCCTACCTACAAACTGAAGAACATGTCTTGGGGACAAGATATACTTTTAAAAGGGGGAGTGATAGAATAGGGCAGCAAGTAGAACATACCATAGAATACCACAAAGGCCATGCAGAGGATAGAGTCAATTACTAAAGAGGTATTGTTTGAAAGGACACAACTATAGATAGATATATAGGAGATATATGTAAAACAATTTAAAGTAAGAGTGAATATGTGTGAATAAAAAGAGCAATAGTATATAAGGTAGAAACTCAGACCTGTCTATATGGATATGTATATACCTATTAATAATAAATGTATATAATGGAGATATAAGGATTGTGATATCATTGTATATGTGTTATGATGCCATGCTTTACTTATCTTATATCATATATAAGATTTCCTTAATGTTTATTCATGTTTCTCTCATTGCCTAACTGGGGTATAAACTAGACTTATAGACTTGACTGAGGACTAGATCTCTAGATTGGTTCCTCCCCATCTCTTGTCAACAATCTAGAGATAGTAAATCCTAATGGAGGTTTGACAAAAGGTCATATTTCAAGCATGGAGTCACAATAGAATGGTATACAAGATTCATAGTTAGGAAATCATGGGCTAAGTAGACAATGCATGAGATTAGAAGGGCTCGGTCAAGAGATAGTGTGTAGAAGAAAATGGCAAGATGAGCAATGATGAAGACTATCATACTAATGGAGCATCCACTCCAAAGGAGTCTACAGGGCACTATTGATATGTTGTTGGAATGCATTTTATGACCATCAATGAATAGTCATGGGATGATCAAGATGATAGTCAGTATAAATGGGGACTAGGAATAGAAACCCACAAGATTGCATAAGAGATAGTGATCTCACTCAGAGAAGGCACCAAATAAATTACACAGTCCTTGCAAGATAGTGATGAAGGGTAGAGGAGAAAAAGTCTACCACACTATTTTAGAGTAGTAATGAGAGGTTTAGGAGGTGGTGAGGTTCTCTTAGGAGACAAGAAGACTATGTAGAGGTCCTGCATACAAGTGCTTAAGGTAGTCAGGGTTGATGATATCACAAACACTATCAAGCCTAGATAAGGGTTTGTCCAAGAAAGTATAGGCCAAGGTCATGAGTGATACAAGGTTTCCTAGGGGAATAGTGGTAACCCTGTATGAAAAGTAATGTGAATGGTAGTGAACAATGCCTAAAGGGGGTACAATGGTTGAATCTAATACTAAGACCTACAGTTTCATGACTTTAAAAATGAGACAACATAGGGTTGGGATGACATTGATGGGGTTTGAGAACATTGATAGTGTAATACACATTACTCTCATGCACTTGATTGCATCAAGAAATAGAGAAGATACTGTTAAATAAGAAAAAATAAAAAAGTTGGATTACATAGTGTGTAATGAAATACACACTGTGCATTAGGTTCTTGAGATCAATAGAAGTGGAAAATTCTCCTCATCACTCCTAAACCATAGAATGTTATTTTCAAGTCATATTTTGGTCCTCATTAAGTACTGGTACATCCTCTGAGAAAGGATAAGTGCATAGTGAGTGGGAGTAAGGTCATAATGAAGCAGTTTCTAGAGTCAACACCAAGAGACTTCTTTTTTCAAATTCCCTCCAAAGACTCTTGGTGATGTTGCAATCAAGACACATGTCCTAAAGATCAACAAGGTAGAGATAGAAGTGGTATCAAGGTAGATTGAATACATTTAAGGCATTTGACCAACACCCAAAGCATCTAGGAGTAACTGGAGTGACTAGAACTTCAACTTGAGAGTATCTAGGAGCTTCAAGGATAGCATTCAAAGTAGGATTGGGTCAAACACTACTTCTTCAACTTCATTTCTTAACATTTTAGGAGTTGAATCATGTAAGAGTCTTCATGGGCACCTAAAGTAGGTGGACTTAGTCTTTTCTTGCATTGATTTATTGTAGTAGCTGGTCCTAGATTCTCTCCCATGTTGGGCATGAGGTTGGATGCCTAGGTTGGTTGGAGTCAGTTCTTTTCTTTCTTGGCTAAGTGTGGTAACTCTGAAAAAGGTTCTCCCTAGAAAACAATAGTATGGTAACTAAAAAAATGTCAAGATTGAGACAAAAACATGCATTGTAACTTCATTTTGAAGAGATATCAAGTTCAATTTGGACCTAATCTTGATGTAAGAACACCTATTGTTGAATAAATGATCAATTTTTCCTTCATTATGTGTTTTTCTTTTGTGTTTTAAGAAAAATGATGCATGTATTTTCTATGTTTTTAATTAGTAAACCTCAAACTATGTCTCAAAAGAAACACCTTTAGGAAGAAAACTATATCTTTATTTAGGTTGTATGCTATGAAATGTATGTATAGAGATTTTTAGTTGTGAAAACTTTATATTTCTTTCTAAACAATGAAATACAAGCATCCTTTTTACAAAATATTGTTGCATAGGGTGTAAGAAAACATAAGTTGTGCAAGAAAGAGTCATTTTCTCTAAGAATTGTGTGTCAAAACAACAAATATAGGTCACTTCAATTTTTGTACATCACCTATAAAAGTATTAGTTTCCCATTTTCAAGTCATTTATCACCCTTTTCCTAGAAAATATAGTAGACATCAATAGTTTTAGGTAAAAATTAGGGGAACCAACCCTCTATAGAGGTTCTTTTCCATCATAGGTCATGCAAAACCTAGAAAAGTTCCCATGTTACACTAGGTAGTTGAGTTTAATTTCAGCTTAATCAGGGTGCATACCTAACTGTTAATAGTTTTTGGCACACCCGGTGGGATAGTTTGGACTTAGAACAATCATACAATATTCTTTTATTTTTTGGTATTGATATGTTTATCAACAATTTTCAAGATTTTTGAAGCATTTTCAACATATATGGCAACTCTAATACTTGGTTTTGAGGAAATCAGTATATATACATCATATGAGAGGAGTGCAAACAAGAGGAAGTTCAACTCCTTTTGAATATTTGTAACTATCTCCACCTAAGAGAAGGGGAAGGAAAATACAAAGGAACCATGTTTCTTCAACAAGGATACATTCTACCTCACCTTCTAGAAGAACTTCTTCTCACAATCCAATAAATTAGTCATTGTTGGATCCTATGTCTCTACTTAGGAATCAGTTCTTTGTCTCTTTCAATTAGGGAAGCCCCTTGAACATGGCACAACATGATGATATTCCTATGGCTACCCTCAAGAGTCTTCCATTCTTCAATGGAGAAGACCAAATTACTCTGACTCAACACATAAAGGATGTGGCTACACTTTTTGTAGTCCATCACATCACTGAAGAGAATGTAGTAGTGAGATTGGTGGTAGCTTCACTAAAGGACAAGGCTTTATAATGGTTTAGAGTTTTTGTTGTGAACTCAATCAACACATGGGATCGGC
The DNA here is from genome assembly GCA_027924645.1 of Cunninghamia lanceolata. Classification (NCBI taxonomy): domain Eukaryota; kingdom Viridiplantae; phylum Streptophyta; class Pinopsida; order Cupressales; family Cupressaceae; genus Cunninghamia; species Cunninghamia lanceolata. Next base: position 4,172,572 of record BSBN01000278.1, read on the forward strand.
TGGGTGCTGATTTATGTAGGTAGTTTGAAGACAAGTCAGATCATTTTTCACTGGTAAAGAAACTAACTACCATTAAGAGGGCTCCTTATGAACACATGATAGACTTCAACTTTCATTTTCAAAGAACATGGGATAGAATTCCTCAAATTGTAAGGCCCTCTATTGAGCATGCTTTTTTATATTTCTTGAGAGCTCTTAATAGTGATATTTCTATTATGATACAATCCATAAGTGGGAAGACACTCCCCAATGCTTATGACATCACTATAAGAGCAGAAAACAATGGCATACAAGAAAGCAAGACAACACCTAGATTCCCAATGCCTATATTCCCTTATTTGCAGCCACCAATGCCCTTACAAATACCTCATATACCTGTTGTACCTACCATACCAACATTGAGTTATCAAGCCCCCACTTAGGAATAAATTATCCCAACTCAACCCTATTGATTGTTAGGAACATTAAGAGGTGGGGTGAATTAGTCTAAATCTTTTCTTCAACTTTTACTTTTAACCATTTCAAAAGAATAATCAAATAGAAGAAAAATATACAACTGAACAACATCCACAAAAGCATGATACATAACACCAAGATTTTACGTGGAAAACACAAAAAGGGAAAAACCACGGAGAGGATTAGATCTCAAATATATATTGCAATCTTTACAAAAATGATGTTCAAGCTTGGTCACTCCATGGGCTTAGAACATGCTAGCTCATAGCCATGGTGCACAACTAAGTTTAGCAGGCTCACTATCTCAACCCTAAACCACTTATACTTCCACACCACTCAACCGAATTTCATTGCCTTTATATATCCGCATCATGATTTACTCCATAATCAGATCAGCATCCAAGAAGTGAAACGTTTACATAGAAAAATGTACCTTGTCACTCAATCCAATGCACTATAAGTCGGCGGACCCAAATCTTCTCAGAAGCATGTTCATATAGGTTGGATTTAATCATTCAACTACTTACATAGATCCTTCAAACATTTACTCTTCTCCGCACAATGATTTATATACTTGTCAGCCTGTTCCTCAAGAACTTGCTTAATAACTTCATCTGCTGACTTACAACTTCTACTGATGATCACAAAACACTTCCAAAATCATGTCAGGAACTCTTTACACATTCCCAATCTTACCCTCAGAACTGTAGGGCATGATATCATATTGCAGAGAAATGAGGACCATGAGAACTCAAACTCTATCTATCAAGATCTATCAAACACTATACTGATACTTAACATCCTTTAGATATCCTTCTGGTGAACTTCAGATCTCCTAACTCTGGAATAAGACAATTCATATAAGTGTTTACAACACCTCAAAACTGCATAATGAAATACTTGTTTGTGGAGGAATGCGGACCATTGCACTAGACCCTATTCACTGTTCCTACTGTACCTTTGCTTACCTGGACTTAGACATTTCTTCAAGATGACTTCTGAAGAGGATCAAGACTTAATCTCTGAGGCATAACACTATTAAACACCAACTGACATCATATCTAAACCGCATTACCAATCATTATCTACGGAGGCGTACTATCCTCTACTCTACATACTTCCCATACTTAGCCATTTTTTATCAACCGGACCTGGAATCTCATATGTTCTTCTAGAGATATCTCTTCCTGTCATGGTGATAGGATGTCTGAGCCTTGTTTCCATCAATGATAACATACAGATCCATATCAAAGCAGTGTCTCTTGCCAACAATCTCCCCCTTTGGCATTGATGGAAACACTCAGTGAAAAGTGCCTGACTGCTCCTCTTTACTATATACACTATACTTTGTTGCTCCCCCTGAGATGATTATCCACTTTTCACTAATCTACTTCTCCCCCTTTGACATCAATGGCAAAGGGTGTGATCCAGACTTCAAAAAATTGTCAAACTTTCAAAATTGATGTATTCAGCCGCATATTTACAAGTGCAATCTACCTCTTTGTGTAGACACCCTAAAATGACCATGTCTTTGAATCATTTGCATTTCATCTAATCTATACATCACCTGCATTTCAACATTAATTAAATAATCTAATTATTTAATTAATTTCATCAAATTCTTCCAAAACTTCAAAATTCAACATTAATTAAATAAATCCCTTTTATTTAATTAATTTCAACAAAATCAACCTTATTCCTCCATTAATTAAATATAATTATTATTTAATTAAATCATTATCCTCTTTCAAATTTCAAGTCTCCATTAATTAAATAATTTATATTATTTAATTAAATCATTATCCTCTTTCAAATTTCAAATCTCCATTAAATAATTTATATTATTTAATTAAATCATTATCCTCTTTCCAAATCTCAAGTCTCCATTAATTAAGTAAATCCCATTATTTAATTAATTCATTACAAATTCCCTCTTATCTACAATTAAATAATTCTTAATTATTTAATTAAATCAAAATCATTCTTCCAAATTTAAATAAATCAAATCAAATTTATTTAAATTCTCCCAATCTTCAAAAATAAAATAAATCAAATATTTTATTTATTCTTCCAAATCATGCACAACAATTAAATAAATCTATTTATTTAATTTGCTTTCTTATCTACAAATATCTTTCAAATCTTCTAAAAATAAGTCTTCTTCTCCATGCACACACAATTAAATAATTTATTATTTAATTTCTTTCAAATCATGCAAAAGCAAATCTAAAGTTGAGTTATCTATTCACTCAACCTTGTTTTTATCAATTTCTCTTAAATTAGAAAAAAAATTTCTAATTTATAAAAAGCATGTCTTATCTTTAGAAAAGAAAGTGTTTAACTCAAATAAAACAGCTTTTGTGTGACACTTGTATTCTTCTTATTCGTTGCACATTCCTCAACTGTTCTCCTCCATTGATTCTTCTGAATTATCTGGACCGTTGATCGATCTTTGTTGAAACCTATATAAACTCCCCTCATCTCGTTCACAATTCTCTCATCTCCTTCACAATTCTCTCTTTGATCTTTTATTCTCAGGCATACTTAATAGTGTTTTGAGCATACATCACATTGATTGAGCAACTTCACGATCTTTTGACATTGATCTTTGAACACACTACTTGCTTGTTGCAACCATGGTTTTACAATACTATTGAGCAATCTACAATCATCCAAAGGGAACAATACAAATCTCGGTAAAAACTTTCATGTTTTATTGATTTATTAGTAATGGCTTTTATTTAGATCGGTTCTATTTATGTTATTGGTTTTTGATTTCTTTAAGTTTATCATAGTCAATTTTCCTCATACACATTCTGGCATGCCCGGTGGGACCCTCTTCTATTCAACCTTGCCTATCTCCAACAAATCTTCTAGTTGAGCGTCAACACAATTCTTCTGCGCTCATCCCTAATCAACCATGGCAAATCACTTCTACCTATGTCCCTCCTCCACTACGTTTATCAGCGCTAAATTTCTTTCACACGTTGCCTAGCCACCCTCAATATTCCCAACATCAAGTTTCCTAAAGCTATGTGTCACCATTGCAACCTAATCCAATTCACTTTAGCTTTCCTCCACCTAATTCTTTTCTCCAACCATCACAAAGCCAACATTCTTACCTAGTGCCACCTCCACCTCTTCCAAATCAAAACATCCAATCCCAAACCAATCTGAATCCAACATACAACACGTATGACCCCAACCAATCTTACGACCCTTATAATACCAATGCTCATGGTTCACATTACAATCTACCATATGGGTAGTAACAACCACTTTTAGGACAAAAGGAGATGTTTCCAACCCCTCCCACAGTAATGGAGCTAAAGATCACGGAAGTTCAACAACAGCTATCTGATCTTACATTTGGCCACACCAAGAAGACCTCTTTAGAAGAAGTGTGTCCTTATCCTTTTGATCGGTCATTACCTGTGATCCCTTTTCCTCAAAATTTTACTATTCCTAAGTTTGATAAATGCAAAGGAAAAGGGGACCCCAAAGACCATCTTAGGGAATTCTATCTTGCTTGCTTCAAGGTTTCACATAACGACACATACCTTATGCGTCTCTTTCCTTGTAGTCTTGGAGGTCAAGCAATAGATTGGTTCTCACACTTGCCTACGGGTATCAAATCTTTTAACGAGCTAGCAGAGAAGTTTGCCACCCATTTCTCCTACAATGCAGAGCATGAGATCTCTATGACTGATCTATGCAATAATAAACAGAAAAATGGTGAAACTTTCATTTCTTTCCTCCAACGATGGAGACAAATGGCTAGCAAATTCCCTTTCAAGATTCTTAAGAAACAACTTGTTAGCATATTTGTGCAGAACCTCGACCAAGAGTTAGGTTTCCATTTGCAAATTCTTAGTGCTACAACCTTCGACGAAATCACATACAAGGGAATCAACATTGAAAAGGCCCTCATTGCTAAGGGTGTGGTCAAAATCTTCAAAGGAACAAAAGACAATGCTCCTCATCAACAATCAAGCGATAAACCCAAATATTGGAACAAAAACAAAAACGTGGTCAATGATGGTGTTGTTGATTCTAAACATGTCCAAACTTTGCAAACGCCACTGCAGCTTTCCAAACCAAGTCAAGCTCCACCTCAACAATAGCAACAACAAAGGCAACCTAATCAAAACCAACATCAACGACAACAAGAGTGGCCTCAACAAGATTACCCTCCGTGGCGTCAATTCACTCCCTTGGGAGAGCCCATAGAATCTATCCTACAAAAGATCTTACACAAAGGCCTCATCACCTTACCCGATGCTCCCTCATATGGTGAACCTATTTACAAAACTGCGCGGTACAGAGAAAATGAATACTATGAATTCCATAGGAGCAAAGGGCATATAACTTCATCATGCATGAAACTCAAGCACCTAATCCAAAATCTCATCGAAGGCAATCAAATATCTCTACAAGAAGATCCACCAGCTTAGCACACGAACAAAGATCTCGACATGTATAAGGAACCATTCCCTCATCATGGTCCACCTCCTCCTCAGGATAGAAGTAAAGGTATCAATCATGCTTCCACTTCCTTTGATTCCATTGTAGGTCATTTTGAAGAGAGTCGAGTGTCTACCCTCACAATCAAAGGCAAATCTACGGATTGCACTGTTACAACTCGCCATGGTCGTGTCACCATTCATGGTCCTACACCTAGTCTTCTAGCTCAATCTGATTATAATCTTGTTGAACATTTAGGGAAAATGCCAGCACAGATCTCTATTTTGGACCTTTTATGGTCATCACCTACACATAGAGTAGTGCTAGAAAAAGCCCTCCAAGAGTCTTCGGTTCCTAACAACATAGCGGTCACAGATTTCCAAGATATAGTAGGTAACATTGCTTCACCCTACAATGTGGTCTTCTCTGAGAAAGATCTCCCATCCCATGATCCTTGTCACAATGATTCCCTTCATATTGAGGTTCTCATCCATAAACGCAAAATCAAACGCATACTCATAGATGGTGGTGCTGGTCTCAACATCTGTTCTTTAAAGTTACTTAAGCAATTGGGATACTCTAAGGATCATGTCAACACTGATCAAAGTATTACAATCAAGGGATATGATGATGTTGAACGCCATTCAGAAGGTATTATCCACTTGCCTATACAACTGGGCCCCATTATGTTAGAAACCAGGTGCCAAGTCCTTGACATTGAGCTGCCTTACACCATTATCCTAGGCCGCCCATGGATCCATGCAATGAAATTATTCCCTCCACGTACCACCAGTCCCTCAAATTCCCATTCAATGGTATGGAGATCACTATCCCAGGAGACCCCAATCCTTTTGAATTTTTTTGTGTCTTGCAAGGCAGTTATAAGAATTGCAACCAAGTGCCTAATAATGCAAAAGCCCTTGAATCCCCACTATATGTTGATCTTGCAACTCTGACTCAAGCCTCTACAAGCGAACCTAATCCTATTCTTGAAATCAAAGCTCACATCTGTGATAAAGGCTTTGGCACTTATGATATCTCAAAATCTTGTTGTGTATGGTAGATGCCTTTATCTGCTAAATCTTACGGCCAACCGCCCATTGCCAAAGTAGCTAAAAAAGCAACTATTCGTCCCCCAGCATTTCTAACCCAATTCCAACAGGGAAAGTTATTGGAAGAGGAAACTATTGAGGACATTTCTTCTTGGCTCTATAAGGAGAAAGAACCAGTCACAATACCAGTCAAGCAATATGGCAATGGCTTAAGGATAGTAAAAAACATGGGCTATAAAGGCAAGGGTGGCCTTGGGAAATAGAATCAAGGAACTATGGAGCCCATCATTGTGATGAAGAAGCTAGACAAGAAGGGATTAGGATTTGGTAAGAAGGTATCGGGTGCCTTAGACATCGAGTATATCCTCGACGAGGTAGCTAACACTTTTCCCACCGATTTGACGTCTACTGAAGATATCATCGATGACTCTTCCCTCCATATGACCAACCTATTTGTAGAATCCTCCATTTTTACGCTATCCTCCATATCCTTAACCTCCACCACAAACACCCAGAATGTAACACTTGTCTATCCTGAACTTATCAATTGGAACCAACAAGGGTCCCCCGTTATAGATGTATTTTAGAATGACGAAGCTTTAGCTGAGTTCATGGGACTTCGGGAAGGTATCCCCCTTAGCAATCACAAAGTAGGTTTTGTAATGGAACTAGAGCCAATAGCTTATTTTAGTGAGAATACCAAATCCTCCAGTCATAAAAGTAAAAATAAAGAAAGATCTCTAGGTAAAAACCACACTGTGGCACCTCCCGATCACAAAATAGTAAAAATAAAGGACGTATCCAAAGGTGAAACCCCAATTGTGGCACCTAAGGATGGAGGATTTGACCTTCCCCTACCATCTAAGTATTAAGAGAAGTCATCTCTCCTAGTAGAAGATTCTACAGAGATAAACCTTGGCACAGAGCAAAATCCAAAGACCACATTCCTAGTAGCATCATTATCAGAAATAGAGCACAGGAATCTTAACACATTCTTCTTACAGAGAACCATCAACTTTGCATGGACCTATGCTGATATACTAGGGTTAGACCCTAAGCTAGTAGTTCACTATCTCACAGTTGATCTAAAAGTTAAACTGGTCAAGCAAAGGTTGATGAAGATGCACCCACAGATAGCTCTCTTGGTAAAAGTGGAAATACAGAAGTTGTTACATGCAATGTTCATATGACCTATTGACTATTTAGACTGGGTATCAAACATTGTACCTATGTCTAATCCCAATGGGTGCATCCGCATGTGCAATGATTTTAGAGATCTTAATAAAGCATGTCCCAAAGATGACTTTCCACTACCGAACATTGATATTATAGTAGACTTGATTGCAGGTCATGAGATGCTTTCTCTCATGGATGGATTCTCTAGCTAGAATCAGATAAGGATAGCAGAAGGAGATCAACATAAAACAACTTTTACTTGTCCTTGGGGTAACTATTGTTGGTGTGTCATGCTGTTTGGTCTAAAGAATGCAGTAGCAACCTATTAGAGAGCAATGACAGTGATATTCCATGACCTCTTTCATCATATCATGGAGGACTATGTTGATGACATACTAGCTAAATCTTCTAGGGCAGATCACATACAAGTTCTAGGACAGATCTTTGATAGGCTCGAGAAGTACCAAGTAAGACTCAATCCAAAGAAGTGTGTCTTCGGTGTAACATTAGGAAAGCTATTGGGATACATTGTATCTCATAGAGGTATCAAAGTAGACCCCACAAAAGTCAAGGCTATAGTGGAGATGCCTCCACCAAAGAACCTCAAAGCATTAAGGAGCCTTTAGGGAAGGTTGCAATCCATCAGGCGTTTCATCTCACAGCTAGCAGATACATGTCAACCATTTCAACACTTACTCTGCAAGGATGTCTCATTTTGATGGGACGACAAGTGTCAAGCAGCATTTGCTTAGCTCAAAGAGTATCTAGCTACACCTCCTGTATTGGTTCCACCAGTTGCTGATAAACCTTTGATATTATACATCTCTACTACAACTTCGGCCCTAGGGGCCTTGTTAGCACAACATGATGAAACAAGAAAAGAGCATGCAATTTATTATATCAGTAGAACCTTGGTGGGATATGAGCTCAATTATTCACCAATGGAAAGGGCTTGTTTTGCAGTAGTGTTAGCTTCCCAAAAGTTATGGTATTACATGTTGAACCAACACACAAATCTTACAGCCAAAATTGATCCTTTGAAATACCTACTAGTAAAAGCAGCTCTTACAGGCAGACTAGCTAAATGGGTCATGATCTTTAGTGAGTTCGACATTGAGTATGTGGATCGCAAAGCAATCAAAGGACAAGCACTAGCAGATCAACCAGTAGAAGCACCCATGACAGATACACACCCTATGGTAGCAGACTTTCCAGATGAGAATCTATTCTTGCTGTCTAATTCAATAATGTGGAAGTTGTACTTTGATGGTTCCTACACACAGCATGGATCAGGGGCCAGCATCTTATTCATCACACCTCAAAATGACTATATTCCAAAGTCATATCGACTTGCATCCACCAACAACATCGTCGAGTATGAAGCACTCCTCATAGGTCTCAATACAACAGTTCAATGGGACATCACAGAAGTACAAGTATATGGAGACTCACAACTAGTCATTCGCTAACTCACAGATGAGTACCAAACAAAGGATGAAAAGTTGGTCCCCTACAAGCAACTAGTGGATGCATATAAAGCACACTTTTCTAGCATTACATTTGAGCAAATTCCTAGAGAACATAACAAAGCCACAAATTCTATGGCTTCTATCAGTTCATTGATTGACATGCCTACTAATACACAGAAATGTGAATTCTTGATCAAGCAATTATTGATACCAGCCGTCGATGTTCTAGTAACTGAAATCATCTATGAACTTGTTGGTCCCAATTCCCCATGGTATGAAGATATCTATGAATACCTTAAGCACAATACCTTTCCCTCTGACCTATCATCCACCCAACACAAAACCTTTATCCATCGATCCTCCCATTACATCATTCTGGGTGATACACTATATCGTCAGAGTCTCGATGGTATCCTCTTACGATGTCTGAACATGGAAGAAGCTGAAGCTACCTTACGAGACATACATGAAGGTGTCTGTGGCGCACATTCTACTGGTCCTAATCTTGCTAAGAAGATACTGAGAATAGGTTACTACTGGCCTACAATAGAGCAAGATGCTACACAGTTTGCTAAGAAGTGTCTACAATGCCTGCAACATAGAGATTTGATTCATGCACCAGCTCACAAACTATAACCTGTGACTACTCCATGGACTTTTTCTCAATGGGGTCTCGAACTCGTAGGACAAATCCACCCTTCCTCATCTAATGGACATAAGTTCATCATTACTACCACTGAGTATTTCATGAAGTGGGTAGAAGCCATTCCCATGACCTATATCACTGGTAAGCAAATAGCCAAGTTTATCCTTAACTACCTCATATGTCGGTATGGTATTCCCTAAGCCATTGTCACTGATAATGGGAGACCATTCAAGAATCAAGATGTTTGTGTCTTGTGCACATAATACAATATCCAACATCATTTTTCAACTCCCTACTATCCACAGAGTAATGGCCAAGCTGAGGCTTCCAATAAAACCATTCTCAAGATCCTCAAGAAAATAGTCAATGAAGCTGGTCGTGATTGGCACTTGCAACTCAATCTCGCCCTATGGGCCTACCACACTAGTACCAGAACACCAACTGGTGCCACACCCTATGCCTTGGTCTATGGCTCTGAAGCCATCCTACCTATAGAGGTTGAGATCCCATCCCTCAGAGTATCCATGCAGGACTTGATCGACAGAGAGGATTATCGCACTTCCAGATTAGCTAAGCTTGAACTATTAGATGAGAGGTGCCTTGCCGCACTTAATCATCTCCATGTCTATCAAAACTGCCTCCAATGTAATTACAACAAAAAGATCAAGGAAAGACGGTTTCAAGTTGGTGATCTTGTACTCAAAGAGAATCAGAGAAATCAAGCAGATTGAGAAAAGAAGGGCAAGTTTGAGCCTAATTGTTTAGGCCCCTTTATTGTCACAACAACATACGGATCAGGAGCTTATACTTTAGCTACACCTGACGGCATTCCTCTAGATGAGCCACTTAATAGTGTTTATCTCAAGAAGTTCTATGCCTGATCCTTAGAGTATTCCAAAAAAAAAAGAAACAAAACAAAAAAAAATCTGTCCTATGGCGAAAACCTGGCAAACAGGCGCCTTGGATAAGTACCATAGTGAAAACCTAGCAAACAGACACTATGTGTAGAGGCAGCATCCATCATCTATCGAGTCCTGTCCACTCCATGTCCAGTGCACAAAGCACGCCTTTCATCCATACATCCATAATAAAATCATTGACCTTGTTTGCATTTCCATCTCCCTATCTAGTATAGCTTGGAAATTTGTCAATGTCCCTCGTCATCATCCCACATCTTGATCTATGTCAAAAGTTTGCACTGTCTAGTCCTAGGTCACAACTTTCTAGGTCTTCTTCATCAGTCATCCATACAAATTCCTCTACTGGAATGGGGGCAACTCTTTCCTTAACTTGGGTCTAGGATTGGTGCCTTGTTTGTGGTTTGCAATGCACTCTTCAATCTTTTCTCTTTTTCGCCGATAGCATCCTTTAATGGACACATCGCTCCTACGATAAGACTGTTATCTTCTCAACACTTTTCCTACATCATCACACAACCAGAACTACATATTATCATCATTTCAATCTTAAGGTACCTTGATTCCATGGATATGGGTATGTAGGCAGTCTGGAATATGAAGTAAGTATCCAGTACTCAGGTACATAAGATCCCCTCCTTTCACCTTGACCCATTCATCACTCTATCTAGAACTACATATTATCTTCTTTCATCTTTCCTCGTAGTGTGCCTTGATCCTATGGATATAGGGTATGTAGGCAGTCTAGAATACAAAGGATGTATCCAGTACTCAGGCACATATGATTCATCATTCTCCACCCACCCGAATCCATTAGCACTGTCACCTTTCTTATCTTCTATTTTTCAAAATCCATTCGCCTCGACTTGACTAACTCAAGTAGTAAGCTAGCACATCCTTTCAAAGCAAAGGTCCTTAACAAACCTGAAGCAAAGCAGCTTCCTTCCAGAGTCATCTACTGTCCTACTATTCTGATTGCCAACATCAGCTAAATCCAGCTTAACCAAAGCACCAAATCAACAAACTTGTCTTCTACATGAGTGTTCCATTGTCGAGACCAACACATGCGTCTCCTGCGACATGTGGCATTTCCTGCAGCGAGACGTCTTTTTAGGTAGATAGCACCCTTTAGTGGACATAGATTTCCTACGATAAGGCTGTTATCTTTCCTATCCAATCTATCCTGAGCAACCTCTTTGGCAAAAGAATATGTTGGCTGTATGTTTACTTTGTAAGTCAGTCACTTTGCTTTTTGGTTTATCTTTTGTTTATTTTATCCATTACCTATTGAAGACTACCTTGATTTATCTATAATCTTGGTACATTACGATGCAATACGGATTGGGGGCATAGTCATTGCTTTTGTATGCCGTGTTTGAGGAATGATCTTTAGTATCTTTCTTAGCATTATATTTATCTTGTGTGTGTTACAACCTAGCATCTTACATATTAGTAATTCTTCTTGCATTTACATGTATTGAAGTTTATTTTATGTTCAAGACTATGGCTTATGCACATGTTCCAACAAGGTCATATTATGTCTAAAGGGATCTAAGTTCAATCCACTTGCTTGCAGAGTCAATGTCCACGCACTCGGATATTACTGCACCTTGGTCTTTTATACCTTGGTGGTGAACTATCCACGTGCTATATCAAAAATAAGGATTGCTCTTTATAAACAAATGTGAAACCATTGCAACAAGCTCATCCATTTTTCCATGGCCTTATATAGTTTTCCAGCAAAGATCAATCAACAGTCTTTCTCTTATGTTCTTTTCTATCTCCACTTTCTTCTATTCAACCTCGCCTATCTCCAACAAATCTTCTAGTCAAGCATCAACACAGTTCTTTTGTCGCTTCCCTATCTTTCCTCTCGAGGGGCCACCCTACACCAACTACACTGGGGCAACTTACACCAGCTACACTGGGGCAACTAGCTACACTGGGGCATAAAAAATTGTATCATGTCTTCAACTATCGATTTCTTTGAAGCAACGTTGTAAACTGCATTGCATCAAAGAGGGGCAAAATGTAGACACCCTAAAATGACCATGTCTTTGAATCACTTGCATTTCATCTAATCTATAGCATCACCTACATTTCAACATTAATTAAATAATCTAATTATTTAATTAATTTCATCAAATTCTTCCAAAACTTCAAAATTCAACATTAATTAAATAAATCCCCTTTATTTAATTAATTTCAACAAAATCAACCTTATTCCTCCATTAATTAAATAATAATTATTATTTAATTAAATCATTATCCTCTTTCAAATTTCAAGTCTCCATTAATTAAATAATTTATATTATTTAATTAAATCATTATCCTCTTTCAAATTTCAAGTCTCCATTAAATAATTTATATTATTTAATTAAATCATTATCTTCTTTCCAAATCTCAAGTCTCTATTAATTAAATAAATCCCATTATTTAATTAATTCATCACAAATTCCCTCTTATCTACAATTAAATAATTCTTAATTGTTTAATTAAATCAAAATCATTCTTCCAAATTTAAATAAATCAAATCAAATTTATTTAAATTCTCCCAATCTTCAAAAATAAAATAAATCAAAAATTTTATTTATTCTTCCAAATCATGCACAACAATTAAATAAATCTATTTATTTAATTTGCTTTCTTATCTACAAATATCTTTCAAATCTTCTAAAAATAAGTCTTCTTCTCCATGCACACACAATTAAATAATTTATTATTTAATTTCTCTCAAATCATGCAAAAGCAAATCTAAAGTTGAGTTATCTATTCACTCAACCTTGTTTTTATCAATTTCTCTTAAATTAGAAAAAAAAACTTTCTAATTTATGAAAAGCATGTCTTATCTTTAGAAAAGAAAGTGTTTAACTTAAATAAAATAGTTTTTGTGTGACACTTGTCTTCTTCTTATTTGTTGCAGGTTCCTCAATTGTTCTCCTCTGTTGATTCTTCTGAATTATCTGGACCGTTGATCGATCTTTGTTGAAACCTATATAAACCCCCCTCATCTCCTTCACAATTCTCTCTTCGATCACTTATTCTCAGGCATACTTAACAACACTTTGAGCATACATCGCATCGATTGAGCAACTTCACGATCTTTTGGCATTGATCTTTGAACACACTACTTGCTTGTTGCAACCATGGTTTTGCAATACGATTGAGCAATCTACATTCATCCAAAGGGAACAATACAAATCTCGGTAAAAACTTTCATGTTTTATTGATTTATTAGTAATGGCTTTTATTTAGATTGGTTATCTTTATGTTATTGGTGTTTGATTTGTTTAAGTTTATCATAGTCAATTTTCCTCATACACACTTTGTATTACATGTATTTGAGAATGTCATTGAATAAGTTCTTGATTTGTGCCTACTCATTTTCCCAACCTTTCTGAGTATTGTCCAAAATTTGAATGTGTCCACTACAGAGAAAGGCTAAAGCTTCTACTGTATTGAGATCAAAAGATGTGCCTGTTTGTACAGCTACCCTAGCCTCTGCACTAAAATTTGGCATTGAGTGTAGTTTGGGGTAGACTAGTCTCCTTAGTTGTCCCATTCTACTTTTATTTGATATTTTTTGATTTAAGAACTCAGTCATATCATTGTGAATACAGATGACTTCTGCTTCCTTATTTCTAACTGATTCTGTTGTTGGATCAAATTTGTTAGAGATGTTCGTCATTCTCTATTCCAGCTCATTGATCTTTTTTTCAATCTCCTGAGTAGCTTTTGGCTAGGATAGGAAAAATTTGTACACATCTCCAACTTCTTTCACAGCTCTTTGAATGTTGGATATTGAATTATCTAATGAAATCTGATCCTTAGCAAGCATTGTCTTTAATTCTTCCAGTCTTTTTCCTTCAAATTCTTGCCTTACTTTTGTTTCTGCAGATTTCTCAAAAGATTCAAACCAATTAGTTATTGAATTTATTAATCCCTTCAAATGACTTGCTGGGGGCATGGATGAATCCCTCTTGTGGGTAGGTAGCAGCTTCTCCAAAATTTTCGATGCTTCATCAATCAGGTTACTATCTTAAGTAAGTGATTTCAATAACTCTTCTTGAGCCTTTGCTTGAACAATTGAAGCCCACTTAAATTTCTGTGTCGGAGACATTGTGTCCAGATTTATTTGGTCTTGTAGTAATTCTGGTTCATCCCAATCTTATTTCTCCTTTTCGAGCACTTCTTTTGCTGAAACAACAGTGTCTCTTGTCACCTTATCTTTACAACATGAGACTTTCTTTTTCTTTTCTCCTTCAATTGCATGGCTTCTATAATGGATGAGATCCTTATTCTTTTTCTGGGACTAGATGCTGATCTCTCCTATTCAAATCTCTTGTCTTTCCTTTTTGGAGTGCTTGTGAACTTGGATCCTTTTGATTTGGTTTCTACCTTACTTAATTGTTCATCTGATGTTCTTTCCAACTGTTTAGGTTCCATCGACATTCTGGAAGATAATTCTGAGAAAGTCCCGAATCTATCTTCTTTGGGATCAGTAAGTTTACTTAGTAGTGTATCAGTTAACTCAGTCAAGACATCTTCTGCAACTTCATAACCTAGTGCAGGGACCCATACAGTTCTTGGTTCCATAGCATCCATAAAGTATTTATCTTTATTTACCATGAATACAATGTCCTTTTCATACTTTATCACCACTTTTTGAGGTATCTGGAACCTTCTTACCATTTTCTTTTGAAAATCTCTAAAATATTTCCACAAGATTTTATTTTGTAGATCTGCATTACCCAAACTTTGTAAATGATTTCTTATTTGAGCAGCTATAGGAATGTGGTCGATCCAAATAACATTTCCTAGACCAGGTAGCTCTTTTAGGAAGTAAAAGAGTAAACATGTAATCAGTGTTCCATATTTGAAGGGATGATTAGTTTCTTTTGCCCTTTTCAAATTCTCCATAAGTTCAGTTCAAAGAAATTCACAAAGATCATAATCGGTGTTATTTCTTATCATGTCATACGCTGTGTATATTGCTGATGCAGACACACAATTTTCTTTGTTGGAGAAGTGTATTTTGTATCCTATAATTATTGATGCAAATCTGACAGTCAGATCCCTGATGTCATTCACTTTAAGGTCGATCTTCTCAAGTTTGGCTCCTATTAGCTGCATTACCACATTGTTCTTCATCTTCTTTATGCCTAGAACCCTTCTGGAGGAGCTCATACCAGTTACTGCTTTAATGGCTTCTTTAGTTATCAAATAAAATTTATCAAGCCATAAAGATTCATCATGAATTCTTCTTAGAACAAGCGTGACCCATGTATCAATCAGAATTGTAGGAAAGTCCAACTAGGTGTCAAATTCATTTTCTCCTAGGACTTTGTAATCATCTTTCAGCACAATGTCTATAGTAGTTAGTTCATCCAAATATATTTTGCCTAACTTCATATGGTCATATTCTTCTAATCTGGTATGAATGTATGCCCTGATATCTTCCATATGCAAGACCCCATGTGGAGTAATTGAGAATGCCCCTGATGGATCATTTTTTGGTAATTTAAAGAATTGTTTCTTAAACTTGGGGTGAGATATTTTTCCTATCTCGATTACATGAGGAGTAACCATTTTTCCAGAACAGTTTAATTTTCATAGTAGGGTTTCATGTTGTAAATACCTCTTTTGCCGAAGTAGGGTTTCCTTGATCTAAAATTCTCTAAACCCTTCAAATCTTGGTTGTTGTAGCTCAAAGTCTATTCTAATCTCTCTAAGTATTTGACAGCTTCGAGTGTAAAGTGATTTGAGATTAAACAAGTTCCATTTTATCCTCCGCATGACGTGACCTAGATGTCATTAAACACTTATTTCCAAAAAGCTATTAAAGATTTTTACTATAGAACACAGTTGTTTAGGATTGCTTGGCTATATGCCACATTGACACTTTTGGTTCCAATTTTTCATCCAAAAGTTGTGTCATATCAGATTTCATCATACGCCTTATTGCCCGATTCTAGCACTCACTTTCTAGCTGGGGGATTTGGATTTTCTGCACTGCTCCCCCTAAGCCAGAGCTCTCAATTTACTTCCCAGAGGAAGTATCTACACTAGATACTGGTGCAGATTGATCCTTGACTTCAATTACTTCTTTTGTGATCGATACCTTGTTCATTTCTTTCTTGGTTTCAACTGGATTAACTTTCTCTTTCCCCTTATCATTTCTTTGCTCTATTTTCCTTTCTTCAGAATAACGATTTCTCTTCACATTCCTACTTCTGCAAAACCTTGCAACATGTCTAAATTTGTTGTAATTGAAACATACCACGTTCTTTTGACTTTGATTCCTTCCATTGATTAAATTTGATTTGCATTGATTAGCCATGTGTCCAAATCTATTGCATGCAAAACATTTCTATTGAAAGATTGATTGTTCCTAAAATTTTGAAGATTAGTTCTTTCCAAACTTCTACATTAGTTTGATTTGTGCCCTATTTTATAGCATGCATTGCACCTAATAGAATTCAGACTTGCTTTACTTTTGCATACAATAGCTTTATGACCAATCCTATTGCAAGTGAAGCATTTTCCTTTGAATGACTATTCATTCCTTCCATTGTTAAAACCTTTTTTGATCTAATTTTTGTTAAAACCTTTTTTGACCTAATTTCTACATTCATTTGCACTATGACAAACTTTCTTGCAATTGAAGCACTGACTAGAGAATGATGGAATCTTTTGATTTGTTCTACTCCTACACTGAGTAGCCCTATGACCAAACTTATTACATGAATTACAATAACCATTGAAAGATGGGTACCTTTGAGCATTTGGTTGTCTGAGTTTCTCAAATCCTAAACCATGTTTGTCTTCAACATTCCTCTAGCAAGCAATCATTTTGTCAAGCTTTGCAGTGCTTACCCTAAATTTTTCTTCAAAACTTCTGGTCGTTTCTATATCTATTTCCAAACTTATAATTTCTTTTTCAAGTTTTTCACAATCTTCTAATTTATTTTTCAAAATCAAGTTTAGATCACCTTCTGCTTTTGTTCTTTCTATAACTTCTACTTCCAAATCATTTAGGGCTTCATTTGATGATAGCAATTGGTCACTTACTTCTTTGTATCTATCTTTGAATTTCTTGACTTGCTCCTTCAGCTTTAAGATGCATTCATCAACTTGCTTCAGATTTTCCTTCAGATCTCTGACCTCTACTTCAGAATTTTCAAGATCCATAAGAGCTTCTTCTAGTTGGTTGTACCTTTCATAATTTCCATACATTCTTGCTTCCATGATCACACTATCCCAGATCTTCCTCAAGATGTTAAACTTATTTCAAGGAACTTGGCTCTGATACCAATTGTTGATTGTTAGGAACACTGAGAGGGGGGGTGAATCAGTGTTCTATAAATCTTTTCTTTAACTTTTACTTTTAACCATTTCAAAAGAATAATCAAACAGAAGCAAAATATACAACTGAACAACATCCAAAAAAGCATGAAACATAACACCAAGATTTTATGTGGAAAACCCAAAAAGGGAAAAACCACAAAGAGGATTAGCTCTCAAATATATATTGCAATCTTTACAAAAATGATGTTTAGGCTTGGTCACTCCATGGGCCTAGAACATGCTGGCTCATATCCATGGTGTACAACTAAGTTTAGCAGGCTCACTACCTCAACCCTAAACCTAGAAAGATTGTAATAAGGGTTGTTAAACCCTACTGGAGGCTCACTGCCTTGATGACAAAAACATGCTTCCACTCAGATCACACATGATAACTAAATACTGCTCAGGCATCTGCTACTATGCCAAGGTGTAGTCATTTAACAACTGTATTCTGAATCCCAAGTCTTCATCACTGCTGATCCTCTAACTCTACTCCACTATTTGCATCTTTACATCACACACTTATAATTCCACACCACTCAACAAAATTCCATCACCTTTATATATCTGCATCATGATTTACTCCATAATTAGGTTGACATCTAAGAAGTGAAATGTGTACATAGAAAAATGTACCTTGTCACTCAATCCAATGTACTATAAGTCACGCAAACCCAAATTTTCTCCCAAGTGTGTTCATATGGGTCAGCTCTAATCATTCAACTACTTACATAGATCCTTCAAACATTTACTCTTCTCCACACAATGATTTTATATACTTGTTGACCTATTCCTCAAGAACATGCTTAACAACTTCATCTACTAACTTGCAACTTCTACTGCTGATCGCAAAACACTTCCAAAATCATGTCAAGGACTCTTTACACATTCCTAATCTTACCCTCAGAACCGTAGGGCATGATATCATCTTACAGAGAAATGCAGACCATCAGAACTTAGACTTTGTCTCTGTCAAGCTCTCTCAAACACTATACTGATACTTAATAGGTTGTAGCTATTCTTCTGGTGAACTTTAGATCTCCTAACTTTGGAATAAGACACTTCATATAAGTGTTTACAACACCTCAAAACCGCATAACAAAATACCTATATGTGGAGGAATGTGGACCACTGCACTAGACTCTGTTCACTGTTCCTGCTATACCTTTGCTTTCCTAGACTTAGACATTTCTTCAAGATGACTTCTAGAGAGGATTAGGACTTAATCTTTGAGACATAACACTATTAAACACCAACTAACATCATACCTAAACTACATTACCAGATCATTATCTGTGGAGGCATACTATCCAGATTACTGTCCTCTACTCTGCATACTTCCCATACTTAGCCATTTTTTGTTAACCAGACCTAGAATCTCATATGTTCTTCCCTAGATATCTCTTCTTGTCATGGTGATAGGATCTTTAAGCCTTGTTTCCATCAATGACAACATACAGATCCATACTGGAGTAGTGTCTCTTGCCAACAAACCCCATGAACTACAAGAGATAAAAGGCCTTCTTCAAACTTTTGGAAATGAGTTGGTGTATCTAAAGAAGCAACAAAAGTCAAAACTACAATCCATATCAAGTTCCTTTTCAAGCTTCACACCAACTCAATCAGCCTAATAGGCTTCCATATCAAGCAAACAATCAAGGCCAAATACAAGCTCTTAATTCTAGACCTTTCCAACACTATAATCCCAAAGTACTTCAAGGGTATTAGTTCTAGTTCAAAACAACTTGGCATAGGACTATGAGTGGTATTTCCCATGCAATCATCTACACAACCAATCTACATGCTCCAATGGAGTAATGAATCAAGCTTTAATGGTGCAAAATGCTCCAAGTTTGTAACCAAACATGACTCATGAAGCACCAATGTAACAAGGAGACCTTCAAAATGAGACAACACTCCTAAATTGGCAAGGTGAGGAGTTTTGTGGGGTGAATCAGACTTATTCCTCTATTGCAACCAACACTAGAGCTAAGAAGAGAGCTATTGAGATCGAACAACTAACTGTTAGGGGGTATAATCAAGCTTCTACAAGCCACCAAGGTGTTTCTAGTCCAATTTCTACACATCATGTGTAGGTGTTGCAAAGAGACAAAGTTGTGACAAGAACGAAACAAGCAAGAGGTCAATCATAATGAATACAAACACAAGGAGATGTTGTTTTGAAGGGACATAAAAAGGTGAGTTCTAGTCCTTTTAATCTTTTAGATCATATGAAGAAGACAAATATAACCATGTCAATGTGGGACTCATTATCCATCGTGGGGAAAAAGATCTCCTTCAAACCACCTTGACAAACTTGAGTGTGTCCAATGAGACTTCAAAAGATTAGCCCAAAGTTGTGCTCACAAACACACCCCAAAACAATGTTGGACAACAAACTAAAGAGGTCAAACCACCCCCTTTCTATGTTTCTTTGGTCATTGAGGATCACTTCATTCATAATTGCATGATTGATTTAGGTGCAAGAAGCTTTGTTATGCCAAAGCAAATAGTAGATAAACTTGGCCTCACCTATGAACCCCTGTCAAAAGGTGTAGTATAGTTAGATGGGACAGCCATCAAAACATTAGGGGTCATCAAAGGGATGAGCTTAACTCTACATCTGCCCAACCTTCTCCATTCCTCAAGATGTATATGTGATAGACCTACCACCTCTTTTTGCCTTGTACTTGTCTAGGGATTTCATTACAAAATTAGGTGGTTATTTATCTTCTAATTGGTCTCACATGTTGTTTAAAACAAGGTATGAAACCAAAGTAACCATCAAATAAAAAATAATAGACAAAGACCATATAGAACTATATCTCCCTAGTGTTGTGAATGCTAATCTAACTATCATGGACCAAGAACAACATGTTGTCTTAGAAAGTAATATGCACATATAAGGTATTCCAGACATCTTAATTGATGAATGGGTAGCTGAAAACCTTGATAGTGATTCATAAAAACCATTAGAGGAGATCAGGTATATGATGCATAAGTAGGATTGTGTGGTTCCTAATCTTATGAAAATGATTTACAATGTTTTAAATAGCAACATAACGAGGTATGATAGATGTACTTTGATGGGTTAAGAAGCAAAAAAGGTTGTTGGTTGGGATGCAATGCTTGTGTCTCCCCAAGGTGAAAGGTATTATTTATCCTTTCATTTTTCCTTCAGCTGCACTAACAAATAGTTGAATATGAAGCCCTCATTCATCTCTTGAAATGGGCAAGGAAAAGAAAGATTGGTTGTTTGCAAGTCTTTGGATAGCGAACTGAGTGTCAATCAAGTAAGAGGTATTCATGTGACTAAAAATGATTTGTTCAAATCTTATAAGCATAAGGTTTTGTACATTGTAAAGGTGGTTGTAAGGCCATCAATTCCTAACAATAATATTCATTGGCAAGTGTTTGACAATGATGAACAAATTATTAATTTTTTGATTGAAGAGGCTGAGTTCTCAGCTAGTAACTAGCAAAAGTTGCAGCAGTATGGAAATCAGATCATACAACTGAAAACAAACAAGTTACCAAGGGGATTAGTCACATTCAAGTCTATTTTTAATTCAGATGACCAAGTACGGAAGGAGAAGAGCAACATGACAGTTAAAGAAGAGCATTATGAGGAGGTTGAAATCATCAAAGGTAAGCTTCTAAGGTTGGGCAAGGTAAGTACAACAAAGGAAAAACATGCTTTTGTTTTCTTATGCCAAGAATATAATGATGTTTTTGCTTGGGAATATGCTGATTTGAAACGTTTTGACCCTAAACTTGCCCAACACACCATTGAATTAGAGCCTAATGTAAAGCTAGTAAGACAAAAACAAAGGCCACTAAATCCCAAACTTGAGCCATTGATGAAAAGGGAGTTAAACAAGTTGATTGAGGGCAACATCATTTTCCCTATCAAGCATACCATCTAGGTCTCCAATCTAGTTCCTGTTAGGAATAAGAATGGAGAGATAAGACTATGTGTTGACTTTAGGGACTTGAATAGAGCCTCATTGAAAGACCACTATCTACTTCCCTCTATGGAACAAATTGTTAGGAAAGGTGTCTCAACCTTGCAACTACAGAATGTTACTATTCTTCGCAGTTTTGGTCTTTTCGAATACCATTTATCTTGAAGAATAGTTTAGAACTTTCTATGTTTCCAAAATAGCTAAAAATTGCAAGACTTACTATTTTTAGTAATTCTACATTTGAGCTTAGATGGACCTAAAATTTTCCCAAAAGGTGTGGAACTACTAAGTAAACATCTTGGGTGAGTTTTGACTCAAGATCATACCAAGATTGCGAGATATTAAAGTTTCTATTATTTGAAACTATTAGAAAACATTTTGAACTTAGTTTTGAGGCACATAGAGGTCCCTAAATGCCATGAAAGTTTTCTTAATTGGAAAAGTAGGTTATAGCTTGATAGATCTCTTCACGAGATTTTTGACGCATCATATGGTTCTTCAATTGGAAACATAGATCAAAAGTTATGGCCTCCGAAAGTTGGACCTCCTATTTTTGGGAAATGTGAAAACATGTTGGACATTTAAAAGAGCTATAAAGGGGAGAGTTATACATGTTGGTGTGTGATTTGGCACATCATAAGGCATTTTTTATTGGAGATAATTTGGATGCCACTTTTGGGTGGTTTTAGCTCATGGTTTTCTAATTACCGTTGACGGTTTACTGTATTGTATCTCATATATATGAGCTTGAGATGGAGGTTGTGTGTAAGAGTCTTATAGATGTTTAGTTACCTCTTGATCTCTAGTTGGATATACTCCTGTGAAAGCTTGCTCTGCAAGTATATTGTAATCGTCTTGATTCTTGAATAATATATTGGGTGGCTTTGGAGTGTGGGGTTTTTTTACCCAAAAGGGTTTTCCCACGTATATCTTGTGTTGTAAGTTTTGTACATTTGCATTTGGATGTTGTTATTACCTTTCTATTAATGTGCATCTTAATCCGTAACTATAAAAGTTAAAATCTGCATAAATCTTTTCTCAGTAGATTAGTGTAGGAAGCATTTCCGCATACCTTGCTTCCTTTTAGTTGGTATCAGAGCTTGATCACCTTTGGTTCTAGTTGTTGGGTATAGGTTTTTTGAGTTGGTCTTCATTTGAGTGGGAGCTTGTGCAGAGGATTTTGAAATCTTTGTTGCAAGAAAGAGATAGTGAGCACATATGGGAGGTTTGAAATAGATAATTTCAATGGAGGCAACTTTGAATTGTGGAAACTCAAGATGGAGGACTTATAGGTGGGTAGAGATCTATGGCTCATAGTATCTAGAACCATGCCATCAGGCATGAAACAAGAAGATTGGGATATGATGGATCGAAAGGCTAAGGGTTTGATAAGACTCTGTTTGGCTGATTCAATGCTCCTAAATATCCATGAAGAGAAGATTGCAAAAGATCTTTAGAAGAAGCTAGGAGATGTTTATTAGGCTAAATCCCTAGTGAACAAGTTATTCATACAAAACAAATTATATTGTTTGAGGATGGAAGATGGAGGATCTATCACTGATCACTTGAATGCATTTAATATGCTTGTTTGCCAGTTGACCTCTCTTGGTGTGAAGATGGAGGAGGAGGATCAATGTATGAAATTACTATAGTTCCTTACCAAATTCATGGGATCACCTTGTTATGGCCATTGGGATTACCACTACCACCTTCAAGATGGATGAAGTGGTTTCTTTGTTGTTGTCTAAAGAGATGCGGAGAAATTCTTTTGAATTGGCTAAGGAGGCTATTGTAGTTTGTGGTAGATCTAAAGAGAAGGAAAAGAAAAAGGATAAGAAGAAGGAAGAAAAAGGAAGATTCAAATCCGATGGGAGATCTAAGTCTCCTAGAAAGTCCAAGGCTCTGTGTTGGAACTACGAAAAACTTGGTCACTTCCGCAAGGAGTACAAGGAGGAGAAAAAGAAAAAGAAGAATAACTATGACTTAGATTCTAACAAGTCCTCTCAGGATGAAGGAGAAGCATTTGTCACTTCCTTGGTAACCCATGCATCTAAGGATGTGTGGCATATTGACTCTGGTGCATCTTTTCACATGACCTTGCATTGGGGTTGGTTTTTGAAGTATGAAGAATACGATGGTGGAAAGGTTTACTTAGGTGATGACTCTCACTTGAAGATTATTGGTCATGGAAGAGTCTTGATTCGATTCCCTAATGGATGAGTTACATGGATCAATGGTGTTCTACATATCCCTAGTTTGGCACGACACCTTCTTTTTGTAAGTAAGTTGAATGATGTGGGTGTGCAGGTTGTTTTCTTGAATGGAGGATGCAAGATGACTAGAGGATCTATGGTGTTGGCTAAGGGTGTCTAGATTGGCACTCTGTTTAGTTTGATGCATGCACAGTTTAGTACAATAGTGCCCTTGTTTCAAAGAAGAGAACTTTAGAGTCTTCATCCTCACCATTGGAACTAGTAGCGAAGAGAACTAATGCATCTACTTCTGATTATTGTGCTTTCTGGGTACTCAAGGTTGCTCATTCTATGGAGGTGAAACTTCCAGCTAAGAAGATAATGTTATGGCACCAAAGGCTTGGTCATATTAGTGAAAATGGTTTGAGGCCCCTGTTGGTGCCTGCATGAGCAGTCAGTTTTCAAGCAATTTTCATGCAGGCACCTTCCCAAAAAATCCAAAAAGTTCTAAGTCTTTGGGCCTCCTCAGCATGTTTTAACATCAGCATCATATTTTCTTGGGAGGAGGTCATCATCATCATATTTCTAGTCATCACCCTGATGTTGCTTACGAGGGTCATCATATTTTCTGTTAGCATGATCTTTCGCTGGATATTCTAACATCGGGTGATCTTACTTAAGATCATCCTGATGATGTTGCTGCAAAGTCCTAAGTATGATCCGATCTTCATCGGGGTCATCATATTTGAACATCGGGTGATCTTAGTCAAGATCATCCTGATGTTGTTTTATCACTTCATGTTCGTTGTTTTATCACCCTGATGATGCTGACGTCATTCTTATGTCAGGGTGATATCTATTTCTCTGCCTATCTGCATCATGATATTTCCGAAGGAGGGGGTGATATTTTCATATTTGAATATCACCCAGATGTATGTTTGTTCCAGCATCATGATGATGCTGATATCAGGGAGATATCCGCCTGTCAACTTCATGCATTATCCAGTGGGGGGTGATCATTTCAAATATCTGTCATATTCATATATCACCCCGATCTTATAGTGGAGCTACAGTGCAGCATGATATTTGTGCATCAGGATGATATTTCCAAATATCCGGTTATCTTCCGAATATCATCCTCATGTCGATATGATGATGACGTCATCAAGGTCCGGGGGGGTCATATTTCTAACACTGATCATCTTGTGGAGATCCCCTGATATTTGCGAATATGACGATGACGTCATCCTGATATGAGGAGGTGCGCAGTAGGCAGATATGCTGATGACATCAGCAGGATATGACGGTGACGTCATTAGGATGTTCATCGGCCAGACATTTGGTATCGGCAAAGCAGGAGGATCTTCCTCCGATGGATCAGGTTGTGTCGATGAAGGCATTTATCATGCAAGTTATATTGCGATATGATGCTGACGTCAGGGTGATATTTCAAGCAACAGGATATCATGCTGCTGGAGGATGATGATGATGAAAGTCTTATACTAGTGTCGTCAGGAGCAAAAGCACCAACATCATATATGCTCGTGACCTAGTATATAAAGTGTTAAAGAGGTCACCGCGGGGTGCATGTGGGATAATTGATATCCTGCATATTTTGAAATATCATGACGATGTATCTTGGCGGGAAACGGTTGCGACGCATAGTATTCTGCATTTCCCAAGGCCGCGAGTTGGTGCGCCATTAATGGTGATTGTTGCAGAGGTATGGGCGATGGTGTGGACGGATCCAGTACCCCACTGAAGATGTGGATCCCTAGGCGGCGGCGCAAGGCTCGAGTTTTCTTCCTGTCTCCTCTCCCACCTGCTGTATTGAATGTTTGAGCGCCAATCTGATGATACTGTGTATCTGGCGGGTTTTTTCTAGTCAACTATGTAATTAAGGCTGAGCACCTCCTTGCTGTATATAGCAGGTTGTGTTGCTCATTTGAAGGTTGTTGAAAACTGGACATTTTGGCTCTGTAATAAGATACAACTGGTTTTGGTTGCTCTGTGCAGCAAAACTTGTGAGTTTATGTATCCCCTGTTGTACGATTTGGTATGAATCCACTGATTTCATGGTTAATCTTATATGAATAATGCTGTGTTTGCATGTGTTATGCTGATTCTGTCTCCAGTTTTGCATGTATCTTTCTTACTGCAATAGGGATGCCATAAGTATAGAGAGCTTAACACTCTTTATTGGGAGATATCTGTAAGGCAGATATCATGTGTATCCCCCTGAAATCCAGTTTTAGCTATTCATGCTGATCATTCACAGGTGTATGTCTACCGACTCCAAGCCCTGGATAGGCACCAATCTAGCTCTGTGTTGAGGTTATACACCATGTCCAGCTTTGCATCCAAAATCCATTTCAAACCATCTCACACTTCCACCTGTTAGTTGTAGGAGTAGGATTATGAACCCCCTGCATGCTCTCATCCCTAACCAGACATCATGTCCAAGAATGTTGCCAACCTTGTGATCTATCATACAGATCTTGGTCCATACATGAGAGTATTCTGCCTGTTGTTGTCAAGTTAGATCTTTCTATCTTTGAGCTAGTCAAGGTTACATCTTGAGTTATAGGGATACCCCCCTTGGTGCGGCAGAACCAGAAGTGAAGGGGAGGCAGCTCACGCAACCTCCTGTATTTAGTTGGCTGAATCTACCTATGCATTAGAAGTGGCAAACCCTAATGCTGATTCAGAAGAAAAACCAACCCCCAAAAAATAAAAATCTTGTTGAGGGTATGAATGATTGTAACCTTGAGTTTGATTTCTACGAACATTGCATTTATGGAAAATAAAACCATGTTCAGTTTTATACTAGTTCTCACAAATCTTCTAAGGTGTTCAACTTGATTCATTCTAATGTGTTTGGTCTTGTTAATGTTCCTTTAATTTTAAAATATGTTTACTTTGTTTCATTCATTGATGACTATAGTAGAAGGACATGGGTGTATTTCCTTAGAAGTAAATTTGAAGTTGATGCAATAAAGGTAGGAGGGTCCAATGAAGGATTGTCCATCCTTATAGCCTTAAACAATCAACACCATGATCATAATATATTTGTAATGCAATCTTATAGCTAATCAACAGAAAGATAAAAGATATTCATAAACACATGACACAAGATATATCTTGGGAAAACCCTAAAAGGGAAAAACCCAACCTTCAAAGCTAATTCTTCTTTATATTATGATCTCAAAATAGATTAAATATGACAGTAGGACTTTACAGATACTAGGCCGTAGCCTAGAGTTACAAAATATTTATATAATAACATTCTTTCTTGATTTCTTTCTTCTACATCTCAATTCTCTACTCTGCACCTTCTCTTCTTCTCTGCTTTGATCCCTGCTTTAGTTCTGCTACTTCTTCAGATCCAAACAACTCCTCTTCTTGCTTCTTATCATCATGCTATTGATCACTACCTAGAAACAATCCTTTACCTATCATTTATATCCTTTTCAGGTCTTCATAACATTATCAAGTCAACCTAATTGCAACGGCTAGTATGTAACATGTAGACATAGATAGGTCAGACCTAAACATAGGGTATTGCTCGATAGGTGAATGGAACTTTGTGCGGATCTTCATGAAGGTTGGCCAAGTCCTAAACTTCATTGAATGATGTTCCTTTTTGCTCCATACATCATAGAATTGCTCCACAAGCCAATTAGACTTCACTGAACACTGTCGACTACTATGTGAAAACAGGTAAAAATAGGTAATCTTCTGGTAGCGATATCTCTTAGGAATCAAGCCCAAATGATCTAAATTTTGGATATGATGTAAATGATGATGTCTAGAAACTAAATCCATCTTTGCAAGCTTAGATGTGATAATGTAGTAAAATGTGGTATTCTCCAATGTCACTCTCTCTGACACTCTGCAATTTATCATTAATTGTCTCAGTTGCTTGAATGACTTCTAGATGCTCCTGCATCAGAAGTCTTTAATAGATTCAAAGATTTCAAAGATCTTGTAGAGAATTAAAAGGATATAAAGATTAAGTATTTGGGAACTGGCAACAATGGTGAGTTTTTTTCAGCATTTTCGACAAGTTCTGTAAAGAACAAGGGATTGAGAGGCACAAGACAACTCTGTATACCCCTCAACAAAATAGAGTTGCAAAGAGGATGAATAGAACATTGTGGAGAGGGAAAGGAGTATGCTAAGTGGAGATAGCCTTGAACAAAATTTCAAAGTTGAAGCTGTTGTTACCGCTTGTTACCTGGTTAATAGGTCTCCTACATCAGTGCTTGTTAATAAGATACCTATGGAGGTTTGGTCTAGTAAAAAACCTTCATTGAGACACATTTGACTATTTGGTTGTGAGGAATATGCACATATGCCTAAGGAGAAGAGGTCTAAGTTGGAGAACAAGGTTGTGAAGTGTATCTTCATTAGTTATGGCATCGGTGTGAAAGGGTACAAGCTTTGGGATATAGTGGCCAAGAGAGTTATGTATAGTAGAAGTGTGATCTTTAGAGAGCTCAATCCTTCTATTGTTCTATAGCCAAAGAAATAAAAAGAGAAAGAGGATGTGGCTCAGCTTCCTTCCACCTCTGAGAAAGTTAAACCAAAGATATCTATTGGACCTGATGATGAGGAGAGCTCTAGTATCTCTAAAAGTTTGGAAGAGGATGAAGAAACTCGACCTTAACCTTTGAGGAGGTCCACACAGCTAAGGTGACAACTTGATAGATTTGGTTATTCATTGCATGATTCTAGTTGCATTTTTTCTTTGATTTCTAACACTGATGAGCCTAGGACTGTAAGGGAGGCTATGGTTATGAGTGATGTAGATTCATGGAAAGAGGCCATGGAAGAAGAGATGGCTTCCTTGAAGAAATATAATACTTGGGATCTGGTGCCCCTACCTGATGGACGTAAACCTGTTGGATGCAAATGAGTGTTCAAGAAGAAGTTTGGTTCAGATGGCAATGTTGATAAACTTAAGGCAAGGATGGTTGTAAAGGATTATTCCTAGGTTGAGGGAATAGATTATAGTGAGGTTTTCTCTCTTGTTACAAAGATGACATCTATCAGATTTTTGTTATCACTTACTATAGCATATGATTTAGAAGTTGAAAAGATGGATGTGAAGACAACTTTCCTTCATGGTGACAGAAATCTATATGTCATAGCCAGAGCACTATGTGGTAAAA
The DNA here is from genome assembly GCA_027924645.1 of Cunninghamia lanceolata. Classification (NCBI taxonomy): domain Eukaryota; kingdom Viridiplantae; phylum Streptophyta; class Pinopsida; order Cupressales; family Cupressaceae; genus Cunninghamia; species Cunninghamia lanceolata. The sequence goes on from BSBN01000278.1 coordinate 4,201,430, forward strand.
GGTAAAGAAAATTTATTTTGCAAGTTGAAAAAGTCTCTGTATGGTTTGAAGCAATCTCCTACGATGTGGTACCAGAAAATTGATGCCTTTGTGTTGCGTTTGGGATTTTTGAGATTGAAATCAGATAATTGTGTTTACTTTAAAATGGATAATGATCACATTCTCATTATTAGATTATATGTTGATGATATGTTGTTCATTTGGAATGGTAAAAGTTTGATTTCTGATTTGAAGTCTCAGTTGTCAGCACAGTTTGAGATGAAAGATCTAGGGGTAGCCATGTACATTCTTGGAATCAAAATTAGAAGAGATAGAGATAATAGAAAAGTTTGGTTAGGCTAGAGTAAGTATGTGAACACCATGTTGGAGAGATTCAGCATGGTATCTTGTAGACCATTGACAGTTCATGTTATGATGGGGACAAAGTTATCTATTGTAGATTGTCTGATGTCTCCTTTAGAGATGGATGTTATGAGTAGAGTTCCTTATGCTAGTGCAGTTGGAAGCTTGATGTATGCATGGTCTGTACAAGACTAGACATTGCCCAAGCAGTGGGAGTCCTTAGTCTGTTTATGGCTAATCTTGGACAGGTACATTAGGATGCACTAAAGAGGGTGTGTATTCCTTATGTTATCATGCTTATCCTACATTACCACGGCATTAACTTTGTATTCGAGGATTTGTGGATTCAGATTGGGAAGGTGACATTGACAACAAGAGATTCACCAGTGCTTATGTGTTCACTATGTTTGGTGGTGCTATTAGTTGGATGAGTAAGTGGAAACCTATGGTCTCTTTGTATACTACTAAAGTTGAGTACATGGCAGCAACTTATGCTTGTAAATAAGCTATTTGGCTTAAGAGATTATGTTCTAATGTTGGGTTTGATGCAGGGAAGATTACTATTTGTTGTGATAGTCAGAGTCCCATATGTTTGGCAAAGAATCCTACTTTCCATGTGAGGACTAAGTATATTGATGTCCAATACCATTTTTTTTGTGACATGGAGGAGGATGGGAAGGTAAACTTGGAGAAAGTTGACACTTTGATGAATGTTGTAGATTCCTTGACAAAAACTATGAGCACAAAGGAGTTCATATGGTGTTTGGAGTCTATGGGCCTCTCAATCCCTAGCAATTAAATTATGGTGTTGATACTCCCTTTTCTCTTACAAGGTGTTCAACAAGTGGGAGAATGTTAGGAAAGGTGTCTCAACCTTGCAATTACAAAAGGTTACTATTCTTCCAAGTTTTGGTCTTTTTGAATACTGTGTATCTTGAAGAATGGTTTAGAACTTTCAAAGTTTCCAAAAGAGCTAAAATGGAAGGACTTAATATTTTTAGTAACTCTACATTTGAGCTTGGATGGACTTAAATTTTTTCCAAAAGGTGTAGAACTACTAAGTAAACATCTCAGGTGAGTTTCAACTCAAGATCATACCTAGATTGTGAGATATTAAAGTTTCTATTTTTAAAATTGTCAGAAAAAGTTTTGAACTCATTTTTGAAACACTTTGAGGTCCCTAAACACCATAAAAGCTGTCATAATTAGAAAATCATGTTATATCTTGATAGATCTCTTCACAAGCTTTCTAACACATTAAACGGTTCATCAATCAGACACTTGGATCAAAAGTTATGGCCTCCCAAAGTTGTACCTCCTATTTTTGGGAAATGTGAAAACGTGTTGGACATTTAAAAGAGTTGTAAAGGGAAGAGTTACACGTTTTGGTGTGTGATTTGGCACACCACAAGGCATCTTTGATTGGAGATAATTTTTGTGCCACTTTTGGGTGGTTTTGGCTCATGGTTTTGTAATTACCATTGACGGTTTACTATATTGTATCTCCTATATATTAGGAGCTTGAGATGGAGGTTGTGTACAAGAGTCTTATAGATGATTAGTTACCTTTGGATCTCTAGTTGGATATACTCCTATGAAAGATTTCTCTGCAAGTATATTATAATATTCTTGATTCTTGAATAATATATTAGGTGGCTTTGGAGTGTGGGGTTTTTTACCCAAAAGGGTTTTCCCCATGTATATCTTGTGTTGTGAGTTTTGTATTTGCATTTAGATGTTGTTATTACCTTTCTATTAATATGTATCTTAATTTGTAACTGTAAAAGTTAAAATTTACATAAATCTTTCCTCAGTAGAACATTGTAGGAAGCATTTCTGGATACCTTACTTCCTTTCACAAATCTTGCAAGTGGTATCAAGTTTTGAGAGATTTTCCTTTCTTGATGGTTATTCAGGCTATAATCAGATTTTAGCCAAGGAAGAAAACCAATTTAAGACAACTTTAACTACCAAGTGGGGAAAAATGACATACAGGAAGATGCCCTTGGATTTGTCCAATGCTAGGGAAACATTTCAAAGGGCCGTTGATATGAATTTTCAAGGGTTGATGTGTTGATATGCGCTGGAAAATTGAGAGGGGGGGCGTGAATCAATTGTCCCAAAAACTTAAACATTTACTACAATTAAACATTCATCACTTATCCACAATTATTATGATTTAACAATGAATGCATGAAATCAGAAACTTAACCATAGAAACAACATCAAACACAAGAGACACCAAATTTATGTGGAAAACCTCAAGGTAGGGAAAAACCATGGAGAGGACTAGCTCTCAATATATATTGCAATCTTGAAATAATGATGTTTAGGCTTGGTCACTCCATGGGCCTAAACATACTGGCTTACTGCCATGAAGAACAACTAGGTCTAGCAAGCTCACTGCCTCAACCCTAAACCTAGCAAGATTACAATAAGAGTTGTTAAACCCTACTAGTGGCTCACTACCATGATCAATACCTTTCTATATTTGTGACTGAAGTACAATAATTCCCCTACTCTGCTCTTCCTCTACTATGTTCTTCCTCTTCTTTCCTCTGCCTCTTCTCTACTATGCCTTTTGGACCTTTCTTATTATCTTTCAATTTTTGCTCAAGGACACTTTTTCCATGACTCAACTACAAGTATTTATACACTTCATCAACCTTGGAATGATCATCAAGGTCAGAATCACAATCATCAACCATTGGAACAATCTCCAAGGTCGGTATTACAAACATTTACAAAATAGGTCTTGACCTATTACAACATTGTGCAAAGGAAATGAAATGTGGATCACACCATGCCTTAGTTGGGACTCAAACATGATCTTCCACACCACAAAATGCTTCCACAATCTTCTAGAGATCTCCGCAGTCACTAGGATTAACCAGGTCAGCCAAAATTGGTTACACGTTACACTATCTGGGAACAATCTTCGAACACGATCTCAAATCCTTAATACAGACCAATATCAAGATAGGAACATGATTAGGAGACATCCACAAGCACATTATAATCATTAGGAGCAACCACATGAACCTTAACCACTTTATCCATACGACTCTTCTCACCGGAACACATGAATTTCACTATCGTCAACTGTCATAAAAGAAAGATAGCTTGCGGACCACCAAACCATGAATGATTACAATTGTAGATACTTATCATCATCCTAGACTTCCTTCTAGAACCAAAGAGCAAAATACTTTATTGCGGAGGAATGCAGAGCATAATACTTTCTTCTTGTCCCAACTAAACTTACAGAAAAAGTAGGTTTCACTCTGGTGAACACAACTCACTTAGATCTTCATGCAAAGGGTTCAAACCTAAAATGTAGCATCCTTAGTCATACCTCTAACTTGCTTCCAATCCGTAGACCATGATCTTTAAGCAAAAATAAATGCAGAGCAGTTTACCATGTTGTTCTTTAGTATACAACTCACTGTCTGTACTACACTTCTCTGTAACTCACTTGTTCCGTCTGAAGAGGCTAATTTTCTCAATATCCTCAACATACAAGTCTTCTAAACAAGTAATAGAATAAGATATAGTTGACAACAATGACAACAAGGATATGTTGACATCAATGATAACACCGATTAGGCACATACTTGCAACAATCTCCCACTTTGTCATTGATGGCAACATATGATGTGAAAAATTGCAACAACCATCAAGACAAGATTGTCCCCCTTTCTCTTTACACACCTGCACTCTTTCTTTCTCCAAAATTCTCCCCCTTTCTCTTACACATCTGCACTCTAAGTTTTTCACATGACTTCTCTCCCCCTTTGACATCAATGGCAAAGGGCACATACTTGCACTCTTTTGCTCTAATCTAATCTCTCTTTCGAACTCTTTGACTACTCCCCCTAAAGAGTAGCCCTAAAAAGCATTAATCCAGACCTCTAAGCACCTCTAGACTAATGCACTATTGTGCATCTTAGTTCAAAGTAGGAGGGGTGATAACCCCTAACTTTTCTCTAAGATACTCAAAAGTATCCTTACTCTGAGGCTTGGTAAAAATGTCTACAATCTGATCCTTGGTAGAAACATACTCCAACTTGACTTCATTCTCTATCACCTTTTCTCTCAGAAAAATGATACCTGATGGATATGTGCTTTGTCCTTGAATGCATCATTGGATTCTTTGATATGTTTATGACACTTGTGTTGTCACAAAAGATTGCAATGGGATCTTCATACACAATTTTGATGTCCTTCAAAGTCTCCTTCATCCATAACACTTGAGTGCAACTGCATGTTGTTGCAATGTATTCTACTTTTGTAGTAGACATGGATATTGAATCCTATTTCTTGCTCAACCAAGATACTAATCTTTTTCCCAAGAAGAATGCACCTCCACTTGTACTTTTCTATCATCCACATCTCTAGCCCAATCTGCATTAGTATATGCACTGAGAGTAAAGTCACAGTCCTTAGGGTACCACAAACATTAATCCATTGTACCTTTTAAATATCTCAAAATTCTCTTGACTGCCATCACATGTGATTCCTTGGGTTCTGCCTGAAATCTTGCCGCAAGACATACTGCATGCATTATGTCAGGTATGGTTTGAGTCAGATAAAGTAATCCTCCAATCATAGATCTATACCTTTTCTGGTCTACCAAGGGTGAGTTATCATCTTTACTTAACTTACAACCAGTTATCATAGGTGTACATACTGGTTTAGAGTCTTCCATCCCAAATTTCTTTAACTCTTTCACATACTTGAACTAAGAAATGAAGATACCTTTATCTAATTGACTTATTTGTAGACCTAAAAAGAAGTTCATCTCTCTAAACATAGACATTTCAAATTCACTTCACATTTCTCCAGCAAAAACTAAGCACATATGTTCATTGCCTCCAAAAATAATATTATCAACAAAAACTACAACAATCAGGGTTTGTTCATCATTGATCTTGAAGTAGAGATTGCTATATGTAGTGCCTTTACTAAACCCTATCTATATCAGGTACCTATCCAACCATGCATACCATGCCCTGGGAGTTTGTTTTAATCCATACAAAGCTTTCTTCAATCTACATACCATGTCACCCTGATCTAATGATTGAAATTCTTCTGGTTGTTCTATATAGACTTCCTCTTCTAACTCTCCATTTAAGAAAGAAGACTTCACATCCATTTGATAAACCTTGAAATCTTTGTATGCTGCAAAAGCCAAAAAAATCCTTATTGCTTCAATCCTTGCCACTGGAGAAAAATTTTCTTCAAAGTCTATTCCTTCAACTTTAGTATATCCTTTGCATACCAACCTTGCTTTGTTTCTTACAACTTCACCATTCTCATTCATCTTGTTTCTAAAGACCCACTTTGTACCAATTACATTCTTGTCTGCTAGTCTAGGAACAAGATCCCAAGTTTGATTCTTCTCTATCTACATCAATTCCTCTTCCATAGCCTTTATCCAATTCTCATATTTGCAAGCCTCATCCATAGTTTTAGGTTCAATCTTGGAAATTAGACAAAATTTACTTATTCCTCTACAGTTTTTTTTCTGGTTAAGATCCCTTTGCTTTTATCTCCTATGATTTGATCTTCAAAATGATTGATTCTTACATATCTTGGAGTTTTGGTAGCACTTACCAGAGCTTGTTCTTCTTCATCTAGGCTATCTTCATGCTGCACCATTTCTAAAACATCTGGATCATATGACTCATATTCACTTGATTTTGAATACCTTCCCTTACATTCATCAATTTTAACATTTGTACTTTCATTGATCTTATTCAGCCTCTTATTATAGCACTGGTAGGCCTTGTTCTTGGTGGAGTAACCAAGGAAGATTCCTTCATCACATCTAGCATCAAACTTGCCTAAATCTTCTTCTCTTTTGATATAACATTTTCTACCAAAAACTTTGAAATATTTCATAATAGGAACTCTACCATGCCACAATTCATAAGGAGTCTTTGAATTGTTACCTTTTACTTGAACTTTGTTTAGGATATATACAACGGTGTGAATTGCCTCTCTCCAATATGCTTCTGGAAGATGAGCTTCCTTCATCATGGTTCTAGCAGCTTCTTGAACTGTTCTATTTTTCCATTCAACAACTCCATTTTGTTGTGGAGTTCTGGGCACAGATAGTTCTCTTTATTCCATGTTCTTCACAAAAGAGATTGAATTCATTTGATGTGAACTCTCCTCCTCTATCAGACCTCAAGCATTTGATTTTCAAATCCATCTCATTTTCAACCATTACCTTAAATGCCTTGAATTTATCTAGAGCTTCAGCTTTCTCTTTCAAAACGGTGACCCAAGTCATTCTAGAATAACCATCAATGAGAAACATGAAATACCTATCCCCTTGCAAACTTCTTACTCTAGTAGGTCCACACAAATCTGTATGCACTAGCTCAAGTAGTCCTCCAACTGATTGGTCCTTGCTTTCGAAACTTGTTCTTGTCTGTTTCCCAAATTGACACTCCTTGCAAATAGGATTAGTAGGCTTCACAAGCTTAGGAAAATCTCTAACAACCTGTGCAGTACTTATCTTCATAATATTGTCAAAATTTATGTGACACAACCTTCTATGCCATAACCAACTCTTATTAGTCTGAGCCAACAAGCAATAGTTCTTAGTTCCTTTCAAGTGATAGATATTACCTCTAGTCTTCTTACCAGTTGCAATGACTATTCCAAAGCTTTCCTTGATCTTGCATCCATTGTCCTTGAAGCTTAAATCATAGCCCTTGTCACACATTTGACCCACACTCAAAAGATTGTGCTTTAATCCTTTCACATACAAGACATCTTCAGTATTATGCTTGCCATCAAAAGGAATAGATCCTTTCCCACAAATCTTACCAGTTGTATCATCTCCAAACCTAAGTAGTCCACCATCATATCTTTCCAAACTCACAAAATTACTTTTGTTACCAGTCATGTAGTGAGGGTAGCCACTATCAATAAACCATTCATCCTTGTCCTTAATGACCTGAGTAGCCAAAGCACTTTCCACTAGTTTTTCTTCCTTCACACATCTAGTAGAATTAGTAGACACGAGATCTTCCTTAATAGCAATAAACAAGCATTCATTTACAGAGGAACTAGCATTATCTGTTTCACCATTATCTAATACTCCTTCATCATCATCAAAATCTTCAAAATAATAACACTTCTTTTGGGTCTTAGGCCTATTCTCATATCTTCTTCTATTTCTTTCAATTCTTTCAGAACATCTGGAAGAAAAATGACCTACTTTGCCATAGGAAAAACATTTGAAAGGTAATTTGCCTTTATACTTATTGGATCCTCTTTGTAATCTATCCACAAAGTTGGCTTCAACTTTATCAAACTCATCATCAGACTCTATGTTGTACTTTTATGATTTGGAAGTACTTCTAGGAGTACTGGCTTTGAAGGCCATCTCAAATTTTGGCAGAGCATCACCAAACTCTCTCATTTCAAAGGCAGTAAGCTTACCAAGAAGTTGATCCCTGTTAACCATTTTTACTTGAATGAATTCTTCAATTGGTGCTACCTTATGACAATAGGACTCGGGTAGAGATTTAAGAATTTTCATAACAACTTCCTTTTCATCGAGAGTTCAGCCTATGGCTTTTATCCATATAACAAAATAAAGGCTGATATATTTTCATCATCATTCATCTTCAAACTTTTATTTCTCACTTTCAGACTTTGTAACTTATCTTCCTTCATAGAATCATTTCCTTCATACAGATTTTTCAACTTTTCCCATACCTTATTTGTAGTTTCAAGATTCACAACTTTCATCAATATTGAGTCAATTAATGAGCTTAGTAGAGCATCCTTTGCCTTGATATCTATCTCATATTCTTTGATTTCATCTTCAAGTGTCGAACCATTTTGAGGTATGGTGTATTTTGTTTCTATAGCTTTCCATACTTTGTAACAAAGAGAAAGAAGATGGCTTTTCATCTAAGCCTTCCAAAGAACATAATTTGTTCCATCAAAATGTGGCTCTTCCTTCTTGTAAGACATTTTGGATCTTCCTCAAGCTGTTAAACTTTCTTCAGAGGAACTTGGCTCTGATACCAATTGTTGATATGTGCCGAACAATTGAGAGGGGAGGGGGTGAATCAGTTGTCCCAAAAACTTAAACACTTAATGCAATTAAACATTCATCACTTATCCACAATTATTATGATTTGACAATGAATGGATGAAATTAGAAATTTAACCACAGAGACAACATCAAACACAAGAGACACTAGATTTACATGGAAAACCCCAAGGTAGGGAAAAACCATAGAGAGGATCAACTCTCAATATATATTGGAATCTTGAAATAATGATGTTCAGGTTTGGTCACTCCATGGGCCTAAACATATTGGCTTACTTCCATGAAGAACAACTAGGCCTAGCAGGCTCATTGCCTCAACCCTAAACCTAGCAAGAATACAATAAGGGCTATTAAACCCTAAAGGTTGTTAAACCCTACTGGCGGCTCACTACTAGACTCACTGTCACAATCAACACCTTTCTATATTTGTGACTAAAGTATAATAATTCCTCTGCTCTACTCTTCCTCTACTTTGTTCTTCCTCTTCTTTCCTCTGCCTCTTCTCTACTATGCCTTTTGGACCTTTCTTATTATCTTTCAATTTTTCTCAAGGACACTTTTTCCACAACTCAACTACAAGTATTTATACACTTCATCAACCTTGGAATGATCATCAAGGTCAGCATCACAATCATCAACCATTGGAACAATCTCCAAGGTCGGTATTACAAACATTTACAAAATAGGTCCTGACCTATTAAAACATTGTGCAAAGGAAATGAAATGAGAATCATGCCATGCCTTAGCTAGGACTCTACCATGATCTTCCATGCCACAACACACTTCTACAATCTTCCAGAGATCTCCACAATCACTGGGATTAACCAGGTCATCCAAAACTAGTTACACATTACACTATCTGGGAACAATCTTTGAATAGAATCTCAAATCCTTATCATGGACCAATATCAAGATAGGAACATGATTAAGAGACATCCACAAGCATGTTATAATCATTAGGATAAACTACACAAACCTTAACCACTTTATCCATAGGAATCTTCTGACCAGAACACATGAATTTCACTGTCTTCAACTATCATAAAAGAAAGATACCTTGCGGACAACCAAACCATGAACCATTGCAACTGTAGGTACTTATCATCATCCCAGACTTCCTTCTAGAACCATAGAGTGAAATACTTTATTGTGGAGGAATGCGGAGTAGAATACTTTCTTCCTATCCCAACTAAACTTACAAAAAAAGTAGGTTTCACTCTAGTGAACACAACTCACTCAGCTCTTCATGTGGAGGGCTTAAACCCAGAATGTAGCATCCTTAATCATACCTCTAACTTGCTTCCAATCCACAGACCACTATCTTTAAGCAGAAATAAATGTGGAGTAGTTTACCAGGTTGTTCTTCAGCATACAACTCACTGTCTGTACTGCACTTCTCTGTAACTCACTTGTTCCTTCCAGAGAGGCTAATTTTCTCAAAATACTCATCATACAAGTCTTCTAAACAAGTAATAGAATAAGATACATTTGACACCAATGACAACAAGGATATGTTGACATCAATGACAACACTGATTAGGCATATACTTGCAACATGATGAACAAGATTGTTCTTGTTTACCTTGATGATATAACTATTTTTTCAAAGGATTCAAAAGAGAATTCCACTCACCTAAGGCAAATGTTTGATAGGTTTATGGAGTATGGTGTATCCCTCAATCCAAATAAATGAATCTTTGTTGTTCATTAAGGTAATTTTCTTGGCCATGTGGTGTCTAAACATGGTATTACAATTGATCTTGAAAGAGTGAGTGCAATATTGGCTATACCTTTAGTTTTCTAGGAAAGATACATTTTGTTAGAAGGTTATACCATATATTGTTGCTCTTTTGAAACCACTAACATCCATGTTAAAGAAAAATATGTCTTTCAGATAGACAAAAGAGGGAAAAAGAAGTTTTGAAGGCATAAAATAAGCTTTAGTAATAGCAACTATCCTCATAAATCTTGATTTTTCTAAGGATTTTACTTTGTATGCCTATGGAAATCTTGACACTATCTAGCTATGTTAGTGTAGAAGAATGATGAAAATTTGGAGCAGACAATAGCCTTCTTTAGCCAAGGTTTGGAAGGGTTTGAGAAAAGGTATACTTTTGTTGAAAAGCATGTTCTTTTTGTCATTAAGAGCCTTAAAAAGTTGACATCTGATTTCAAACAATAAAGTTTACCTGATGGTTGCTCACCCAAGTGTTAAAGATTTTTTGTTGAGAAAAGACTTGAGTGAAAAGAGGGCAAGTTGGATCACTAAAGTCATGGAGTATGACATTGAGATCAAGGTAACAAATCTAGTAAGAGGGAAAGGCATGTTTGAATAGCTAGCAGGAGATTCTAAGAATACCAAAGAAGAAGTTAAGGATGTTGTCCTAGCCCACCGAGATGATTCTCAAATAGCTGTGTACACTTCTCCTTCAAGTTGGGTACAAAACATGGTTCATTTCCTACAAACTGATGAGTGTTCACAATGTTTGGATAGGGCTAAAAGAAGGTATTATAGGATCAAACCTATCCCTTACGTGCTTTTGAATGGCATACTTTTCAAGAAGGATTTCAATGGTGTGTTACTAAGATGCATTGATGCTAACCAAGTCAACCAAGTTTTGCAAGAGTTTCATGATGGGGTAGTTGGTGGACACTTTGCACCTAGAACAACAACATTGAAGATAATGAGGGTTGGCTATTTTTTACCTAATCTATTCAAGGATGTACATGCATGGGTAAGGAAATATAAGAAATGTGATTTCTTATTAGGTAAAGAAAGGTTAGCAGCGATTCCTTTGCAGCATATTCAAGTTGAACAACCCTTCATGAAGTGGGGTATTGACTTCATTGGAGCTATTAATCCTCCTTCTAGTGTAGGTCACAAGTGGATACTCACAACCACTAACTATTTTACAAGATGGAGTAAAGTTGTAGCGTTGAAAGAGGCTAGTGAGAGTGTTGTCCTAAACTTTTATGAGGATTTAGTGACAAGGTTTGGTGTTCCTAATTCCATCATTTCTGATAATGCATTGGCCTTTGTGGGTAGAAGGATAAGCGAATAGGTTGTGATGTATGGAATCCTTTTGAACACATCATCTAGCTATTATCCTCAAGGTAATAGATTAGTTGAGTCTACAAACAAGAATCTAATTAGGATTATCAAAAGAACCATTGAGGACAATCAAATATCTTGGCATACAAGACTGAAATCAACACTGTGGGTTGATAGAATGACCCCTAAAAGGTCAATTGGTAACTCTCCATACATGATGGTCTATGGAAAAGAGGCAATGTTGCCTATCTCAGTGGAGCTTCTAGCTCTTGATTTGGTCAATCAACTTGAGATGCTAGAAGAGTAGCCAATGGCAATGAGGTTGGCACAACTGGTAGAGTTGGAAGAAGTTAGAGACAAGGCCATAAAGACAATGGAGCTGCACCAAGCACAAGTAAAGAGGCCTTTTGACAAGAGAGCATCCCTAGAGTCTTCAAGGAAGGTGATATTGTCCTCAAGTGGGATGAATTGAAGAGTGGGCCTAGGAAACATTCCAAGTTTGATGCATTTAGAATGGGCCATATATAATTTCTGGGTGTAAGAAGCATAATGCTTCCCAATTGTCTAAGATGGATGGAGAAGAACTTCCAATCCTAGTTAGTGGGATTCATCTCAAGCTTTGTTTTTGAGGTAATGATCAAACTTTTGTATATATTAGGATAGGTTTTGGTTGTCTAATAATTGCTGTTGCACATTATTTTTGTCATTTTCTTCCTCCAACTATTAAGGCACAATCAGTTTATCTTTTAGTGATTGTTTTAGTTTTTTTTAGTTATTTCTTATTGTTTTGGAGGTACTACAACAATTCTAAGGTTTGTTTTGAGTTGTTTTAGGTCTTAAAGACTCTATTATCCAATGGATGGTATAAGACAACTGGTCATTGAGTTTTAGCAGGCAAAACATCATCTAAAGTCGACAAAAATGTTAATGTATTTTGCCATTCTAGGTCAAAACAAGTATGCAAGGTGTTTTTGACAGGTTTTAGGAGTTTTGAGTCATTAAAATATCTTTTATAGTCCTTAAAAGTTTATTTTAAAGGTTGAAATGATTCCTTGAATTTAAAATCTTGGTGAAAGTCCATTTATCCTATCCAAAGAAGTTGTCTTACATGTCCAAGTAGGTTTCAATGAGTCAAAGAAATGGTCAAAACCTCATTTTCCCACATCTTACATGAGACTTCCACATTGCATGGCAAAGAAATTAAGGTTGAAAGATTTTTTCTTACATACTAATTACCTTAATGTCTAAAAATTAGGCATACATTATGGAGGGAAAGGGTTTTTAAACTCAGGGAACACTTTTACCATGTTTGAGGTTGAGTTAGTTGGTTTTTGAGTAAGGTTAGGTCACTTGAGTTTGGATTTGGGTTAGAGTGTGAGGTCTTGGTGTTAGGGTTTCATCATTTTGGATAGTTTTCACTATGTATCATGGAGGTAAACCTAGTTTCTCATGCATGGCACGTTGAATGGAAGGAGACATGTAAAGATAGTAGAATCTTCTCTCTTGCTTATGGAAAGCTACTACTAAGACATGCAATGAAGATAGAGGTTAAGGTTTATACTAGGAGGATCTGAGATCTACACAACAAACAATGATAGTGGGACAATGTTATCATTAATTCAAGAGGGTCATAGACAATGCAAAAGTCTAGGAGCAGCATAAAGAGCAGAGAAGTCTTCAAGGATTTGAAAATGACAGAGCTAGGTCTACACCTTGTCAAGTTTGTATGACCTACTAAAATCTATACCACCATTACAAGGGTCTACACATTCATTAAAGGTCTGATGACAATTGTGTAAGAGCTTTAATATCAGTTTTTTAGGTCTACCATCATATTACAACCTTGCATCCTCATTCCAAGGGGCTCTACATATCCATAACATTGAGCAAAGACCTAAAACCAGTAAGACACAAAGGAATCTATACAGGATAGGGTATATAGTACTACACCATGACAGTGTTGACAATATGAGTAGACAGTGGTAAATATAGAATATAAAGGCTTTTCTTTATCTCGTTGATGGGGTCTTAGAGCTCCAAAGAAAAGCATAATGCCTTTTCAAGGGTGGAAAGTTGAGTAAGGTTTGGAGCTCTGGGTACCATCAACAAAAGAAATACAGAGATACTAAAGAGATAGAGGCACCAAAGGAGACTATCAAGGTATGTTTATAAGTAGATCTCAAAAGAAATGCATTTGAAGACCATGTACCTTATCATGTATACTTGTGTACTCTTGGATGAGTTATGATAACATATAGAGATCCATAAATCATGATTAAAAAGGGTTTGAGGGTCCATCTCAAGGTTTTTGTTATAATATTACCCATGAGCTTGAATACCTTGCAAAGTTCAACCATATAAAATACAGGGGTCTGTGCAGGGGTAGAAAGAAAGTAGGCAGGTCTATGAAGGCATTTTGTTGATAATGTCTAAGTATTTTATACTCTATATGAATGTCTTAAGCTTTTGAAATCAAAGAATGAGGTAATATCATCTTCTACAGAGTCTACACATTCTCTACATGCATGCACATACATTTTAGAGTTAGTGTAAACATGAAACTAAGAGACAAAGAGATCTATGAGATAGTCATACAAGAGGGCTTCATGATTGCATGCCAAAGGATAGTGTACCAAAGGAACATTTCTTTTTAGACATGGAGTGTATGTGTTGTCAGCCTAGAAGTGATTCAACTATAAAGCTTTTTCCCACACTGTTTGATAGCAGATAAGGATTAATAGGGAAATAATGCTTTATTAGTACCATGAGGATCCACTCATACCTTAATGAAACCCTGTGGTCTATAGAAGCACTCATGATCAAGAGAAAATCAAGCCTAATTGAGGTTTGATAAAGGTCAGATTTCAAGCATGGAGTCACTATAGAATGGTTTGTAAGATTCATAGTTATGGCCTAAGAAGACAATGCATGATATTAGAAGGGATCAGTCAAGAAATAGTGTGCAGAGCAAAATGGCAGGATGAGCAGTGATGAAGACTATCATACTAATGGGGCATCCACTCCAAAAGGAGTCTATAGGGAACTTTTGAAATATTGTTAGAATAGTACAGTCATGGAGGGAGGGTCCATAAATAGGATTGTCCTACCGTGCAACGTTAGAGTAAACATAATAGAAAACACATAGAATGTAATAATAAATGCACATATATTCATTCAATATCATGAATAAGTACAATCTTCATATGTCGGCAACATGCAGACTATTATGGGCCTACAAGCTTGTCCCTTGGTAGAATTACATGAAAGATATAGCTTTGAAGTGCCTTCTACAAATCCACAACTAAAGACTAAAAACTTTCCATCATATTTTATATGCTCCTAATACATCTAATGAGTGCTTATATATCATCTCCTAGATCAAAGGATGCTTTGTGTTAGCATTAAGAGGGTTAAAGCTACAATGCATGATGAAATGTGTAGGTCAACCTACAACATGTGGTAATGCTCCACAAATGGATGAAACATTTTTTGGTTCTCAATGAAGATCTATTTGATCCCATACTTCCTTGTGATATGTTCCATTTGGCTCTGCAAGTCACAGGGATGCTCCACAAACCTTGTATGCTCATACTAAATGTTGAATGCTTTGTTCTATGAATTTTGATGTTGTTCTGATAGTGATAACTCTCTGCAAACTTATACAAATCTCCTAAATTCTGGATATGATGTAGATGATATAGTGTAGAGTCTAAATCCCACTTTGTGAGTTGTGAAATGATAATGTCGTAGAATGCGGTGCAATCTACTGAGATTAAACTGACTGAAATGTAAGAAAAGAAGTCAAAATATTTTTAGTTGATGCAAGATTACCTTTCAACCTAAGATGCTCCTGCATCAGACACCTGGGGTTGTTTGAAAAGTGAGTCCCTCACTTTGCTAGGGCTAGAGAAAACAAATGCAGTCTACCTTAGCCTGAGAAATCCATGATGAATCTTCCTCTGGTCTTCCTTTCCACTTAACTAGGTACTCTTTATATTGCTTGTCTTTAGTGTTGCATCCAATTATGCTATCCAAAATATACCCTATCTGCTTTGGTTGTTGTTGTGGTAACTGATCCTTTAATCCAACTTCAATGTTATCACTTGATTCTCCCTCATGACACTAATATAAATTTGCAACATTGAATATGGGTGATATACTAAATACTTCTGGTAATTCTACTTCATATGCATTTCCTAAATCAAACTTCCTAAGAATCCTACATGGTCCAAACTTTCTCATCTTCAGCTTGTAGTATGCCCCCACTAGAAATCTTTCCTTTCTAAGATATATCATGACTTCATCTATAGCATAAAATTCCTTATGTCTCCTCTTCTCATCTACTTGTTCCTTATACTTTTTATTCATCTCTTCCAAATGCTTTTGGACCTAAGTGTTTAGTGTCTCCATTTATCCTACAAATTCTTCTACCTCTACACTCCTTTTGCTAGCCATACTGATGTCTCTCAGCTCCATGACTCCTGTCAGTTGTACTCCAGTCACTTCAAATGGTGTCTTCCCTATAATTCTGCTCATTGAGTTATTATAAGCAAACTCTCCTTATGGTATAATTATATCCCAATTTCATGTCTTATCTCCTACTAAGCATCTCAACAAGTTACCCAAACTCCTATTTACCACTTCTGTTTGTCCATCTGTCTTCTTCCACAATGTCCTCTAGAAATATCCTATGAATCGTGTATCCCTATTTGAAACTATACTCTTTGGTAATCCATGCATTCTCACAAGCTCCTTTAAAAATAGGTCAAAAACATGTACATCATCATTTGTCTTCTTACAAGGAATTAAATGTGCCACCTTTGAAAATCTATCCACTACTACAAATATAGAATCATGTCCCCTGTGTTCTTGGAGAACCCAATATGAAATCCATGTTTATATCTTCCCAAGGTCTTTCTGATACTATCCAAGGTTTGTATAATCTAGTATTTTGACTACTTCCTTTTGCAACTTATCAAATTCTACAACTTTGAACAAATTTCCTTACATCTTTATATATTTGGGGCTAAAATTAATGTTCATTCACCAAAGATACTATCTTATCAATACCAAAATGTCCTGTTAATCCACCACTATGCTTCTCCTTGGTCAAATTCTCTCTCATTGAGCTCCTAGGAATACACAACTAATTCCCTTTGAAAAACATATCCTCTTGAATGAAATAATCCAACCACTTGCTTCTATCTATCACAAAAGGCTCTCTACATGCTTTCCATGCTTCCACAAAATCAATATTATCCTCATACATGTGCTTAAGTTCCTCAAAACCTAGTACTTCTACCCTCATCTCTATAATTAAGTTCCTTCTTTTGCTCAATCCATCTACCACTTTGTTTGACTTCCCACTTCAGTGCTTCAATACAAATGCATAACTCTACATGAACTCTACTTATCTCACGTGTCTCTAATTCAGCTGACCTTGACTATTCAAATACTGCAAAGCTTTATGGTTAGTGTATAACACAAATTCCTTTGGCAACAAGTAATGTCTCCACTTCTTCAAGGCTTGAATTATGGCATAGAACTCCTAATCATAATATGAATATCTCCTCCTTGCACTATTCAACTTCTCACTAAAATATACTAGTGGTCTCTCTTCTTTAATTAACACTTCTCCTATTGCATTTCCACTGGCATCACAATATACTTGAAATACTTTGTTAAAATCTAGTAATGCTAACACTAGTTGTTATGTCACATTTTACTTCAACAATTCAAAACTCTTATGTGCTCTTGATGTCCACTTAAAATCCTTTTTGTCAACTCTCATTGTCTCTATCATTGGTGTGCATACCATACTAAATTTTTTGATGAACTTTTGATGGAAACTTGCTAATCCATGAAAAGATCTTACCTCTCCAATGTTCACAATTGTTGGCCACTCAAAAATTACTCTTTCTCTAGGTCCATCTTCAATCCTTTAGTAGAAATCACAAATCCCAAATATACCAGTTTTGCCTTCATGAAACTACATTTCTTGATGTTAATCAACAATTTCTCTTCTCTCAACCTCTAAAATACTTGTCTAATATGCTGCAAATGTTCTTCCATGGTTCTATTGAAAATCAAAATATCATCCAAGTAGACGATAACAAACTTACCTAAGAATTTCTTCAAAACCTCATTCATTTGTTGATCACAAAGAATACTAAGAGGGGGGGTAAATCAGTATTCTATAAAACTTTTCTTTCACATATTTATTAATCCATTTGTCAATTTCAATAACATGAAAGAAAAATAAATATAAGAGGGGCAGCCACAAAGTCATAACACATAGACACCAGGATTTTTACGTGGAAAACCCCAAAAAGGGAAAACCATGATAAGTGTTAGCTCACAATATATTATGATATGAAAATTGAATTACATAAAGGATCACTGTCCAAGGACTCACTGTCCAAACGAAGTGCTCACTGTAATAGGCTCACTACCAAAGAGAAAAGAATAGAAGATAGAGGAGTGGTTCACTGCTAGGAGAAGACTGCTACAAGTGCATCTACAGAATGCTGAGGTGTAGTTCCATTTATAGCTTAGTATATAGACTCAAATGTCTTCATAATGTCATCCCTACTTTTTTTGCTCTGCTTCACATATACTCTATTCTTCTACCCTCACTATCCTTTTTTGGTCACAAAACTGCCTTAGATCGCACACACATCAAATTCACGCTATGTTCACAGACTTCATTCTTCCAATGCAATATATATATATATATATATATATATATATATATATATATATATACGCATCAAGAATTTCCTCAAACTAGGTTGACATGCAAAAGATAAAGCTTGTATATTTAGGTTATACGTTGTCAGCTTGTTATTATGCCCAAACAACAATGCGGACCCCAGCAATCATGAAAGACTCTTCAAATGAGTCTGGACCTATTATAGAACCACTTATATTAATGATTCCAATCATAAACCTTCACCGCATGTCGATCTAACATGACTGTCGGCTTAACCCTTAAGTGCACACTTGACTAATTCAATTATCATACCATAAACTTCAATTTGGATCATATGAGACTCTAAAAAACATAGCTAACATCCATTATAGATCTCTTGTAATACCTTTAGAACCTCAGGACATGATAGTCTTCTTTTGCAAAATACAGATCTCAGAACTATTGTTCTGTCATAGTGAGATATTGTTAGACTACAAGCTGATACTAGAGATCTTGTAGAATATGTTTTGATAATCTTCAAGCTCTATAAGTCTAAAATTAGATACTCAAGACATGCATCTACATTGCCTCAAAACCACAAATCAAAATATTGACCAGCAGAGAAATGTGGACCAAATTACTCAGGTACTCTGCATTGTTTTTGACTTAACTCTATTTTCTAGACTAAGATATTTTACCATCAAACTTCCAGAGGAAATTAGGACTTGATCACCAAATCATGACATCACCACATAGTTGTGAGTGACATACCAAAACTAGATAACATGATCTTCAACTGCGGAGGAGTATCAACTAAATTTCTATTACTATCTTGATACCCTATCAGTACTTAGTCAACTTTGGATAAGTTAGTCTTTCCAGACCAAAAGGCTATGCACAACTTTGTCATAGGAGCTATTCTAAGTCATGTCTGATTGTTGCCATCAATGACAAAATCAAGTCTCCATCATACCAGCAGTGTCTCTTGACTATGTTGCCAACAATCTCCCCCTTTAGCATTGATGGAAACACTTAGTGAAAAATGCTTATCTCCTCCCCTTTACTATATACACTCTATTTTTCTTCTTCCCTTGAGATTTTTTGGCCATTTTTCACTGGATCTTCTTCTCCCCTTTTGACATCAATGGCAAAGGTATATGTACAAGTAGCAAAATTGTGTCAAAATTTCAAAAAAGTCATCCTTTGCCACATTTGTACAAGTACAATCTTTCATCTTAGTTAGAAGTAGGTGAGAGGATATTATTATAGACAATCTTTAATTGTGCTACCTCTCCATCCCATTAATTCTTTGCACTATTCAAAATTTGAATGTTACCATTTATCTAAAGAACTAAGTCTTATGCTCTCTGTACATTAGTAGGTATATTAGTGATTGCATTAACTTTTGTGGCTTCATCAGCTAGACTTGTCATGGAGTCAATTTTAGGGCTTATTAACCCTCTCAACTGGCACATGTTGTTTTTCATTTCTTCCCTTTTGCTTAGTAGACTTCTTATGTTATTATAAATATTTTTAACTTGTATTTCCATACTGATTATGGAGTCAATTATTAGATCATAGGATTTAGAAATATTTACTATTTGGAGCTCCATAGATTTTACCTTTTCTTCTATTTCCTTAGTGGTCTTAGGCCATGATAGACATAATTTATATATATTACATGCCTCCTTGATAGTACTCTCTATATTCTTAATACTATTATCTAGCAAAATTCTTTCATTGTCTAACTTGTTCTTCAATTCAATCAACTTTTTATCATCAAATTCTTTTATGACCTTAGCATCTATAGACTTCTCAAAAGATTCAAAATAAGTACTTACTAATTTTATCAGGCCTTTGAGTTGATCAGTTGGTGACAATGATGTGTCCTTTTGGAATGAAGCCATTAACTTTTCTAGGATACAGGATGCCTCACTAATGAGTTCACTATCTTGTACATGTGACTTTAGCATTTCTTCCTATTCCTTAGCTTCCTATTCCTTAGCTTGAACAATTGATACTAATTTGAATTTCTACATAGGAGACATTGAAGCCAAATTTATTAGTCCTTGCAAAAACTTAGACTCATCTAAAATTTGTACTCCATGTTGTTTCTCCAAACATTCTTTGATAGAATCAACTGGATTCTATAAGGCAACAATGTCTCTTGTTATTTCTTCAGATACTTCTTCGTGGTTCTTCTCAGGTGGTTCTAGATCCATAGCCTCATGTTCATCAATATTTTTCTCTAGTGTAGGGCTCTTCTAAGCTTGTTCAAGTTCTTGAGAATCAACTTTTTTCTACTCACCAGTCTTCTCCTTGTCAGCTATATCCAGACCATTAGTAGTAGGGGCTTGATCTTCTTTTTCCTTTATCCCTTCATTATTTTTATCCAACCCTTGATCAGGGATGACCTCTAGAATAGATGTGTCATCTCCAACATTTGTTTCTTCATTTTCATATATGGTTGGGAGATGAGATTCCTTCAATACTCTCAAAGTTATTTCTTCAGTCTCCTTAACTACCTTCTCAATGTCATCTGACATGAGAGTGTTCATCCTCCTCTTTGTTTTAAATTCTTTATTAAGCACTTTGGAGACTTTTTCCTTTTCTTCTTGAGTGATCTCAGGAGATAGCTTTATTAGTGTATATTCTCTAAGTTTAATGTCCTTTGCCATAGCAACTTCTTTCCTTGTAGACATTATACTACCCAAGCTATCTAGGAGATCAATAATTATCTCAATGAGGGCTTTATTGTATATGTCCAAGTATTTGATGACAACATGCATCATCTTAGTCATCATACAATTGGGCTATAGGTTTCAAATTGCCATCAATTGTTATGGCCTTTAGGACATCTTAAAGACTTATAGTGGCCTCTATCTCTTTAGGTTTCTTTTACTTTTCCTTCTTTTGCTATCAGAGGGTTTGTCTGGCTTGCTACCAAAGGGTTTAGTTGACTTAACTTTCATTTTCTTAACCTCCTCATCTGATTTTGTTTTCTCCTCATCAACTCCTATCCTCACATGCATTCTTTTAGCTTATGTCTTCTTTCTCTTATGACTTGTTGCAGGGGCTTCCACACTTGTAGAGGGTGTGGGACTAGAGGATATAGATGTAGCTTCTGTAGAGGTAGAACCTCTAGTTATTCTTTCAGTCACTGTTGGGTTCTCTAGTTTCCTCTTAGGCTCTTCTGAAGCCTTAACCAGTTCACTTTCCTTCTTTTCTCTTGTTGCCCTATCTGCTTGAGTTTTTTCTCTTGCTTCTGAGATTTGTTCTCTTGCAAATCCCTGACTTTGGGCATATTCTTCAGCTCTTTTCCTTGCCTTCTTCTAAATTTCTAGCATTCTCTATTCAACATGGATTTTTGTTTACAACTCCTCATAGGTCCCAAATCTTTCTTCTTTAGGGTCCCTAGGTTTGCTTAACATGTGTTGAGCATAATTATCTAGTGTTTTTCCATTTACTTCATACCCCATTGGTAGAACCTAGACTGTTCTAGGCTCAACAACCTTCATCATGCATTGGTCTTTTGTTACAATGAAGCATATGCCATTCTTGTATTTTTCAACAATTCCCTTGGGGATCCTTTCCATAGATTGCATACTTCTCTAGAAATTCTTGAAATAGCCCCATAGGGCTATATTTTGTTCATCATAGTTTCCTATGTTACTTAGATGATCTCCAATTTGCACTACAACAGGTTGACTATTTAACCAGAACAAGTTCTTCATTTTTGGTAATTCTTGTATGAAGTAGAAAAATAAGAAGATGATTAACGTACCAAATTTAAATGGATATTTTCTCTCTTTTGACTTTTTCAAGCTTTCCATTAATTGTTGTTATAGCAATTCACAGAGGTCATAGTCTACATTCTCCTTAATCATCTAATAAGTAGTGTATATAATAGTACTAGAGACAAAGTTCTCTCAGTTGGCAAAATAGATCTTATATCCAATTACCATTGATGCAAACCTCACTACATGGTCTATAATATCATTAACTATTAGTGCCCTCTTGTCAAATTGGGCTCCACTGGCTTATGTCACAGTGCTATTTTTCACACATTTTAACAAGGGCATGCTACCGGTAGAATTTAGTCCTCTCACAGCCCTAATCGCATCCTTGGTGATTGTAAAGGGCTTCCCAAGCCACATGAATTCATCATGGATCCTACTCAACATGTACTAGACCCATTCATCTTTTGCAAATGTTGGGAAGTCTCTATACTGAATGAATTTCTTCTCTTCCAAAGCCTTATACTCTTCCTTCAACTCAAATTTTTCACCACTTAGATGCTTTAGATATAAATCTGAGAACCTTCTATCTTTATGCTCCTCCAGGGCAACATGAATGTAAGTCCTAATATCCTCTGCATGCATTACTCCATGTGGTATATCCAAAAATGCACCCATTGGATCAACTTCTGTTGATTTGAAGGGATGTTTCTTTAATTTTGGTCGAGCTTGCTCAGTGATATCAACAACTTGTGGAGTTGCCATTTTTGTAAATATTTAAACAAATTCACAATAGGGTTTCAACTATAAATACCTTTTTATGTTGAACTAGGGTTTTCTTTACTTGAATCACTTTGAGTTGCTTTGAATCTCTAGAAATTGTTGATATCACTTAGAATTATTCTTCAGTTTCTCTTAGACACTTGATAACTTGAATTCAAAGTGAGTTGTTTATCGAATAAACTCCTTTCTAACCCTTGTTATGATAACCTAGTAATCATAAATGCTTGTTCTCCAAAAGGTATCAAACTCTTCAGTGTAGAATACAATCAATTAGGATTACTCATGTAAATCTTTTCATCATATCTTCATGCTGGATCCCAGCATTGACTATCTGGCTAGGGGATTGGAATTTTGAATATAGCTCCCCTTAAGCCAGAGCTCCCAATTTACTTCTCGAAGGAAGTATCTACACTAGAAGCTAGTGTGGACCCATCCTTGACTTCAATCACATCCTTTTTTATCCAAATTTTGCCCGTCTCTTTCTTGGTTTCAACCAGATCAACTTTACTCTTTCCTTTATCTCCCCTTTGCTCTATTTTCTTCTCTCCTACATAGTAGTTTCTTTTCTCATTCTTGCTTCTACAGAATCTTGCAATGTGTCCAAACCTATTACAATTGTAGCACACCACATTCCTCTATCCCTTATTCCTCCCATTTGTTTGATTTATTATTGATCTGGATTGGTTAGCCATGTGTCCAAATCTATTGCAAGCAAAGCACTTTCCATTGAAATATTAAGTATTTCTTGCATTGTTAGGACCATTCCTTATCATACCTCTACAATCATTTGCTTTATGACCAATTTTCTTGCAATTAAAACACTAACCAGAAAAAGATGAAACATTTTGATTCATTCTACTCCTACACCGAGTAACCCTATGACCATACTTATTGCATTTAAGACAATAGCCATTGAAATATGGGTACCTTTGAGCATTTGGTTGTTTTACTAAAGGTCTTCTAGGTCTGTTTCTATGATTCTAGATCTGGTTGCCTTTATCTTTTTTCTTCTCAGTATTGACTTGTCCTAACTTTGAACTTTCTCCTTTTTCAAATCACAAGCCTTGTTTGTCATCTGGACTCTTCTAACTTTCAATCAACTCCTCAAGCTTTGTAGAGCTTATTTTGAAGTTTTCTTTATAGCTATCAGATGCTTCCAGATCATATTTCAAAAGTGACACATCTTTTCCCAAATTTTCACATTCCTCAGACTTATCCTTCACAACCTAATTCAGATACTCCTCAACTTTTGTTTTTTCTTCAACTAGCCTTGATAAAATGTCTATGGATTCATGTGCTTCTTTTAGCTGCTCACTTAGCTCTTTTCTTCTTTATTCTAACTTCTTGGCTTGCTCCTTTAGTTTTAGAATGCAATAATCAGCTTCTTTGATATCTACTTCAAAATTATCAAGATCTTCAAGAGTAGCTTGTAGTTGTTCATTGTTAACATATATACAATCACCAATTTTAATGGTACCTAGATGACTTGCTTCTGGAGAAGTGAGATATCTTATTTCTGCCATGTGTACACCTTCCCAGATCTTCGTCAAGCTGTTAAGCTCCTTCCAAGGAACCTTGCTCTAATACCAATTGTTGATCACAAAGAATACTGAGAAGGGGGGGTGAATCAGTATTCTATAAAACTTTTCTTTCACATTTTTATTAATCCATTTGCTAATTTCAATAACATAAAAGCAAAACAAACATAAGAGGAGTAGCCACAAAATCATAACACATAGACACCAGGATTTTTACATGGAAACCCCAAAAAGGGAAAAACCATGGTGAGTATTAGCTCACAATATATTATGATATCAAAACTCAAGACATGCATCTACATTGCCTCAAAACTGCAAATCAAAATATTCACCAGAGGAGAAATGCAGACCAAATTACTTAGGTACTCTACACTATTTTTGACTTAACTTTATTTTCTAGACTTAGATATTTCACCATGGAACTTCTGGAGGAAATCAGGACTTGAACACTGAATCATGACATCACCAGATAGCTATAAGTAACATACCAGAACCACATAACATGATCTTCAACTGCCAAGGAGTATCAATTGAATTTCTATTATTGTCTTGATACCCTGTTAGTACTTAGTCAACTTTGGCTAAGTTAGTCTTTCCAAACCAAAAGGCTATGCACAACTTTGTCACAGGAGATGTTCTAAGTCATGTCTGATTGTTGCCATCAATGACAACATCAAGTCTCCATCATACCAGCAGTGTCTCTTGACTATGTTTCCAACATCATCAACCTCATGAAAGTACTTGGTGCATTAGTTAATCCAAAAGGCATGACTAACCACTCATACAATCCTTCATTTGTCTTAAATGTAGTTGTCCACTCATCTCCTTCTTTGATACTTATCTAATGGTATCCACTCTATAGGTCTATCTTTGTAAAATATTTTTCTCCGCTCAAATAATCCATGATATCATCCATCCTTGGCAATGGAAATCTATACTTGACTATGATCTTATTGATTTCTCTAGATCCTATACACATCCTCCATTCTCCATCCTTCTTTGGTGCTAGTACTGATGGTACCACACATGGGCTTAAACTTTCTCTAATCAATCCTTTCCTCAATAGCTCCTGTATTTGTCTATTTAGCTCCACATTTTTGTTGGTGTCATCCTATGTGCCACTTTGTTCAAAAAATTAGCTCCAGGTATGAGGTCCATATGATGACTTCTACTCTAGATTGGTGGCAATCCTTTTGGCACATTTTTTGATATAATATCTTTGTATTCTATCAACAATTTAGTTATTGCCTCTTGTGGTGGTTCTTCTTCTTTTATGGTATTAGTTTCTTCACTTAGGGTACCACACTTATTTGGAATCAATGCAAAACACATGTTCTCATGTCTTAGTCCATCCAAAAATTTCCTTCCATCCACTAAACATATTCTAGCTGTAACGTCAAAAAATGTCCCCTTGGGGGTTTTTCCCTCTTAAGGTTTAGCTCCTGGGTCTTCTACATGCACTTAGGACATCTTAATTCATAGTTTGGCATCCCAATGGAATGAGCCCTAGGTAACATGACAAATGGGACCTAGGAGGACCCCTTGAGCTAGACCCTACCGAAAATAGGGAGGACGACTTGGGTGCCCATGCCCTAGTCCTCCCCTATTTTGGGGCAGTCATAATTTTTGGGTGTCAGCTTGTGACCATTAATTGGGTCCTATGCCGACACGGTAAGTTTGAATTTACGAAAATCTTGGCAGGAGTGTTTGTAGTTGCATATGAAAGCATGTTTAGGCATTCATTTGTAAACTAGATGGCAATTGTGAACTTTAGTCATTCTCAAGGTGATTCAAGGCTTTCATCATGTTGCAAGAGTAGAATTGTATGGTTTATGTGTTTGCGATTGTAGATTTGAGAATCCATTTCATCATGGAATGAAGGGCATCTTCCTCCTATGAGATCTTCACTACAAGGTGACATTATATTGTGTTTTCATCATCATTATCTTTGGTTTTTGCCTCTGCCTCACAAGGGCATGCATTTTATATCTAACAATAGTATTCAGAGACTTAAGTGTCCTTCGGGGCTTGACTGAGGCAAGCCTCTAAACACCATAACCCCCTCCCAAAGTTTTGTGATTACAGGTTATAGTTGTTGCATCTGGAAAAAGTTGAGTTGCAAGAAGTATCAGTAGACATCAAGGATTTGAGATTTGAAGTGAAGTAGGACATTAGAGCCTTTTTAGGACTTGGGCACTAGTCCATGTGTCCTCCGTAGTTAAATTTCTAGAAACAGAAGTTACAATATAGATTAGTGTTGGAAGGAGGTCAGGATCCCGCAAAGAAATTGGTACCTTGGACTTGGGCACCTGCTCCTTAGTCCCCAACTTTTCCACCTCGAAACCCCAAAAATAGGTACTCTGTGATTTGATATTTTACTTCCCTTTGCAAGAGCTTTTTCTGTTATTCTTCCGTTTACAGTTGTATTTGCAAAATTAGGGTTTTTTGAGCATAGGAGAAGGAAAATTGATAATTAAACACCCTAATCCAAGCTTCCCTACATCTCACAGTGACCTAGGGTATGATAGTGCCTATCCACTTGACCCTGGATCCTTGAATGTTAAAGGTTAAAGGAGGATTCAAACATCTAACAACTAAAACAATAAACAATCCAAATTTTACCCTAAACACTAGCATTGCTGCATAATTCAATTTTTCTCTCCTCTTCCAAAGGTATAAAGAATGTCTTTTCCCATTTGATGTTATAATATAGGTATTCTTCCTTCCATCATGTATTTCCTTTCTATCATACTACCATGGTCTTCCCAAAAATATATGACATACATCCAACGTCATAATATCACACAATACCTCATCATTATAAGATCCTATATGAAATTTCACCAAACTTTATTCACTCACCAGTACCTTGTGTTCATCTTGAATCGATGCTATATTGTAGTGATTCAGATGTTTCACCCTCTCTAGATTCATCTTCCTCACCAATTCTTCTAAAACCAAATTGTCTGTACTACCACCATCAATTATAACCTTGCAACATTTACCTCCTGATTTGCATCTTGTCCAAAACAAACTTTTCCTTTGTGATGGCTCCTTATTTGTTTATTCTTGGAACAAAGCTCTCCTCATGACTAATGACCCCCTTCTCTGGCTTTCCTATTGAACTAGGTGATCCAACTGGTTCTTCCTCCACATATGTTGTTCTTGCATTATTCTCCATCCTTCTATTAGTATTCCCTTGATGATATTTAAATGCTTGGTGTCCTTCACCTCCACACTTGAAATAGTTTCCTTTGAATGATCTCTTGTCAAATCCTCTTTCATCTCTCTGGTATCCTTCAGTGCAGTAAGAATTATGACTTCCTCTATTATTGCAGTAGAAATTTATGTCATCTCTCCCTCGGTTGTATGAATTGCTGTCTATTTCTTCCTTGTGGTATGAGATGCTCTCCTTGATTTGGTCCGCATATGGTCTTCCTTCTCTACATTATGTTCTACCTTTATGGAATTTTCCTCCTCTACCTCTTTATCTTTGCTCGTCTCTTATTCAACTTTTCTTCAACTTTCAGCACAAATTGATATGCCTCTTCTATTGATGTCATCCTTACCAAAATTAGTTCTTCTTAAATGTTTATCCTTAGTCCATTTATGTACCATGCCACTTTCTCCTTGCTTTCTTCACTATGTCCCATCCTAATAATCATCTTATGAAACTTTTTAGTGTACTCTTTCACAGTCTTCTCCTTTTGCCTTAGGTTTTGTAATCTCTTCAACAATTTCAACTCATAGTTAGTCGGTATGAACTAATTCTTCAATTTTGTCATTATCCTATCCCATTTTATGATTTTCTCTTTTCCTCTCCTATTTCTATCCATTTGAACTTCTTTCCACCAAATAGCAGTATGTCCTTTCAACTCAGGTTTTGCAAATCTCACTCTTTCTAGATTTTCTATTTTCTCATATTCAAAGTATTCTTCCATGTCATTTATCCAATCAATCAATTACTGAGGGTTTAAATTTTTGTTATAGTTGAAATTTCCATTCTAGGTCTCTTACTAATCTTAGAAATAGCTTTCAACATCTTTACCTGATTTGATTCTTCTTCTTCTAGGGTTTCTTCATTTTGGTTAGCAACTTGAACTCATAATTCATCATCATCACTTTCATCCTCATGTTTAGGGTTTAGACCTCTTCTTCTATCCTCTTCTACAACATCCAATCTAACTTTCATTGTTCTCATCATCTCTACCATTTCTTCCATTGTTCTGGCAACATTGACCATAACAGGTATCCTCCTTGGTCGAATCTCTTCCTAGGATCTGGTCCTCAATTTGATGATCTAACTACAAGGTTGCAAGTGCCTCCCAATTGGTGCTCTATTAACAAACACAAGTAGATTGCCTCAGGTTAGCGATCTGTTCACTTCAAGATCTATGATAATGCCTTCTCTCCCAAAGGATTTGCAAATTTCACTCTGATACCACTTGATGCAGTCACAGAGGAAGGGTCTAGAAATAGGACTATCCTATTGTGTAGCCTTAGATTAAACACAATGGAAAACACATAGAATCTAACAATAGATGCACATATATTGATTCAATATCATGAATAAGTACAATCTTCATATGCCAGCAACATGCAGACTGTTATGGGCTTGCAGCTTGTCCCCCAATAGAATTACATGAAAGACAGCTTTGAAGTGCCTTCTACAAATCCACAACTAAAGACTAAAAACATTCCATCATATTTTATATGCTCCTGATGCATCTAATGAATTATTATATATCATCTCCTAGCTCAAAGGATGCTCCACGTTGGTATCAAGAGGGTTAAATATCGAATGCATGATGAAATGTGTAAAATCCAAATGATAAATGATAGAAAACACAATTGATATCACCTTGTAGTGAAGATCTCATGGAAGGAAGATGCTCTTCATGCCATGAGGAGATGGATGCCAAATCTGTAAATACAAACACAATAACAATACAAAATTTTGCTCTACAAGACAATGAATGCCTTGAACCACTTTCACATAAGCCCATGAATTAAAATTGCCATTTAGTTTCCATCTAGTCTACAAATGAATCACTAATCATGCTTATATATGCAATTACAAACATTCCTGCTAAGAATTTCATATTTCAAACTTACCATGTAAGCATAGGACCTAAATAACGGTCACAAATTGACAATTTGAAATTGGTCCTGATCTAAAATAGGGTAGGACTAGGGTGTGGGTGCCCAAGTCCTCCCCCCTATTTCAGGTAGGATTTATGTTAAGTGCATCCCCTAAGTCCTATTTACCATGAAACTTTAGGCTTTTCTGATCGGGAGTCATCAAAATCATGCAAGATGCTCTAAATGCATTCTAAAGGACCCAAGAGCTAAACCTTAAGAGCAAAAAGCCCCCAAGGTTACTTTTTCCAACATAACATTTAGCCCCCACTTTAATGTATGTATAAATGCAAGGATAATACATGCATTAAAGTACAGTCAACAAACATGCCAAGCATTGAGAATACATGCCAATCATAGTGAAGATAGTAACATGCACATAAAATATGAAGAAGATAGATACAGTCACGCAAAACACATCAAATACAGTGAATGCAGTGAATAGAGTGATGATTTTCTTTTTTTTCTCATATATGAAATGCATATGCAAGTACAAGGAAAGTAAACACACCATCCATAGTGAAGGAGGAACTCATTGCCACCAGTCTTTAAGACTGCACATGGGGCAACACACATGCCAAACAAATCTCAGAGTGCAGGTGGGACTCATCGCCACCAGTGTTTAAGACTGCACTTGAGAACAAACACGACAAACAAATCAAGCATGCCATACACACACATGGAAGACACATAGAAAACGTGACAGACAAGCAATGGAGTGTTCCTATTTCTAGGTTCATCACCATCTTAGGCACATTACAGGCGCATGCCAACAATTGGGCTTCACCACAAAAATCACCAAAGACACACTTAAGGGTTAACTTAGTCACAGAACTGCTCCCCGCCTCTGTAAAGGACTTTTGAAAATGACACAGTGTGCACTCTCCATGAGAAATACACCATCCCCACCTCTGTAAAGGGCTTAAGATAAAAAGGATATATGCAATATCTCGCCTTCGTAGAGGGCTTAAGTGATTGCAATATATTTCAAGCAAATCTTAGAGTGTAAGAGGGACTCATTGCCACCAGTCTTTAAGAATGCACCTGAGAACAAACACACTTTCTAGCATCTAAAATAGACAACTTACCTTATATATGCCCCCACCTTAAGGTGGTTGATATCATGTACCGATATAAAGCATGTTAAGGTAGGTAGAAAACACACAAGGGAACAAAGGCTCTTGCAAAGCCCATGCCCCCAGAGGTGACATGTACTTTACAATCATCAAATGTTCCCACAAACACATTACTGCAAGAAAAGTGTTAGCATCCATATAATCATGATAAAAAAACAATGCACATGATCATTCACACAAAGAGAGCCAAGGTTATACTACGGATTCAGAGACCAAGTATAACCGTGGGGCTATACCATAGAAATCTCAAAACTGAGTGTACCGAAGGCGAGATTCAAAGACAAACAAAGTACATGGAGCAGTAGTATTGTTATGGTTTGTAAGTATAATAAGACAACATCAAGATCACATGGAGTGATTCTATTAGCAAGCATCGGATAATATATATCAACCCCATCGTCGTGTATGGACTTGGTCTATTTTTTTATTTCTCTTTGAAGGGACACTAGGTCTGTATTAGTATAATAAGTTTTTCATCATCAGCCCGCTAGATAGAAACAATAGAGGAAGAGAAACCATAAATCAAGAGGGGAGAAATAAGTG
Source organism: Cunninghamia lanceolata (assembly GCA_027924645.1). Taxonomy (NCBI): domain Eukaryota; kingdom Viridiplantae; phylum Streptophyta; class Pinopsida; order Cupressales; family Cupressaceae; genus Cunninghamia; species Cunninghamia lanceolata. Next base: position 4,232,471 of record BSBN01000278.1, read on the forward strand.
CCTTAGGGATAGTCATGTAGGAGGGTGCCCCCAAGTCACTAACTATAATGCTATGTCCATAAGACACAACACACGATAGTGAAAATAGAGGAGAAGCAATATAGAAGAATGATGATAAAAATAGAAGAAGGGTCACAATAGAGGTGGTCTCCTGGTATCCTGGATCTTACAAGAGAATCAAGGGTCATCCCAGGAGGCCTGAACAACACATAACACATCATAGGGGAAACACACCACAAGAGGTAAAGGGTTAGAATTACTTACCTATGGGACAACCAAACTAAGGGTTGTCAGAAAATCATCATCATCTTCCCACTCCCAAATATTAGAGGAAAGTGGGACATAAGGTACCATAGCCCAACTGTTATTCTTGTCTTCACATTGTCCATTCTTAAGATCTTCTTGGTTTGATTCAATGTTTGGTGAGATGTTTTCTTGTTGAGTTGCAATTTGTTAGGCATAAGCTTGTCATCTCCTTCTTTCTTTTTCTTGTCTATTTCTTCTTGTCTTACCACTTATCTCTTGTAAGATAGTGTTTTGTTCTTCCATAGGTTTTTGTGTTTTAGAGGAGGACGCACCATGATCAAATCTCATTTGTCTAGGTGAAATGTTTTTTTGTCAATGAATACCTCTCGATCCTTGTAAGGATGGTGGGGGAGGAACCTCAACATAGGGTCCTTTTCCTTTTGGTCTAGGATTCTCTTCAAATGTAGGTTGTTCCTCTCTTATTGTTTCTTGCATAGAAGGACTGGCCACTTGATGAAATAGTTTTGTTTTGTAGTTTCTATAGCTCAAGAAGTTAAAATCTATCTGTGGCTCCAGTTACACTTTAGATCTTTCCCAAAAGTAATCAAGGGTAAAGTGTTGTCTTATAACCAAAGGTTTATATTTATTGTGAGGGATAGTATGTACTTGTCCATTCAAAGGAAAATTTATACAGTTATAAATTGTTGAAGGGATAGATTTCATAGCCTTTAACCATGGATGTCCTAGTTTTATGTGAAAAAGGTCCGAAATGGGGACAACATCAAACAATTGTTCTATAGATTTCTCAAATATAGTGACCAATAAACATATCTTCCCAGAAGTGTTTATAAAGGTTCCCTTATGTGTCTTAATCATCATGTTCGAAGGGTCATAAAACCCTTGCATCGATTGACGTGAATAGAGGAAATATTCCATTGCTACATTAGTCATGCAATTCGGATAAATAAGGGTTCCATCCATAGGATTTCCCATTATTTTCATATTGGTATAAAGAGGTCCTTCAGTTTCTCCAGTTGTTCTATCATGAGGTGTAAACACAATTTCAGGTTCGGGGACTTTTCTTTTCATGTAAGGCCTAGGAGGGAACCTAGTGTTGTTGTTGTGATTAGAATCCATGTATCTATGTATTCAAATAAATATGAAATCATATTTTAAAAACTATTCAAAAGTTATACAAAAGACAAGTGCAAAACTATTATTTACCTAAAATGCTTGATTTTTTCAACTTTTTTCCATGCAAATGAGTGAAAGAAAAGGATTTGTAAGGAAATTGATTAGGGAAAGAAAATAATATTTCTTATATCATTCCAATAAAGTAATAATATCCTTCACAACACACTTTTGATGCAAACCTAGAGTGATGACAAGTCAAAACCTAGTGAAAATACACTAAAATATGCAATTTTCACCAAATTTCAATGCAAAGGCCTAATAAAAAGGGTGTTGTAATGAATTTTAGGAGGTAAAGTAGATTATAATAGTAATATCAGTCACCTAAATCCATAAAATCCATCACAACATGCTTGGAGTGCAAATCTAATTCAAACCCTAGTGAAAATATAGCCAAAATATGTAATTTTTCACAAAATTTCAATGCACGGGCCCAATAAAAAGGGTATTGTAAAGAATTTGAGGAGGGGAAGAAAATAATAACCTTGATAACAGCCAATTAGTTTAGAAAATTCCTTTACAACATGCCTATGATGCAAATCTAGAGAGACGATAAGGCCAAAATCTAGTGAAAAAGCAAGGTTTTCAAACCCTAGGCATGAAATTTTTCAAGAAAACCACTATGATGCAACACTAAAGTTATAAATCATTCCTAATGAGTGTTTTAAAATGGTAGTAAAATATGAGGCAATATTTTGACTACAAACCCTAGCTAATGCAAAACTAGGTTATATGGAAAAATGCACAATTTCAAGTAAATTTTATCAATTTAAGCATGAAGAAACAATCTAAATGAATGATGAATGAAACATTTCTGTATTTTAAATCATATCTGATGATAATAACAGAAATTTATTAAAATTAAATGCTAACTAATTCAAATTATTTGAAGATGCAAGCTAAAAATGCCAATTTTTTCAATTTTTTAAAAAAAATTTCATTTTTTTGTAATTTTTCAAATGCAATAAGATGAACAATGAAATGAATGAATGAAATAAATGTAAATATGAAGTAAAAAACTTAGAAAGGTGCAAAATTCATTAAAAACATGGGTTAACCGAAATTTTTAGTGTGAAAAATGTTTAGGGTTTGATTTTGTTGGTTTGTGTTGATCCTCCTTTCACCACTAAACATTCAAGGACTTCCAGCCAAGTAGAGAGGTCTACTACAGGATTTTTGTCACTTGGAACATAGGGGAAAATTGGAATTGTATAATTTTGTTGTTCACTTAAGCCCAATTATGCTCAAAACCCTAATTTCATGAAATCGTAAGCAAACAGACAAATTATGGAAAATGATCGCACACAGAGATATCAAATCACAACCAAGTGTGTACCAGATTTTGAAGTTTAGTGTACGAAAAAGTCAGGGACTAATGAGTGGGTGCCCTAGTCTAGTGCCACAATTTTTGTCAGGATATGGGAACCTTATCGACAACTTGTTCCTATTGTTCCAGAGATTTTCCAGTTGTAGGATCTGAAGGACTAATGAACAGGTGCCCGAGTCTAGGTCCTTGTTTTCTTCTCTGATCTACAATTCTGACAGTCTGCACTACTCTCTTGCAACTCCACTTCTTTTACTTTCACAACCTATAACCTGTAATCAGAGAAAAGTGGGTTGGGGGTTGTGGTATTTATAGGCTTGCCTTAGTCAAGCCCTAGAGAGACATTCAAGTCTTCTGAACACCGTTGTCAGATAAAGAGTGCGTATCCCTATAGGATAGAGGCAAAATCCAAATGATAAATGATAGAAAACAAAATTGATATCACCTTGTAGTGAAGATCTCATGGAAGGAAGATGCTCTTCATGCCATGAGGAGATGGATGCTAAATATGCAAATACAAACACAATAACAACACAAAATTCTTCTCTACAACACAATGAATGCCTTGAATCACTTTCACCTAAGCCCATGAATTAAAATTGCCATCTAGTTTCCATACAGTCTACAAATGAATCACTAATCATGCTTATATATGCAAGTACAAACATTCCCACTAAGAATTTCATAATTCAAACTTACCATGTCGGCATAGGGCCTAAATAACAGTTACAAACTGACACTTTGAAATTGGTCCTGACCTAAAATAGGGTAGGACTAGGGTGTGGGTGCCCAAGTCCTCCCCCCTATTTTAGGAAAGATTTATGTTAAGTGCATCCCCTGAGTCCTATTTTCCATGAAACTTCAGGGTTTTCTCATTGGGAGTCATCAAAATCATGCAAGATGCTCTAAATGCATTCTAAAGGACCCGGGAGCTAAACCTTAAGAGGAAAATGCCCCCAAGGTTACTTTTTCTGGCATAACAATACTAATCATCCAATCCAATCCAACTTATAATTCCCACCACAATATAATCCTATTCTTGCACCCCATCTAATCCATCACTTGTCAAAAGGGTTCTAATCATTAACAAACCTAGGTCAAATCCAAATCCCAAAATCAAAATTAGAGGAGGCTATTCTTCTAGATCCAATAATGATCATGAGAACCTTGTAGATTATGAGGTATATCTTGAGAAACAAGCTGAAATACAAAGACTTAAACATATGTATCAACCCATTCCACCAATAGAAAACATGAACCAAGAGCAAGATCATTATGGTGTTCAAAAAATGTTTTCTCAAATTAGGTGGTTATATGGAAAGGAACAAGTCATTATCCCAACAACAACACCTACAATCCCAACAACAACACCTAAAATTCCAACAACAACACCAACAATCCCAACAACAAGTCTTAGACAAACAATTCATACAATAACCACCAACTCAATACCAACAACCACCAAACCAATATCGACAACCACAACCTTCATATAACACATTATCCACTATACCATCACCCATACAATATCAACAAATTTCATCTCAAGCCTATGTGTCACCTCTATCATCATACCAACCTAATCTAAGCACACATCATGTTACCCCTACATCAACCTATCCCACTTCTTCCATTGTTAACCCCTATCTATATCAATCCATACCTCAAGAACATCTATCCTAACCAACCGCACATCATGTTACCCCTACATCAACCTATCCAACTTCTTCCATAGTTAATCCCTATCTATATAATTCCATACCTCATGAACATCTAACCCAACCTAATCCAACCATACATCATGTTACCCCTACATCAAACTATGCTACTTCTTCCATAGTTAACCTCTATCTATATCAATCCATATCTCAAGAACATCTAACCCAACCTAATCCAACCACACATCATGTTATCCCTACGTCAACCTATCCCCCTTTTTCCATTGTTAATCCCTATCTATATCAATCCATACCTCAAGAACATCCGACTCCTTATCTTAATAATTCACCTCACTACCAAATCTATTCACAAAGATATCACATTCCTTCACAATAAGAACACACAAGTCTAAGTTACCCTTTGCACCAAAATCAAGTGTCCTTAAGTCCTTATAGTACCTTTGACAAGGGGAACACCACTCTAGCTTATGTATGCTATGGGTACCCTACATCATCCTCCAATCAAATGACAGTCAAAGAGCCACCTAGTCCACTACCTAATCCACCATCAAATCATAATCCACCACCTAATCCTCATCCTAAGCCTCCAACACCATCCACCATTATTATTCATCCACTATATTGTCCATCCACCCATACACTCATGAAGGATGTGATCCAATAGCTATTAGCAAGGAATCAACCATCTCCATGTCATCAAACACCTATCCAAGAGCCTCTCAAAGATCCTTCAAACATCATGTCCATTCCTTTAACGCCATCATATAATCCACAACCCATCAAGCCTATTGAAAAGTCTCCTACCATGAGTCCAAGTCAAAATTCATTCTATCGTCATGTTGTTGACCATCTAGAACCTATTAGTCTTATCCAAGAGTCTTCTACCTCCAATTCCATTTACAAAAATTAAGAGTTATGTCAAGAGTATAATATAAAGCATGTGGAAACATTAACCCCTCATCCAAATCAAGATCAAAGCACTTCTAGTCATCCTCTCCATAATCCTATTTATGATAAAGATATTATCTATGATCAAGTTACTACCCATGAGCAAGTAATCCTAGTTCATCCTATCCAAGCTCACTATTACATTATCCATGTTAATCCTCTCTATGACCAAGAGCCTATCCATGAGAAAATTGATTCTATCTATAATCCCACACCTATCCCTAAACAAGATATGATCCAAACTACCCATATCCATCCTCCACCTAGTCCTATTAATGATCAAACAACATCCACTTTCCTTGATGAGACACTTGGACCCGAAGTAAACATAGATGATCAAACAAAAAGCATGGATCTCAATAAGCATAATGATAATAAAAATCCTATTGATACTTCATCCTCAAAAATTGACCATATTGCAACTCTGTCATATACCCTTGATATTACCACCTACATGCATGAATGTTCCTCCTTAGGAGAGAAACAACCATTATCTACCAACTCATCTTCCCCATAAAATAATGATCTTCCATCTAGTGTCCAAATCACCCATAATCCCATTGTCCACCACATATTCCATAAAATGAACTATCAAGGTAAAGGCTTAGGCCTTCATGAACAAGGTATTTTGGAACCCATCCATGTCAAAGTCCTTCCACAATCATATGGCCTTGCTTATATTCCCCAAGAAAAGCAATATCAAGATGTTGGTACTATTTCCATGCCTTCTAAATCCACTCCTTTCCATTATAAACCACAACATATCCCCAAAACATATGTTGCCATTCCTAACCCATCATCCTACAAATCCCAAAAGCATGTTACCATACACCTTCCTCCATCCACTTTACCTCCACTACTTCCAACTCCCAATATTACTCCATCCATTTTACCTCCATTACTTCCAACTCCTAATATCCCTCCATCCACTCTACCTCCACTTATCCCAATGCCTAATATCCATATCATCTAATCCCCTTATTCATTTATTGACAAATCCACTTTTCATCCCTCCATCCATAAATCCCCTCACATTCCTAACCATGATCAACAAATGCACACATCAACCAAACATGAAGCTTCCACCAAGTCCATGGGATTCACAAATAAAGTTTTGGATGCCTCTACCCACAAAGGAAAAACTCCTAAAAATACTTATGCCTTAGGACATCAATGCAAAGAGTCCAAGAAAAATCTATCCAAAAGACTACCCAAGCCCACACTTTCATAAGAAAAGTCCAAATATAAAATGGTTTGGGTCCCTAAGAAAAAATAAAACAAGTCAAATGAAGCATCTACATCCCAAATATCCCAAAACTCTCACTTCATCCAAAAATCCCAAATTCCTTCATCCCATAAATCCCAATGCAAAAATCATAAAAATCCTAAGTCTGTGTGGGTACCTAAATTGCTACATAGACCATCCCCTAAGCAAAAGCTTCAATGTTTATCATGGTGTATGCAACCATTGGTCTTGGTTCCTTTCCATTCCACAACATTTCCACATACCTCCATCTCCCCATCTTTAACCCATTATCCCACATATTTCACCCATCATATCCCTATGGTCCATGCTTTTGCATAATCCACTATCTCCCATCTATCCTTGCATAATCCTTCCATCCATAATCCATATCATAATCCACTACCCCCATCCATCCTTTCATAATCCTTCCATACATAATCCTTTCATACATAATCCACATCATAAGCTATTATCCACCTACTCCATCTCCCTCTCATGCAATCCCCTACCAAAATCTATGAGCACAATGATATTTCACACGGTCCATGTGCATCATCCATCTTTAAATGATACTATCACCTTTCAAGGAAATAGATACTTGAGTCCCTCTTGTCCATATCCGCCTATTCCATCCAAGTATTCAAACAAAAAAATGAAAAAAAAGAGAAAAAATTAAAATAGTAAAGAAAAATCCCTTCATCCAATGGTTAAAACTTGGTAAATAGGCACCTTGGATAAGTATCATGATGAAAACTTGGCAAAAAAGTGTCATGTGTAGGTTGACTATCTATGTGTCTTACACTTGGGGGCATGTTGTCTCATCCAACCTATCATTTCCTTTCTATCCATCTATCCATCTATCCATCTATCCATCATTCCACCTTTTGATCTTGATAAAGAAATAGGGGCAAAATGTTGAAAAATGCTTTAAAAATTCTCTTGACATACATCATCCTTTCCAACCAATCCAATCATCCTCTCGTCCTAAGTTTTGTCATGTAAAATCCTAAACATACTACCTAAAATGGGGCAGGTTATTCCTATGCGACATAGTCTTTGGAGATCACATCCTAGGTCACTTAGGAAACATACATCCATTCCATCCACTATTACCTATTCTTTTATCCATACCTCTATCTTGATCTTTCCATCCCACACACTATCGCCTACCCTTTTATCTATCCCATTATCATGTGCCTTCCATCCTATTTGTTATCACCCATCCTTTTGTCCATTTATCTAATCCCATCTTCCTCCTTGCATCTAGACCTACTTTTCCCTTGTCATTGGTATCTATCAACAAGGCTATCCAAACTGCAATACAATGTCATCCCATAAAACAAAAATAATCAAAAATAATCAAAAATCACAAAAATATCCAAATATAATAAAAAAATCTCAAAAATATCCCAAAAAAAAAATATATATCAAAAATATCCAAAAACATAAAAAAATATCAAAAATATCAAAAAACACTCAAAAAATCTTAAAAATATCCAAAAAACAATAGAAAAAATCTAAAAAATACATAAAAACACTCAAATATTCAAATATTCAAAAAATCCAAGCAATAAACCAAATGCAAGTCATCCTTAATCCATACCAATCTAGTCAATCAATCTAGCCAAATCATCCAATAACATCCTTTGGTCTTGATCCTAATCTTGTCATAAACCAAATCAATTAATCATCATCAATGTCATAAACCAAATTATTTAATCATCATCAATCAATCATCAATGGGATATTTCACTCCCGCATCCTTGTGTTAATCTAGGGATATATCATTCCCCACAATGACAACACTATCATCATCATCATCATCAAATCAAATCAATCAATCAATCAATCATCAGTTCATAGCTTGACATGGGTAATACCTTATTTGTTTTTGAATCATTTGTGCATGCTTGCTTGCTTGTTTGTGTGTGTCATCTTTTTATCTCGCATTTGTATCAAATCCATATCTTTCTAGCTAATATTCATATCTTGTGTATGTTGGAATAACTTTTTGCATTATCCTTTGCATCTAAGGTCATATCATACCTTATGTGCATTAGGACTTTAATGCTCTAAGTATCCTTCCTCATACGTCTTGACAAGGTTGTATTACACTAGGTGCACAAGACACATCGTCACCCTAGTCCTTATACCTTGGTGCATAATGTCTAGTGCTATATCAAACTATAGGATTGCTCTACTCAAGTTAGCATAACTACTCATCGAAATCCATCATTCTATCATCCATCCTTTTATCTTCTTCATTTTTCTTTATGTTGTTCTCGATCTTCTATCTCCTTTTCTTCATATCCATTCATTTCAAGAGCACACCCATATACTTCCAATTCATCTATCCTCTCGAGGGAGCATCATTCAACATATTAATTAATCTACTAGGTACGTCTTCTACCCGACTAGGGCATCATCATTTCCAATCCAATCATATTTGTTCTTCTAAACTAAAATCTTCTTATATCCAACATAGCACTATGTTTTAAACTTCTTTGAAATGATGTTACTTCGCAACACCATCTCAAAGAGGGGCAAAATGTAGACACCTAAAATTGACCCGTTCCCAGATCATGCTTTCATCTGTCATACGTCACTATTAAATAATCCTTAATTATTTGATTAAGTTCATCCATTGATCACAATCAATTTATCCTCCATGTTAATTAAATAATCCTAATTATTTAATTAATTCAATTTATCTTCCATGTTAATTAAATAATCATGATTATTTAATTAAAGAATTTATTCTCCATATTAATTAAATAATTCTAATTATTTAATTAAATCAAATTTCCTCCATATATTAATTAAATAAATTTAAAATTATTTATTTAATTAAAGATAAAATTCCATTTCTTCAAAATAAATAAAATTCAATATTTTATTTATTTATCCATGTGTACAAAATTAAATAATTAATTTATTTAATTTCCTATTATTTTGTCTCATCCATAATTCACTCTCAATCAGTTTAGATAACTAATCAATCAAATCAGTTAACAAGTTAGTCAATCTAGTCAACTCACCAATCAATTTAGTTCACTACTCAATCAATTCAATCATCTGATCAATCAATTTAGTCAACTCCTTAATCAAATTTGTTAACTCCCCTGATGCATGAGAGGACAAGGACACTTGTTCTGTTAGATTTAGGGCACACAATTGAGAGGGGGGGTGAATCAGTTGTCCAAAACTTTCTCTTAATCACAAACTTAAATCCTTTAAGTGATCAACAGTATATCAATCATGAAACATAATGCATTTAATTCAAAGACAGAAACATATCAACATGTGAGACACCAGGATTTTGACATGGAAAACCTGGTTAAGGGAAAAACCACAGGATGATTAACCCAAGATTATATTCTCTATTAGAAGAATAGTAAGGACAAAATGGCACTTGCCAATTAGGGCTCACTGCCCGAGCACACTGCTCACAAGGCTCACTGCCTACAAGAGACACATTGTCTACAAAGAAACAAGTATCACCTACTTGAACTGGAAAATAGCATCTTCACCCTGCTTGAATAAGTTCCATTAAGCTCAACACTTCTACTCTGACTTTCACTCTCCTCTTTGCTACCACACTCCCATCTCTCAAAGCACACTTTTCAAAACACTTCGCAATCCTTATTTATAAAAGACATCAACTTAGGACTGATCATCTAAGTCAGAAAGCATCCACAATAACATACACATGATGTATAACTTATCTGGTCAGCCTGTCTCAAGAAGAACACCATCATCCGGAAGTTGTTCTTCAAATGTGAACTCCAACTTCAATGCGGACCACCAACATGATCTGGACACGATCCAAAGGCCACCACAAGATTGCCTGGATCACCAAGAACATCCACACTTCATCTACTTACTGAAATCCTTCTCTCCTTCATCTGAAACCTAAAGAACACAGTCTGTCATCAATATCACAAAGGAATTGATGCTTGCGGACCTTATTAACCACGAACCAATCCAGTTGACACTCCACAAAGACTCCCTCAGCACTCCCTTAAATCCACAGAACATGATACTGCATTTCTGGATCTCACCGGACCTATCTGTCTCACTCTGTCACCACTAAACACCAACCAGAACTAGTTTTACTTGAACAACCATAACTTCTCTAGATCTTCATGCGGACCTCTGAAATCTCTACTGGACCACCTTAAGACACATATCTACAAACCCTTTAAACCACATCCTCTTATCCTCATCCTATCTTAGACTTTTCCCTTACTGTCTTTCTTGTTCTTCTCTGTTCCTAATTGAGACTAATTTTCTCAATATCCGCAGCACACAGCTCATCCAATCCCTATCATTAATGCAACAGGAGTATGTTGACATCAATGACAACACTGGTTAGGCCCATACTTGCAAAAATCTCCCCCTTTGTCATTGATGGCAACATATGATGTGAAAAACTGTTTTAACAATCAAGACAAGAACTTTTTCTCACTGTTACAACTCCCCCTATCAGCAACAACCATTCACATGTCTTCTCTCCCTTAATGGCTCCCCTTTGATCAACAACCACTTGTTTTTCACATGTCTTCTCTCCCCCTTTGGCATCAATGGCAAAAGGCACATACTTGCAATTCTAATACTTTAGAATCATACCTGCTACTCCCCTTGAGTAGTAGCTCCCCATCATCAATCCGGATCACAAGATATGACTGTGATAACCACCGGACTGATACACTTTAGTGCACCTTAGTTCATCACCAGAGGGGCAATGACCCCTAGCTTCTCCCTGAGATACTCAAAAGAATCCTTAGGTAGAGGTTTAGTAAATATGTTTGCAATCTAATCCTTGGAGGGCACGAACTCCAATCTGACTTCATTCTTGTTCACTTGTTCTCTCAAAAAGTGAAACTTGATGGATATATGCTTAGTTTTTGAATGTAGCACCAGATTCTTAGATATGTTTATTGCACTTGAATTATCACAGAAAATTGTGATAGGCTCCTCATACTCTACTCTGATATCTCTTAGCATTTGCTTCATCCATAAAACTTGAGTGCAACTACCTACTATTGCAATGTATTCTGCTTCAGTTATGGACAGAGATATTGCCTCTTGTTTCTTGCTTAGCCAAGAAACCAATCTCTTTCCCAAAAAGAATGCTCCACCACTGGTACTCTTCCGGTCATCCACATCTCCTGCCCAATCTACATCTGTATATGCATGAAGAGAGAAATCATGATCTCTAGGATACCACAAACCATACTCAACTGTCCCTTTTACATATCTAAAAATCCTCTTGATTGCCATGACATGAGATTCTCTAGGATCAGCCTGGAATCTAGCAACAAGACCAACAGCTTGCATAATGTCAGGTCTAGTGTGAGTGAGATACAACAATCCTCCAATCATTGACCTATACTTTTTCTGATTAGCCTTAGGAGAGTCATCATCTTTGCCCAATTTGCAATTGATTGCCATGGGAGTATTCATTGGTTTTGAGTCTTCCATCCCAAATTTCTTCAACAATTCTTTCACATATTTGGTCTGAGAAATGAAGATTCCCTTCTTAGTTTGAGTGATTTGCAGACCCAAGAAGAAATTTATTTCCCCAAGCATGGACATCTCAAATTCACTTTTCATTTGATTTGCAAAAGTTTTGCACATACTATCTCTTCCTCCAAAAATGATATCATCCACAAACACTTCAACAATCAATATGTTTTCATGATCAATTTTAAAATATAGGTTACTGTCAGTAGTACCTTTGTTGAAACCAATCTTCAAAAGATGCTTGTCTAACCTTTCATACTAGGGCTCTTGGGGCTTGCTTCAGTCCATACAGTGCCTTCAACTTGTAGACCATATCACCATGATCAGACAATTGAAATCCATCCGGTTGCTCAATGTACACTTCTTCTTCCAAGTCACCATTTAGGAAGGTAGACTTGACATCCATTTGATATACTTTGAAATCTTTGAAGGCAGCAAATGTAAGAAACAATTTGACTACTTCAATTCTTGCCACCAAAGCAAAAGTTTCTTCAAAATCAACTCCTTTTATTTGAAAATAGCCCTTGCAGACCAATCTGGCTTTATTTTTTATCACTTCACCAGCTTCATTCAGTTTGTTCCGGAATACCCATTTGGTTCCAATCACATTCTTGTTTCTAGGTCTGGGAACAAGATCCCAAGTGTGATTTTTCTCAATTTGCATCAGCTCTTCTTCCATTGCTTTAGTCTAGTTTTCATCATTGCAAGCTTCATTCATTGTCTTAGGTTCAATCTTTGAAATCAGACAGTACTCATCTGAGTCTTGAGAAATCCTCCTTCTTGTTTGTACACCTTTTGCTTTTATCACCTATGATCTGATCTTCAGAGTGGTTCAATCATACATAACTGGGATCTTTGGGAATTTCTTGCACTTCTGATTCTTGATCAGGCTCATTGAAACTCATTTCTTCTTCCTGGTTTACCGGATTAGTTTGAATCTGACTAACAAATAAGGCTTGGGCTCCTTGATTCAGAACACCATTTTGATCATCTTCATCAAGTTCATAAAACCTTAAGGGTTTCTCAATTCCCTCATCAACCTTCACATTTGTACTTTCCATCATCTTTCTCAATCTTTTGTTATAACACCGGCATGCTTTGCTTTGAGTAGAGTAACCCAAGAATATTCCTTCATCACTTCTAGCATCAAACTTTCCTAGATCTTCATCTCTTTTAATGTAACATTTGCTACCAAAAACTCTAAAATACATCATAGTAGGAGTGATGCCAAACCAAAGTTCATAAGGAGTCTTATCGGTATTGCTTCATATTTGAACTCGATTGAGAGTATAGACTGCAGTGCTGACAACTTCTCTCCAATAGATGTGAGGAACATTTGATTCCATCATCATGGTCCTAGAAGCTTCCTATATGGTCCGGTTCATTCTCTCCACTACTCCATTCTACTGTGGAGTCCTAGGAGCAGACAACTGTCTCTTTATTCCATGTTTCTCACAAAACTCTAAGAATTCATTGGATGTGAATTCTCCACCTCTATTAGACCTTAGACACTTCAATTTTAATCCAGTTTCATTCTCTACCATACCCTTGAATATTTTGAATTTCTCAAAGGCTTCTGATTTTTCTTTTAGAAAAGTTACCCACATCATCCAGGAATAGTCATCAATCAGTAGCATGAAGTATCTATCACCTTGCAGACTCCTGATTCTTGCCAGACCACAAAGATCAGTATGAACTAAGTCCAATAATTTGGTAGAGGACTGTTCCTTACTTTTGAATGAGACTCTGCTTAGCTTACCCAACTGACATTCTTTACACAAGCTGTTAGTAGGTTTTACTAATTTTGAAAGATCTCTTACAGCCTGAGTATTGCTTATCTTGATGATATTATCAAAATTCACATGACACATCCTCCTATGCCATAACCAACTTTGATCAACTTAAACAAATAAGCAACTTTTACTAGTACCAACCAAGTGGAAGATATTACCTTTAGTTTGAGTATCAGATGCAATCTCTGTTCCGAAGCTTTCAAAGATATTGCATTTTCCATCCTTCAACCAGAGATCATAGCCTTTGTCCACCAACTATCCAACACTGAGAAGATTGTGCTTCAATCCTTCAACATACAGTACATTACTGGTTTTGTTTCTTCCATCAAAAGAAATAATTCCTCTACCTCTAATTCTACCAGCAGAATTATCACCACACCATTCCTCCTTCATACCTTTCCAAATCTACAAACTTGTTTTTGTCACCTGTCATATGATGAGAGCATCCATTGTCAATGACCCAATCATCCTTTTCTTCAACTTGGGCAACTAGAGCCCTTTCTACAACTTTAAGATTGATAGATTCAGAAAATATAGGTTCTTCTTCCTTGATGGCAATAAACACCCATTCATTTCCGGATTTGTTTCCTGTTTCTGATTCATCATCTGTTACTCCTTCATTATCATCTTCTTCATGAACATAGTAACAATTCTTTTGGAACCTTGCTCTGTTAGGATTTTGCCTTGAAAATCTTTCTGGACACTTTGAGGAAAAATGACCAATCTTGTTGCAGTTAAAACACTTGAAAGGCAATTTTCCTTCATACTTACTGGATCCTCTTGGCAGTCTTTTTGCAATGAGGGCTTCAAGTTGAGCAGTTTCTACTTCTTCATCTTCCAGGTCTTTTCTTTCTTTTTCATACCATGATGGTTTCCTTGAAGAGTTCTCTCCCAAATCATGCCTTTGTTTACCTTTTATAGAGGCACTCGCTTTGAATGCAGATTCAATCTTGGGGGGATCATCTCCAAATTTGGACATTTCAAATGCAGCCAATTTGCCAGCCAATTGATCTCTTGTAACAGTTGCATGGGTTTTGAATTCATCAATGGCAGCAACCTTGATTTTGTAAGAAGCAGGAAGGGATCTGAGAATTTTGCGAACAATCTCATTTTCATCCAAGACTCCACCAGCATTTCTAATTCCACAAACAAGCTCATTTACTCTTGGCATGAAGGTAGTAAGATTTTCATCATCTCTCATCTTTAGGTTTTCAAATTTCCCTTTCAGACTTTGTAACCTTGCACATTTAACATACTAGTCTCCTTCATGCAAAAGTTCTAGTTTTTTACAAATCTCATAAGCAATTGGTAGGTCAATAACATTTGAGAGCTCAGAGTTAGATAATGCGCTTAGAAGAGCTTCTATGGTCTGCAGATTGTTTTTAGCATCTATGATTTCATTTGGAGCTTTCAGACCACCCTGTGGAGGTACATACTATATTGTAGCCATGGACCAGTAAGCCATTCCCATGCACTACAAGTGACATTTCATCTGACCTTTCCATAGACTAAAATTTGTTCCATCAAACTTTGGACTATCCTTCTTGTAGGATGACATGCTGGATCTCCTCAAGCGGTTAAGCTTCTTTTAGAGGAATTTGGCTCTGATAACAATTGTTAGATTTAGGGCACACAATTGAGAGGGGGGGTGAATCAGTTGTCCAAAACTTTCTCTTAATCACAAACTTAAATCCTTTAAGTGATCAGCAGTATATCAATCATGAAACATAATGCATTTAATTCAAAGACAAAAACATATCAACACATGAGACACCAGGATTTTGACATGGAAAACCCGGTTAAGGGAAAAACCACGGGGTGATTAACCCAAGATTATATTCTCTATTAGAAGAATAGTAAGAACAAAATGGCACTTGCCAATTAGGGCTCACTACCTACAAGAGACACACTATTTACAAAGAAACAAGTATCACCTACTTGAACTAGAAAATAGCATCTTCACCATGCTTGAATCAGTTCCATTAAGCTCAACACTTCTACTTTGACTTTCGCTCTCCTCTTCGCTACCACACTCTCATCTCTCAAAGTACACTTTTCAAATGACTTCGCAATCCTTATTTATACAAGACATCAACTTAGGAATGATCATCTAAGTTGGCAAGCATCCACAATAACATCCACATGATGTATAACTTATCCGGTCGGCCTGTCTCAGGAAGAACACCATCATCCAGAAGTTGTTATTCAAATGCAAACTCCAACTTCAATGCGGACCACCAACATGATCTGGACATGATCCAAAGGCCACCACAAGCTTTCTTGAATCACCAAGAACATCCACACTTCATCTGCTTACTGAAATCCTTCTCTCCTTCATCTGAAACCTCAAGGACACAGTCTGTCATCATTGTCACAAAGGAATTGATGCTTGCGGACCTTATTAACCACGAACCAATCTAGTTGACACTCCACAAAGACTCCCTCAGTACTCCCTTAAATCTGTAGAACATGATACTACATTTCTGGATCTCACCAGACCTATCTATCTCACTCTGTCACCACTGAACACCTATCGGAACCGGTTTTACTTAAATAGCCATAACTTCTCTAGATATTCATGCGGACCTCTAAAATATCTACTAGACCACCTTAAGACACATATCTACAAACCCTTTAAACTACATCCTCTTATCCTCATCCTATCTTGGACTTTTATGTTACTGTCTTTCCTGTTCTTCTCTGTTCCTGATTGAGACTAATTTTCTCAATATCCTTAGCACACAGCTCATCCAATCCCTATCATTAATGCAATAGGAGTATGTTGACATCAATGACAACACCGGTTAGGCCCATTCTTGCAACATGTTCCTCTCTCATTCATGCACATCCTCTCATCCATTCTTAGCCATTGATCTCTTAGATCATCCATAACTGTTGATCTTCATCCTTGATGGTCTATAAATAAAACACTCTCCAAACCATCTAATTCTCTTTGATCTTGATACAACATTACGCTGCAGAAATCACTCTAGATCATATCATCTTCATCACAAAGTTATGCTGACAAAATAAAAAATCCACATAATCAAAGAGAAAGGAGAAATCGATTGGAGTAGGGGGTACTTTAGTACACTCGATCAATGAAGTCAAATTTGTTTATGCATTGGAAAGGTGAATTGTACTTGATTTGGTTTATCTTTAATTTATGTTTGCATTGCAAGTTTTACCTATCACATGACCTACAAAAGAGAAGTGTACTATGTGGGTACAGAGGTACATGGTGTGATGTAAATCTTTCATGTCATGTGAGCTTAGAGAAATCTTTAGTATGTGCATGCCATTCCTTCAAGGCACTGCAGACAACTAGATGACACAAATTTTGGATACAGGTTTTTCTTATAAAAGGAAATATGATGTCAGAATGATTGTGTTTAGTCTTTTGACTTCTCTAAAAGGGGTTGATTTATGTATTCTCAAAAAGTGGGAACAATGATCAATTTACTTTCATGGAGCTTATCAACTTTCTCATGTTTGCAGTTGTATGAGTTCAAAGGTAGAAGTGAGATATTTCTCCCTAGAATGGGTGGAATTGGAATAAAAGTCATCTGGTTTGCCTACTTCTCAAGCAAGTTCTAAACTATGACAAGGATTTTGATGGAGAGAAAAGCATTCATGAAAAATACCCAAGTGTTGCATAATCTCTCCATCCTCTACTCGAGTTGGTTAGTTCTCCCAGCTCCATATCAAGGTGGATAAATTCTAGTTCCTTCCCCAGAGCCTTTGGTGTTCTTCTATCCATGCCAATGGATTTAGGGGATGTTTTATCCCTCAAAGAGGAATCCTTCACTATCAATGTCATCATGTTATTTCTTGATGGCCTTTTCATACTAGAAGATGGTGCAATCTCACCTATCTGATCTTCATCTCCTTATGCCTACAACCTAGTGAGGTGTGTACATTGATGAAGCATCTACAATAGCATCATAGTAGAGTATTTCACTCTCCTCATTGAGTCCAAAGTCATTATATTCTTTACTACCACCCTTAACATCTAGATAGTTCATGGTGCTTGTATTTATTGAATCTCAATCTCCAGTTCATTTATTTATACAGCTCAGGGATTCAAGAGAGGAGTGCTAATGCTTTCACAATTTTACACTACCATTGTAACTGCCAGTGCTAGCCAATGTTTCAACTTGGGTGGGTCAAGGCTATCTCAACTAATTCTACTTCATCCCCATGGCAATGAGATGTTGTGGACCACATCAAACAACTTTCGAACTACTGCAACCATTTTTGTTACAAAGGAGTTCTTTAGTGTCCATTGTAATAATGACATGTGTCACTCTATTCTTTTATAAAAGGGGACTGTATCTTTATTTTTAAAAGGGGGAAACATGGGATGCTTAAGTATTTTAGTGTGTATTAGGGATAACATGAAGGTAATGTATAAAAACTTCTATAATAACACACTATGTTTGATTGAGCTTATATGAGAAACATGTGTTACTACATAAGTTATCTCAATTTTATGGTGTAAACATATTTTGAATGAATAATCAAATATTATGAGTTTATTGAATCACACTTGTTGCATTGAATTATTCTTTGTGTTAGTCTTTATTCAAGGAACAATGTAAATGCTTTCATGAAGTTTAATGAAGTTATTTGCATCTGAAATGGATTACTAAGTATGATTACATATAACATCCATTAGTAGGTCATATTATTGTAAGAAAATAATATCTTAATAGATGACCATTAGAAACATTTTCTATTAGAACTCAGTTTTTCTGCAATATTCAGACTCTATGTCTCAAAATAGGCACCGATCTGACTATATAGCATACCCATATCCCTACAACATTTCACAACAACAAATCTTAAATGAATTATGATTTAATCGTAATTATTTATGCTCTTCATACTAGGTCATAAAGATTACAAGGAATAAACAATTTAATGTGTGTAATTTACATCTCCTTGTCAAATTGTATGAAGACTCATATCTACTAGACACTACTATGTAATGTTGTTAAAGTTTTCCAATTAGTGCCAAAACGGGTACCCACCTAGGTTTTGCAAAGCCTGAAGTGTAGGGGAGAATGTTGTACAATCTATCTCCCATTCATTGGCCAACCCTCTAGTAATTCCAACCATAGGATCTAATAAATATTTAGGAATTACTAAGATATAGGTTGGGAAAGCAACAAACATTTTAAGTGAAGGTTGTCATTTCGACCTAGGATTGGATACTAAGTTTAGGACTAGAGTGGAACCATACCATACTTGCATAATTGGGGATTTCCTAATACAAAGTGTCACATGGCTAATACAATGAGATACAATGTGTTTTGTTGATCCAAACATCTAAAATAAATTAAAATAATGAAAATATGAGCTTTTCTTGCATTGAAGACCAAAGTGGGATCATTTAAGACTAGTACTAAGATTATGACTTGAATTTAAAGATAGTATGGAATTGTAAAACATAGTACTAATATTATTACTTACACTAAAAGCCTATATGAAATTATGCAAGAAAATGATGGCACTCTATATCTAATGCTTAGTAGTCCCCTTTCTACTTTCTTTGGGTTGTTAGTACTCGATATGTCCTTGAGATTTATTACTTGAGAGTGATGTCATACCAAGTCATTGCTTGACTTTGGTGATTGTTAACATCTCATCTTGTGTGTCATTTCTTAGAGACCAAAAATCCTTATTTTTCATTATGTACTTGGTATGTGTGATTCTAGGTTTTGTATCATCCCATGTAATTGTATTACACATGTGTCTATGATTTCCTAATCAATTATCACTCAATTCAAAGGGGTGGGCCTAAGGTTTACACATGATTGAGTGCCACTGATCTACCATTGGGGATAGATAGATTCTTATATGTGCTTGGAGAGCATGACAAGTTCACTATTGATGGTGGCATGGTAGAACTTCTTGTACTATTTTTAAAAATGTGTAATTAATAACTACTATCATTCATTGGCTTGGTGTGTTTTAGAGCCATAATTAACTTGTAATGTAGGGTAAACCATCTTATTAGGATGGATACATCATTTGAATTGTTTTATAATATCATTTTATGTTATGTAGATAATACATGTTGGAATGAAGTCACTTGATTATGCTCATCCTAATATCTTGTATGGATGCAATTTATCATCCATACTTTAATCTATTGATATAATGTTCATTGCATTACATGTCATAAACGTTACTTTATGTTTTACCTTGTTTCTTGGGAATAATATCCCTTTTGGAGGTTATTTGATGAAGGGGGTAAATCACAAAACACACAACAACCGAAATTGAACACAGAAAATAGAACTTTCTTTTATTGATCTGGGCAAATCATTACATTACAAAAGCTCAATTACAATCAGAGGATGAATCCTCTACTAGCTGCAACACATTATAGCTTTCCCAACCTCAAGACTCTAGAATCTTCAACCTTCTGTAACCCCAAATCAGCTAGGGTTTTTGTTTTCCCACCTATTCTTGACTCTACACTAGCCCCCTTAATTCTACTACCACCTAGGGTTCCCAAAAATGGTTATTAATAGCCTTTTTGGCAGCCAACAACCTAATTTTGAAATTTGCATCTCCCTCCAAAAATAGGTCATCTTCTAGGAGCCATAACTTTTGATCCAGGTGTCTGATTGACGAACTGTTTTATGCATTAAAAATCTTGCAGAGTGCACTATGTGCTAAGAACTAGCTCTGCCGGTTCTGGCCATTTTTGGGCCTATATAGGGCTGTTTAGTGCCTCAAACCTGAGTTTGAATAATTTTGACATTTTTCGGGAAATAGAAACTTTAATATCTTTCAGCTTGCAAATGATCTTTGGGTGATTCCTTCGCCAAAGGTCTTATATTTCTACTATGTAACTTCCTATAAATTTTCACTTCAATCCATGCCCAAATGCAAACTTTCTAAAAATAGTAGGTTACTATTTTTAGCAGTTTGGAAAAACTCAAAGTTCTACATCATTATTCAAGCAATTATGGAACTAGAACCACAAATTTTGAAAAGAAATGGAAAGAACATCAACAATTTTGAAACACATCTTTTTTGGGGTGATGCAAGATTGCCCTTAGACCACTGGATGCTCCTGCATCAGACACCCGGGGTAATTTGAGAAGTGACCCTGTCACGTCTCAGGTGTTTGTGTGAGGAAAACCCAAATGGTCAACCTCTACCTTAGACAACCAAGAAGAATCTTCAACAGGTCTTCATTTCCATTTCACCAGATATTCTTCATATTGCCTATTCCAAGTACTTCTTCCCAAACGACTATCCAAGATCTCTTCTATCTCCTCTATTGAAGTAGATGCCAGAATACTCCACTGTTCTTCTATTGTTCCATCCTCTGTGCCACCCTCATGATATTCTATTAAATCAGCAATGTTGAACACAAGGGAAATATTAATCCCACTCAGTAGCTCTACCTCATATGCATTTCCTAAATCATGCTTCTTCAAGATTCTACACGGTCCAAATTTCTTCATTTTCAACTTATTGTATGTTCCAATTGGAAACCTTTCTTTTCTCAAGTGAACCATGACTTCATCTCCTACCTAGTACTCCTTATACCTCCTTTTCTGATCTACCTTAGTCTTGTACTAAATATTCATCTTATTAATGTGCTTTCTCACCTCTTCATGCAAATTATTTAGATGTTCTGCAAAGTCTTCAACTTTAGCACTTGTCTTTTTTCCTTTGTCCAACTTCCTTAACTCTAAAGTATTTCTTGAACTATTCCCATATACAATTTGGAAAGGTGATTTACTAGTACTCCTGTTGGCAGAATTGTTGTAAACAAATTATGCCTGTGGTAAAATCAAATCCCATCCCTTGGGCTTATCTCCTACTAAGCACGTAGCAGGTTACCCAAACTCCTATTCACCACTTCGGTCTGTCCATCAGTTTGTGGGTAGTGTGTAGAACTAAACTTCAAATCTATCTTCAACTTCTTCCACAATGTCCTCCAGAAATAACCAGCAAACTTGGTATCTCGATCTGAAACTATGCTCTTTGGTAGACCGTGTAATCTCACCACCTCTCTAAAAAATAAATTTAGCAATATGAACAGCATCATTAGTCTTCTTGCAAGGAATGAAATGTGCCATCTTTGAGAATCTGTCCACCACCACAAAAATGGAATCATGCCCTCTCTATGTCCTTGGTAAACCAATAACAAAATCTATACTAATATCATCCCATGGCTTCTCTGGTACAGGTAATGGTTGATATAACCCTTTATTCTGACTTGTTCCTTTTGCCATCTAACATACTCTACAACTCTCCACAAACTTCCTCACATCCTACTGCAACTGTGGCCAATAATAATTTTCACCAACAATAGCAATGGTCTTATCTCGACCAAAGTGTCCATCCAATCCTCCACTATGCTTCTCCTTAATCAGGTTCTCTCTCATGGAACTCCTCAGAATGCACAACTGTCTTCCTCTAAACAACATGTCATCTTGGATTATGAAATCCAACCATTTTGTCTTGTCCAAAGTAACAGGTTCTAGAAAAGCTTTCCAAGCCTCTGCAAAATCTAGATCTTCAGGATACAAACTTTTGAGCTCATTGAACCCAACAACCTCTATCTTCATTTCTATCAACAAATTTTGCCTTCTACTCAAGGCATCTGCAACTCTGTTGGACTTCCCAATCCTATGCTTCAAAACAAATGTATAACTCTGCAAAAACTTAACCCATTTTAAGTGCCTTTGATTCAACTTTCCTTGACTATTAAGATACAACAAAGCCTAATGATCAGTACATAAAACAAACTCCTTTGGCAACAAATAATGTCTCCATTTCTTCAAAGCCTGAACTATTGCATAAAACTCCTAATCATAAACAGAATACTTTTTCTTGGCATCGTTAAGCTTCTCACTAAAATAGGCAATGGACTTACCTTCTTGGCTCAAAACAACTCCTATACCACTACCACTAGCATCACAATCTACCTAAAATACCTTATTGAAATCTGGAAGTGCCAAAATAGGTTGTTCTATGACTTTCTGCTTCAATGTATCAAATCTCTTATCTGCACCTTTAGTCCATCTAAACTCTTTTCTATCCCCTCTCATTATCTCAGTTAGGGGTGCACAAATGCTACTGAAATTCTTGATAAACTTTCTGTAAAAACTTGCCAAACCATGAAAAGATCTTACCTCTGTTGAACTCCTTGGCATAGGCCATTCAATGATAGCACTTATTTTTTCTGGGTCCATCTTAAGACCTTCCTCTGAGACAACAAATCCTAGGTATACCAACTCCTTCTTTGCAAAACTACATTTCTTTAGATTAATTAGCAACTTCTCCTCCCTCAGCTTCTATAGAACTCTTCTGATATGCATCAGATGCTCATCCCAAGTCTTACTGAAAATCAAAATATCATCCAAATAAACAATAACAAAACTTCCCAAAAATTCTTAGTACCTCGTTCATGAGCCACATGAATGTGCTCGGTGCATTGTTTAGCCCAAATGGCATGACTAACCACTCATACAAACCTTTCTTTGTCTTGAAGGTTGTCTTCCATTCATCTCCTTCTCTGATACAGATCTGGTGATACCCACTCTTCAGGTTAATCTTTGTGAAGTACTTGGCTCCACTCAAACAATCCATGATGTCATCCATTCTTGGCAATGGAAATCTATACTTGATCATTATCTTATTGATGGCTTGAGAGTCTGTACACATCCTCCATTCTCCATCCTTTTTTGGTGCTAGTACTACAGGTACCGCACATGGACTTAGGCTCTCCCTTATCAATCCCTTCCTCAACAACTCCTGAACTTGTCTATTCATCTCTTCATTCTCTATAGGTGTCATTCTGTGGGCTGCCTTATTCGACAAACTAGCTCCTAGTATCAAATCCATTTGATGACTTATTTTCCTTACTGGTGGTAAACCTTCAGGTACATTATCAGAGACAATATCTTGAAATTCTTCCAACATCTCTGAGACTTCGGCTGGTACATCTTCACATTTCTCTTGACTAATCTTAGGAATCAATGCATAGCAATGACACTCATGCTTCATACCCTCCAAAAATTTTCTACCATCTACCAAGCAAATTCTAGCAGTACTACATACCTTTTCTTCCACCTCCTTCAAGGGCTTCAACTTGTGATGAACTTCACTAAACACTACTCATTGACCAAAGCTCTGTGGTCCTTCTGTAACCATGCAATCTGATATGGATGTGGATGCTTTCTTCTTGTCAACTTTAACTTGTCAACCATCTCCTCTGAAATAAGATTGTCAATATTTCCACTATCAATAATAATATCACAACACTTACCTTCACATTTGCACCTTGTGTGGAATAAAATCTTCCTCTGATTTGGTTCTTTCTCCTCATTCAACAAAGTTCTTTTGACAACTAGGGTTTCTCCCCTTTCAGTATCTTCAGAACACTCAGATTGCACATCTTCATCTACATGTGCAACTCGTGCATTACCTTCACATCTTCTATTCGACCTTTCTTGATGTTGTAGACACTCATATGCTCAATGTACTTCTTCTCCACATTAGAAACAGGTTCCTATGAAACCTCCTCTTCCAAGTCCTTGCCCAGGTTTGCCTCTTCCTCTTCCTCTTTGCTCACCATTGTTCTGATCACAAGGGCTATAGGTATTATCTCCTCTCTGATTTTGACTAGTGTCAGCTTCTTTACTTTTCTTTGCATCTTCATTTCAGCCCCCATAGGGTCTTCCGCCTTGACCTCTTCCCCTTTGCTTGCTATCAAATCTTTTATTTAGCTTCTCTTCCACCTTCAGGAAAAACTAATATGCATCTTCTATGGTGGTCATTCTAACTAGGCTCAACTCCTCTTGAATACTCAGCCTCAACCCATTAATGTAACAAGATACCTTCTCCTTGTTGGGCTCTGCATGGCCTATCCTGATAGTAATTTTATAAAACTCTTCTGTATACTCCTTAACAGACTTGTTACCTTGCTTTAGTCCTTGCAGCTTCTTCAACAACTCCATCTCATAGTCCACAGGAATGAACTGCTTCTTCAGTTTCTCCACCATCTGATCCCATCTAGTGATCTTTCCTTTTCCTCTTCTATTCCTCTCTAATTAGACCTCCTTCCACCAAATATTGGCATGGCCCTTCAACTTTGTTTTTGCAAACATGACCCGATCTAGGTCCTCCACATCTCCATACTCGAAATACTCCTCCATGTCATTGATCCAATCAATAAGCTGTTCTGGATTCAAATCTCTAGAATATGGAGAAACTTCGATCCTGGGCCTCTTTTCGATCTTTGAAATGGCCCTCAACAACCTAACTTCTATAGGATCTCCTGCAGCTTCTTGTTCTTCCTCAGATAGCTCCTCTTCAGCTTCAACTTCATTTTCTTCTCTTGTTCTTAGATCAAACCCTCTTTGTAGCTACTCTTACAATGCATCAATTTGCCTTTGCAGGGCTCTAAAACCCTCTTCCATCAAAGCATTCCTCCCAACATGATTTCTTCATGGAGGCATCTTGATCTCCACAGCAAACCCATAACCTTAGGTCCTGGTGCAAACTACCTCACGGTCGGCGATCTGTCTACACACTCAAGAACCCTTGCTCTGATACCACTTGATGAAGGGGACAAATCACAAAACACACAACAACCAAAATTAAATGCAGAAAATAGAACTTTATTTTATTGATCTGGGCAACTCATTACATTACAGAAGCTCAATTACAATCAGAGGATGAATCCTCTACTAGCTGCAACACATTACAACTTTCCCAACCTCAAGACTCTAGAATCTTCAGCCTTTTGTAACCCCAAATAAGTTAGGGTTTCTATTTTCCCACCTATTCTTGACTCTACACTAGCTCCCTTAACTCTACTACTACCCAGGGTTCCTAAAAAGGGTCATTAATAGCCTTTTTGGTAGCCAACAACCTAATTTCAAAATTTGCATCTCCCTCCAAAAATAGGTCATCTTCCGAGAGCCATAACTTTTGATCCAGGTGTCCGATTGATGAACCGTTTTATGCGTCGAAAAGCTCGTGGAGTTCTCTACGCGCTAAGAACTTGCTCTCCTAGTTCCAGCCATTTTCGGGCCTGTACAGGGCTGTTTAGTTCCTCAAACCTGAGTTTGAATAATTTTCAGGCATTTTTTAGGAAATAGAAACTTTAATATCTTTCAGCTTGCAAATGATCTTTGGGTGATTCCTTCACCAAAGGTCTTATATTTCTATTATGTAACTTCCTGTAAATTTTCACTTCAATCCGTGCCCAAATGCAAACTTTCTAAAAATAGTAGGTTACTATTTTTAGCAGTTTGGAAAAACTAAAAGTCCTACATCATTATTCAAGTGATTATGGAACCAGAACCACAAATTTTGAAAAGAAATGGAAAGAACATCGACAATTTTGAAACAGGGTGATGCAAGATTTCCTTTACACTACTGGATGCTCCTGCATCATTATTATTGAGCCAATATAGAGCCCATGGGTGCTTGAATGTTTGCTCCAATTCATTTTAACCTATCATAGAAATCAATGAAGTTTTTCCCCACTATAAGGAAAAAATAGAGCTTATCAGTATTAGACATGTAAATTTTCTATAGGTTTCTAGTTGTAAATCAAAATCCATAGTCTAAATTGTATGGGCATAGAGTTTAAACTATTAGAAATGAAGGAAATCACTACAATATAAAAATCTGAAATAGCTTGTAAATCTAAAATATAACTTGTATAATATCAATGGAGATATACCAAGCATCAAAGAAATCAGCGATACTCAAAAGCCATATACATGACACAAATATTTACATGGAGATAAACCTTCAGGTAAAAAACTCCACCAGGTAAAGAGGGAAAATTTGTATTATCTTGAAGAATATTATAGTACATAGTATTTCCCTGAAATCCTACATCCAATTTGACAGCATCTATCTACCTGCAAAAAAATTCCTCAACTCATGCTTTTGCACTTCTCCATAGCTCAATTTATAGAATATAGAAGCTTCATGAAGAAGCTACCAAAATTGGTGCTATATTTTAGAGAATCCCAATGCCCTCATCAAGAAAGTACTCTTGTGACACTTTTCATGATATTCCTAGTGCCCACCTAGATATTACACCAACAGGACAAGAATAGGCACTTACACTAGCATAAGATTCTCTTACAATATGACATATGTTCTTATACTATCATAAGATGCTCTTACAATATGAAATATTCTCTTACGCTATCAAAAGATGCTCTTACAATATGAAATATTCTCTTACGCTATCATAAGATGCTCTTACACATGATAGATTCTCTTACACCTTATCATTTACCAATAATAGATTTGGGTGCCCCATTTTTACCTGTAACAATCCTGAGGTAAATAGTAAATGGTAACTACTAATGGTAAATAATTAGTTATTGTTGCTAGTAAACAATTAATTATTGTACTAGTAAAAATAAATTATCATGTCGATGGATTCCTCATCCCTTATGATTGCATTAACAATTACAATATTAGGAGTAATTAAATAATCATATTTACAAAGTTGATGTCACCTTAATCCTAACATTCTCCCAATTGGCATCATACATTGTAAATACAACCATAGGAAAACATAAATCAACTAAGTACATGAAATAAGGCCCATGGCCTCCCTACATGAAGTGAACATTTCTGTGCTCACATGTTTGGTAAGATAATTTCTGGAACATTCACCTAAGTGTCAATTTTATTTAACTCAATTTGTCCATTTGCAACCATTTCTTGAACAAATTGGTACTAAACATCTACATGATTAGTCCAATCATGATACATTCAATTCTTGGCCAAACAAATTGCACTCTCGCTATCGCAACTAGTCTAAATAGTCCTACAATCAAAACCATACCTGTACACAATATCTGTAACCAAACTACCTCCTTAGAGACATGTGTAGAAGCCATATAATTTTCTTCTATAGTGGACAAAGAAAACATGGGTTGCCTCTTACTCATCCAACTCATAGCTCCTCTAAATAGAGTAAACACATAACCACAAGTGGACCTTTGAATATCCAAGTCACTTGTCCAATCTACATCAACAAAACCTTATATGTCCAATGTCTTATATTCATGGTTAGTACCAAAATAAACCAAACAACAATCAGATGTACCACACAAATATATAAACACCATCTTTGCATAATTCTAATGCTCTCTACTAGGGTTAAACATAAACCTGCTCAAAACTCCCACTACTTGGGTAATATCTAGCCTAGTGAAAACCATTGCATACATCAAACATCCTACAACACTAGTCTATCCTCAAAATCATCTTCACACTTAGGAAACATATCTAACATAATTTTAGTGTCAACTAGTAAAGGAATTATAACTAGTTTATAGTCCTGCATATTAAATCTATGTAAAATCGTATTCACATACTTACTCTATGATAACCAAAGCTTTATGTTACCTTGATCTCTTCTGATTTCCATACCCAATATGTGCCTTGCTACCCTCAAATCCTTCATCTCAAATGCCCATGAAAATTGAGATTTCAACTCACTAATCATATCCTTGGTGTTATTAAAAAACATGTAATTCACATATAAGGCAACAATTAGTATACGATCAGCAATACATTGAATGTAAACACAATGATCTTCACTTCTTCCAAAGCCCAATTTCAACATAAAAGTATCAAATTTTTGACACCACAACCAAGGGGACTATTTCAAACCATAAAGAGACCATTTGAGTCTGCAAACCAAGTGTTCTTTCCCTTTTACCTCAAAACATTTAGGTTGTTGCATATAAATTTTTTCTTCCAGATATTCATGCAAAAATATAGTATTAACACCCATTTGATCAATTTAAAAATCATAACCAGTAGCTCTGGATAAAATAAATCTAATAGAAGTTAATTTAGCAATAGGAGAGAAAATTTTTCCAAGATAAACTCCCTCTCTTTGGAAGTAGCCCTTAGCTACTAGTCTAGCCTTGTACTTCTCCAATGAACCATCTGCTCCAAAATTCTTTTTGTAGACCCTCTTACAACCAATGGCCTTCCTTCATTTGGAAAAATGAACAAGATCCCATGTATCACATGATTCTAACACCATCATATCCTCTTGCATGGCTAGTTCCAAGACTCATTATCATCTACAAGAATAGCTTCCTATAAGATCTAGGCTCATTGTCAGTTCTTAATATAGAAAATACACAACAAAAATATGGTGGGTTATCGATAGGCTGAAATTGAGCTATAATATAAAATGGATTAATGTTTAATGAATAAAACTTTAGTTTGGTCTATGTGTCAATTCAAGGGTGTTATGTTAGAAATTGTCCTCCTACATGGAATTGCATAATTTCTCATGATCTAGCTCCTCTCCTTTGGTGTCCTTTCAACCTGTTTATTTCTAACCTCTCTAAACCTTGATTGACCTATAACTAACTGAAGAAATGCCATATTCTAAAATGATTGTTGACTGAACCTGGAAATAAACTTTGGATTTTGGACATCCTAGATCTCCTTGATATAGACCTGATGGAAAAATTAGGGCCTAGACAAGGGCACCCACACCATTGTCTTGCCCTATTTTGGGGGGTTTTGAATTTTGGTGGGGTGTCGGTTCCCACCGTGCACCTCACGATTCTGATTTCAATTTTTCATTTTTTGTGCGATGTCGACACATTATTCCAAATATTTTAATTTCTAAGGTTAGGTATTTAAAGACATTTGAAAATTATTTTATTACACACAATCTATATGCAAGCTTTCTATGCTAAAACTCTGTCATTTTTGCTATTCAAGATCAACAACTTGTTGAAGCTCTTTGAAGATATTGAAGGTTGCTATCATAGAGATATTTGATGGAGATTAGGAATCAAGATCTTGAGACTATCTTTCTCTTCCTAGGGTTTGCATAACCTTTTGTATGATTGGGAGAAGGGTTGAAGCCTCCAACTTGAGCTTGCGAATCCTTAATGGATATAGATGCCTCGCCTTCTTATTCTACAAGTCTTCATTTCTCTCATCTCATTAAGGTGATGTTTTTGTTTCCTTGAGTCAAACAAGGTGTTGATCTTTCCTTGATGCTTGAGTTATCTAGGGTTTGATATTTTTGCATACACATTTGTTAGATGAGAACACACATCTACAAATCTTTATCATTGGCTATTATTGAGGTAGGAATACCAAAAATGGGGCTTAACTTAGGCAAGCTCCTATATAGCCACAACCATATTTATACTCCTTTTGCATGTGTAGGTTGCATTCGATAAGATCTGGCAGAAAGGAGCAGCAA
Organism: Cunninghamia lanceolata; assembly: GCA_027924645.1. Classification (NCBI taxonomy): domain Eukaryota; kingdom Viridiplantae; phylum Streptophyta; class Pinopsida; order Cupressales; family Cupressaceae; genus Cunninghamia; species Cunninghamia lanceolata. The sequence continues at coordinate 4,262,685 of BSBN01000278.1, forward strand.
AAAGATAGACATTACGGATACTTTAATCTCAAAACTTTTGATTTTGACATTGTGAAACTTTTGGGTCAAAAGAATGGGTACCCTAGCCCTACTAAGCATTTTTATTTAGGATTTGGGAACCTCTAGAAGTACTCTAAAGCTTGGTACAAAAGATTTCATGTGCTAAAAACTTATGGGGCAAAGGAGCAGGTGCCCTTGACCTTTAGGCCCTCATTTTCTAGGTACACACTCTCTGTACCTTCTCCTCTGCATTTATGTAATCTATTTTCATTGAACTATGTCTGAAATTAGTTTCTTACAGTCTAAGTGATAAATTAGGGTTTCTTCTTTGTGAATGCTACAAGCTTGTGAAGGCCTAATCAAATCATCTACTCAGTCATATTTAGCATAAAAAGGGATTTAGGAAATCTGTAGCTTGATCTTTTATAAAGAACAAGCTCGATTCTACTTCCCTAATGTTTAGCATATGAAAGTGTGGGGTTTGATTTGGTTTAGATAAACTATCATAATCTCACATTTTCCACTAAACATTTTGGTGAACCTAATGTTTTAAAACAAATTGCATCCTTTTTAACATTAGATCTGAAATAGTTTATTTTCCTAAATAACATTTAGATTAAAAACCCTCTTTTATGAAATTATATACATTGAATCTTGATTGATCTCTTCAGTCTTTCATTAAAAGAGTTTGAAATTACTACTTTGTGATTTGCATAGTGATATTTTGCTTTATCTCTACAAGGTTTATGCTATCTTTTGTTGCATTTAAGTCATGGGTTAATTAGAACATGTTATAATGTTGGATTACTTTTTACAAGACTTTCATGTGTATGATGAGTTGTTTAGTTGTGATGACTTCAATATGTTAGATGAAGCCATTGAGGACTTTATCTCAATTGAAAATTCCACTATGACTTCTAAACTGTCGTTGTTTCAAAGATTAGTAAGTGCAATCTATGTTTCTAAACCTCAAGAAGAACCTATGAAGCTGAAAATAGTGGTCAACTTGTGTTCAAATGTGGCTCAACCACACTCTAAACTAATGCTCACTATTAGAGGTCTTCTGTGTTCTTCTCAACCTCCTGATTACATCTATAACTATGCTAAACAAATAACACATTGAAATTCACAACAACCTAGTCATACTATGGTGGCTCATACATATAATACTCATAATAACAAACAAAGCAAACAACAACCAAGCATTCTGATATCTTTACTAACTTCTCAACCTATGCTTCCTCAAGCACCTCATTTAACACATAAAACTAGTCAAGATTATGATCTTGTTGAGCAACTTCATGCTACTTCTGCTAAGATTTCTCTTTGGGAATGCTCCAAGAAGCTTTACAAAAGGTGATTATACCACCTGATGTCAAGATGAATGATGTAGCAGTTCTCTTAGATTATATGCATGCAAAAAACATTTTGTTTCAACAACATGAGTTGCCTTCTCTCAAAGTTCAAAATTAGTACGATCCTTTGATTATCTTCATTACAATAAATAAGAAATTAATTGAGTTATGATTGATAATGGGTTGGCTCCTAATGTTTGTGGAATTAATTTCTTACATAAGATTAAGGTTGATACTTCTTTGATTAAGCCAGATAGAATAAGCATTCATGGCTTTGATAATGTTGGAAGATAGTTTATAGGAACTATAACTTTACCTGTACAAGTTGGGCCTATGATTTTTTCCACCCTGATTCATGTCATACCTAGTTCAATATCATACAACATGATTCTTGGTAGACCTTGGATTCATGCATTGGGGACAGTTCCTTCTACACTTCATCATTCAATTAAGTTTATTTATAAAGATAAACTTCATGCTATTTAGGCTAATCCTGAATTAGATAACTATTTGTAAATTGAATTACAAAAGCAAGTTATTCGTCATAAGATTTTAAACTACTTGAAAGTTGATCTATCAACTCCTCTTGCCAAAATAATGTTGTACAAGAGTCCAAACAAACGAATGCATTCCTTGGTGATGATTGGGGTTCGTTAGATTTTACAACCCCCTCTATAGGTGAATATAAAATTAATAACTCTAATCCTGAAACATCAAATGTTGCATTGATATCATCTAAAAGTTCAAATCTAAAAATGAAAGTCTCTTTGGTAACAACCACAAATAATACTCTTACTTACACTATAGATTATGAGACCTATGAGGCTCCACCTTCTTCTAAAGAGATGATCTCTCTTTTTGGTTGAGGATTTCATATCCTTTATAAGAATTGTGACTATGTAGGTAATGGTTGTGGTATTAATCAACAAGGGATTCGAGTACCTATAGAATCTGCTTTGCGACATTACTCAAGTGGCATTGGATATAATCCTTTCAAGGAATCTAAAGCCCATAGATGTTGTCTTCTTAATGTGAACACAATATTAGCACTTAACTTAATATTTCCTGAGATGATTGACACTAATTGTCCTCTAGGAGAGATTCCTGTTGATGATTATTTTTACACATTCATAACAAAAGTTAAAATTCACAAAATGAACCTAACTATATTGAAAGATATGAAGAAATCAATTAAGATTACTTAATCCCAAGTTTCTGTATGGTCAGGTCTTGACCTTGTGGACAATTCATTAGGTTGATGTGACGCTGTAATATGCAAGGGGCCTTACTTGATTTAAGGTGATGCTACTGACAATTGTCATTTCCCATGTGCAAATATCTCAAAATAACTCTCAATTCAATGATCCTTTGCAAGTATTTCCATGTGTTTAACAGGATTTTTAACAACTTCCTTTAGATAACTACATTTCAGCTAATTAGTTAAAGATTATTTTTGGAAAAGTTAGAAAGAAAAAGGTTAGAAAACTGGATTTCATCCACATACAGTTTTCTTTACTCATGCATAGAAATCTATTTATACTGATCAATTCAAAGCAAATAAATCCTCATACATAAATCTTGAGCATTTTCATGAATTTACATACAGAATTGCAATCTTCAAGGAAAAAATATATGTTTGAGAATACCTGAATCAATTCACACTCAAAAGATAGACGCATAAAATTGATGTTTGTATTTACTAACATAAGATAGTCATTTCAAATTTACAATGTTTATGACTTCAAATCCTTTGAATTACCAGTAGTAAACACTTACACACACTTTCACAGATACATCAAGGAGACTAGACATTCTGCACACTCCTCAGTGCAGACCATAGGTGAATTTCTACTGTTAGCTATGCTCAAGGCACTATGCTTTAGTCACCTCTCTTGCATACTATGTTCACTTTTTGAAACCTCTGTGTATTCCTATGTGTGTAAATACAAATAATAGGGTTCATTAAATATATTTTAATTCCCCCAATATGGTTACAAAATCCATCAATCAATGGTCTATATCTCAAGTGCAACATCAATGGTGGAAAACAAATCCTGCCAAAAATCTCTGAGAAGCATATTCCATACTAAGCGTAAAGATGCCCTTTGGAATCCCTAACAACCTCAAAATATCTTCTGTTTCTTTGCCCTTTTAATAATGCTTCTTTCCACCTGTATATTTCTTCTCATTGAAATCCTTTACTCCTTTCTCTTCCTTTTGTGATCCATTCCACCCTTTGTTATGTCATCACCATTTAAGCTCCACCTTTATATCTTCATCGTATGCCCTTGTATACATTGTCCCTTGGTAAATCCTTCGCCTCCACTTGATACAAAAAATAATAAACAACGGACACCACTGTTAATAGAATGTATTAGAAATCTCTTCAATTCTGTCGCTTTCCTTGGTAAAACATACAAAATGGAGTTCAAAAGCTTATAAAATGAATTAAAAATGCACTCGGTTCCACCATTTGTATATAAACCAAATTATACTACCTTTGCATATTTCGTTGTATGTTAAATTGTATGTCATTTTCTATCTTACATTGTATGATAGATCGTATATCGGGTTGTATGTATATTAAAATATTCCTTTGTATATAGAGACATACAACCCCCTGATACAATCACGGGTCCCACCACTCTTAAGTGACTTTTATCATTTTTCACATCCGTAATTGTATCAAGCTTTAGATACAATCGCATATACATACAATTATATAATACCACTTTTGCTTAACTTTAAACTTTTATTAACCGTATTGCATACTCATTTCGGGTCCATGCATTGTATATTTCGTTGTATATTAAATTGTATATCCTGATACAACATAACATACAAATAAATCTAGACTCTAACCTTTCATGAATTGGATTGAAATTACTTTTGGGTCCGAACATGTATAAACTGCCATGCTTCTTTCGATACACATTAAGTCATGATGCATCACTTTAACCAAATTTTAACCCTTCTTGAGTTCTGCATTGCATGTACACCACAATGTATGTCCCTAATGTCATGCCCACATTTTCCTTGTGGTCACAACACACATCGCACGTGTCATAGCCACATCTGTCATGTGGTTATGACACAAGATATGAAAAACTTTTCTCACACTGTCCTAAAAACCCCTTTCGCATGCGTACGCATGCTCAACGGTGTTCTCTCATGGCGAAACACTATACTCTTCGGCGGAATACAAGTACAATGGCGTGCAACCAGAAGCATATAGATCAACAAGAGGGTCTATACAATGCTGCTAACGTCATTGCAAGAGTGAGATTACCAAAGTTCTTAAATCGAACCCTCGGCAATGTTCGGTAGCAGAATGCCTTACGGCGTTAGTGGGAATTACGCTGCACTCATTTACGCACGTGGTTCGCTGATAGAAGAACCACTCCCCACGACGCCTTGTTCCGACTAAACCGTCTAGTGATCTCCCTATTTAGTCATTTTTCAGCCAGGCACGGTTGTCTGTCTCCTCTCTTGTTTCCTGAAACATACCCCTCCTATGACTTAGCATTTTCAACAAGGCGGTTTGGTTGCCCTCTCTTCCCTTTCCACAAGTTCTTAATTCTGATTATATCTTTATCGCCCTTACCTTAACTATTTCTTTGTTCATTTAGAGTGTTTATATTTCGGTCTCTCTCTCTCTTTCATTTTCTATGCTTTCTTTATGTGCATCCTGACCTTTCTTCATGATTTACGTCAATCAGGGTTATTACTGCAGCTATTGTTGATATTGAACCTAATTTCAGGATGATCTAGGTCACAAAGGCTGGTTTACTATTTCGCTGGACTCGGTCTCCTAATCTTCCCCGATCTAGGTTCCTCCTCTTCGTAAATACTTAGTCAACTTGTTCCTAAGCACAATTGACAGAAGTGTCCGTCAACTTAGTTCTCTTATCCCGTGTAAGAAATGTCGCGCATTTTCTCCTCTGTGTTTTCCCAATGTTAGTTTTTCCTTCTTCGGAACCTCTTACAGGTTTACATATGAGATCGTTTGCTACAGTTGAGATTAATATGGCCACAAGGATTGTCAGTGGTGGCTTCTTAAGTTTATTTCCAGTGTTCTTTTGAGTAAGGAGTTGTGTAATTTTCCTCTTCATTTTCTAGGTGATTATTAGTTCGTTAACAGTTGAAACTTCCGAGAAACTCTTTCCAGAGTATCACTGAATATTCCTAAACTCTCTTTACATTATAATTTTATTTTCTCTTGTTTAGATTTACTGTTGTTACTGTTACTCTTAATTACGATTCATACACTGATTGTAACTCGTATGACGTTGTCAATAGATGTAGGTGGTTCACCACTTTATAAAACTCTGTTCATGGTAATATATCTTCTTTGGTTGTTGTGTTCAACACTAAATAACATCTCCTGTGAGATTATAATTGTTATATTTTTTTTTTCTCTATATCCATGAGACATAGTTTATAACGATTTTAGACGGGGGCCCAATAAATTGGTTCATAGATTTACTCCTATGTATATTATATATATATATATATATATATATATATATATATATATATATATATATATACCTATATATATATATAATATATTTATTTTAATGTCTATGTAATGGACGAATTGGTTTACCACAACTTATATATCTATATCTCTCTCTCTATATATATATATATATACAGATATATAATCATTATTACATTATATATATAGCTATATACATAGACATATATAGTATATATATATGCCTATATATATAAAGCTATATAAAAAAAAACTGTATTTATATTACAAATACACCACTCATATGTTAGGGCCCAAGCCCTAACATTTTTTATTGCTTTAGATTCACAGCAGACGGCAGCCATGGGCGGCGTGATAGAGGAGCAGGGCCGGTGGTGGCCGCAGAGCGGCGGGCAAGACCTGCGGTGGCCGCAGAGCGGCGGGCCTGACGCAGGCCGCGGGAGGCATAAGGGATGGGGGGGGAGATGTGGAGTGGGGTGGAGCCCCACCCACATTCCCACGACGTGGGGTGTGGGTGGGGCTCCGCCCCACTCCACACCTCCAAATGTAATAACAAACCTGTGGTGGGGTTTACTCCCCACCGCCCAATATAAATTCGACTGTGTTTTTTTTTATCCGCGGCTTACATTTGGTCCGCCATTCTCATGTACTATTAGTTGATTTCTCACAACATTAAAATATATATATATATATATATTCTTATGTATATATATATATATATATATATATCTATTTATCAATGAGTATATAATTATAGATCTATATATATATATATATATCTATTTTTATATTGATATTTATCAGTCCATTTCATAGAAATAATAATTTATTTCCAATTTCTCTATTATTCTGGAAAATGATAATTACTCAAAATATGAAATATATATATATATATATCTATATATATAGATATATATATTTAAAATTTATTTATATATAAAAATATTCATATATGTGCTTAACTAATTCCTAAATTTCTCAATTTCACTACTTTATGCATTTTCTCCAAATCAACCTGTTATAAAGAAATTGTCATAACAATTAGATATATATATATATATATATATCCCAATTTCACTTAATTGATAGAAATGGTAACTAGCTATCCCCTTATTTTAAGTATATTTTTTTTTTCATTTTCATAAACATTTAAGACTTCGTAACTTTGCAACAGATTATATATTTACATGCTAGATTTCCTCTAATCCTTCTAAATTAACAGAATCCATTAATATGGAGAATAACTCAAATATTTAAAACTGTCTTTTCCATTTTAATATTGAAAAGAAAATTAGCATTTCAACTAGTTAAGCAATTCCCAACTTTCAAATGTAAACAACTCAGATTAGATTGCAAAAACGAACTTATTCTTTTCAGTAATACTTGAAACACAAAAATTGCTATTGAACAAAGGTTGCAAACATCAACTTAAAAATTTAAGCACATTCATATTACAGCTTCTCAATCATGAACACCAACTTCCCAGATATGAACTTTCTCCTCCCAAACAGTATACAACTGAAAACTTATGACAACCAATAAAATCCAATAATAACAAGATCAGGGAGGTGATTTTCTTCACTCCCAGAATATCATTAATTTACAACAATAACAAGAGAGGTGTTCTCTCTTCATCTCTATGAAATGAACCAGGCCTAATTCTCATGACAAGAAGATGATCTGTTTCTTCATAAATAGCCAACCAGAAGCTCCAAGAGAAAAAACCTGCATATCAAAGACAAACAAAGAAGAAAAATACCACTCGTCTAGCTCTCCTCCCTACCGTAGACCCGCAAGAGGGTCACCCCCGAGCTAGGGAGACCATACTCACACCTGGGTACTCAAACACTCCACTTCACAACAGAAACAACAACAATCCCAAAGCACACATACACCCGTGGTTATTTTACACAATACGGAAACTCAACTACAGTGAGTTTCATAAGGGGCAGGAGAGTGGACACACTCGACTCCAGAGTGTCACCCTGATAGATAAATGAACTCATATCAATTTCTCTTGGTCTCAACCAAGTGTGATCACAATTTGTAAGAAATCTGTATATGACTCTCAAGTCAAAAATACAGTCACAGATACATGCCCTCAAGGCTTTCAACATCCCAAAAGATGGAAACAGGTATGCACCCGAGGAGGATCTCTCCTCCCCTACCCCAAACTTGATGAGCATTTCTCCCAAGTGGGAGACGCTCTGTCAAACAACCCGATAAGAACCCCACAGAAAACAAATTTAAACACATACTTCACACACATTTCATACACATTTCAGTCCTACCAAAACAAAGGTAAAATTCAGACCAACCTTGCAAAGCCCTCCTGGAATGAAGTTGTTGCAGAGTCCACAGAGTTCACTTCCAACCTTAGCCACCAACTCCCTCTCCCTCCTCTATCTTCCAAACTAACTTCTCTATTTATGGTAAGGCCAAAATGAAAGATTTTCCCCAAAATTCAACTAACTCCCTCTCATCCCAAAATTTGAAAATAAATAACCCAAAATTCTCTTTCTTTCTAATTTTGAGAAATGGGGAGTGACACTTGTCACCTCCTCACCCTTCCCAAAAATCACTATTCTGTCCAGGTGGCTTATGTCACTCTCCATTCCCAAGGGTACTCCTTATTCCTTTCATGTGACTCCACTTTCTCATGGGAGAAATAAAAAAAAGAGTTAAATGGGAACAAGACAGGTGACCCATGCCTCTTTCTCCTTTCTTCACATGGGTGTCCCCATAGTACATGGGGGAATCTTACTAAAGAAGAGGCAACTTTCACTAATGGATGGCATCTCTTATCTAGGGAAAAGTAGAGGGGATGGGTTGAGTGTTGGTACAACCCATCATGTCCCCTCCTACCTCCAATTTTCGCCACTTAACTTCAGGGGAAGGTTAAGTTGACTAGATGGAGGTTACTCAAGGGTTACCCATGCCAAATGGGCCCCTGGACCCATGGGGTAGAACCCAGGGTCAATTTTAACCCATACAAGACACCCCAGGTCAAGGTAAAGCACAAGAAAAAGGGCCTCATAATTTAAATAAAAATAGGAATTTCAAATTCAATCTCTTTACAACACTTACTTATAAAATAATGTTACATGAGGGTAACCTAACCCATTCGACCATACGAAAGACCACATTACATCATGACATCAAACACAAAGAGATCTTGGTTCTTCGTGGAACCAGATCGGCTTAACAGGGAATAACAATTAACAAGGTGTGGAATGATCTCCGAAATCTGTGGTTTGATTAGTAGTCCCTGCACACTCAATTACAAGATCAGTAACCACATAAATTCATCATAGCCGAAGCAACTTAAATAACACATGCATTCTCATGCCTTAGTACAATTTAACATAATTAAAAATCATATTACAATTTTCCATCATCCCTAATTCATTTTTCTGAAAAGTAACTTATCCAAACATCACCCAATTAGTTTTTCCAAAAACATAATAAAGTTAAATAGTCTGACAAATTTCAGGAACTGCTATCCCACAAATATGAAAGTAACAATAACAGTACTGTAAATAGTCATAACAACAGTAGTAAAAAGGGCGGTCCTCACATCCTCTCCCCCTAAGACGGTACTTCCTCCTAGAAGTCGTCAAAAAGGTGAGGATACAGGGTCTTCAATCTCTCTGCATCTTCCCATGTTGCAGTGACTTCGTCGTATAAGTCCCATTGGACTCTAACCTGGTCCAGCTCTCGACCTCAAAGGGCCAGCATCCGACGAGCCAATATGCGAATTGGCTCCAACGCCAGTTGTCCGTCTGCCTCTACCTGAAGAGCACTCCAATCCAACACATGAGATAAGTCAGGAATATATTGACGTAAAACTGATACATGAAATACATCGTGGATACGTGACAGGCTAGGTGGCAAGGCTAGACGATAGGCTACTGGTCCTATCCGCTCCAAGATTTCGAAAGGTCCTACAAATCGAGGTGCGAGTTTAGAGCCTTTTCCTTAACGGATTGGACTTTTGTGCGACCGCACTCTCAAAAATACTCTTTCCCCCACAGAGAAGCTTCGGTCTGTCCTCTTAGCATCGGCATACTTTTTCTGCCTGTCCTGTGCTTCCAGAAGCCTCTGTCTTATCTGTTTAACTTGCAGTTCCATATTCTGGACTATCTCTGGTCCGATGACTGTTCTGTCCTCTATACGATCCCAACTCAAAGGTGTTCTGCATGGTCTGCCATATAATGCCTGGAAAGGAGGCATACCCAACGAGCTATGATGCCCATTATTGTAGGCGAACTCAACTAGATACAGGTACTCCTCCCATCTAGACTGGTGGTCCATCACATACATGCGAAGCATGTCTTCTAACACCTGGTTAACTCTCTCTGTTTGTCCGTCGGTTTCCGGATGATATGCAGAACTGAAGTTGAGCCGTGTGCCCAACGCCTGATGTAAGGCTTTCCAGAACGATGAAGTGAATACGGAGTCTCTGTCAGATATAATGCGGCAAGGTACTCCATGAAGTCTAACAATCTGATCAAGAAACACCTTTGCCACTGATGGTGCGTTGTATGTTGTACATATTGGTGAAAAATGCGCCACTTTGGTCAGCTTGTCAACTGTCACCATAATAGCATCATGGCGACGTGATGACATAGGTAGACCAACGATAAAATCCATAGAAATGGTATCCCATTTCCATTCAGGTATTTCGTGAGGGTACAACAGTCCCGCTGGATGCTAATGTTCGGCCTTGACCCTCTGACATTCCAGGCAACGAGCAACAAATTCGGCAATGTCACGCCTCATCCCAGCCCAATGATAAAGCTGTCGTAAGTCAGCATGCATCTTCTTCACTCCTGGGTGTGCTGCGTAGGGTGCTCTATGAGCCTCTGATAGGATTACTGTACGAAGATTACCCGCATGGGGTACATAGATGCGTTGCCGATGTCGAAGCATACCATCAGAATCAAGGGTATATCCTGTAAATTTGCCCTCAAGGGCCTTCTGATTTAGTACTGCCTGCTGCACTTCAAGAAACCATTCGTCCTCCGGCAGATGCTGTAAGATGCGATCCTTCAAGTCCATCATCAAGGTCAGGGTCTGGATCTCGTGGCGTCTTCGACTCAAAGCATCAGCGACCACGTTCTCCTTCCCTTTTATATAATGGACATCGAAGTCATATTCGCATAGGAATTCCATCCAACGCCGTTGGCGGGCGTTCAAATTAGGCTGTGTAAAAATATACTGCAAACTATGATGGTCTGAATGGAGTTCAAAGCGTCGCCCTAAGAGAAAATGTCTCCAGCGAACCAAGGCATGAACAACAGCTGCAAGCTCTAAGTCGTGCGTAGGATAGTTTAGCTCATGTGTCTTTAGTTTCCGCGATTCGTATGCGATCGCTCGACCATCCTGCATAAGCACGGCTCCCAAACCTTCTAATGATGCATCCGTGCAAACTACAAACTCTTCTGAAGGATCTAGTACTGCTAAAATAGGAGCGCTCGTAAGACGCTCTTTGAGGTCTCCAAAAGCCTTTTCACACTGCTCGGTCCAAGTGAAACCCTTCCCTTTTCGCTGAAGGGAAGTAATGGGATGTGCTATCCTGGAGAAACCTTCGACAAACCGACGATAATACCCGGCTAACCCCATAAAGCTTCTGACCTCTGTCACGTTTGTGGGTGCCGGCCACTCCTGGATTGCTCTAATTTTAGATGGATCTACGGAGATGCCATCGCCTGATAAAATGTGTCCCAAATACTGCACCTCTGTCCTAAAGAAGGCACACTTCGCCAAGTTGCCATAAAGTTGCTGCCCTCGTAATTTCTGCAAAACTTGACGCAAGTGCTCTACATGCTCCTCCTCAGTCCGTGAATAAATCAGAATGTCATCTAGGAATATGATCACGAACCGGTCTAGGTATGTACGGAACACCCCGTTCATGAGACTCATGAATACTGCAGGAGCGTTCGTCAACCCGAAAGGTACCACTGTGAATTCATAATGGCCATATCTAGTTCGAAAAGTAGTTTTATGAATATCTGACTCCATGATGCGCAATTGATGATACCCAGATTTTAGATCAATTTTTGAGAACACTCTGGCTCCCTGCATCTGATCAAAAAGGTCGTCAATCCTAGGTAGAGGATATCGATTCTTCACCGTCACCTTGTTCAATTGCCTGTAGTCCATGCATAGACGAAGAGACCCATCCTTCTTCTTCACGAAGATCACTGGTGCGCCCCATGGTGAAACGCTAGGTCGGATGTGTCCCTTCTCAAGTAATTCTTCCAACTGCAGCTTAAGTTCTGTGAGTTCATGGGTCGTCATTCTATAGGGTGCGCGGGATATCGGCTCTGCACCTGGCACTAAGTCAATGTGAAAGTCCACTTCTCTACGTGGAGGCATACCAGGTAATTCTGGCGGGAACACATCGGCAAACTCTCTAAGGATAGGGTGATCATCTAAAGTAGCCTCAGGTTCATCCTCTGCTCTATCACTGACTGTGATGGCAAACATCTGACATCCCCTCCGCATACAGTGCTTAAGCTGTTGTGCGGATATCATACGAACCGCCGTGGGCTTTTGAATGCCCACTATCTCAACCGACGAACCATGATCGTCTAAACAGCTAATCGTTCTCTGGCGACAATCAAGCTTGGCTCTATGTGCCGCAAGCCAATCCATACCCAGAACTACTCCGTAAGACCCTAATGGCATAATCCTAAGGTCGCATGTTGTGGTGAAGGGTCCCAATGTGATCTCACAGTCTTTAACCAAGGTATCTACTGACATCCTGGCCCCTGAGGCCAACTCAACTTCCCACCTAATGTCTTGCCTAGAAGCCACCAGCCTGCAACGCTCCACTAACGATGTAGACAAAAAGGAGTCAGTAGCTCCTGAGTCAAAAAGGATCGAGATGGGAAAGTCTCTAATCGTACCTGCTGCCTCGATGACAGAAGCCTGGAAATTGGCCTGGCGGTTATCAATCGCTGCAAACATGTGGTGAGATCTGCCCACGTCACCTACGGTCTGCTCAGACCCTCCTGATCGGGGCTGACCCCCTACAGTAAATCCCTGCGGACACTCTCTAGCCAGATGCCCTGCCCCACCACATACATAACATGGTCCTCTAACCTGTAACTGTCCTGACTATGTTCTGCCCGACTGTTGTTGCCCGGTCCGTCCGGTGGATCCTTGTGAGCCTCTGTAAGACTGCTGGGACCTTGCGGGTCCTACCGATGAACCCTGCTGTCTCTGATCCCTGCGTGGTCCCTGCTGCTGCCATCCACGGTTCTGTCCTCCCTGTCCCCTCTGTTGAAATTTGGATTTTTGCTGATGTTGCTGTTGCTGTGGAGGCCTAGGAGGTAATGATGAAGCATTATATCCTCCTCTCTGTGTTGTGTTTTGAGGCCTTCAGAAATTTTGCTGTTGTTGGGGATTTTGTTCCTGGTACTGTGGGCGTGAATTCTGTCCTCGTCCCTGAATTTCCTCTGATATAAGGGCCTTTTCAACAGCCTCGCTCATGGTTTGGGGATTTGCCATACGAACTGGTCCTACTATCCCGTGATTTAGCCCCCTGATGAATTTGTGTATTAAGATTTTCTCGTCATGGAGGTATTCCGCGTAACGAGAAAGCTCTATAAATCGGCTCTCATACTGAGTAACGGTGAGTCCCCTCTGCTGTAGATCATGAAACTCATCGATTCTGCGCTGTCTATAATGTTCGGACAAATACCGCGCATTGAAGCGCTCAATGAAGGTGTCCCATGTGAGTGTATCCACGGAGAGTCGGCGCTTGCACTCCTCTGTGCGCCACCAGGTGGCTGCTGCATCCCTAAGAAGATGAACTGCCACTCGTGCTTTCGTGTTGCTCTCATACGGTCGCAATGCGAAACACCTGTCTAAGCTAATTAGCCAAGCCTCGGCCACAGCTCCCTCTGTAGCTCCTGCGAAGGTGGGTGGGTTGAGCCTCAGTAGATCTCTGATAGGGTCCCCTCTGTCTCTAAGTCTCCCTAGTGGCTCTTCCACACCATCCTCATATACTCCCTGCTGAACCTGTTCTTGTCTCAAAAGTCTCGGAGGACTCCTGCTCCGTGCTCGGGAGGCCGACCCTACCTCCTCTACTGTTGTGTCAGGAATCTCAACGAAGGGCTCCACACGTATCACCTCTAGTGGATCAACGCGGGGCTCCATACGTGGCTCAATACGTGACTCGGCACGTGGCTCCTCTCGCGGATCAACACGAGGCTCTATACGTGGCTCAGGAATCACTGGTGGTAACCTGTCTAACATAGTCTGTAGTGCCTGTAAGATCTGTGGACCTATATCCGATATTGGTGTCGCCTGTGGTACTAGTGGTGCTTGTGGTACAGGTGGTGCAGGTGGTGCTGCTGAATCTGCGGGTGCCAGTCCCTCGGCTGAGGAATCGCTGTGCACCTCGACTGACGCTGTGTGGCGTGATCGTGTTCGTCGAACACGTCGGGGAGGCATCCTACAAAACAAGGTAGAAACTAATTAGCCAAAGTTGCGGAATAATAACGTGCCCAAATACGCCCAGTGTTTACAAACTGGGCTCTGATACCAAATGTCATGCCCACATTTTCCTTGTGGTCACAACACACATCGCACGTGTCATAGCCACATCTGTCATGTGGTTATGACACGAGATATGAAAAACTTTTCTCACACTGTCCTAAAAACCCCTTTCGCATGCGTACGCATGCTCAACGGTGTTCTCTCATGGCGAAACACTATACTCTTCGGCGGAATACAAGTACAATGGCGTGCAACCAGAAGCATATAGATCAACAAGAGGGTCTATACAACGCTGCTAACGTCATTGCAAGAGTGAGATTACCAAAGTTCTTAAATCGAACCCTCGGCAATGTTCGGTAGCAGAATGCCTTACGGCGTTAGTGGGAATTACGCTGCACTCATTTACGCACGTGGTTCGCTGATAGAAGAACCACTCCCCACGACGCCTTGTTCTGACTAAACCGGCTAGTGATCTCCCTATTTAGTCATTTTTCAGCCAGGCACGGTTGTCTGTCTCCTCTCTTGTTTCCTGAAACATACCCCTCCTATGACTTAGCATTTTCAACAAGGCGGTTTGGTTGCCCTCTCTTCCCTTTTCACAAGTTCTTAATTCTGATTATATCTTTATCGCCCTTACCTTAACTATTTCTTTGTTCATTTAGAGTGTTTATATTTCGGTCTCTCTCTCTCTTTCATTTTCTATGCTTTCTTTATGTGCATCCTGACCTTTCTTCATGATTTACGTCAATCAGGGTTATTACTGCAGCTATTGTTGATATTGAACCTAATTTCAGGATGATCTAGGTCACAAAGGCTGGTTTACTATTTCGCTGGACTCGGTCTCCTAATCTTCCCCGATCTAGGTTCCTCCTCTTCGTAAATACTTAGTCAACTTGTTCCTAAGCACAATTGACAGAAGTGTCCGTCAACTTAGTTCTCTTATCCCGTGTAAGAAATGTCGCGCATTTTCTCCTCTGTGTTTTCCCAATGTTAGTTTTTCCTTCTTCGGAACCTCTTACAGGTTTACATATGAGATCGTTTGCTACAGTTGAGATTAATATGGCCACAAGGATTGTCAGTGGTGGCTTCTTAAGTTTATTTCCAGTGTTCTTTTGAGTAAGGAGTTGTGTAATTTTCCTCTTCATTTTCTGGGTGATTATTAGTTCGTTAACAGTTGAAACTTCCGAGAAACTCTTTCCAGAGTATCACTGAATATTCCTAAACTCTCTTTACATTATAATTTTATTTTCTCTTGTTTAGATTTACTGTTGTTACTGTTACTCTTAATTACGATTCATACACTGATTGTAACTCGTATGACGTTGTCAATAGATGTAGGTGGTTCACCACTTTATAAAACTCTGTTCATGGTAATATATCTTCTTTGGTTGTTGTGTTCAACACTAAATAACATCTCCTGTGAGATTATAATTGTTATATTTTTTTTTCTCTATATCAATGAGACATAGTTTATAACGATTTTAGACGGGGGCCCAATAAATTGGTTCATAGATTTACTCCTATGTATATTATATATATATATATATACATACCTATATATATATATATATAATATATTTATTTTAATGTCTATGTAATGGACGAATTGGTTTACCACAACTTATATATCTATATCTCTCTCTCTCTATATATATATATACAGATATATAATCATTATTACATTATATATATAGCTATATACATAGACATATATAGTATATATATATATATGCCTATATATATAAAGCTATATAAAAAAAAAACTGTATTTATATTACAAATACACCACTCATATGTTAGGGCCCAAGCCCTAACATTTTTTATTGCTTTAGATTCACAGCAGACGGCGGCCATGGGCGGCGTGACAGAGGAGCAGGGCCGGTGGTGGCCGCAGAGCGGCGGGCAAGACCTGCGGTGGCCACAGAGCGGCGGGCCTGACGCAGGCCGCGGGAGGCATAAGGGATGGGGGGGGAGATGTGGAGTGGGGCGGAGCCCCACCCACATTCCCACGACGTGGGGTGTGGGTGGGGCTCCGCCCCACTCCACACCTCCAAATGTAATAACAAACCTGCGGTGGGGTTTACTCCCCACCGCCCAATATAAATTCGACTGTGTTTTTTTTTATCCGCGGCTTACATTTGGTCCGCCATTCTCATGTACTATTAGTTGATTTCTCACAACATTAAAATATATATTTATATATATATATATATATATATATATATATATATATATATATTCTTATGTATATATATATATATATCTATTTATCAATGAGTATATAATTATAGATCTATATATATATATATATATATCTATTTTTATATTGATATTTATCAGTCCATTTCATAGAAATAATAATTTATTTCCAATTTCTCTATTATTCTGGAAAATGATAATTACTCAAAATATGAAATATATATATATATATCTATATATATAGATATATATATTTAAAATTTATTTATATATAAAAATATTCATATATGTGCTTAACTAATTCCTAAATTTCTCAATTTCACTACTTTATGCATTTTCTCCAAATCAACCTGTTATAAAGAAATTGTCATAACAATTAGATATATATATATATATATATCCCAATTTCACTTAATTGATAGAAATGGTAACTAGCTATCCCCTTATTTTAAGTATAATTTTTTTTTCATTTTCATAAACATTTAAGACTTCGTAACTTTGCAACAGATTATATATTTACATGCTAGATTTCCTCTAATCCTTCTAAATTAACAGAATCCATTAATATGGAGAATAACTCAAATATTTAAAACTGTCTTTTCCATTTTAATATTGAAAAGAAAATTAGCATTTCAACTAGTTAAGCAATTCCCAACTTTCAAATGTAAACAACTCAGATTAGATTGCAAAAACGAACTTATTCTTTTCAGTAATACTTGAAACACAAAAATTTCTATTGAACAAAGGTTGCAAACATCAACTTAAAAATTTAAGCACATTCATATTACAGCTTCTCAATCATGAACACCAACTTCCCAGATATGAACTTTCTCCTTCCAAACAGTATACAACTGAAAACTTATGACAACCAATAAAATCCAATAATAACAAGATCAGGGAGGTGATTTTCTTCACTCCCAGAATATCATTAATTTACAACAATAACAAGAGAGGTGTTCTCTCTTCATCTCTATGAAATGAACCAGGCCTAATTCTCATGACAAGAAGATGATCTGTTTCTTCATAAATAGCCAACCAGAAGCTCCAAGAGAAAAAACCTGCGTATCAAAGACAAACAAAGAAGAAAAATACCACTCGTCTAGCTCTCCTCCCTACCGTAGACCCGCAAGAGGGTCACCCCCGAGCTAGGGAGACCATACTCACACCTGGGTACTCAAACACTCCACTTCACAACAGAAACAACAACAATCCCAAAGCACACATACACCCGTGGTTATTTTACACAATACGGAAACTCAACTACAGTGAGTTTCATAAGGGGCAGGAGAGTGGACACACTCGACTCCAGAGTGTCACCCTGACAGATAAATGAACTCATATCAATTTCTCTTGGTCTCAACCAAGTGTGATCACAATTTGTAAGAAATCTGTATATGACTCTCAAGTCAAAAATACAGTCACAGATACATGCCCTCAAGGCTTTCAACATCCCAAAAGATGGAAACAGGTATGCACCTGAGGAGGATCTCTCCTCCCCTACCCCAAACTTGATGAGCATTTCTCCCAAGTGGGAGACGCTCTGTCAAACAACCCGACAAGAACCCCACAGAAAACAAATTTAAACACATACTTCACACACATTTCATACACATTTCAGTCCTACCAAAACAAAGGTAAAATTCAGACCAACCTTGCAAAGCCCTCCTGGAATGAAGTTGTTGCAGAGTCCACAGAGTTCACTTCCAACCTTAGCCACCAACTCCCTCTCCCTCCTCTATCTTCCAAACTAACTTCTCTATTTATGGTAAGGCCAAAATGAAAGATTTTCCCCAAAATTCAACTAACTCCCTCTCATCCCAAAATTTGAAAATAAATAACCCAAAATTCTCTTTCTTTCTAATTTTGAGAAATGGGGAGTGACACTTGTCACCTCCTCACCCTTCCCAAAAATCACTATTCTGTCCAGGTGGCTTATGTCACTCTCCATTCCCAAGGGTACTCCTTATTCCTTTCATGTGACTCCACTTTCTCATGGGAGAAATAAAAAAAAGAGTTAAATGGGAACAAGACAGGTGACCCATGCCTCTTTCTCCTTTCTTCACATGGGTGTCCCCATAGTACATGGGGGAATCTTACTAAAGAAGAGGCAACTTTCACTAATGGATGGCATCTCTTATCTAGGGAAAAGTAGAGGGGATGGGTTGAGTGTTGGTACAACCCATCATGTCCCCTCCTACCTCCAATTTTCGCCACTTAACTTCAGGGGAAGGTTAAGTTGACTAGATGGAGGTTACTCAAGGGTTACCCATGCCAAATGGGCCCCTGGACCCATGGGGTAGAACCCAGGGTCAATTTTAACCCATACAAGACACCCCAGGTCAAGGTAAAGCACAAGAAAAAGGGCCTCATAATTTAAATAAAAATAGGAATTTCAAATTCAATCTCTTTACAACACTTATAAAATAATGTTACATGAGGGTAACCTAACCCATTCGACCATACGAAAGACCACATTACATCATGACATCAAACACAAAGAGATCTTGGTTCTTCGTGGAACCAGATCGGCTTAACAGGGAATAACAATTAACAAGGTGTGGAATGATCTCCGAAATCTGTGGTTTGATTAGTAGTCCCTGCACACTCAATTACAAGATCAGTAACCACATAAATTCATCATAGCCGAAGCAACTTAAATAACACATGCATTCTCATGCCTTAGTACAATTTAACATAATTAAAAATCATATTACAATTTTCCATCATCCCTAATTCATTTTTCTGAAAAGTAACTTATCCAAACATCACCAATTAGTTTTTCCGAAAACATAATAAAGTTAAATAGTCTGACAAATTTCAGGAACTGCTATCCCACAAATATGAAAGTAACAATAACAGTACTGTAAATAGTCATAACAACAGTAGTAAAAAGGGCGGTCCTCACACCTAAAACATACATACAAGGCACGAAACATACAATGACTTAACCTTATTTCATAATCTTTTCAGTTCTGCACTATGTATATACTCTGGTATATTACCTTGTATGTTTCCTTTGCCAAATATACAAACCAAAAATATACCCAACGTACTTAACTGATTATTCATTTAAACTTTGAATTCTGTTGGGCCCGACTTGTATGTAAGTATAAAACTTTAGCCAAAATGCATACAAATACATGGGTGTAACAAACTCGATAACCCGACAACATCTTTACGTGACTCATACAACCCGATATACAAATGACTTTGTATATGAGTGACTTTGTATACAAACGACTTTGTATATGTAACATACAAACCCTCTTATTGTACATTTTACAAAAAACACATATCTAGTAAAATATTAGGAATTTCAAAATGGTTCAAAAAGCAACCCCCACTCATTTTTGACAGAGAATTCACCCATATTTTGTCTTGGTACTTAATGTTATTTTTTCTTTATTTTCAATAGGGTTTGTACCTTTCACTCCTTTTTCCCTTTTACCACCCAACAGACCCACACACAAAAGCAAAAGCCACAGCCACAGTAGGGGTCCTCATTTTGATAGGGAGTAAAATGGGGCATGTTGTGAGCATCACAACAACTAGCAACCAAACAAAACAATTAAATTAAAACCATTAAAAAAACTAAATGAAACAAATTCATAACTTCCAACTATCTTTTCTACAAATCATCATTTCACTTGAGACCTAATGTATTCAATAAGGTGCATGAATCTTCCCTTCAGTTTAAGCGGGTGCACGTGATTAATAATCCTCATCTTAAAAATTAGTTGAACAAACTAGTGACTAATATTAACCTACATAGTTGATGTCATTCCCTCATAGCCAACCAGATAGAGCCTTCTGCCAGCAGGCATCCATAGCCTCGACAAGGTTATCATTACAATTCTCCTAAGTAGAGCCCCATTGCCAGCAAACGTCTATAGCCTTGGTAGAGTTACTTAGATGACTTAATCTAGATTTTCAGTAAAATCCATTTTATTATTTTATTTATTTTATTATTTGTATTTGATAGAGACTTCATAAGATATTACAGTTGTAACTTCATGATGCAAGGAATGAGCACTTGCTGAAATTAAGCTGAGAATTGCAATGGTAGCAAGGGTGACCTTTGATTTTTCACCTCATATCTACACTGGTAGGTTCAACAAATCCAAGGATTTTAGGTGTGTCATTATGAGAAACCTCCCTTGAATACTCAACCCACAGTTATTGAATACAAAATTTCACAAGTTAAACAACTTTCTATGTTCATGACAGTCACAACAAGTTATGCATAAATTTCAAATAATTAACCTGAATGTTCTAAATTTTCTATTGTTTTCAGTGGTTGTCAATCTGCTCCTGCATACCTTGAAACAAAACAAACATCCCTGCTAAGACAACACAACACACAAACAAACACACGGACTGCACAAACAACTAACTATGAAAGGAAACAACACAAAGTAAGACAAGAAAACAAAGAAAAGAAATAGAACAACTATTCTACCAAACTATACACAAGCCTCTACAAGGTAGACAAAACCCAAGAAAAGACCCAAAGACACCTGTATTTGCATACTTCCTTAGATTGTGCAGGAGCATCAGGGCACTAGTTATGGTTCCGATCCTAGCAAATTCATCTTTGAATTCTAAAAAATACTCATTTATTCTACCCTCACTGTACTTAATAGAATAATCTCCAATTATCAGCAATTGAGGCAGCCCATCACATTCATGATTAATCCATATGCATGTCTTATCTCTTGAATTTCCATAATCAAAATACTATTCAACATTATTCACTGTGGAAGGAAAAAATACAACCTGGTGTATCTTCGGTTCTGTTGGACATGCGTGTTCATTGATAGTTGGTCCTCCATTTAACTTTGCAATTTCATTACTTAGCTCAATGTCTGGTCTCACTTTGAATTGAAGGATGTATGACTCTTGATGGATTATTTCTTCATCTTTATCCACATCTATATCTTCATTCTGGATGTTCAGTTTATCCTCAAGTTTAGGAATTATCTCAATGTTCTCTTCAATTCTCTACACATCAACATCTAAATGAGTATATTTATAATCATAATCTGATATACATAAATTTATCATTTCTAAATCATTTGACTGTAAAGGTGAATTAACATTTGATTGATAGGAATACTCCCCTGTTTCACTTTCAAAATAATGCTGGAGTGATGTTTGATTGTGAATAGCAATAGCATAATCCTCTGTATCTTCCATTTTCAAGAATTGTTCCTCAAATAATTCAGTCTTATCATTCAGCAAAGTATCTGGTTCCATTATCTTGCAACAATCCTGGATTTGGTCATTCAATTTAATGTTATCAAATAATAAATCATGATTTACTTCTTTTCCTATGATTCCTTTATTTGTTGATACAAAAACTTCTTTAATTTTAGTGCACTTTAATTCTGCCAATACTTGTCTACATTTCTTTGCCAAATCATTTTTGTTAAAATTTTTCAAATCAGATCCAGAGATTTCTTCTTGATAAGTATTCCTTAGTAATTCCATATATTTATCAAATAATGTATCAAGATTAACCTCACTTTTCCTTTTCTTTTCATTAAATCCTCTTTGTTTATCATCTAGAAAATGAAAATGAGATGTGATTTGTTCTCTATATTTTTTTGGATATTTATACCTGTCATTAGCTTTATTCACATTTGAACCTTGACAAAAAAATGGATTATTTTTCTTACCATCACATGATTCCAAAAAAGAGATTTTACTATCCTTTATTTCTAGCATTGGTTCAATGTTTGCATTATTTGAACAATTAATGATTACTGATATTGCATCCTCCCGCTACTCCATAATCTCCTCATTTTCCTACCAACCTTCATCCCTATACACATTTGAGAAAGAGATCAATCCTTTTAAAGCCAAATCTAACCTTGTAAGAAAAGTCAGACAATTAGTTTCACCATGCTCTATGGACTTATGTATCCTACACCTTCCAAATAAACCAAAGTTAGATAAATTTGCAGGATAAATCCTCTTGTTTAAAGTTTTCTGAAAGACAGGAATATTAACCTGGAAATTGTCTTCGTATGAATCCATCGAAAATGGCACTTTGTTTTCAACTTTTTTGATTTTGAAATTTTATGAGATCTAACATATCTCAAAATAAAACATTAAAACTCAGAAAATCAGATTAGTGCTTGAAGTTTGAGCAGTACCTTTGCAAAAAAACATTCAAATTCTTTCAAACAGAAGATATTTGCAAACAGAACACTCAAATTTCCAATAACTAAAATGATCCCTTGGCTAGCCTACACAAAATAAACCTTAAATCCTATCATGCCCTCCTTCTAGTGCCAAAAATTGTTGATGATTGTTTTTACACATTCATAACAAAAGTTAAAATTCACAAAATGAATGTAACTATCTTGAAAGATATGAAGAAATCATTTAAGATTACTTAATCCCAAGTTTCCGTATGGGCAGGTCTTAACCTTGTGGACAATTCAGTAGGTTGATGTGAAGCTGTAATATGTAAGGGGCCTTACTTGATTTAAGGTGATGCTACTGACAATTGTCATTTCCCATGTGCAAATATCTCAAAATAACTCTCAATTCAATGATCCTTTGCAACTATTTATAACTTTCAAGTCAAACTTTACATGAACTTTACAGAAATAGACTTGATTATTCAAACTTAATGAAAAATCATCAAAAATCTCTAGTATTTCCATGTGTTTAATAGGATTTTTAACAACTTCCTTTAGATAACTGCATTTCAGCTAATTAGTTAAAGATTGGTTTTGGAAAAGTTAGAAAGAAAAAGGTTAGAAAACTAGATTTCATCCACATACAACTTTCCATTACGCATGCATATAAATCTATTTATGCTGATCAATTCAAAGCAAATAAATCCTCATACATAAATCCTGAGTATTTTCATGAATTTACATACAGAATTGCAATCTTCAAGGAAAAAATATATGTTTGAGAATACCTGAATCAATTCACAATCAGAAGATAGACGCAGAAAATTGATGTTTGTATTTACTAACATAAGATAGTCATTTCAAATTTACAATGTTTATGACTTCGAATCCATTGAATTACCAGTAGTAAACACTTACACACACTTTCACAAATACATCAAGGAGACCAGACATTTTGTGCACTCCTCAATGCAGACCATGGGTGAATTTCTACTGTTAGCTATGCTCAAGGCACTATGCTTTAGTCACCTCTCTTGCATACTCTATTCACTTTTTGAAACCTCCGTGTATTCCTGTGTGTGTAAATACAAATAATAGGGTTCCTTAAATAGATTTTAATTCCCCCAATACAGTTACAAAATCTGTCAATTAGCAGTCTATATCTCAAGTACAACATCAACGGTGGAAAACAAATCCTGCCAAAAATCTCTGAGAAGCATATTCCATATTGAGAGTAAAGATGCCCTTTGGAATCCCTAACAACCTCAAAATATCTTCTATAGCTTTGCCCTTTTAATTATGCTTCTTTCCACCTGTATATTTCTTCTCATTGAAATCCTTTACTCCTTTCGCTTCCTTTTGTGATCCATTCCGGCCTTTGTGATGTCATCACCATTTAAGCTCCACCTTTATATCTTCATCATATGCCCTTGTATACATCATCCCTTGGTAAATCCTTCGCCTCCACTTGATACAAAAATAATAAACAACAGACACCACCGTTAATAGAATGTATTAGAAATCTCTCCAATTCTGTTGCTTTCCCTGGTAAAACATACAAAACAGAGTTCAAAAGCTTATAAAATGAATTAAAAATGCACTCGGTTCTGCCGTTTGTATATAAACCAAATTATACTACCTTTGTATATTTCATTGTATGTTAAATTGTATGTCATTTTGTATCTTACATTGTATGACAAATTGTATATCAGGTTGTATGTATATTAAAATATTCCTTTGTATATAGAGACATACAATCCACCGATACAATCATGGGTCCCACCACTCTTAACTGACTTTTATCATTTTTCACATCCACAATTGTATCAAGCTTTAGATACAATCGCATATACATACAATTATATAATACCCCTTTTGCTTAACTTTTACCTTTTATTAACCGTATTGCATACTCATTTCGGGTCCATGCATTGTATATCTCGTTGTATATTAAACTGTATATCCTGATACAACACAATATACAAACAAATTTGGACTCTAACCTTTCATGAATTGGATTGAAATTACTTTTGGGTCTGAACATGTATAAAGTGCCATGCATCTTTCAATACATGTTAAGTCATCATGCATCACTTTAACCAAATTTTAACCCTTCTTGAGTTTCGCATTGCATGTACACTGCAATTTATGTCCCTAAAACATACATACAAAGCATGAAACATACAACGACTTAACCTTATTTCATAATATTTTTGGTTTTGCGCTATGTATATACTGTGGTATATTACCTTGTATGTTTCCTTTGCCAAATATACAAACCAAAAATACACCAGACGGACTTAACCGATTATTCATTTAAACTTTGAATTCTGTTGGGCCCGACTTGTATGTAAGGATAAAACATTATCCAAAATGCATAGAAATACACGGGTGTAACAAACCCAATAACCTGACAACATCTTTATGTGACTCATACAATGACCTGATATACAAATGACTTTGTATACAAGTGAATTTGTATACAAACGAATTTGTATATTTAACATACAAACCCTCTTATTGTACATTTTACCAAAAACACATATATCTAGCAAAATATCATGAATTTCAAAATGGTTCAAAAAGCAACCCCCACTCATTTTTGACAGAGAATTCACCCATATTTTGCCCTCATACTAAATGTTATTTTTTTCTTTCTTTTCAACAGGGTTTGTACCTTTCACTCCTTTTTCCCTTTTACCACCCAACAGACCCACACACAAAAGAAAACGCCACAGCCACAACAGGGGTCCTCATTTTTCTAAGGAGTAAAATTGGGTGTGTTGTGAGCATCACAACAATTCCTTTAGATTCCTTTTCAACAGATGAAGCAATAATTGAACTCTTGGAAACTTATGACAATGTTCCTCGTTATCATCATAAATGTGGATAACCTTATTGTTTGAACAATGATACATATTTTGGGAAGACCACTTGCTTGGTAAACACTACTCTAAAATCTGAGGAAGAAACTGAAGAACTACCACAATCGCCCAACTTGCTAGACCATAGTACTTTGCTTAATGGAAAAATTGTTGATGTTTCTATGGACAATGATAATGCTGAAAAGATTATCCCTATAAGTGATTGTTTAAACACATAAGAAAAAGAAGATATGACCAAGTATTTACATGAATTCTCAGACTTATTTGCTTGAAATTATTCTAATATTCCTGGTATTGATCCTCAGATTGTAACACTTAATATTGTATTAAAACTAGGTGCTAATTCATTTAAACAAAAGAGTCGTAAGATGAATCCTAAGGTTGCATTGTTAGTAAAGACTGAGATAGAAAATCTCTTAGAAGCTGGTTTTATCCATCCTATTGATTATTCACCTTGGATTTCAAATATCATGGCCATCACTAAACCTAATGGCTGTATTCAGATGTGTATCAATTTTAGGGATTTGAATCTTGCTTCTTTGAAAGATGATTTCTCATTGCCTAACATTGACATGATTGTTGATTCAATAGCTAGCCATGAATTACTTTCCTTCATGGATAGTTTTTTGAGATATAATCAAATTTTCATCAACCCTCAAGATCAATATAAGAAAACTTTTATAACACCTTGGGGTACATTCTGTTGGGTAGTCATGTCATTTGGATTAAAGAATGCAGGAGAAACTTACAAATGTGCTATAACTCTTATCTTTCATGATTACATGCATAACATCTTAAAGGATTATCTTGATGACATTCTTGCGAAGTCTATTCATTATCAAGATCATGTCACAATCCTCTGTCAAATCTTTGAGTGAATAAAGAAATACAACATGCGCTTAAATCCTCGTAAGTGAGTCTTTGGCGTAGACAGTGGAAAACTGTTGGGATTTATATTCTCGCATTGTGGTATTGAAGTAGATATGAAGAAGATTGATGCAATTGTTAATATGCTAGCACCTAAGAATATATCTCAACTTCATAGTTTGCAAGGGAAGATACAGATCATCTGTTGATTTGTCTCAAAACTCATAGGTATGACTCACCTTTTTACTCACCTATTGAAAAAGGATTCAAAATTTCAATGGAATTCTAATTGTCAGAAATTGTTTTGAATACTTAAAGAGTTATCTAGCTAATCGTCATGTTTTACAGCCTGCTACTACTGATAAACCTTTTATTCTTTGTATGTCAGCATCTAATAATGCTCTTACAGCTTTATTAACACAACATGATACTGAAGGAAAAGAGCATGTTGTATATTACATCAATTGAACTTTGTTCAAATATGAAGTGCAATATACTATCATCGAGAAGCAGTGCTTAAATCTAGTCTTTGCAACAGAGAAGCTAAGGCATTATCTTTTAAATGCTAAAATACATGTCATGGTGAAATTTGATCGTTTGAAACATCTTTTTGCTAAAACAGATCTTTCAGGTCACCTTCCTAAATGGGTTATGTTGTTAACAAAATTCAATCTTAAATTTATCCCTCGAAAAGCAATTAAAGTACAAGCATTAACTGACCATTTAGCTGACGCACCTTCCCCCTTTGCTATACAAAGTCAAGAGACATTTCCTAATTATCAAATCCTAAATATAGATGCAGATGATAAATGTGAATTGTATTTCGATGGTTCACAATGTCGAACTAGCTCTAGTGCTGGTATCATACTAGTACCTCCTTCTGGTAAGCCAGTTCCTATGTGCTATGGGTTAAACTTCTCATGCACAAACAACATTACTGAGTACGAAGCTCTCATTACAGGACTTCATGTCGCTTTGGCTCTCAACATTAAGAGAATCAATATATACAGTGATTCATAATTAATTGTATGACAAATAATAGGATCATATCAAACTAAGAAGGATAAATTATCTCAATATCATGACTTAGCCCTATCTTTATTAAAACAATTTACATCATTCACAATTGACACTATTCTAAGGAAAGACAATCGACACGCGGATACTATGGCAAGAATAACTTCTCTTAGATCCCTTGTTGATTCACCTAATGAATATACCTTTAACATTCATAATCTTAAAACATCAGCATTAGAAGAGGTTGCATCTTTGGATACTAACCTTTGTTCTAACATGAATTATGATGAATGGTTCTCCCATATATTTAATTATTTGTGTGATGGTACCATTGCTAACTCAAAATCTAAAAATGCATGAGTTTACCTACACAGACTTGTGGCATGTTATATCATTCTATCTAATGTATTATACAAATGAAGTTATAATGGTGTCCTTATCTGATGTTTTAGTAATTCAGAGATCCCGATAGCTTTAGAAGAAGCTCACTTCAGTGCTTGTGGAGGGTATTTTGGAGGAAAATCATTGGTACAAAAGTTATTGCATATGGGATATTATTGGCAACGTATGGAAGAAGACTCCTTTACATATGTCAAGAAATGTCTGTAATGTCAACAACACAATCATTTAAACTAAGCACCTACACAGGAACTTCATGCCCAAGTTTCACCTTGGCTATTTTCTATTTGGGGGCTTGGATCTAATTGGTAATTTCTTTCCACCTTCTTCTCAAGGACATACATTTATTATCACTTCTACTAATTACTTCATGAAGTGGGTTGAAGAGGTTCCTCTATGATCCATGATTGTTGAATTAATTTGTCATTTTATATAAGATAATTGTTGCAAGTATGTGTTAATCATTGTTGTCTTTGATGTCAAGATGTTTGTGTTGTCATTAGTGTCAACTGTGTTCTTGTTTTGTTACTTGATTTTGATGAGTTAGTTGCTTTGTATTGTGTTGTATAAGTGTTGAAGATGATAAGAATATGATCATGATGCTAAGTTTCCAAGTGCTTTTGAGAAAATTTGCTCTCCAAGAGGAAATAGTGTGTTGCAGTGTATTCTGACTTGTAGGATACTGTCTAAATTTTTTCTCCACATTTCTTCTATACTCAAGACTGAAGGATGAGATTTGGATATGTTTTAGAGAAGTGTTTAAAGGTGATAAATATAGAATTTGGTGATCTAGATCATTGTGTAGTAGAAGTTGTGTTCACCAGTTTGAAGACTATATTTGATAGAGTTTCTAAGTTGTGCAGAGGTGTGTGGGAGAAAGTATTTTTCTCTGCATTTCTTTGCAGATTGGTTTTAGGTGATACAGTTATGGACATATGTTTATAAGCTTCTTAGCTATCTTAATTCCAAAGGATTTGTGATTTGGTGCCTTGGAAAGCAAGTTATTGAGTAGCATAACTTAGCAGTGTTGATTATAAGTTGTCTTCAAGTGAGATTTGTTGTATTCAAGTGAAACTTGTTGTAGCTAGATTTGTTGGCTCCTAGGTGATTTTATGTTGTTCATAGATGTCTCTAGATTGTATTGAAGGCTTGTGCTTCATTCACAAACTATGATTGAGTTCTTGGAAGTGTGTGCCTAAGTATTCTTGGTGTTTGCACTAGTTTGGCTGACTTAGGTGCTAACACTCTTTGCGGATGTGTTTCATGGATTGTAGAAGTGTGTTGAAGCATGTGAAGATGTATTTGGGTCTAAGCTAAGCTATCAAGTGTTCTTCTTTCATTCATTTTCTCCACAATTTTGTTTAAGTTGAGACCTAATTTGAATTATGTTTGTTTGCCGACCTTAGAGATTGTTCCAAATGTTGTATATTATATTGCCAACCTTGATGTATGTTCTAAGGTTGATGATTGGTATAAAAAAATGTAATAAATTTGTGTGTAAAGGATGGGTGTGTGAAGATGTGAAGATGAGAGTGTTTGCATTGTAAGGCAACGAAGGTGATATGTATTGCACTTCATGGGAACTGAACTCAGGCATGTTGTAGATGCTATCATATTAGTTCATGGCAGTGAGCCACCCCTCTTGGTAGTGAGCCACCCTTTGGTAGTGAGACACCCCTTGGCAGTGATCCACCCCTTGGCAGTGAGCCACCCCTCTTGGCAGTGAGCCACTCGTTGGCAGTGAGCCACCCCTTGGCAGTGAGCCACCCCTTGGTAGTGAGCCACCATTTGGCAGTAAGCCTTTTTGCAGTGAGCATTCTT
Organism: Cunninghamia lanceolata; assembly: GCA_027924645.1. Classification (NCBI taxonomy): domain Eukaryota; kingdom Viridiplantae; phylum Streptophyta; class Pinopsida; order Cupressales; family Cupressaceae; genus Cunninghamia; species Cunninghamia lanceolata. The sequence continues at coordinate 4,292,389 of BSBN01000278.1, forward strand.
TTGGGTAGTGAGCCCTGGACAGTGAGCCCTTTGGCAGTGAGCCTCTTTTATTATTCAGTATTGTTACTATATTATATTGTGAGATAACACTCACCATGGTTTTTCCCTTTTAGGTTTTTCCATGTAAAAATATGGTGTTCATGTGTGTATGGTGTTGGTGTGTTTAAGTTTTGATTCTACATTTCATGTTTAATCTTCATAACAAATTAAGGGGTTAAAGTAATTGAATGTGATTTTGTTTAAGAGAAGTTAAAGTTTTGTTACATCTAATTTCCCCCCCCCCCCCGCCTTCATAGTTGTCTTGTGCCTTCAACAATTGGTATAAAAGTGAGGTTACTTGGAAGAAAGCCTAACAGCTTAAGGTAGATCCGAGATGATGCACATGAAGGATGTGTCTCTACTTGTTCTCTAAAATATGAGAATAGTAAGCTATTTAATCTTTCTTATATATGTTGTTTGGAATTTAGTTGTAACTACTTTCAAGACTGGCAAGCCTAAGGAGACTATGGAAATAGATCAAAAGATTTATGATAATATGGAAGCTAACCTTGAGAGAAGAAGATAATTAGATACTGATATGCATAGAGACAAGCTGCCTCTCAAGTGTTTCAAGTGTGGCAAGATTGGTCATTACGCATCAAGATGTCCAAAGGCAAATTTGAGAAGTAAGATAGAAGAAAATAAAAGCAGAATGCCTAAGAGAACATGTTATGATGTTGAAGACAATAATGACTGCTTGCTCACTGATTCAAAGGATGTCATTTGTGGCATTGACCCTAAAGGATGTATGAAAGAAAATGATCTAGAGGTAAGTCCTGATAGTGAAAATACTTTTCAAGAAAAGAATTATTGGTTTATTGATAGTAGTTGCTCAAATCATATGATCGGTGATAGAAGTAAGTTTATTAATTTTGAGAAATGTGATGAAGGATTAGTTATATTTGGAAATAATTGTACTGCTAAGATATGTGGAAGAGGGTCAATCAGTCTTGATGAAAAACATTACACTAATGATGTTCTTTATGTTAAAAGTTTAAGGAAAAATCTCTTGAGTGTTGGACAGTTGTGCAGAAAAGGATACAATCTTGTATTTCAAGATGATATTTTTGAGATGAGAGAGAAATTTGGAATTTTGTTAGCTACTAGAAAGAGGATAGAAGGAAACCTTTATCATCTCAAAGAAGGTGATAATTATTGCTCTATGACTTAGATTAGTGAGAGTTGGCTCTGGCATAAGATATTGTGTCATATCAATCTAGATGATCTGGTAAGAATAAGTTCAACTCAAATTGTGAAAGACCTACCAAAGATTACAAAACCTAACAGTATCATCTATAAGGAATGTTAAGATGAAAAGAAAGCAAGAGGAAGTTTACATGATGAAGAAAAATTCTCTACTAGACTGTTGGAGTTGGTTCATACAAACCTTTGTGGTCCTACAAGAGTAAGAAGTTTCCATGATAATAGGTAATTTATTCTATTCACTAATGATTATTTTAGAATGACTTGGGTTGTTTTTTTTAAAGAAAAATTAGAAGCTCTAAATGGGTTTAAAGCATTTAAGGCAATGGTTGAAAATGATTTGGATATGAAGATCAAATGTTTGAGGTCTAACAAAAGAGAAGAGTATACTTCTAATGAGTTTAATGTGTTCTATGATAATCATGGAATAAAGAGGCAGCTATCTGATCCTAGAATTCCATAGCAGAATGGAGTGATGGAAATCAAGAACATGACTATTCAAGTAGTTTCAAGGATAATGATAAAGGAAGCAAACCTACTAGAAGTATTTTGGAGAGAGGTAATCCATACTACTATCTACATACAAAACAGAGTACAGGTGAAAGCAAATGATGCAAGGACTCCCTATGAACTATAGTATGGAAGGACTCCCACTGCTAAATATTTCAAAATTTTTGGAAGCAAATGTTTTATCAGAAGAAAGGAAGAAATATGAAAGGATGATGCAAAGTATGATGAAGGTATTTTTCTTGGGTATTTAACTTGGAGCAAAGCTTACCAATGCTATAAAAAGAGACTAGGGAAGATTATTGAAAGTACTAATGTCAAGGTTGATGAAGACGTACAAAAGTATTTATAAGTTAATGAATATGTATCAGACTCATATGGGTTCCCTTGTAGAGAAAAAGAAAATGCTACAAAAAGGGAAGTTCAGATTAGCGAAGAAGAAGAAATTGAAGAAAAAGAAATGTAGGATGAAGAACAAGAAGCTCTAGAAAGAATCTCTGAAACACCCAAGTACATGCAAAGACATCACACTGAAGACTAGGTCATTAATGGTAAAAACAAAGGCATGCTGATAGGATACAAAGCTACTGAAGAGCAAATAAATCTGTGTTTGATTTCTAAAGTTGAACATAAAATAGTGACTAAGGCCTGCAATGATATCAAATCTTTAGAACATGAATGCATATTCGATGACATTGAAGAACTCAAAATTGCTCTTGAAGATCTAGAAATATTTGAAGAAGAAAACATGGACTTAAAGGAGATTATCAAAGAAGCAAATGAATGCATTAGAAATTTAAGGGAGAAAGTCAAGAAGCTTAAACAAAGACATAAAGAGGATAGTGAAAATTTGAGGTTAGCAAATGAATCCATTATTGATCTGAAAGTTAAAGTTGAAGAAAAAGCAAGAATTGAGGAATGTTTGAAAGACAAAACTAAAGACTATATAAAGCTTGAGCAAGAAGTTGTTAACTTGAAGTTAGACTTGGAGAAGGAAAAGAACTATGAAGAAAAGTTTAAGATAAGATCTACAAAACTTGATGAGATGAATGACAATCTAAAGAGCAAGGATGACGAAGAAGGCTTGGGATTTGAGAAAGGTGAATGCTCCAAATTAGGTCAAAATAGTGAATGCTAAGAACAAGAATGACAAAGGCAATAATATCTAGAATCAAAGGAATGGACCAAGAAGACCATTAGTTAGGCAACTAAATGCTCAAAGGTATCCATCTTTCAATGGATATTGTCATTCAAGCAATAAATTTGGTCATAAGGCTACTCAATGTAGGAGCAGAATGAATCAAAATGTTCCATCTTTTTCTAGTCAGTGCTTTACTTGCAAGAGAATTGGTCATAGAGCTAATGAATGTAGAAGTCAGATAAGGAGGGACTATAGTGATGGAAGGACTGCTCAATCCTTTAATGGAAATCACTTTACATGCAATAGATTTGGACACAAGGCTAACCAATGCAGGTCCATAATGAATGGAAGGAGCAATGGTCAAAGAAATGATGTGTGCTATGATTACAATAGGCCTGGACATATTGCAAAGTTTTGTAGAAGCAAGAACATGAAAAGGTATAACCCAATAGAAAAGAAGAAAATAGTGCAAAAGGATGATCTAGCAGAAACCAAGGAGAGGAACAGGACGTGAATCAACAAGGATGTCAATGAAGTCAAGAATGATCCTATGCCAACCTCTGGTATAGATGCTTCCTCCAGAAACTAATTGTGGAGGCTACCTCTTAGGGGAGGCAGGTAGTGGAGAATGTTGTAGTTTGAAGGAAGCATTCAGGAATTTAAGAACAAATGCAAGTATGTGCAGTGGAAAGAGATGTGTTGCCCTTACCATTGATGTCAAAGGGGGAGAGAGTTCATGTGAAACAATCAGAGAAAAAGAAAGCATTCCATAATCAAAGAGAGTTCAGATGTGTAAAGAGAAAGGGAGAGTTCTGATGTAGAGTTGTGTCTTGATGGTGGAACATGTTGTTTAGTTTTTCACATCATATGTTACCATCAATGACAAAGGGGGAGATTGTTGCAAGTATGTGCTAATCGGTATTGTCATTGATGTCAACATGTTTGTGTTGTCATTAGTGTCAACTGTGCTCTTGTTTTGTTACTTGATTATGAAGAGTTAGTTTCTTTGTATTGTGTTCTATAAGTGTTGAAGATGATAAAAATATGTTCATAATGCTCCAAGTGCTTTTGAGAAAATTTGATCTCTAAGAGGAAACAATGTGTTGCAGAGTATTCTAGCTTGTAGGATATTGTTGTGACGTTCACAACACGCCCCATTTTTCTCCTTAGAAAAATGAGGACCCCTGCTGTGGCTTGCTCCCTTGCTTTTTGTGCTCTGGGTGTAATGGTAAAAACAACATCAGTCAGTGTGCATATGCCTAATGTCAAGTATACTTGTGATCTTCATGTCTGAACCCAAAATTCAAAGTCTAAATCTTTCCTCAAGAAGCTTTCCATGTGAAAGAGTGTAAAATTCTAGATAGGTTTGCCTTTTGTATCACCCTAAAATTTGTCCAAGTGAGAAAGTTATGACAAGTCAAAGTTCTGGTCAAACTTGATATTTCTGGGGGGGTCATATTTCAAATATTAGTCACCTTATGTTAGATCACCCAGATATCAGTTTATCACCTGATAATCACTTGATCCACAAACTCTAGATGTCAATTTTACGTGACAACTATATCTACCAGTCAAACAGCATCATGTATTTTGCAGGGGTCATATTTCAAATATCACTTGATCTTTCAAATATCACCCTGTCGCAAAATACCACCCCAGTACCAATATGTCGATGACATCATCTGAACATGATGAACAAATGAAATCACCTTAATGATGACATCATCATTCTTTTTTCCTCGTGGAGGTATATATCCAATGATCCCTCCTTTTCAATGACATGATGGTGATGTCATTTTGATGCAGTGTTCAAGCGAAGACATCAACATGATGACATCATCCTGATCTTTTGAAAGGGAGGCCATTTTACTCACAGGGGTCACATTTCAAACATCCCCTGACCTTAAAATCATGACCTGATATACAAAAGCTCTACATGACGCTGATGTCATCTTATTTGGAGGGTGATATTCCTCAAATATCGGGGACATATTTCTTGGGGTCTTGATTTCCTTCAAGATGATCGTAGCATCATCCTTTCAAATTTTAACGAGGCCCGTCCTTGATGATGACATCATCATCATATCTTGACTTAGTGAAGAGAGTTATGGTTGAAGTGCATGACCAGTTGGGTCCGTCGGGTGCTTTTTTTAGGTTTGTATGTTAAACACCTAGAAATTTGCATGCAGGTGACGGAACCGAAAAGGTTATGAAAAGGGATTAAATACTCATTTTCATGCAGATTTTCATAGTTTCATGACCTGATATACATGTTCACACATTCGGAGTATGATTTAATATAGATGTTTCTCCTCCTGCTGTTTATTAAGGTGATGATGCTTAACTTCTGTATGTTGACCGCAGGTGCGCAGGTAAGAAAAGGAGGTGCATTAGCCAGAAAGATGAGGTCGATGGGACATTTTTGGCTCACTCTGACTGGATGATCATTCCGATGATTAGGATGATGTGCATTTGCAATACGAAAAAGGCAGGAATTCAAGGCAGGATGATTTTGAATCCATTTCAGAACCTGATTGCATGCAGGTAGAGATGGAGACAGAGCTTTAATGGTGGGGACATCCCAGATGGTAGACCAGATCCCAAGAGGTCGCAAACATAGTGGGAGGAGACAAGACTTTCAATGCAGAGGAGAATGTAGGAGAAAACATTATTGTGGGAGCGGCACTCTGTCTGGGTATTCTGCTCAAGTTTTGGCGGGATTCGTTTTCCACTGTTTGATGCTGCACTTCAAGATGAGGACCATTGATTAGCTAGGGTTTCTGGGGGCACTGTATTGATAAAAAATAGAGACATATATTCCACCCCTTCACTCTGTAAAAAAAAGACAGGGAGGTCAATCATTCAAAAATCTGACCTATAGCAACTTCGTGCAGGAGATTGGATTACTGAGACTAGTAAGGACTGAATTATTTAAACATCAAGGTTCTTTCCACAGATCATTGTAAATGTACCTATTCTTTAGCATACTAAATGGAGATGAAGCTCTAGATTACGTCTTGATTGTAAACTTTACATAATCTTCAAGTTGATTTCTAGATATGTAATGGTGAATCCTGTGTTCAAATAGAAGTGCTTTCATTTCATTGCATGTTGTCAACTTTCCCTTGAAGATTTACACTAGATCATGCTGATTTGTGGAATGTCCTAGTGAAGTATGATTCTAGTTTTCTTCTCTTCATTACTGTATGGGAACATGTATGTGGATTAGTGATCTCAGTCAAGTAATTTTAGGAATCTCACTCTCTAACCCTTTTTCTCATTTTAATTTCATAGAAGTCACTTCCATAACTGCAAAATCATGATGAATATAAAGTAGAGTAGAGAAATATGTTGACATCTCGTAGATAACTAAAAATCATTAGCATATTTGAGCTAGATGCATGTACTATTGAAAATATCATGCAAAGAATCACAAATAAGGGTAGAACTCATGCAAATATCCACTTAGACACATCATTTGAAGGAATATACTGTGTAGAGTAACCTCTTTGAATGAAAGCATTGTTGCAGAAGGCAGAATCTACTGATCTACGTAAGACCCCAAAATGGAAAACAATAATACACATCAACCACTGAGTAACGTCAGTAGATTATGAACCAATCAACGGAGACTTGGGGTCATGAATTCTTTGAATTCATCATATCTTTCAAGATAAATAAAGATTGTTGTGTAACTTTTATTGTGTGTTTATGTGTGACTAACACCTCATCAATACATTAACTGGCACTAGAAGGAGGGCGAACCAAGAAACTGTAGATTCCTACAAACATTGCTTAAATTTTGACCATAAACATAGCCTTGCTAGGGATTTTCAACAGAACTTTACAGTAAACTAGCCAATTTTCCTTAAAAATTTGAGAAATCTTGGCTTTCAGGCCAAATACCAGGTCCAGATCTAGTGGACTCTTTGAAGAACTACCTATCAGGGGATTTAGACCTATGATTGTAGACATTCATCACTCTCCTGATCCTAGTGCATCCAGAGCTTCACCAGGGCGTGCTCTTGTAACTCCTATTGGCTTACAAATACCTACAAGACCACCTGTCGCACCTCAGGTCCAACCTCAACTAGTTATACCTTAGGTCCAGCCTCCACCGGTTGCAATGTCATTTTTTATAGCAGACTCACCTCTGACCTTCAATGCATATCATGCTTTGCCTAAAAATCTTGATAAAATTTGTCCTAGGTATCATCTGTATCAGGATGTTGATGATCATGTTAGAATGTTCAAGGAAGCTTATTGTAGGGCTAAGATTGAACATGAAGACGTGGTATGTAGGTTATTCCCATTTTCCTTAGGGGAAGAGGCCTATATCTGGTATATCAGTCTGGGTCAAGGTTTAGTCAGTTCATGGGATGCCTTGGAAAAAGCTTTCAAGGATAGGTTCAAGGTACCTATAGATCCTTCAATGAACTATCACTTATTTTCCACAATTAAGAGATCTGAAGGAGAACCTATTGCAAACTTCAATGCTAAATTCCAGAGATGCTATCTAAGCTTATTTCTCCCTATGTTATAATAGATGAAACTACTAGGAGCATTTACTACTCAGCTTTAGATCCTTTGACTTCCATGTTTATTAGGAGAACACATCCTGGTGTAACAACTTTAGTAGAAGCTTTTGAGGAAGCCATCAAAGTCAATCAGCAATTGGCTCATGCTCCCACACCAAATATTTGTTAGACTTAGGCCCCACAACTGAGAGGGGGGGTGAATCAGTTGTGCAAAACATTCTTTCTATTAAACACTTAATTCTACTTTGCAATTGAATAGCTTAACAATAAATCAATCATGGAAACATAATGCAATAAATCAAGAGTAGAAACACATCAACACATGAGACACCAAGATTTTGATGTGGAAAACTTGGTTAAGGGAAAAACCATGGGGTGATTAACCCAAGAATGTATTCTCTATTAGAAGAATAGAAAGAACAAAATGGCACATGCCAATTAGGGCTAACTGCCTGAGCACACTGCTCACAAGAGGCTCACTACCTACAAGAGACACACTGTCTACAAAGAAATAAGTATCACCTACTTGAACTGGAAAATAGCATCTTCACCATGCTTGAATCAATTCCATTAAGCTCAATACTTCTACTCTGCCTTTTGCTCTCCTCCTTGCTACCACACACTCATATTGACAAGCACACTTTTCAAATGACTTCATAATCCCTTATTTATACAAGACATCAACTTAGGAATGATCATCTAAGTCGGTAAACATCCACAATAACATCTGCAAGATGTATAGCTCATCTGGTCAGCCTGTTTTAGGAAGAACACCATCATCTGGAAGTTGTTCTTCAAAAGCAAACTCCAACTTCAATGCAGACCACCAACATGAACTAGACATGATCCAAAGACCACCGCAAGCTCTCCTAGATCACCAAGAACATCCACACTTCATCTACTTACTCAAATCCTTCTCTCCTTCATCCAGAACCTCAAGAACACAGTCTGTCATCATTGTCACAAAGGAATAGATTCTTGTAGACCTTCAAACCACGAACCAATATAGTTGACACTCCACAAAGACTTCATCAGCACTCCCTCAAATCCACAAAACATTATAATGTAATTCTGGATCTCACCGGACCTATCTATCTCACTCTGTCACCACTGAACACCTATCGGGACCAGTTTTACTTGGACAATCACAACTTCTTCAGATCTTCATGCGGACCTTTGAAATCTCTAATAGACCACCTTAAGACACATATCTACAAAACCCTTTAAACCGCATCCTCTAATCCTCATCCTATCTTGGACTTTTACCTTACTATCTTCCTTGTTCTTCTCTATTCCTGATTGAAACTAATTTTCTCAATATCCTTAGCACACAACTCATCAAATCCTTATCATTAATGCAATAGGAGTATGTTGACATCAATGACAACACTGGTTAGGCCCATACTTGCAACAATCTCCCCCTTTGTCATTAATGGCAACATATGATGTGAAAAACTATTTTAACCATCAAGACAAGAACTTCTCCTTACTGTCACAACTCCCCCTATCAGCAATAACCATTCACATGTCTTCTCTCCCTTGACTGCTCCCCCTTTGATCAGCAACCACTTGTTTTTCACATGTCTTCTCTCCCCCTTTGACATCAATGGCAAAGGGCACATACTAACACTTCATAATCATACCTACTGCTCCCCCTGAGTAGTAGCTCCCCATCGTCAATCTGGATCACAAGATATGACTGTGATAACCACCGAACTGATGCACCTTAGTGTACCTTAGTTCATCATTGGAGGGGCAATGACCCCTAGCTTCTCCCTGAGATACTTAAAAGAGTCCTTAGGTAGAGGTTTAGTAAAGATGTCTGCAATCTAATCCTTGGAAGGCATAAACTCCAATCTGACTTCATTCTTGTTCACTTGCTCTCTCAAAAAGTGAAACTTGATGGATATATGCTTAGTCTTTGAATGCAACACTGGATTCTTAGATATATTTATTGCACTTGAATTATCACAGAAGATTGTGATAGGTTCCTCATAATCTACTTTGATATCTCTTAGCATCTGCTTCATCCACAAAACTTGAGTGCAACTACCTACTGCTGCAATATATTCTGCTTCAGTTGTAGATAGAGATATTGCCTCTTATTTCTTGCTTAGCCAAGAAACCAATCTCTTCCCCAAAAAGAATGCTCCACCAATGGTGCAGCTGCCAGAGAAAAAAAGAAAAAAGAAGGCCTAGACAAGCTTTTAGATGAAGATAAGCCATGGATCCTCAGGTTTGATGGATCCAAATCCAAACAAGGAGCTGGAGTAGGGATAGATCTCATTGATCCATCTGGAAAATCCTACTTAGCAGCATACAGATTGCAGTTCCCATGTACAAATAATGTGATGGAGTATGAAGCTCTAATTCATGGGATATTGTTTGCCCTTAGAAAGAAGGTGAAAATTTTGCGTGTCTATGTAGACTCAGAATTAGTTGTCAGATAGGTAAGAGGTATATACTCTTGCAATTACAAAAGGCCATCCAATTATAGACACAAGGTGTGGGACTTGATAGAAGATTTTGATGCATTCAATATCACCCATGTACCTAGAGAACAAAACCACAGAGCAGATGCTTTGGCCTAGGCTTCCAGTACTTTAGGACCACTGTCCATATCTAGTCTGAAAAGATTCTCAGTTGAATTAGTATCAGTGCCTTCTGTGCCTGACAATGTAACTAATCTTCAAGTATTTGATGATGATCAACATATATTGGATTTTATTTCCAACATAGATGTTTTTGAAGCACAGATCATAGATGAAAGGAATGTAGAAGATCATACCTGGGAAGAAGAGGAAATCCTAGAGTTGCCTAGTAATAGGATTCCTAAGGGAATGATAGAGCTAGAAAGAGCATTTGATCTGGACAACATACTAAAACAGAAGGATCTTCCAAAGGCTGATGAAGGACAATACTCACAGGTTAACATTGGACAGGGTGATAAGAAAAGAAACATTCTGATTGGGAAGGTTTGTACAGAGGAGGAGTTGGAAGGAATAACCCAGGTGCTCAAAGATTATATCCATGTCATTGCTTGGACGTATGATGAGCTAAAAACTTACGACACATCAGTCATCACTCATACGATAGCTTTGAAGCCAGATGCCAAGCCTTTTAGGTAGAAACAAAGACCTGTCAATGCTTTACTAGAGCCCATCATCTTTGAAAAGGTTAAAAGGCTACTTAATGCCAGGATCATATTTCCTATGAGACATTCCACATGGGTGGCAAACTTGGTCCCAGTAAGGAAGAAAAATGGTGACATCAAATTGTGCATGGACTTCAGGAACTTAAATAGAGCTTCTGAAAAGGATAATTATCCTTTGCCTTCTCTGGATGAAGTCCTGCAAATTGTGAATGGTGCCAAGATGATGTCATTCTTTGATGGTTTCTCTAGTTACAACCAGGTGATGGTGGACAAAATTGATAGACTGAAAACCACATTCACCACAAAGTGGAGAATTTTCACCTACAGACGCATGTCGTTTGGGTTAATAAATGCTTTCAGAGGCTTGATTGGTAAATGCATAGTCATATACATGGATGACTTAATAGTTTTCTCTAAAGATAGAGGAAACCATGTAGAGGACCTGAGAAAGGTGCTGAAGAAGTGTGAACAATACGGGATATCCCTGAACCCTAAGAAGTGCATATTTGGGATAACCACAGGGCAATTACTAGGCCACTTGATAACTGAAAATGGGATCATCATTGATCCTGATAGAGTAGAGTCCATCATGAGGATACAACTTCCTGGAAGTAGGACAGAGCTCAAATCTTACTTTGGTAAGATTAATTTTGTTAGGAAATTTATCACTGGCTTTGCAGAGATAGTCAGACCCTTGAATGCCATGCTCAAGAAGGATGCCAAGATTGAATGGACACCAAAAGCTAGAGTAGCTTTTAAAGATATTAAGAAGGCCATATCAAATGCTCCAGTTCTAATCAGTCTAGATTATACCAAGGACTTTTATATCTACTCATTTGCTTCAGAGCATACTTCTGCAGTAGTGTTGACACAGAGAAATGAAGAAAAAGAAGAAAAACCTATAGCTTTCATGAGCTACCCTTTCAGAGACACAGAGCTCAAGTACATGGATGTTGAAAGATAGGCACTTGCTCTGGTTCAAGCAATTAAGAAATTTAGGCATTACATTCTGAGAAATAAAGTGATTGCTGTAGTACCTGATGCAGCAGTAAAGATGCTTCTAATGCAAAGTGAACCAAGTGAGAAAAGAGCTAAATGGATCACTGTCCTCTAAGAGTATGATATGGATATTACACACATGAAGTTAGTAAGAGGACAGGCATTGAGCCAGATGATATTAGAGATTGATCCTAATATCATGAGCCAACACTATGTTGTGAATGCAAAGGAAGATGGAGAATGGTACTCAAACATCAAACACATCCTAATCACTAGAAGATGTCCCTCAAGATTGCAAGCCTCACAAAGGAGAGATTTAAAGATAAGCTCACAGAAATACATGATAAAAGGAGTCATTTTCAAGAAAAACCATGAGGGGATATACCTAAGGTGCCTGGAAAGATCAGAAGTAGATAAGGTACTAGTAGAATTAAATGATAGGTTTGGGGCTGCACACGGATCATCCTTAGCCACCACTCATGCTATCTTCAGGGTAGGGTATTATTGGCCCACAATTTTTAAAGATACTACTGAACACATCAAATACTGTCACATGTGTCAGGTTGCTGCAAATAGAGAAAAATATGCTGCTCAACCTCAGGCCACATGTGTGTTTTAACTATTACTGACTATTGTACCAGGTGGACTGAAGCTGTCAACAGTAAGACATGTAATGCTAAGGATGTCATTAAGTTTCTGGAAAGCAATATAGTGACTAGGTATGGAGTTCCATATGTTTTAGTATGTGATAATGGGTTTGCTTTTGCTTCAATTAAACTATCAAGTTAGGCTTTTGATTATGGGATCATCTTGAAATTCTCCTCAAATTACTATCCCCAAGGGAATGGATTAGCAGAATCCACAAACAAGAACCTATTGAACATCATAAAAAAAGTTGATAGAAAAGAACCCAAGGGAGTGGAACACCTTATTGAAATATGCCTTGTGGGTAGATAGAACCAGGAATAAGGTTGCATTAGGAAATTCACCTTTTCACTTAGTATATGGGGTAGATCCTATCCTCCCTATTAACTTGAGGATTCCTACACTACAGTTTGTTCAAGAATACCTGGGCATAGATAATAAATAGGAAGTTAGGTTACTGCAGCTAATGTACCTAGATGAAAAAAGAAGTGAAGCAATTGACCAATTTGCTAAACATCAGGCTATTATCAAGCACTGGTTTGACAAAAGAGCCAGAACTAAGGCTTTCAGAATCTCAGATTTAGTCCTGATGTGGGACAAAGCACATGAAAGGAAGGGTGATCATGGTAAGTTTGATAAACTCTAGATAGGCCCCTTTCAAATTTCTAAAATTTTAGGAGATAGCACCTACAGGCTTAAGACCTTAACCGGTGAGGATGTTCCATTGCCAGTTAATGGATAGTTTCTCAAACACTATTTTCAAGCCTAAAGTAGCACCATGACAGTCATGTGTATCATAGTGTACATTTGTTGTATAGTTGTTTGTATAGTCTATTTCTTTTGGTTGCTTTGTTGTGTTTCCTCAGCAGGGATCTTCATTTTGATTTAGAGTATGACCGAGCAGACTAACAACCACTGAAAACAATGGAAAATTCAGATCATTCAAGTCAATTGCTTGAAATTTATGCATAACTTGTTGTGACTGTCATGAATGTAGAAAGTTGTTTGTCTTATGAAATTTTGTATTCAATAAGAATGGGTTGAGTATTCAAGGAGGGTTTCTCACAATGACACACCTAAAATCCTTAGTTTTGTTGAACTTACCAGTGTAGATATTAGGTGAAAAATTAGAGGTCACCCTTGCTACCATTACAATTCTCAGCTTAATTTCAGCAAGTGACCATTCCTTGCATCATAAAGCTACAACTACAATATCTTATGAAGTTTCTATCAAATACAAAAAAAATATAAAATAATAAAATGGATTTTACTAAAAATCTAGGTTAAGATCTAAGTAACTCTATCGAGGCTATAGACGCTCGCTAGCAGTGGGGCTCTACTTAGGAGAATTATAATGATAACCTTGCCGGGGCTATGGACGCCTACTGGCAGCAAGGCTCTATCCAGTTGGCTATGAGGGAATATCCTCACCTACATAGGCTAATATCAGTCACTGGTTTGTTCAACTAATTTTCAAGATGAGGATTATTAATCACATGCACCCATTTAAACTGAAAGGAAAATTCATGCACCTTATTGAATACATTGAGTCTCAAGCTAGATGATGATTTATAGGAGAGATAGTTCGAATTTATGAATTTATTTCATTCAGTTTTCTTTAATGGTTTTAATTTGATTGTTTTGTTTGGTTTCTAGTTGTTGTGATGTTCACAACACACCCCATTTTGCTCCTTAGAAAAATGAGGACCCCTGCTGTGGCTTGCTCCCTTGCTTTTTGTGCTCTGGGTGGTAATGGTAAAAATAGCATCAGTCAGTGTGCATATGCCTAATGTTAGGTATACTTGTGATCTTCATGTCTGAACCCAAAATTCAAAGTTTGAATCTTTCCTCAGGAAGCCTGCCATGTGAAAGAGTGTAAAATTCTAGACAGGTTTGCCTTTTGCATCACCTTGAAATTCGGCCAAGTGAGAAAGTTATGACAAGTCAAAGTTCTGGTCAAACCTGATATTTCTGGGGGGGTCATATTTCAAATATTAGTCACCTTATGTTAGATCACCCTGATATCAGTTTATCACCTGATAATCACTTGGTCCGCAAACTCCGAACATCAATTTTACGTGACAACTATATCTGCCAGTCAAACAGCTTCATGTATTTTGCGGGGGTCATATTTCAAATATCACCCAATCTTTCAAATATCACCCCAATGCCAATATGTCGATGACATCATCTGAACACGATGAATAAAGGAAATCACCTTGATGATGATGTCATCATTTTTTTTGCCTCGTGGAGGTATATATCCAATGATCCCCCCTTTTCAATGACATGACGGTGCAATCATTTTGATGCAATGTTCAAGCGAAGACATCAACATGCTGATGTCATCCCGATCTTTTGAAAGGGAGGTCATTTTACTCGTGGAGGTCACATTTCAAACATCCCCTGACCTTAAAATCATGACCCTATATACAAAATCTCTACATGACACTGATGTCATCTTATTTGGAGGGTGATATTCCTCGAATATCAGGGACATATTTCTTGGGCTCCCGATTTCCTTTGGGATGACCATAGCGTCATCCTTTCACATTTTAATGAGACCCATCCTTGATGATGACATCATCATCATATCCTGACTTAGTGAAGAGAGTTATGGTTGAAGTGCATGACCAGTTGGGTCCATCGGGTGCTTTTTTCAGGTTTGGATGTTAAATGCCTAGAAATTTACATGCAGGTGGCGGAACTGAAAAGGTTATGAAAAGGGATTAAATACTCGTTTACATGCAGATTTTCATAGTTTCATGACCTGATATACATGTTCACACATTTGGAATATGATTTAATATAGATGTTTATCTTCCTTTTGTTTATTAAGGTGATGATACTTAACTTCTGTATGTTGACCGCAGGTGCACAGTTAAGAAAAGGAGGTGCATCAACCAGAAAGATGAGGTCGATGGGGCATTTTTGGCTCGCTCCAACTGGATGATCATGCTGATGATTAGGATGATGTGCATTCACGATATGAAAAAGGTGGGCGGGAAGATTTTGAATCCATTTCAGAATCTGATGGCGTGCAGGTAGAGATGGAGACAGAGCTTTAATGGCGGGGACATCCTAGACGGCAGACTGGATCCCAAGAGGTCACAAACACAATGGGAGGAGACAAGACTTTCAATGTGGAGGAGAATATAGGTGAACACATTATTGTGGGAGTGGCACTCTGTCTGGGTATGCTGCTCAAGTTTTGGCAGGATTCATTTTCCACCATTTGATGCTGCACTTCAAGATGAGGACCATTGATTAGCTAGGGTTTCTAGGGGTGCTGTATTGAGAAAAAATAGAGACATATATTCCGCCCCTTCACTCTGTAAAAAAAAAAGAGGGAGGTCAATCATTCAAAAATATGACCTGTAGCAATTTCGTGCAGGAGATCAGATTATTAAGACTAGTGAGGACTGAATTGTTGAAACATCAAGGTTCTTTCCTCAGATCATTGTAAATGTACCTATTCTTTAGCATACTGAGTGGAGATGAAGCTCCAAATTACATCCTGATTATAAACTTTACATAATCTTCAAGTAGATTTCTAGATATGCAATGGTGAATCCTATGTTCAAATAGAAGCGCTTTCATTTCATTGCATGTTGTTGTTAACTTTCCCCTGAAGATTTGCACTAGATCATGCTGATTTGTGGAATGTCCTAGTGAAGTATGATTCTAGTTTTCTTCTCTTCATTACTGTATGGGAACATGTATGTGGATCAATGATCTCATTCAAGTAATTTTAGGAATCTCACTCTCTAACCTTTTTTCTCATTTTAATTTCATAGAAATCACTTCCATAACTACAAAATCATGATGAATATAAAGCAGAGCAGAGAAATATGCTGACATCTCATAGATAACTGAAAATCATTAGCATATTTGAACTAGATGCATGTACTGTTGAAAATATCATGTAAAGAATCACAAATAAGGTAGAACTCATTCAAATATCCACTTAGACACATCATTTGAAGGAATATACTATGTAGAGTAACCTTTTTGAATGAAAGCATTATTGCAGAAGGTAAAATCTACTGATCTATGTAAGACCCCAAAATGGAAAACAACAATACACATCAACCATTAAGTAATGTCAGTAGATTATGAACTAATCAATGGAGACTTGGGGTCATGAATTCTTTGAATTCATCGTATCTTTCAAGATAAATAAAGGTTGTTGTGTAACTTTTATTTGTGTGTTTGTGTGTGACTAACATGCTCATCAACAGATACTGCCTGAGTTTTTGTTCTACATTTCTTATGTACTAAAGACTGGAGGATGAGAGTGGGATATGTTTTAGAGAAGTCTTTAAAGGTGCTAAATATAGAAATTGGTGGTTTGGATCGCTATACAGTAGAAGTTGTGTTCACCAGTTTGAAGACTATATTTGATAGAGTTTCTAAGTTGTGCAGAGGTGTGTGGGAGAAAGTATTTTTCTCCACAGATTGGTTTCAGGTGATGTGGTTCTTGAAATATGTTTATAATGTCCTTAGCTATCTTCATTATAGAGTATTTGTGATTCGGTGCTTCGAAAAGCAAGTTATTGAGTAGTAGAACTTAGCAGTGTTGATTATAAGTTGTCTTCAAGTGAGATTTATTGTCTTCAAGTGAAACTTGTTGTAGCTAGATTTGTTAGCTCTCAAGTGATTTTATGTTGTTTGTGGATGTCTCTAGATTCTATTGAAGGCTTGTTCTTGATCTAAAAGCTATGTTTGAGTTCTTAGAAGCATGTGCCTAATTATTCTTGGTGTTTGCACTAGTTTGGCTGATTCAGGTGCTAACACTCTTTGTGGATGTGTTTTATGGATTGTAGAAGCATGTTGAAGCATGTGAAGATGTATTTGGGTCTAAGCTAAACTATGAAGTGTTCTTCTTTCATTTATTTGCTCTACAAGTTTGTTTAGGTCTAGACCTAATTTGAATTATGTATGTTTGCCGACCTTGGAGACTATTCCAAAGGTTGTAGATTGTACTGCCAACCTTGATGTATGTTCCAAGGTTGATGACTGATATAAATAAATGTAATAAATCCATGTGTAAAGGATGGGTGTGTGAAGATGCAAAGATGAAAGTGTTTGTGTTGTAAGGTAGTGAAGGTGATATGTATTGCACTTAATTGGAACTGCACTCAAGCATGTTGTAGATGCTATCATATTAGTTCATGGCAGTGAGCCATCCCTCTTGGCAGAGAGCCACCCCTTGGCAGTGAGCCACCCCTTGGCAGTGAACCACCATTTGGCAGTGAGCCTTTTTGCAGTGAGCATTCTTTTGGGTAGTGAGCCTTGGGCAATGCACCTCTTTTGTTATTTAGTATTGTTACTACATTATATTGTGAGCTACCACTCACCATGGTTTTTCCCTTTTAGGGTTTTTCATGTAAAAATTTGGTGTTCATGTGTGTATGGTGTTGATGTGTTTACATTTTGATTCTACATTTCATGTTTAATCTTCATAATAGATTAAGGGGTTAAAGTAAGTGAATGTGAATATGATTTTGTTTAAGAGAAGTTAAAGTTTTGATACAACTGATTCACCCCCCTCTCAGTTGTCTTGTGCCTTCAACAAGAATATCATTTCTTGATTTAGTATACCTTATGCCTTAGTTTTTGATAATGGAACACCATTCAAGATCAAGGATGTGAAGAAATTCCTTAAAAAATATCATATTCAACATCACTTCTCTATGCCTTACTATTCTCAATCAAACAACCAAGCATAAACTTCAAATAAAGTTATTAGACAAATCTTATGGAAAACTGTCAATAAACATCAAAAAGACTGGCATAGTCAACTCTCTTATGCATTATGGGCTTATAGAACAATCATTCGTACGGCTATTGGAATTACGCTGTATAATCTTCTCTATGGTGCTGACATGATAATGCCTCTAGAGTTAGAAATTCCTTCATTATGAGTTTCCCTAAAGGACATTATTGATGATGACACAGAATGAGAAAAGTGATTACAAGAACTTGAGATGCTTGATGAATAGTGTATCAACACTCTTGAGCACCTTAAGGCCTATCAGAAGAATATCTGATGATCATACAATGAGCATGACATACATCACTCATTTGATGTTGGCGACTTGGTACTATATGAGAATCAGTGCAATGTAAATGCACCTCCTGGAGAAAAAGGAAGGTTTAGCCCTAATTGGCTTGGACCTTATGTTGTTATTGAAGCCTTTGGATCAAGAGCATATAAATTAGTAGATGAACAAGGTACGTTCCTTAAAGAACCTATTAATGCTATGCACCTCAAGAAATTCTATGCTTAAGATTACATGTTAAGAGTTACTATATAAAGCAAAATTATTAGTTAGTTTAGCTTCAATTTTGACAAGATGTGATTATTTTGTCTTAATTCATTTAAAATTACATCTTTTTTGGTTAATCATTGTTGTATCTTGTTTAAAAATGCTTTATTAAGATCACCTTTGTATTAACTAAATATAGCATTGAATGTTAGTTATATGTGAAATTCATTAATCATTGTGGATTTTACTATATTGTTTAGTATATGTCACCCTAGCATTAATTCCATTTCCACATAAGCATTAGCATTTATCACTAGTTGTATTTTATATATAATCATATGTGATAAATTAACAACATTACAAACATCAATAGGAAAATATCATATATATATAAACATTAGTTTGAATATACATCAAAGTTGATTGTCCTATACATCAAAATGAGACATCACAGTACATAAGATATATCACATAGCTAAACCTCGGTCATCGGTCCCCTCATGACCTAGTGGTGTGCAGGTGATATAAGGCTATCCATGTGTTGCTGTTGATTGCGACTGGCTCCTAGAGACACTTTGCGACCACAACCCCTTCAGTTCACCTGTAAGCCCCAACACCTCACCCTGTGTCTCCATGAACATCTCGTGATACTGATCTCTCTTTGATTGCACCCTCTCCTTGTCTACTAAGACTCTGTCCCTCTCATCTCTTTCTTAATCTAACTCAGTCTATAAGACCTGAGTCATGATAGAACTCACCTCTAACGAAGGTAGTGCTGTAGCCTACTCTCACTGTGTCTAAAGCTCATGCTCTGCGTGATCAGCTCTTTGAAGTAAATCATCCCTCTCCCATGTAGAACAATCTAGGGTAGCCTCCATGGCCACTCTATATCTCACAAATGGCATACAAATCTCTACATGCCACCCTATAGATGGCTATGGAAAATATCCCGTCTACACCCATTGCTTGGCTGCATTGGTTGGAACTATCTCCGCTATGATGCGACTCACAAAATTGCACCATGTATCTATCCCAACTACAAAAAGAAAAATAGAATCGATATCAATATCTCATATAGGCATCATAAATAATCATCAAAATAAGTACATTAGAATAATGACAATGTCTCACCTAGATCTCCATCTCACCAAGATGGATCTCAAACTGTTGATGGTGTAATGAGCTATGTAGTTGGGGGCATATGACTACTAGTCTCCCCTCACTCATGTTAACTCAACCTCCTAACACTGATAGGGTTTGGACAACAAGCTCTCGACCACAGTCTCGACTCAGTCTCCTTGTCGTCGTCTATCTCGTGCTGATCTCTTTGCGGTCTTGCTCTAAATACGTACTATGTCAAGACCTCCTCCTCATCATCATCATCATCCTCATCCTCATCTAATTCATAGTATCGACCAAAGTCACTAAAGTCATCCTCTACTCCTGTGTCACTTGCATGACTGGCCCAAGGTTGAGGATCACCTGTGGGGTGACCGAGAGGAATAATAGGAGTGGGTCATGTTATCTGCTACTAGGCCTGATACACTCAAGGGTAACACCTACATCATCTACATTAGATAGCGGCTCTACATCCTTTGTACCATCATCATCACTCATGGCTATATCAACTATCATTGGTCATCAGGCAAAATTCACCATGACTATGCTACATAGTAAGTGGGGATAGCTCAAACACATCATAGGAATATCATGTCTGCATCTGAACTATCGTGCCACTCTATCAAAGTAGAACCAGATGACTATGTGATCGAGGTAATTGACCATCAACTGATCCCTCTACATCCTAGCTAGCTGCTCATGCTGACCCGCCCATGGTCTATGGTTGCGATATGGTCTCCAAATGATGTTGATGTGCTACAACCTATCAAACATCACTCTCCAATACAAAAGAGCACCGTGTCTCCAACATCTGATGAGAGGATAAGCATGTGCATGTGGATGTGTCCATGGTGGCTCTATAGGGAAAGTTGTAGGCCATGTGCACCTAATATGCTCAAACACCCAAACCTATAGTAAGGTGCATACCATCAGGCTCAGTGACTCATAATGGACATATCATCCCAAGTAGTGGTAGAGGTGTGCAAGCATGCTACACCCCCATGCATATACTATCCTACGCTCCTGCATCACTCAAATAGTGTGAACAAGGCCCTTGTGAAGGTGAGTGCCTCATCCATCTTGTGTGACTACTAATGCGATAGTAACAAACATGATCCTCCTACTCTAGTTGTTAGAGCTGAATATGTCCTCGCTTTGCCCAAGTGACGGTGTGACCTAAATAATATAGCTAGCTCTATCAAGTATACTCTACTGAGTGAGGCTTTGTGACTCTCACTATCTCTCGTCGGACTGAAAGTTGCAGGATCTGATAGACATCCTCTAGTGTAACTATCATCTCACCGGTGGGCAGATGGAATGTAGATGTGTCTACATCCCACCTTTCCATCAATGCCATGAGTATGCTACAATGAAATCTCATTGTGGACATGAAAAACACCCACCAAAGACCCACTGCCTGTAAGTGAACCCTCTCCTTGTCTGACATAGTGCCAATGTGGTCTCATAGTAGCATCATCAGGTGACTACTTGTATGTTCTCGTGCCTCAGGGACGTCCTACAGGTCAAACATTCAAAAGTTGCATTAGTTCACATCATCAAATCATTAAGAAACATATAAGACATCAAACTGTACCCTTTACCTGAGGTCCTTGTCCTTCCTAGACTTGGGCACCCCAGGAGGTCCTAGGCACCCGAGGAGGACTTGGGCGCCCCAAGAAAACTTGGGCACCTAGGGTGGACACTAGTGTCCTGGGTGAACTTGGGCACCCTGGTTGGGAACCCTTGTCTAAACAAGGCTATTTGGCATGCAAATCTAGAAAAGAAAAAATAATAGGAAAGCATGAATGACAAAAGTGAGGTTTGGACCAACCTCAAGCTTGACCCATCTCTTTGCCACTCGGGCTCGAAGCATCTTCAGTCTCAAAAGCTGGTATAGATGTCGACTTGGCATGGCTGGTCTCTATCTCCTCCTTCTCTCCTCTACACAATTACAACTAATAATGAATTGTGAAAAGTGAAAACTCCCCTTACATATAGTAAGTGGATGAGAATTCCTATCACTCTCTAGGTGCAAAATTGAGTAGTTTTCATCAAAAGCCTCTATCTTGGGCTGCAGAACTTAGATTTTTATGTTGTTTGTTGTATTGGAATCTTGGTTCCACCCTCCATCTAACCTAATGTGTTTTACTTCAGTGTTGTTTGAAAAAATGACCCTCACAACATATTTTCTCATCAAGTTTCCTCGAAATTAGTGTGTGTAGATAACTACCTTGTTTCTCCTTTTCAGACTAAGCAAGTAGAAACAAGGGGGCATATATCTCCTTCAATTTCCTCCCTCATCATGTCTCATTACTCAACTCATTAGTGTTTATGACTAACCTATTTGTGTGTTGGTTGTAGGTTTATTTGATTTTGATTATCTGACAAGTGCTCCTTTGTAGGATATGGTTCCTAACTTTGTGGTCTTGTAGGATTATAGACTGGGAGGTTCTTCCTCTTGCATGGAAAGACTTCAGCTTCCTCTACATTATCCTTTTAGGTATCCTTTTCATGATTGATGTATTCACTTTCCTTTAGTTGCATATGCACGTTGTGTCATATGGTCACTAAAGTGGGGGCTAAATCTTATGTCAGAAATTATCCTCCTACATGGAATGGCAAAATTTCTCATAGTTTAGCTCCTCTCCTTTGGTTTCCTTTCAACCTATTTATTTCTGACCTCCCTAAACCTTGACTAACCTAAAACTAACTGAAGAAATGTCATATTCTTAAATGACTATTGATTGAACCCAGAAAGAAACTTTGGATTTTGGACATCTTGGACCTCCTTGATATAGACCTGATGGAAAAATAAGGGCCTAGATAAGAGCACCTATGCCCTTGTCTTGCCCTATTTTTTGAGGTTTTGAATTTTGGTGGTGTGTCAGTTCTCGCCATGCACCTCAAGATTCCAATTTCAAAATTTTCATTTTTCGCATGATGTCGACACATTATTCCAAATATTTGAATTTCTAAGGTTAGGTATTTAAATACATTTGAAAATCATTTTATTACACACAATCCATATGCAAGCTTTCTATGCCAAAACTTTGCCATTTTTACTATTGAAGATTAGTAACTTGTTGAATCTCTTTGAAGATATTAAATATTGCTATTATGGAGATATTCGATGGAGATTAGGAATCAAGATCTTGAGACTATCTTTCTCTTCCTAGGGTTTGCATAACCTTTTGCATGATCTGGAGAAGGGTTGAAGCCTCCAACTTGAGCTTGGAAATCCTCTGTGGATACAGCTACCTCACCTTCTTGTTCTACAATTCTTCATTGCTCTCATCTCTTTGAGGTGATGTTGTTGTTGTTTCCTTGAGTGAAACAAGGTGTTGATCTTTCCTTGATGCTTAAGTCATCTAGGGTTTGATATTTTTGCATACACATTTGTAAATCTTTATCATTGGCTATTGTTGAGGTAGTGTTGGTCATGATGTTAGTCATAAACAAGCATAGAATAAAGGTACACATTAACCTTTATTCATCTTGAAAGCAGGTTGAAAACATAAGTAACTGGTGTTAAACTACATAGTTGGAGATCATCCCTCATAGCCAACCTGGATTAGAGCCTTGCTGCCAGCAGGTGTCTATAGCCCCGACAAGGTTATCTATACAATCTCCCTAAGTAGAGCCCGACTGCTAGTAGGCATTCATAGCCTCGGTAGAGTTACTTAGATGGCCTAATTTTTTTTCTTTTCTGATTTTCTTTTAAAATTTGTAACTGATATCATCACGTTAGCTCATTTATACAAGGTATAGTCACTTGCAGCTTTAGGTTGGAGATTGTATTGGTAGCAAGGGAGTCCCTTTAGATTTTTCACTTAACACCTATACTTGTGTGTTCACCAAGCCCAAGTTTGTTAGGTGTTTCGTTGTGATTGATTCACTTTAATTAAGAAAAGGCACCCTGATGAAAGGATATCATAGACCTGATCATGAATACTTCTTAGACTAAATTACAACCTATGTCTAAATTTGATCTCATCACTTGAATCCTAACAATTTTGTTATTTTCTGTGGTGATGAAGTGCATCATCTTGACTAAGCAAAATAAAAGCTCAACCAAAACAAAACAAAACAAACAAGACAAACAAACAAACAACACAACTATACAAACAACTATACAAATGTACAATATGATACACATGACTGTCATGAAGTCACCTAGACTTGAAAATAATGTTTGAGGAATTGTCCATTGACTGGCAATGGGACATCCTCACCTAGCAAGTTCTTAAGCCTATAAGTGTTGTCTCCTAGTATCTCATAAATTTGAAAGGGACCTATCCATAATCTGTCAAATTTGCCATGGTCACCTTTCCTCTCATGGGCTTTATCCCACATCAGGACTAAATCAGATATTCTGAAGGCTTTAACCTTGGCTCTCTTGTCAAACTAGTGTTTGACAACAGTCTGATGTTTTGCAAATTGGTCGATGCTTGACTTCTTTTCTCTTCTAGGTACATCAGCTGAAACAACTTGACTTCTTGTTTATTGTCTATGCCTAGGTACTCTTGGGCAAACTGCAAGGTAGGAATTTTCAAGTTGACAGGGAGAATAGGATCCACCCCATATACTAGTTGAAAAGGTGAGTTTCCTAGTGCAGTTTTCATTCTAGTTTTGTCTACCCACAAGGCATACTTCAGAAATGAGTTCCATTCTCTAGGGTTCTTTTCTATTAATTTTCTTATGATATTCAGCAAATTTTTATTGGTGGATTCTGCTAATCCATTCCCTTGAGGATAATAGTTGGATGAGAACTTGAGTATGATCCCATGATCAAAAGCCCAACTTGACAATTTGGTTGAAGTGAAGGCAGAACCATTATCACTTACCAAAGCATAAGGAGTTCGATACCTGGTAATAATGTTGCTTTCCAGAAATTTAATAACATCATTTGCAGTACAAGTCTTGCTACTGACAGCTTCGGTCCATCTGGTATAGTAATTAGTAATTGTTAAAACATACCTATGGCCTGAGGAAGATGGAGGATTGATTGGTCCTATGAAGTCCATTGCCCATTGTGCAAATGGGCACTCTTCCATCATTGGCTGTAAGGGTTGAGCAGCATATTTCTCTCTATTGGCAGCAACCTGACATACATGACAACATTTAACATGATCAGCTGTATCTTTAAAAATTATAGGCCAATAATATCCTGCTCTGAGGATTGCATGTGTTGTGGCCAGGGCTGATCCATGTGTTGTTCCAAACTTGTCATGTAATTCTAATAAAACCTTATTTGCTTATGGCCTTTCCAGGCATCTCAAGTATATTCCTTCATAATTCTTCTTGAATAGGATTCCACCCTTCATCATATATTTATGTGACCTTATCTTCAAGGCTCTTCTCTGTGAAGCTTGCATTCTGGGAGGACACCTTCCAGTAATCAGGATGTGCCTAATATCTGAATACCATTCTTTACTGTCCCTTGCATTGATTACATATTGTTGACTTCTGATGTTTGGATCAATTTCAGATATCATCTGGCTTAAGGCCTGTCCTCTTACCAGCTTCATTGGTGTAATTTCCATGTCATACTCTTGTAATATAGTAATCCACTTGGCCCTTTTCTCGCCAGGCTCACTTTGCATTAGCAACATCTTCACTGTTGCATCAGGCACTACTGCAATCACTTTGCTTCTTAGTATGTAATGCCTAAACATTTTTACTACCCTGACTAATGCAAGTGCTTTTCTTTCAATATCCACATATCTTAGTTCAGCATCCTTGAAAGGATAGCTCATGAAAGCTATTGGTTTCTCTTCTTTTTCTTCATTCCTTTGGGTCAATACTACTGCAGAGGTATGTTCTGAGGCAAATGAATAAATGTAGAAATCTTTTGTGTAGTCTGGACTGATTAGGACAGGAGCATCTGATATGGCTTTCTTTATGTCTTTGAAAGCAGCTTTGGCCTCTGCTATCCACTCTATCTTGGCATCTTTTTTCAACATAGCATTTAATGGTCTGACTATTTCTGCAAAACTAGTGATGAATTTTCTCACAAAGTTAATCTTACCAAAGAAAGACTTAAGTTCTTTCTTACTTCCAGGGAGTTGTATTTTCATGATAGACTCCACTCTGGCAGGATCAATGATGATCCCATCCTCAGTTATCAAATGGCCCAATAGTTTGCCTGTTATTACCCCAAATATGCATTTCTTGGGGTTCAAGGATATTCCATACTCTTCACATTTCTTCAGCACGTTTCTGAGATCTGTTACATGATTTCCCCTTTCTTTGGAGAATACTGTCAAGTCATCCATGTAGATGACTATACACTTTCCTATTAAGCCTCTGAAGGCTATGTCCATTGTTCGCTGGAATGTAGCTCTAGCATTTATAAGTCCAAATGGCATACGTCTATATGCAAATATCCCCCACTTGGTGGTGAAGGCAGTTTTCAATCTGTCAATCTTATCAACCATCACTTGGTTGTATCCTGAGAAATTATCCAGGAAAGACATCATCTTAGCTCCATTTACAATCTACAGAACTTCATCTAGTGATGGTAAAGGATAATTATCCTTCTCTGATACTCTATTCAGATTCCTGAAATCTACACATAACCTGATGTCTCCATTCTTCTTTCTGATTGGGACTAGATTGGCCACCCAAGTGGAGTGCCTTACAGAAAAGATTATCCTGGCATTTAACAACTTCTTGACTTCTTAAAAAATTATGGGTTCAAGCAAAGCATTGACTGGCCTTTGCTTCTGTTTGAAAGGTTTAACATATGGCTTGAGGGGTATAGTGTGAGTTATGATTGATGTATCATATGTCTTTAGCTCATCATATGTCCAGGCAATAACATGCATGTAATCTTTAAGAGCTTGAGTTATTCCTTCTAACTCTTCTAGTGTGCAAACCTTACCTATCAGGACATTTCTTTTATCTTCATTTTGTCCAATATTCACTTGTGAATACTGACCTCCATCAGCCTTGTGAAGATCTTTCTGTTTTAGCATATTGTACAGATCAAAGGCTCTTTCTAATTCAATCATACCTTTGAGAATTCTATTGCTAGGCAACTCTAATATTTCATCTTCTTCCCAAACTTGATCTTCCATATTGTTATCATCAATGATATGAGTATCAAATATATCCTTGTTAGAAATGAAATCAAGAATATGCTGATCATCATCAAAAACCTGGAGATTAGTAACATTATCAGGTACTGATGGTACAGATACTAGCTCTACTGAAAATCTCTTTAGACTTGATATGGATAATGGCTCTAGTGTACTAGCAGCCTGGGGAAGTGCATCTGCCCTATGGTTCTGTTCTCTAGGAACGTGGGTGATATTAAATGCATCAAAGTTTTCTATTAAATCCCACACTCTGTGTCTGTAATTTGACAATCTCTTATAATTGTAGGAGTATATCCCTCTTACCTGTCTGACAACTAATTCTGAGTCTCCAAAGACGTGTAGAATTTTTACCTTCTTCTTGAGAGAAAACAGTATCCCATGAATCAGAGCTTCATACTCTGTCACATTATTAGTGCAAGGGAACTGTAATCTATATGCAGCTAAGTAGGATTTTCCTGATGGATCAATAAGATCAATTCCTACTCCAGCTCCTTGTTTGGACTTGGATCCATCAAATCTTAGGATCCAGGGTTTATCTTCAATATGAGGTTTAGCAAAACCTTCTCTTTTCTTTGCAGCTCTAGTAGCTGCACCACTTGATATCCACTTTAACTTAGGAATTTCAGCTTTCCCATTCTTCATCTTTTTCTTCTCCTAGGAAGCTGATTCTTCATCTTGTTTTACATCATCAGGAGGATGATCTTTTGGATCTGGTTCTATATGTTTCTTTAGAATATGTAAACATAGTAAGCATGTGGTCTCTGAGTGAGTGCCTCATGCAACCTACACCAATCTTTAGTTAGTGCATCCTATGGATGTTTCTTTTGTTTTATCATTTTCTTAATTTCTCCTGATAAGAACTCTTCGAACCTGGTTAGGTTACTACCTCTGTCTTCATCAGACAGTTCATAATCTGACTCCATAAAATAATCACTTCCTAACATGATTCCCTCTTTTTTCTTAACATCCATCTGGTCATACACCATGATTTCTTCTGTTCTCTATATATGATCATCATCATGCTTCATCACCTTCTCTGTGGTTCCTACAGAAGACAAACAAGAATTAGAATCACCGTCACTATCATTATCTGATGAGCTTACCTCAGAATATGATGATGATGCATCAATGTATGTCTGCTCTAGCATCATCATATCTAAGCATGTTTCATAAGTCTTTCTAAGTGAGGTTCATTATATAACCTACACCATCCATCAATCAAAATATCATTACCCGATATATTCATTACCTTACATCGCTTTATCTGTTTGGATAGGTGCTTTTCAAAATTTCTGAAATAGTCACCTTCATTTTCATTTTCAGAATTAGTATTAGGCCCTACATAAAGTATATCATCCTGATAATCATCATCATGATGATGAAAATCTAGCATCAAGATCTCTTCTATCCTGACCATCTGTGGCCTAACAGAATAAACTCCAGGTTCAACATTGACGTACATTATCTCATTTGTTTTATTATACTCGGTTATCATGTGCTTCATCCTAGGTTCAGCATCTATTCTTATCTAGTTAGGTATACCTTTCCAAGGTAACCACATATGACTGAAGTTAGTAGACATATAACCATTCAAAGTTTTTGACTAGTCTCTGCTAAGTGACATCCCATATGTGTCAGGAATGTCAACTACCTAGATATCAATGTAATATTGGATCCTGGGATCAGATGCTAGCTGCATGTGGATATGAGTCAGTTCACCTATCACACTCACTTCAGTTTTATCTAACTATGTCACCTTCTTTAGGGATTTAGCAGGATGTAGTCCTAATGCATTGCATATGGACAAGGGCATCACATTTGTAGAGGCACCTGAATCTACCAGACAATTATGTAAATTCTTGCCAAACATCCTTATGGTGAGGAGGAAAGGTGGTGACTTAGTCTTATATTGGTATAATGTCATATGTGAGGTTTCCGCTGCTTGAACAGTAGCTGACACTTTAGGCTTGGTATTACTATCCCTAGTAGCATGATCTTTGCTACTAGACTGACTTGAGGGATGTATATCCTCTTTGGGAGCAAGATCATCCAGTGATTTCATGAATGCCTTTTTGATTGCAGGGGTTTTCAATAACTCTAATAAAGAGAGGCTGATCTTTGTCTTTTTCATCTCATCTGCCAAGTATGTGACAAGTTTATCATACTCATGAGGTAAGCTGACAGCCTTTGATGCTGTATTCTGAGGTGACAGATATTGGGCATTTACCTTAGGAAACCCTGGATTATTGCTTGCTTTGGGATCAGGAGGTGTGTTCAAATTGTTTGGAGGTAAAGATGAGGTCAATGGACCAGTAGGTCTGTTGGCACCACTTCTCAAGTTATAATTATGCTTGCCAGGATATTGCTGCTGGTATGCATGCACCTCCTCATGTTCAGTGGAAGGCTCATTCTCATCTTCAAAAGGGAAGACATAATTTGACTCAAAGGCTAAAGCAGATTCTTCACATGCTTGTGAACCATTCTGATGATCAGTATAACTTTCTAGGACTAGGGCTGAATCATATCCACAGGGAACTATTTCATTACCTTCCACCTAAGGTGGATTCCCTGTAGTATTAGACACTTCTGTTTGAAAAATGCTGGCAGCAATTTGAAATTGTGGACAATCTAGCTCTGCATGGGCATTTGTGTTGTGGATCCTACACCAATTAGTGAGGGCTGCCTCAGCAAGATTGACTCTAGTAGTTTGTTTGGCTTCACCAGGTGATTGATTATCTAAGGGTGATGGTAATGAACCATTATTTGGTCTGGAGTTCCATACTCTAGGCTATCTTTGAGGATTATTGTTATTTCCACCACTATTGTTGAAATTATTACTATTGTATCCTCTGTCAAGATAATTTGATCTATCATTAGAATAACTTTTGTTTTGATTTGACTGGGAATAAAAATTCTGATTTCTCAAATGAGTCACTTCTGTAGTGAGTTTTCTTAGCTGAGCAAAAATTTCCTTGATTTCTTCTTTTTCCTCTTGAGCTTTGGCTACTACATTTTCACTTTGAGGCTTGAAGAAAGAAGATCCATGGTTATTGTTGGATAGATCAGCACCCTGAGGTGTCTAAGTTTGTGCTGGATATTGTGACATTTGGCCATTCCCATTAGGAGGTGGCATGATACTCAATGGAGGCACTTGCAAAGGTGTAGGCATGACTGCTGGGGGTATCACTGCACCATTAGGATATTGTGCAGGATATGATGGATACATGCCAGGTAGTGTAGGGAATGCTATATTTGGAGTAGGAGCTGGTACTAACTGCTGATTTACTTTGATAGCTTCTTGAAAGGCTCCTGTCAAAGTAGTGATTTCAGGATGTGTTCTCCTGATGAACATGGAAGTTAATGGATTCAGGGCTGAGTAATAGATACTCGTAGCAGCAACATCTATTACTACATAAGGAGCAACCAACTTGGATAGCATTTTCTGGAACCTAGCATTGAAATTGGCAATAGGTTCTCCTTCAAACCGCTTGATAGTGGCAAATAGGTGATAATTCATTGAAGGATCAATTGGTATTTTGAACCTATTAGTAAAATCTTTCTCTAAGACAGCCCATGAACCAACAGAACCCTGACCAAGACTAATAAACCAATTATAAGCCTCTTCCCCTAAGGAAAAAGGAAATAATCTACATACAACATCTTGATGCTCTATTTTGGCTCTACAGCATGCCTCCTTAAAGGTTCTGATATGATCATCAGCATCTTGATAAGGATGATACTTTGGACAAAGTTTGTCTGGATTCTTTGGTAACTCGTGATATGCATTGAAGGTTAGAGGCGATTCTGCCACAAAGAAAGACATTGCAACTAGAGGAGGTTGAGCCTGAGGTATAACTGGTTGAGGTTGGACTAAAGGTGCACCCTGAGGAGATCCTGCAGGTATATTGAAACCGATAGGAGTTACAGGAGGACGCTCCAGACGTGTTCTTGACGCACTAGAATCGGGAGTATGATGGATATCAATAGTCCTAGGCCTGAAACCTCTAATAGGTAGTTCTTCAAAAGGTCTGGTGGATCTTGACCTAGTATTTGTCCTGTGAGCCAGGATTTCTCAAATTTGGTGGGAAACTAGCTGGATGACTGTAAATATTGACTGAATTTCACTAGCTGAGGTGATATTTAGGATCAGACGACTGATCTGACTAGATATTTGCACAATATTTGCAAAGATAGTGCAAATATGAGGTGATCTTTGAGGTAGGACGACTCTTACCACGAGATATCAAGCTTCTAATGCAAAATTTTTCAAAGCTCGAACACATTTACGTAACATTAACCGATATTTGTGAATTCATGATGATCTACTGTAAATCTTGCAATATTTGTGTTTGATTTGAAAATCTTTACACAGAATAAGCATCTACAAGCTTGCTATAGTAAATATTTGTGCAATATTTGAAATTCACAGGTGCTTCAAGGTTACCTTACTCTCTACATCATCAAACCTGAAAATAGTGATGATGAGCATCATCAAATTCAGATCGGCCCTCCTTCTAGCGCTAATTTATGTTGGTCATGATGCTAGTCATAAACAAGCATAGAATAAAAGTACACATTAACCTTTATTCATCTTGAAAGATATGATGAATTCAGAGAATTCATAATCCCAAGTCTCTGGTGATTAGGTCTTAATCGTCTGATGTTACTCAGAGGTTGATGTGTGTTGCTATTTCCATTTTGGGGCCTTACGCTAAGTTCATCATCATGACATCATTTTCTACAAAGATTCTTCACAGAGAGTTCATTTTGTATAGTTGCTTGATCAAATGATACAATTATACTCAAATATTTGCATGAGATTTATCAATAATACATGCTTTAGCTTCAAATATGCTAAATATTTTCAATTATCTACGAGATGTCCACATATTTGCATGATTTGCTTTAGATTATCAGTTATTTGCAATTATGATGGTGAGATGCTCTAAAATTTAAAGAAATTGAATGAAATGCTTCAAATGAATGTTGAACCTTCAGCTATTGAACCACATGTACATCAGATACAGTCATGAAGAGAAGAAAACCAAACCATATGTTCACCAGGACATTCCACAGCTAGATACAGTTGATGCTAACTTCAAAGGAATTGTATGAAAGCAACATATGCAAGTAGACATGCACTCCAAGGGACATAGCAAATCACCACATATATCTAGAATTCACACACTGATTACTCAGTATTTACTATGAATTGTAACCAAAACAGTCTTCTTATTCATTAGGTATGCAAAGATATAGACGTATACAAAAAGCTTTGAAATGAGCCCTAAATATTTTAGCAGACGGATTTCAATTAAGTTTTGAATGTTATAAATGAGGTATTCCTGCACCTTTTATATAATAAGGTGAGGAATCTGTTACAAAAAGATCAATGATCTTGATTTGCCTATGTATATCTACAGTCAACATTTCCTTTGACTATGTCAATTTTCACAAAATGGTACAAGCTGCCAGTTGGAAACTATCTAAAAAACTTATTTTCACTAAGTATCAGATGCTAATATTTACTCTATGATGCATCATCATCTACTTTATCAGAATCATGTGCTTCTTCACTAGGCGCATCACTTCTTGAACTTTCATCATCATGATGATGATGACCTTGCATATGAGGCTGCATACTACTCCGGACCTATTCATACAACTGTATAATTTTCTCTATTTCTCTGCCATCCTGAGTCTTTGCTTTGATGATGGCATGCTTGTGTGCCTCGTATTTGTGTCTGACGCTGTCCAATTTGTTTTTCCTATTTTGCAGCATCTCATTGTAATTTTCTATCTTGACCTTGATTCTCATCATTTTATCTATGACTTCTTCTGTCAAGTGAACAAGTGGATCATCAGCTATTGATTGGAAGTTGCTGTGTAAAGCCTTGATGGCAAACTCTTCATCCTGATTCTCTACCTTCCCTTCCACTTTTCCTTCTAGTGTTTCCAACATTTCTGCTTCAACAGACATCATATCATGCAATTTCATGCTGATATCTCTCAGTTTATTATTACGTCTTCTGAGTATTCCACATTCAAATTGAATGTCCTTATACCATATATCTACCAATAATGCAGTATTACCATTTAGTACCTGTTTATTGATGAGCAGATGAGGATTTATCCTCCTTATCTCTCCCAGGATATCTAATACCTTTTCCAATTTGTAAGACCTCTTTCCTGTCTGCATCTGTAATTTGTCTACCTTGGTCCTGGAGTCACTGAGAGTATTCCACCTCTTTAAAGAGGCCTTTACTACTTCCTCTGCAGTATCTAATGTGGATATCATCCATTTTCTTAGCACATATGCCTCATGCTTCACGAGGTCTAATTTATTTACCTCCTCTTGAGAAATAGTAGTCAATGGGACTGCATGTTCAGTTGAAGTATCATCAGGATTAGTCAGCCTTCCTATGTAGGCATGCAACTGATCAATGTGCTCTTTGTGTTGCTTATTTTTCTCTTTCTCTCTTTTCACTTTCTAAATTAAAGAATTAATAATATCTTTGCCTTCTTGACCCTCTTGGTCTTTATTGGCAAACCCTAAATCCACTGTGCTGATCTGAAACTCATCTAAGGCAATTTTACCTTTTTCTTTCTCTACAGTAGGTACTGCAATTTGTGCAGTCCTTCTCCTAGTTGTGGGA
The DNA here is from genome assembly GCA_027924645.1 of Cunninghamia lanceolata. Lineage (NCBI taxonomy): Eukaryota > Viridiplantae > Streptophyta > Pinopsida > Cupressales > Cupressaceae > Cunninghamia > Cunninghamia lanceolata. The sequence continues at coordinate 4,325,762 of BSBN01000278.1, forward strand.
TCCCCTTTAATGGCCGAAGTCATTCTGGCCTTCCTCTTAGGTTTCATTATATTCTCAGAAAATAAGGTAGATACATCAAATTCTTGAATTTCAAATTCTACCTCTGCATTTACTTCTTTCTCCAACCACGGAGGTACCTGATCATGTTTCTCAGCATCATCATGATGTTCACCTTTATCTCCCATTTCTGTCAACACATGTGATGGAAAAGGTGATTTTCTTGGTTCTTCTTCATGATGCTCTCTTTGATGTTGATCTTGGGGTACCTCCTCCTGTTGAGGAACTTCTTTCTTCGGAGGAGCATCTTCCTGAGGTGGAGGATCTTGTGATGTATCTATATGTTGATCATGATGATCATGATCCTTTTCTATTATCACCTCATCCACTTTCAACTTTTCCTCATGTTGAGGAACATTTACAGTAGTGGATACTTGGGAAGTCTCCTTAGGTGCTGGTGTTGGTTCTATAACCACAATTTGTTCTGCACCCGTACTGCTTATTTCTTGAACTGTAGCAACAGGATCTTTTATTACCTTCTCTTCATCAGCTTTCTTTTCTTGAACTTCTACTATGGTAGGCTCTGCTGATGCATCCTGTTGACCTTGCTGGCTCAGTTTTGAAGTATGGCCCTCTGGTTCAGCCAGCTTTACTTCCTCTGTATGTTGCCCTTTATCAGGTGATCTTGCTGGATGTTCAGGATTCACATTTTGTTTCTCTGTCAAGTCTACCACTACAAAACTTGTCACCTCTACAATCAGTGTATCTAGCCCCATTTCTTGGGCTATCTGCTCTAGACTCTTTTCTTTTTCAACTTCCACTTGCTTTATCTCCTCCAGTATAGTTTGAACTAGTGGAGTCTTGTGAGGGGTCATGTGAGTTCCTGTAGCAAGGGTTTCCATCTTTTGTGAAGCTACTTCCTTCACAACTTCATCATCAGACAAATTTATTGTCTCCTCTAGTGAGATGTGACCTTCTTCATGCACCTAGGAGGTTTCTTTCATCTGCTTTTCTATGAGCTCAATCTTGAACTTGATGATGGTAGGAAGTGGAACATTATGCTGAAGTTCCCTATGCACTTCACTACCTAGCCCTTGTAACAATGTAGGGGACTGCCTTATTTCACCTCTCATGGAGGTTCTTATTTTCTTAGGTGGGGTAGACACCACCACCTACGGAGCTCTCCTCTTTCTTTTGAATAACAAAGGGGCCTCTTCTTCCTCAGGCTCTTCCTCCATGAGGGTATCCTCTTCATCTGGTTTCCTTGAGGATTGACCCTCTTCTTGGGTCTCAGTAATTCCAGCCTCTATTGTCTTACTCTTCTTGGACTTTCCTTTTCTTGTCCTTGGAGGTGATGCTGATCCTGATCCTAATCCTGATCCTGATCCTGATCCTGATCCTGACGCTACTGCCTCCTCAGCTATAAACACTGCCCTTTCAATAATAACCCCTTTGGGTTCATTATCTATTTTCTTGCCCCTTGGGGGTCTTTTTCTCTATTGTTGTTGTGGAGGGAGTCTATCTCCCTTAGACTTCCTCTTCTCATTTAGGAAGTCATCATATTCTCCATCAGGAATATCCTGTCCTTTCTTTTTGTTGTCCACCGTAATGGCAACACCTTTCTTCTTCAAAGCCTCTATCTATTCATCAACCCAAGCTTGGGTAAGCTGCATGGTCCTAACAATGAAAGGGTCCAAGGATATGTCCTCCTGTATGGTGAGGTCAGGTGCATAGATGGTATCATTATATATCTTCTTCTACTCATACTCATCTGCAATTATCCTACCATCATCCTTCTTCAATTGTTGAGGGATGGGGATGCAGTCAAAGGTTCTGATTTGATTCAATGTTAGCCTTTGATACCTTCTTCTTGCTTGCTTCTGCCTCATCTTCACAGTCAGCCCAGAAGTTTTCTAGGTGCCTCTGGTGAATAGGCTTTCCTATTATTTTCTGCATCCTACTATAAGGATCATATGGTCTTGTCAGCGGAAAAGGTTGCAACTTCATTTTTTTCAAGGTGACCATCACCTTCTTCATGTTCTCTGAATCTGGGCACATGTACCAGCCAATGGTGACTGGAAACAAAATTGATGGCAAATTTTTCACATCCTTGTATGTTTTCAACATTGTGGAGCTCTACCTTATAAACTCCATAAGTATCACTGCATCAGTTGGATACCTTGGAAACATGAGGGGATGTCCCTCAAAACCCTCAATCCTCATATAGGAAAATGTGGCAAATTGTATATACTAGGCTCCATGCCTGTAAATTATCTCTTGAGCCTCCATGCTCAATCGTTTTGTTCTATCCTCCTCCATGGTTCTTACTAGATGCATAGAGAATGCATCATTGACCAGTTTGTAATCTTGGAGATAGTTGGCTCTTTGCAGTTGGGGATGATGATCCCAAATATGCACAGCATTGATTGTGCCTATGACCTTCCCATCTATAACCAGTGCATTAAATGTGCCTTTATAAGCACAGGAGTAAACAATATATGATGTCATATAGAAAGCACAATTTGAACCTCCTAGGTTCAACAGCTACTCATGCAGAGCATCACTTATTAGCTAGCCCCATAGTGGCTTGATATCTGAATATATGCACATCATGATTATACCATACATCCAATCCTTGAAACTACTAGCATCAGGCTGGCCTGTTACTCTGCTCAATAGTGCAATCATGTATTGATACTCATCATTAAAATCATATTTGAATAAATGCACAGGAAGTTTGGCAGTTGTAGGATATGTGCTGTTCTCAGCCCTCCATTGATACATGTTCTTCCTGGACTGCTTCTTATTATTTTCATACTCACGTTCAGACTTCTTCAGGTCTACACTTTTAACCTTGCTACCCAATGGCAATCCAAATGTCTTGGAAAGACCCTTGATGGATAGGTCTGCATATATCCTCCCATGCTTCATGACCTGCCTGGTCTCTGGATTGTAATTCCTGGCACATTCAATGACCAGCTCCAGAGACTCCATAGAGTATGGGAAACCAGCCACATTCCACAATTCAAACAGAAACACCGCATCTAGCACAGGACTTCTATTCTTATCATCGTTCATCTTGGCAGACCAGGCCTCCAGATCAGTGCTTCCCTGATGGGTATCCGTAATTGCCCCATATTTGAACAAGATCCCCCTTTGAGATGAGAATATGGGCCTACTAAATTTTGCTTCACACTTAGCCAACCTCTTATCAGCCATGGGTGCCTGCAATTGACAAAATCTTGTCTTACAATGGGTACCCACATGCATGCATATAATGTTTATATCTACTAATTATCATGCCTACTGTATTGTTCAGCATTAACTTATCATGGGAGTACATAAACCAGAACTTCAGACTAACCACACCATACCTAACTATTACAAAAAATAACAGGATGAGGGTTTCATTTACTTACCTGGATATGCAAATCTCCTTTTATACCAGTGGACTTTTCAAAATGCTCTTAATTTTGTTGATGGTCACGCACTTCCTCCCGCCTGTAAGCTTGATTCGTACAAGGGTCGCTGGTGCTCTGTAAAAACAATTTTATCACAAGGTAAAAATGAAATGACGGTGAATTCACCCTTTTAACCATGCACTTAGGGTGAAATTAGGGCAAACCCTGATAGATTGGATCTTATTCGTCAATTTTCCATATGGAAAGTCAGGATTTCACCAGCTATTTCATCGGGTCTTGTGATCGGCGGGAACTACCTACCATGTCTATGTGCATTAAATGTTAATGGCAGCAATGGGAGTGGGGTGATATTCACATGATAGGATGATATTCAAAAGACAAGATGATATTCACAAATATCGTCTTGAATTTAATGTGATCATCCTCCTTGAGAGGAAAAACTATCGTTGACAAAGTCAGGTGATGAATGCACCCTTTGATTATGTTTAGTACATCAGGAGGATATTTTAATATATCAGGTGATGTTTCAAAGATGATGATGACTAGACAAACTTATATGTCTCTCCCTTTCAGAATATCGGGATGACGTCATCCAGATATTCGCTCATTGTATCGGCAAGGCATCATGACGTCATCGTCATGTTATATGAGCAGGATCATGTTCAAGAAATATGCCCCCAAGAAGTAAAAATGATGTTTACGTCATTGTCATATTCATTTCTTTGTTTATTGGACCTAAATGATGTCATCAGGATATTGGCTTAGGGGGATATTTCTCGGCAGGAGGATATTAAGAAATATCGGGTTACATTGAAAAATATGATCCTCGCGAAATGCATAAGGCCATCGACGGGTAAAGGTTACTATCACCTAAATTTGATGTCCAGATATTTGGACCGCATGACTTATCGGGTGATAAATTAGATCGAGGTGATCTTTGTAATAGGACGGATGTTGAGAAATATGATCCTCCCCTCTTAGAAATATCAGGTTTGACTCAAACTTTGACCATTCACAACTTTCACACCTTAACGAATATCAGGGTGATACAAAAGGCAAACCTGCATGAAATTTGATGCTCTTTCTAAATATGAGGTCACTAGAATGAAATAATAATTTTGACAAACTAACCTCATGATGATGACTTACCCACTCCCTGGACATGATGATCTGCATGACTTACTTTTACCAGATCGCCAGAAAGCACAAAACAAGCCAAAAAAAAGTTGGGTCCCTATTTTGCCAACTCAAAATGGGGCGTATTGTGTAACCACACAACATGATCATAATGCTAAAACTTCACTAAAAGATTATGAGTGCCTTTGTAGAGAAAAAGTGGCCAAGAATAATGAATATTTATTGAGAATTGGTTTGACAAACATGCAAGTTGTAAATCCACTAAGTATATATTATTTGTTTAATAGCATTTAATAAAATTTTATAGGCAAGAGCTTTATGTATATAAGACATAATATGATATTATTTTTTGTTTTATAGCCAACAAAAAGAGTGCAAAGAAAATGTAGAGAAAAAACAAAAGGAAAGAAAAGATACAGTGCCACCATCTCGTAGAAGCTACCACTTTTGTGATTCAAAAAATGCAGTTGGTGAAAATAATAGTTACAATGTTGATCATGTACAACCTGATATAACATATGGTGATGTGCAGCCTGATATAGCACATGGTGATGTGCATCCTAATATAGCACAAGGCTATCATGTGCAGCCTGATATAGCACATGGTGATCATGTGCAACCTAATATAGCACATGGTGATCACGTGCAACTAGATATAGCACATTGTGATGATATCTTAGAACAAAGTCTAAGAGAGATTATTGAAAAACATCAGAGCATTAAAGGAACAATAGGTCTGCAGATGATTTATTCAAGATTAAAGGATGTGTTTGAAGTGAAATCTATGGAGACTAGTACTCATGATCTACCTACTGATGCCACACCTGATGTTGCCAAGGAGCATGAAGTTCCAGTTATTGAAAGTCATGAAGAGAGACTGCTTGCATCTATTATGGCTTAGAGTGCACCTATTGCATCTAGAACTTTTGATGGAACTAGTGGATCAACCAGAAATACTGGTAGTGAATTAATAGAAGATGTGGATGCTTTTGTCAAAAGACAAAGATTGAGTCAAGATTTGTACAGATCTATAGAGAGGAATGCAAAACTAAGAAAATTAGAAGGCATGAAGCCATTCTTGCTTGAGGTATCAAGAGATGGTGAGCCCATTAGGCTAAATGCTACAAAGTGGGCCTCCAAGTTGGGTGTAAGATGTAGGGCCCATTTGGATATTTGCAAATCAAGTTTTGCAAAGCAAGATCCACGATCTTTGGAAAATGTTATACAAAAAATGGAAAATGCTTTTGAGACTACTGGTGGACAAATCTCTAGAAAATATTACAAGCAAAAGATGAGAATTTTGATGAACAATTTTAGATACAATTGTAGAAAAGTAATCATGGAGGGAAAAGAGAGGTTAGACTCCACTCTATGTTCTAAATAGTGGGAGGCATTGAAAGAAAGTATGCATTCCGAAGAATAATTGGCAAATAGTAACAAAGGCAAGAGAGCAAGAGATAATGTGAGGGCTAGATATACATTTGGCCGAGGTGGGTTGCAAGCCAAAATGGACAAATTTGGAGTAAGTGTATGGCATTTTGGTTCAATTTACATTGTGTTATTTATTTCAAATTTTTATTGAACTGACTATATGTTGAAATTGACATTGTATTTTAGGTGGAAAATAGTAATAGAGAAGCAGGTGTAGAAGATATTGTCAATTATATGGCAGCACTAGATCCTAGTAAATCTAAGAGTAGTATGAAGTGGAAATCTAGCTCATCAACAAAGATTTCATAGCCAACTATTACATGCCTAGTAGGAACAGCCTCTCTAGATCATGTCAACTCAAATGAAGGGTACCAACATGTACTGAATTGCATATATGATCTTAATCAACAAGTTTTAGAGTTGGTTGCCTCCGTTAACCCTATAGTTACTGCATGGAATGAGCATAAATCCACGGATTCAGATGAGGTAAGAGGCTCTATTGATCTCATTTCTTTCTATTTGGCAATTTTGTATACAAATGCCTCTTAATATGTAGATTATTGAAATCTAAGCGTAGGAGAACCCAACCCAGTTTCTTTATTGTTGGAGTGATCTAGAAAATGTTCTTTTGGACAAATTTATAGCTTGCATTATTTACTTGACTATTGAATGCTTTGTATATTTTTTGCATGTTGGTTAAACCACATGTGTAGAGCAATTTTTTCAAAGCAGCAGGAAAACAAAAATGCCTTCATGATGTCAATAGAGATGCCGATATTAATAGTAATGATTATGATGATTTGGAAAAGAATGTGCAACACAGTCATCATAGTTGTGATAGGTAAAAAATTAGGTTAATAAGATCAAGCATAGCCATGAAAACTTAACCCTACCATCATCAAATAATCTAATTCAAATGAAATCAAAAGCATGCAATTCAAGAACAATATCACCTAGATTGTATGATTCCTTGTTTAGGATGTGGATTACTTCTTCAACAATGAACAATTATGAAGATCAAAGCTGCCATGATGGATGGATGATAAAGCTAATATGCTCAAATGGATGCTAAAATGATCAATATGCTTAAGATGATAATATAGATGCTATATGAATGTTGGATAGATGTAGTATGGAATGAGAGGGTGTTTATATAGAACTCAACCAAAATCAATCAATGGTGGAAATTTGGTGGCTATTTGAATGGCTAAGATTGATTGATAGTCATAGGGGAATGTGAAGATGACAAGTGGAGGGAAGATAAGGCTTATGTGTGACCGTGTACATAAAAAGTACTACATGTGAAAGATATTAAATAAAAGATGTAGTACCACTAATCTTTTTAAATGAAAGAGGTACACATGTTGGCTTATGAAAATAAATGATAATAGAACTTAATTAAATAAATAAAATTTATTTAATTAATTAGAAAGTGGGTTTGTGGATGGAATTTTAATTAAATAAATAAGATTTATTTAATTAAAATAGATAGAAAGAAGATAATTAAATAATTAAAGATTGTTTAATTATGGCTTAGAGGAAATAGCTAATGAATTAATTAAATAAATATAAATTTATTTAATTAATAGAAGAAATAAGTGTGTTAGACAGATGCAGATGGTAGATAATGCAATATTTGAATGCTAATGATAATTAGGTCAATTTTTGGTGTCTACATTTTGCCCCTCTTTGATACAATGTTCATAGAGCGTTGTGTCAAAGAAGATACGATAATTCGCTTGAGAAACAAAGTTATGCCCCAGTGTAACTGGTAGGTGAGGCCCTCTCGAGAGGTAAACTAGGCTAACTAGGAAGGGCTAGGTTGGCTCGCGATAGGATGAAAAGCTAGGAAACAAGGCTGACATGAAGAAAATGGGGGTTGGGCATGATGAATGGGATGGTTCAGAAGAAAATAGGCTTTGGCATAGAAGAATTAGGGTTTGGACAGGATGACAGTGCACTTGCTAGGGTGACAGGAGAGAGAGAGATGTAGCTAGGCAGAGCGAGCAGATGATGAGATTAGAGTGAGATACTTCTATACAGCAGATGCAGGCGATGAGGAATGAGAGAGATGGTTTACGGACAGAGAGAGATGCAGTTGTCCAACAGTTACAAGCGATGACTGGCGAATAGGATAGAGTAGTGGTTGCATTGGGTACAGATGGGGCTATAATGTATTTGGCCACATAATTGACAAAGGTATAGGGAGAGCTACAGAGAGTACAAGGTGAGGCAAAGCATTATAGAGGCTTGTACTATGGGGCTGTGCCAGCAGAGTAGAGGCAGCCTAGCTTATGGAGTTGATCAGGAGCTTCGGGTTCATGAAGGACAGGCGGATCTCGATCTGTAGCATCAGTGATGGGACCACAGAGAGATAGGGGGATAGGTGTAGGACCCAGTGGTGGTGGTCAGGGAGAGGGAGCTGCCAGTAGTCACTAGGGCTACCTTGTTTATGTATATTATTGTATCATGATGAGGCCTAGAGACGATTGTACATACATTTTTTATGGCTCAGCTTGTTTATGTAGACACTTGTATATTGACACATGTATATATATGATGGCTTGTTGGTTATCTACATGATGTTGTAATGAGGATGGATGCATTTATGATATTATGATGGTTATGCATGTTGTATTTGTATTTTTATGGATTATGTGAATGTTTATGCAAATGAAATGAATGGAAATGTATTTATGTTAATGATAATGCAAATATGTAAATGGTAATGATATGATATGGACTAATGCATATAGATAGATGGTAATGATATGAAATGTGATGGACCTATGTATGCCTAACACACTTGTTTTGAAGGATAAGAGATATGGAAAAAGATGATGGAGGGAGATGATTGAGCTTGGTTGAGGACTATATAGGTGGATAATGGAATGAATAGATGGTGCGATGGGTAGCTTTAAAATTAATTGCTCAAGAATGAAAAGAAATGCAATCCTTATGTTTGATATAGCATGTGGATGTTATGCACCAGGGTATAGAAGACCAAGGTATCGAGATATCCAATGCAAAAGTAGCATACTACAATCTTGTCTAAACATATGAGGTCAAGATGTTGGGCCAACATACACAAGATATGAACAGCAACTAGTGTTCTAAGATGGACTTTGATGCTACAAGCAATGGTTTGAGCTTATCTCCACTACACATAGTGACACCTTGCTGGTTATATGTATGGAGCTAGTCTTGACATAGAATAGTCTCATGTGCATAAGAGACTATTTAGCTTCTTAGATGCTAGAGATATTGATATGTAAGATGCTAATCCCAAAACGTACAAGATACCAATATGCGTAGGAAGAGAATAAGATCATCCCGCAAACACGGCATACGAAAGCAATATGAGCATGCCCCATTCCTTACTTCATCACAATGTACCAAGATATGATAGATCAAGGCAATCTTGATTAGGCATAGAAAAGGGACAAAAGATAAATTAAAAGATAAAACAAAAGATACTGTCATCATGTGCTCTTGCCAAATTTAGGTGCTCTTAAATGGGTTTAAGCTGGGGCCTTGTTGAGAGGAAAGTTGCATCCTGTTGAAGGCTAAAGATGTTGATAAAATGCTATAGCAAATATTGGCTTAAGGCATGTAGACAAATAGCTTCTGGATTATTGTTGATTGGTTAAAGTGCTTGAGATTTCATCGATACACATAGTCTGCTTCCTGCTTGAGCTGATCAAAGAGAAGAAGATGAAGAAGATGGGGGGATCATTTGTGCTTGAGTACTGGAAACTTCCTTCATATTCTAGACTGCCTACATACCCTATGTCCATAGGATTAAAGCACATTTACGATGATGATGAGACATGATGAATATGTAGTTCTGGGTTTATTGATGATGTGTGTGATGAAAGATAGAAGAAAGCGAGATGAAAGATTAAAGGATGATTAGAAGAAAGATGAAAGATGGATGATGAAAAGAGAGGCTCTCATCTTTGCCTGAATCAGAGTGCTTCCTTCGCATCTCAGATTGCCTACATATCATGTATCCATAGGATCAAGGCCTTAATGATAGAGCTGGCGATGTAGTTCTTGCTTATTATGCTGATGGTGGATGTTGAAAGGATCAACTTTATTGCTTGGATTTTTTACGATGTTTTGATGTTTTTCAATGATGTTTGAGCTTGAATTGATTGGAAATATATGAATCCTAGTTGCAAATGTTTGCCATGTTTGAGGTTGGATGCACACTATGGTTGAAGGTGAAAGCTTGTTGTGTTATGAGCTAGAGCTAGTGGTATCCACTTCCAAATAAGGCTTAACAAGTGCCCCCAATGTGGGATGAGGTTTATTGTGGAGAAGTGGCAATGGAGGGCATGTGTGGACAAGATACAAAGGATGCCAAATGATATAGTTACCCCAACAATGTCCAAAGTATGATAGCTAGCATTGACAGAGGTGAAGATGGAAAGGCTTTTGTTATGGAGAAACGGGTTATGATATTTGTACAAGGTGAAATGAGGATTATAATATGGAATATGTAGGATAAGATGGTGAAGTATACTAAGAAGAGCAGTGATCAAACAAACTAAGAAGATGATGGGAGCTGGTCACTACACATAGCGCCTGTTTGCTAGGTTTTCACTATGGTACTTATCCAAGGCACCTGTTTACCAGGTTTTCACTAGAGGATGGATTATTTATCTTTTTTTTTTGATAGCTGAGATTCATGGATAAAACTTCTTGAGATGGATGTTGTTGGCTGGTTCATCCAAGGGAATGCCCTCAGGTATAAACTGTTGTGATGATAAAAGGACCAAGCCAATTTGGTTCAAACTTGCCCTGTTTCTCATGATGTTGCTGATTCCTTTGATTCTCTTTAAGGACAAGATCTCCAACTTGAAATATGCATTCTCTAATTTTTTTGTTGTAGCTACGGCATAGACAATTTTGATAGACTTGGAGATGGTTGAGTGCTGTAAGATGTCATTCATCTAGTAGCTCAAGATCATGGAGTCTAGATAGTATGTTGTAAAGATACTCGCAGTGAGGGGATCTTGACCTTAATAGGTAGGATAGCTTCAGTGCCATACATAAGAGCATAATGTGTAGCTCCAGTGGGAGTTATGACACTTGTTCTATATGCCCATAATGCAAGATGGAGTTGTAAATTCCAATCACAACCAACTTCATTAACTGTCTTTTTGAGAATCTTGATGATTATTTTGTTGGAAGCCTCAACTTGGCCATTTCTCTGAGGATAATAAGGTGTAGAGAATCAATGTTGGATATGGAACTTGTTGCAAAGATCTCTAACCTCTTGGTTCTTGAAAGGATGACCATTATCAGTGACAATAGCTCGAGGAACTCCATAGCAGCAAATGATATAGTGTAGGATGAACTTGCATATTTGCTTGCTAGTAATATAAGTCATTGGTATGCCTTCCAACCACTTTGTGAAATATTCAGTGGTGGTGATAATGAACTTATGACCATTTGATGAAGTCGGATGGATTTTACCTATGAGATCAAGTCCCCACTGTGAGAAGGGCCATGGCGTAGTGATAGGTTGAAGTTCATGTGTTCGTGCATGTATTAAATCTCCATGTTTATGACATTGTAGAAATCTCTTTGCAAATTGTTGTGCATCTTTTTCCATGGTTGGCCAATAGTATCTAGCTCATAGAAGTTTCTTAACAAGACTAGGGCCAGCGGAATGCGAGTCATAGACACCTTCATGTACATTGTGTAGGGCCACTTTTGCTTCCTTAGAATCAAGACATCTAAGAAGGGTACCATCAAGACTTCGATGATAAAGGGTGTCTCCTAAGATAGTGTAACGAGAGGCTCGACGGATAAAAGTTTTACGTTGGGTGTTAGATAGTTGGAATGGAAAGGTTTGATTATGGAGATACTCGTATAAGTCCTCGTACCACAATGAATTGTGACCAACAGTTTCACATATAAGCTTAGACTGCGGTACTTCAAATGCTAGAATCAGAAGCTGTTCAACTAGAAAGTCACATTTATGTGTATTAGATGGCATGTCTAGAAGGGATCCAATCATAGCCATGGCATCTGCTACTTTGTTCTGCAGCCTTGGAATTTGTTCAAAGGTAATACTATCAAAGTACTTTTTAAAATCATCAACCATTACCTTCTATGGAAGAAGCTTCTCATCTTTTGTTTGATATTCATCTAAGACTTGTTTGATATCTAGTTGAGAGTCACCAAAGACTTGTAACTGTTTGATAGCCCAGTGTACTGCCATGCATAATCCTGTGATTAAAGCTTCATACTCTGCTATGTTATTGGTACATGGAAATTCAATTCTATATGATTTGGGTATACAATCTCCTTGAGGGGTAACAAACAATATCCCTGCTCCTGATCCATGTTGTGTGTAAGATCCATCAAAATATAGCTGCCATAATGTTGGTGAAGTTAAAGTGAACAATTCTTCATCAGGGAATTCTGGATGTATTGGATAAATATCTATGATGGGTGTTGCAGCTAATTGATCAGCGATGACTTGTCCTTTTATGGCTTTTCAATCCACATATTGTATGTCAAATTCACTTAAGATCATAACCCATTTTGCTAATCTTCCTATGAGGATTGCTTTGGAGAGAAGATATTTGAGTGGATCAACATTAGATATGAGCTTTGTTGTTTGGTTCAACATATAATGTCACAACTTTTGGGAAGCAAACACTAATGCTAAACATGCTTTTTCCATAGATGAATAATTAAGTTCATATCCCACAAGAGTTCTGTTGATGTAGTAGATGACTTGTTCTTTCCCTGAATCATCATGTTGAGCTAGAAGGGCATCCAATTTTGTTGTTGTTGATGATATGTAGAGCAATAATGGGCGATCAAGCACAGGAGGTGTTTCCAAATATTCCTTTATTTTGTCAAAGGCCTATTGACACTTTTCATCCCACTTAAAAAGTTCACCCTTGCGAAGAAGATGTTGGAAAGGATGACATTTGTCTGCTAGCTATGAGATAAATCTGTGGATGGACTGTAACCTTCCTTGTAGACTACGAAGCTACTTGAGATTTGTTGGGGGAGGCATTTCCATGATAGATTTTACTTTAGTTGGGTCTACTTCTATCCCTCATTGAGACACAATGTATCCCAACAGTTTTTCAGATGTTATGCCAAATACACATTTCTTTAGGTTTAATTTGACTTGATATTTCTCTAGTCGATCAAAGAATTGTGCTAATACATGTAGATGTCCTTCTCTTGTCTTGGATTTTCCTAGGATATCATCAACATAGTCTTCCATGATAGTGTGAAAAAGGTCATGGAAAATAACTATCATGGCTCATTGATAAGTAACTCCAGTGGCGTTCTTGAGACCAAAAGGCATTACAACCCAATAGTATGTGCCCCATGGACAAATGAATGATGTTTTATCTTTATCTTCCTCTGCTATTTTGATTTGGTTATATCCTGAGAATCTATCCATCAAGGATAAAATTTCATGTCCAACTATGAGATCTACAATATTGTCTATGCTTGGTAGTGGAAAGTCATCCTTAGGATAGGCTTTGTTAAGATCTCTAAAATTTGTGCAACATCAAACTCATCCATCAAGTTTTGCTACAAGTACCAAGTTTGAAACCCATTCTGGATAATCAATAGGCTTTATGAACTTTGCTTCTAATAGCTTCTAAATCTCTGCCTTAACCAATAGAGCTACTTGTGGATGCATTTTGCGCAATTTTTGTTTAACAGGTTTTGCATTAGGAGATACTGCTAGATGATGTACCATAACTAATGGATCTAGACCCATCATGTCAGCTTAAGTCCATGCAAAATTTATAGCTCTTTTTATAAAAAAATGCTATGAAGTCTCTTCTTTCTTGCTCTGATAGTGATTCTGCCAAAAAAGTGATCTTTGGATTCTACTCTGTACCCAAGTTCATGTCTTGTGATTGTTCAACTAGCATTGTTGATTTCTCATGATAGTCAATGGCAATAGGAAGATCAAATCCCCCATCCTCAAGCACCTCAGAGAGGTTTTCACCTTTGGATACGTCCTTTATTTTTACTTTTTCATGATCAATAGGCGCCTTTCAATTTTCACCTAGTGACCTATTTTGTTTGATTTTGTTTATTTCACTTTTGCGACTAAAGGATTTGATACTTTTGCCAAAATATGCTAGTTTAGGTAGATCCATCATGAAACCTACTTTAAGATCACCTAATGGAATGCCTTGTCATAAGCCCATGAATTTTGTAATAGCTTCATCATTCTCAAATGTATCTAATATCAGTGCCCCTTGTTGGTCCCAATCGATGAGGTTAGGATATACAAGTCAAAGGGTAACGGATGAATGGTTATGGCTAGAGGAGGTTGTGGAAATCATGAAGATGGATTTTTCTTGAAAAAGGTTGGTAATATGAAGGGAGGAGTCATCGATGGTATCTAAACTAGAAGCCTCTCCTACCGAGGAAGGTCCAACGTCCATATTGGAAATACACTTAATGTCTTTAGAATGCAGTACCTTTGGCTGATAGCCAAGGCCTTGCTTATTAAACTTCTTAGACACAACAATGGGTTCAATAGGTCCTTGTTCCTATGATCCCAATCCACCATGTCCTTTGTAGCCCATGTTCTTTATGATGCGGAACCCATTGTTATATCTCTCCACTTCATGTTGGATTTGGTCATTCTCATCAAAGAATATCCAAGAATCAATATCATCAATGTCTTCATCATCCAGGAATCTACCTTTAATGAATACTGTGGGTGGGGCTTTTATGACAACTACAGATGAAGGTGGCTTGGATGTAGAAGGTTTGCCATGAGATTTGGGAGATAAGGGAAGAGTTCCAACACAACAAGATTCTTGCAATGTGTACTCACCCGGGCCATGTTTGGTGTACTTGATATGGAGATTGGAAGCGGCTTTGCTAGATGATGGCTTGAGTAGGTTGGATGGATCTACAAGATGGATATGCTTTGGTGTTGATAGGAATGCGGTTAGGGATTTGATATTTATCTTGAAAGGCATGACAAAATTCAAATGGATTGGGATCGTCATGGATAGTAATCTCAACACCGTTATGTGGAAATTTAAGACATTGATGGTATGTAGAAGGAACTGCTTTAAGGGCATGGATCCATGGATGGCCAAGGATGATGTTATAATGAAGTTCAATATCAAGGACTTGACAACAGGTTTCAGTAGTGACTAGCCCAACTTGAATAGGAAAGTAAATAATCCCTTCTGTATCTCTCTCAGCATCATCATATGCTCTGATAGTAATGACCTTGGAAGTGTCAACATCTTTCTCAGAATATCCCAATTATTTTATTAATTTCAAGGAACATATATTAAGACCAGCTCCACCATCCACTAAGATTCATTTGATATGGCATTGTTTGACAAACACTTCAATGTGGAGGTCTTTGTTGTGTGAAGGATGAATGGAGGACTGAAGATCTTTGTCAGAAAAGGTTAAATGACAAGGGGTTGCAATGCTAGTGACCATAGATTGGAATTGTGTGATATCAATATCGTTGGGTACTGAAGATTCTTGTAAGGCTTTGTCAAGGATAGCTTTGTGAGCAGGGGATATGCGAAGCAACTCAAGAATGGAAATATGCGCAGGTGTTTTTCCAAGGTGATCAAGAATATTATAGCTAGAGGATGGTCGAGGAGGATGGACAGGTGCTCCTTGAATGGTAACGCGACCTCTTCAGGTAGTTACAGTGCAGTCAAGTGCTTTGCCTTGGATGGTAATGGTAGAAATTTGAGCATGGTCAATGCGGCCAATAGTAGATGATTCATAGTTGTATTGAATGGCATTTCCAACATGAGGGTTACTTGGTTTGTCATGAGATGGAAGTAGATTCTTGAAAGCATCTAGATCATAATTTGATGTTGGTTGTTGTGTAGGTTGAGTTGTTGAAGGTGTAATTTTTATTAAACCTTGATCAATGCAAACTTGGATAACATGCTTAAGCACATACAACCATTTGTTTTGTGTCCTTTAACTCTATGGTAATCATAATACTCATTTTCTTTATACCAAGGAGCTTTGAAGAGCAGTTCACCATTGGGTGGTGCATCCAGTAAGATAATATCACCCGCTTGGAGAAGCTTTCGAAAGACAACTTCCATAGGTTCCACTAATGGTGTAAATTATCAGCGAGGATTTGAAGTTTGTCATTGTTGAGTGCGTTGAAAAGGTTGTGTTGTTGTAGAAGTAGCTTGAATATTGATAGGAGCTTTCATAGTTTGTATGGTCTTTGTGTCTACAACACTGTCATTGACAACATTCTTGTTTTTGTTCCAAAAGTGAGATTTATCGTTGGAATTTTGAGGTTAGTCTTTGTTATCGTGAAAAATCTTGATAGTGCCTTTAGCAATTAAAGCTCACTCAATGATGGTTTCTTTGGAAACAAGTTCATCAAAGGTGCTAGCACTTTGCAATTGTAGTTGGAATGATAGCTCGGGACGAAGATTTTGAACAAAGATATCAATTTGTTGCTTCTCAGGTATTTCCCATGATAGTTTGCTAGCCATATTATGCCATCGTTGAGTAAATGAAGAGAAGGCTTCACCATTGCATTGTTTATTGTTGACAAGGTCATTCATGTTCACTTCAAGTTCAATGTTAAAAGAAAAGTGTGATCAAAACTTATTTGCTAACTCCACAAAAGATTTAATTCCTAAAGGTAAACGAGAAAACCATTCAAGAGCTTGTCCCGCTAAGCTTTGGGGAAATAGTCTTAGAAGATATGTATCATCATGAGCAACATTGAGACATGCCACAAAGAATGCTCTAAGATGGTCTTCCAGATTTCCTTTTCCTTTGTACTTGTCAAATTGTGGAATTTCAAAGTGTGGAGGAAAAGGTGTCATATGAAGTGACTTGTGAAATGGATAAGTGCATATGTTTTCTAAGGAAAATATCTTCTTGCTTTGTCCTACCGCTTGGTTAATCATTTGTTGCACATCCGCTTGAGATAATTGTTGTTATTGCAAAGGGGGTGGTTGGTTGGGATGTGAAGCATGGTATGATGTATATTAAGGTTGTTGTTGTGGAATATATGAAGCCATGACCATTTGTTGAGGTTGCGTACTCACAATGTATGTCAAAGGGTTGGTATGCGACACATATGTGGTTCAAGATTGCTGTCCTTGAGACACAAGTGGTGGTTGGGTATATTGTGATGAATTAGCACCAAGATTTTGCATCACATGGGAAGCGGAAGATGGATTGGCATTAGTTAATGGTTGTGAGCTTGGAGTTGGATTTGTGACATGGTAACTGATGGAAGGATTGGTGGATGCGAAAGAAGGATGGACATTTGGGTTTGTATTTTGGACAACATGGGGATTGGTATATGTCATATGTTGGGTGATGATAAGCAAACCTTGGGTAGTATAAGATGGATTGATGGTTTGTGAGGGATTATAAGAAGATGGCGGAATGGATGTAAGTTGATCAACATAAGAGACTATATTGCTAGGATTAGCTTGAGAAACAATAGGTGGGTCACTCATGTCAATAAGGCTAACATTGGGATTGTATGATGTAGTGGATGGATTAGTGGAGATAGTAGAGATCGTATTAGTAGTGGTAGAAATATGGGATGTAGTGTCCACATGTGATGCAATGGGGGTAGCGGATTGTGATGGTTGTGAAGCTTGGACCATTGGTGTTGTTTAGATAGCTTAGGAAGCTTGTGGAATATGGGATATGGGGATAGCTTGTGATGTTTGAGAAGTTTGCACTTGGGCAACATGGACAGTTTGTGTTACTTGAAGCATAGAAACAGTCATGGTAGAAGAACGAGTATGTTGGGAAACATGGAAAGGTGGAATGTTCAAATTTTGCGGAAGGAAAGGGAGTACATTGGTTGAAGTTATTAAAGGTTCTAAAGTGTACTTTGAACGCGATGGATCAAATGAAGTAATAATAGGCAGATGGAGTTTGTAATATGGTATGGGATGGTGTGACTATAGTGGATGGTCCTTTTACAACAACAACGGGAGTGTTTGAATCGTGCTCTTTAATAGTGGATATGTCAAAATCTCTTGGTAATTTAGCTCCCATATGTGCTAATTGCAAGAAGTAGTGGTTAGGATCGGATAAAACAAGTCTCTCAAATTGATCCCATACATTTGTATCTCTAAATTCTGATAAGTCTTCTTGGGATTGTTCTTCATAAGTCTTTGAAAATGTTTGAGGTTACACTTGTTGTGAGGATGACTCTCTAATGGTGTACCCATGGGGCACAAACAGGTGAGGAGGCATACCAGTCATAAATTGAGTTGCGTCTCTAAGAGGTGTTGATCTAGATTGTGGCTTCCATCTCAGCTCGCAATTTGGCTTCCATTTCAGCTCTATATTGACTCCTAGTTTGAGGCATGATGGTTGATGTTGAAAATTGAACTTTAGCTTGTCAAGGTTTTGAGACTCAAAAAGATGATGGTTTGTTGATTGTTTGGTTGCTGGTTGTTGATTGTTGGTTTTCTGTTTTCTTTTGTTGTTGGATTGCTTGCTTGCTTTGTTGTTGGTTGGACTTCCCTAGAGAATAGCTCACACACTCAAGGGAAAAGTTGTTTGCTAAGATTGCTATTTTGCTAATGTTGCTAAGGCTGAAGCCAAAAGATGATGTTTTGCTGATTGATCAGGTTGACCGATTGATTGCTGTTTAGTTTGCTGGTTTGGGATCTCAAAAAGATGAAAAGCTCAAAGCAGGAGACAAAGTCTAGGTATCTTCTAATGACTAGAGACAGGTTTGAAAGCTAATGCTGGGGTTAAGCAAGCTAGAAGTATAGTTGATTTGGTTGAGTCACTAAGATTTGTTGGTAATTGACCATAGGTGACAAGTAATAGCTTAGATGTGACTCAGAAAAGGCCAAAAGTGACTGGTAATAGCTTAAATGTGATTTGGTTTTGGTTTGGGTAACAGGCTACAGTGTTAACTAGAGGCTAGCCAATTTGCTACAAGCGATCAGTATTGACTCAGAAGTGATTTACTGTTGATCAAAGGCGATGCAGTTTAGACCAGAGGTGACTAACTGTTGTTTAAAATTGATCTAGTTTAGGGAAAAGGTGACAGACTATTATTTAAAAGTGATCCAGTTTAGGTAAAAGGTGACTGACTATTGTTTAAAAGTGATCCAGTTGTCTGTATGTGGGCAGTTTAAGCTCAAAGGTGACTATGTCCATCAGGAAATATGTCTGAATTGTGTTTTTGACAAGAAAACAATAATTTCTATCACTCACATTCACAACAATCACAAACTTGTACAACCTAGGCTAGGAAAAGACTATATTTGTTGAGTCCCTTAGCCATGCTTATTCAAAGCAGATAGCTTCAAGATCTTGGTAGCACTGGCTCCCCTCCATGGCACACACTTCTCATGCATACCAAGATCTAGGTTTCCCAAGGCTGGTCCCCCCACCAAACCTTAGGATTGTCCCTACTAGCTCTTCTAATAACCACGTGAATTGGAGTGACTTCAAAGGTCCCACCTTTTGTGTCAACAAATAGAAGGTTTTTGGCTACTACACAAAGTTCCTAATAAGGGCATTCGTTTGGGTGGCTATACGTGTGGCAGCGCTACTCTCCATTATGGAGTCTCTCAGTCTTCAAGGGTTATGCCTTGGAGGGTTTTGGGGGAGGTTGGCTATTGGTATAACACAACAACACCCATTGTTTGTTGCTTTTGACACAAACACTTTTCTTATATAGTGGTTCAGAAGGACTTGGCTTTAGCCCATTACCGCTTGTGTCATACCCCTTCTCACATTGGGAAGGCAGGCCCTCTAAAGATAATAACAAGTTCTCATACACCCAAGATCCATTTGATAGGCAAGGGGAGAGGATACTTTTGCTAGTAAATTTGGGTTACAATCAAGCACATGCAAGCAATCAAAAAAGATAAATCAAGCATAGAGCAAACAATGATTCTTTTTAAGCACCAAGCCCAAATGTTCCTAAATTAGTGAAAAACCACAAGTCTTGGACCAATTAAAGCTACAACAGACATGTTAGTACTTTGATAACGTCCTTTTCTTGGACAATCGATAAGATGCTGCACAAATACCCAATTAGTAGCCAAGAAAACCAAAACTGCAAATGATAAGGACTGAAAATGACATAGTTTACTAGAGGCGATCAACTGTTGATCACAAGAGAACTGTATTCTACCGCAAGTGAAATGTTACAGATTAGAAGTGATGCTAGAAATTCTAGATACAGAATGATAAAGCTCATAAGCAATGCAAAAAAGCAACAGGCGACTGGTTACGGGTCATAAGCGACTTAGATTTGTAAAAAAAATAGAATATAACAAAAACCTTAGTTTTGTAGAAAGTGATCTAGATAGCTAAAGGTGATCACTGTTAGGTTAAAAATGATTCAAATAAAGGCATAAGTGACCACTGTTAGCTTGTAAGTGGTGCAAAATAGGCAATAAGTGACTACAGTTTGCTCAAAAGCGATCCCAGGAATGCTAAAAGCGGCAAGTTTCAGCTCAAAAGTGATGGATATGTGTAGATAGCGACTGGTTTTCACTCAGAAGCAACTGGAACTTGCAGTAAGTGCTCAGAAAATCTGATCTTCACAAAAATAACTTCAAATAACAAAGTTAATCAAGGATGTGGGTCCCACCAGGCGTGCCAAAATGTGATAGGTAAAAAATTAGGTTAATAAGATCAAGCATAGCCATGAAAACCTAACCCTACCATCATCAAAGAATCTAATCCAAATGAAATCAAAAGCATGCAATTCAAGAACAATATCACCTAGATTGTATGATTCCTTGTTTAGGATGTGGATTGATTCTTCAACAATGAACAATTATGAAGATCAAAGCTGCCATGATGGATGGATGATAAAGCTAATATGCTCAAATGGATGCTAAAATGCTCAATATGTTTAAGATGATAATGTAGACTCTATATGAATGTTGGATAGAGGTAGTATGGAATGAGAGGGTGTTTATATAGAACTCAACCAAAATTAATCAACGATAGAAATTTGGTGGCTATGTAAATGGCTAAGATTGATTGATAGTCATAGGTGAATATGAAGATGACAAGTGGAGGGAAGATAAGGCTTATGTGTGACTGTGTACATAAAAAGTACTACATGTGAAAGATATTAAATAAAAGATGTAGTACCACTTATTTTTTTAAATGAAAGAGGCACACATACCGGCTTATAAAAATAAATGATAAGAGAACTTAATTAAATAAATAAAATTTATTTAATTAATTGGAAAGTGGGTTTGTGAATGGAATTTTAATTAAATAAATAAGATTTATTTAATTAAAATAGATAGAAAGAAGATAATTAAATAATTAAAAATTGTTTAATTATGGCTTAGAGGAAATAGCTAATGAATTAATTAAATAAATATAAATTTATTTAATTAATAGAAGAAATAAGTGTGTTAGGGAAATTGCTCAAGTGTGTTAGACAAATGCAGATGGTAGATAATGCAATATTTGAATGTTAATGATAATTAGGTCAATTTTGGGTGTCTACAATAGTTATGCTGAAGTTGAGGTAATATATTAGTTGTCAGTTATCTGTCCCAATGTTTTTTCATTCTTCATGCTTAAAATGTTCTTTTAGACAAAAAATTATAGCTTTTGCATTCTTTAAGTTTTAAGTTAATCTGTCCCAATGTTTTTTCATTAATTCTTCATGCTTAGGATATTCTTTTAGACAAAAATTTATAGCTTTTGCATTCTTTACTTGACTTATATTAATTTTTGTATGATGATTAAACCACATGTAGAGCAATTATATGAAGTAGAACGAAAAGAAAAAGGCCCTGTCAATAGAGCTCTCTACAAAACTATACAACTTCATGTCAATGTTGATAGTGATAATTATGATGATGAACTCAACAAACATGCACATGATATTCATAGTAGTAGTCATTCTAAACTCAAGGTGAGTGCTATGAAACCACATGCAAGTAATTACTATTCAAGTACTATTCAAGTAAGTAATGATTGTTTTATTATGTAAATAAGGGTAATCATTACCTATTTGATAGAAGCTAGTTAGAATAGTAGTGAAGTGTAGTTAGCTAGTATACATAGATAATGGCAATAAGGGAGAACATATAACTTACATATGGAAGCTTAGAGCTTAGTTGTAATAGAGTGCATACATAGATTTTGACTATGCATTAGTGCATTGTGTTCGAGGATGTCACGCTCCTTAGTTGAGGGGACTTCATTGCCAATCCATTTCTCTTTCTAGAGTACTCATACAGTCTAGCACTATTGTAGTCTTGCCCTCCATTTGTTTGTACCTCGCAATGGGTTAGTTTTTTTTTTCAAAGTAAAAAGTTGCTTCTTTGTTATTCAACAGAATAAAAAAAAGCACATACAAAAACTGATTTGTTCCAAGACATAAGACATTACATACAGTTGTCAAAAACAATATAATGTGTATTTTTTTGTTTTTGTAGACATTTAATATTGATAAACTCTAATAAGGGGATAAAGTTTGGGTGTTGGATCTGTTTGATGGTGCTACATCTGTGGGCATTGCATGGATTCACTCACTATCTATTATACATGGAGTCAAATTGAAAGGAACAGGGGATGCAAATGTAAATATTTTAAAGGTCACAAGTAACATACCCCTTACTTATGAAGACAAAATAGATGGAGCTATCCATCTAAAAGAGAAAGAAGGGACCTTCACATGGTAGCCACTAAAATATTTGAAAAAATGACATAGTTGATGTTTATCATGTACTATCTATTAGACAACTTGGCCCACTACTTTATGCAATAGTTTGAATATGTTGTTCAGGGATCTTAGTGTTTTTTGTCTATTTTGGAGTTGTATAATCAAAAAATACCATTGTAACTCAGTTTTCTCAGTCACAACACTAAGAAACACACTTTGTAACACATTTTTCAAAGCAAAGACACATATTTAAGTCTTATGGGTTTTTTGGACTTGATTTTATGTTGCTTTTCCTCCCTAAACATTCAACATCATTGCCTTATATGCCTTTATGAAAAGATTCTAGGGTTATTGTTGGCTGCATTGAATGAGAGAGCTTCATATATGGGACACGATCAACACTTAGTCATGAAGATAGTCATGAAAACTCAAGGAGCATAAATGAGAAAGCTTCATAAAGGAGAGAGCTTCATATATGAGATGTCATGAAGATGATCATGAAGACTCAAGGAGCATAAATGACAATGAGCAAGAGATAAAGTACACAATTCATGCCATAGACAAAGTGAGATGAGTCTTAAGCTACTGTGATCAAGGGTGGTGTGTTAGTTTTTGAGAAAGGAAGGGTAGTTGGCAATGGACAAAGATCAATGAGGGAGATTACAGTCATAAGGTGATGATGTTAGCATTTCATCAAGGTTTTGGAAGGAACCAGTAGATAAATTTATAGAAGTCTTAAATAGCAAAAAGGACAGCCACTAATAATATTATTACAAGGCATATATTCTACATGGTAGTATAGTTGTAGGAATATGACAGTTTCATAAACCTATGACAATCTACAAATGAAAGTCTAAATTTTATATACTTATGGGTGACTATTCTATAACAGAGAGATAATGAGTGCATAGAGGTAAGATGTTCATTGTGAGTGGTAATGGTCAATGGTTCCCAAGGATACAGGCACAGTAAATATGTTTTCACTAGCATAAGCAAATGATCAGAGGACTGTAGTGTTAGCATTAATTAAAAGGAAAGTATATGAAAATTGCAGGGCAATCATATAGAAAGCAAGTATGCATAGTTCAGTCACCACAATGAGTGAATACCAAGGACACAAAATATATATGACTGCCTACCAAGTGTCCAATGTAATAGAGGCAAGGTAAGTGAATGGTTTAGACTCAAAAAGAGGCTTTTGAAGATGCATTGATGAAGGAAGAATCTAATTCCATGCCCTAAGAGGACTTGTTATCTTCAAACTCAATAAAAACATGTCCCATAAGCAGTGCTGATGATAGTACAAGACACAAGAAAATAGTGATGTTTCATTAAGGAAGCCTGATCTAGTCCATGTTTCACATTATGCATATCCTATCACAGACCTGACTACATATGATAATGTATTTCCTTTGGTTGCAGTCAAGAAGGACAAGTGATAGACTGATGGGGTGGATTAGATGACCTGTGGCAACAGTTAGGTTGGTTGAGAATAAGTTACTGACAATTCACTTTTTGGCAAAGCATTGTAAACTTGGAGAAGTTCCTTGCTTGTCATTTCTATGCATTGTAACTCAGATTTTCAATCTTGTGATTGAAAATAAACATTGTAATACTCTATTTCTAAGCATTTTTCAAGCCAGATAGATATTTTAGACTTGTACAAGCTGTAAGAACACCTTTCTTTTAATAAAGTTCAGTGATTTTGCCTTCTCAATGACTGTCTTTATATTGTATGCAATTAATTGATGATTATGATGTGTATTTATGTGTTTTATGTTTAAATCCTCAAATATCAATCAATTAAAATGACTAAATATACTACTAATTGATGTCAATTAATAATTAAATTGACTAAATATACTACCAATTGACAGAAATCAGTGAATAGTGAATAAATATGACTAAATATATGACTAGTATTAAATCAGTGAATAAAATGACTAAATATACTACCAAATTGATCAAAATGATGATTAAAATTAATGACTAAATACACTACCAATGGATAGAAATCAGTGAATAAAAATGACTAAATAAGTGACCAGTTAACAACAATCAATGACTGAATTAATGACTAATATATCATTGAAAAATAAATGGCTAAATAAGTGACCAGATTACAACAATCAATGACTAAATCAATGACCAAATATACTACCAAATTGATCAATCAAAACAACCAATAAATGACTAAAAATGGTTGAGTCATCAGTTTGGTCACGTTATAAATGACTGGCAATAAACTACTAATGGTCAGGTGACCATGTTTGGTTATTAATAAGCAGTTTTTAGTATTTTTTTAGTAATATATTGCTCTTTTTGTACTAGTGTTTGTTAGCAAGGATATGTTAACATCAAAATATCACACAAAGTGATTCTACTAGCCAAGCATCGGATAATGTATATGTCAACCCTGTCATCATATATGGTCTAGGTCCATTTTTTCTTTGCTTGCTAAAGGGACACGTGGTCTGTATTAGTATATGTTTGTTTGTCATCATCTGCTTACTAGATAAAACCACTAGAAGAAGGTAAACAATAAAATGAGAGAGGAGAACAAGTGCCTTAGGAACAATCACATAGGAAGATGCCCCCAGGTCATCAACCGCAACAATATGCCCCTAAGGCTTGACACACAACAATAAAATAGAGGAGAAGCAAGATAGAAGAATGATGATACAAATAGAAGAATGGTCACAACAAAGGCAGTCTCCTGGTATCCTTGAACTTACAAGAGTATCAAGGTGTTAGATTCAAGATAGACAACTGAGAGGGGGGTGAATCAATTGTTCAAAACTTTGTTCCAATTAATCACTTAAATCCTCTTTGTAACTTAGCAACACAATAATAAACCAATCATGGAAACATAATGCATTAAATCAAGAGCAGAAACACATTGACACATAAGACGCCAAGATTTTAAATTGGAAAACCTAGTTAAGGGAAAAACCACGGGGTGACTAACCCAAGATTGTATTCTCTGTTAAAAGAATAAGAAGAACAAATGACACATGCCAATTAGGGATCACTGCCCAAGCACACTGCTCACAAGAGGCCCACTACCTACAAGAGACACACTGTCTACAGAAAAATAAATATTACATACTTGAACTGAAGAATATCATATTCACCATGCTTGAGTTAGTTCCATTTAAGCCCAATACTTCTGCTCTACCTTTCGCTCTACTGCTCTCTACCACATACTTATCTCTTCAAGATGCTTTTGAAATGACTTCACAACCTCTTATTTATACAAGACATTTGACTATGGGATAATCATCCAAGTCGGCATACATTACAAAGCAAATATATAAATACAACATGACTAATTACAAAAAGACTTCACGCGGATCAACATACTATTGGACACATAGATCTGAGACTTCAATCTTCCTTTAGGAATGCACCAATCTTCATAGAACATCTTCAAGATCATCTGCAGGGTGTGCAACTCATCTGGTTTGCCAGACTTAGGAAGAACATCATCATCTGGAAGTAATTCTTCAATTATGAGTTTAATCTTCAATGCAGACCACCAACACAAACTGGACACAATCCAAAGACCTCCACAAGCTTGCTTGAATCACCAAGAACATCCACACTCCTGCTTACTGAAATCTTTCTCTCCTTCATCCGGAACCTCAAGAACATAGTCTGTCATCACTGTCATAATGGAATAGATGCTTATAGACCTCTAGACCACGAACCAATTGAGTTGTCAATTCACATTGACTTCCTAAACACTTCACCAAATCTACAGAACAAGATATTGCATTTTCGGATCTTACCAAACCTATCTGTGTCACTCTGTCACCTCTGAACATCTACCAAAATAGATTTTACTCAAGTGGCCATATCCTCTTCAGATCTTCATGCGGACCTCTCAAATCTTTACTGGATCATCTTAAGACACATATCTACAAACCCTTTGATGCGCATCCTTTGATCTTCATCTTAGCTAGGATTTTCACCTTACTGTCTTCACTGATCTTCTCTGTTCCTGATAGGACTAATTTTCTCAATATCCTTAGCATACAACTCATCCAATCCTCATCATCAATGCAACATGAGTATGTTGACATCAATGACAACATCAGTTAGGCCCATACTTGCAACAATCTCCCCCTTTGTCATTGATGGCAACATATGATGTGAAAACCTATTTTGACCATCAAGACAAGAACTTCTCCTCACTGACTGATATAACTCCCCCTATCAACAACAACCATTCACATGTCTTCTCTTCCTTTACTACTCCCCCTTTGATCAACAACTAGTTTGGTTTTTCACATGTCTTCTCTCCCCCTTTGACATCAATGGCAAAGGGCACATACTTGCATCTCTTCAGAATCATACCATCTACTCCCCCTGAGTAGCAACTTCCCATCATCAATCCGGACCACAATATTTGACTCTGAGATCCACCGAACTGATGCACAACAGTGTACCTTAGTTCAGAACTAGAGGGGTAATAACCCCTAACTTCTCCCTGAGATACTCAAAAGAGTCCTTAGGTAGAGGTTTAGTAAAAATATCTACAATCTAATCCTTGGAAGGCACAAACTCCAATCTGACTTCATTCTTGTTCACTTTCTCTCTCAAAAAGTGAAACTTGATGGATATTTTTGTCTTTGAATGCAACACCAAATTCTTTGATATATTTATTGCACTTGAATTATCACAAAAGATTGTAATAGGTTCCTCATATTCCACTCTTATGTCTCTTAGCATTTGCTTCATCCACAATACTTGAGTGCAACTACCAGCTACTGCAATATATTCTGCTTCTGCAGTGTACAGAGATATTGCCTCTTATTTCTTGCTCAGCCAAGAAACCAATCTTTTCCCCAAAAAGAATGCTCCACCACTAGTACTCTTCTGGTCATCCACATCTCCTACCCAATCTGCATCTATATATGCATGAAGAGAGAAATCATTATCTCTAGGATACCATAAACCATACTCAAATGTACCTTTTAGATATCTAAGAATCCTCTTGATTGCCACGACATGAGATTCTCTAGGATTAGCTTGGAATCTAGCAACAAGTCCAACAACATTCACGACGTCAGGTCTAGTTTGAGTGAGATACAATAATCCTCCAATCATTGACTTGTACTTTTTCTGATCAGCCTTAGGAGAGTTATCATCTTTGCTCAATTTACATCCGGTTTCCATGGGAGTACACATTGGTTTTGAGTCTTCCATCCCAAATTTCTTCAACAATTCTTTCACATATTTGGTCTGAGAAATGAAGATTCCTTTCTTTGTTTGAATGATTTACAAACCCAAAAATAAATTCACTGACATCTCAAATTCACTTTTCATTTGATTTGCAAAAGTTTTGTACATACTATCTCTTCCTCCAAAAATGATATCATCAACAAACAGTTCAACAATTAAGATATTTTCATGACCAATTTTGAAGTACAAGTTACTGTCAATAGCACCTTTGTTGAAACCAATCTTCAAAAGATGCTTATCTAATCTTTCATACAAGCTCTTGGGGCTTGTTTGAGTCTATACAATGCTTTCTTCAAGTTGCAAACCATATCACCATGATCAGACAATTGAAATCCATCCGGTTGCTCAATGTATACTTCTTCTTCTAAGTCACCATTCAGGAAGGTAGACTTGACATCCATATGATATACTTTGAAGTCCTTGAAGGTAGCAAAGGCAAGAAATAATCTAACTGCTTCAATTCTTGCCACCGGAGCAAAAGTTTTTCAAAATCAACTCCTTCTACTTGGGAATAACCCTTGCAGACCAATCTGGCTTTGTTTCTAACTACTTCACCATCCTCATTTAGTTTATTCTAGAAGACCCATTTGGTTCCAATCACATTCTTGTTTTTAGGTCTGGGAACAAGATCCCAAGTGTGATTTTTCTCAATTTGCATCAAATCTGGCTTTGTTTCTGACTACTTCACCATCCTCATTTAGTTTATTCCAGAAGACCCATTTGGTTCCAATCACATTCTTGTTTTTAGGTTTGGGAACAAGATCCCAAGTGTGATTTTTCTCAATTTGCATCAACTCTTCCTCCATTGCTTTAGTCCATCTTTCATCATTGCATGCTTCATTTGCTGACTTTGGTTCAATCTTTGAAATCTAACAATACTCTTCTGAGTCTTGAGCAATCTTTCTTCTTGTTTGAACACCTTTGCTTTTATCACCTATGATCTGATCTTTAGAGTGATTCAGTCTTACATACCTGGGAATTTTGGGATTTTCTTGCACTTCTAATCCTTGGACATGTTCATTCAAACTTATCTCTTCTTCCTGATTCACTGGATCAGTCTGAATCTAGATTTCAAAAGGGGCTTGGACGTCTTGGATCAAAACATCATTCTGATCATCTTCATCATATTCATAAAACCTTCAGGGTTTTTCAATACCTTCATCAACCTTCACATTAGTACTTTCTACAATCTTTCTCAATCTCTTGTTATAACACTGGTATGCTTTGCTTTGAGTAGAATAACCCAAGAATATTCCTTCATCACTTCTAGCATCAAATTTGCTTAGATCTTCATCTCTTTTAATGTAATATTTGCTACCAAAGACTCTAAAATACTTCATAGTGGGAGTGATGCCAAACCAGAGTTCATAAGGAGTCTTACCGGTATTGCTTCTAATTTGTACTCGATTAAGAGTATAGACTGTAGTGCTAACAACTTCTCTCTAGCATATCTGAGGAACATTTGCTTCCATCATCATGGTTCTAGATGCTTCCTAGATGGTCCAATTCTTTTTCTCCACTACTCCATTCTACTGTTGAGTCCTTGGAGCAGACAACTATTGTTTTATCCCATGTTTCTCATAGAATTCTATGAACTCACCAAATGTGAATTCTCCACCTGTATCAGACCTCAGACATTTTATGTTTAATCCAGTTTCATTTTCTACCATAGTCTTGAATATTTTGAATTTCTCAAGAGCCTCAGATTTCTCTTTCAGAAAAGTCACCCACATCATTTGGGAGTGATCATCAATTAATAACATGAAGTATCTATCACCTTGCACACTCCTGATTCTTGTCAGACCACATAGATCAGTATGAACTAAGTCCAATAATCTAGAAGACTATTCCTTACTTTTGAATGAGACTCTGCTTTGCTTACCCAACTGACATTCTTTGCAAAAACTATTTGTAGGTTTCACCAGTTTTGGAAGATCTCTTACAACCTGAGTGTTGCTTATCTTGATGATATTATCAAAATTTACATGACACATTCTCCTATGTCATAACCAACTCTGATCAATTTGAACAAATAAACAACTTTTTCCAGTACCAACCAAGTGGAAGATATTACCTTTTGTTTGAGTATTGGATGCAATCTCTATTCTAAAACTTTCAAAGATCTTACATTTTCCATTTTTGAATCTGAGATCATAACCTTTGTCCACCAACTGTCCAACACTGAGAAGATTGTGCTTCAGACCTTCAACATATAGTACATTACTAGTTTTGTTCTTTCCATCAAAAGAAATAGTTCCTCTACCTCTGATTCTGCCAGTAGAATTATCACCAAATTTTACCACTCCTTCATATCTTTCCAAATCTATGAACTTATTTTTGTCACCTGCCATATGGTGGGAGCATCCATTGTCAATGACCCAATCATCCTTTTCTTCAACTTGGGCAGCCAAAGCTCTTTCTACCATTTTATGATTGACAGATTCAGAGGACATTGGATCTTCTTCCTTGATGGCAATAAACACCCAGTCACTGCCGAATTTGTTTCCTATCTCTCATTCATCATCTGTTACTCCATCATCATCATCTTCATGAACATAGTAATATTTCTTTTGGAATCTTGATCTGTTAGGATTTGGTCTTGAAAATCTTTCTGGACACATTGATGCAAAATGACCAATCTTATTGCATTTAAAACACTTAAAAGGCAATTTCCCTTCATACTTACCAGATCCTCTTGGCGGTCTTTTTGCAATAAGGGCTTCAAGTTGAGCACTTTCTGCTTCATCTTCTTCCAGATATTTTCTTGTTTTTTCATACCATGATAGTTTCTTTGAAGAGTTCTCTCCTAGATCAAAGTTTTGTTTACCTTTTACAGAGGCACTAGCTTTGAATGCAGATTCAGTCTTGGGGGGTGCATCTCCAAACTTGGACAATTCAAATGCAGCTAATTTTCCAACCAATTGATCTCTTGTGATATTAGAAAAAGATCTTGTTGCAAGTATGAGGTTAAATAAGTGTTGTCATTGATGTCAACATACTCATATTGCATTGATAAGAAGGATTGGATGAGCTGTGTGCTGAGGATATTGAGAAAATTAGTCTCAGTTAGGAACAGTGAAGAATAGTGATGAGAAGAAGGCAAAAGTACTCATAAGTTGATGACTAAAGGATGCGGATTAAAGGGTTTGTAGATATGAGTCTTGAGATGATCTAGTTAAGTTTTCAGAGGTCCACATGCAGATTTGAAGAAGTTGTGATTGATCAAGTAGAACCGGTTCTGGGAAGTGCTCCAGAGTGACAGAGTGCTACAAAGAGGTCTGGTGAGATCCAAAAGTGCATTATCCTATCTTGCAGATTGGATGGAGTGTTTGGAATGTCCTTGTGATATGTCATCTCAATTTGTTCATGATGTGGAGGTCCGAAAACACATGTTTCAATATGACAGTGGCGGTAGACTATGTTCTTGAAGTTCCGGATTAGGAAGAGAAGAGATTCCGATGAGCAGAGGAAGTGCAAATGTTCCTGGTCATTTAGGCTAGCTTGTGAAGGTTCTTGGATCATGTTGAGGCTATGTTGTTGATCTGCACTAGTGGTAGAGCCTAGAATAGAAGATACTCTTCCAGATGAAGTTCTTGTTCAAACTAGCCGACCGGATGAGTTGTTCATCTTACAAATATTCTTGTGGTGGTCGACTGGATGTGTTATTCATCTTGTGAATGTTCTTATGGTTGAGTGCCAACTTAGATGCTTATTCCTAAGTTGATGTCTTGTATAAATGAAGGTTTGTGAATCCATTTTGAAGTGTGTTGTGAAGCGGATGAGTGTGGTATAGCGAAAGAGTGAAAGGTAGAGTAGGTGCGTTTTGAGCTTAAATGGAACTGATCCAGACATGGTGAAGATGTCATTCTCTAGTTCAAAGTTGTGATACTTATGATCTTGTAGACAGTGTGTCTCTTTTGTAGGTAGTGTGCCTCTTTATGAGTAGTATGCTCGGGCAGTGAGCCCTGACTGGCATGTGCCATTTGTTTTCCTTATTCTTCTAATAGAGAATAATCCTTGGGTTAATCACCCCATGGTTTTTCCCTTAACCAAGTTTTCCACGTCAAAAATCTTGGTGTCTGATGTGTTGATGTTTATCTACTCCAGTGTTTATGCTTTCTGCTTTCATGAATGGTTAATTGATATGCTGTCATCTAACAAAGAAGAATCAAATGTTTAAGTAGAAGCAAGTTTTTGTACAACTGATTCACCCCCCCTCTTAGTTGTGAGCCCTAGATCTAACAATTGGTATCAGATCCAAATTCCTCTAAAAGGAGCTTAACCGCTTGAGGAGATCCAGGATGTCGTTGTATAAGAAGGATAGTCCGAAGTTTGATGGAACCAATTTCTCACTCTGGAAAGGTCACATGAGATGTCATTTGGAGTGCATGGGAAAAGCTTATCTATCCATGATCACAAAGGCTTATGTACCTCCACAAGGTGGTCCGACAACACTAAATGAAATCACAGATGCTGAAAACAATTTGCAGACCAAAGAAGCTCTTCTAAGCGCATTGAATGATACAGATCTCTCAAATGTTATTGACCTACCAACTGCATATGAAATCTGGACTAAACTAGAACTTCTATATAAAGGAGATGAGTTTGTCAAGAGTGCAAGGTTGCAAAGTTTGAAAGGGAAATTTGAAAGATTGAAGATGAGAGATGATAAAAATATCACTACCTTTATGCCAAGAGTGAATGAGCTAGTGTGTGAAATCAGGAATGCTGGTGGAGTTCTAGATGAAAATGAAATTGTTTGCAAAATTCTCAGATCTCTTCCTACTGCCTACAAAATCAAGGTTGCTTCCATTGATGAATTCAGAGCCCATACAACTATCACAAGAGAGCAATTGGCTAGCAAACTAGCTACATTTGAAATGACTGAGTTTGGAGATGATCCCCCCAAGACTGAATCTGCATTCAAAGCCAGTGCCTTTGTGAAAGGCAAACAAAAATTTGATCCAGGAGAGAACTCTTCAAGGAAGCTGTCATGGTATGATCAAGCAAGGAAAGACATGGAAGAGGAAGAAGCAGAAATAGCTCAACTTGAAGCCCTCATTGCAAAGAGACTGCCAAGGGGATCCGGTAAGTATGAAGGAAAACTACCCTTTAAATGCTTCAACTGCAATAAGATTGGTCATTTTGTTTCAAAATGTCTGGAAAGATCTACAAGATCAAATGCTAATAGACAAAGGTTCCAAAAGAACTATTATTATGTTCATGAAGAAGATGATAATGAAGGAGTAACAGATGATGAATCAGAAATGGGAAGCAAATCCAGAAATGAATGGGTGTTTATTGCCATCAAGGAAGAAGACTCAATATCCTCTGAATCTGTCAATCATAAGGTTGTTGAAAGAGCTTTGGCTGCCCAAGTTGAAGAAAAGGATGATTGGGTTATTGACAGTGGATGTTCTCATCATATGACAGGTGACAAGAAAAAGTTCTTAGATTTGGAAAGGTATGAAGGAGGAATGGTAAAGTTTGGTGATAATTCTGCTGGCAGAATCAGAGGTAGGGGAACTATTTCTTTTGATGGAAAGAGAAAAACCGGTAATGTACTATATGTTGAAGGATTAAAACACAATCTTCTCAGTGTTGGTCAGTTGGTGGATAAAGGCTATGATCTCTGGTTCAAGAATGGAAGATGCAGGATCTTTGAAAGCTCTAGGACTGAGATTGCATCTGGTATTCAAACAAAAGTAATATCTTCCATCTAGTTGGTTCAAATAAAAGTTATCTGTTTGTTCAAGTTGATCAGAGTTGGTTATTGCATAGAAGAATGTGTCATGTGAATTTTGATAACATCATCAAGATAAGCAATACTCAGGCTGTAAGAGATCTTCCAAAATTGGTGAAACCTACAAATAGTTTGTGCAAAGAATGTTAGCTAGGTAAACAGAGCAGAGTCTCCTTCAAAAGCAAGGATCAGTCCTCTACCGGATTATTGGAATTAGTCCATGCTAATCTCTATGGTCCAACAAGAATCAAGAGTATGCAAGGTGATAGATATTTCATGTTACTGATTGATGATCATTCCCGGATGATGTGGGTTACCTTCCTAAAAGAGAAATTAGAAGCCCTTGAGAAGTTCAAAATCTTCAAAGCTATGGTAGAGAATCAAACCAGATTGAAACTGGAATGTTTAAGGTCTGATAGAGGTGGTGAATTCACATCCAGTGAATTCATAGATTTTTGTGAGAAGCATGGTATAAAGAGACAGTTGTCTACTCCTAGGACTCCACAGCAGAATGGAGTAGTTGAGAGAAAGAACTAGACCATCCAAGAAGCAGCCAGGACAATGATGATGGAAGCAAGTGTTCCTCAGATGTTTTGGAGAGAAGCTGTCAGCACTGCAATCTACACCCTTAATCGAGTTCAAATCAGAAGCAATACTGGTAAGACTTCTTATGAACTTTGGTTTGGCATAACTCCCATTGTGAGATATTTCAGAGTATTTGGTAGCAAGTGTTACATCAAAAGAGATGAAGATTTAGGAAAGTTTGATGCTAGAAGTGATGAAGGAATTTTCTTGGGTTACTCCACTCAAAGCAAAACATACCGGTGTTACAATAAGAGATTGAGAAAGATGATAGAAAGTATGAATGTGAAGGTTGATGAAGGAGTTGAGAAGCCCTCAAGATTCTATGAATGTGAAGAAGATGATCAGAATGATTCTCTATTGCAAGGAGCTCCATCCTCTGAAATTCAGATCTAGACTGATCCGGTAAATCAGAAAGAAGAAGCTTGTCTGAATGAGCCTGATCAAGAATTAGTAGTGCAAGAAACTCCCAAAGTTCCAAGGTATGTAACTCTAAATCATTCTGAAGATTAGATCATAGGTGATAAGAGTAAAGGGGTACAAACAAGGAGAAGAATTGCTCAAGACTCAAATGAATACTGTCTAATTTCAAAGATTGAACCTAAGACAGTTAATGAATCTTACAATGATGAAAACTGGACCAAAGCAATGGAGGAAGAATTGATGCAAATTGAGAAAAATCATACTTGGGATCTTGTTCCCATACCTAGAAACAAGAATGTGATTGGAACCAAATGGGTCTTCTGGAACAAACTAAATGAAGTTGGTGAAGTAATCAGAAACAAAGATAGATTGGTCTACAAAGGTTACTCTCAAATAGAAGGAATTGATTTTGAAGAGACTTTTGCTCCGGTGGCAAGAATTGAAGCAGTCAGATTATTTCTTGCATTTGCTGCCTTCAAAGACTTCAAGGTATATTAGATGGATGTCAAGTCTGCCTTCCTAAATGGTGACTTGGAAGAAGAAGTATACATTGAACAACCGGATGGATTTCAATTGTCTGATCATGATGATATGGTTTGCAAGTTGAAGAAAGCACTGTATGGTTTGAAGCAAGCCCTAAGAGCATGGTATGAAAGGTTGGATAAGCATCTTGTATAGATTGGCTTCAACAAAGGTACTGCTGATAGTAACCTATACTTCCAAATAGATAAGGAAAACATCTTGATTATTGAAGTATTTGTTGATGATATCATCTTTGGAGGAAAGGACAGCATGTGTAAAACTTTTGCAAATCAAATGAAAAGTGAGTTTGAAATGTCAATGCTTGGTGAAATAAATTTCTTCTTGGGTCTGCAAATTACTCAGACAAAGAAAGACATCTTTATCTGTCAAACCAAATATGCAAAAGAATTATTGAGGAAATTCAGAATGGAAGATTCAAATCAAATGAACACCCCTATGGCAATCGGATGTAAGTTAAGTAAAGATGATAACTCTCCTAAGACAGATTAGACCAAGTATAGATCAATGATTGGAGGACTATTGTATCTTACTCAGACTAGACCAGATATAATGCAGGCTGTTGGTCTTGTGGCAAGATTTTAGGCTGATCCTAGAGAATCTCATGTCATGGCAATCAAAAGAATTTTTAGGTACTTGAAAGGAACAACTGAGTATGGTCTATGGTATCCTAGAGATCAGGATTTCTGTCTTCATGCATACACAGATGCAGATTGGGTAGGAGATGTGGATGACTGGAAAAGTACAAGTGGAGGAGCATTCTTTTTGGGAAAAAGGTTGGTTTCTTGGCTTAGCAAGAAACAAGAGGCAATATCCTTGTCTACAACTGAAGCAGAATACATTGCAGCAACAAGTAGTTGTACTCAGATCTTATGGATGAAGCAGATGCTAAGAGATATGAAAGTAGAATATGAGGAGCCTATCACAATTTTCTGTGATAATTCAAGTGCAATAAACATTTCTAAAAATCTGGTGTTGCATTCTAAAACCAAGTACATATCTATCAAGTTTCACTTTCTGAGAGAGCAAGTGAACAAGGGTGAAGTCAGATTGGAATATGTACCCTCAAAGGATCAGATTGCAGATATCTTTACTAAACCTCTTCCTAAAGACTCTTTTGAGTATCTCCGGGAGAAGCTAGGGGTCATGGCCCCTCCAGTGATGAACTAGGATGCACTGATGTGCATCAGTCTAGTGGATATCACAGTCCTATCTTGTGATCCGGATTGATGATGGGGAGCTGCTACTAAGGGGGAGCAGCTGGTATGATTTTGATGTGATAAAGTTACAAGTATGAGCCCTTTGCCATTGATGTCAAAGGGGGAGAGAAGACATGTGAAAAACAATTGGTTGATGATCAAAGGGGGAGCAGTAAAGGAAGAGAAGACACATGAAGAGTTGTTGCTGATAGGGGGAGCTATGATAGAAAGGAGAAGATCTTGTCTTGATGGTTTTTCACATCATATGTTGCCATCAATGACAAAGGGGGAGATTGTTGCAAGTATGAGGTTAAATAAGTGTTGTCATTGATGTCAACATACTTATATTGCATTGATAAGAAGGATTGGATGAGCTATGTGCTGAGGATATTGAGAAAATTAGTCTCAGTCAGGAACAGTGAAGAACAATGATGAGAAGAAGGCAAAAGTACTCATAAGTTGATGACTAAAGGATGTGGATTAAAGGGTTTGTAGATATGATCTTGAGATGATCCAGTTAAGTTTTCAGAGGTCCGCATGTAGATTTGAAGAAGTTGTGATTGATCAAGTAGAACTAGTTCTGAGAAGTGCTCCGGAGTGACAGAGTGCTACAAAGAGGTCCGATGAGATTTGGAAGTGCATTATCCTATCTTGTGGATTGGATGGAGTGTTTGGGATGTCCTTGTGATATGTCATCTCAATTTGTTCATGATGTGGATGTCTGGAAACACATGTTTCAGTATGACAGTGGTGGTAGACTGTGTTCTTAAAGTTCTGGATTAGGAAAAGAAGAGATTCTGGTGAGCAGAGGAAGTGTGGATGTTCCTGGTCATTCAGGCTAGCTTGTGAAGGTTCTTGGATCATGTTGAGGCTGTGTTGTTGATCCACACTAGTGGTAGAGCCTAGAATAGAAGATACTCTTCTGGATAAAGTTCTTGTTCAGACTAGCCGACTGAATGAGTTGTTCATCTTACAAATATTCTTGTGGTGGCTGACCGGATGTGTTATTCATCTTGCGAATGTTCTTATGGTTGAGTGCTGACTTAGATGCTTATTCCTAAGTCGATGTCTTG
Organism: Cunninghamia lanceolata; assembly: GCA_027924645.1. Lineage (NCBI taxonomy): Eukaryota > Viridiplantae > Streptophyta > Pinopsida > Cupressales > Cupressaceae > Cunninghamia > Cunninghamia lanceolata. The sequence continues at coordinate 4,363,222 of BSBN01000278.1, forward strand.
TATAAATGAAGGTGTGTGAATCTATTTTGAAGTGTGTTGTGAAGCGGATGAGTGTGGTATAGCGAAAGAGTGAAAGGCAGAGTAGGTGCATTTTGAGCTTAAATGGAACTGATCTGGACATGGTGAAGATGTCATTCTCTAGTTCAAAGTTGTGATACTTATGATCTTGTAGACAGTGTGTCTCTTTTGTAGGTAGTGTGCCTCTTTGTGAGCAGTATGCTCAGGCAATGAGCCCTGACTGGCATGTGCCATTTGTTTTCCTTATTCTTCTAACAGAGAATAATCCTTGGGTTAATCACCCCGTGGTTTTTCCCTTAACCAGGTTTTCCACGTCAAAAATCTTGGTGTCTGATGTGTTGATGTTTATCTGCTCTGGAGTTTATGCTTTCTGCTTTCATAAATGGTTAATTGATATGCTGTCATCTAACAAAGAAGAATCAAATGTTTAAGTAGAAGCAAGTTTTTGTACAACTGATTCACCCGCCCTCTCGGTTGTGAGCCCTAGATCTAACAGATCTAAATTCTTCAATAGCAGCAACATTGTACTTGTAAGAATCAGGAAGGGATCTGAGAACTTTGGCAATAATCTCATCTTCATCCAAGATTCTGTTGAATCTTTTTCTCTTGAATTAACAGAGCGTTTGTTAGTTCCAATACACAGGTAGATTCAGCCAACGAATACAGGAGGTTGCATGAGTTGTCTCCCCTTCACTTCTGGTTCTGCTGCACCAAGGGGGTACCGCTATTGCTAAAGATTTAACTTTGACTCACCTGATGAAAGAAAGGTTTAGCTTTACAACAATAGGCATAATACTCTCATGCATGGACCAAGATTTGTGGGATAAGTCACAAGTTTGGCAGCGTTCTTGGACATATCTAACTGGTTAGGAATGAGAGTATATAGGGGTCCTATTTCTAATCCTACAACTAACAGGTTGAAGTTTTGAAATGATTTGTTTTATGTTTTGGATGCAAGACAGGGGGTTTTGGATCATAACTACTACACAAGAGCAGACTGGAGCCTATTTCAAGGCAAGGAGTCAACTAGACATATACAAATGAATGATTTGCACTGGCATTCAAGTTTCAAGGGGTCAGATTGGTACTTGCCTTACATACACCACCCAAGACTAAGTATTTATCTACCTCTACTTACACATATCCCAACTGACATACATTCTTCTTCATACTTAACCTAAAACAGTTTAATCCACTCCTTGAATGAAAGTCATAGATCAAGCATGCAATATAGAAAGTCTATATTCTATAATCTGAGGAACCCCTAGCAACCAAATTTAGAAGAAGCCATGCATACAGCAATGGAAACAAACAACTAAACACATGCAACAATGCATTTTTCTTATAAAACAACAATGAAAGTGAAAATATGTGCAACGTGCATCCAAAATGCAACTCATAAACTCACAAAGGAGATAGTACAGCTAAGAAATGCTCTATTTTTCATTATTTTTTCCAAAAAATTGCCCAAGTCTTCAACAACCTGAAAAATGAGTGACACAGTCCAGATATACCCAAAATGTGTACTTAGCAATAAGTACATGGTCTGTTTTCAAAATACTGCCAAATACATCACACCATCAGAATGGCACCCAAAATATTCAATGCAGCCATGAGAAGAAGAGGAAAGGGCAGGTGGGTTCGGGATGTGAGCTGCTGACTGAAGATTTTTGCCCTTAAGATGGTAGTTGGCCTGCCAATCCATCGACCATGCCTCTGCACTTCACCATTAATGGCCAACCTACCCGTAGCCTCAAGATGAAACAATGGTTCACGTACCTCTAAAGTTTCTTCTATCTAGAATGCAGTCACAAACACACAGAAATTCCTTCTTTTTTTGAAAGTTTGAAACAGGCTGTCGATTCCCCCCTTCCTGCCAAGATCTGCAGCTCCAATTCGTTCTAACAAGTTGTCAACTAATGAAAACATGCCATGCAGGTAGCTTTCTCCCATCGCAAACATACATTTTGCCTTTTCACCCTTTTTACCTTTAAATCCTTGCATATGCAGTTGTATATACATACAACTAACTTGGACACGTGGCAGCCCCTGATTGGTTCTCCATCGCTATGTATTTGCATCCTCATCGGTGATCCATTGTATCTCCATTTGTTTTTATGGTTGTATATGAGATTGCATATACATACAATCACCAACATACAAGGGCGGACCTCAAATATTTATAAAACAAACTGCAATCACTATCGGGTCTAGGCTTTGTACATTCTCTTTGTATATCTCCTTGTATGTTGCATATACAAGTGCAATATACATACAACATGGATTCCATTGCATTTATCAATCAGATTGGAATAACCTTTGATATCTAGCATTGTATCCTTTCCTTTTGCATATGACCCTTACATATGCGATTGTATGTGCAAAGATACAATCGCATATCATACAATTGGTGGGCCCGAGGCTTTGTATCTCTTGCTTGCACCTGCGACTTGTATATGAGATACAATCGCCTTTGCATGTGAGCGGACCCCACTTTCCTTTGTATATTCTGCTTTGTATATGGTCCCTTGCATGCTTCCTTTGTACATTCATCGGCTGATCGGAGAAACCTTGGACTTAGCTACCAATGAGGCTTGTCTCATTGATATGCATTTTGTATCTTTTGCCTTGTATATGCATCAACCCATCAGAGAGAGCTTGGACAGAGCCGCCAATGCACTGTGTCACACCAATAAAACCTTTGTATGTCCGCCTTTGCATCTACCCGTTGTATATCAAATATACAACGACAATATGCATGCAACCTTTACATACAAGCACGGAATATTCTAGGGATCTGCGATATACAACTGCTTTTGCAAGCCCAAAATCACACATACAAGCCCGATATGCATACAACTATTTTTTCACTTTTTCAAAGGTTGATTTGAATTCTTTTGGGTCCACCGATGTACAGCTGCACTTGCACATTCAAATGTACATACAAACAGTGATGTATATACAATGATACATGCATACAATTGGAGGTCGAGGGACTTAGAAATTTTTTTGGGTTTCTCTGAAAAGGCCTGCAGATGAATACTTAAAACCCAAAATCTAGGTGGGCACCACCATTGGCTCTGTCTGGGGATGCATGCCTCTTGCAGGTATGGCGAGAACCATATATCTCTGGGGTGCAGACTGGGTGCCATATTCATTGGGCAATAGATTCAAACATTGCACCAACCCGCATCACAAATCACACCCTTTTAAAATTTACTTGGTGGCCGAGGGCCACCAAAAAGGAAAAACCAAAATTTTCCTTTGTCAAATATCTGATTTTCTTTTGATTTCTTCAAATGAAGCCTGAAAACATTTAACCATCTGCAACACCCTACTTTGCAATTAGTTGTGTTGCTGCCCATTCCTCTTTCTTTAACAAATCTACAAGCTTCATCAACATACATTATCTTTAGATGTAGAATGTCATCATCATATGAGTCACTGATGTTGCTTGGAAAAATAACAGACTCGCATGAAACAAATGAATCCATATCAAAATTTTGCCCTTTTTCAAAAAATAAGAGCTCCTCTATATTAAACAAGCAGTATTCAGGCACAAGCAACATTTCATAACCAAAATCACATTCATTTTTAGAAACATTTAGATATCCATCATCATTGTGCTCAGCAATTTTATCATTAAGGTCCACTTGGAATGCCTCAAGAGAAGGCATAAATAGCTCAGAGTGCAGCCCTTCATCAAAAGCCTCATAGTTACCCCTGCAACCAACATTATCCCCAACTGTATGAGCACACACATCTGCAACTTGTCCATTCACATCTAAATAATAGCTCTGATTTTCCTCTTCACCAATGCCCTGATGATCAAAAGTAAATTTTTCAACCTCTGCATCGTAGATGTGGTCATAATCTTCAAGGAAGCACTCATACTCAACATCCATATATATTTCATCATCTGAAAGGCTCACACATGAGTTTGAATGCTGACAATCACTAACACATTCCTTACCATCCCTTGAATCAACATCTTCTATATTCAGAGTGAAGCTCTGCATATCCACCTCATATAAATATTCTTGATCAGATGAGATATGCCTATTACTGCAAGACACAACTTCATGTATATCTTTCATTTTATCATTTGAAATGCATTTTACATCTGCAAGCTTCTTTTCCAGTGGCTGATAACAATCTTTGTCTTCATCATTATAGGATGTGCCCACATTTTCTACAGCATCTTCTTCATGTTTATGCATCACATCATGACTGCACCCATTGTTCTGAAATACATTTCCCTTTGCAAAATCATCTCTCAATGAACACACTGGGAAAGCTAAAATATATTCACTTTGAAAACTATTTTGAAGGCTTGCAGTCATGAAACCTACTAGCATTCCATATTTTTAATTATTTTCAATATCCATAGCAAATTTGTAGGCCTCGTGAAGTGTAACTGGTTCTTTATCTCTCAATAAATAACTCATTTCTTCATCAAATGCAGCCAAATAAATTGCCAAGCACAATGTATCATTGGGTCTCATATATTCAGGAATCTGCTTAAGAAACTTAATAAATCTAAGATTAAAGGTTGGAACCAGTTCCTCATCTTCCTTTTGGATATTCATGAAATGTATGATCAATGAGGCTAAATCAAATCTTTCACCAAACTGCTCTAGGAATGCAACTTCTAAATCTATCCATGAAGAAACTGAACACCCAGGCAGGTTTCAAAATTAGACCCTAGCATCATCCTCTAATGACTTAACAAAAAGTCTCATTACTACATATTTAGCCTCTACCTCATAATCTTCTATTAAATTACAAAAATTTTACAGATGTTTGTTTGCAGACTCAGAATTTGATCCACTATATTTCGGCAAACATTTTCTAATCTTATTGGGAATAATATTTGGATAACCACCTATTCCTGTGAAATTTAGAGCTTTATATCTTTCAATAACAAACAATCTTCTATGAGAGCACAACCAGGACTATTGCTCTATTTGAATCATTTTAAGTGAAAAGATGGAATACCTAGAAATATGTTGCAGCTTTGGATAGGTTCAATCAACAGAGTCACCACCTCCCATAGAGAGGACAAAATATCAAGAAGGCACCTTTATGTTTTGGATTCATCACCCCAGAAGAGCACCACATGGTCGTTCTTTGGTCTTGCTGCAACAACTTCATTAGAAACTAGATTTTATAGCCTTTAAATTATTTGACTCTATTCCCCAGTAGAGTCACCACTTTGTTGGATCCTTTTCTCCTGAATCTGCAGAGGGTTTACCAGTTCTAATGCACAGGTAGATTCTACTAACGAATACAGGAGGTTGTGTGAGCTACCTCCCCTTCACTTCTGGTTCTATTGCACCAAGGGGGGTATCCCTATTGCTAAAGATTTAACTTTAACTCACCCAATGACAGAAAGGTTTAGCTTTACAACAACAGGCATAATACTCTCATGCATGGACCAAGATTTGTGGGATAAATCACAAGTTTGGCAGAATTCTTGGACATATCTAACTGGTTAGGAATGAGAGTATGTAGGGGTCCTATTTCTAATCCTACAACTAACAAGTTGAAGTTTTGAAATGATTTGTTTTATGTTTTGGATGCAAGATAGGGGGTTTTGGATCATAACTACTACACAAGGGCAGATCAGAGCCTATCTCAGGGCAAAGAGTCAACTAGATGTATACAAATGAATGATTTGCACTGGCATTCAAGTTTCAAGGGGTCAGATTGGTGCTTGCCTTACAAACACTACCCAAGACTAAGTATTTAGCTGTCTCTACTTACACATATCCCAGCTGACATACATTCTTCTTCATACTTAACCTAAAATAGTTTAATCCACTCCTTGAATGAAAGTCACAGATTAAGCATGCAATATAGAAAGTCTATATTCTAGAATCTAAGGAACCCTTAGCAACCAGATTCAAAAGAAGAGATGCATACAGCAATGGAGACAAACAACTAAACACATGCAACAATGCATTTTTCATATAAAACAATAATGAAAGTGAAAATATGTGCAACGTGCATCCAAAATGCAACTCATAAACTCACAAAGGAGATAGAACAGCCAAGAAATGCTCTACTTTTCATTATTTTTTTCCAAAAAATTGCCCAAGTCTTCAACAACCTAAAAAATGAGTGACACAGTCCTGATATACCCAGAACGTGTACTCAGCAATAAGTACATGGTCTTTTTTCAAAATGCTACCAGATACATCACACCATCAGAATGGCACCCAAAATATTCAATGTAGCTGTGAGAAGAAGAGGAAAGGGCAGGTGGGTTTGGGATGTGAGCCGCTGACTGAAGATTTTTGCCCTTAAGATGGTAGTTGGCTTGTCAATCCATCGACCATGCCTCTGCACTTCGCCATTAATGGCCAACCTACCTGCAGCCTCACGATGCAACAATGGTTTGTGTGCCTCTGAAGTTTCTTCTATCTGGAATGCAGTTGCAAACACACAAAAATTCCTTCTTTTTCTAAAAGTTTGAAATAGGTCGTCGATTTCCCCCTTCCTGCTGAGATTTGTGGCTCCAATTCGCTTTGACAAGTCGTCGACCAATGAAAACATGCCACGCAGGTAGCTTTCTCCCATCACAAACATACATTTTTCCTTTTTGCCCTTTTTACCTTTAAATCCTTGCATATGCAGTTGAATATACATACAACTGACTTGGACATGTGGCAGCCCCTGATTGGTTCTCCATCGCTATGTATTTGCATCCTCATCAGCGATCCATTGTATCTCCATTTGCTTTTGTGGTTGTATATGAGATTGTATATACATACAATCACCAACATACAAGGGCAGACCTCAAATCTTTATAAAACAAACTATAATTGCTAACGAGTCTGGGCTTTGTACATTCTCTTTGTATATCTCCTTGTATGTTACATATACAAGTGCAATATACATACAACGTGGATTCCATTGCATTTATCAATCAAATTGGAATAACCTTTGAAATCTGGCATTGAATCCTTTCCTTTTGTATATGACCCTTGCATATGCGATTGTATGTGCAAAGATACAATCGCATATCATACAACTGGTGGGCCCGAGGCTTTGTATCTCTTTCTTGCACCTGTGACTTGTATATGAGATACAATTGCATTTGCATGTGAGTGGACCCCACTTTCCTTTGTATATTCTACTTTGTATATGGTCCCTTGCATGCTTCCTTTGTACCTTCATCGGCCGATCGGAGAAACCTTGGACTTAGCTACCGATGAGGCTTGTCTCGCTGATATGCATTTTGTATCTTTTGCCTTGTATATGCATCGGCCCATTGGAGAGAGCTTGGATAGAGCCGCCAATGCACTGTGTCACACCGATAAAACCTTTGTATATCTGCCTTTGCATCTACCCATTGTAAATCAAATATACAACGACAATATGCATGCAAGCTTTACATACAAGCACGGAATATTCCAGGGATCTGCGATATACAACCACTTTTGCATGCCCAAAATTGCACAGACAAGCCCGATATGCATACAAAGATGCATACAACTATTTTTTCACTTTTTCAAAGGCTAATTTGACTTCTTTTGGGTCTGCCAATGTACAACTGGACTTGCACATTCAAATGTACATACAAACATCGATGCTTATACAAAGATACATGCATACAATTGGAGGCTGAGGGACTTAGAAATTTTTTTGGGTTTCTCTGAAAAGGCCTGCAGATGAATACTTAAAACCCAAAATCTAGCTAGGCACCACCAAATTCCACCAGCACATCTAATGTCACAAACAAGCTCATTTACTCTTGGCATAAATGTAGTGATATTTTCATCTTCTCTCATCTTCAGGTTTTTTGAATTTTCCTTTCAGACTCTGTAGCTTGTCACATTTGACATACTTGTCTCCTTCATGTAGAAGTTCCAGTTTTTTGCAAATCTCATATGCAGTTTTTAGATCAATAACATTTGTCAGCTCTGAATCAGATAAGGCACTTAGTAGAGCTTCTTTAGCCTTAAGATTGTTTTCAGCATCTTTGATTTCATCTACAGTTCTCAGACCATTCTGAGGGGGAACATACTTCTTTGAAGTTATGATTCAATATCGCATTTCCATACATTGCAAGTGACATTCCATGTGGCTTTTCCAAAGAGTGTAATTGGTTCCATCAAACCTCAGACTATCCTTCTTGTAGGACGACATCCTAGATCTCCTCAAGTGGTTAAGCTCTTTTAGAGGAACTTAGCTCTGATACCAATTGTTAGATTCAGGACAGACAACTGAGGGGGGGTGAATTAGTTGTTCAAAACTTTCTTCCAATTAATCACTTAAATCCTCTTTGTAACTCAGCAGCACAATAATAAACCAATCGTGGAAACATAATGCATTAAATCAAGAGCAGAAACACATTGACACATAAGACACCAAGATTTTAATGTGGAAAACCCAAAGGGAAAAACCATGGGGTGACTAACCCAAGATTGTATTCTTTGTTAAAAGAATAAGAACAAATAGCACATGCCAATTAGGGCTCACTGCCCGAGCACACTACTCACAAGAGGCCCACTGCCTTCAGGAGACACACTATCTATAAAAAAACAAATATTACATAATTGAACTGAAGAATAGCATCTTCACCATGCTTGAGTCAGTTCCATTTAAGCCCAATACTTTTCTATGCCTTTTGCTCTACTCCTCTCTACCACATACTCATCTCCACAAGATGCTTTTGAAATAACTTTATAACCTCTTATTTATACAAGACATTTGACTATGGGATAATCATCCAAGTCGACATACATTACAGAGCAAATATATAAATACAACATGACTAATTACAAAAAGACTTCATGCGGATCAATACACTGTCAGACACAGATTTTAGACTTCAATCTTCCTTTAGGAACGCACCAATCTTCATAGAACATCTTCAAGATCATCCACAGGGTGTGCAACTTATCCAGTCGGCCAGACTTAGGAAGAACATCATCATCCAGAAGTAATTCTTCAATTATGAGCTCAACCTTCAATGCGGATGACCAACACAAACTGGACACAATCCAAAGACCTCCACAATCTTGTCTAAATCACCAAGAACATCCACACTCCTTCTGCTTACTGAAATCTTTCTCTCCTTCACCTGGAACCTCAAGAACATAGTGTGTCATCACTGTCATAATGGAATAGATGCTTGCGGACCTCTAGACCACGAACCAATTGAGTTGTCAATTCACATTGACTTCCTAGACACTCCACCAAATCCGCAAAACAAGATATTGCATTTCCAGACCTTACTGGACCTATCTATGTCACTCTGTCACCTTTAAACATCTGCCAAAACATATTTTACTCAAGTGGCCATAACTTCTTCAGATCTTCATGTGGACCTCTCAAATCTTTACTGGATCATCTTAAGACACATATCTACAAATTGTTTGATGTGCTTCCTCTGATCTTCATCTTAGTTGGGATTTTCACCTTATTGTCTTCACTATTCTTCTCTGTTCCTGATAGGACTAATTTTCTCAATATCCTCAGCATACAACTCATCCAATCCTCATCATCAATGCAACAAGAGTATGTTGATATCAATGACAACACTGGTTAGGCCCATACTTGCAACACAAGGGTCATCCTAGGAGGCCTAAACAACACATAACACATCATGACAGGAACACAACACAAGAGGGGAGGTCACATAAACAAGCAAATAATGCTATGACATAGGTGACCACCAGGGTTAGAAATCCTTACCTGTAGGCAAAACCAAACTAGTGGTTGTCAATAAGAAAATCATCATCTTTTGATGTAGAGAGCCAAAGGTGAGTGGCAAGACTCAGTTCAATATACAAACTTAGAGTGCCAAGTCACAAGACATAATACTGCTACTCCAACACAATGACCATTTACTAAGCATCCCCTTACCAATTGTTTTGACGGAAACTTAGCACAATCACTAGGGTGATGTTGATGGAACTTAAGGCATGCTCTTAAAATGACTGAGGAACTCAAGGATAACCTTCAAGTGTAGTGGTTTAATCCCATGACATTTCCCTTTATGGTTTACTATGTATTGGCCCATTTAGCCTACTAGCCCTGTGTAGAGGTTTTTTGACAATAACTTTGCAATAACTGATCATGGACATAAAAGAAGATCCTTTTTAGACACCCTTTTAGGAGTATGATGACATATACAAAATTCATTTAGGGTTACTTTAGATTGTCTTGGTCTAATTTGTGACTATCACAGTTCTAGGCCTTCAATTAGCCCTGTTTTACAAACAAAGTGTTCCAAAAACAAAACATATAAACACAAATCCACCTTCAACAGTGAGGGCACATCATGAATGAAGAGATTTTAGGGTTATTTCCATCACCTTCTACTATTTTTCCACCATACTCCAAGGATTTCACCATACCCATACTACCACGGCCTAACACATAGAGATGTTAGGCATTTAGTGCCTCAAATATACATCAAACCTTGATCCTTGCAAAAATGGAAGAAACCCTATTTGAAGAACACCTACAAATACCATTCCACTAGATTTGGTGCTTTCATCTTAGTGTAATGGTAAGATATTTATATTTTTCTGTACAAACCCTTGAAACTAGGGTTTCAAGGTAGGTTTTAGAAAAATACTCACCAAATGCCCAAAACTCAATGAAACCCTACAAAATTGGTACCAATGGAAAGCTAGTTCATAGAGCTACAAAATGAGATAGTTTTCACATCATGAAACATCCATACCAAAAAGTTATAGACAAAAGAGCAGCACTATTACAGTAATTTGTAGAGAAAATGCTTCAATTCTTATTGTTTTCCTCCTCTTCCATACACACAATCACATCCACATGTGCCTCAACCCCCAATGAGGCTTATTTGAACTTTCCTTCATCATTACCAATGGTTCCCAACTAAATTTTGAAAGGGAATAACCGTTGGAGCAGTTTGACAACCTCTTACAAGAGGGATTTGCATAACAAGTGTTGACAAATACCCTCAAAACTTGTTCTCATGACTCCACACGACTCATTTCACCTTTAGACATGTTTAGACAACCTTATTACATCATTTCAACCTAAATTGGGCATCTTGATATGCCTTGACCATGTTTGACCGTACTAGGACCTTATAGGTTTACATAGGCTCCAATGGCTTCAAATGCCTTACAAATGACAAAATGCCTTACAAATGCTTTGAAATGACAACAAATGGTCCTTAGGACCTTATTTCATCTTGACACAACATAAAAACATAAAGACATTAGAAAAAACTCTCTATGAGCATCCAAGAGACCTAGGTGATCCTGCACCATACACCCAGGTGGAAGAAATCTCATGTACCACCAGAGATCAGTTGTTGCAAAGATGTACCATGCTTCCTAATGTCTTCCTCAGTCATCCAAGTGGCATCTTCTAGAGGTAGCCCATGCCATTTGACTAAATGTTCATTGTAGACCTGGTTCCTTGTCCTTTTCACCTCTCTGGTGTCAAGAATGGCTTCCAATTTCATGGGTTCAGATGGTAGTAGGTCTTTTATCTAGTCTTCATCAGCTTCTACACCTATACATGCATCTAAAGATCGCTTAAAGGGGTATAAGTTAGCCACATTAAATATTGGTGAGATAGCCAATCCAGGAGGGAGTGCAATCTCATATGCATTTTCACCAAACTTGTGTATTATCTTGCAAGGGCCTATCTTCTTCATATGGAGCTTGGTGTGTCTTCCCTTGGGAAGTCTCTCTTTCTTGAGATGTGCAAGCACTAGATCTCCAACCTTGTAATGAACATTCCTTCTCTTCACATCTGCCCTCTCTTTGTATCTATCTACATTTTGTTTGAGATTTTGTTTCACTTGATCATGGATATCTTTCATTGCTGTTGTAAACTCTTCACCTTCAACACTCCTTTTCTCCATTCCCTTTAGATCTCTTAGTTCAAACACACCCCTTGGACTCATGCCATACACCGGTTCAAATGGAGTTTTCCTTGTGCTCCTATTAATGGAGTCATTGTATGCATACTCAGCTTGGGGAAGGACTAGATCCCATTGTTGGCCATGCTCCTTGGTCAAACATCTCAACAAATTACCAAGTGATTTGTTTACTACCTCTATTTGTCCATCCGTTTGGGGATGGTAGGCAGAACTATAAGTCAAATTGGTGCCCAACTTCCTCCACAAGGTCTTCCAAAAGTGACCTATGAACTTGGAGTCTCTATCTGACACAATGGTCAAAGGAAGACCATGAATCCTCACAACCTCCTTAAAGAACATTCTTGCAATGTTAGAGGCATCATTAGTACACTTGCAAGGAATGAAATGTGCCATTTTACTAAATCTATCTACCACCACAAAGACACTATCAAACCCTCTATGTGTCTTAGGTAGCCCCAAGACAAAATCCATACTTATACTTTCCCAAGGCCTATTTTGGATAGGTAAAGGCTGATAGAGGCCTGCATTAGAAGTAGTTCCTTTTGCTCTTTGACATATGGCACAACTCTCCACAAACCTTCTTACATCCACCTACATTTTAGGCCAAAAGTAGAATCTTCTAACCTACTCCAAAGTTTTGTCAAGTCCAAAATGTCCACAAAGACTTTCACTGTGTTTCTCCTTTATTAAATTGGCTCTCATAGAGCATTTTGGTATGCACAATTGAGCCCCCTTAAACAACAGGCCATCTTGCAAAACATAATCAACATACTCACTATGAAAAGCATCTAAAAATTGAGAACAAGTATCAAAAGCATCCTTGAAGTCTTCATCCTCCTTATACATACCTTTGAGAGCTTCTATACCCACACTTTGCAATTGTACTTCTTGTACCATCATGGCTTTTCTACTAAGTGCATCAGCAACTTTATTTGCTTGCCCTTTCTTGTGCTTTATGGAGAAGGTGTAGGCTTACAAGTATTCAACCCATTTCATGTGCCTGTGATTTAATTTATCCTATCCATTCAAGAAACTAAGTACATGGTTATTAGTAAACACAACAAATTCCTTTGGTAAAAAGTATTGCCTCCATTTCTTGAGGGCTTGGACCATGGCATAAAGTTCTAGATTATATGAGGAGTATTTCCTCTTGGCATCATTTAGTTTTTAACTAAAGAATGCAACCGACCTTCCTTCTTAGCTTAGGACAGCACCTATTTCCTGATTACTTGCATCACATTCTATAGTAAACACTTTATTAAAATCTGGAAGAGTAAGTATAGGTTACTGAGATACTCTTCTTTTCAAATATTCAAACCCTTCATTGGCTTCATTGGTCCATAGAAACTTACCTTTGTTGCCTTCTTTGATGGTGTTTATGATTGGTGCACAAATGTGACTAAAGTTCCTTATAAACTTTTGGTAGAAGCTTGCAAGGCCATGAAAACTCCTCACATCTCCAACTGACTTTGGGGTGGCTAATTGAGAATAGCCTCAACCTTTTATGGATCCATTTTCAAATTGCCCTTGGAGATGACAAACCCAAGGTAGACTAATTCTTCCTTCATAAATTCACACTTGTCTAAGTTAATCATTAGCTTCTCTTCATGCAACCTCCCTAGGACCTTATCAAGATGTTCCAAATGCTCCTCCTTCGACTTGCTAAACACAAGAATATCATCCAAATATACAACATAAAACTTGCCAATAAAACGTTTCAATACCTCATTCATTAGTCTCATGAATGTACTAGGAGCATTAGAGAGTCCAAAAGGCATCACAAGCCACTCATACAAGCCTTCATTAGTCTTAAATGTTGTTTTCCATTCATTTCCCTCTCTGATCCTAATCTGATGATACCCACTCTTCAAGTCAATCTTGGAAAAGTAGCAGGCATCTCCTAGACAATCCATGAGATCTTCTATCCTTGGCATAGGAAACCTATATCTGATTGTTATCCTATTTATGGCTCTTGAATCAGTACATAACCTCCATTTACCATCCTTCTTAGGGGCCAACACAGTAGGAACTGCACAAGGGCTCAAACTTTCCCTCACTAGGCCTTTATCTAATAGTTCTTGAACTTGTCTTGCTATTTCTTCATTTTGGGCAGGGGTCATCTTATAAGCAACCTTATTAGGAAATGTAGCACCTGGTATTAGATCTATATGATGAATGATATCTCTAATTGGAGGTAGAGAATCAGGCAGTTCATCCACCACAATACCTTTGTACTTCTCCAACAAGGTTTGGACTTCACTAGGGATGGCTTCTCCCTTGTTTGTAGACAAAACTGTCCCACTCTTTGGTTTGATAACTAGGGAAAAGCCTTGACCCCCTTCTTCTTTTAAGGTCTTCAAAAACTCCTTTTCCCCTACTACCATGACACTAGACCCAAGTTGTCTATCTGCCCCTTCATCTGGTAAGGGATTCAAAGTGAAAGACTCCCCATCTTTGCTTATTGTATAAGTGTTTTTCTGACCATCATGATGTGCTTGTCTATCATATTGCCAAGGATGACCTAGGAGTAGATGGCAAGCATCCATGGGAATAATATCACAAAGGATTTTATCTTTGTATCCCCCAATATGAAATTCCACCCAAGATTGTTCATTGATTAAAACCTATTGACCTTTGTTCAACCATGATACCCTATAAGGTGTAGGATGAGGGGTTCTTTTCAAATTTAATTTCTCAACCATTTCTAAGGACACTAAGTTATCAGTAGAGCCTAAATCTACAATTACCTTGCATACCTTCCCATGTGATTTGAATGAGGTCCAGAAAAAAGACTTTCTTTGACGTGGCTCCTTGGTACTTGGTACTTTGAGAAGTGTCCTCATCATAAAACTTTCTCCAAACTCAGGATCAACAAGCTTAGAAGGTGAATTCATACTTTGGCAATCTTCTTCTTGGACCAATTAGTTCCTCCTCTCCCCACCATAGGAACTTGATGCTTGCTTCTTAGGGCACTTGAAGGTTGGGTGTCCAAACTGGTTACAGCTGTAACATCTGCCACTGAAGGTGTTAGAACCTCTTCTAGGTCCATTAAACCTTCCTCTGCCTTTGGGCCTCCTACCTCTGAAGCCTCTTCTATTGTTTGGCTCTTCCCCTTGTTCATTGTGACCACTAGATTCACCTTTCTATTTTTGGGATTGTCCTCTTGCACCAAAACTACCCCTACCTCTAAAATTTCTACCTCTTCCCCTACCTTGATGTTCATGCTTTCTCTTCAACTTTTCTTCTGCTCTGAGGGCTAATTGGAAGCACTCATCCACTATTTTTGGAGTTATAAGATTGATTTCATCTTGGATACCAAACTTCAAACTGTTAAGGTATCTTGCCACTTTCTCTTTCTCATTCTCAACATGTCCAAACCTTAGACTGAGTTTGTAAAACTCCTCTGTGTAAGCAGCCACATCCAAGTCTCTTTTCTTCAAATTTTGCATCTTCTTGAACACTTCAACCTCATAATCTACATGTAAGAATTGGCTCTTTAATTTGTTTGCCATTCCATCCCATGAATTGATCATGGACTTGCCCATCTTCACCTTTTCTCCTTGAGTGTAGTTCCACCATGTTAAGGCGGATTCTTTCAATTTTGTCTTTGCCAACTTCACCTTCCTGTCCTCTGGTACTTCTTTGTATTCAAAGTAGTTGTTTAGAGCATCAATTCACTGTATTACCTCCTCTGCATCCATCTTGCCTCCATACATTGGAAGATCCATCTTTACATCAGAGGTCTCTCCTTTCACCGATTTCAAAGCATTGAGAATCCTTCTTTCATCAAGGGGCAACTCCTCCTCTCTTTGAGGTTCTCCATCTTCACCCTCTTTTTCTTGCTCAGTGTCACTATCACCTTCTTCCTCTCTCTCTCTCTCTCTCCTCTCTCTAGCTTTCAATGCTTCAATTTCCTCTTCTAGGGCTTTCAACTTCCTAGTCACTGCAGTCCCACCTTTTGGAGGCATGTGTTAGACTTAGGGCAGACAACTGAGAGGGGGGTGAATCAGTTGTCCAAAACTTTCTCCCAATTAAACACTTAAATCCACTTTGTAATTCAGCAGCATAATGATAAATCAATCATGGAAACATAATGCATTAAATCAAGAGTAGAAACACATTAACACACAGAACACCAAGATTTTGACGTGGAAAACCCGGTTAAGGGAAAAACCATGGGGTGATTAACCCAAGATTGTATTCTCTATTAGAAGAATAGAAAGAACAAAATGGCACATGCCAATTAGGGTTCACTATTCAAGCACACTGCTCACAAGAGGCTCACTGCCTACAAGAGACACATTGTCTACAAAATGATAAGTATCACATACATGAATTGGAGAATAGCATCTTTACCATGCTTGAATTAGTTCCATTTATGCCCAATACTTCTGCTTTGCCTTTTGCTCTCTTCCTTGCTACCACACTCTCATCTTCATATACCACCCATTGAAAATGACTTTACAACTCCTTATTTATACAAGGCATCGACTTAGGAATAATCATCTAAGTCATCAAACATCTACAAGAACATCTGCAAGATGTGTAATACATCCGGTTGGCCAGTCTTTAGGAAGAACACCATCATCCGGAAGTTATTCTTCAATTGCGAGCTCTAACTCCAATGCGGACCACCAACACTAACTGGACACGATCCAAAGACCTCCACAAGATTGCTTGAATCACCAAGAACATCCACACTTCATCTGCTTACTGAAATCCTTCTCTCCTTCATCCGAAACCTCAAGAACATAGTCTATCATCACTGTCATAAAGGAATAGATGCTTGCGGACCTTGAAACAATGAATCAATCAAGTTAACACTTCACAGAGACTTCCTCAACACTCCCTCAAATCTGTAGAATAGGATATTGCATTTCCGTATCCCACCGGACCTTTCTGTGTCACTTTGTCACCTTTGAACACTTGCCAGAACTAGTTTTACTTGAATGACCACAACTTCTTCAGATCTTCATGCGGACCTCTGAAATCTTTACTAGATCATCTTAAGACTCATATCTACAAACCCTTTGAACCGCATCCTCTGATAGTCATCTTATCTTGGATCTTTACCTTCCTGTCTTCACTGTTCTTCTCTGTTCCTGATTA
The DNA here is from genome assembly GCA_027924645.1 of Cunninghamia lanceolata. Lineage (NCBI taxonomy): Eukaryota > Viridiplantae > Streptophyta > Pinopsida > Cupressales > Cupressaceae > Cunninghamia > Cunninghamia lanceolata. The sequence continues at coordinate 4,380,239 of BSBN01000278.1, forward strand.
GGACTAATTTTCTCAATATCCTCAGCACACAGCTCATCTAATCTTTATCATTAATGCAACAGGAGTATGTTGACATCAATGACAACACTAGTTAGGCCCATACTTGCAACAATCTCTGCCTTTGTCATTGATGGCAACATATGATGTGACAAAGTGTTTTGACCATCAAGACAAGAACTTTTCTTTACTGACACAACTCCCCCTATTACCAACAACCATTCACTTGTCTTCTCTTTCTTTAGTGCTCCCCCTTTGATTAGCCACCACTTGTTTTTCACATGTCTTCTCTCCCCCTTTGACATCAATGGCAAAGGGCACATACTTGCAATTCCACCATTTCAGAATTATACTAGCTGCTCCCCCTGAGTAGCAGCTCCCCATCATCAATCCAAACCACAAGATATGACTATGATATCTACTAAACTGATGCACATCAGTGCACCTTAGTTCATCACCGAAGGGGCAATAACCCCTAACTTCTCCCTAAGATACTCAAAAGAGTCTTTAGGTAGAGGTTTAGTCAATATGTCTGCAATCTGATCCTTGGAAGGCACAAACTCCAATATGACTTCATTCTTGTTCACTTGCTCTCTCAAAAAGTGAAACTTAATGGATATATGTTTAGTCTTTGAATGCAACACCGGATTCTTAGATATATTTATTGCATTAGAATTATCACAGAAGATTGTGATAGGTTCCTCATACTCCGCTCTGATGTCTCTTACTATCTACTTCATCCACAAAACTTGAGTGCAACTACCTGCTGCTACAATATATTCTACTTCAGCTATGGATAGAGATATTGCCTCTTGTTTCTTGCTTAGCCAAGAAACCAATATCTTCCCTAAAAAGAATGCTCCACCACTGGTACTCTTTTGGTCATCCACATCCCCTGCCCAATCCGAATCTGTATATGCATGAAGAGAGAAATCATGATCTCTGGGATACCACAATCCATACTCAATTATTCCTTTTAGATATCTAAAAATCCTCTTGATTGCCATGACATGAGATTCTCTAGGATTAGCTTAAAATCTAGCAACAAGACCAATAACATTCATAATGTTAGGTCTAGTTTGAGTGAGATATAACAATCCTCCAATCATTGACCTATACTTTTTCTGATCAGCCTTGGGATAGTCATCATCTTTGCTCAATTTACATCTAGTTGCCATGGGAGTATTCATCAGTTTTGAGTCTTCCATCCCAAATTTCTTCAACAATTCTTTCACATATTTGGTCTGAGAAATGAAGATTCCTTTCTTTGTTTGAATGATTTGCAGACCCAAGAAGAAATTCATTTCCCCAAGCATGGACATCTCAAATTCACTTTTCATTCGATTTACAAAAGTTTTACACATACTATCTCTTCCTCCAAAAATGATATCATGAACAAACACTTCAACAATAAAGATGTTTTCATGATCAATTTTGAAGTACAAATTACTGTTAGCAGTACCTTTGTTGAAACCAATCTTCAAAAGATGTTTATCCAATCTTTCATACCAGGCTCTTGGGGCTCGCTTTAGTCCATACAATACTTTCTTCAACTTGCAAACCATATCACCATGATCAGACAATTGAAATCCATCCGGTTGCTCAATGTATACTTCTTCCAAGTCACCATTCAAGAAGGCAGACTTGACATCCATCTAATATACTTTGAAATCCTTGAAAGCAACAAAAGCAAGAAATAGTCAGACTGCTTCAATTCTTGCCACCGGAGCAAAAGTTTCTTCAAAATCAACTCCTTCTATTTGAGAGTAACCCTTGCAAACCAATCTGACTTTATTTCTGATTACCTCACCAACTTCATTTAGTTTGTTCCAGAAGACCCATTTGGTTCGAATCACATTCTTGTTTCTAGGTCTGGGAACAAGATCCCAAGTGTGATTTTTCTCAATTTGCATCAGCTCTTCCTCCATTACTTTAGTCTAGTTTTCATCATTGCAAGCTTCATTTACTCTCTTAGGTTCAATCTTTGAAATTAGACAATATTCTTCTAAATCTTGAGCAATCCTTCTTCTTGTTTGTACACCTTTTCTTTTATCACCTATGATTTGATCTTTAAAGTGGTTCAGTCTTACATACCTGGGAACTTTAGGAGTTTCTTGCACTTCTGATTCTTGATCATGCTCATTAAAACTCATCTCTTCATCCTGATTTACCAGATCAGTTTGAATCTAAATTTTAGAAGGAACTTGGGCTCCTTGAATTAGAACACCATTCTGATCATCTTCATCATATTCATAAAACTTTGAGGGTTTTTCAATTCCTTCATCAACCTTTACATTTGTACTTTCTATAATATTTCTTAGTCTCTTGTTATAACACACGGTATGCTTTTCTTTGTGTAGAGTAACCCAAGAATATTCCTTCATCACTTCTAGCATCAAACTCGCCTAGATCTTCATCTCTCTTAATGTAACATTTGCTACCAAAAACTCTAAAATACCTCACAATAGGAGTGAAGCCAAACCAAAGTTCATAAGGAGTCTTATCGGTATTGTTTCTAATTTGAACTTGATTGAGAGTATAGACTATAGTGCTGACAGCTTCTCTCCAATAGATCTGAGGAACATTTGCTTCCATCATCATTGTCCTAGATGCTTCCTAGATGGTCTGGCTCTTTCTCTCCACTACTCCATTCTGCTGTGGAGTCCTAGGAGCAGACAACTATCTCTTTATTCCATGTTTCTCACAGAACTCTATGAACTCACCGGATGTGAATTCTCCACCTCTATTAGACCTCAGACATTTCAATTTTAATCTGGTTTCATTCTCTACCATAGCTTTGAATATTTTGAATTTCTCAAGAGCTTCTGATTTCTCTTTCAGAAAAGTTACTCACATCATCCGGGAGTAGTCATCAATTAATAACATGAAGTATCTATCACCTTGCACACTTCTGATTCTTGCCATACCACATAAATCAGTATGAACTAAGTCTAATAATCCAGTGGAAGATTGTTCCTTGCTTTTGAATGAGACTCTACTTTGTTTACCCAACTGACATTCCTTGCACAAACTATTTGTAGGTTTCACCAATTTTGGAAGATCTCTTACAGCCTGAGTATTGCTTATCTTGATGATATTATCAAAATTCACATGACACATCCTCCTATGCCATAACCAACTCTGATCAATTTGCACAAATAGACAACTTTTACCAGTACCAACTAAATGGAAGATATTACCTTTTGTTTGAGTACCGGATGCAATCTCTGTTCCAAAACTTTCAAAGATCTTGCATTTTCCATTCTTGAATCAGAGATCATAGCTTTTGTCCACCAACTATCCAACACTGAGAAGATTGTGCTTCAATCCTTCAACATACAATATATTACCAGTTTTGTTCCTTCCATCAAAAGAAATAGTTCCTCTTCCTCTAATTCTACCAACAGAATTATCACCAAACTTTGCCACTCCTCCTTCATACCTTTCCAAGTCTATGAACTTATTTTTGTCACCTGTCATATGGTGAGAGCATCCACTGTCAATGACCGAATCATCCTTTTCTTCAACTTGGGCAGCCAGGGCTCTTTCTACAACTTTTTGATTGACAGATTTAGAGGACATTGGTTCTTCTTCCTTGATGGCAATAAACACCCAATCACTTCCAAATTTGTTTCCTGTTTCTGATTCATCATCTGTTACTCCTTCACTATCATCTTCCTCATGAGCATAGTAACAATTCTTTTGGAACCTTGATCTGTTAGGATTTGGCCTTGAAAATCTTTCCGGACATCTTGAGGCAAAATGACCAATCTTATTGCAGTTAAAACACTTAAAAGGCAATTTTCCTTCATACTTACCAGATCCTCTTGGCAGTCTTTTTGCAATAACGGATTCAAGTTGAGCAGTTTCTGCTTCTTCTTCTTCGAGGTCTTTTCTTGCTTTTTCATACCATGATAGTTTCTTTGAAGAGTTCTCTCCCAAATCAAACCTTTGTTTACCTTTTACAAAGGCACTGGCTTTGAATGCTGATTCAGTCTTTGGGGGAGCATCTCCAAACTTGGTCATTTCAAATGTAGCCAATTACCAGCCAATTGATCTCTTGTGATAGCTATATGGGCTCTGAATTCTTCAATGGCAGCAGCCTTGATTTTATAAGAAGCAGGGAGGGATCTGAGAATTTTTCCAACAATTTCATCTTCATCCAAGACACCACCAACACATCTAATGCCACAAACAAGCTCATTTACTCTTGGCATAAAAGTAGTGATATTTTCATCTTCTCTCATCTTCAGATTTTCAAATTTTCCTTTTAGACTTTGTAACCTTGCACATTTAACATACTTGTCTCCTTCATGCAAAAGTTCCAATTTTTCCCAAATCTCAAAAGCAGTTGGTAGATCAACAACATTTGAAAGCTCTGAATTAGATAATGCGCTTAGAAGAGCTTCTATAGTCCGTAAATTGTTTTTAGCATCCGTGATTTCATTTTGGGATTTCAGGCCACCCTGTGGAGGAGTATACTTTGTTGTAGCCACGGTCCAGTACTGCATTCCCATACATTGTAAGTGGCATTTCATGTGACTTTTCCAAAGATTAAAATTGGTTCCATCAAACTTCGGATTATCCTTCTTGTAGGATGACATCCTGGATCTCCTCAAGCAGTTAAGCTCCTTTTAGAGGAACTTGGCTCTAATACCAATTGTTAGACTTAGGGCAGACAACTGAGAGCAGGGGGTGAATCAGTTGTCCAAAACTTTCTCCCAATTAAACACTTAAATCTACTTTGTAATTCAACAGCATAATGATACATCAATCATGGAAACATAATGCATTAAATCAAGAATAGAAACACATTAACACACAGAACACCAAGATTTTGATGTGGAAAACCTGGTTAAGGGAAAAACCACGGGGTGATTAACCCAGGATTGTATTCTCTATTAGAAGAATAGAAAGAACAAAATGGTACATGCCAATTAGGGCTCACTACCCGAGCATACTACTCACAAGAGGCTTACTGCCTACAAGAGACACATTATCTACAAAATGATCAGTATCACATACATGAACTAGAGAATAGCATTTTTACCATGCTTGAATCAGTTCCATTTAAGCCCAATACTTCTTCTCTGCCTTTCACTCTCTTCCTCGCTACCACACTCTCATCTCCATACACCACCCATTGAAAATGACTTTACAACTCCTTATTTATACAAGGCATCAACTTAGGAATAATCATCTAAGTCGGAAAACATCTACAAGAACATCCGCAAGATGTGTAATACATCTAGTCAGCCAGTCTTTAGGAAGAACACCATCATCCGGAAGTTATTCTTTAATTGCAAGCTCCAACTCCAATGCATATCACCAACACAAACTAGACACAATCCAAAGACCTCCACAAGATTGCCTGAATCACCAAGAACATCCACACTTCATCTGCTTACTAAAATCCTTCTCTCTTTCATCTAGAACCTCAATAACATAGTCTGTCATCACTATCACAAAGGAATAGATGCTTCCGGACCTTGAAACCATGAATGAATCAAGTTAACACTTCACAAAGACTTCTTCAACACTCCTTCAAATCCCCAGAATAGGATATTGCATTTCTAGATCCCACCAGACCTTTCTGTGTCACTCTATCACCTCTAAACACCTGCCAGAACCAGTTTTACTTGAATGACCACAACTTCTTTAGATCTTCATACAGACCTCTAAAATCTTTACTAGATCATGTTAAGACTCATATCTACAAATCCTTTGAACCACATCCTCTGATAGTCATCTTGTTGCAAGTATGGGCCTAACTGGTGTTGTCATTGATGTCAACATACTCCTGTTGCATTAATGAGAAGGATTGGATGACTTGTGTGCTGAGGATATTGAGAAAATTAGTCTCAATCAAGAATAGTGAATAATGGTGATGACAATAAGGTAAAAGTCCAAGATAGGTTGAGGATCAAAGGATGTGGTTTAAAGGGTCTTTAGATATGTGACTTAAGGTGGTCCAGTAGAGATTTCAGAGGTCTGCATGAAGATATGTAGAAGTTGTGGTCGCTCAAGTAAAACCAATTTCTGGTAGGTGTTCAGAGGTGATAGAGTGTTACAGAAAGGTCCGGTGAGATCCGAAAATGCATTTTCCTGCTCTGCGGATTTGAGGGAGTGTTGAGGAAGTCTTTATGGAGTGTCAACTAGATTGGTTCATGGTTTGAAGGTCTGCAATCATCTATTCCTTTGTGACAGTAATGATAGACTATGTTCTTGAGGTTGCAGATGAAGAAGAGAAGGATTTCAGTGAGCCGATGAAGTGTGGATGTTCTTGGTGATTCAGGCAAGCTTGTGGAGGTCTTTGGATCATGTCCAGTTTGTGTTGGTGGTCCGCATTAGAGTTGGAGCTGACAATGGAAGAATAACTTCCGAATGATGATGTTCTTTTTGAGACTGGCTGACCGGATGAGTTACACATCCTGTGGATGTTCTTGTTGATGTTTGCTGACTTAGATGATCATTCCTAAGTTGATGTCTTGTATAAATAAGGGATTACGAAGTCATTTCAAAGTGGTCCTTGTGGAGATGAGTGTGTGGTAGCAAGGAGGAGAGAGAAAGGCAGAGCAGAATATTGGGCTTAAATGGAACTGATTCAAGCATGGTGAAGATGTTATTCTCCAGTTCATGTATGTGATACCTATTTCCTTGTAGACAGTGTGTCTCTTGTAGGTAGTGAGCCTCTTGTGAGCAATGTGCTCAGGCAGTGAGCCCTAATTGGCATGTGCCATTTTGTTCTTTCTATTCTTCTAACAGAGAATACATTCTTGGGTTAATCACCCCGTGGTTTTTCCCTTAACTGGGTTTTTCACGTCAAAATCTTGGTGTCTCATGTGTTGATGTGTTTCTGTTCTTGATTTGTTGCATTGTGCTTTCATGATTGATTTACTATTAAGCTGCTAAATAACAATGTGGAGTTAAGTGTTTAAATTGAAGAAAGTTTTGGACAACTGATTCCCCCCCTCTCAGTTGTCTGCCCTAAATCTAACAATTGGTATCAGAGTCAAGTTCCTCTAAAAGGAGCTTAACCACTTGAGGAGATCCAGGATGTCATCCTACAAGAAGGATAGTCCAAAGTTTGATGGAACAAATTTCAATCTTTGGAAAAGTCACATGACATGTCACTTGAAATGTATGGGAATGCAGTACTGGAACATGGTTTCAACAAAGTATACCCCTCCACAAGGTGGCTCAAAAGCTCCAAATGAAATCACAGATACTAAAAATAATCTGCAGACTATAGAGGCTCTTCTAAGTGCACTATCTGATTTAGAGCTTTCAAATTTGTTGATCTACCAACTGCTTTTGAGATTTGGGAAAAACTGGAACTTCTGCATGAAGGAGACAAGCATGTTAAATGTGCAAGGTTACAGAGTCTGAAAGGGAAATTTGAAAATCTAAAGATGAGAGATGATGAAAATATTACTACTTTTATGCCAAGAGTAAATGAGATTGTTTGTGGAATTAGAAATGCTAGTGGAGTCTTGAATGAAGATGAGATTGTTGGCAAAGTTCTTAGATCCCTTCCTGCTTCTTATAAAATCAAGGCTGCTACAATTGAAGAATTCAGAGCTCACACAACCATCACAAGAGATCAGTTGGTTAGTAAATTGGTTACATTTGAAATGACCAAGCTCAGAGATGAACCCCCAAAGACTGAATCTACATTCAAATCTAGTGCCTCTGTAAAGGTAAACAAAGGTTTGATCTAGGAGAGAACTCTTCAAGGAAACTTTCATGGTATGAAAAAGAAAGAAAAGACCTGGAAGAAGAAGAAGCTGAAACTGCTCACCTTGAAGCTCTTATTGCAAAAAGACTGCCAAGAGGATTTGGTAAGTATGAAGGAAAATTTCCTTTTAAGTATTTTAACTGCAATAAGATTGGTCATTTTGCCTCAAGATGTCCAGAAATATTTTCAAGGCCAAATCCTAACAAATCAAGGTTCCAAAAGAATTGTTACTATGCTCATGAAGTAGATGATGGAGTAACAGATGATGAATCAACTATAGGAGACAAATCTGGAAGTGATTGGGTATTCATTGCCATCAAGGAATAAGGTCCAATACCCTCTGAATCTGTCAATCATAAAGTTGTAGAAAGAGCTCTAGCTGCCCAAATTGAAGAAAAGGATGATTGGGTCATTGACAGTGGATGCTCTCACCATATGACTGGTGACAAAAACAAGTTCATAGATTTGGAAAGGTATGAAGGAGGAGTGGTAAAGTTTGGTGATAATTATGCTAGTAGAATCAGAGGTAAAGGAACTATTTCCTTTGATGGAAAGAACAAAACCGGTAATGTATTGTATGTTGAAGGATTGAAGCATAATCTTCTCAGTGTTGGACAGTTGGTGGACAAAGGCTATGATCTCTGATTCAAGAATGGAAAATGCAAGATCTTTGAAAGCTCTGGAACAGAGATTACATCCAGTACTCAAACTAAAGGTAATATTTTCCACTTGGTTGGTACTGGTAAAAGTTGCTTATTTGCTCATGTTGATCAGAGTTGGTTATGGCATAGGAGGTTGGGTCATGTAAATTTTGATAATATCATCAAAATAAGCAATACTCAGGTTGTAAGAGATCTTCCAAAATTAGTGAAACCTACTAATAGCTTGTGCAAAGAATGTCAGCTGGGTAAGTTGAGCAGAGTCACATTCAAAAGTAAGGAACTGTCTTCTACCAGAATATTGGACTTAGTTCATACTGATCTTTGTGGTCCAGCAAGAATTAAGAGTGTGCAAGGTGATAGATACTTCATGTTACTAATTGATGACTATTCCTGAATGATGTGGATAACCTTTTTAAAAGAGAAATTCAAAATATTCAAGGCTATGGTAGAAAATGAAACTGGATTAAAATTGAAATGTCTAAGATCTGACAGAGGTGGAGAATTCACATCCAGAGAGTTCATAGAATTCTATCAGAAACATGGAATAAAGAGACAGTTGTCTACTCCAAGAACTCCATAGTAGAATGGAGTAGTTGAGAGGAAGAACCGGACCATCTAGGAAGCATCTAGAACAATGATGATAGAAGCAAATGTTCCTCAGATCTATTAGAGAGAAGCTGTCAGCACTGCAATCTATACTCTCAATCGAGTACAAATCAGAAGCAATACTGGTAAGACTCCTTATGAACTTTGATTTGGTATCACTCCTCCTGTAAGATATTTTAGAGTCTTTGGTAGCAAGTGTTACATTAAAAGAGATGAAGATCTAGGCAAGTTTGATGCTAGAAGTGATGAAGGAATATTCTTGGGTTACTCTACTCAAAGCAAAGCTTACCAGTGTTACAACAAGAGACTGAGAAATATTATAGAAAGTACAAATGTGAAGGTTGATGAAGGAATTGAAAAACCCTCAAGGTTTTATGAATATGATGAAGATGATCAGAATGGTGTTATGATTCAAGGAGCCCAAGCCCCTTCTAAAATTTAGATTCAAACTGATCTGGTAAATCAGGAAGAAGAGTTGAGCTTTAATGAGCCTAATCAAGAATCAAAAGTACATGAAACTCCCAAAGTTACAAGGTATGTAAGACTAAATCACTCTAAAGATTAGATCATAGGTGACAAAAGCAAAGGTGTACAAACCAAAAGAAGAATTGCTCAAGATTTAGATGAGTATTGTCTAATTTCAAAGATTGAACCTAAGACAGTTAATGAAGCTTGCAATGATGAAAATTGGACTAAAGAAATGGAGGAAGAGATGATGCAAATTGAGAAAAATCACACTTGGGATCTTGTTCCCAGACCTAGAAACAAGAATGTGATTGGAACCAAGTGGGTCTTCTGGAACAAACTGAATGAAGTTGGTGAAGTAATAAAAAATAAAGCCAGATTGGTCTGCAAGGGTTACTCTCAAATAGGAGTCAATTTTGAAGACACTTTTTCTTCAGTGGCAAGAATTGAAGCAGTCAGATTATTTCTTGCATTTGCTACCTTCAAGGATTTCAAGGTATATCATATGGATGTCAAGTCTGCCTTCCTGAATGGTGACTTGGAAGAAGAAGTGTACATAGAACAATCGGATGGTTTTCAATTGTCTGATCATGGTGATATGGTCTGCAAGTTGAAGAAAGCACTATATGGACTGAAGCAAGCCCCAAGAGCCTGGTATGAAAGACTAGACAAACATCTTTTGAAGATTGGTTTCGACAAAGTTACTGCTGACAGTAATTTGTATTTCAAAATTGATCATGAAAACATCTTGATTGTTGAAGTGTTTGTTGATGATATCATTTTTGGAGGAAGAGATAGTATGTGTAAAACTTTTGCAAATCAAATGAAAAGTGAGTTTGAGATGTCCATGCCTGGTGAAATGAATTTCTTCTTGGGTCTACAAATCACTCAAACAAAGAAAGGAATCTTCATTTCTCAGGCCAAATATGTGAAAGAATTGTTGAAGAAATTTGGGATGGAAGACTCAAAACCAATGAACACTCCCATGGAAACTGGATGTAAATTAAGCAAAGATGATGATTCTCCTAAGGCTGATCAGACAAAGTATAGGTCAATGATTGGAGGACTATTGTATCTCACTCAAACTAGACCAGACATTATGCAGGCTGTTGGTCTTGTTGCTAGATTCCAAGCTAATCCTAGAGAATCTCATGTCATGGCAATCAAGAGGATTTTTAGATATTTAAAAGGGACAGTTAAGTATGGTCTGTGTTATCCTAGAGATCATGATTTCTCTCTTCATGCATATACAAATGCGGATTGGGTAGGAGATGTGGATGACTGGAAGAGTACCAGTGGTGGAGCATTCTTTTTGGGGAAGAGATTGGTTTCTTGGCTAACTAATAAACAAGAGGCAATATCTCTGTCTACAACTAAAGCAGAATATATTGCAACAGTAGGTAGTTGCACTTAAGTTTTGTGGATGAAGCAGATGCTAAGAGATATCAAAGTGGAGTATGAGGAACCTATCACAATCTTCTATGATAATTCAAGTGTAATAAACATATCTAAGAATCCAGTGTTGCATTCAAAGACTAAACATATATCCATCAAGTTTCACTTGTTGAGAGAGCAAGTGAACAAGAATGAAGTTAGATTGGAGTTTGTGCCTTCCAAGGATCAGATTGCAGACATCTTTACTAAACCTCTACCTAAGGACTCTTTTGAGTATATCAGGGAGAAGTTAGGGGTTATTGCCCCTCCGGTGATGAACTAAGGTGCACTGATGTGCATCAGTCCGGTGGATATCACAGTCACATCTTGTGGTCTAGATTGATGATGGGGAGCTGCTACTCAGGGGGAGCAACATGTATGATTCTAAAGTGGTGGAATTGTAAGTATGTGCCCTTTGCCATTGATGTCAAAGGGGGAGAGAAGACATGTGAAAAATAAGTGGTTGTTGATCAAAGGGGGAGCAGTAAAGGGAGAGAAGACATGTGAATGGTTGTTGCTGATAGGGGGAGTTGTGACAGTGAGGAGAAGTTCTTGTCTTGATGGTTAAAACAATTTTTCACATCATATGTTGCCATCAATGACAAAGGGGGAGATTGTTGCAAGTATGGGCCTAACCGGTGTTGTCATTGATGTCAACATACTCCTATTGCATTAATGATAAGGATTGGATGAGTTGTGTGCTGGGGATATTGAGAAAATTAGTCTCAATCAGGAATAGTGAAGAACAGTGATGACAATAAGGTAAAAGTCCAAGATAGATTGAGGATTAGAGGATACGGTTTAAAGGGTCTATAGATATGTGTCTTAAGGTGGTCCAGTAGAGATTTCAGAGGTCCGCATGAAGATATGAAAAAGTTGTGGTCACTCAAGTAAAACTAGTTCCGGTAGGTGTTCAGAGGTGACAGAGTGTTACAGAAAGGTCCGGTGAGATCCAGAAATGCATTGTCCTGCTCTGCGGATTTGAGGGAGTGTTGAGGAAGTCTTTGTGAAGTGTCAACTAGATTGGTTCATGGTTTGAAGGTCCACAAGCATCTATTCCTTTGTGACAGTAATGATAGACTGTGTTCTTGAGGTTCCAGATGAAGAAGAGAAGGATTTCAGTGAGCAGATGAAGTGTGGATGTTCTTGGTGATTCAAGCAAGCTTGTGGAGGTCTTTGGATCGTGTCTAGTTCATGTTGGTGGTCTGCATTAGAGTTGGAGCTCACAATGAAAGAATAACTTCTAGATGATGATGTTCTTTTTGATACTAGCCAACCGGATGAGTTACACATCCTGCAGATGTTCTTTTTGATGTTTTCCGACTTAGATGATCATTCCTAAGTTGATGTCTTGTATAAATAAGGGATTGCGAAGTCATTTCAAAGTGGTCCTTGTGGAGATGAGTGTGTGGTAGCAAGGAGGAGAGTGAAAGGCAAAGTAGAAGTATTGGGCTTAAATGGAACTGATTCAAGCATGGTGAAGATGATATTCTCCAGTTCATGTATGTGATACCTATTTCCTTGTAGACAGTGTGTCTCTTGTAGACAGTGAACCTCTTGTGAGCAGTGTGCTGGGGCAGTGAGCCCTAATTGGCATGTGCCATTTTGTTCTTTCTATTCTTCTAATAGAGAATACATTCTTGGGTTAATCACCCCGTGGTTTTTCCCTTAACCGGGTTTTCCACGTCAAAATCTTGGTGTCTCATGTGTTGATGTGTTTTTGTTCTTGATTTGTTGCATTGTGCTTTCATGATTGATTTACTATTAAGCTGCTAAATAACAATGTGGAGTTAAGTGTTTAAATTGAAGAAAGTTTTGGACAACTGATTCCCCCCCTCTCAGTTGTCTGCCCTAAATCTAACACATCTTATCTTGGATCCTTACCTTCTTGTTGATGCAGAGGCATCCACACTATAACCTTCGCATATAGCATGAATGTCTGCAGACCAACCTCATCATCATCATCTTCGCCATCATCATCATATTCCCTAAAACTACCAACAGCATCATCATGTTCTGCGTTACACAGTCAGCATCATCATATTTCGGACGATCGCAAACATCCGCCTGTCGACTACTGTTCATCTCCGCTTTCCTTCTAACATCATCATCATGATGTTCAGCGGGCGCACACATCCTCCTGTTCCACTATTCGTCGGGCTCGAGACACTATCGTCATCATCATGACCTTCGACACTACCTTCGTCAGCAGGATATTCAACATCTAGTTGCTCCAAATATCCTGATGACGATCACCTTCAGCAGCTTACCTTCGACGCTCCGCTACCCGACGATACAAGCAACAGCATCATGATCTACTTTATCCGGTTGTCTTCGAAACCTCCTGATGATGCTAATACAACCTTCTGCCACGGACTTCTGCCGATACCTTAGCACTTTAATGACGGCAGGATAAACTCGCATAAGGGGGATATCTCAATATCCTGATGACGATGACGTCATATCCTGATGACGATGACGTCACCCAATATCCTGATGACCTCTTCAACACTTAGCCAAAAACACGAACTTTCTCTTCTGCATCTACTCGCGATATGCGGATGTTTGGCACTCCCGATATGATGATCCTGATGCCGATACACTCCTCGGCTCCTCCTGCTGATGATCACCCCGACGAACTCGCACTTCATGCGCTCAACTGCATCATGTTCATCTTCACTTATCCGGATGATGATGCCTAACCCGACTGCAGGATATTCACCCAGATATCCTGATGATGCCGTCTTCACGAACTTCCTCACTTAGCGAAATCTCACTTCGCCGATCCTCCAGGGACGACCCGATCCAGTCTTAGGGTGATCTCTCTCAACTTGAACTTCTCAACTTGACCTAGCACATGAGGATGCTAGGGTCTTCAACATCTCTTGACCGCGATCCTGCACACCTGCATGCAAACAAACAAACTACCTACTAACCTACTGTACATTGCCATTCCACCGATCAGATGAGTCAACTGGTGGAATGGATCAGTATATCCATGAAAACCTCTCAAACCAGCAATCGATTACAGGAAGGAGATCAAACAGAAAATGAAACAGGATCTTTATTGACTCAAAGATGCAATACAATATGATGTTCCTCACACAGAACACTCAACTCCTCTGCTTGATGCAACACTACACTGCCGATCGATCGATCATCTACAATCAACCGATCTCATGCTTATAAAGACTTTCCTACGAGTACTACTGACCCGACTCCAAGCGGCTGGGAACTCTCCAAGCGGCTGGGAGATCCCACCGAACATACATCATGACAGCTGTTATAACTAACTAGCTAAAAATAGCAAAAGCCTGGTCAGCATGATCTTATCATGATCAGCATGACCTTATTACATGCAATTGGTCTAACAGACCTTCTTGGAAACACAAACATGACCTAAACTACTAACTGCCTTATCCAGACCAGCTGTCAGGTAGGTGCTCCTGCACCATACTCCCCAACAGAAAAGAACTCATGTCCCATGAGTTTAGTATGTGGAAGTCCTCCACCTCTACACTTTGCCTTGTCAATAGTCTGACCTGCTCCAGCTTTGTCTGCTGCTGTCTCTTGGCTGCTCCAAGACTTCTGAACTGTAACTTGCTTGCTGGCAAGTAAATCCTCATGCCTGTTGATGTAGGCCTTTCTCTCACATACCTTGTGTTTGTCAGGTTGCCTAACCAGAACCTCTGGCTGAACTACCTCTTGAACTTCTGAAGTGTTCAAGTCTATCTTCCTTTCAACTCTTATAGGACAAACAATAGTCCCAACTATGACAACATCCTTGTCAATCCTCTGAACTGGTTGCTGTTTGCACCCCTGTTTCTGAACCTGCTGCTGACCTCTGTCAGTCACAACTGAAACTGTCTTCAGCTTGTTGTCTGTAACAACTCCTTGCCCTGTAGTATCCTGAACTGCCTTTATGCCTGCTCCTCTAGGCATCTGCACAAATTCCTTCCTTCCCATTAAAATGATTTGAGCTGCCTTCTGTACTGCAGCTTTTGCCTACAATGGCATCAACTTAATAGTCTTCCCATCCTTCTGGATGGTGTAGGTATTAGCATACCCATCATACAGTACCCTTCTGTCAAATTGCCATGGTCTACCCAGCAGTAGGTGACAACATTCCATAGGCAATATGTCACACAAAATTCTATCCTGATATGGCCCAATCTGGAAATCCACATATGCCTGTTCAGAGACAAAAAATGATTGCCTATCACTCACCCAAGATGCCTTGTAAGGGTGTGGATGTGGAATCCTTTCCAGCTTCAGTTTATCCACCATTTCCTGAGATACCATGTTGTCTGTTGAACCAGTATCAATGACAACTTTACATACCTTACCTTTGCTCTTACATGTGGTTTTGAAAAGAGCTCTTCTTTGCATCATATCCTTTGATGCCTGCCAACTAATTCTCCTTAACATCAATGATTCTCCACTCTCTGGATAGCCAAAATTCTCAGGACCTCTGTTTGAACTCTGTGCACTTTCTTCTTCTTTCTCTTCTTGTACCAGTTGTACCCTCTTGTCACTTGTTCTATCATTTCTGGATGATGAACCTTTGTTTTCTGGACATTTGAAAGATGGATGACCAAACTCTCCACAGGTGTAACACTTTCCTGAAAATGTAGTAGAACCTCTACCACCTCCAAATCTTCCTCTATTACCTTTCCATCCACCTCTGAAATCAGACTGTCCCTGTCCTTTACCAGTGTCTTCTTGACCCTCATTGGTTTGCTTTTGTGCAGGGGCTGTTCCTCTTCCCCTATTGTTTCCTCTTCCTCTCATGGACTTCTCATGTCCTCTATTCATCTTTTCTTCAATCTTGATTGCCATTTGATAACAATCCTCCACATTCTTAGGGTTAGCTAACACTAACTCATCCTGTATGTTAAACCTCAAACCAGCCAAGTACCTAGCCACCTTTTCTACCTCATTCTCATGATGACCAGATCTCATACTTAACAGATAAAATTCCTCAGTATATGCTTTCACATCCCTGTCTTTCTGCTTTAAAAATTGCAGCTTCTTAAACATCTGGATTTCATAATCCCTTGGCAAGAATTTACCCTTGATCCTTGCTACCATCTTATCCCAAGAAGTGATCTTAGACTTCCCTTGCTTCCTTCTCTCAGATTGTACATAATCCCACCATACCAAAGCATGACCTCCTAACTTGGTCTTTGCAATCTTGACTTTCTGATCCTCAGCAACATCTTCACATTCAAAGTGATTATCCAGTGCAGCAATCCAGTCCAACAACTCATCTTCATTCAAGCTTCCAGTATACTTGGAAACATCAACCTTTACCTTAGGTTTTTCACTCTGCACTGCCTTTAACAGTTTTGCCAATCTCTGGTCTTCAGCATCCAGATCTTCAGCTACCTCTTCATACTCTTCAACAGTATCTGCCTCTTCTTCAGACTCACTGTCTTCTACCTCCCTCTTTTTGTTCTTTTCCAGGGCTGTCAGCCTGGCTTGAAGTGCTTCAGCAAGCTCCTTCATCTTCCTCATCTCTCTAGCATGTTTCTCCTTCATCTCCTGCAATTCCCTTGCAGTACCACTACCCTTAGGAGGCATTTTGTCAACCTCTCAATCAACACACAACACAATCAACTCTATCTCTACCTCTACCCTTTCAGTGACAGAATCAACACACAACAGCCCAGACCTTTTGCTGAGCTCTGATACCACTATGATGCAGAGGCATCCACACTATAACCTTCGCATATAGCATGAATGTCTGCAGACCAACCTCATCATCATCATCTTTGCCATCATCATCATATTCCCTAAAACTACCAACAGCATCATCATGTTCTGCGTTACACAGTCAGCATCATCATATTTCGGACGATCGCAAACATCCGCCTGTCGACTACTGTTCATCTCCGCTTTCCTTCTAACATCATCATCATGATGTTCAGCGGGCGCACACATCCTCCTGTTCCACTGTTCGTCGGGCTCGAGACACTATCGTCATCATCATGACCTTCGACACTACCTTCGTCAGCAGGATATTCAACATCCGGTTGCTCCAAATATCCTGATGACGATCACCTTCAGCAGCTTACCTTCGACGCTCCGCTACCCGACGATACAAGCAACAGCATCATGATCTACTTTATCCGGTTGTCTTCGAAACCTCCTGATGATGCTAATACAACCTTCTGCCACGGACTTCTGCCGATACCTTAGCACTTTAACGACGGCAGGATAAACTCGCATAAGGGGGATATCTCAATATCCTGATGACGATGACGTCATATCCTGATGACGATGACGTCACCCAATATCCTGATGACCTCTTCAACACTTAGCCAAAAACACGAACTTTCTCTTCTGCATCTACTCGCGATATGCGGATGTTTGGCACTCCCGATATGATGATCCTGATGCCGATACACTCCTCGGCTCCTCCTGCTGATGATCACCCCGACGAACTCGCACTTCATGCGCTCAACTGCATCATGTTCATCTTCACTTATCCGGATGATGATGCCTAACCCGACTGCAGGATATTCACCCAGATATCCTGATGATGCCGTCTTCACGAACTTCCTCACTTAGCGAAATCTCACTTCGCCGATCCTCCAGGGACGACCCGATCCAGTCTTAGGGTGATCTCTCTCAACTTGAACTTCTCAACTTGACCTAGCACATGAGGATGCTAGGGTCTTCAACATCTCTTGACCGCGATCCTGCACACCTGCATGCAAACAAACAAACTACCTACTAACCTACTGTACATTGCCATTCCACCGATCAGATGAGTCAATCGGTGGAATGGATCAGTATATCCATGAAAACCTCTCAAACCAGCAATCGATTACAGGAAGGAGATCAAACAGAAAATGAAACAGGATCTTTATTGACTCAAAGATGCAATACAATATGATGTTCCTCACACAGAACACTCAACTCCTCTGCTTGATGCAACACTACACTGCCGATCGATCGATCATCTACAATCAACCGATCTCATGCTTATAAAGACTTTCCTACGAGTACTACTGACCCGACTCCAAGCGGCTGGGAACTCTCCAAGCAGCTGGGAGATCCCACCGAACATACATCATGACAGCTGTTATAACTAACTAGCTAAAAATAGCAAAAGCCTGGTCAACATGATCTTATCATGATCAGCATGACCTTATTACATGCAATTGGTCTAACAGACCTTCTTGGAAACACAAACATGACCTAAACTACTAACTGCCTTATCCAGACCAGCTGTCAGGTAGGTGCTCCTGCACCACTTGTCTTCACTGTTCTTCTCTGTTCCTGATTAGGACTAATTTTCTCAATATCCTTAGCACATAGCTCATCCAATCTTTATCAATAATGGAACAGGAGTATGTTGACATTAATGACAACATTGGTTAGGACCATACTTGCAACAATATGTTGCTCTAACAAGATCACCTACTCTTCTTCACACACCAATCTCTTTCCCCTTGGAAATCAAATGTGGCTCTAATACGAATTTGATGTAAAGAGCCAAAGGTGAGTGGGAAGACTTAGTTCAATATACCAACTTAGAGTGCCAAGTCACAAGACATACTACTGCTACTCCAACACAATGACCATTTACTAAGCATCCTCTTAGCAACTAGTTTTGAGGGAAACTTAACACAATCACTAGGGTGATGTTGATGGAACTTAGGGCAAGCTCTTAAAATGACTGAGGAACTCAAGGACAACCTTCAAGTGTAGTGGTTTGATCCCATGACATTTCCCTTTATGGTTTGCTGTGTACTAGCCCATTTAGCCTACTAGCCCTGTGTAGAGGGTTTTCTAACAATAACTTTGCAATCACTGATCATGGACATAAAAGAAAATTCTTTTTAGATGCCCTTTTAGGAGTATGATGACATAAACAAAATTCATTTGGGGTTACTTCAGATTGTCTTGGTCTAATTTGTGACTGTCACAGTTCTAGGCCTTTAATTAGCCCTATTTTACAGAGTGTTCCAAAAACAAAACATATAAACACAAATCCACTTTCAACAGTGAGGGCATATCATGAATGAAGAGATTTTAGGGTTATTTCCATCACCTTCTACTATTTTTTCCACCATACTCCAAGGCTTTCACCATACCCATACTGCCATGGCCTAACACATAGAGATGTTAGGCATTCAGTGCCCCAAATATACCTCAAACCTTGATCCCTACAAAAATGGAAGAAACCCTATTTGAAGAACATCTACAACTACCATTCCACCAGATTTGGTGCTTTGATCTTAGTGGAATGGTAAGATAATTACATTTTTCTGTACAAACCCTTAAAACTAGGGTTTCAGGGTAGGTTTTAGAAAAACACTCACCAAATGCCCAAAACTCAATGAAACCCTACAAAATTGGTACCAATGGAAGGCTAGTTCACAAAACTACAAAATGAGATAGGTTTCACATCATGAAACATATGTACCAGAAAGTTATAGACAAAAGAGCAACATTATTATAGTAATTTGCAAAGAAAATGCTTCAATTCTTATTGTTTTCCTCCTCTTCCATGCAGACAATCACATCCACACGTGCCTCAACCCCCAATGAGGCTTATTTGAACTTTCCTTCATCATTCCCAATAGTCCCCAATTGAATTTTGAAAGGGAATAATCATTGGAGCAGTTTGACAACCTCTTACAAGAGGGATTTGCATAATAAGTGTTGACAAATACCATTAAAACTTGTTCTCATGACTCCACATGACTCATTTCACCTTTTAGACATGTTTAGACAACCTTATTACATCATTTCAACCTAAATTGGGCATCTTGATATGCCTTGACCATGTTTGACCGTACTAGGACCTTATAGGTTTACATAGGCTCCAATGGCTTCAAATGCCTTACAAATGACAAAATTCCTTACAAATGATTTGAAATGACAAAAAATGGTCCTTAGGACCTTATTTCATCTTGACACAACATAGAAACATAAATACATTACAAAAAACTCTCTATGAGCATCTAAGAGACCCAGGTGATCCTGCACCATCTTCCCAATCTCAAATGTTAGAGGAAAGTGGTACATAAGGTACAAGTGCCCAACTTTTGTCATTATCCTTAAATTCATCTTCTTTAAGCTCTTTTTTGTTTGGTTCAATGTTAGGTGAAATGTTTTCTTGTTGAGGTGCATTTCGTTGGGCAAACTCTTGTCTTCTCTTCCTCATTTCTCTTGCTTGTTGATTTCTTCTTGTCCTATTGCTTATATCTTCAAAAGTATTGTCATGTTTTTCCATAGGTTTTTGTATCTCAGAGGAGGAAGCTTGTTCAAATCTCATTTGTCATGATGAAGTGCCTTATTCTTGACAAATACCTCCTGATCCTTGTAAGGATGACAGAGGAGGAACCTCAACATAGAGTCCTTTACCTTTCTCTCTAGGAAATTCTTCTAATGCAAGTTGTTCTTCTCTTATTGTTTGAATAGGAGGCCTGGCCACTATAGATAGGAGTGTTGCTTTGCATCATCTATATTCTAGGAAAGTTTGGTCTCTTTGTGGTTCAGGGTCTTTATCAGGTCATGGCCAAAAGTAATCAAGAGTAAAGTTCTTCTCCATAACCATGGGCTGCCATGTGTTATGATGAATAGTATGCACTTGTCCATGTAAAGGGAATTTAATGCATTTATGAATAGTTGAGGGGATGACATTCATAGCTTTTAGCCATGGATGTCCTAATTTTACATGGAAGAGGTCAGATAAAGGGATGACATCAAATAATTTGTAAGGACACCTAAACTTGATCTAGTAATTGTAATGATAGACTCATTTTCATTGTAATGGTAGGATAATAGTAGGAATATATTGAGTTAGGTTGAGTAATTATTTAGTTATGTATGTTGTTGATTATATCTTGTCATCGATTAATATAGCATGAAACTATTAAAATGCTTTATTTTATGCCTTGATGTAATTATATTTAGAATCATTTTATTGATTGATATCTATTTTATCAACACACAATCATTCTTCTTAAGAAATTTTTTTTTGAGGTAGAAGACACATGAATTCAGAAAACAAGAGAAAATTGTGTTCATAGAGACATCAATGATAAGGGACAATCCAATATGATAAATCAAGTACTACCCTCTCTTGGATTTTGAGGTAAGTGATGCAGAGGAAAAGGAATCACTCACAAAAAACTTTACACATTCCAATAATGGTCCAATACAAATGATGCAAATGTGCACATTAGTTCACTCTAGGCAATGTGTTCCTAAGCCTAAAACATGGGAGCAACAATTTAGACTTTTTTGGTCATAACTTTCATTTCAGACCTGATATTAAAAATATAAGACCTGTTTGGAATACCCTTTTGGGTCTTACTACACGTATTTGAAAATGGGCAAGGGTTACTTTGCACAGAGTAGGTAAAAAATAGACTATTGCAGAACTGGGAACCCTAGGCTGAATCCTACCTATTTTTACTAAAATTGCTCTAAAATGTATAAAACATAATGAAATCTCCTAAAAAAAATAAAATGAAAGAAGAAAAGATTCTCTATCTTCCCCAACTAGTTGCAGGTCCATACTATACCGTACATGGTCGTACTATCACATTTTCAGAGTACAAATTTTGGAAAACATTGTTAGAACAGAGTAACCTTCACCAAAATGGCCATAACTTTCACAAATCTCAATGAAAATTGATGCAACAAAAATAAAAATGAAGTAGATTCACATATCTAGACTATTCAATTGGTTTCAAACCATTATGTGGATAGTATAGGCCATACACAACAACAGAATAGGACTGCAACATTAAAAACCACAGAAAAGCTTGCTTCTATTCACCAAAATCACAAAAATCCATTCTTCTCTATTTATTCAACTTTTGAGGTTGTCTTTTTCCATTTACAACTGATTCCAATCATTAGTAATGGTTTCTTGCATGCATTTAACAATTTCTTGCCTTTTGACAACTTGTCCAAGTTGCATGACAACTCCTAGCAACATTTGGCAACTTTTACACTTTTAAATAAAAAACTCAATTAACACACCAAAAATGAACCCATATGATTCTAAATGGTCATAAATGACCTTATGAGACTCCAAAACACTCTAACAAACCTAAAACAAAAAATGACAAAAGATATGCTTCTGAGGCCCTAATGCCCCTGCACCATACACCCGAGGGGAAGAAAACTCAAGTCCCACTTGAGTGTAGGTTTGCAACAGTACAACCATGCTTAACAATATCATCATCAAACATCCATGTAGCATCTTCCATGGGAAGACCACTCCATTTGACCAAGTACTGAAAGTAGGCCTTGTTTCTTGTCTTCTTGAGTTCCCTTGTGTCAATAATGCACTCCAACTCCATGGGTTTGTTTGGTGGAAGGTCCTAGATCCATTCCTCATCTAAACCTATTCTATTACTTGCAACAATGTATCCCCTTTGAAAGGGTACAAGTCAGATACATTAAATATAGGTGAGATGCCAATTGCACTTGGTAATTCAATCTCATATGCATTAGGACCAAACTTGTAAACAACTTTGCAAGGTCCAATCTTCTTCTTCTGCAATTTGGAGTATTGTTCCTTGGGAAACCTCTTGTCTGGTATCTTCAAAGTTTTATTTTGAACATCCAACATCTGCTCCAAAGAAATGTATTGTGCAAAGCTGCCTTACACCTCTTCTTATGAAACAGTCCAAGAGTTGTCTCATCTTGACCTTAGGTCTGTCTAAGTCTTGGTAAAATTTCTTAAACTGGACAAAAGGAATGATCTTTCCTTCATCTATACCTCCAAGTCCCTCTTTCAGCATTGCTTCAACAATTAAAACTTCACCACTACATTATGCAAAAACATCAAACTCAAATCTCTTGTTCTCCTTGATGTGAAAGGGTTCAACTTCTTGTTTAACACTATCCTCTGCCACTTCTTGTGTGCTATGTTTCTCACATTCATCTAGTAGTCTATTAACATTACAACTTCTGATGTAGGAATCATGGTTTGGACATTAACAACGTCAACTTTGGCTCGCCAATTTACCTTATTAATTGCTACCCTCTCTATTGTCCTTGTGGAATGACTGGTCTGCTACCTTATTATATCATTATCAGATTGAGAACATGATGATAGAACATCCTTGAATGGACATAAAGAACAGTGGCCTTGCATAGACTTATGTCTGCTATTATGAAGTCTTATGTTGGGATTGAATTTGCTACTGTCACCTTATCCTGTCTCACAGTCACCCATTATTGTCTTCTCCATGGGCTTTGTAAACTAATTGGCCTGCTCCCTCTCTGTATTACTACTATCATAGATAATAGACTCAGATATAATGCCTTTTATTTGATTGATTCTTCTCATTGGAGGCAAAGATTTGGAAGGTTCATCAACAACAATATTTACACTACCCTTGAACATGTCTTGTATGTCCCAAGGTAACTCATAAATGTGTACTATTGTTATGACTGTCCTAGGTCTGATCATTTTTGCAAAATCTACCTTTTCCTCCTCCATTGGCTTTAAAAACTCTTTTTGACTCATTAATGTGTATAGGAAAAATTGAGATTGTGAATAATATAAAAAATAATGAAATAACAACTCAAATCCCCATAACATCAAAAAATCTATCTAAGCAATATCCAAATCAGTGAATAATCAAGTTATGAACAAATAAGCTATCACCTAGATTGTTTGGATCTCTTGGTTGA
This sequence comes from Cunninghamia lanceolata, assembly GCA_027924645.1. Taxonomy (NCBI): domain Eukaryota; kingdom Viridiplantae; phylum Streptophyta; class Pinopsida; order Cupressales; family Cupressaceae; genus Cunninghamia; species Cunninghamia lanceolata. The sequence continues at coordinate 4,403,816 of BSBN01000278.1, forward strand.
TTGTGGATCGCTCAATAAATTGCATACCCATGGTGTTACAACAAGCGGATGTAGATAGTGATTGTGTGCTCAAAAGGTTGATGTGCTCAATGATGCAATGAATGCTCAATACGCTATAAGAATGCCTGAGAATAAATGATTGAAGAGGATTTGTTATGGAGATGAGGGGGGTTTATATAGGTTTCAAAATATGATCAATCAATGGATGAAATAATTCCATGAAAATGGATGGTTGAGATAAATCAAATAACTCATGATGAATGTGCACACGACATGTATCACTCCAAAAAGGTATTTTTATTAAGATAATTACTTTTTGATAAAAGACATGATAAAGATAGAATTGATTTCATAAATTAGAATGCTTTATTTTCTAATTTATGAGTTGATGATAAAAATAAGATAAATTAAAGTCAATTAAACTTAACTTTAGATTTCCTTTTTGAAGTTCTAAAAATAAGACTCATTGCGCACATGGAGTTAAAATGATATTTTTAGAGGAATTGGAAGATAATTGAAATTAAATAAATAAATTTATTTAATTGATTGTGCATGATTGAAGAATAGATAAGATATGAAGATTTAAATAAATAAAATAAATAAATTCATTTAATTTATTTTTCATGATGGATGAACATAAATAAAATATTAATTTTATTTATTTTTAGGGATTGAGTCAACTTAAATAAATTTGGATAATTTATTTAAATTTAGAGGAATAATTTGATTAATTAAATAATTAAATTATTTAATTGTGGATAAGAGGAGATAAATGATGAATTAATTAAACAATTGGATTTCTTTAATTAATGTGGACTTGAAATTTGAAAAAGGATAATGATTTAATTAAATAATAAAAATTATTTAATTATGGAAGAATATAGAGGAATTTAATGAAATTAATTAAATAAAGAGGATTTATTTAATTAATGTTGAAAATATGTGATTTAGAGGAAACTAATAATTTTGATGAAATTAATTAAATAATTAGATTATTTAATTAACGTTGAATGCAAGTGATGCAATAAAATGGTCATTTTTGGGTGTCTACATTTTGCCCCTCTTTGATGCAATGGAATTTATAGCATTGTTTCAAAGAAAAATGATCATTGAAGATATGTTACAAATTTGATGCCCCAGTGTAGCTGGCCCTTGATGCCCCCTTGAGAGGAAAGATAGGGAAGTGATAGAAGAATTGGGTTGACGCTAGACAAGAAGATTGTTTCAGAGAAAAATGAAGTTGGATAGACAGAGGCTGACACGATGAAGAAGATAGTAGACACAAGGATAAGATGGATTAGGGGTGGGAATAAATAGGGTTGGGACACTATAATTAGGGCCCAAGGGGTCAAAACTACTCATTTGCACACCTAGAGTCCACAAAATTCAAATCCAGTTACCTCTTTGCTTAGTTGAGCTTCTTGCTTAGAGTGATCATATAGCTTGTAGACATGCCGATTCCTGTGCATAATCACTAAGTGAAGTAGGTTTAGACCTACGGGAGACCAACATGAGCTCTGGGAGTGCTAAGTGATCGAAAACCTACTTTTGTTTGCAATGTTTTAGGTCATTTTCTAGGTTTTGTAGATTTTCGGCCAAAGGCGCTGAGTTAGGGTTTGACACCTTTAGCACCTGTTAAAGTGCTTTCGATGCACTGAAGTGCCTTTGGCAAAATCTAAGCACTTATGGTTGTGTGGTCTATAGTGAAGCGCCTTTGGCAAATGTCACAGTGCTTTTGGTGGCACAGTAAAGCACCTTTGGACAACAATTCGACATGTTTGGGATACTTTGAGTGAATTAGGGTTTTACAGATGAAGCGTCATTGTCTTACAGCTAGGTGCCTTAGGTATAACAGTTAAGTGCCTTTGTTTAAACCTACGCACTTTTGGTTTTGGTTTCAAAGAGTACTTAGCATGTAGCGAGGCACCTTTGGTATGATAGCCAAGCACCTGTGGTAAAATCTAAGTGCTTTTGTTTGCAAAGTAGTTTGAGCTAGGTTAATCCTAGAAAAATGAGTTGTACTAGTTTGACTAGAGTTGACTAGGATTTACTTAGGGATTTTGCAATGTATTACCTAGGGGTTGACCATGTTGAATTTAGATTAGACTTAGGATTAGGATGAGTATTGCAATATGTTTAACAAGTGGTCGTCGTGGATGCAGATTGTTTTACCACCTTTGTAATCCAGAGAGACATTTCTTGATTGCCGACCTGGTTGTACAATTGGGCTGGGAGGAGGAGATATTCTTGGAGGTCATGGGATTGTGGCATATAGGGAGCTCCACACACTAGCTCACACTAGAGCAGGCTCTTTGTATATGTTGTACCACTTTTTTGTATCATTGACACACTTGTACATATTGATTGATGTCTACGTGCATCTGATGTATATTGCAGGCTCTTGATAACCATGATGTACTTTTTGATGTATATTTGGATGTATATATGGACTTTTGATGTAGACATGGATATTTGTATGTTGAAGACCTTGGATGATGATATATGAGATATATGATGATCTATATGCTCATGGATGTATTTCTATATGCTATGGACATATTTCTATATGCTATGGATGTGATGACATGTATTTATGATTATGATTTGACATGATGATGTTTATTCTTATGGATGTATGACATATGATGACATTATGATATGATGATGATTTTACATGATGATGTATATGCTTATAGATGTATTAAATGTGATGTCTAACCCGTGGTTTTGTAGATATACATCAGACATTGATGATAGATAGAAGACAGTGGAGATAGAATAGAACATGATAGAAAGACTATTGATCGATCTTTTCTTGAAAAACTATATGATGATATAGATAAATGGACTGGTAAATGGATAACTTGTTGCAACGGTTACACAAATGTTTATAAAGAGCAATCCTTATTTTTGATATAGCACATGGATAGTTTACCACCAAGGTATAAAAGACCAAGGTGCTTGTTGATGTATGTTTTTACACATATACAACATGAGATAAATTCACAATGAACTTAATATTTCTTGGAAGGTATGGAGAATTATCCAAGGATGATTCTCAACCTCAAGTCTTCGGTAGTTAGGTCTTGACTGCATTGGAGAGTTCAGTGGTCCATTGTGAGATGTTTGTCCAAGGAGCCTTATGTGATTTTAGGGATATGTACTAGCTGTATTTACTTGCACTTTGCAAATAACTACAAATTACACTATAACTAGTGATCCTTTGCATGCATTTACCATTTTACTACAAAGCTTTGCTTGAATTTCAATGCAAACATACTTTGTACTTCAGATTTATATGAAAACTATTAAAGATCTTTGTAATTCACAAGTCTTTATTTGAATCAATGACAATCTCCTTCAGATAACTACGTGCATGCTAATTATTTAAAGATCTAACAGAGAAAAGTTAGAAGAAAGGGTTTAGAAAACTTGATTATGTAGGAATTATTTCTTTGCTACTCATGCGCACAAGTCTGAGCTGTAACACTTCAAATGAGTTAAATTCATGTATGTTTCTTCAGAGCAATATCACAAATTAACATACAGAACTGAAATCATCAAAGGGAATATATCAAAGAACACCTGAATCCAATTACACTCTAGAATAGATGCATAAATTAGATGTTTGTATTCATTAACATATGAAAGCCATTTCAAATTTACAATGTATTTTGACTTCAAAGTCTTTGAAAGTATCAACAAACTAAATCAAACTTACAGACATTTTACAGATATAGAGAGAGAACAGGATGTTCCACAGTATCTTTACTGTAGACACAGGTGCATTCCATATCACATAAACTCTGCTCAAAGCACTATACTTAGTTGCTTCTCTTGCCTAAATGTATACATATGTCTTTTACATCAACTCTGTGTAACTGAAATACAAGTAGCAGGGTTCATTATATAGATTTGAATCCCCCTCTGCTACGGTTACAAAAAATACAAATCAATGGTTCTCATTTGAATTGCAGAATCAATGGTGAAAGAAAAGGCCTGCTAATTGTTGTTCAAAATATCATGAGAAGGATATTCCCTTTTGGTGCAAAGGATACCTTTAGGATCTTTTGAAATACCTAAAATTATCTTTAGTTGGCCTTCTCTACCTTTGACTTTCCTTCTACCCCCACGATCTTGATTTGATTTAGCTCTGTAAGTTCTCTTTTGCCTTTGTAAATTATTTCATTTTCACTTTGTATATTTCCTTGTATATCTTTATGTATATCTGATACAATAAAAAACATGCAAACGAACCTCATCAGTTTATGAAATGAATTGGAATTATTTTTAGTTCCACTTTTGTATCTTCTTTCTTGTATATCATTTTTGTATATCGGATACAATCCTAACATACATACAATCTGGACCTCATCAGTTTATGAATTGAATTGGAATTGTTTTTGGTTCCAACTTTGTATATAAACCACCTGTATTACCATTTGCATCTTGGATACATACAAATTTCCATACATAAAAAATATGTTTGACTTTGACTTTCTCTTTTCCTTTTGTTTATGCACTAATGTGTTATAGGCTCGATTTGATTTTATTTTGGGTTTGAGATTGTATATTATGGAAATGCATACAGGAATGCATGTATGTGTTATACAAATGTATGCTATGAACTAAATTGGATATTTTCTGACGTTCATGAATGTATATTTTGGAATTTGTCAATCATTCATACATGCAAAAATATGTAAAGCGATTGTGGATTTCAAGTTTTTATTCAACATACCGTAAAGCTCAATCGGGGCCACACTTGTATATTCTGCTTTGACTCTTAATATATAAATGTAAAAAATGAATAAAATCCTCTTTTTATTACTAAGGCCTGATGACTTAAAACAATACATCCAATATACATGCAAAGAAATATGAATATGAGATACAAATTTTCCTGACTATTCAAATTTCACAAAAAAATGCATAACTCTGAAAAATATAAGGAATTTTCAAATAGTTCAAAAAGAAATCTTAGCTCATTTTTCAAGCTCATTTCTCTGACCACAATTATTCTCCCAAATGCACTATACATTTTGACTTTCAAGTACCAAGGATTTTACCCATACTGCCAAGCAAGCAGGACCAAACCACACCAAAAGCAAAAAGCAACAGGGGGTCCTCATTTTGCTTTAGGGTAAAATGGGATGTGTTGTGAACATCATAACAACTAGCAACCAAATAAAACAACTAAATTCAAACAACTATAAGCAACAAAATGCCATAAATAATAAATTTCTAACTTTCTTATATGCAAAAATTTCACTTAATCATAGAAAACATGCATTCACTAACCCATGAGAAAAATTCAAAAGAATTTAAGTGTGTGCAATTGATTTATTCCCTTTCTTTAGAATAGACTTAGAAAACTAGCTTCTATTTGCATTAAACTACATAGGTGGATTTAACCTTCTAAGCCAACTAGATAGATCCTTGCTACTAGTCAAGCGTCCATAGCCCTAGCAAGGTTATCACTATAATCTCCCCAAATAGAGCCCCACTGCCAGTCATGCATCTATAGCCCTAATAGAGTTATTTGGTAGTCCTCATGTGCTTTAAATGATTCCATTGATTATTTTTTATTTTAGATATTTGCAATAAATTTCATGTGTAACAGATAACAAAATCCTATTTTTGATATACAAGGTGGAGATTATAGTGGTAGCAAAGGCAAACCTCTATATTTTTCACTTAATGCAAATGTCAACTATCTCCTAAACCTACTCCTAGAAATTTTAAAATGTGTAGTTATATGATTCCTCGAATGTTTGAACTTGTTGTAGGTGAATATAATTTTTCATATACCAAATAAGAAAACTACATTTGTGAAAGTCACAACTTATGTATAAATTTCAAAGGGTTCCTGTAGTTCTACAAATTCCACTATTTTCAATGGTTGTAGTCTGCTCCTGTATACCCTAAATTAAAATGAGGATCACCAGCAAACATAACAGCAAACCAACAAAACAAACCAAGGGAACAACTACTCTACCAGACTATATACAAGACACCATAAGGAAAAATAAACCTAGGATAACACCCACAAACACCTGTATTTACATGTCTTTTTAGAATATGTAGGAGCATTAGGGCATTAGTTAGAATTCTCATCCTAGCAAATTTATCCTTGAATTCTGAAAAATATTCTTTTATTCTGAATTTTCCATACTTGACAGAATAATGTTTAATGATCAACAATCGAGGAAGTTCATTATGTTCATGACTGATCCACTTACATGTTTTACCCTCTGAATTTCCATAATCAAAATAATAATCAACCTTATTCATTGGGGAAAAGAGAAATACAACCTGGTACATTTCTTGTTCTGCTAGACATGCTTGCCCACTACCAACTAGTCTTCCATTTGACTTTGCATTTTTTCTACTAGGCTTGATGTCTTGCATCACTTCATCTTGAAGGATGTATGACTCCTAATGGATTACTTCATCATCCGTATCCCATTCAATTTCTTCATTCTATATGTTCATTTGATCCTCAAGTTTAGGAAACATCTCAATGTTTTCATCAATTCTCTGCACATCAGCACTTAGGTGCGTATCCTCATCATCAAAACATGATACACACAAATCTATTATTTCTAAATCATTTAGCTATAAAGGTGAAACAACATTTGATTGATAGGAGTACTTCCTTGTTTCATTTTTGAAATGGCACTAGATTAACATCTAATCATGCATAACAATAACAAATCTTTTTGTATCTTCAATTTTCATGAATTGTTCATCAAATAATTCATTTCTATCATTAAGTGGAATGTCTAGTTCCATTGTCCTACAAAAATCTTGGATTTTGTGTATAGGAATTTAATCAAGATCGAATGATAATCAAAACAATGAAATAATCACAACTCAATCCTATAACATCAAGATAACAATCTAAGCAAATAACCAAATAATCAATGAATAATAACAAAAACAATGAAAGATTTCACCTAGATTGTATTGTTATCTTGGTCGAATGTAGATTACTTTTGAAATTGTGAAACCATGTTTGCAACAAGCAGGTGTAGATTGTGTTTGTGCTCAAAGTGTTCAAGGTGCTCAATGATGCGATGTGTGCTCAATGCACTGTAGGGAGGCAAAAGCTTAAATGATCGAAGAGGATTTGTTATGGAGATGAGGGGGGTTTATATAGGTTTCAATGAAGATCAATCAACAGTCTAGAAAATTCAATGGAATAAATGGGTGAGATAAATCTAAAATTCATGATGAATGTGCACCTAACATGTGTCACATGAAAAGCTATTTTTGTTTGAGTTAATTGCTTGATGTGGGTAAAAGACATGGAATAGACATGAGATAAATTTAGATTTCATAAAAATAGAAATGCTTTTTTTCTATTTTATGAGTTGGTGATAAAAACAAAATTGATTAAGTCAATTAATTCAACTTATGATTTGATTTTTGAATGATTTGGCTAAAATTAAATAATAAATTATTTAATTTTGTGTGCATGATGAACAAGATTTATTTTTAGAGGAATTTGGAAGATATTTGAGTAAATTAAATAAATAAATTTATTTAATTGTTTGTGCATGATAGAGGACATAGAGTAGATTTGAAGATCTAAATAAATTAAACCAATAAATTGATTTAATTTATTTTACATGATGAAGGATAAATAAAATATTTGATTTTATTTTATTTTTAGAAGATTGAGATTCAATTTAAATAAATTTGAATGATTTATTTAAATTTGGAAGAATAATTTGATTAATTAAATAATTTAGAATTATTTAATTATAGATAAGAGGATTTAAAAGATAAATTAATTAAATTTATTCAATTGATGTTGATTTGAAAATTGGAAGAATAATTGATTTAATTAAATAATTAAAATTATTTAATTTTGGAAGAATAAAGTTGATTTTGATGAAATTAATTAAATGAATAGAATTTATTCAATTAATATTGATTTTAGAAGATTTGGAAGAATTTGATGATTTTGATGAAATTAATTAAATCATTAGATTATTTAATTAATCTTTAAATGCATGTGATTTAGATAGATTTGATGAAATGCAAGTGATGCGATGACATGATCATTTTTAGGTGTCTACATTTTGCCCCTCTTTGATGCAATGCAGTTTATAGTGTTGCTTCAAAGAAAATGATTGTTGAAGACATGATACAATTTTGATGCCCTGGTGTAGCTAGCTGCCCCAGTGTAGCTAGTTGCCCTTGTGTAGTTGGCATAGGATGTCCCCTTGAGAGGAAAGATACGGAAGCGATAGAAGAACTGGGTTGACGTTCGACTAGAAGATTATGTTGGAGATAGACGCGGTTGGAGAGATGAAGTTGACACGATGAAGAATAACAACAGTCACGAGGATAAGATGGATTAGGGGTGGGAAGAATTAGGGTTGGGACAATATAAATAGGGTCCAAAGGGTCAACACATCTCATTTGCACACCTAGAGTTATCAAAAGATAGAGCCCTTTGCCTTCCTTGCAGAGAGTGAGTTTATAGCTTGCAGAGATGTCGATTCTTATGCATAAGCACCAGGCGGAGCTCATGTAGATCTACAAGAGACAAGTGGGAGCATCGGGAGAAGTAAGTGATCGAAAACCTTGATTTTGTTTGCAAGTTTGTAGGTCTTTTCTAGGGTTTTGAATTTTTTAGCCAAAGGCACTAACCTTGGGCTCGACACTTTTGGCACCTGGTAAAGCACTTTTGGCACAACAAAGCACCTTTGGCATGTAGTGTCGTGCCTTTGGATAAATCTCAATGCTTGTGGTTGAGCGCTGCAGTGATGTTGGTCAACTTTACAATGCTCTTGGTAGTGCAGCTAAGCACCACTGGTATAATAGTTTGGCATTGTTGGTTTAGGTTAGGTTAAAAACTTAGTGTATGCAAAGCAGTAAAGTGTTTGTGGTGTATCAGTCAAGTGCCTCTGGTTAAAACTAAGCGTTGTTGGTCATTTGTTCCTAAGCTCCTATACAAAGCAGCTAAGTGCATGTGGTAGCATAGTTAAGCACCTTTGATGAAATCAAAGTGCCTTTGGTTTGGAATGTAGTTTGAGTTAGGTTAGTCTTTGGAAAAAGTGTTTTGGCTTAGACTAGAGTTTGACTAGGCTTAACTGAGGTATTTTGCAATGTGTTGACTTAGGTTTGACTTAGGTTTTTTTGCAATATTTTTAACAAGTGGTCGTTATGGAAGCAGATTGTCTTACCGTCCTTGCAGTATCAAGAAAGACACTATCTAATTGTCAACCTAGTTGTACAACTTGGCAAGGAGGAGGAGCTCTTCCTAGAGATTATGGGATTGTGGCATGTTGCGCATCTGACGCCTATTAGGGTGAACCTTGCACTTTTGAGAATGATTGTGGAGAGATGCCACAATGAGACCTCCTGTTGGAAATAATGTAGATAATTGAGAGAGGGGGTGAATCAATTATCTTATAACTTTTCTATTTTCTTTCTTTTTCTTAACTTATCATTTAATGTTATGCCAAAACAAGACAATCATAAGAGCTAAAAAAGAAATTAACACATGACACAAGGATTTTTATGTGGAAACCCTGTTAAGGGAAAAAACCACGGGGTGACTAACCCAAGATTGTATTCTCTGTTAAAAGAATAAAGAGTACACATTTAGCACTTGCCAATTAGGGCTCACTACTCGAGCACACTGCTCACAAGAGGCCCACTACCTATAGGAGACTTATAGTCTACAAATTCTTACAGATGATACCAAGGTGTCTGAACTGATGAACAACATCTATGCATGCAGGATTTTAGTTCTAGTTAGGTACAGTATACTGATCTAGCACATTTCATTCTTCCTCTGCTCAATATAGCTTTTCTATCACATTTCAAGATTGAATTACCACCTTCGCACTTGTCTCTACTTTTTTTCACACTTAACCATACATATCATCACTATCATACTCTTATAGGCTTGAATCCATTGAGTATATATATCCGCATCAAGGATTTCCAACAACTTCTTAGTCGACAACAAGAACAACTAAGATATTTGCAAGTTATTAATTTGTTAGCTAAATCCATGCTTGATTAGTGATGCGCATCAAAAACATAGGCATAGAAGTCATAAATCATGTTAGCTAACAATGTATAATATCACAGATTACTTGATCAGGACCTTTTACACATCCGGATTGACGTTTGATACTCTGCCAGTCATATCATCCTCTGTCTACTCTTCCTGATTGGAACCCAACACTTAGATACTCATATCTTTTTCTTGCTTTATCACCAGAGGCTAAATCTTTGGAATACAGTAGTCATGATACCACTCTTGACTTGTCCAAGTCCGTAACTTACTGAGTTACACCACATGAGAGATCCGGACCCGATTGTCAGACGTTGTTACATACTCTGTTCTTGTTCACCAGACCAAAATAATCTTCAATCTAACTTCCAGTATAGGCATACTATGTACTGCAGATGTGTGGGATATACTTTGTTGCCATCAATGACAACACTTATGAAGCCACATAGTGTCTCTTGCCAACAATCTCCCCCTTTGGCATTGATGGCAACACTTAGTGAAAAATGGCTAAGTGTCGCAGTAACTCCCCCTTAGCTGATGCTCTGTCTTTTCCACTATTTTACTAGAGCCCCCTCTTAGCTGGACTCCACATTTTTCACTACTCTTCACTCCCCCTTTGACATCAATGGCAAAGGGAGGAATCCGCATACCAAAATTTTACAAAAATTATTCTATACATGGCTGCATAAGTATATATAAATCATATGTTATACTTACATATACTTAAGTATATCCGCAAAGGTTGTCTTCAACTAGATTATTTATGTGGCCCAACTCCTCTTCATTTTGTCCAAAATGGAGATGTGTCCACTTACCAAAAATGAATATGCTTCTACCCTCTTTAAGTCTGTTGGATCACTAGTCCAGATTGTATTTTGTGCCTCTGTCAAGGCATCATGCATTGTCTCTAACTTAGGGATGATTATCCCTCTGAGCTCACCCATTCTAACCATTATGTTCTTTTTCTCCTTAACCAGTTCTTTAGTTTCATTTATTATAGCAATAGCTTGAGATTCTCACTAGAGAGGTAGTAAGGGGATCAAAATTCTGAGATAAACTTGACAGTTTTCCTTCTTGTTCTTTCACTTTCTTCTCAATGTCCTCTGTCACTTTGGGCCAAGATAAACATAATTTGTATATGTCCCCACCATCTTTAAGAGCATTTTTAAGGCTCTTTATGCCAATGCCTAAGGTTCTTCTATCATTAGAAATTAGCCCTTGTACTTCACTGAACCTTTTTCCCAAGAACTCCTTCTGGACCTTAGTTTCTGCCGATTTCTCTAAGGATTCAAAATAAATGTTAATAGAATTGACTAAGTTTTTTAGATTACCAGATGGAGAGGCATAAGGATCCTTTTGATAGATTGGCATAAACTTCTCCAGCATCCTAGATGTAATCTCCAATAGCTCACAATCCTCTATATGAGATTTTAGAAGTTTCTCTTTTGCTTTGGCCTGAGAAAAAGATGCTACCTTCATTATTTGAACCAGAGATAGAGAGTCAAAGTTTAGTGGCCCTTGAATTAGCTCAGGTTCATCCAACTCCATTATTTCTTTGTCTAGGAAATTTTGTACTATCTCTGCAGTGTCTCTTGTAGACTCTACTTTCTTCCTTTTGGAGACATCTGAACTGACTTGCTTATTGATCCTTGTTTCTTCTTCCTGTCCTTCCTTTTCTAGAGCAGAGGAGTCTAGTGCCTCAGATGGCTCTTCATTATTTTTCTTTAATCCTTTGACATCCTTGTTAGAAAATGTTTCTTCTTTCTATCCTTTCTCTTCTGGAACAGAGGAATCTAATGCCTGAGATGACTCTTCATCATTTTTCTTTAATCCTTCAACATCCATGTTAGAGGGCTCTTCATCTATTTCCTCTAAAATGGGAAGATTGAATATCTTCAAGGCATTCTAGAGGATTTCTTTTGTTTCATTGGCTATTTGTTCAGTCTCACCAAGCATGAGTTTGTTCATTCTAGATTTGCTCCATAAATCATCTTTACACTCCTTAAAAATCATGTCCATTTATTTTGGAGTGATGGAAGGATAAAGTTGAATTGCTATCTGCTCCTGAATCTCTATGTCTTTTTCCATTGCATTCTCTTTTCTCAGCTCAAGTACCTTTTCTAGGCTCTTAGGAATCAATGATATAATTTCAATGAAAGCTTTATTGTAAATGTTCAAGTACCTAATAGTAGCCTCTTCCAGAATTCTCTTGTCAGCATCACTATATGCATCATAGAACTCAGTCATCGACTGCAGGTTCCCATCCATAGTAACTACCTTGATGATGTTATCAATGGAAAGAGTGGGCTTTTCAACAAATTCCTCCGCCTTCTCTTCCTCATTTCTGCTAGCAGAGAACTTCCTGAATGTTTTCTTCTTCTTCATTTTCTTGATTTCCTCATCAGATTCTATTTCTTCATCATCTTTATTTCTTGTATATGTCCTTGTGGCTTTGGTCTTCATCCTATTTTCTCCTTTTCCAGATGTCTTGACTTTCAGTTTGGTAGACTTTGAGCTTTTGGAAGCGACAGGAGCAGAGCTTTTAGAGGATCTAGTCTGAGAGGAGGTTTGTACATGAGCTCTTTCTTTCTTTTCTTCTTGTCTTTCTTTCTCTGCCCTCTCTATTTTCTCTCTGTTATCATCTACAACCTCCTTTGATATGCCAAATCTTTTGGCAATTTCTTCAACTTCCTTTCTTACTTTCCTCTTCATCTCCGGCTGTCTTAACTCAACATGTATTTTTATACTTAGCTCTTTAAAGGTGCCAAAACTTTCTACTTCAGTGTCCTTAGGCTGGCTCAGCAGGTGTTGAATATGTAGCTCCAAGATTTTTTCATCGACTTCATATCCCATAGGCACTATCCATATAGTTCTTGGCTCAATTGCCTCCATTAGGCATTAATCAGTGTCAACCATGAAGCAAACTGTATCTTTGTATTTGTCAACTATTGTTTGTGGTATTCTTTCTCTGGCTTGCATTATGCTTTGGAAATTCTTAAAGTAACCCCAAAGGGTTGTGTTTTGGCTTGAGCATCACCAAGTCCATACATGTAATCTCTAATTTGAATTGCAATAGGTTTATCATTTTGCTAGACCCAACCATTTGATCTAGGTAGCTCATTCATATAATAAAAGAATAGACACAATATTAGACTACCATATTTAAAGGAATTTTTCTTATCCTTTTTGATCTTCTACAAGTTCTCCAACAGTTGATTTAGAAGAAGCTCACACAAATCATAATCTGTATCTTCTCTCAACATCTAATATGTAGCATAGATTGTTGTACCAGACATAGAATTCTCCCTGCTCGAATGGTAGATTTTGTAGCTGATTATCATTGAAGCAAACTTGACATCCGGATCTGTGATGTCATCTATAGTCATTGCTCTTTTGTCAAATTTTGATCTGGTGGCTTCAGTTACCATTTGGTTCTTCATAGATTTAAGTGTGGGTAACCCATTTGATGAATGCAGTCCAATCACTGCCCTAATGGTATCTTTAGTTATCTTGAATGGTCTCATTAGCCACATAAAATTATTATGCACCCTACTTAGAACATACCGGACCCAATCATCTTTTGCAAAACACAGAAAATGTATGCAATGTCTGAAGTGTTTGTCCCGAAGGGCCTTGAATTTAGGTTTAAGTTCAAAATTCTCATCTATTAGCTGTTTGTGATAAATATCCATCAATTTTGAGTCTCCAAATTCTTCAATGTTTGCATGGATATAAACCCTAACATCTTCTACATGCAAGACTCCATATGGAATGCTAGAAAATGCACCCAAGGGATCAACTTCTAGAGATTTGTAAGGGTGTTTCTTGAATTTAGGTCTCGGCCTATTAGAAATATTCACAACCATTGGAGTAGCCATTTTGGAAGAGATTCAGAGAGAGTTTTTAGAAGGGAAATACCTTTTCACACTTTAGGGTTTGAAGTAGAAACTGAAATGATTCTCTGGTTGAATTCAATCTTCAGTTGAACTTGAGTGAATTGTAGGATCTTCTTCAGAGAGCTCTTCTTTTCTTCTTCATGAGTGCAAGTGTGTAAATAATGAGTGAAAGAACCCTTTTATCCTTGCATAAACCCTAATTTCCTTTTGTAATAAATGCACAAGTTTTTAAGTCATCCGGTTACCTTGCTTCTCAAATGAGGTTTTCTTGGATTGTCTTGTGGATCTTCAAATCATTTGTTTATGAGGATTGACAACATATTTTCACCTTTTTCAAACATGTCATGAGTTTGCAGATTGAAATATTTCAATTTTGGATCATACCAAATCTATTTGTGAAATTCTGCTTTACCGAATAGCTGCCAATATAGGATCTCCTCATAACTAGCTCAAATCTACATGTGGATTTGTCAAATTTAGAATGGATGATCTTCAAGTGAGTCTCCTCAAACCTTTTAAACCACAACCTCTTATTTTGACTCAAAGTGTCAAATTCAAGCACTCACTGACTGGTTTGGGGAAAGGGATCTTCTCTGTAGCTCCCCCTGAACCAGAGCTAGTCTTTTAGTTTTCGAAAGGAATATCAGCACCGAATTCAGATGCAGATCCATCCCCAATATTCATTATACTCCTTTTTACCCAAATCTTGCTCATTTCTTTTTGAACTTCACCCGCATTTACTTTACCTTTGTCTTTATCTTGTTTCTGATCATGTTCCACTGGACCTTTTCTATCCTGATTTCTGCTTCTGCAGAATTTGGCAATATGACTAGATCTATTGCAATTGTAACACAACATTTCTTTGCTTATTTGAATGATATCCTCTTGATCTGTACTCATTAGCCATATGTCCAATTCTATTGCATACAAAGCATTTACCATTGAAAGAATTGTTCATTTGCATATTTCTGCATTCATGAGTTTTGTGACCATACCTTTTGCAATTGAAACATTGACTGGAGAAGGATGGATTGAATTGATTCATTTTATTTCTATACTGGATTGATTTGTGATTGAACTTGTTGCAGTTGAAGTAGTATCCATTGAAGGATGGATATCTTTGAGCATTTGGTTGCCTTACCAGAGGTCTTCTAGGCCTATTTCTTATATTTCCTGATCCAAAGTTCTTCTGACCGGATCCAGAGCTTTCACCTTTCTCATACCCCAAGCCATGCTTATCATCTACCCTCTTTTGGCTTTCAAGAAGAACTTCAAGTTGGGCTGAGCTTATCTTGAATTTTTCTTTGTATTCATTTGCAGTTTGAAGATCTTGTTTAAGAGTGTCTATTTGATTCTCAAGTTGTTCTTCATTGTCTCTAGCTTCTTCAAGATCAGATTCAAGATGCCTGATTATTCTGTCCATTTTGTGGTAGTCCTCTATTTTCTCCTTGAGGGATTGTTTTAGATTATCTTCAATCTTTCTCTTTTCTTCAATTTCTTTGGTGAATCTCATAACCCCTGATTCCATTTCATGCCTTACCATAATGACTTCTTTTGACAGTTTCTCACATAGCTTATTTTTCTCATTTAGATCTTCATTAATATCATTGACTTCACTCTGATTGGCTAATTTTTGAAGTAGTTCCTTTCTCTTTTTCACAGAGATACTAAGTTTTTCTTTTAGCTCATGTATGAAATCATTAGCTTGTTTGAGTCTTTCTCTCAAATTATTAACTTTAGAGTGGGATTGTTCAAGATCATCTAGTGTAGACTGAAGTTGTTCCTTCATACCATATGCATCCATTGAGATTCCTAGATCTTCCTCAAGATGTTAGACTTTGTTTAGAGGAACATTGTTATGATACCAATTATTGGAAACAATGCAGATAACTGAGAGGGGGGGTGAATCAGTTATCTTATAACTTTTCTATTTTCTTTCTTTTTCTTAACTTATCAGTTAATGTTATGCCAAAACAAGACAATCATAAGAGCTGAAAAAGAAATTAACACATGACAAAAGGATTTTTACATGGAAACCATGTTAAGGGAAAAAACCATGAGGTGACTAACCCAAGATTGTATTCTCTATTAAAAGAATAAAGAGTACAAATTTGGCACTTGCCAATTAGGGCTCACTGCCCAAGCACACTGTTCACAAGAGGCCCACTGCCTATAGGAGACTTATAGTCTACAAATGCTTATAGATGATACCAAGGTGTCTGAACTAATGAACAATATCTATGCATGTAGGATTTCGGTTCTGGTTAGGTACAATATATTGATCTAGGACATTTCATTCTTCGTCTGCTCACTATAACTTTTCTGTCACATTTTAGGCTTGAATTAATGCCTTCACACTTGTCTCTTCTTTTCTTCACACTTAACCATACATATCATCACTATCACACTCTTAAACACTTGAATCCATCAGGTATATATATCCACATCAAGGATTTCCAACAACTTCTTAGTCGGTAACAAGAACACCTAATATATTTGTAAGTTATTAATCTATCAGCTGAATCCATGCTTGATTAGTGATGTGCAACAAAAACATAGGCATAGAAGTCATAGATCATGTCAGCTAACAATGTATAATATCACAGATTGCTTGATCAATACCTTTTACACATCTGGATTGAAGTCTGATACTCTTTCGGTCAATTCTTCCTCTGTCTGCTCTACCTAATTGGAACCCAACACTCAGATGCTCATATCTTTTTCTTGCTTTATCATCAGAGGCTAAATCTTTGGAATAAAGTAGTCATGATACCCCTCTTGACTTGTCCAAGTCTGCAAGTTATTGAGTTACACCATCTATGATATTCGAACCTGATTGTCAGACCTTGTTACATACTCTGATCTTGTTCACAGAACCAAAATAATCTTCAATCTGACTTCCGGTATAGGCATACTATGTATTGTGGATGTGTGGGATAGACTTTGTTGCCATCAATGTCAACACTTATGAAGCCACATAGTGTCTCTTGCCAACACCTCCTCCTTCCACTTTCTGACAAGGTAGGCTACAGTGAAACTAAAGGATGTTTGACAAATCCTATGGATTCCCATTCAAGGTGATAGAGTGGATTATGACACAGAATGGGGAGAGGCAGGCCTGTAAGAAGTGTTTACAATTGATGACCTAGGTGTGTAGGATCGGGAGATCTGGTGGCTCCAGTACAGAGACTTTGTGAGAGGATTCAATTGATTGTTGTTTCACTTATTGGAGCTTTCTTATGTCCTGATTGATGGTCCAGGGGATTATCTATTGGATGGGGCACAGTACTGTTAGGGATGTTTACACATGATATCTGATATGTGTGGGGACCTTGTGTCATTGGTTAGCTTTATCATGATTTACATGACTGTGTTTATAGATCAGGGAGTAGCTTGTCAGGAGGGGTCACATTGTTGCAGGTGTGGGCCTAGGAGCACATCCCAGTGATTAGACCAATCTCTCAGTGTCACTGAGATCATGGTGAGCCTTATGCTTTCTTGTATGAGGGTGTGATTACACACCGACGACTTCGCTCAGTGAGCTACTAGCGGAGGTAGTTGGATGAGATGGACATCTTTGTTTGGTACCTGTGGAGAGATTGTGAGTCATGGGGTAATGACCACAAGGAGATGGTGTACTGCAGGCAGCTGAGTTACCTATTTAGCTGACACACTGACACTATTGAGAAGTACCTTCCAAAGAGGGTACTGAGGTAGTTTGATTGGCCGTAGGGGTTGCCCATAGGTGAGGCTATTTATGCGCAGACCCAGAGGGAGGTGGATGATTAGGGGCCAGAGATTTCACTTGAGACAACTTTAGCAGATTTACAGGGACTTGCCCCAGTTATATGGGATTGGATTACAGGGGGTACAGACCCAGGCACACTTCCAGTGTATGATACTTACTGGTAGACACACAACCTAGTTAGATTGACTAGACCTGGAGTCAGTGCCATGTGGGAGGTTACAATTGTAGGAGTGGAGGCGAGGGCTCAGAGAGAGGCCCAACAACAGGCCACAACACAGAGGTAGGCTGGGCGAGATGATGGAGGAGATCAAACATATGTGCAGATGGTTGAGGCTGGAGGATAGCAGGTTGTAATGCTGACAAATACACCCTTGCAATAGGTGCAGAGACTATTGTAGGAGGAGATAGTGAGGAGGAATCACTTGGATCTGAGGATGGTGCAGATGCAGAGAGATAGAGATGTGGCCCAGGCTGAGACTCAGGCCTAGCTACATACACAGGCAGTAGGAACAACATAGGTAGCACTGGCAGTGGTACAAGTAGTGCCACCACCACCACCACTAGTAGATGATGGGCACAATAGTATAGTTGTGTTTGACTGCAGAGGCCACCTTGTAGAGGGTTAGGTGAGAGAGAGATGATGCACACCATACAGTGGGTGCAGATCAACAGACATTATTTAGTGACCTCACCCGAGTTTAGGGAGAGTTATTCACAGTGGGTAGAGAGGCTGAGTATTACAGAGGTCTCTATTTTGGTGTTGTGCCAACAGATCAGCAGGAGCCTAGCTTCTGAGAGCGGAGCAGGTTAAGGGCCTCCTCGTCACACAGGATGGGGAGATCAGTTTCATCAGTTAGGGGACCACCACTGTATCCAGGTGGAGGAGGACCAATAGGAGGACCTACATTGAGTGTAGGTGGAGGACAAAGATCATAGCAAGTGGGTAGCTCCACCCACTAGCTTAGACTAGAGCATGTTTATTTGTATATGTTGTACCAATTGTTTTGTATCATTAACACACTTTGTATATATTGATTGATACCTACATGCATTGGATGTATATTATAGGATTTTGATAGCCATGATGTACTTTTTGATGTACATTTGAATGTACATATGGACCTTTTATGTAGACATGGGCATTTGTATTTTGATGACCAGACATGATGATATATGATGACATATGATAATCTTTATGCTCATGGATGTTCATGCTTTGTTTTTGTGGTGTATTTCTATATGCTATGGATGTGATGACATGTATGACATGATTATGATATCACATGATGATATAGATGATATAAATGTATGATGATATGATGATATGATGATTAGATGATACAGATGTATGATGATGTATATGCTTATAGATGTAGCATATGTGATATCTAACATGTGGTTTTGCAGATATGTGGCAGACGTTGATGATAGATAGAAGATAGTGGAGATAGAAGAGGACATGATAGATTTTGATCGATCTTTGTTTGAAAAACTATATGATGATTTGGATAAATGGATGGGTAGATGGATAAGCTTGTTGCAACAGTTTCACAAATGTTTATAAAGAGAAATCCTTATTTTGATATAGCACATGGATAGTTTACCACCAAGGTATAAATGACCAAGGTGTTGTGATATCCAAGTGCGAGGATGTTGACTTTGCAAGCAAGTGGTTTGAAATTAGATCTCTTAAACATAATATAACATTGTTGGATATGTGAATGAGCCATGGTCTTGAACATATAATAAACTTTAATACATAAATGTAAAAAGTATATTAATATGTAAGATGCTAGGTTGTAACACACACACAAGATAAATATACTGCTTAAGTAAGATAAAAGATCATTCCTTAAACACGGCACACAAAAGCAATGACTATGCCCAGAATCCGTCCTGCATCGCAACATACCAAGATATAGGTAAATCAGGTAGTCTTGAATAGGTAATGAGAAAGGGACAAAAAGATAAACCAAAAAGCAAATTGACTGACTTACAAAGTAAACATATAGTCAAAATATTCTCTTGCCAAAGAGGTTGCTCAGGATAGATTAGATTGGTTGGGCAAATTTAGTAGATAACAACATTATTGTAGGAACAATATATCTGTTAAAAGGTGTTGATCTGTTGATAGGATAATGTTTGGTTTCAGGAAAGGAAACATGTCGTATAAGACGCCTGGTCTGCTTTTGACAATGGAACATCCTATATAAGACAATTGATTGATGTAGCAGATGTTGGCAATTGATATGTAGGACAACATATGGCTCTGCAAGTAGGTGTTTTTGCTTCAGGTATAGTTAAGGACTTTTTCTTTGCAAAGATGTGTTTGTTTATTATTTTGTTGCTTGAGTTAGTCAAGTCGAGGTGGACAGATTTTGATAAATGGAAGATTAGAAAGATGGAGTGGGAATGGATTGAGGTGGGTGAAGAATGATGAATCGCATGTGCCTGAGTACTAGATACATCCTTCGTATTACAGACTACCTACATACCCTATATCCATAGGATCAAGGCACATTACAATGAAAGATGAAAATGATAATATGTAGTTCTGGATAGAGTGATGAGTGGGTCAAGGTGTTTGAGATTGGATAGGTGAAATGATGATATCTTTTGTACCTAAGTACTAGAAACTTCCTTCGTATTCCAGACTTCCTACATACCCATATCCATGGTGATGGGTTCAAATGTTGACTTCTTTTATGCTATTTCTTATGCTTCTAGACTTTATACCTATGATATTTTAGATACTTTTCTAAGACATTACTACCATAATATGATGTCTTTTATATATATTCTGTAAACCTTGAACCTAATCTACTAATATGAAACATGGTGATAATATTTGTCAATTGCATGAGTTAGACATAAGTATGTATGTATATAAATGGGATTTTGTAGATTAATTATGAAGGCTATTTTGTATGAATATGTTTTATGGATTAACCCTATGCAACAATGAGTTGGTAGCATTAAGGAGAGAAGAATTCGCAGCACATTGCAAGACAGAGCATTGAAGGAAGTCACTGTTAAGTGCCACCTAAAGCTGAACATGATCATCATGGAAGAATAAATACAAGAGAAGAAGAAGACTTGTTCTAGGATTCTAATTGTAGCTTATGTGTTTTCATTCATGAGCCATTGAATAGGAATTTCTGTTTGAATGGAACTCTGCTTCCTTTATTTTAGTTAGATTAATAAA
The DNA here is from genome assembly GCA_027924645.1 of Cunninghamia lanceolata. Taxonomy (NCBI): domain Eukaryota; kingdom Viridiplantae; phylum Streptophyta; class Pinopsida; order Cupressales; family Cupressaceae; genus Cunninghamia; species Cunninghamia lanceolata. The sequence goes on from BSBN01000278.1 coordinate 4,424,707, forward strand.
TTGATCTCGATCCTATACCCTGATATCTAGGGATGAATTGATGATTAAGTTAGTTGGTAGTTACATCATACTCTCCCATTTTTGTATAAGTTAGGAGGGATGAGTTCGATGGTAAGTTAGTTTTTCTTTTCCAAATTACTTTATTTTTATAGTTGCTCAACAGTTACTCTATTTTTATGTTGGAAGATCCAGACATGTTTTATTGAATACAATCTGAGAAGATCCTGTTTATGATATGAAGTGAATACAACTATGTGTTTTGAGAATCTAAAGTAGATTTAGTTTCCAGATTAAGTGAGATAGTTCCCTGAGTTGGCCACTCAAGGTACTAACCCTCACTGTGTATATTTCCCTACTTATTTATGCATTTCTAGTTAAAATTGTTTCATGTTATTTTATAAAGTTACATTGTGGAATGAGTAAGATATCTTGATTGCTATCACCAGTACTTGTAACTCATGAAAAAGTGCATGCTTTAAGTCCTCTAGAGGTAAGTGTTAGTTATTTTATCATTCTAAGTATTTTGAGTTAATTTTGTAATTCACTGTTGGATATAGTTATCTTCAACTTATGCTGAAGGTACCTGTAGCAACTGGATTTTAAACTATTTTTGTTATTTTTACATTTCTGTGAACTTCAGTAAATTAGGTTAATCAGAATAAGTCTGTATGAGTTAGTTTAGCATAGAAATGAGTCTTGAAGGCATATATAGTGTGGGCATCATCATAAGCTTGTGCTCCTTGGTCAATAATGTAATGATAGAGTGGACTATTCAGATAGGTTTACCCCTGAATTTCATTAAGTCTACAACGCATTAGTTTTCCTCTACAGTTTTAGTGCCGTTGCTGAGGATGGTGCTACCTTCATAGTCTCATTAGTTTTTATATGCTTTCATAGTTTAAATTCTACTTTTAGCATTAGACTTAATAAATTCACATTTTATGAAACACGAGATATTCTACTAACATTGTGCAGGGCTGCTAAACATAAAGCTCAAATTATTGTATACAAAGGCAGAGAGATCACCAAGGTAGATTCCTCCCTTCAACTTCTTAGGATAATGAGGACATAGCTGACTTTATCAATTATATAGTAGAAAGTGTTGAAGAAGAGTTTCCTCTTACATCTTCATCAACACTATCTACATCTCCATCAACATCCTCCATAGCTACAAAAGGGACTTTTAGAACCATGGGAGATGTTGCAGTAGATGGTCCTCTAGGTCAATAAATGTTTTAATTCCCTATCCGAGACCAAGCACGGGCTGCTACTCTAAAAAATATACCATCTTCTACATTGCCTATTTTCTACGGCTTGTTGACTGAATATTCCAACACTTTCCTATTTGAGTTTGATGTCTTGTGTGGGAGTTATGACTACACCACTGATCCTTACAAACTCAAGCTGTTCCCTGCCACACTAAAAGATGTTGCTCTAAGATGGTTTATGGAGTTGGGGAAAGATGTCATTCCAGACTGGGATACCATGAAGACAAAGTTCCTGAAAAAATATAAAGACTACTATAGAGGACATGATAGGAGGAGAGATGACATCTTCAGGATGTCATAGAAAGAGGATGAACCACTAGAAGACTATGTTGAAGAATAATTCTCAAAATAGATGAACCACTAGTTTGCCTTGAAGAAAAACTCTCAAAATAGATTGTCTGAAGAATCACTAAATATGGTCTTTTTGAGGGGGGTTAATGATGACTGCATGGATGCCCTCAATCTCATTGGAACAGGGGATATATCTCAACTTCCCTTTGAGGATGTCTATAGAGCTTGCAGAAATTATTCTAGAACCTTTTCTAGAAAACCAAGTGGAGAAAGAGTAGCCATCATAGGCAAGGTAACTAATGGAGTTTCAAGAGTGGAAATTAGTAACCTATTGACCAACATGAAGGAGGACATTATTAGCCATATGGCTACACAATTGGACACTCTTCATATCAAGAAGAAATAGGAAGAGGTAGATGCAATGATTACTGCATACCACCCTAGCTGTAGATAGAGGAAGGCCAATTATAAATGCAAAAGGGTGGCCAGTATCTAGCAAGAAAAGATTGAAAGGCCAGAGTTATAGCCATTTGAAGGAGAAGATGGGCACCTGTTCTTTATAGCTCAAAGAAGACCTTGGCAGCAAAGGCAAGGTATGCTCTTTGATCCACTCAATTTTAATTCTCCCTTTCCTGTTGTAAACCAAAATTTCTCTTCCTGGAATACTCAACAATGGTCTAGTAACCCAAATGCATGGAAAAACCTACAATGGCCTACTCCACAAGCTAGTTGGAACCAACAACAACCAAACCCATGGCCTCAACAAAATTTCCAAGGTCCCAACTATAACCCCCAGCAGCCTACTCAGCAGCAACAATGGTAGAAAAATGCACAATTTCAGCAACCAATGATTCCATCTCAACCACAACAGCCAGCCATAATGCTACCATCAACACCTCAGAATCCACCTCCTATACCTACCCAAATTCTTGTCCAACCTGCACCTAACCCTAACAACAAGCCTATCCAGCAAGCTTATACTAATGAGGTAATGCAATATCCCACCTATGGGCTGGAGGTGAGTAATGTTCATCTTATATCAGGGAAGCAACTTGCAGGGCCTTCATCTCCCTAAATCACAGAGCTTAAAGATGAAGAACCCACTGAAGAAGCCTTAGATAAAACACCTTTGGAACCTAAATTAACCCAAGATGCCCAAACTACTTTACATCAGAAGCCTCCTCCTTTTCATGAGCACTTGGCCATGCAAAAGCAAATAGTCCAAATTGATACTATCCTTCTTAGCCAGCTGAAAGATACAAGAATCAAGATTCCCTTAATCCAAGCCATCAAGGATATTCATATATACACTAAGACTATTAGGGATCTTTACATAAAGAAGCCAGGAAGGAAGAGAATAGACCCTCAGATAGTACATGTTTTAGGAAATCTTGTTGATATCATGTTTAGTAACATAATTGTTCACAAATATATAGATCCAAGTAGTCCAATGGTGGATGTCAAGATCAATGGGACCTTGATTAAGAATACTTTGATAGATTTAGGTGCTGCAATTAATGTCATGACAAAGGAGATAGTGTAAACACTCCAATTGAACAACCTTAGGCCTACTCAGACAGTCTTGCAATTAGCTGATAGGTCTATAGTCAAACCTGAAGGAGTCATAGAAGATTTGGTCATTGCATTAGATTCTTGTGAATACCTTGCTAATTTTATAGTATTACAGCCAAAGGTTAATCTTGCTAGTTATCCTCTTATACTAGGTAGGCCATGGCTTGCCACTACTGATGCATTTATAGGTTGCAAGTCTGGTAACATAATCATATCCAATAGCACTGTAACCAAGAAATTAGTTTTATAACCACCAGCCCAGCCATACCAGGAGCTTGAGCAGACAATTTAGCCTAGCCTAGAGGATGAGGACACCTATTCCCTGCAAACCCTGATGGCTATTGAACGCAGCCCCTTATTGGATATTCTAGATGAAGATTAAATAATTTCTCATGTTATACAAAATACTTGTGGGAGGCACCCACAGTAGCAAGACTGCCTATCTTGCTTACAAGACCCTTTGAGTAGCATAATACCCAGCAGTTCCTCAGAGGAGGTTCCCAAATATTTCATGCTTTATTACCTCAGCAATGCTTACCCGTATTACCCATCCTTGTTTTGTCTTCTGTGCAAGAACTATCCAACAAGTAGAAATCAAGCTAGGTAAGATGTTGAATATTAACAATACATTGACTGATGAAAAACAACAATCCCTGCATAAAATTTTGCATACACACTCAGTAGCATTCACTTGGGATTACAGTGACATGAAAGGCATTGATCCTGCCTTATGCATGCACAAAATATATATTGATGATGGCTATAGACCCATCAGGCAGCAACAGAGGCGCATGAACCCCACCCTCAAAGAGATTGTGAAAGTTGAGCTTCAAAAGCTTCTGGACGCAGGTTTTATATACCCCATTTCAGACAGTGAATGGGTTTCACCATTATTCATAGTGCCCAAGAAAGGTGGCAAATGGAGGGTTTGTGTCGATTATAGAGAACTCAATACTAATACCAGAAAGGATCACTTTCCATTGCCATTTATTGACCAAGTTCTTGACTCTTTAGCAGGCAAGAAATATTTTTCCTTTCTTGATGGTTTTAGTGGCTATAACCAGATTAAGATTGCTCTAGAGGATCAAGATAAGACAACGTTTACTTTCCCTTGGGGGACATATGCCTACTCTGTCTTACCCTTTGGTTTGTGCAACGCACCAGCTACATTTTAAAGAACAGTCCTCAGTATTTTCTCTGATTTTGCCCATGATAGCATGGAGATTTATATGGATGACTTCACCACATATGGTGATACATATGATGAATCTTTACACAATTTGGAGAAAGTGTTGAAAAGATGCATAGAGAACAACCTCTCTTTGAGCAATGAAAAGTGTTTTCTGATGATGACACAGGGAGTAGTCTTGGGACATTTCATCTCTAGTGCAGGAATACAAGTGGACCCAAAGAAGATTGAAGTTATTTCTACCCTGCCTATTCCCCAAAGATAGAAGGATGTTAGGAGATTCCTGGGACATGTAGGATATTATAGGAGGTTCATTTAGGATTTTAGCAAGATTGTTGCACCTCTGTTTACTCTACTGTCCAAGGACAATGAATTTCCATGGACACCAGATTGTCAGATTTCCTTTGAAAAGATAAAAACCTCATTAACACAATCCCCTACTCTCAGAGGTCCAAATTGGACACTACCTTTTCACATACATATAGATGCATTTGAATTTTCCATTGGGGCAGTCCTAGGCCAACAAGATGGAAACAAAGAGTATACCATATACTATGTAAGTAAAAATCTACAAGGAACTGAGTTAAAGTACACTGTGACAGAGAAAGAGATGTTGGCAGTTATTTATGTCATCAACAAATTTAGGCACTACATGATTGGTTACAAGGTATTCATACATACAGATCATGCAGCCATCTGATATTTGATGAATAAGCCAATAGTGGGTGATAGACTTGTAAGATGGTTATTATTGTTACAGGAGTTTGATATTACAATTGTTGATAAACCAGGAAAGGCCAATGTAGTTGCCGATTTTCTATTCAGACTACCTACACAGTCTTCAGAAGGAGTGGTTGATGATTCTTTACTTGATGAGAATCAATTTTCTCTAACTATACATAGTCCATGGTATGCAGACATAGCCAATTATTTGGTTACAGGGTAGATTCTAGGGTACTTCTCTCCAAGGGAGAAGAGGTGGCTAGTTCACAAATGTTTATCTTACTCTTGGATTTCTAGATTCTTATTTTACACTGGCCCAGACAATATTATGCAAAGATGTATCAGAGAGGATGAAGTGTTTGATATTATGAAGGCCTGCCATGATGAACCTTGTGGGGGCCATTTTGCATCCAAGAGGATAGCCTTCAAAATACTGACAACAGGATATTACTGGCCAACACTTCACAAAGATGCTGTCAAGTACACTAGGAGCTGTGATAGTTGTCAGAGAATGGGGAGGCCTACAAGAAGTGATGAGATGCCCTTGCAGCCACAGATCTCATTGGCTCCTTTTGATAAGTGGGGATTGGATTTTATGGGTCCTATATCTACTACATCCAACAACAAAGAATATATCTTGGTATGTACTGATTACTTAACTAAATAGGTTGAAGTGAAGGCATTATAGTTTGCCAGAGATGGCAATGTAGCAAAATTCCTGTATGAGGACATCTTCACTAGGTATGGTGTGCCAAGGGAGCTAGTAACTAATCAAGGACCACAATTTACATATGATCTAATCACCAAACTGGTTGAGGAATATCAGAGCAAACATAAGAAATCCACTCCCTACCATCCTCAAGACAATGGTCAGGTGGAAGTCACAAATAGGGAGATTGAGAACATCTTGACAAAGATAGTGTAGCTTCACATAAGAGATTGGGTTTCTAGGCTCTCAGAAGCTATTTGGGCATATAGAACAACCTAGAAGATAACTACAGGGTTTACACCTTATGAGTTGGTCTATGGCAAGATAAAAGTCCTGCCTATAGAATTTGAACACAAAACCCTGAGGACAACAATGGAACTAGGAATGGATTTGACCACAGTACAACAAGATAGGCTACAACATTTGAATTCTTTGGATGAAATTTGATTGGAGGTGATTCATCACATAGAGGTCATATAGAAATAAAGAGCAAAATGACATGACAAGTACATCAAGATAAAGGAATTCACTATAGGTGACTGGGCACTCCTTTATGATTCAAGATACAAGGACTTTAAGGGCAAGCTTCAGTCCTGTTGGTTAGGCCAATATGAGATCAAGAAAATCTTTCCTAATGGTACAGTTTAGTTGCAGACTATTGATGAAGTTTGTTTTTCATTGTTAGTAAATGGGCACGGACTCAAATTGTATAAAAAACCACTTCAAAAGGATGAATTTCTTATTTCTCTAGCTACTCAGTATGGCCCTCCTGAAACTCCTAATGATGATAATGTGACACGAAATGATACACCTTCAAATACTGATCCACCAACACTATCCAGTGATGTGGAGGTTGAGTTGCAATACTCAACCCTGTCGCTAAAACATAATTTTCTTCACTTTAAAATCACATGCACACACAACACATTGTACATGATGACCACTGTCAATTTGAGAGGGGCCTATTTTTCACATATCATAGGGACCTGTCATAGTTGGGCCTTGGTTTCCTATATCTAAACATATTTAGTCAAGACCTGTGCTATGGGTGCCTATAGCAACAAGTGTACGCGGAGCTCTTCAACCATTTGGCACACATTTCATTCTTCTTCCTGCGCATTTCCTTACTACTCCACATGCTTCAATCACCTTCAATAATCTAATGGTTGCAACATGTTTGTTCGAATTGTATTCACTGGCTGTTACATCAACTTTTGCGGTCTATCAAATTGAATAAATTCTAACGTACCCACCACCCTTCCATCTACTCTCTGCATATCACTCTGCTTGTGCCAAATCAATGCCAACATACTGCTCTCCTTTTCCAAGGAGATCTGCTCCATGCTCTTCGTAATCAATGCACATAAGGTAACCTTTTAATGATTATCTTTAAAATTTCTATTTATATTCATTATTACTAAGTGTTTATCTCATGCATGCGGCAATATATCACCCTTTTCATGTAATCATTACTCTTTCATCCTTGCACATTCATTCATGAAGTGTTGTCACTTCACCTTTCAGTTGGGGGGAGGGGTATATGGTCATTTTTTATTTCTTTTTACCATCAATCAAAATTTTAAGCTGCTATCAAGGTTTTCCTATGTCATTTTCAATGATAGTTGACCTACCCTAAATTGTGAGCTTGTTATTTCCCTGAGAGTGAGTTGAATTTCAAATTTTTTTACTAGCAAAGAACTCTAAAAGCTATAGTTGGGGGGTGAAAGAATTGACAAGAAATTTTATGAGGTGGTAAAATTGAAATTAGGCATAATTAGGTAGAATTGAGAATTGATAAGAGTGTAGAATACAGGTGTAATGGGGGGTGATGTAATCAGTAGAGAACCATTGGTGCATAAGGAGATATTGGAAGATGTATCAGTTCTCCCACTCTTTACTAGAGTGGGGTGGTTAGACAATTTTCTAAAGTTAACGGAGTATGACTAATATGGCAAGGGATTTTGCAGCAACTCTATAGTATGATGAAGTGACAGTGAGGGGATTAGTTGTGAAAGCCTCTAAAATAGCTATTGTCCAATTCACTAGATTACCATGAATAGGGTCTGAGTATCTAGCCTATGTTGATGCAACAACGACGAGGGAGGAATTTTGTGAGCATGGTGAGAACCTAGATTCAAGCACACAAGGCACAAAAAGATTATCCCTTCCATTCTTTTGGGGGAAATATGCTTCATATATTATCAAATATGTCACTTGTAATGGTTGACATAACTTGTTGTATACTGCACACTTTAAATTGTTGAATCACCTATGCCATGACAAACTGGTTAATGTTCCCAATTATCTGTACAATATGTTGAAGAGAATGGCATTTGAGTATCAGAAAAGACAAATAGAGACTACATTGTCTCATCATTGTTTGGTAGGTCTATTGGTTAAAAGAAGTTTGAGAATCCAACACCCACGGGTTAGCTGGGATACTTTTAAACAATGCAAGGATATTTCTAAATTACTTGAAGTAGATGAACCTCAACAAGAGCTAGAAGTTGAACCTAATGCTGAGCCAGAAGTTGAACCTAATGTTGAACTAGAGGTTGAACTAGAAGTTGAGCCTAAACGGGAAGAGCTGCAAGGGGAAATTCCTCTAGAAACTAGGCCAGTGACAGTAGAAGAAACCTCAATTCCTAACCCTAAACCTATGAGAGGAACTATGAGAAGTGATGCATAAGAGCATTGAGAAAGAGAAGGGTGTAGGGGAGAGGAAGAACAAGAAAAGTCAGAAAAAGAGAAAAAGTAAGGATAAGCCAGAAACTATCACACCTAGGCATTCAAGAAGGCTAAGGAGACAGAATGTAGGAAAAAGAGTTGTTGAGGAACAAGGGGAAGTAGAAAAGGAAGAAGCACAATAGTAGCAAGATCCAACATTGTTGGACACAGCTTTAGAGAAGGAAGGAAATGTCCTTGGGAATACTCCTACTAATGCCAGTATACCTACCAAACGAAGAAGGTATGTTTCTTCATCCTCTAGTTCTGATTCAGAGGACATTTTCATTGCAAGAAAAATGGGAAAAACGGTTCCTGGCAGCCCTATTAGAGAAAATTTTAATGTTACTAATAGTAAGGATGAAGGTTTTGATTTTGAACAAGAAAAAGAGTTGTTAGAAGATAGAAATATGAGGCAAGAACTTTAGGAAGCCCTTAATAGAATTAAACAATTAGAAGAACAAGTGAAACAGTATGAGGAAAAGGATAGAGAAAAAGAGATAAGAATAAAAGAATTGGAGGAGAAAATTTAGACATATGGTCATGGCTCTAACATGGATCTCTTAGCACAAGTGATTGAGAGTAAAATGGAAAATGAGGAAAAAGAAGCTCCAATCCTACAACCTCCTATAATAAGACCTCCAACATGCTTCACTGTTCTATCTATGGGTTTTGAATTGATGAAGTTCAATGACGAATTCAAGCAAGAAAAAGAAAACTGGGAAAAGGAGAAACAAATTTTTAATACATCATCAGAAAGGAAAAATGCTGAGTTAAAAAGGTTGGAAGGGAAGCAAACAGAGGTAGTTGACAGGGCAATTCAAATCATAGAATGCAGATCTCCACCAAAATTTTATGCCTTATTTCTCAAATAAAAGTTTCTTACTTTTCAATTCAATAGATTCATCAATGATCAGTCTATTTCTATCTATTCAAGACATGATTTTTTCTAGTTATTTCAAGAAGTTAGTTTGGAAGAACAAGATTAGTTGTGGGAATATTGTTTGCACAATTATTTGATAGAAGAAGATATAGAGTGGAAGCCCTTGATCTATGTTGGTGATCTTCAAGTTAGAGCACTAATGTCTTACCTCAGAAATGAGCAGCTTAGAGGGGAGCTAATGGATAAATATGAGGAACAGGAAAAGAAAGTGCCACTACAGATTAGGAAAGAAGCCTTAGATCCCAAAGTGATCCTGACCCAATGGCTAACACTACTTTCTCATAAGGGTCCAGGTAAGGTAATTATGGATTTAAGACTTAGGGATTATAGAAAAATACAACGGTTGGTAGTATCTATCATTCAGAATTGTAAGAGGTGTTTGTAGAATAGATGGGATAGTTTGACCCTAAAATTGTAGAAGAAAGAGCCTCACTTTCTTCACAATTTTATGAATATGTTTGAGAGGTTGTGTAGGTATATCTAGATCTCAGAGAACAAAGGAGTGGAATGGCTACCCCTCACTTATCACCCTCCTATTCTTCTTTATCCAGTACCACACTGGGCAGGAGGAAGAGGTGATGAGTGCAGGCATGCTAAATTAATTAGGATGGAGAAAATTGCATGCTACAAGGGCTTTTATCTCAAACAGGGAAAGGGGGTCAGAGAAGATATGGATCTGAGGTAGATAACTTTGCATTATAACCTTTTCCCCTAGGCATTTTATTGAATATTTTGCTTGAGGTCAAGCAAAAGTCTAAGTTGGGGGAAATGATGGGTTCAAAAGTTGACTTCTTTTATGTTGTTTCTTATGCTTCCAGACTTTATACCTATGATATTTCAGATACTTTTCTAAGACATTACTACCATAATATGTTGTCTTTTATATATATTCTGCAAACCTTGAACCTAATCTACCAATATGAAACATGGTGATAATATTTGTCAATTACATGAGTTAGACATAAGTATGTATGTATATAAATGGGATTTTGTAGATTAATTATGAAGACTATTTTGTATGCATATGTTTTATGGATTAACCCTATGCAACAATGAGTTGGTAGCATTAAGGAGAAGAATTCACAGCATATTGCAAGATAGAGCATTGAAGGAAGTCACAGTTAAGCGCCAACTAAAGTTGAACATGATCATCATGGAAGAATAAATACAAGAGAAGAGGAAGACTTGTTCTAGGATTCTAATTGTAGCTTATGTGTTTTTATTCATGACCTATTGAATAGGAATTTCTGTTTGAATGGAACTCTGCTTCCTTTGTTTTAGTTAGATTAATAAATTGGTCTCAAACCTATACCTTGATATATAGGGATGAATTGATGATCAAGTTAGTTGGTAGTTACATCATACTCTCCCATTTTTGTATAAGTTAGGAGGGATGAGTTTGATGCTAAGTTAGTTTTTCTTTTCCAAGTTACTTTATTTTTATAGTTTCTCAACAATTACTCCATTTTTATGTTGGAAGATCTAGACATGTTTTATTGAATCTGAAAAGATCTTGTTTCTGATATGAAGTGAATACAACTATGTGTTATGAGAATCTAAAGTAGATTTAGTTTCCAAATTAAGTGAGATAGTTCCTTGAGTTGGCCACTCAAGGTACTAACCCTCACTTTGTATATTTTCCTACTTATGCATTTCTAGTTAAAACTGTTTCATGTTATTTTATAAAGTTGCATTGTGGAATGAGTAAGATATCTTGATTGCTATCACTAATAGTTGTAACTAATGAACAAGTGCATATTTTAAGTCCTCCAGAGTTTAGTGTTAGTTCTTTTATCATTCTAAGTATTTTGAGTTAATTCTGTAATTCTCTGTTGGATATAGTTATCTTCAGCTTATGCTTAAGGTACCCGTAGCAACTGGATTTTAAACTATTTTTGTTGTTTTTACATTTCTATGAACTTCAGTAAATTAGGCTAATTGGAATAAGTTTGTATGAGTTAGTTTAGGATAGAAATGAGTCTTGAATGCATATATAGTGTGGGCATCATCATAAGCTTATGCTCCTTGGTCGATAATTCAATGTAGGAATGCAATGATAGAGTGGACTGATCAGATAGGTTTACCCCTGAATATCATTAAGTCTACAATGCATTAGTTTTCCTCTACACATGAGATCAAGGTACCTTAAGATTGAGATGAGATGATATGTAGTTCTAGTTGGAGTGATGATGTAGGATAGTGTTGTCATTGTGGGGAATGATATATCCCTAGATCAACACAAGGATGAAGGTGTTTGGTTTCAAAAATGAAACACCTCATATAAGACACCTGGGCTAGTTTTGAAAGTGTGACAATCTATATAAGATAATTGATATGATTGATGGATTGGTTTGATGTGTTTATGTTTATGTTTTTTGTTTGAAGGTTGAAGTGTTTTTGTTTTTGTTTGAAGTATTTTTGAACCATGAATAAGGATCCATTTCTAGACCTAGGTTAAGGAAAGGGTTGCCCCCCTTCCAGTAGAGGTGTTGTTATGGCTGACTGACATATGGAGACATAAATAATTGACATAGGATGGTGACAAGACATGGATAACTTGACATAGGATAAGCTAACAAGGATAAGACATGGATAACTTGATATAGGATAACGATGATGGACATTGACAAATTTCCAAGCTATTCTAGATAGGGAAATGGAAATGCAAAAATGGTTAATGGTTTTATTATGGATAGATGGATGAAGTTTATTATGAAATGGACATGGAATGAAAAAGACTCGATAGATGATGGATGTTGACTCTACACATAGCGCATGTTTGCCAGGTTTTTACTATGGTACTTATCTAAGGTGCCTGTTTACTAGGTTTTCATCAGAGGATGGATTATTATTATTATTATTATTATTATTATTATTATTTTTAATTTGTTTTTTACATGAATACTCTAAAGATCAGGTGAAGAAATTCTTGAGATGAACACTGTTGAGTGGTTCATCTAGAGGAATGCCTTTAGGTGTTGCTAAAGTATAAGCTCCTGATCCATATACTGCTGTGATAACAAAGGGTCCTAACCAATTAGGCTCGAACTTGCCCTTCTTTTCTCTATTTGCTTGATTTCTCTGATTTTCCTTTAAGACAAGATCACCAACTTGAAACCATCTTTCTTTGATCTTCTTGTTATAGTTGCGTTGGAGGTAGTTTTGATAGACATGGAGATGATTAAGTGTGGCAAGGTGCCTCTTATCTAGTAGTTCTAGCTCAGCTAATCTAGAAGTGTGATACTCCTCTCCATCAATCATGTGCTGCATGGATACTCTGAGGGATGGGATCTCAACCTCTATAGGTAAAATAGCTTTAGAACCATAGACCAAGGCATAGGGTGTTGCACCAGTTGGTGTTTAGATACTAGTGCGGTAGGCCCATAGGGAAGGATTGAGTTGCAGGTGCCAATCATGACCAGCTTCATTGATTATTTTCTTGAGGATTTTTAGAATGGTTTTGTTGGAAGCCTTAGCTTGGTTATTACTCTGTGGATAGTAGCGCATGGAAAAGTGATGTTGGATACTATATTGGGTGCACAAGGCATGGACATCTTGATTCTTAAATGGTTTCCCATTATTAATGACAATGGCTTGGGGGATACCATACCGACAAATGAGGTAGTTAAGGATAAACATGGCTATTTTCTTGCCGGTGATATAAGTCATGGGAATGGCTACAACCCACTTCTTGAAGTACTCCATGGTGGTAATGATAAGAGTATGGTCATTGGATGAGGATGGATGGATTTGTCCTACAAGGTCGAGACCCCATTATGAAAAAGGCCATGGAATTGTCACATGTTGTAGTTCATGAGCTGGTGCGTGAATCAAATCTCCATGCTACTGGCATTGTAGACACTTCTTAGCAAAATGTAAAGCATCTTATTCTATTTGTTGTGATGCTCACAATGTAGAGTATAAACTCTACATTTTGTTTTCAGCAGTGCTCCCGTGAGTTTTAGTTTTGTGTTTGAGAATGACTGCGAGGGTTTTTACCAGGGTTTCATTTTGCTATTGCTGCGGGTTTATTTTTGCTAGTACTGCGGACTCCTCCAAGTGTCGAGCCTCAGTTTCAAGCTATTTTTTTTATAAAGTATCAGTGAAGTGGATCATGCCACGTGGAAACTGTCTCTAATACATTTTCAGTTGTGATCCTGCGGAAGGCGCCACGTGTCGCATGCGGAGACACAGTTATAAAGTTTTGGTATGCCGGCGGAAGAAGCCATGTGTATTTTGTGATAGACGCGGAGCTTGCCACGTGTCAGCTTCCGTGCATCTGTTTATATATCTTTCGATGCAAGGTAATAAATGGAGGTAGGCCCCAGTTATAAAGTATCAGTGAAGCGGATCGTGCCACGTGGTGGATGCGGCATCCAAGTAAAAGTTTTTGCCCCTTTCTTCCAGCAATAATAAATGTTTCTTTGGTTTCACAGAGCCTAACATGTGTCAACCTCCGCGTGAGTCTCAAAAAGGTTCTAGTGTTTTAAGAAGGCTGCAGAAGCTACCACATATCAGATAGTAGTTACTACGGAAGAGGCCACGTACCAAGTTAGTTGTTGCCGGGGATGCTGCCACCTGTCCTTGTTTGAAAGCTTATGAGCGAAGGAGGTGGGCCCCGTTTCTAAAAAGTATCTTTAAGTTCTAGTTGCTGCGGATCACGATAGATGTCACAGGTGGAGCCCTCCCAAATGCAAAGACACAATAAAGTATCAAGGTAGTGGATAAAGCCATGTGTATAATTTTAAGTGCTACGGAAGCTACCATGTGTCGGTTTCCTGTTTCTTTATGAGGAACAAAGGAGTTTCAAAATTTAATGCAGACGATGCCATGTGTCTCAGAGTTTATTGTGTAAAAGGTGTGGATGCTGCCAAGTGTCTTTTCCTTATAGAAGGGATGCGCCACACATGCTTTTTGCCACAACCAATGGACTTGCAGTTATTGTAACTATTTGTGGATCCAAAAGATTTTAAGTGTCAGACACTTCCAATTAGCTCCAGTTTGGTTAGGCCATTGGGATTTGATCGTGTAGACGATCTTGATTCGCTCCTATGCTATAAATATGTAACATTGATATTCATTAAGGGATTCATTCATAGATAGTTTTGCCAGAGATAATTTTTCTATCAGAGTTCTAAGAGATAAGTTTGAGACTTTCTGCTATGACCGCCAGAATATCATTTGCCTTTGTTTTTTATTCTTGATTCAAAAGGTTAATGTAGCTGTGCATGTATCTGTGCCTCTTATGTTGCTAAAAAATTAATGAGAAATACAGAGTTCTGTGCCTTGGTTGATATTTCTGTGTCATTGCAAATTATCCAATAGTGGACCTTTGATTCTATTCATTTTATCTGTTTATGTTAATCATGTAGTATCTGCTCCTTAATGTGACTGAATTTTGAGGATAGTTTCACTGTGTTTAGTTGGAGAGAAACAATTTTACTTTAGGTGCATCGCCACAGATAGATTTTCTTTCATTGTATCTGTAATGCAGTTAGTTTCTATCCTTTTCCTGAAACCCATTTCAAGATAAAGAAGAGCCAGCTTCTTTAAAATCTAGAGGTTGTTTTAGGTATCAAGTCCCACATTCCTGAAACTTCCATGTTGGTGTTGGAACCTGCGCAATTTTATACATCAACAGTTTTTGGCACGCCTGATGGGACAATTCTTGAAGTTTCTATCAAAATTGTATGAACCAGAGAGTTTCAGTCAGAGCTATGGACCTGTAACAAGACCTCGATCTACTGTTAATCCAGGCATTCTTTTGCCACCACTGGTAGCTAATCCAAGGAGAAGAGTGAATCAATTTGTAGCAGTACCAATAGTAAACATGGGAGCACCTATAGCCCCAAGGAATTATGCAAATTGGAACACTAGCAGTCCTTTGATTCTCCCAATACCGCCAGCCACTTGGGATGCAATTCTAGCCAATGGTTTGAAGGCTCTGCCCAAGTTCAGTGGAGAAGATTTCAAGACACCAGAAAAACACTTGCAAGATGTATCTGATGTCTATGCAATGCATGTGATCACTCAATAGAATGTGGCTATAAGACTATTAGCAGCTTCTTTCAAAGGGAAGGCTCTAGATTGGTATAGATCCTTAACCCTAAATACCATATCTACATGGGATCAACTTGGTGATGCTTTCTTTGAAAGATTTAAAGAAAAGGGTGATAAATCTTCTTTGCTGCAATAATTGATCACCATCAATAGGGCACCACAAGAAGCTATGACTAATTTCAATTCAAGATTTCAAAAAACATGGGAGAGGATTCATGCCACAGCAAGACCATTACCATGTATGGCTATTGTGTTTTATCTTAAGGCCCTAAACTTAGATATATTAGTGATGATTCAGTCTCTTGGAGGTCAGACACTACTAGAAGCTTATGAGTTGGCAGTTAAAGCTGAAAACAACTTAATAGATGTTGGAAAGTTGCCCCCAAGGCCTCCTATGCCCATGTTCCTAAAAATTACCTTGCCATTGCCTCAAGAAGCTCCTAATCTGACAAACCAACCTATGTCTATGTATTCTTTCCCTCAACAACCTGCTAAAGTAGCTACCTAGGTTCAATCATCTGAAATGGATGATGTCAAGAACATCTTAAGAACCTTCTCAAATGAAATAATTAACCTAAAGAGACAACATAATCCCTATCCAAAGCCTCCTTATCAAGGTTACTAAGGAAATAGACCTCCCTTTCAGCCAAATCAATATCAGGGCCCTCAAAGGCAAGCTAATCCTCAGCCATCCAACTAGTTAGTCACAGTCCCTACACCCTTACAGACTGTTCCTCCTAATCCCAATAGGGAAATTGTCCTAGGGCAAAATAATTTTGCAGATAGCACAAATGCTTGGTGTTTTCCTTGCAACAATGCCCATATGCCCAGAGACTGTCCTAGAGGAAATTTATAGCAAAAGATAGCAGAACAAAGAGGATTAGAAGAACAATTTGCAACTTCTAACACTTCACAATATCAGTCTCCAGGTGTACAAAATGCAATCCTAGTTGCCCAGATGCAAGGAATGTCCTTACAACAGGAAGAGGAAATAGCCCCTGAGCATGCTTTATTTTCATGGATTTAAGATGAATAGTCAGTGTTCTTGAATGAAGCATCTACTTCCAAGAAGCCATTAGTGCAATCAGATTACTATACCAGAGCAAAGAGGAGAATGATGGAACAACCTAAAATCACTGATAATGAGATCATGGGAGCTTCCCCTTTTCAAGGTCATTAGAACACAGTTTCTAGACAAGAAATGCCCCAGCCTGTGCAGAATCAAGTAGCTTCAGGATAGTTTCTAGAAAAGTCAAGGTACCTTTATTATCCAAAGGCCCAAGAATTAGGACCTATGAATGTGGTGGATTAGCTAAAAAGGACTCCAGTGCATGTGTCTATCTGGGACATGCTAGCTATTCCTAAGCAAAAGACACTGTTGCAAGAGGCTCTGCAAGGCCAAGAAGTTCCTAAGCTGATTGGTGCTAAAGGAGGACCTACTTATTAAGAAAATCTGTAGCCCAAAGATACTATACCTCTACAGACAACAACCCTTTTGAACAATGCATCTGAGGTAGGTAAATCCAAACCAGAACCCTTTTATTTGACTCTAATAGTTGGGAAGAAACTGCTGCATAATGCAATGATAGACTCTGAGGCTGGTACTACAGTAATGCCAAAGCAGATTGCAGATGCTTTGAAGATAAAATATGAGCCACTTACAAGAGGGGTTATGTAGTTGGATGGGAAGTCTGTGCAAACAATAGGGAAAATTAAACAACTCCCATTGCAACTGTAAACTTGCCCTAATATAATTGTGAATCAGGATGTGGTAGTCATAGATATTCCTCATGTATTTGGTCTATGTCTATCCAGAGATTTTACAGCCAAGATAGGAGGTTATATGTCACTTGATTGGTCTCACCTCATTCTAAGAACCAAATATGGGACAAAAATGAAAATACTATCTGAGTCATTATCAAAAGACCATATCACAAATGAACCAACCCCAAAATTAGAGGCAGCTCATGCTATGCTGAATAAGGAGGAAAGAATCTTTGTTGAAGAGTTGGGTGACTGGACTAGACATGACCAACAGGAGGAAGAAAGTAATCAGTTGTTGACTGTAATGCAAAGTGACCCCTATGGAAATTATGACTCTACCGGTCTAGGCACTTATGTCATATTTGATGAAGACCATGAAATCCCAAATGTTTTAAGGGAAGAAACACCACAGACTCAAGAATCTGAAAAGGACTCAGAAATCTAGACTCTAAATTTTGATGGGGCTAGAAGTAAAAATGATGCTGGAGCAGGAATTTACCTTACTTCCCCAAATGGTGAGAAAATTTTAAGAGCCATCCGTTTTCAATTTACCTGTACCAATAATGATGCTGAGTATGAATCCTTGGTGCATGGACTCATATTAGCCAAGAAAAAGGAAGTAAAGAATTTGATAGTAAGAGGAGATTCAGAACTAGTGGTGAAACAAATCAGAGAAAAGGTAGTAGCCAAAAATGTAAGGATGAGATCCTAAAGACACAGGATTTGGGACCTGGTAGATGATTTTGAAGCTTTCAATATTGAAATAGTCCCTAGAGCCCAAAATTTTGAGGTTGATAGAATGGCACAGATTGGTTCACAATTTGATCCAGCAACTGATCTACTAGTCAACAATGAATCAGTCAAAATTATAGTGAGGCCAACTATCCTAGACAATGACGAAAACTGGCAAGTTTTTGGAAATGATTTTCAAGTACTTTCATTTTTACAATAGTGAGGAGAATTTACTGATCAGTTGCAACCTAAAATTGAAGAAGCATATGGTGACCAAATAATTCAACTAAAGTCAAACAAGCTCCCTAAAGGACTGATTACCTTAGAAAACTTGTTTGACCTAGAAGATGTAAGCCTGGAAAAGAAGAGGTTTCAAGTAGATAAAGAAGATTATTCTAAAATTTAGGTTAGTGAAGGAAGAAAATTGAAGATTGGCAATGCTACAACCCAGTAGGAAAAGAAAAGATTGATTGATTTGTGTGAAATATATGATAGGGTGATTGCTTGGACCTATGAAGATCTCCATGACTATAATAGAGATATCATCTAGCACACTATAGAGCTGGCTGAAGGATCTAAACCAGTCAGACAGAAGCAAAGGTCAGTGAATCCAAGGATTGAACCTCTAATGGTAGATGAGTTGCAAAAGCTTTTAGAATCAAAGATTATTTTTCCAATCAAACACTCAACCTGGGTATCCAACTTAGTGCCAGTCAGGAAAAAGAATGGTGACATAAGGCTCTGTGTAGATTTTAGGGATCTGAATAGAGCATCTTTGAAAGATCATTATCCACTGCCCTCTATGGAACAAATTTTATAGACTATGGTTGGATCAGAAAGATTTTCCTTACTGGATGGCTTCTCTGGATACAATCAAATTTGGTTGGCTAATGAAGACCAACATAAGACTGCATTCACTACCAAATGGGGAACATTTGCATACACTAAGATGCCATTTGGCCTTTCAAATGCTGGAGCCACTTTTCAAAGAGAAATGGATGTGGCATTTGGAGAGCTCATAAATAAAATCATCTTGATTTATCTTGATGACCTCACTATTTTCTCTAAAAATGTTGTTGATCAATTTGATCATTTAGAGGCTATCTTTAAAAAGTGTCAAGAGTTCGGAATATCCCTCAACCCCAAGAAGTGCATCTTTGCAGTACCTCAGGGCAAACTATTGGGGCATATAGTGTCAAAGGATGGAGTCTCTATTGATCCAGAGAAAGTCGCTACCATAATGAACTTATCTCTGCCAGTCAATAAGAAAGCAGTTCAATCCTTTCTGGGGAAGATTAATTTTGTTAGCTGGTTCATATCTAACTTTACAGGACTGATTAGACCAATGACACTATTGCTAAAGATAGACCTGATTTTTAAATGGACTACAAAAGGGAGATAGGCTTTTGAGGAAATCAAGAAAGCCATTTCAACAGCCCCAGTACTTAGAAACCTTGACTTTTCTAAGTCTTTTATAATGTATGTGTATGGAGGTGAGTTTAGTGTTGCTGCTATTTTGACCTAGAAAGATGACCAGTAAGAAGGAGAACACCCAATAGCCTTTTTCTCTAGGACACTCAAGGAATATGAGGCTAGATACAATTTTGTGGAGAAACAGGCATATGCCATGGTCAAAGCCCTTAAGAAATTCAAACACATGGTAATAGGTAATAAAATTTTGATATTAGTAGCTCACCCTAGTATAAGAGAATACATTATGGAGGGAGAGATCATTGAGAAAAGAGTAAACTGGATAACAAAGATTCTTGAATACAATGTGGAGGTCAGACCCACTAAGCTAGTCAGAGGCAAAGGATTGTACCAATATATGGCCCAAGACATGGAGAAAATGGTGACTGTAGAAATAGAAAGTGAGACTGTGTTGAGAATCCAAGAGATTGATCAAAATTCCTGGGTCACAAATAGGATTCAATTTATGAAACATGGGGTTTTCCCAAATGAGCTCTCCCATGATGAGAGAAGGTATTATAGACAGCAAGGGTCCTACTTTGTATTAACTGACCATGTTCTTTTCAGAATAAATATTGATGGCATACTTTTAAGATGCATAGAAAAAGATGAAGCCCAAAGAATACTACATGAAATGCATCATGGAGCCTCAGGGGGACACTTTTCAGCAAGGACCACTGCAATAAAAATAACTCAAGCAGGATACTTCTGGCCCACTTTATTTGCAGACTGTTATCAGTTGGTCAAAGAGTGCCAAGCCTGTCAGTTCTATACAGGAAAAAGAAGAAATGTAGCAATGCCCCTAAGCCCCATAATTATAGATGAGCCCTTTGCCCAATGGGGTCTTGATTTCATTGGTATGATCAATCCAGTGTCAAGTATGGGACACAAATGGATCCTTACAGCCACTGATTACTTTACCAGATGGAGTGAAGTAGTACCACTCAAAGAAGCAATAGAAAAGGTAATACTAGACTTCTGGAAAGCATTACTGCTTGTTTTGGCCCTCCTCGTACCATCATATCAGATAATGCTAAGGCATTTTTGGGAATGAAGGTATCAGAGTTTGTAGTAAGGTATGGAATTTATTTGAAATCTTCTTCAAATTATTACCCTCAGGGTAATGGTTTGGCAAAATCTACTAACAAAAACCTAATCAGACTCATTAAGAGGATTGGAACCAATTATCAAAGAGAGTGGCACAAATTGCTCAATACTGCACTATGGGCTGACAGAATTATACCTAAGCAAGTGACAAAAATGTCTCCATATGAATTGGTCTATGGTAAGCCAGTAGTAATGCCACTGAGCCTAGAGATTCTTGCTTTACAGTTATTGAAACAGATTGAGATTGAAGAGAATGGTCCCATGCAAGTCAGACTTGCTGAATTGCTAGAAGTACAAGAGAACAGAGAGAAAGCACATGAGTCACTAATGAAACACCAGAAAATAATCAAGGATTGTTTTGACAAGAAAACTTCAAATCCCCATTTTGAAGTGGGCTTAGTGGTTTTGAAGTGGGATGAAAGAGCTTCCAAACCAGGCCGACACAGCAAGTTTGAGTCACTGTGGACTAGTCCTTACAAGATTCGATCCTGTAAGCAACAGAATTCTTTTGAGCTTGAGACAATGGAAGGTGAACCTAAGGAGATTCCTGTGAATGGGATCTATCTAAAGCATTTTAATTAAGTAGTGTCTCCTATGTACTATAATTAGTTAGTTTCTTTTATTGTTTTGCTGTTTTCCTGCCCTCTCTTTCCCACTTTTCTTTTCAATAAGTGTTCTTTGAACATGTGTCAACAACACAAGCCCCATCTCTTTTCAAAAAGCTCGCATTCATTAAGGTTGTCTCTAGTCCCCAAAATTCCTGAAAGTACACTTTCACAGCCACTCTCATAATGTTCTGACACTCCTTTCCACAGAGATTTCAAAAGATACACTAATGGTTTCCTCGGCATAAATGCCATTTATGAGACTCAATGTGTCATTAAAAGCCTCATTAAATTAGCAAAAAAATCCTAACTGTGGCTTTCATTTGTTTCTATCTCTTTGCTACAAATCACTATTGCCTCTAATCCCTAGCAATCGCCATAGCTAAGTGTCATTTCTCTCTCGCAGTTGCTATTTGTGTCAAAGCTTCTCACTTTTCCTTGCAGAATACAGTCATGGCCAAAGTACAGTCCTCTCAGGAGGGACTTGGAATATATGAATCAATTGACAGGCTTTTAAGAAGCAAATCTTATGCCTCAGCTCCTGCACAACCTAAGAGACCCTACCCTAGAATGAGAGTCCCTAAAGTAGGTTACTCCATCAACCCAGCGAAAGTAAAGGATTTCTTAGATGGTATCTTCGACCTAGCCCTTCAAAAATCTACCAAGGCTCTCCATGAAGGGGCACACCAGAGATGCATTCAGAAAGCAAAGAGTGGACAGTCTGAGACCTTTGGAATGAGGATTTGGACATCGCAGTTGGCACAGTTCTTGGTCCCTAATGTGCACCTCTGCCTTGATCTAATTGATATGTGCGCAAAACTGTTCCATGCACCATCAAGCACCATTCAACAGGGACCCTTTATGGTGTAGATTTCACCCAAAGCTATAAGAGACATGCTGGCCTTGTATCATGATCGAATGGCCACATTCCCCACTATTGCTAAAATGCAAAAGACATGGTCAAATGTCAACAATTAGATTAGGTTCCTTAATTCAGAATTGCAGCTAGAAGAGGAGAATACACAGATGCCCATGCTACCTACAGGAAGGGCGCAATTCAGCTAGGCTAGTGAGAAGGCGCTGTCAATGATGGCTTTTATTTTTAGGATGAAGGAAGATATTACCATCTATGATTGGCAAATTGCAATCATTTTCAAGTTGAAGACTGTGGATAAGTCGCAGGAATACTAGCTAGATTTTTTAGAACAAATTGCTTATTCCATGGTGGATCAACTTGTCAATTTCAAAGCCATGGGAGTATTCAGGTATTCTGCTTATCTGTTTCATTTGATGTTATATCAGAACCACAATATATTTGCACCATACATGCAATTGAATATGTATGACCCAGATTTTGGGCAAAATAGGACTATTCCTGTGTCTGCATGGACACATGTGCTATCTGAGGCATCAAACCCTTATGAGTTCTGGGAACTCTTTGTTGCCCCTGCATTTTGCCATTTGAGCCCTAAACCTGTAGAACATAGGTTGACACAGAGCATTAAGGGTTTCATGACTAATTGCCCAATCCCATGTGACTATTTCCTTAGGTCTCAACATACTATCATTAGGGTCCATGGCTTCAATGATGAACCCATGCTGCTGCCTAAAGTTTTGACTCCTAGGTTAGCATTTCTAGAGGTCACCTGGCAAGTGTATGTGGTCGACAATGAGTATGGCACCAAGAGGAAAAAGAAGAAAATGTATGATATTCCTTGGGTCAGAAAGAATATGGCCCTAGAAATCAGGGATGTTGAACATCTGTTGCTATGAAAGTTAGCTGTCTTGGGATTCCTCATTATTGAAGACAAATGGAAGTACGACCCAAACAATTTTATAGCCTCCTAGGTTAAAACCAACAAAGTTGGGGCTAAAATAGTACATGAGGGTCGTCCCTTTTGGGAAGACAGGAGAAACCCTAAGGAAGATTCCCCAGACCTATATGTGGAACTAGTAGATTTGCCTTATGAGGGGCCTAGGCCATGGGAAACCTTCCATGTTAAGGAAAGGGCCTTTGACCCTAAGATTAGAATGGGCACTGGTTTGAAGAAAGCTCTCCAAACCTAGGACTAGAATCCAGAGAAAATAAAAGCCTATTGGAAATATAGGTAGGAGATATTTGAATTGACACACTCTTTTGGGAAAGTTGACATAGATGAGAAATGGGAGTCGATCTGGGATGAGTGGCATCCCTCCCTAGTTTCTAGCCCTGATACAAGCAGAATCCACAAGAAAGGTGAGGAGTCTGAAAAGGAGGTTGAGTCAACTCATACAATGCAAGTAACAAGACAAATCTCAGATGTAGCCCCTGTATCTCCCTGGCCCCAATCTCTTAGTACCCTAGAGAAACAAAAGGGTGTGATGTCATCACCACCTAGAGGGACTCCATCAGTTTTAGCTACTAGGGCTTCTAGTTTTGTATCATTGCCACCTTCAGTGGTGGTAAATGTAGAGGAATAAGAATCAGCAGAAGAAGTGATAGGAGAAAGGCCAAGGAAGCATAGAAAAATAAATCTGCCTCCAGAGTCAGATGAAGAAGTAGAACCTTTGCTACAGCAACTATCAACCACATTTGCTACTCCTCAGGTAAGTGTTTCTAGTCCTTTTTCCTCTTAGTCTCTTTCTTCTACCATAGGGGTGGCAATCCCAACTGGCCAAACATTAGTATCCCCTGCCACCTCTGCTGTGCCTATATCTACACTTGCCCCAATTGTTAATCCTCAGGCCATGTTTTCATAGGCCACCTCATTGCCATTCTTTTCCCCCTTTGTTCCAAGAAGAGCACCTCCCCAAATCTCCCCAAGCCAACATTTGGCTATTCCTTATGGTTTACCTCAGGGTCATCCCTTTGCTGGTGGGTATATTACTTCTCCCCCCACTTTCCAAGCTTAGGCAGATACAACAAAGAAGGCTAGAGAAGCCCAAATGGATAAAAAAAGAAAGAAAATAAGAGCTTGGCTATGCCACATATGAGGTCTCTCTTTGACCCTATTCAACAGCAGCTAACTATCACACATTTGTCCCCAAATGTGGTGAAGCCAAACGAGCAGATGCAGCCTTAAGACTTTGCAATGAATGCAGTAGCTATGGACATATCTCTATTCAGACCACAAGACAAGGTCAAGCTACTCAATGAAACCACTTTTGCTATTGAACTGACTACTTAAAAGTGTCCAGGAAGCTGCAGAAGGTTGAAACTGACTTAGCTCAGGAGAAGGCAAATAGTAGTAACCTTACTACAGAATTGAAATCTAGAATAGATGAGATAGAGAATCTAAATAAATAGTTGCAAAATATTGTTTCCTGTCAAATTCATCAAGTGACAGTGGCTCAAAATGCTTCTCTAAAAATGGAGCTTGCTCAGGAAAAAACTATAGTAAATGTTTTGAGGCAAGAAAAAGCCACCTTAGAGAAGAGGTATCAAGATAAATTGCAACAAGCTATACAGTCTCAATAGAAGCTGCTAAGTGAACAGAATACTGCCACTGTAATACAGGCACAACTCTTAGCAGAGCAACAAACGATGAAACAACTAACATTGGAGTTAGCTAACAAGCCTCAGAATGCTGGAGTTCTAAATCTGGTTAAGGAGCTATATGTATCGGTGTGGAAACGAATCTCTAAGGAGATTATCCAACTTAGACCCTCATTAACTTTCCTGTTAAATGCACAACTGTTATGTGAAAAAGTGGAAACTTTGGTTAAAGCCACTCTGTCTACTATCTCTTTGAGAGTTTCTGACTCACAACTATTGCTGAAGAAACTATATGACACAACAGATGAAACATTATCAGTAGCAGGGATCAGTGATAGGATGGTTGCTGCAAAGAAAGTGAATGAAATTCTAAGTTGCAATTCAGCTGCTACAAACTATCAAGAGCTCCTAGATATTGTCAAAGAAAGAGTAAAGGACATGAAGAGACACATAGAGGATTTGGTGCAACTGGGTCTTCCATCACCATTTCTAGATAACAATATTGTTCTAATGATAGATGATATCAAGACCCTGCTTTTGACAAAGCAAAATGATCAATCTGTTTTTCAAGGTTTAAGTGATTCCTCATCGGTATAGGAGGAGGAAGCTCTCTTAATCCCAATGGCCTAATTAGAGTTTCAACTAAAGACCGTGGTTTAGATTTTGCAGAGTTTCTCCCATAAAGACATAATAAATCTTGATTTTGCTTTTCAAGATTTATAGAGCAAGCAGGGACTCTCAGATTTAGAATGGTTTGTCTATCAGATAGCTTTGTAGAATTTATGACCCTGTCTTTTATTTTACATACATATTTTTTGCCAAGTTTTGGGTTCTTTTTGAACAGGCTCAAAATCCCTTCTGGTCCCCAAGAACTGTAGAGTATAAACTCTACATTTTGTTTTTAGTAGCACTCCTGCGAGTTTTAGTTTTGTGTCTAAGAATGTGTCTTAGAATGGCCGTGATGGTTTTTACCAGGGTTTCATTTTGCTGTTGCTGCAGGTTTATTTTTGCCAGTGCCGCAGACTCTTCCAAGTGTTGAGCCCTAGTTTCAAGCCGCTTTTGTTATAAAGTATCAGTGAAGCAGATCATGCCGCGTGGAAACTATGTCTCTAATACATTCTAAGTTGCGATCTTGCGGAAGGCGCCATGTGTCGCATGCAGAGACACAGTTATAAAGTTTTAGTATGCTTGTGGAAGAAGCCATGTGTATTTTGTGATAGACGTGGAGCTTGCCACGTGTCAGCTTCCACGTATCTATTTATATATCTTTTGATGCAAGGTAATAAATGGAGGTAGGCCCCAGTTATAAAGTATCAGTGAAGCGGATCGTACCACATGGTGGATGCAGCATCCAAGTAAAAGTTTTTGCCCCTTTCTTCTAGCAATAATAAATGTTTCTTCGGTTTCATAGAGCCCGACATGTATCAACCTCCGGATGAGTCTCAAAAAGGTTCTAGTGTTTTAAGAAGGCTGTGGAAGCCGCCACGTATCAGATAGTAGTTACTGCGAAAGAGGCCACGTACCAAGTTAGTTGTTGCCGCGGATGCTACCACCTGTCCCTATTTGAAAGCTTATGAGCGAAGGAGGTGGGCCCCATTTCTAAAAAGTATCTTTAAGTTCTAGTTGCTGCAGATTGCGATAGATGTCACAGGCAGAGCCCTCCCAAATACAAAGACACAATAAAGTATCAAGGCAGCGGATAAAGCCACGTATATAATTTTAAGTGCTACAGAAGCCACCATGTGTCAGTTTCCTATTTCTTTATGAGGAATGAAGGAGTTTCAAACTTTGATGTGGACATTGCCATGTGTCTCAAAGTTCATTATGTAAAAGGTGCGGATGCTGCCAAGTGTCTTTTCCTTATAGAAGGGACATGCCACACATGCTTTTTGCCACAGCCAATGGACTTGCAGTTGTTGTAACTGTTTGCGGATCCAAAAGATTTTAAGTGTCAAACACTTCCAGTTAGCTCTAATTTGGTTAGGCTGTTGAGATTCAACCGTGCAGAAAATCTTGAGTCACTCATGTGCTATAAATATGTAACATCGATATTCATTGAGGGATTCATTCATAGATAGTTTTGCTAGAGATAGTTTTTCTGTTGGAGTTCTAAGAGAGAAGTTTGAGACTTTCTGCTATGACCGCCAAACTATCATTTGCCTTTGTTTTGTTATTCTTGATTCCGAAGGTTAATGTAACTGTGCATGTATCTGTGCCTCTTATGTTGCTGAAAAATTAATGAGAAATACAGAGTTCTGTGCCTTGGTTGATATTTCTGTGTCATTGCAAATTGTCTGATAGTGGACCTTTGATTCTATTCATTTTATCTGTTTATGTTAATCATGCAGTATCTGCTCCTTAATGTGACTAAATTTTGAGGATACTTTCACTGTGTTTAGTTGGAGAGAAACAATTTTACTTCAGGTGCATCACCACAGATAGATTTGCTTTCATTGTATATGTAATTTGGTTAGTTTCTATCCTTTTCTCAAAACCCATTTCAAGATAGAGAAGAGCTAGCTTCTTTAAAATTTGGAGGTTGTTTCAGGTATCAAGTCCCACATTCCTGAAACTTCCCATGTTGGTGTTAGAACCTGTGCAATTTTATACATCAACACACAACATGCCCCATTTTACTTCTTAGCAAAATGAGGACCCCTGCTGTGGCTGGCTTCTTTGCTTGTTTGTATGGGTCCACTTGGTGGTAAAAGGGAAAAGGAAGTGAAATTTACAAACCCTATTGAAAATAAAGAAACACAACATTAAGTACCAGGGCAGAGTATAGGTGAATTCCTTGTCAAAAATGAGTGAGGGTTGCTTTTTGAACCATTTTAGAATTCCCAATATTTTGCAAGTTATAAGTGTTTTTTGATAAATACAATATGGAATGGTTTCTATGTTACATATACAAAGTTGTTTGTATGTGGTGTCTTTGTCTTAGTCGCAAAAGGAAGTCATCGGGTTTATATATGTTGTTATACTTGTATGCATTTCGCTAATACTTTATCTTCACATACAAGTCGGGCCCGACAGAGTTTAAAGTTGAAATGAATAATTGGTCAAGTCTGTCAGATGTATTTTATGTTTGTATGTTTGGTGAAAGGGAGACATACAAGATGATATACAACAGTATATGCATTCCATGGAACTGAAAAGATTATGAAATGAGATGTAAGTGTTGTATATTTCGTGCTTTGTATGTATGTTTTGGAGACATGCATTGCAATATACATACAATGCAGAATTTAGGAAATATTAAAATCTGATATAAGCGATGTATCATGACTTAAAGTATATTGAAAGATGCATTGCAATTATACATGTCGCGGAGCCGAAAGGTAAGTAAACTGTGGTTTATAAAAAGGATAAGTACAAAAATGTGATACAAAAGGAGTTTGTATGTATCTGGACTTGTATCTAGGGGTTTGATAAAAATGTTATATGCATCGCGAAGATATAAGTGAAAACTAAGGTGGACCCCATTGATTGCATATCGGGTTTGTATAATAATGATGTATATCTTTGATATACAAGTTGATGTACAAGTTGAAAGATGCAAAGAGGAGATACAAGTCGGATGTCAAAAGAAGTTCAATATAGAAAAGTCTTTGTATGTTTAAATGCTTGTATGTTTATGATATACATATTCGAGATACAAAGGAATAAAAGCATCGAGAGAGATAAAAGGAAAAGAGAGGGTTTGCATAAGGTTGTTTGTATATACGCTCATACAAGAAAATACACAAAGAGCAATATACAAAGCAAAAGATACAAGGGTGTACGGAAAAAGAGAAAAAGGAAAAGAGCTTTAGTTTGATTTCTTGCATAAAATGCTTGTATGTTTAAAGATACAAAGAGGATATACAAAGAAAACATACAATGAAAAATACAAAAGAAAAGGTATGTATGTAGAATTAAACTAACAGTAAGAAATTTTAAAAACACAAACACTGCAATAGAAGACCGAAGTTTTGGTGCATTAATTGCTGTAATTAATGCAAGTCTAACACTCAAAAAAGGTAAAATTTAACGAGTTAGGGTAAATTTAATGTTATTTGACTTTTAGATATACATTGTTGAGAGTTAAAATTGCAGAGAAAAGAGAATTGTTACAGTGAATTGAGTAGAACTCATTGAGGCAACAGAGTTACAGTAGCTGGATGAAAGCAAAATGGTAAAAGTAAGTCAATAGTTGAAGTCAAGTGGTCAAGATATATAGGTATTTATCCCAAAATGCTATTTCTTTTTAGTTGGTAAAATACCTATTAATTTCAGTAATTTCATTAAAATGTAGGAATTTGTTTAATCCTTGTTTTAACTATTAATTAAATGGGTAGGGATTAATAAATTTAAAAAGTCAAAATAGAAAGGACAAACTGGGTTAGGGTAAATATTTAAAAATAGTATACCTTTATGTGAATTGTTGAAAAGTCTAGGGGTTAGAAATGCTTTCATTAATTCCTTGGATGCATCTGTGATAGGTGAGGTTTCTGCTGAGGTGAATGTTCCTAGTAGGGATTCACAGCCCAAAGAAAAGAGTAAGAAAACGAAACAGCCTTCCAACACTAATGTGGTAATGATTCAAATAAGAAGGAGGCCCCTCCTTTCTTGTTAACCATTAGAATGTGTGGAAAGAACATACATAATTGCATGGTAGATTCTGGTGCATTAGCTAATGTAATGCCTTTAGGGCTGACCCCTACCAAATTTGCCAAGGTTGTTACATAGTTGGATAAAACTGAGGTTAATGTGATAGGAGAACTAATGCATATTCAAATGCAGTTAGCCTCAGATCCTAGGGTGAGTCAGTTTATTGACATTCAGGTAGTAGATATGCATGTGAATTATGGGATGTTGTTGAGTAGAGACTGGTCTAAAACACTAAACAGATATATGGCCACTAATTTTTCACATATGTGGTTACCTTGGAGAGGTGTTCTAAATTAGATCAGGATAGAAGCTAAACCCAAGATGAAACACATGATCACAAAATACAATATGACTAATGAAATATTGTATGCTTCTATTGAACCTAGTGTTTACAAGGTCACTAACAAAGGGGTACAAATTGAAGAAATCTTAATGCTAAATTTTAGAGAAAAACCTGTCAGTAAGGAAACATTATTATTCATTGAGTTTGATGGAAATTCTTCTAATGAAGAAAATAATGCAATGAATAATTTTGATCAAGTCATTAGACAGGAAATGGAAAAGTGCATGGAACAAAATATTCCAGTGCAATGCAAATTGTACAAAAACATGTGTAGAGTCATGATAAGCCACATTCTGAAGAGAATTGTGGAATGTGCAGAGATATTATAGAGTATCAGTACATAAAGTGCACAAAGGGGATGGAACTGCAAGAAGGAAAGGTTAATCCTAATCAACCAGAGAGATACTTTCAGAACAACATAAATGTAGTAACTCCAGATTTGGAAAAAGAGACAAAACACAAAAGTGTCTGTCATTCTGATTTACAAACTGAAAGGAGAAATGTACAAGTAAGTCAAAATGAATTGCTTATGAATAAACAAGATAGCATCTCACATGTGATAGAAAAAGAAAAACATGCCAAAGTAAAGGGTCAAAAGAATAAAGATGGCATGTGGACACTGAAGTGTGATGGATCCAAATCTAAACAAGGTATAGGTGCAGGTGTAGAACTTATAGATCCTCATGGTAAATTATATTTAGCAGCATATAGGCTACAATTTGCTTGTACTAACAATGTGGCAGAATATGAAGCTTTAATCTATGGACTAGTCATGGCTATCAAGAAAAGGGTAAAAATGATTAGAGTGTTTTCAGATTCTGAGTTAGTGGTCAGATAGGTAAGAAAATTGTATGCATGCAATTATAAAAGACAGTTTGCTATAGGCATAGGGTGTGGGATTTGATAGATTCATTTGATGCTTTTAACATAGAACATATCCCTAGAGAGCTAAATCATAGACCAGATGCATTAGCAGTTGCTGCTAGCACTTTAGAACCCTTAACGTTGTTGGGTTTAAAAAGATTTGTTGTTGAATTAGTAAATGTTCCTAGCGTACTAGATAATGTTACTCATTTTCAGGTATTTGAAGGGGATCAACAAATTGTAGATTTTCTAACTTGTAATGAGGTATTTGAAGATCAAATCATTGATGAACAAGAGAGGCCTGATGTGTCTTGGGATGAAGAAGACATAATCAATTTTAAAAGCAATTTCTTACCTAAGGGAGTGATTGAGTTAGAATAGATTTTTGACTTTGACGGGGTAGTAAGACAAAAAGACTTGCCCAAAACTGAGGGAGGTAAGTGTGATCCATATAACCTTGGAATAGAGCAGAGTCCTCAGAATGTACAGATTAGAAAAGCTTGCTCTAAGGAATTGAGAAAAGAGATTGTAGATGTTCTGAAAGAGTACAAACATGTCATAACATGGATGTATGAGGATTTGAAAACATATGATACATCCATCATAACTCATGTGATACCTTTAAAACCAGATGTTAAACCATTTAGGCAAAAGCAAAGGCCTGTGAATGCCATTTGAGAACCTTTGATTTTTGAAGAAGTGAAAAAACTGCTGTCGGCCAAAATAATTTTCCCAGTCAGACATTCAACCTGGGTAGCTAATTTAGTACCTATGAGAAAGAAAAGTGGAGATGTAGACACCTAAAATTGGCTTGCTTCGCAAACTAATTTTCCATATCTCTACACCCTCATTATTCCTCCTATTAATTAAATAAATTCATTTTATTTAATTAATTTATCCCTCCTTGTCTACCTTGACCATTTACCCATTCCTTGTGATAAATTAATTCATTTAATTTATCACTTTTACCTTAAAACATTATCCTCATTTGATTAAATAAATATTCACAATATTTATTTAGTTAAATTGTCCTTTTTCCTAATCCTCATTAATTAGATACATCATACTTATCTAATTAATCTAGTCTACTAATTGACCTACCCTAACCTACCCTAGCCTACCTATCCTCTAGACCTAGGTTAATTAAGCTAAACACTCAATTAACCTTACTTATTCCTTTCTTCCATGCACCCTTCAAATAAAAATCAATCTTTTATTCAAAGGGTCAAATCCCCCTTAACCCTCATTTATCACTCTCTTACACATGTAAGAGTACCGTCTTCACATCTCCACATAAAAGTGAATTAAAAATTCACTTGTCATGTCCCCTCTTCCCAAAATGAATCTTTTATTCATTTTAATCCTCCACACCTTTCCCCATGTGAATTTAAAATTCACTTTTAATGAGAGCCCTCCAATCCCATTGACCAAGTTTCAACCCTTGATCTCCCTCATCCACTCTCCTTGTGACACTTGTCACAAGGCTATGAACCCAATCCTAACCGTAACTCTCATTGATTCCTAGCCCTTGATCTCACCTTCTAATCCTGACCCTCCATTCTCATTCCCAAAACTCTATAAATGAAACCCTCTCCAAGCCATTTTAGAGAGACTCAATCATGCACCAAACCTCTGCCAAAATCTCTCCACAATCTCCATATCATGCCACCATAATGTCAAAATCTTGCCTCAATCCCATCTAATCTATCCATCCACCTTGTCTCTTATCTTACATTTGTGTTGAAAAGCTTTGAGCAATCCACATTAGTCACACTGATCACGGGAACAATCTTGAGGAGCTCTTGGGTGCATCTCCTTCCCGCATGGATTCGTGAGGTTTCAATGAAGGTATAATCATTTTGTTTATGCATTAGATTAGTTTTATCTTTAGTTTGATCTCACTGATCACATTGGCATGCCCGGTGGGACCCACAAGGTCCGAATCTAACTTGATGTGTGAGTTTTTGTGTGCATAGACATGTTTCTACAGGTGTAGCACCATTATACCCTCGCAGTGGCGCCATCACTAGCTCGTTTCAGTGCTATCCTCTGTTTTAACGCCATTTCAACAGAGAATTTTTTTTTTCCTAATTTCCACTCACATGTCTCTCATGAAGCATTTTCTTGCTGTTTTTGTGTCAAAATGCTCTCTGTTTTTGCAGGAATGTTGATTAAACAAGGGGAGGTTATGCCAAAATTTCTCTAGAAGAAAAAAAAAACAACATTTTTTTGCAGATCGGACGCATTTTAGCCTCATATCGATGCTATCTGCCCAGAATGACGCTATCTTCAAACCATGATCAGAACCTTTGACAACACGCAGTGGCACTTTTCATGACCTATTTTAGCGCTACTATTTGTATTAGCGCTTTCTTTCTATTGTATCAGCGCTATTGTCTGTATTAGCGCTATTTTCTGTATTGGTGCTATTTTCTGTATTAGCGCTATTTTCTGTATTAGCACTATTTTTTGTATTAGCGCCATCGTCTGTATTAGCGCTATCTTACCTCTGTATTAGCGCTATTGTCTGTGACTATTTTTTTGGGTTCTGTGCAGGGACTAACAGTTTGCTTGCAGGTCACCAATATCATCTTGAGGATACTAACAAGTCTTTTTGCAGGGCTCTTTCATCTTTGTTTAAAACATTTCATTTGCAACTTAAAATGAACCCTTGCATGTTATCTACAAATCAAACATTTCATTTTGGTGCACCTAAAAAGAATCTTTAAGTGCCTTAGTGTAAAGAACATTTGATTTTGGTGCAACTAAAATTAATCATTACTTGCAACAAACAACTTTAGGCACATTTTCAATGTGGGCTTAAAATGAACATTAGCTCTTCTCTGTCGTGTCTTGTGCGCTTGTACGTTTGTATTCTCCCATAGGGTAGAATCAAAGTATCCTCTCCCCTTGCCTTCAAAAGGATCTTGGGTGAAGAGAAATGGTTCTATTCTATTTTTTTTAGGACGTGGGCCTGCCCTTGAGACACATCTATTTGGAGAACTCATTGGCAACCCCAAGCGGTACTTTCATCCGGTCCACTATATATAAATTGAGGATAAGGCGAAAGCCAAGTCTAATCGGTATTAGCGCTTACCATTCGGTGCTAGCTTGAAAGGAAGTAGTACCCTTGAGGTATATTAAACTCCTAGTAGAGCTAGTCAAAACCTTAAGTGGTTTATCGAATGCTCGTAAGGTGCCGATCCCCCAGATGTTCCCCCACTACGAACCTTTGTTTTAGTGGCCCAAATCCTTAAGGTTGTACATGCTTGATTGTCACATTTTTCATAAATCAAACCTTTAACCATTGTGTCTTCGTGCTTGATCGTTTGTCTACTTGCTAAGAAAAATCAAATTCATCCATCAATCCAACCATTCACATCCTTTAGTTCATTTCCTCTCTATTTCAGCGCCATTTTCCACCTATTTTAGCGCCTTCTTCATCCATGTCAAAAAATCAAATTTTTCCATCAAAAACATCAATTTTATAAGCCCATTTTCAAAAAAATTCTGGTCAGGAGGCTGCGCCCCCGAACCCCTGCAGTAGGAGGTCGCGTCCGTCCCCCAGCACCCCCCCTCACGTCGAGCTAGGTTTTCCTCCCAACACCACTAAACCATCCCCCCATTTATCAAACCCCATACGTTGAGCTTACTCAAATCCCTTTATTTGAGCTTGATCAAATTCTAATCCACTTCTTCTCTAGTCATAATCTATCTTCATCATCCTAATCATTCTTATCCACTTCATCCTAATCATCCTAACCACCTATCTTATCCACATCATCATCCAAATCATTCAATCCAATCATATCCTAATCACTCTCATCACCCTTAATCCAATTCATCAACGTAATTCTAATCCCATCTCATCCAAATCAAATCCAATCCAAAATCAACATCAATCTCAATCATTATCCAAATCCCCCACATCATTATCAAACTCCAAATCCAAATCAACCCAATCAAAAATCAAGACCTTAATCGATCACCTAATCAAACCAACCCAATCAACCCTCTTGCTTAAGATCATTAGTCTATCTTAAGCATAGAGAACCATTCATCAAATCAAATCAAATCAAAACAAATCATCTTAAAGTCTTGAAATTTTCATCCCACCATCACAATCATCCATCATCCCCATCATCTCATACTCTCTCCAACGAAATGGATCTTTATGAAACAACACAACAATTACAAAGACGTAGGCAAGCCTATGAGAACATGGATCCTAATGCTAAGGAACAATTCAAAAATGCAATTAAAGATATGCCCTTAGCACACCTCATCGTTGGAGAATCCCAATCCCCTATCCAACCTTCATCATATCAACAAACACCCTACACATCATCCCCATCCACATCATATCAATCTTCATTCTTTCAACCTTCATCATACCAACCTACATCTTACATATCCACACCATCAACCTCATATCAACCTTCATCATATCAACCTTTACCCTCATATCATTCACCATCCCCTTACACATCCATGCCATCATACTTATCCAATCAACCAATACCTCCAACTTATCCATCCCCCAACCTTTGTCATGCTAACTTTGATCAAGGGAACACCAATCTAGCACACCTTATATCTGAAATCCAAACCTCATATCAACAACCAAATCCCCCATCTCCTAATCCCCATCCTCCAATCCCCCCATCACAATATCCCTCCAACCTTATCAACCTTAATCCATCACCTTATATATCTCCCCATCCACCATCTAATCCACCATCAAATCCAACATCTATCCTTGAACCTACCCACGAACCATCATTACCTAATCCTATCACCCCCTTATCCAATCCCAATCCTAATCCTACACCAACCACCATCATTCTCCATCCATTATATTGTTCTTCAACCCATAAACTCATGAAGGATACCATCCATTGGCTATTAGCAAGGAATCAAACACCCTCATGGAATCCTACATCCACCAAATCCCTTGAACAACCCCCTATCATAAGTCAAGAACCATCATGTAGCCATGTTCAAGAACACATAAGTCAAACACCTATCACATCCATCCAAGCACCTACCACATCTATCCAAGTCACTCCCACTTCTATCCAAACACATGAGCCATGTCAAGAATCAAATCCAAAGCATGTTGAAACATCAACCCCTTCTCCTAATCAAGATCTAACCATCCCATCTAAACCCATTCACGATCGCCTCCCATCTAGTGATCAACTTATTGATCTCACACCATCTTTTACCACCCCTTCACCATCCCCCATGAATCCTTTACCTCCATCTACCAATCCCATCCCAAATCCATCCCCTTATCCACTTGGCACAAGCACTTTCATCCGTGGTGACTTCCTTGTAGGAGGTGAACAACTCCTTCCACCACCTACCTATCTCCAACAAATAATGGATTCGCATCTTGTTTCCAAAGCACCAAACATCCCATTGCATGTCGCATGCTCCAACTTATGAACTATCAAGGCAAAGGCTTAGGCCTTCACGAACAAGGCATCTTGGAGCCCATCCACACCACATTCCATCCATCCTCACATGGCCTTGGCTATGCATCCCAAGGCAAACAATCTAAACATGTTGATACCCTCCACCCACCTTCCAAAATCCATTCATCCAATCTCAAACATGGTGCATCTCATCGCACTCCCAAAACATATGTTGCCATCCCTCCTCCATCATCCTATCATTTGCAAAAGCATGTGACCATCCATCTTCCCCCATCAAATTTACCTCCACTTCTTCCAACTCCAAAAATTCCTTTCAAATCCACTCTACCTCCTATCCTACCAACGCCAAACATCCCTATCCACAAATCCCCTTATCCTCCCATCCTCCCAACTCCTAATATCCCCATCATCAAATCCCCTCATCCATTTATCCAAAAATCCACTTTTTACCCCTCCACCCATAAATCCCCTAAAATTCTCAATCAAGACCAACAAAAGCACACATCTTTCAAACATGAAGCTTCCCCCAAATCCATGGGATTCAAAAGTAATAATTTGAATGCCTCAACTCATAAAACACCAAAGCCTAAAGATATTATCCCTTCCAATCAAAATGAAAAATCCAAAAGGCTATCAAAGCCCACACCATCACAAGAAAAAGAAAACACAAAAATGGTGTGGGTCCCTAAACAAAAAGCACCAAACTCTAATGAGGCATCTACATCCCAATCTACTGCAAAATCCCAAACATCCCACTCCCCATCTAAAAATCCCATAATTCCTAAGTCCATTTGGGTACCTAAAACCCCAAATCAACCATCCACAAATCTCCTATCCCTATCCCCATTACTCCCAACTCCACATCCAAAATACAAGCTTCTGAATACATCACGGTGTGTGCAACCGTTGGTCTTGGTTCCCCTTCATCACTTAACATTCCCACATACCCCCATATCTCCATCTTTCGTTCACTATCCTACATATCTTCCCCATCACATTCCTATGGTCCATGCTTTTGCATAATTCACATCATAATCCATTATCCACCATCCATTCCATCTTCTCTTATCTACCA
Source organism: Cunninghamia lanceolata (assembly GCA_027924645.1). NCBI lineage: Eukaryota > Viridiplantae > Streptophyta > Pinopsida > Cupressales > Cupressaceae > Cunninghamia > Cunninghamia lanceolata. The sequence goes on from BSBN01000278.1 coordinate 4,461,712, forward strand.
ACAATCTATGCAATCATCATCCATAATGCTATCCCACATGGTACCATCTTCTCCTTGCTATGGAAACAGACGCTAGAGTCCCCATCCCATCAAAAAAAAAAATCAAAATCAAAAAAATCAAGAAAATAGTAAAGAGAAAAATCCGTCCAATGGTGAAAACCACTCCTTGTGGCTCCTTGGGCAAGTACCTTGATGAAAACCCCTTGTGGGCGTCATGTGTAAGCCCTTCTCCATCCATTTTGTATCCCTACACTTGGGGGCAAAACCATCTAATCATCCAAATCCATAACATCCTTTTGCATATCCTATCCACTATCCCCTATTTATCTCATCATATTCCTATCTACCATCCCCTATTCACCCTATCATTCCCCATCCATTCTATCCACTATATCCTCCTCCTTAGATCTTGATGAAGACAAGGGGCAAAATATCAACAACATGCTTTGGAGACCTCTTAGCATACTCCCTTTGTAAGTATATCTTCCATCCATCTATTGCAAAGTCCATCCATTCAAACATGAACCCATCATGCAAAATCCTAAGCATTGGGGCATATGATTCCTTGCAACCTAGCCCTTGGAAAAAATCCTCATCCCTATCTTCCATCTATCTAACATGCATCCCTATCACTTGTCCATTCATCTACCACGAATCAATTATCCATCATCCTTTCATCGCCAACCCCCCTATCCAACCCCATCACCCTCACCTCTAGACTTGGTGTTCCCTTGTCATTGCTATCTAGCATAAAGTTTATCCATATGAAAGCCAATGCAACCATCTCATAATAAACCATTCCTTTTCCAAAATTAGAAAAACCAAAAAAATCAAAAAATCCTTAAAATCCCAAAAATATCCATCATGAAATCAACATTGCTCCATCAACATCTCATCATCCAACACATCATTCAATCATTCATCACATCATCACATCATCACATCATTCAATCATTCATCACATCATCACATCATCACATCATTCAATCATTCATCACATCATCACATCTATCATCATCCCATATCATCATCCCATCTATCCTCAATGAGCTTACACTAGATCCAAGAATCGCATCACTTATCGAAGCATCGTCCCTTGATCAAAATCATCAACTATCAAATCAGCATCAACCACAACTTGTCACCATCATATCTTGAACCAATCTTACATCAACTAATCATGATCCAATCATCAATTTTTTCCTGCCTTAGGATATATCTTTCCTACAATAGGTAGAATCTATCCATTCATCATCCATCTTGGCAAGAGATACAATGGCTATTTGTTTTGGTTCGTTGGTCTTTTTGTTTTTGATTTTTATCTTTTGTCCTCTTCGAAGATCACATCAAAGCTACCTTGATCTCACTATATCATGGTATGTGGCAAAACCATCTAGAATGGGGCATAGTCTTGCTTTCGTATGCTGTGCTTGTGGGTTGGTTTCATTACTCCAAGCTAGTATTCATATCTTGTTGATCATAGAGTCGGTTCTAGCATATTGGTCCCCTTATGCATCTAAGGTTCATCATACCTTTTGTGTACTAAGGACTTATGCTATGAGTCCCCTTCCCTCGTCAGGACAAGGTTGTACTATCTTGGGCATGCATGGGATCATCCCTTTGTCTGTGTGTCTAGTCCATGCAAATGTTGGATAAACATCATCACCCTGGTCTTCTATACCTTGGTGAACATATCCACTTTGCTATATCAAACCTAGGATTGCTCTAAATCATTTTTCAACACAATGATCATCCACCAATCAATCTCCCACCATCATCATCCTTTCATCTCACCACTTATCCTCCAACCACTCCAACCAATCTCTTCCATCCATTTCGAGAGCACAACTGTGTTCTTGCAACCCACCTATCCTCTCGAGGGGGCATCATCCTTACCAATTATCCCCAACCTTACCCTATTCTTCTAAGCCAAAATCTTTTTCTATCCAATCTAACTCTATGTTTTTACTTCTTTGAAATGATGTTACTTAGCCGCAACACCATCTCAAAGAGGGGCAAATGTAGACACCTAAAATTGGCTTGCTTCACAAACTAATTTTCCATATCTCTACACCCTCATTATTCCTCCTATTAATTAAATAAATTCATTTTATTTAATTAATTTATCCCTCCTTGTCTACCTTGACCATTTACCCATTCCTTGTGATAAATTAATTCATTTAATTTATCACTTTTACCTTAAAACATTATCCTCATTTGATTAAATAAATATTCACAATATTTATTTAGTTAAATTGTCCTTTTTCCTAATCCTCATTAATTAGATACATCATACTTATCTAATTAATCTAGTCTACTAATTGACCTACCCTAACCTACCCTAGCCTACCTATCCCCTAGACCTAGGTTAATTAAGCTAAACACTAAATTAACCTTGCTTATCCCTTTCTTCCATGCACCCTTCAAATAAAAATCAATCTTTTATTCAAAGGGTCAAATCCCCCTTAACCCTCATTTATCACTCTCTTACACATGTAAGAGTACCATCTTCACATCTCCACATAAAAGTGAATTAAAAATTCACTTGTCATGTCCCCTCTTCCCAAAATGAATCTTTTATTCATTTTAATCCTCCACACCTTTCCCCATGTGAATTTAAAATTCACTTTTAATGAGAGCCCTCCAATCCCATTGACCAAGTTTCAACCCTTGATCTCCCTCATCCACTCTCCTTGTGACACTTGTCACAAGGCTATGAACCCAATCCTAACTCTAACTCTCATTGATTCCTAGCCCTTGATCTCACCTTCTAATCCCGACCCTCCATTCTCATTCCCAAAACTCTATAAATGAAACCCTCTCCAAGCCATTTTAGACAGACTCAATCATGCACCAAACCTCTGCCAAAATCTCTCCACAATCTCCATATCATGCCACCATAATGTCAAAATCTTGCCTCAATCCCATCTAATATATCCATCCACCTTGTCTCTTATCTTACATTTGTGTTGAAAAGCTTTGAGCAATCCACATTAGTCACACTGATCACGGGAACAATCTTGAGGAGCTCTTGGGTGTATCTCCTTCCCGCATGGATTCGTGAGGTTTCAATGAAGGTATAATCGTTTTGTTTATGCATTAGATTAGTTTTATCTTCAGTTTGATCTCAGTGATCACAGGAGACATCAGGTTATGTGTAGATTTTAAAAATTTGAACAAGTCATCTAAAAAAGATAATTATCGTCTGCCTCCATTAGATGAAGTGCTGCAAGCAGTAAATGGAGCTAAGATGATGTCTTTTCTAGATGGATTTTCAGGATATAACCAAGTCTTAGTTGATAAAGAAGACATGTTGAAAACTATTTTTACTTGTAAATGGGGTAATTATGCATACAAAAGAATGTCGTTTGGTCTAATCAATGCAGGTGCCACTTTTCGGCGAGCCATGGATATTGCATTTCATGGATTGTCAGGTAAATGCATTGTAATTTATATGGATGATTTAACTGTTTATTCCAAAGATGTATCCACTCATGTTGAAGATCTGAGAAGAGTACTTAAAAGATGTGAAAGGTATGGGATTTCTCTCAACCTTAAGAAATGTTCATTTGGAGTAACGGAAGGAAAATTATTAGGGCATGTCATTTCTGAGAATGGGATATCCATTGATCCTAATAGAATAGAAGGAATAAAAAAAATGCAATTACCAAACAGTAAGAAAGAGCTAAAATTATTTTTGGTAAGATTAACTTTGTCATGAAATTTATTACAGGGTTTGCAGAAATTGTGCAACCATTGAATGCCATGTTGAAGAAGGATGTAGTGATAGAATGGACACCAATAGCCAGAGTTACATTTGAGGATATCAAGGAAGCTATTTATGATTCTCCTGTGTTGACAAGTCTAGATTATACAAAGCCATTTTACATTTATTCTTTTGCATCCTCACATTCAGTTGCAGCTACTTTGACACAGAAAGGAGAAGATAATGAAGAGAAACCTATAGCTTTTATGAGTGCACCTATGAAGGATGCACAACTAAAATATCTTGATACAGAAAGACAGGCGTTTGCACTAGTAAGAGCAGTGAAAAAGTTTAGACATTATATCTTACGTAGTCAAGTTAAAGCCATAGTACCAGATGTAGCAGTGAAGATGCTACTAATGTAGAATGAGCCTAGAGAAAAAAGAGCTAAATGGATTACAACATTGCAAGAGTTTGATATGGAAATTATTCCAATGAAGCTGGTCAGAGGACAAACATTAGTGCAGACCATAGCGCATATGGATCGAAACTTGGTGAAACAACAATATGTGTTGAATACTAGTGATGCATCAAGGTGGTATGATGATTTGAACACTTTCCTGATATCAGGCAAATACCCAAGTAAGATGAAATCCTCTTAGAGGAGAGCTTTAAAGATCAAAGTACAGAAGTACATGGTACAAGGAGGTCTTCTATTCAAGAAGAACCATGAAGGAATATATTTAAGATGTCTAAATAGAGCTGAAGTAGATAAGGTATTGTTAGAGCTACATGACAAGTATGGAACTGCTCATGGCTCCCATATAGTTACAACACATAAGATATTGAGAGCAGGATACTATTGGCCTACAATGTTTAAAGATACTGAGAGTCACATTCAAAGTTGTCACATCTGTCAAACTACAATAGACAAAGGAAGGAATCAGGCTAATCCATTATAGTCAGTCATTGAGTCTAGGCCATTTGCATAGTGGGACTTAGATTTCATTGGAGTCATAAATCCTCCATCATTTGCAGGACACAAGTTTATATTAACAGTAACTAACTACTGTACAAGGTGGACTGAAGCCACATGTTGCAAGTTCTCTACTACTGAGGTAGTTATCAAGTTCCTTGAAGAAAACATCATAACAAGGTTTGGAGCTCCATATTCACTGGTATGTGATAATGGCCCTGCATTTTCTTCTTTGAAATTTTCTAAATGGGCATTTGAATATGGAATAGTTTTAAAATTTTCTTCAAACTATTATCCTCAGGGGAATGGGTTAGTTGAGTTTACAAATAAGATTTTATTGGATATAATCAAAAAGCTAATTGAAAAGAATCCTAGAGAATGGAATACATTGTTGAAGTATGCGCTATGGGTAGATAGGACTAAGGTTAAGTTAGCCTTAGGCAATGCACCTTATCACCTAGTTTATGGGACTGATCCCATACTTCCAGTGAATTTAAGAATACCAGTCTGGAAGTTTGCTAATGAATATTTAGGCTTTAATGATCACAGAGAAGCCAGAATAATACAAATGTTACAACTAGATGAGAAAAGAGATCAAGCCATTGAGAAATTTGTTAAACATCAAGCAGTGGTTAAAAGATGGTTTGACAAAAGAGAAAGAGTCAAAATGTTTAGAATATCAGACTTAGTGTTGTGCTGGGATAAGGCACATGAAAAGAAAGGGAATCATGGAAAATTTGAGAAACTATGGTTAGGTCCATTACAAGTCTCAGAAATAATAGGAGATAATACTTTCAGGCTAAAGACCTTGACTGGGGAAGATGTACCATTACCAATTAATGGCCAACACTTGAAACATTACTTTTAGGCTTGAGGTGAGGGTAGTTAGTTGCTGTGTATCATAATGTATAGTTTTTGGGTTGTTTTTTTGTTTGCTTTTTGTGGTCTTTTTGTTTTGTTTTGGTTGGTTTGTGTGTTGTGTTGCCTTAGTATGGATGTTTGTTTTGTTTTGAAGTATGTAGGAGCAGACTAACAACCACTAAAAATAATAGAAAGTTCAAAACATTCAGGTAATTATTTGAAATTTATGCATAACTTGTTGTGACTGTCATGAATGTAGAAAGTTAGTTGACTTGTGAAATCTTGTATTCAATAACAATGGGTTGAGTATTCAAGGGAAGTTTCTCACAATGACACACCTAAAATCCTTGGGTTTGTTGAACCTACCAGTGTAGATATTAGGTGAAAAATCAGAGGTCACCCTTGCTACCATTACAATTCTCAGCTTAATTTAGCAAGTGATTATTCCTTGCATCATGAAGTTATAACTGTAATATCTTATGAAATCTCTATCAAATACAAATATATAAAATAAATAAATAAATAAAATAGATTTTACTGAAATCCAGGTTAAGTCATCTAAGTAACTCTACCAGGGCTATAGACACTTACTGGCAGTGGGGTTCTACTTAGGAGAATTGTAACGATAACCTTGTCGGGGCTATAGATGCCTTCTGGCAGCAAGGCTCTATCTAGTTGGCTATGAGGGAATGACATCAAATAGGTAGTCTAATATCAGGCACTGGTTTATTCAACTAATTTTCAAGATGAGGATTATTAATCACGTGCACCCACTTAAATTGAAGGAAAAATTCATGCACCTTATTGAATACATTAGGTCTCAAGTTAAATGATGATTTGTAAAAAAGATAGTTGGAAGTTATGAATTTATTTCATTTAGTTTTCTTTAATGGTTTTAATTTAATTATTTTATTTGGTTGCTAGATGTTGTGATGCTCACAACACGCCCCATTTTACTTCTTAGCAAAATGAGGACCCCTGTTGTGGCTAGCTTCTTTGCTTGTTTGTGTGGGTCCACTTGGTGGTAAAAGGGAAAAGGAAGTGAAAGTTACAAACCCTATTGAAAATAAAGAAAAATAGCATTAAGTAGTAGGGTAGAGTATAGGTGAATTCCTTGTCAAAAATGAGTGAGGGTTGCTTTTTGAACCATTTTAAAATTCCCAATATTTTGCAAGTTATAAGTGTTTTTTGATAAATGCAATATGGAAGGGTTTGTATGTTGCATATACAAAGTCATTTGTATGTGGTGTCTTTGTGTTAGTCGCAAAAGGAAGTCATCGGGTTTATATATGTTGTTATACTTGTATGCATTTCGCTAATACTTTTTCTTCACATACAAGTCGGGCCCGATAGAGTTTGAAGTTGAAATGAATAATTGGTCAAGTCTGTCGGATGTATTTTATGTTTGTATGTTTGGTGAAAGGGAGACATACAAGATGATATACAATAGTATATGCATGCTGTAGAACCAAAAAGATTATGAAATGAGATGTAAGTGTTGTATATTTCATGCTTTGTATGTGTGTTTTGGAGACATGCATTGCAAAATACATACAATGCAGAATTCAGGAAAGATTAAAATCTGATATAAGCGATGTATCCTGACTTAAAGTATATTGAAAGATGCATTGCACTTTATACATGTTGTGGAGCTGAAAGGTAAGTAAACTATCGTTTATAAAAATGATAAGTCCGAAAATGTGATACAAAAGGAGTTTCTATGTATCCAAACTTGTATCTAGTGGTTTGATACAAATGTTATATGCATCGCAGAGATACAAGTGAAAAGTAAGGTGGACCCCATTGATTGCATATCAGGCTTGTATAATAACGATGTATATCTCTGATATACAAGCTAATGTACAAGTTGAAAGATGCAAAGAGGAGATACAAGTCAGATGTCAAAAGAAGTTCAATATAGAAAAGTCTTTGTATGTTTAAATGCTTGTATGTTTATGATATACATATTCAAGATACAAAGGAATAAAAGCATTGTGAGAGATAAAAAGAAAAGAGAGGGTTTGCATAAGGTTGTTTGTATATGCACTCATACAAGAAAATATACAAAGAGCGATATACAAAGTGAAAGATACAAGGGTGTACGGAAAAAGCAAAAAAGGAACAGAGCTTTAGTTTGATTTCTTGCATAAAATGCTTGTATGTTTAAAGATACAAAGAGGATATACAAAGAAAACATACAATGAAAAATACAAAAGAAAAGGTATGTATGCAGAATTAAACTAACAGTAAGAAAGTTTAAAAATGCAAACACTACAATAGAAGACCAAAGTTTTGGCACATTAATTGTTGTAATTAATGTAAGTCTAACACTCAAAAAAGGTAAAATTTAATGAGAGTTAGGGTAAATTTAATGTTATTTCACTTTCAGATATACATTGTTGAGAGTTAAAATTACAGAGAAAAGAGAATTGTTATAGTGAATTGAGCAGAACTCATTGAGGCGACAGAGTTACAGTAGCTGGATGAAAGCAAAACGGTAAAAGTAAGTCAACGGTTGAAGTAAAGTGGTCAAGATATACAGGTATTTATCCCAAAACACTGTTTCTTTTCAGTTGGTAAAATACTTGTTAATTTCAGTAATTTCAGTAAAATGTAGGAATTTGTTTAATCCTTGTTTTAACTGTTAATTAAATGGGTAGGGATTAACAAATTTAAAAGGTCAAAATAGAAAGGACAAACTGGGTTAGGGTAAATAGTAAAAAATAGAAATTCATAGTAAAAACCCTAGACAGGAAAGTAAAATGAAAGTTACAAGATGTATGTTTCCACAAGATGGCCCCAAAATAGAAGAAAGATACAAGGGGTGGGTGAAAAAAGAGGGAAACCATGAAAGGAGATAGAAAAAGAGGAATTGCCCTTGCACAAGGTTACCCATCCCTAATGAGTACGAGTGGAATAGGAACCGATATGAATATTGGAAATTATGATGTAGAGGATGTTCTACAGAAAATCACTACTGCAGATGCTTCACAGGATATGAAATGTATCTAGGAGAGTGGACTATACAGGGTTGTAGGTTTCCCACTGGCTATGGAGGCTAGAGATTTGTGTCTAGACTGTGTGACTTTATATGAGCCAGCTACCAGGAAGATCATGTTGTATGATAGACTTATTGCTAATTTAACTACAGAGGGGATTGCTAGGACATTTGGATTAGAAATTAATGAGAAAATGAGAGATATTGATATTGATCAATATAATGAAGACTTTCATACAAATAAAAGGGAGTGTAAAGGTAAAATATTCCACAGCTGGTATAGCCAGAAAATAAACCCAAGGCTATAGCCAGGGTGCATAAGAATCTGATGAGAATATACTTCAAGGAAGAAATTTATTTGATGATCATCATGCTGAGTAGGTTGGTTTGACTGAGAGATGGCACCAAATGTGAACCATGGATGTTCACTGTTATTGAGTTCATAAGAGTAGGAGAAAAAGAGCAAGGGCAAATCTACTGGGCCGAAGCAATAAGCACAACTATTTGGAAGCAGGCCATGCTGAGAAAACAAAAGATGATGCCCTTTTATTTGTCTTCCTATGTGTTATATTCATGTGCAGCTGAGATTAGACCATATATACATGGAATAGAAACAGTTGGTACCCTAGGGAATGGTCCTAATAAAAAATTAGTGTATGAACATTACCCTGAACTACAAGAAGAGAATGCATTGAAGAAATTTGGTTTAGTTAATGATGTGTTTTATACTTACATGGTAAGAGTTTTGAGAGAGGAACCTGACAAAAGATTATCTAAAAGTGTAGAAGATGCAATTGGATTGTATAGTTCCTGGTTCATTCAATTTGAATAGTTTACTTATATTAGGACTGAAGGATTTGAAGGAAAACCTTTTATGTTGCCTCGGTATCCTCCTAATAAATTGATTGTTTTGGAACTTTCAAGGCAAAACTTGACTGTATTTAAAATGTATAAAAGGAAGTTCAATAGTGGAAATTTGAAGTTGCCTTGGGCTATTGGCAGATACTCTTGCTACAGTGAAGAGGTTGTAGGATATTAAGAGCAAGAACTAATATATTATGGCTTTCAAGAATTTGATTTAGTCACGAGATTTGATCCTTTCCATAGGATCCAAAATTTTGTCGATAAAAAGTATAGGTAGTAGATACATATTGAAGATTTTTGGGCCGATTGCAAAAGTGATAAGGAAGTAACGAAAAGTGCTCATAAAAGATTAACCATTGAGCAAATGAGGTCCATAGGTGACATATATATTCCTCTAGAGGTTCAAGAGGATGATAAATTGTTACATCATAGTTATGCAGAGGTAAGGCTGGCTACTATTACAGAGCCTGACTAGTCATAGCCTTGGAACACACCTCTGGATGTATTATCAAAGCCAGTGATATTATTTTCAAAAACATGGTTGAAAGATAGAATTGAAGAACTTAAGGCTGAGGGAAAAGATATCACTTATCCAAAGAAAGGAAGAAAAAGAAAAGGAGAAATTGATGAGGATCTCCAATGCTTTTATGAGAAGAAAAGGAAGATTGTAGAGGCCAAGATTGTTGAAAAAGATAAAAATGCTACTTTAATGGACCCATATGCACTAAGAATAATAGTAGCAGTGGCATCAGATACTTTTGTAGATGCCAAGTCAATAAGTCATGAGGTTAATGCAGAAGAGGCACAGACTGCTAAGAAAGGGGCAGGACAACAAGTTAGAAAGGCAATAGCAATAGGTTTGTCAAAAGGTGAAACTTCTAAAACAAGTGATGTAATTGGAGCATAGGAAGTAGGTGCAAAATTGAGTAGTATACCTAGTGCCTCCACTTCATCAGAGAAAAGACAAACATTTGTGCAAGTGAAGACAGAGTTGGCTAGAGAAATACTGCAAGAGTCAGAACACATAAAGCCAAACAAAATATTGAAACTGTTCATATTGGAAGTGATACTAGTGATAGTGAAGAAAGAGGAACATATGCTGGGAAGGAAATAGAAATAGAAGAGGGATTTAGTGATTTCCTAAGTGAGGAGGAAGAATCAAGCATTCAGGCTGATATAGAAATTGAACAAGGACTAGAGCATGAAGAAGAAAGGGTACAGGAAGAAGAAGGAGCAGTTGATCCCTTTGGTACCCTAGTACCTCTTGAAATTATCAAGGATGTGCAAGAGGTGGCCCATAAGATTGAAGAAGCTGAGAAAGAAGGAAAACCTAAAGAGATAACTATAGAAAAACATGATCAAGCAAAAGATGAAACAAAAGCTAACACATCAGGAGCAGATGTCTTGAATATGCTTAATATGTATGATGAACAAAGTGAAGAAGAAAGAAATACAGAAAATATACAAGAACAAGAAAGGTTGATGAGAAAGAAAGTTAAGATACAAAAGATAAGGTTACAAAAGATGAAGGCAAGAGGCCTAAAGGTAAAGAAGACCCAGAAAATATTGATGAAAGTAAAGTGGATGAACAAACAAAAGATATCAACATGCTAGATGGAGAGCAAGTACATATAGAAGAGGATCAGGAAAAAGAGCCATCAAAAGAAGAAGGTCCTGAAGAGGAAGCTGAGGATGGAGGGGACACTGAAATAGAAGAGGAGGAAAATGAGGGTGAATCAAAAGAACAGGAAAATGATCCCATGGAACAAGAGCCCCCACCTCAATAGCAACAATAAGAAGAACAAGAAGAACAACAACAAGAACAGCAGTAGGAACAACAGTAATAGGAAGAAATAGAAATAGAGAAGCCTCATGAGGAGGTGATTGATGAAGTCAAAATTGCAGAAGGTACCAAGGAAATTCTTGCCTGGTTTGGAGAGGAAATAAGAAAGGAGAAAAAAGAGGTACAGTTAGTACCAATTGACATCAAGAGTTTGTTAGGTGAGAAGACACCAAGGAAAGAAAAAAGAAAGGCTAGGACAATGTCTGATATATAGAGAGGTCCAGATGGATCTAGATTGCTGAACCTAGCCATACCACAGAAAGAAAAGGCAAAAGGTGAAATAGCCTTAGAAGAGTATAAGATATTAAATTTTTACCTTGGGCATACTACCAGGGAACGACACATTAATGAATGGGAGGATATGCACCAAGTGATAGCAGAGATGGTGAGAAAGGACAAAGATAAATAGGAATACTTAAAATGACACATTGTCCAACTTCAACAATTTATTAAAGGGATATTTGATCCCAGTGCAACTGTCCCAGAACTGCCCAATGACATACCAGTTATATCAAAAGAAGAAATAAGGGACATGGAAAATAAAAAGCTTAAGGCTAACATTTTTAATGAATAGTTTAGAGATTTTATACAAGAAGGGGAGAAAGTAATAAAGCAGGTAGTGGAAAGTAGTTGCAGAAGAAAGGAGTAAATGTAGTATACTCATACATAACTGCCGATTTAGAAAGGAAGAATGTAAGTCTAAACTGAAAAAGTTGACAGAAATTGAAGAAAGAACAGAAGAGTTAATTAATGAAGGAGTAATTACCCCTTCACTGGCAAGTCAAGTGCCACAGACAAGATTAGAGCTTAAGTTTCAGGAAGATAACCTCAGAAAATGTATAACAGTTGTCCAAGATTTAGAAGAGAAAGCAGATGAAATGATTAGAATGCACAAGAAGATAGTAGAGAAACTCTTAGAGCATGAATGTATGGAAGTGCCAGCATATGAGTTAGAAAGGGCATTAATAGAGTTTAATGCCATATTTACACCATGCATTGAAAATCCTGAAGCATACATAAGCAAACAAATGATGGATTCATTAGTAGAAGAAAGTGCTAAAATGAGGAAATATAAGAAGAAGAGAGAAGGATCAGAAAATAGAGAGAAGAAATTAAAAGGAGTTGTAATGCATGAGTACATATGGGCAAAGAGTCTAGGAGGGGACCGCACCTTTGTAGAAGGTGTAATAAGTAATTTCAAAGTATATTTGAAAGAATAGAAGTCAAATATAGAGTATTAGCGAGAGAAAGTCAATGAAGAAGGGGAATCTTATTTTTGAAAGATTCCAAAAGCATCCTTTGAGAAGGAAAAGATGCCATTTAGATATTTTGATAGACGGTTAGAGATGAATGTGCACCATTGATAAATAATAGAAGGATCTCAACCATAGATGAAGTTTGTAGCCATAGCAATGAGAAGTTCAAAATATATATAAGGAACTTTGCTATCTATACATTACTTACACAAAGATTTTTAGAGGATAGCTAGTAGTTGTAATTGGTTCAAGCATTTTGAATAGAAGGAGTATTTTAGTTTAGAGGAGGTTGCCTGTGTCTGCAATAAGGAACACATGGAACATCTAGCTTCCGTACTGTATCTATAAAGCGTTGTAAGTTTCCTGTGAAGTTGATTAATGAAGCTAAGAGTCATTCATACATTGTAAATCATATATGACTGTGTTTTGAATATAAATGAATATAGAATTCTGCTTCTATATTCAGAGTGTCTTCTAGCTCTTCTTTGTATTTGAAATAATATCTCTTAAAGCTCACAATCTTAAATGTATGTTCGTGAAAATACTCAGGACATTCGCATTTAATGATTTAGTCTGCTGATTTGATCAGGTTTACTATACTTCTTATAACGTGCATGATAGAACATTTAGATCCTGTAGCAGAATGATGTTTCATTTGAATTTCTCTAATTTTTCCCAAACTTTGAAATACTTAGCTTAAACGCAGAAATCTAAAGGAAATTGTCTGACATTTGAGAGAAGCGTGAACAATTGAGTTGATATTTGACAATTTTCATAATATTTGAAAAGAAAATCTTGTGTTAATATAAATCATATAAAGATTTGTGATACAGTAACAAGTTTATGCAAAGAGATAGATAATTTGTTGATATTTGTAACAATTTGCATAATTTGAGTCCAGTGAGTCATAAATTACCTTAAATCAAGTAAGGCCCCTTGCATACTACAGCTTCATATTAACCTACTGAACTGTCCACAAGGTCAAGACCTGACCATACAAAAACTTGGATTAAGTAATCTTAATTAATTTCTTCATATCTTTCAAGATAGTTAAGTTCATTTTATGAATTTTAACTTTTGTTATGAATGTGTAAAAGCAATCATCAACACTATTATAGGCCAATAATACACTGTGTAGAGTATCTTCTTAGCTAGATTAGGATAGATAGAATGTACACCATAGACACATTCGTTTATGTCTCGTAAGGTGGCATCGGCTTCTTCCGTGTTAAGACATTGTAAGAGAATACAATTGAGACTTCGATGATATAGCGTATCACCCATAATGGTGTAATGGGAGGATCAATGGATTAAGGGTTTGTGTTAGGTTGTGGATAGCTCAGGGGGAAAAGTAGCATGTTTAAGGTTGTAATAGATATCTTTGTACCAAGGGGAATTGGGACCAACAAGTTCATAGATGATTTCAGTAGTTGGAACATCGATGACTGGTATCAACAGTTGCTCTATCAAGAAATCAGATTTCTGTATGTTTGCAGGCATGCCTATAAGCAACCCCACAGAAGCCATAGAATCTGTAGCTTTGTTATGCTCTCTTGGAATTTTCTCAAAAGTGATGCTAGAAAAGTGTGGCTTGTAGGCATCCACTAGTTGCTTGTAAGGGACCAACTTTTCATCTTTTGTTTGGTACTCATATGTGACCTGTCGAATGACTAGTTATGTGTCTCCATATACCTGTAGTTCTTTGATGTCCCATTAGACTACTATATTGAGACCTATGAGGGGTGCTTCATACTCAGCTATGTTGTTGGTGTAAGGAAATGCAAGCTGATACGACTTTATGATATAGTCATTTTGAGGTGTGATAAACAAGATGCCAACCCCTAATCCATGTTTTGTGTAGGATCCATCAAAATACAACTTCCACATTATTGAGGTAGAAAGAGTGAAGAGATTCTCATCTGGAAAGTCAAATACAATAGGATGTACATCTGTCATGGGTGCTTCTGCTAGTTTATCTACTAGGGCTTGCCCCTTGATTGCTTTACAATCCACATACGCAATGTCAAACTCACTAAGGATCATGACCCATTTAGCTAGTTTCCCTGTGAGGGCTGCTTTTGCTAGGAGATACTTCAATGGATTAATTTTTGCTATTAAATTTGTTGGTTGGTTTAGCATGTAATGCCGCAACTTTTGGGAAGTGAACACTAAGGCTAAACAATCTCTTTGCATAGGTGAATAATTGAGTTCATAACCCACCAAGGTTTGATTGATATAATAGATTGCATGCTCTTTTCCTGACTCATCATGCTATACTAGAAGAGCCCTTAGGGCTACAGTTGTAGTTGAGATGTATAAGATCAAAGGCCTATCGGTGACTGGTGGTACCAAGACAGGAGGTGTAGCTAGATATTCCTTGAGCTAATCAAATGCTGCTTGACACTGATCATCCCATCGAATAAGACATCCTTTCAAAGCAAGTGTTGAAATGGTTGACATTTATCCTCTAGCTATGAGATAAACCACCTAATGGATTGTAACCTTCCTTGAAGGTTCCTTAATGCTTTCAAATTTTTTGGTGGAGGCATCTCTACGATAGCCTTGACTTTTGTTGGATCTACTTCAATGCCTCTGCGATATACAATGTATCCCAACAATTTTCCTGAGGTTACCTCGAAGACACACTTCTTTGGGTTGAGTCTGACTTGATATTTTTTGAGTCTGTCAAAGATTTGTCCTGGAACTTGTATGTGATCTTCCCTAGAAGATTTTGCTAGTATATCATCCACATAGTCCTCCATGATGTGATGAAAAAGATCGTGGAATATCACTATCATTACTCTTTGATAGGTCGCACCTACATTCTTTAGACCAAATGGCATGACGCACCAACAATACATACCCCAAGGACAAGTAAAAGTTGTTTTATGTGGATCTTCTTCTATGATCATTATTTGATTATAGCTAGAAAATCCATCCATGAGAAAAAGCATTTCATGGCCCGCGATCAGGTGCACTATGAGATCAATGTTTGGCAATGGAAAGTCATCTTTGGGACATACTTTGTTGAGATCTCTGAAGTCGAAACTCATGCAGATGCCCCCATTCAGCTTAGCCATAGGTACAATGTTTGAGACCCATTTTGGATAATCAATAGGCTTGATAAATTTTTGATGTAGGAACTTTGGGAGGTCATAACTTTTGACCCGGAGGTCTGTTGGAGCTGAAATTTGGTGGACAGATGTGTCTTGAAGAGTTTAATAAAAAACATGCCGTAAATTCGGTAGGTCACTGTTTTGACACTTTTTCGGGACCTTATTCGATCATTTAGGGCCTCAAAATGAGATTTTTCGAGTTGATTTTTCTAAATATTTTCCTAGATTTACTTGCAATTAGATTATAAAGTTGATGATTACTCATTTTTTAGTAAGTTTCAAATATTTGGAAACTTTCATGGTCATACGGATAAGGATGCGAAGTTACCAAAAATGGCAATTTTAGAAAGTTTTGAAAATCTGCCAAAAATGGTAATTTTCATTTTTGTATAAATTGGATATTTATCTTTAGTTGTAGCAGGATGGGATGTAATGAAAAGAAATTTGAAAATAGTTCTGAGTTTCATGGGTACTCTTTTGTAATAATAGAGTTGAATTTTATGTTGTGAAGTTCGGTTACATCAATTTTGCATCTAACAACTTCTGTATTTTAACTTTCACCAAGACAGCTATCTGTGGATGCATCTTTCTTAGTTTTTGCTTGACCGGTTTAACTTTTGGATCAACTATGAGATAGTGAACTACTAGTAAAGGGTCTAACCCTAGCATATTAGCATAGGTCCATGCAAAGTTGATGGTTTGCTGTAAGAAGTTGGTAAGATTCTTGTGCTCTTGTTCTGATAGTGATGCTGCAAGGAATGTTGTCTTAGGATTTTGCTCTATGCCTAGATTTATCTCTATAGAATCTTCCACTAGGAGAGCTAATTTTTATTGATACTTAGATGGTAGGGGAAGGTAAAATCCTCCATCCTCAGGTGCCACAGTTGGGTTGTCACCTTCAGATACATCCTTTGTTTTTACTATTTTCTTATCAAAAGGTGCCACGGTGTGGTTTTCACCTAGAGATCTTTCTTTATTTTTATTTTTGCGACTAGAGGATTTCGAATTCTCACCAAAATAAGAAGTTTGATCTAGTTCCATTATAAAACCATCTTTATGATCACCATGAGGGATACTATCCTGGAGTCCCATGAATTCTGCAATAGCTTCATCATTCTGAAAAACATCTAGAATGGGGGCCCCTTGTTGGTCCCAATGGACAAGTTCAGGGTAGACAAGTGTTACAATTTGGGTGTTGGTGGTCGATGTGAAGGATATGGATGATAGCATGAATATGGAGGATTCAGTGAATAGGTTAGTCATATGGAGGTAGGATTCAACAATGATATTCTCTTTAGACATTGAATCTATGAGAGAAGTTTGTGCCACCTTGTCTAGAATACCCTCGATGTCCAAGGTGCGTGGTACCTTCCTACCATAACCTAACCCCTTTTTGTCTAGCTTCTTTTGCACAACAATGGGTTCTATTTCTCCTTGATTATTTTTCCCAAGGCCACCTATGCCTTTATAGCCCATGTTTTTGACAATTCTTAGGCCATTACCATATTGTTTGACTGGTATGGTGATTGGTTCTTTCTCCTTGTAGAGCCAAGATGAGATGTCTTCAATAGTTTCCTCTGCCAATAATTTTCCCTCATTGAACAGGGTTAGGGATGCTAGGGGAGGAATAGTTGCTTTCTTAGTTGCTTTGGCTATGGACAATTGGCCATAGGATTTAGGGGATAAGGGCATCTGCCCTACACAACAAGATTTAGAGATATCATATTCACCAAAGCCTATATCACGGATGTCAGCTTTGATTTCTGAAATAGGATTAGGATTGGGTTCATCTTCAGAGGCTTTTTTCATATTTTTAGAATTGACATTCAATGGGGATTTATGGTCTTTGTCATTATTTGGCACTTGGTTGCAATTTTTATAACTGTCTTGTAAAGAATGACATAATTTAAAGGGATGAGGGTCTCTTGGGATAGTGATCTCCGTACCATTAAATGGGAACTTGAGAGACTGATGGTACATGGATGGAACAACTTTCATGGCATGTGACACAGAGTGGCCAGTAGAAGGTCACAAATAGGGTGAAAAACCCATTAAAACCCACAGAATAGCTATTACTATTTATATCGGCAAGATACCTCTAATGTCTCACCAAAACATGCATTCACTTTACCATTGGAACACATCCTCCCGTCAGCATCACCTTTATTTCCTTTGCCGATTGCTATCCTCTTGCCGATGAAGAATCAACTTTTTGCCTATCGACGGGACCTTCGCTATCGATGAACTTCTTGAATCTTTTTCGAATCCTTATTGTCTCCCTGATACTACCAATGCCGAGCCCCACCATCGGCCAGACTATGACTATCGGCCTAACTTTATTCTCATCCTCCGATGATGATACTTACGTCGATGCACCTACTATCAGCGTGACTCCTCCCTTCGGTAAAACATTCACATCTGCCTCCGATATCATATCTCATGCCGATGTGTCTACCATCGACTCGCCTTTGGCAAGACTCTCTCCATTGGTCCAACTTTAAACCACTCCATCAATACACCTCCTTATGCTGATAACTCTTCTCCCCACACACATTGCTCAATCATCAGTGGGACTAACCAATTATTACCTTGATATAACACGATTGATGAGACTTCTATTGTCGACTCCACACAACATCAACCACCTGACAATTCTTATCACTTCAATGCCGTCGACATACATTACTTTGACTTTCTACAACTGGTCTCACATACAAATGCTGGATATACATAAAATATCTTAACATAAACCTTGTACCAACAATCTCTTCTGCACTACACAGAAATCACAAACCCTATGGAATAGAAAGAAATCTAACAACACGGAGGTCATTCCACTGATTTCAAAGAAATCCACCAGTGGAATGACCCCGAACGATATCCACTGCGATTGCACTAGAACACAAGATTCTTTTATTTCTTCACAGAACTAATTGACAATCTTTCTGATTTGTCAATGTTCTTCTCTATCACATCATTCTGAGATCGATCAGATCTTACATATTTATCCCCTCACGGGGTAGTACAGAAAATGACTCCCAACGGCTAGGAGTTGTAACTACCTAACCAACTTAACAGATGTCTAACCACTTATCTTAAATAAGCAAGCACGGTCAATTCAGACCTTATTACATTCAATGTCCATTTAGGACTTCATTGAAAACATACAAACAAACTTTAAGACAGCTAATGCCTCATGGAGGCCACTGTAGACTAGGTGCTCCTGCACCAGCATGGATCCATAGACATCCTAAGATAATGTTATAAGGTAGCTCAATGTCGAGGAGTTGGCACCTAGTTTCAAGCATGACGGGGCCTACTTGTATAGGCAAGTGGATAACACCCTTTGAATAGTGGTCAACATCATCATACCCCTTGATTGTAATACTTTGATCAATGTCGACATGATCCTCAAAGTATCCCAATTGTTTATGTAACTTGAGAGATCATATATTGAGACCAGCACCACCATCTATAAGTATGTGTTTGATCTTCTGTTTATGGATGAAAACTTCAATGTGAAGGGCATCATTGTGCAATGGATCATGGGATGGGAGGTCCTTTTCAGGAAAAGACCAGATTGTAAGGTGAGGCAATGTTACCTATTATATCTTGGAAATCTGTGACCGCTATATTTTTAGAAACTGAGGACTCTTATAAAGATTTGTGCTAGGGTTTTCCCTAGATGTTCGACAAGATTGTAATCAGATTAAGTTGGGAGACTTGGTGTAGGCCCACGAAGGGTGACACAACCACATCAAGTTGTGACTACGTAATTTATAGATTTGCCTTTGGTAGTGAGGGTAGACACATGACTTTCTTTAAAACATCCTACAATAGTCATAGGAAGTTGAAGCTTTGTTAATGGCTTTACCTTTATTAGGATGTTGACCTTGACCATGGTTAGGGAATGGCTCCTTGTACATGTTGAGATCTTTGTTGGTGTTTTGATTAGGAGGTGCATCGAAAGTGACTTCGCCTCTATCAATAAGGTTTTTGATCATGTGCTTGAGTTTCATGCATGAGATGGTTATGTGTCCTTTGGTGCTATCGTATTCCCAATATTCATTATATTTGTACCATGTGGGTTTATAAGTAGGTTTTCCATATGGGGGAGCGTCTAGTAGCATGACGAGTCCATTTTACACAAGTTTCTTTAGAACCGACTCTATATGCTCTCCCAAGGGAGTGAACTTACACCTTGGAGGGTAATCTTGGGGAGGCCGCTCATGTTGATGTTGTTGGTTTTGGTTTTGTTGTCATTGTTGTTGTGGAGGTTGGGTTTGTTTAGATGAAAGATTAAGGGGTGTTTGCAGCATTTGGACATGTTTGGAATCTACCACACCATCATTGACCATGTTTTTATTTTTGTTCCAAAATTTGGGCTTATTGTTTATTTGTTGTTGAGGAGGATTGTCCTTATTCTCTTTAATGATTTTGACCATGCCTTTAGTGATGAGGGCTTTTTTGATGTTTATGCCCTTATAGGTAATTTTGTCAAAGGTTGTAGCACTAAGTATTTGCAAATGGAAACCCAATTCTTGGTTAAGGTTATGCACAAACATTCTAACAAGCTACTTTTTAGGTATTTTGAATGGGAATTTGCTAGCCATTTGTCTCCATCTTTGAAGGAAGGAGGTGAGAGTTTCCCCATTTTTCTATTTATTGTTGCATATGTCAGTCATAGAGACCTCATATTCTATGTTGTATGAGAAATGGGTGGCAAATTTTTCTACAAGATCGTTAAAAGATTTGATACCCATAGGTAGATGCGAGAACCATTCTATAGCTTGCCCTCCAAGACTACAAGGAAAGAGACGCATGAGATATGTGTCATTATGCGCAACCTCTAAACAAGTGATATATAATTATCTAAGGTGGTCTTTTAAACAAGATTATAATCAGATTAATCAGATTGACATAGGATAACGATGGATGATATGAAGACATAGATAATTGACATAGGATGGCGACAAGACATGGATAACTTGACATAGGATAAGCTAATAAGGACAAGACATGGATAACTTGACATAGGATAACAATGATGGACATTGACAAATTTCCAAACTATTCTAGATAGGGAAATGGAAATGCAAAAAAGGTCAATGGTTTTATTATGGATGGATGGATGAAGTTTATTATGAAATGAATGTGGAATGAAAAAGACTCGATAGATGATGGATGTTGACTCTACACATAGCATCTATTTACCAGGTTTTCACTATGGTACTTATCCAAGGTACCTGTTTACCAGGTTTTCATCAGAGGACAGATTATTATTTTTTGTTTTTATTTGTTTTTTTATTTTTATTTTTGGCTTGGATACTCTGAAGATCAGGTGAAGAACTTCTTGAGATGAACACTGTTGAGTAGCTCATCTAGAGGAATGCCTTCAGGTGTTGCTAAAGTATAAGCTCCTGATTCATATACTGCTATGATAATAAAGGGTCCTAACCAATCAGGCTCAAACTTACCCTTCTTTTCTCGATTTACTTGATTTCTTTGATTTTCCTTTAAGACAAGATCACCAACTTGAAACCATCTTTCTTTGATCTTCTTGTTATAGTTGCGCTAGAGGCAGTTTTGATAGACATGGAGATAATTAAGTGTGGCAAGGTGCCTCTCATCTAGTAGTTCTAGCTCAGCTAATCTAGAAGTGCGATACTCCTCTCCATCAATCATGTGATGCATGGATACTCTGAGGGATGGGATCTCAACCTCTATAGGTAAAATGGCTTCAAAACCATAGACCAAGGCATAGGGTGTTGCACCAGTTGGTGTTCTAATACTAGTACGGTAGGCCTATAGGGAAGGATTGAGTTGCAGGTACCAATCATGACCAGCTTCATTGACTATTTTCTTGAGGATTTTCATAATGGTTTTGTTGGAAGCCTTGACTTGGCCATTACTCTACGGATAGTAGGGCATGGAAAAGTGATGTTGGATATTGTATTGGCTGCACAAGGCATGGACATCTTGATACTTAAATGGTCTCCAATGATTAGTGACAATGGCTTGGGGGATACCATACCGACAAATGAGGTAGTTAAGGATAAACTTGGCTATTTGCTTATCGGTGATATAATTCATGGGAATGGATTTGACCCACTTCGTGAAGTACTCAGTGGTGGTAATGATAAATTTATGGCCATTGGATGAGGATAAATGGATTTGTCCTATAAGGTCGAGACCCCATTATGAAAAAGGCCATGGACTTGTCACATGTTGTAGTTCATGAGCTGGTTCATGAATCAAATCTCCCTGCTGCTGGCATTGTAGATACTTCTTAGCAAAATGCAAAGCATCTTGTTCTATTGTAGGCCAATAATACCCTGTGTAGAGTATCTTCTTAGCTCAATTAGGACCAATAGAATGTGCACCACAGACACCTTCATGTTTGTCTCATAAGGTGGCATAGGCTTCTTCCGTTAAGACATCATAAGAGAATACCATTGAGACTCTAACGATATAGCATATCACCCAGAATGGTGTAACGGGAGGATCGACAGATTAAGGCTTTGCGTTGAGTTGTGGATAGCTCAGGGGGAAAAGTACCATGTTTAAGGTTGTCATAGATATCTTCGTACCAAGGGGAATTGGGACTAGCAAGTTCACAGATGATTTTAGTAGTTGGAACATCGACGACTGGTATCAACAGTTGCTCGATCAAGAATATACATTTTTGTATGTTTGTAGGCATGTCTATAAGAGACCCCACATAAGCCATAGAATTTGCAGATTTGTTATGCTCTCTTGCAATTTTCTCAAAAGTGATGCTAGAAAAGTGTGGTTTGTAGGCATCCACTAGTTGCTTATAAGGGACCAACTTTTCATGTTTTGTTTGGTACTCATCTGTGACCTATCGAATGAATACCTGTAGTTCTTTGATGTCCCAATGGACTGCTATATTGAGACCTATGAGGGGTGCTTCATACTCAGCTATGTTGTTGGTGCAAGGAAATGCAAGCTGATAGGACTTTGGGATATACTCATTTTGAGGCGTGATAAGCAAGATGCCAACCCCTGATCCATGTTGTGTGTAGGATCCATCAAAATACAACTTCCACATTATTGAGGTAGAAAGAGTGAAGAGATTCTCATCTAGAAAGTCAGATACCCTGGGATGTACATCTATCATGGGTGCTTTTGCTATTTGATATGCTAGGGCTTGCCCCTTGATTGCTTTACGATCCACATACTTAATGTCAAACTCACTAGGGATCATGACCCATTTAGCTAGTCTGCCGGTGAGGGCAACTCTTGCTAGGAGATACTTCAATGGATCAATTCTGGCTATTAAATTTGTGGGTTTCTTTAGCATGTAATGCCACAACTTTTGGGAAGTGAACAATAAGGCTAAACAAGATCTTTCGATAGGTGAATAATTGAGTTCATAACCCACCAAGGTTCAACTGATATAATAGATTACATGATCTTTTCCTAACTCATCATGCTATGCTAGAAGAGCCCCTAGGGCTATAGTTTTAGTTGAGATGTATAAGATCAAAGACCTATCGGTGATTGGTGGTACCAAGATAGGAGGTGTAGCTAGATATTCCTTGAGCTGATCAAATGTTGCTTGACACTAATCATCCCATTGAAATGAGACATCCTTTTAGAGCAAGTGTTGACATGGTTGACATTTATCCGCTAGTTGTGAGATAAACTACCTAATGGATTGCAACCTTCCTTGAAGGCTCCTTAATGCTTTCAGATTCTTTGGTGGAGGCATTTCTTCGATAGCCTTGACTTTTGTAGATCTACTTCAATGCCTCTACGATATACAATGTATCCCAACAATTTTCCTGAGGTTACCCCGAAGACACACTTCTTTAGGTTGAGTTTGACTTGATATTTTTTGAGTCTGTCAAAGTTTTGTCCTAGAACTTGTATGTGATCTATCCTAGAAGATTTTGCTAGTATATCATCCACATAGTCCTCCATGATGTGATGAAAGAGATCATGGAATATCACTATCATTGCTCTTTGATAAGCTGCACCTATGTTCTTTAGACCAAATGGAATGATGCACCAACAATAGGTACAACAAGGACAAGTAAAAGTTGTTTTATATTGATCTTCTTCTGTGATCATTATCTGATTATAGCTAGAAAATCCATCCATGAGAGAAAGCATTTCATGGCCTCTGGTCAAGTCCACTATGAGATCAATGTTTGTCAATGGAAAGTCATCTTTGGGACATGCTTTGTTGATATCTCTAAAGTTAGAACACATGCGGATGCCCCCATCGGGTTTAGCCATAGGTACAATGTTTGAAACCCATTCTGGATAATCAATAGGCTTGATAAATTTTTGATGCAGGAACTTTTGGAGGTCATAACTTTTGACCCAGAGGTCTATTGGAGCTGAAATTTGGTGGACAGATGCGTCTTGAAGAGTTTAATAAAAAACCTGCTGAATTGGTAAATTCAGTAGGTCACCGTTTTGACACTTTTTCGGGACCTTATTCGATCATCAAAGGCCTCAAAATGAAATTTTAATGTTTTTTTCGAGATTTTCCTAGTTTTTTCTAAATATTTTCCTAGATTTACTTGCAATTAGATTAGAAAGTTGATGATTAGTCATTTTTTAGTAAGTTTCAAATATTTGGAAGCTTTCATGGTCATACGGATAAGGATATGAAGTTGCCAAAAATGACAATTTTAGAAAGTTGTGAAAATCTACCAAAAATGGTAAATTTTGTTTTTGTATAAATTGGATATTTATCTTTAGTTGTAGCAAGATGGGATGGAATGAGAAGAAATTTAAAAATAGTTGTAAGTTTTATGGGTATTCTTTTGTAATAATAGAGTTGAATTTTATGTTGTGAAGTTCGGTTACATCAATTTTGCATCTAACAACTTCTGTATTTTAACTTTCACCAAGAGAGCTATTTGTGGATGCATCTTTCTTAGTTTTTGCTTGACCGGTTTAACTTTTGGATCAACTATGAGATAGTGAACTACTAGTAAAGGGTCTAACCCTAGCATATTAGCATAGGTCCATGCAAAGTTGATGGTTTGCTGTAAGAAGTTGGTAAGATTCTTGTGCTCTTGTTCTGATAGTGATGCTGCAAGGAATGTTGCTTAGGATTTTACTCTGTGCCTAGATTTATCTCTATAGAATCTTCCACTAGGAGAGTTGATTTTTCTTGATACTTAGATGGTAGGGTGTCACAGTTGGGTTTTACCCTTCGGATACGTCCTTTGTTTTTACTTCTGATTAGAAGGTGCCACAGTTTGGTTTTCACCTAGAGATCTTTTCTTATTTTATTTTTGTGACTGGAGGATTTGGCATTCTCACCAAAATAAGCAGTTTAATCTAGTTCCATTATAAAACCAGCTTTGTGATCTCCAAGAGGGATACTATCTCAGAGTTCCATTAATTCTACAATAGCTTCGTCATTCTGAAAAACATCTAGAATAGGGGCCACTTATTGGTCCCAATCAATAAGTTCAAGTTAGACAAGTGTTACAATTTGGGTGTTGGTGATCAATGTGAAGGATACAAATGATAGCATGAATATGGAGGATTTAGTGAATAGGTCAGTCATATGGAGGTAGGATTAATCGATGATATTCTTATTAGACGCTAAATCTGTGAGAGAAGTTTGTGCCACCTTGCCAAGAATACCCTCGATGTCCAAGGCACGTGGTACCTTCCTACTGTAACCTAACCCCTTTTTGTCTAGCTTCTTTTGCACAATAATGGGTTCTATTTCTCCTTGATTATTTTTCCCAAGGCCACCTTTGCCTTTATAGCCCATGTTTTTGACAATGCTTAGGCCATTGCCATATTGTTTGACTGGTATGGTGACTTGTTCTTTCTCCTTGTAGAGCCAAGATGAGATGTCTTCAATAGTTTCCTCTGCCAATAATTTTCCCTCATTGAATAGGGTTAGGGATGCCAGGGGAGGAATAGCTACTTTCTTAGTTGCTTTGGCTATGGATGGTTGGCCATAGGATTTAGGGGATAAGGGCATCCACCCTACACAACAAGATATAGAGATATCATATTCACTAAAGCCTATATCACGGATGTCAGCTTTGATTTTAGGAATAGGATTAGGATTGGGTTCATCTTCAGAGGCTTTTTTCATATTAGAATTGATATACAATGGGGATTCATGGGCTTTGTCATTATTTGGCAATTGGTTGCAATTTTTATAACTGCCTTGTAAAGCACGACATAATTCAAAGGGATGAGGGTCTCCTGGGATAGTGATCTCCATACCATTAAATGGGAACTTGAGAGACTGATGGTACTTGGAGAGAACAGCTTTCATGGCATGGATCCATGGATGTCCTAAGATAATGTTATAAGGTAGCTCAATGTCGAGGACTTGGCACCTAGTTTCAAGCATGACGGGGCCTACTTGTATAGGCAAGTGGGTAACACCTTTTGTACGACATTCAACATCATCATACCCCTTGATTGTAATACTTTGATCAATGTTAACATGATCCTCAGAGTATCCCAATTGTTTAAGTAACTTGAGAGAATAGATATTGAGACCAACACCACCATCTATAAGTATGCATTTGATCTTTCGTTTATGGATAAAAACTTCAATGTGAAGGGCATCACTGTGACATGGATCATGGGATGGGTGGTCCCTTTCAGGAAAAGACCACATTGTAAGGTGAGGCAATGTTACCTATTATAGTTTGGAAATCTATGACCGCTATGTTTTTAGGAACTGAGGACTCTTGTAGGGCTTTTTCTAGCATAGCTTTATGTGTGGGTGATGACCGTAGAAGATCCAAAATGGAGATCTGTGTAGGGGTTTTCCCTAGATGGTCGACAAGATTGTAATCAGATTGAGTTGGGAGAATTGGTGTAGGCCCATGAAGGGTGACACGACCATGTCGAGTTGTGACTACGTAATTCATAGATTTGCCTTTGATAGTGAGGTAGACACATGACTTTCTTCAAAACATTCTACAATAGAGTCATAGGAAGTTGAAGCTTTGTTAATGGATTTACCTTTATTAGGATGTTGACCTTGACCATGGTTAGGGAATGGCTCCTTGTACATGTTGAGATCTTTGTTGGTGTTTTGATTAGGAGGTGCATTGAAAGTGACTTTGCCTCTATCAATAAGGTTTTGGATCATGTGCTTAAGTTTCATGCATGAGATGGTTCTATGTCCTTTGGTCCTATGGTATTCACAATATTCGTTGTCTGTGTACCATGTGGGTTTGTAAGCAGGTTTGCCATATGGGGGAGCATCTGGTAGCATGACGAGTCCATTTTGTACAAGTTTCTTTAGAACCAACTCTATATGCTCTCCCAAGGGAGTGAACTTACACCTTGGAGGGTAATCTTGGGGAGGTCACTCTTGTTGATGTTGTTGGTTTTGGTTTTGTTGTCATTATTGTTGTTGTTGTGGAGGTTGGGTTTGTTTAGATGAAAGATTAAGGGGTATTTGTAGTGTTTGGACATGTTTGGAATCTACCACACCATCATTGACCACGTTTTTGTTTTTATTCCAAAATTTGGGCTTATCATTTGTTTGTTGTTGAGGAGGATTGTCCTTATTCTCTTTAAATATTTTGACCATGCCTTTAGTGATGAGGGCTTTTTCAATGTTGATGCCCTTATAGGTAATTTTGTCAAAGGTTGTAGCACTAAGTATTTGCAAATGGAAACCCAATTCTTGGTTAAGGTTCTACACAAACATGCTAACAAGCTACTTTTCAGGTATTTTGAATGGGAATTTGCTAGCCATTTGTCTCCATTGTTGCATAGGTCAGTCATAGAGACCTCATATTCTGTGTTGTATGAGAAATGGGTGGCAAATTTTTCTGTAGGCTTGTTAAAAGATTTGATACCCATAGGTAGATACAAGAACCATTCTATAGCTTGCCCTCCAAGACTACAATGAAAGAGATGCACGAGATATGTGTCATTATATGCTACCTCTAAACAAGCGAGATAGAATTCTCTAAGATGGTATTTTGGGTCTCCTCTTCCCTTGTATTTATCAAATTTGGGTATATTGAAGTTGGGAGGAAAAGGGATCATGTGCAATGACTGATCAAATGGATAAGGACAAACTTCCTCCAAGGAGAAGGTTTTCTTAATGTGGCCAAATTTTAGATCAGCTAGTTGTTGTTATACTTCTACAAGTTTGAGCTCCATAGTTGTTGGAGGTGTTGAAAAAATCTCATGTTGTACTAGAGGTGGTTGTTGTTGCCCATATGGAAGATCGTAGTGGAAGCCATAGGCATTGGTGTTTTAAGGGTCATATGATTGGTTGGTGTCGTATGTGTCATTTGATGGGTTTGGATTAGTTTGGGTTCAGTTTCTTTAATTTTGGGGAGGTGGGGGTGGTGCTAGGTAAGAATGTTGGCTTTGTGATGGTTGCAGATAAGATTTTTGTCATTGGTATTGTGGAGGTGGTGTGAAGAAAGAATTATGTGGAGGAAAGCTAAAGTTTGTTGAGTTTGATTGTGATGGTGGAACATAGCCATAGGAAGTTTGGTTTTGAGAATGTTGAGGGTTATTGAGATAGGTGTTGGTTAGGTTAAGCATGGAAGATCTTTGTCATGGAGGGACATGGGAGATGGGTTTTGTGATGGTCGGGGTTGATTGAGATATGTGTTGGAAAGATTTAGTGTGGATGATCATTTGTGGAAGAGGGACATATGTATATGGGTTTTGTGATGGTTGGGGTTGATTAAGATAGGGATAGGTAAGATTAAGTGTGGAAGAATGTTGTGATGGAGCAACATAGGTTGTGTTGACATTTTGTGAATGTTGTGGTTGCATGACACTGCTTTGTTTATTGATATAGAGGTTTGATGATGTTGGGGGTGGTGTTGGTTGTGGCCCTTGTTGCATAGCTACATAAGTGTTTCCCAGATTATAATTTGGTGGGAAACCATCTCGTGATGGGGTAACCAATGTTCCATTTGCGATTGATGTGGGTGTTTGGGATATGATAGGAGATTGTTGTGTGTTTGATCCAACTAGAGTGGTTTGTTTCACTAATTCCATTTAACATTGTAGAGTCTCTTGTTGGTGTGTATAGGTCTCCATAGGAGTAATGAGTGGTGATATTGGTTCTTCTGCTATTGGATTTTGATAAAGAGGATTCTCATATTGAGCGGCAAAAGGTTTAGTCATTCTCCCTTGTGAGCTTTGCTCGGGTATGGGAGTGGTCATGGTTGACATAGTTTAGACTGTAGTTATAGCATCGTGGGTTTTGTTTGGCTCTTTAAGATTGGATAGATCAAAATCTTGAGGTAATTTAGCTCCTTGTTCAGCTAGTAAGCAGAAGAAATAATCTTGGTTCTCACCAAGGAGTTTGTCAAATATGACTATGGCTCGCGGATCTTGCATAATTTCATCTAGGTCTTGTCTATCTTCTTGAGAGGATTGACCTTCTTCAAAGTGTCTCTCTTCTTGAGATGGGACTTGACCTATGGTATAACCTTGCGGAATGAAATCTTGAGGCATGCCGGTTGTATATCAAGGTACATCTACTAAAGGGACATTATTCTCTTGAGGATTGGTTGGTTGGTCATGTTGCAGCCTATTTTGAAAATTAGTTGGTCTATCCATTGGTGTTTTTGGAGTACCCTTTTGAGACATGTTGGATTGGCTTGGTTGAGGTGTATGAGGAGGCAATTTGCACTTCCTTGGGGCAATTTGTTTAGCCTTCATACATTTCTAGAGTCTAGTGGTTACCATGGGATACACTAGGACAATGTGTTTGAGATTTTGGTAAGATTTTGCTTAGGATTTTGCTAAGACAGTTGGAAGAAATAGTTTTCTAGATAGAGGCGCTGGACTGTGTTATAAAGGCATGGGATTGTAGTACCAAAGGCACTGGACTATGTTGCAAAGGCACTGGACTATGTTACAAAGGTTCTAGACTGTGTTGCAAAGGCATTGGACTATGCTACAAAGGCATTGCATTGTGTTACAAAGGTACTGAGATGGTATCAGTGATGTTTAAAAGACAAATTTTGGTAGTTTTGGATTGGATTTTGATTGGATTTACTTTGGCAAGAGAAAACACATCAAACAAAGTACCAAAAGAGGACTGACAGAGTAGATAGTGTATGTTCAAGGCTCATGGAAAAGCCCAATGTTTCCATGGGTATTAGACAATTGCAAACAATTCAAGCACTTTTTATCCCTAGAGACATAGGTTCATTGTGGTAGTTCATCTCACAACTTGAAATCTCCATCGACTAAATGTCATTCCATAGATGTGTCATACGTTTGAGTCTTTGCAAGAGACGATAGGTAGGGATATCTCACCCTCCCCTCGGAAAGCTACAAGTAGGTCATGAGAGCTTTATGGCTGAGGGAATACTATCTCTTCTCAAGGGAGGCAATGGTGAGTACCTTGAGGGCTTGTAATGATTCCCCTTGCACTAATGATTACTGTAACATTCAGAGGTGAAACAGGTAGTCACTATCTAGATTGGTTCTTAGTTGCTTTGAGGGACCAATGCCTTACAAGAATGTGACAAGATACTAAAAGATTTTACCAATCCTACTAAGAGTATCAAACACTTCACACAATGTGAAAATCATTTTCATAAAGTGTTAGTACACCTCTTTTTGATTTGGCATCACAAGGTAAGGCTAACGTCAATTAGGACTTGCCTTTCACCTTATCCCTTTTATAGATCAGTTCAAAGGAAAACTCCACTTAGGGTCATTCCTTTTGGATGAAGCGCAATCCAAAAGTAGACCCTTCTAAAGGAATAACTAAAATTTATGTACAAGCACGTCAAACAAAGGTTCAGTTGTCCCATTATAAAAAAAAATAAGGTGCAACTGGATTTAGACACACACACGATTGTAGTTGTCAATTGTCCCTTAAGAAATTGAAGTATTTTGCATTCATGTCAGTTGTTCCTTAAGAAATTGAAGTGTTTATGCATTCATGTCCATTGTCCCTTAAGAAAGCAATATGTTCCTAAGACTTAGATTGCAAAAAGTTTATTTGTTCAATTGTCCCTTAAGAAAGCAATGTGTTCCTAAGATTGCGAAGATGATTGGTTCAATCATCCCTTAAGAAAGCAATATGTTCCTAAGATTACAAAGATGATTGGTTCAATTGTCCCTTAAGAAAGCAATATGTTTCCTAAGACCTAGATTTGATAGATTTGGTAATTTCTTCAAAGCTTGTCCTGTATGAACATGTTAGCAAAACCCATTTGCTCTATTTGAGTGATAAGATGCTGCAAAAAGTTGATTAGTTCTGCACAAACTCAATAGTTAGTAAAAATAAATCAATTAACTAAAAGCGCTTTACTGTAAGTCAAAGGCACTGTACTGCTTACCAGAGGTGCTGTACTATTCTACCAAAGGTGCGTTGCTTCTGACGAAAGGTGCTGGACTGTGAACCAAAGGTGTTGTACTATGTTACAAAAGTGCGGCACTGTGACGCAAAGGCGTGCTACAGCTCCAGATTAGAAAAACTCAATATTTCATCAAAAAGTGAGTTTTGAAAGATGGTGTCATGATTATAATATGCTCTAGAATGATTGATAAGACTGAGATCTATAAGTAATGATGAAAAATATGATATGTTAGACACTGCAAATTAGAAAACTAGTTAGAAACCCTAAGTACCCAAAGGCGTTGTACTGTTGTACCAAAAGCATTAGACTGCAGACTAGAAGCGCTGGACTGTGCCACCAAACGTGCTTTTCTATCACCCGAAGGTGCTATGTTGCAGACCAAAGGCGCTTTACTGTGCTACAAAGGCGTGGTTCTGTGTTTGCGCGTTTCCATACTGTACTTCAAAAACTAATTTTTCTAAAGAAAAATAGTGATTAGTGGGTCCCACCGGGCGTGCCAGAATGTGTATAGGTATTTAATAGAGGTTGAATGATAATCAAAACAATGAAATAATCATAACTCAATCCTATAACATTAAGATAATGATCTAAGAAAATAACCAAATAATCAATGAATAATAACAAAAACAATGAAAACTTTCACCTAGGTTGTATTGTTATCTTGGTCGAATGTAGATTCCTTTTCAAATTGTGAAACCATGTTTGCAACAAGTGGATGTAGATTGTGTTTGTGTTCAAAGTGCTCAAGGTGCTCAACGATGTGATGTGTGCTCAATGCGTTATAGGGAGGCAAAAGCTTAAATGATCAAAGATGATTTGTTATGGAGATGAGGGGGGTTTATATAGGTTTCAATGAAGATTGATCAATGGTCCAAAAAATCCAATGGAATAAATGGATGAGATAAATCTAAAATTCATGATGAATGTGCATCTGACATGTGTCACACAAAAACTATTTTTGTTTGAGTTAATTGCTTGATTTGGGTAAAAGACATGGAATAGACATGAGATAAATTTAGATTTCATAAAACTAGAAATGCTTTTTTCTATTTTATGAGTTGGTGATAAAAACAATATTGATTAAGTCAATTAACACAACTTATGATTTGCTTTTTGCATGATTTGGCTAAAATTAAATAATAAATTATTTAATTTTGTGTGTATGATGAATAAGATTTATTTTTAGAGGAATTTGGAAGATATTTGAGCAAATTAAATAAATAAATTTATTTAATTATTTGTGCATGATAGAGGACATAGAATAGATTTGAAGATCTAAATAAATTAAACAAATAAATTTATTTAATTTATTTTGCATGATGAAGGATAAATACAATATTTGATTTGATTTTATTTTTAGAAGATTGAGATTCAATTTAAATAAATTTGAAAGAATAATTTGATTAGTTAAATAATTTAGGATTATTTAATTATAGATAAGAGGATTTAAAAGATAAATTAATTAAATAATTAATTTATCCAATTGGTGTGGATTTGAAAATTGGAAGAATAAAGTTGATTTTGATGAAATTAATTAAATAAATAGAATTTATTCAATTAATATTGATTTTAGGAGATTTGAAATAATTTGATGATTTTGATGAAATTAATTAAATAATTAGATTATTTAATTACTGTTGAAATGCAGGTGATTTAGATAGATTTGATGAAATGCAAGTGATGTGATGACACAGTCATTTTTAGGTGTCTACAAATTTGATCATTCAATTTAAAGAAATCAAATAATAAATCAATATTTACTCTATTCTCTATGACTCCTTTAGTCACTGTCATAGAAACTTCTTTAGCTATAGTACATTTTAATTTCTTTCACCACATGTTTACACTTCTTTGTCCAACCATTGTCATCAATACTCCTCAAATCAGATCTAAAGACCTCTACTTGACAAGAATTTCTTAATAATCCAATATATTTATTAAATGTGTCAAGATTAATTTCCCCTTTCTTTTGCCTCTCATTAAATCTTCTTTGTTGATTATTTGATGACTAAAATAAGGTGTGATTTCTTTTCTACATTTTTCAAAAGATTCATACCTACAATCTGCTTTACTCATATTTGAACTTTGATAGAGAAGTGGAGAAATTTTATTCTTACCATCAAAGGATTCAAGGAAAGGTGTTTTACTATCCTAATCTTCTTCAACTGGTTTAGCTACTGTATATTCTGGACAACTCACGAATGCTGATGTTGTATCCTGTTGTTGCTCCAGAATTCCTTTATTTTTCTACCAAACTTCGGTCATGTAAACATCTAAGAAAGGAATTAATTTTTTCAAAGCTAAATCTAACCTTGTAAGAAAAGTTAAACAATCAATTTCACCGTGTTTTGTAGAATTATGTATCTTGCATCTTCTAGATAAACCAAAGTTAGACAAATTTTGAGAATAAAGCCGCTCATTTAAAGTTTCCTGAAAGAACAAAATATCTACATGGAAATTGTCCTCATATGAGTCCATTGAAAATGACACTCAATTTTCAATTTTTTAGATTTTTTGAAATTTAATGAGATCTAACATATCTCAGAATAAAACTTGAAGGCTCGGAAAAAAAATAGGCTGATCTTTGAAATTTTGAGCTGGATCTTTGCAGAGATATAGTCAAATCCTCTCAGACAAGAAATATTTGCAGTCATTAAACTCTAATGATGAAATATTTATGTAATATTTATAGAAATGCAAAACTTCTAGTTTAATCTTTGGGATTTTGAACAACTCTTTGTAAATATCTGATCGATTATCTTTAGGGAAGGGATATTTGTAGTCAGAACACTCAAATTGCAAAGTATTGATAGAATCTTGTTAGCCAGTTTGCACAAAGCCTACCTTAAATCTAATTAAGCCATCCTTCTAGCACCAAAAACTGTTGATCTATGTTTTTACACATATTCAACATGAGATAAATTCACAAGGAACTTAATCTTTCTTGGAAAGTATGGAGAATTATCCAAGGATGATTCTCAACCTCAAGTCTCTGGTAGTTAGGTCTTGACTGTGTTGGAGAGTTCAGTGGTCTGTTGTGAGTTATTTGTTCAAGGGGTGTTATGTGATTTTAGGGATGTGTATTGGTTGTATTTACTTACACTTTGCAAATAACTACAAATTACACTATAACTAGTGATCCTTTGCATGTATTTACCATTTTACTACAAAGATTTTCTTGAATTTCAATGTAAACATACTTTTTACTTCAGATTTATATGAAAACTATTAAAGATCTTTGTAATTCACAAATTTTTATTTGAATCAATGACAATCTCCTTCAAATAACTACGTGCATGCTAATTTTTTAAAGATTTAATGGAGAAAAAGTTAGAAGAAAGGGTTTAGAAAACTTGATTTTGTAGGAATTATTTCTTTTCTACTCATGCACACAAGTCTGATCAGCTGTAACACTTCAAAGGAGTTAAATTCATGTATGTTTCTTCAGAGCAATATCACAAATTAACATACAGAATTGTAATCATCAAAGGGAATATATCAAAGAACACCTAAATCTAATTACACTCTGGAATAGACACAGTAATTAGATGTTTGTATTCATTAACATATGAAAGTCATTTCAAATTTACAATGTATTTTGACTTCAGAGTCTTTGAAAGTATCAAAAAACTAAATCAAACTTATAGACATTTTACAGATACAGAGAGAGAATAGGACATTCCACATTATCTCCACTATAGACACAGGTGCATTCCATATCACATAAACTTAGCTCAAAGCACTATACTTAGTTTCTTCTCTTGCCTAAATGTATACATATGTCTTTTACATCAACTCTGTGTAACTGAAATACAAGTAGTAGGGTTCATTATATAGATTTGAATCCCCCTCTGCTATGGTTACAAAAATACCAATTAATGGTTCTCATTCGAATTGTAGAATCAATGGTGAAAGAAAAGGCCCACCAATTGTTGTTTAAAATATCATGAGAAGGATGTTCCCTTTTGGTGCAAAGGGTGCCTTTAGGATCTTTTGAAATACCCAAAATTATCTTTAGTTGGCCTTCTCTGCCTTTGACTTTCCTTCTACCCCTGCGAATTTCTGATCTTGATTTGATTTAGCTCTATAAGTTCTCTTTTGCCTTTGTAATTTATTTCATTTTCATATCCTTTTGTATATCTGATACAATAAAAAACATACAAATGGACCTCATCTGTTTATGAAATGAATTGGAATTATTTTTAGTTCCACTTTTGTATCTTTTTTCATGTATATCATTTTTGTATATCGGATACAATCCTAACATACAAACAAATCCGAACCTCATCAATTTATGAATTGAATTGAAATTGTTTTCAGTTCCGGCTTTGTATATAAACCACCTGTATTACCTTTTGCATCTTGGATACATACAAATTTCCATACATAAAAAAGGTGTTTGACTTTGACTTTCTCTTTTCCTTTTGTTTATGCACTAATGTGTTATAGGCTTGATTTTATTTTATTTTAGGTCTGGGATTGTATACTATGGAAATGCATACGGGAATGCATGTATATGTTATACAAATGTATGCTATGAACTAAATTGGATATTTTCCAACATCTGCGAATATATATTTTGGAATTTGTCAAGTGTTCATACATGCGAAAATATGCAAAGTGATTGTGGATTTCAAGTCACAAAGCTCGATCGAGGCCACACTTGTATATTCTACTTTGACACTTAATATATAAATGTAAAAAACAAATAAAATCCCATTTTTATTACTAAGGCCTCACAACAATACATCCAATATACATGCAAAGAAATATGTATATGAGATACAAATTTTCCCAACTATTGAAATTTCACAAAAAAATGCATAACTCTAAAAATACAATGAATTTTCAAATAGTTCAAAAAGAAATCTTAGCTCATATTTCAAGCTCATTTCACTGACCACAATTATTCTCCCAAATGCACTGTGCATTTTGAATTTCAAGTACCAAGGATTTTACCCATACCACCAAGCAAGCAGGACCAAACCAAACCAAAAGAAAATAGCAATAGGGGGTCCTCATTTTGCTTCAAGGTAAATGGGGCATGTTGTGAACATCACAATAGTGCTGTGATATCCTAGTGCGAGGATGTTGACTCTGTACACAAGCAGTTTGAATGTAGATCACTTAGACATAATATAATCTTAGTAGATATGTGAATGAGCCATAGTCTTGAACATAAAATAAACTTCAATACATGAATGCAAGAAGAATATTAATATGTGAGATGCTAGATTGTAACACACACAAGATAGATATGATGCTAAGAAAGATACTAAGATCATTCCTCAAACACAGCAAACAAAAAGAAATGACTATGCCCCCAATCCGTAATGTATCTCAACATACCAAGATATAGATAAATCAAGGTAGTCTTAAATAGGTAATGAGAAAGGAACAAAAAGATAAACCAAAAAAGCAAATTGACTAACTTACAAAGTAAACATATAGCCAACATATTATCTTGCCAAAGAGGTTGCTCAAGATAGATTGGATAGATAGAGTAGATAGGATAGATAAAATCTTTATTGTAGGAACAATATATCCGTTAAAGGGTGTTGATCTATTGATAGGATAAGTTGATTTATGTAGTAGATGTTGGAAATCAATATGTAGGATAGCATATGGCTCTGCAAGTAGGTTTCTTTGCTTCACGTTGTTTAAGGACTTTTGCTTTGAAAGGATGCATAGCTTGTGTTGCTTGAGTTAGTCAAGTCTAAGTGGTAGGATGGATTGTGATAAATGAAATACTATAAAGATGGAATGTCAATGGATTGAGATAGGTGAAGAATGATGAATCGTATGTGCCTGAGTACTGGATACATTATTTGTATTCTAGATTGCCTACATACCTTGTATCCACGAGATCAAGGCACATTACGATGAAAGATGAATTTGATAATATGTAGTTCTGGGTAGAGTGATGAGTGGGTCAATTTGTTTGAGCTAGGGTAGGTGAAATGATGTCATCTTATGTACCTGAGTACTGGAAACTTCCTTCATATTCCAGACTGCCTACATACCCATATCCATGGGATCAAGGTACCTTAAGATTGAGATGAGATGATATGTATTTCTGGGATGTTTGATGATGTAGGATAGGATGAAGTGTTTTAGTTTCGGTGAGATGGTTGAAGTGTTTTTTGTTTTGGTGAGATGGTTGAGAACTGCGAACAAGGATCCATTACTAGACCTAGGTTAAGGAAAGAGTTGCCCCCATTTTGGTAGAGGTATTATTATGGATGACTGCATTGACACATGGATGATAAGAAGACATAGATAATTGACATAGGACAATGACAAGACATAGATAATAGACATAGGATAAACTAATGATGGATGAACTGACATAGGATGAGTGATTATGGACACCGAAAATTTCCAAGTGATTCTAGATAGGGCAATGGATATGTAAAGGTCAATGTTTTATTATAGATGTAAGGATGGAGATTATTATGTAATGGACATGGAATGAAAAAGATTTGATAGATGATGGATGTTGAATCTACACATAGCACCTATTAACTAGGTTTTCACTATGGTACTTATCCAAGGCACCTGTTTACCAATTTTTCACCAGAGGATGGATTATTTTAGCTTTTTTCTATTTTTTTTCTATTTAAAAAAAAATTTGATTTTTTTCTAAGAATACTTTGAGGATCAGGCAAAAAACTTCTTGAGATGAACACTATTGAGTGGCTCATCTAGAGGAATGCCTTCAGGTGTTGCTAAAGTATAAGCTCCTGATCCATATGTTGTTGTGATAACAAAGGGTCCTAACCAATTAGGCTAGAACTTTCCCTTCTTTTCTTGATCTGCTTGATTTCTTTGATTTTCCTTTAAGACAAGATCGCCAACTTGAAACTATCTTTCCTTGATCTTCTTATTATAGTTGAAGTTTTGATAAACATGGAGATGATTAAGCGCTACAAGGTCCCTCTCATCTAGTAGTTCTAGCTTAGCTAATCTAGAAGTGTGGTACTCCTCTTCATCAATCAGGTGCTGCATGGATACTTTGATGGATGGGATCTTGACCTCTATAGGTAGAATGGCTTCAGAGCCATAGACCAAGGCATAGGGTGTTGCACTAGTTGGTGTTTTGATACTAGTTTGGTAGGCCCATAAGGTGGGATTGAGTTGCAGGTGCCAATCATGACCACCTTCATTAACTGTCTTCTTGAGGATTTTTAGAATGGTTTTGTTGGAATCCTCTACTTGGCCATTACTCCGTGGATAGTAGGGAGTGGAAAAGCAATGTTGGATATTGTATGGGGTGCACAAGGCTTAGATATCTTGATTCTTGAATGGTCTCCCATTATCAGTGACAATGGCTTGGGGAATACCATACTAGCAAATGAGGTAGTTAAGGATAAACTTGGCTATTTGCTTGCTGGTGATATAAGTCATGGGAATGGCTTTGACCCACTTCATGAAGTACTCAGTGGTGATAGTGATAAACTTATTGCCATTGGATGAGGATGGATGGATTTTTCCTACAAGGTCAAGACCCCATTGTGCAAAAGGCCATGGAGTTGTCACAAGTTGTAGTTCATGAGCTGGTGCGTGAATCAAATCTTCATGCTGCTGGCATTGTAAACACTTCTTAAGAAACTGTAAAGCATCTTGTTCTATGGTAGGCCAGTAATAACCTATTATGAGTATCTTTTTAGCAAGGTTAGGACCAGTAGAATGTGTGCCACAAACACCTTCATGTATGTCTCGTAAGGTAGCATCAGCTTCTTCTGCGTTAAGACATCTTAAGTGGATACCATCAAGACTCCGGTGATATAGTGTATCACCTAGAATGTTGTAACAGGAGGATCAACAAATAAAGGTTTTACGTTGGGTTATAGATAGCTCAAAGGTAAAGGTACCGTGTTTAAGGTATTCATAGATATCTTCATACCATGGGCAATTGGAACCAACAAGTTCGTAGATGATTTTAGTAGTTGGAACATTGACAGTTAGTATCAACAATTGCTCATTCAAGAATTCACATTTCTATGTGTTTGTAGGCATGTCTATAAGTTACCCCATAGAAGCCATATAATCTATAGCTTTATTATGCTCTCTTGGAATCTGTTCAAAAGTGATGCTAGAAAAGTGTGGTTTGTAGGGATCCACTAGTTGCTTGTAAGGGACTAGCTTTTCATCTTTTGTTTGGTACTCATCAATGACTTGTCGAATGACTAGTTGTGAGTCTCCATATACTTGCAGTTCTTTGATGTCCCATTGGACTGTTGTATGGAGACCTATGAGGAGTGCTTCATACTCAGCTATGTTATTGGTGTAAGGAAATGCAAGCTGATATGACTTTGGGATATAGTCATTTTGAGGTGTGATAAATAGGATGCCGGTCCCTGATCCATGTTGTGTGTAGGAACCATCAAAATACAACTTCCACACTACCAAGGTAGAGAGATTAAAGAGATTTTCATCTAGAAAGTCAGATACCATAGGATGTACATCTGTCATGGGTGCTTCTGTTAGTTGATCTACTAGGGCTTGTCCCTTGATTACTTTACAATCCACATACTCAATATCAAACTCACTAAGGATCATGACCCATTTAGCTAGTCTGCCTATGAGAGCTACTTTTGCTAAGAGATATTTTAATGGATCAATTTTGGCTATTAGATTTGTGTGTTGGTTCAACATGTAATGCCACAACTTTTGGGAAGTAAACACTAAGGCTAAACAAGCTATTTCCATGGGTGAATAATTGAGTTCATAACCCACCAAGGTTCGACTGATATAATAGATTACATACTCTTTTCCTGAATCATCATGTTGTGCTAGAAGAGCCCCTAGGGTTGTAGTTGTAGTTGATATGTACAAGATCAAAGGCCTATTGGTGACTAGTGGTACCAAGACAGGAGGTGTATCTAGATATTCCTTGAGCTAATCAAATGCTGCTTGACACATAACATCCCATAAAGAGAGACATCCTTTTGGAGCAAGTGTTGGAATGGTTGACATTTATCCACTAGCTGTGAGATAAACCACCTAATGGATTGTAACCTTCCTTGAAGGCTCCTTAATGCTTTCAAATTCTTTGGTGGAGGCATCTCTACTATAGCATTGATTTTTACTGGATCTACTTTAATTCCTCTGCAAGATATGATGTATCCCAATAGTTTTCCTAAGGTTACCTCAAAGACATACTTCTTTAGATTGAGTCTTGATATTTTTCAAGTCTGTCAAAGATTTGTCCTAGAACCTGTATGTGATATGCCCTAGAAGACTTTGCTAGTATATCATCAACATAGTCCTCCATGATGTGATGAAAGAGATCTTGGAATATCACTTTCATTGCTCTTTGATAGGTTGCACCTGCATTTTTAAGACCAAATAGCATTACGCACCGACAATAGGTACTCCAAGGACAAGTAAAAGTTATTTTATACTAATCTTCTTATGCTATCATTATCTGATTATAGCTGGAAAATCCATCCATTAGAGAGAGCATTTCATGACCAGTGGTCAGGTCTACTATGAGATCAATGTTTGGTAGTGGAAAGTCATCTTTAGGACATGCTTTGTTGAGATCTCTAAAGTCAGAACACATACGGATGCCCCCATTTGGTTTAGCCACATGTACAATGTTTGAGACCCATTGTAGATAATCTATAGACTTAATAAATTTTTCATCTACCAACTTCTGTATTTCAACTTTCACCTAGAGGGCAATCTGTGGGTGCATCTTTCTTAGTTTTTGTTTGACCGGTTTATCTTTTGGATCAACCGTAAGATAGTGAACTACTAGAAAAGGGTCCAACCCTGGCATATCATCATAGGTCCATGAAAAGTTGATAGTTTTTTGTAAGAAGAAGTTGGTAAGATTCCTATTCTCTTGTTCTGATAATGATGCTACAAGGAATGTGGTTTTAGGATTTTGCTATATGCCTAAATTTATCTCTGTAGAATCTTCCACTAGGAGAGTTGATTTCTCTTGATACTTAGATGGTAGGGGAAGGTAAAATCCTCCATCCTTAGGTACCACAATTGGGTTTTCACCTTCAGATACGTCCTTTATTTTGAATGTTTTCTAATCACGAGGTGCCACAGTCTGGTTTTCACCTAGAGATCTTTCTTTATTTTTACTTTTGCGACTAGAGGATTTAACATTCTCACCAAAACAAGTAGTTTGATCTAGTTCCATTACAAAACCAGCTTTGTGATCACCAAGAGGGATACCATCCCAGAGTCTCATGAATTCTGTAATAGCTTCATCATTATGAAAAACATCTAGAACAGGGGACCCTTGTTGGTCCTAATCAATAAGTTCATGGTAGACAAGTCTTACACTCTGGGTGTTGGTGGTTGATGTGAAGGCTATGGATGATAGCATAAATATGGAGGATTTAGTGAATAGGTCAGTCATATGGAGGTAAGAGTCATCGATGATATCATCTTGAGATGTTGAATCTATGAGAGAAGTTTGTGCCACCTTGTCGAGAATACCCTCGATGTCCAAGGCGTGTGGTACCTTCCTACCATATCCTAACCCCTTCTTGTCTAGCTTCTTATTCACAATAATGGGTTCTATTTCACTTGATTATCTTTCCAAGGCCACCTTTACCTTTATAGCCCATGTTTTTGACAATTCTTAGGCCATTGCCATATTGTTTAACTGGTATGGTGACTGGTTCTCTCTCTTTATAGAGCCAAGATGAGATGTCTTCAATAGTTTCTTCCACCAATAATTTTCCCTCATTAAACTGGGTTAGGGATGCTAGAGGGGGGATGGTTTATTTCGTAGTCACTTTAGCTATGGGTGGTTGGCCATAAGATTTAGGGGATAAGGGCATCCACCCTACACAACAAGATATAGAGATATCATATTCACCAAAGCCTATATCATGGATGTGAGCTTTGATTTCAGAAATAGGATTAGGTTCAACTTCAGAGGCTTTTTTTAGATTTTCAGAGTCGACATACAATGGGGATTCATAGGCTTTGTCATTATTTGGCACTTGGTTGTTATTCTTATAACTACCTTGCAAGACACGACAAAATTCAAAGGGATGGGGATCTCCTGGGATAGTGATCTCCATACCATTAAATGGGAACTTGAGAGACTGATGGTACGTGGAGGGAACAACTTTCATTGCATGGATCCATGGGTGTCCTAAGATAATGTTATAAGGTAGATCAATGTCGAGGACTTGGCACCTAGTTTCAAGCATGATGGGACCTACTTGTATAGGCAAGTGGATAACACCTTATGAACGATGCTCATCATCATCATACCCCTTGATTGTAATGCATTGATCAATGTTGACATGATCCTCAGAGTATCCCAATTGTTTAATTAAATTAAGAGAACAAATATTGAGACCAGCACCACGATCTATAAGTACGCGTTTGATCTTTCAATTATGGATGAAAACTTCAATGTGAAGTGCATCATTGTGACATGGATTGTGGGATGGGAGGTCCTTTTTAGAAAAGACCACATTGTAAGGTGAGGCAATGTTACCTATTATAACTTGGAAATTCCTGATTGCTATGTCATTAGGAATTGAAGACTCTTGTAGGGCTTTTTCTAGTATAGCTTTATGTGTGGGTGATGATCGTAGAAGGTCCAAAATAGAGATCTGTGCAGGGGTTTTCCCTAGATGTTCTACAAGATTGTAATCAGATTAGATTGGGAGACTTGGTGAAGGCCCATGAAGGGTAACACGACCACAATGAGTTGTAATGATGCAATCTATAGATTTAACTTTGATAGTGAGGGTAGACACATGACTTTCTTTAAAGTGACCAACAATAGAGTCATAGGAAATTGAGGCTTTATTAATGCCTTTACCTTTATCAGTATTTTCTCCTTGACCATGGTTAGGGAATGGCTCCTTGTACAAGTTGAGGTCTTTGTTGGTGTTCTGATTAGGGGGTGTTTTGTATGAAAAGGGGGATGATGTGGTTTGTTGTTTTAGTTTGAATCCTCTTTTCCACAAAACATTGCAATGGCTTTTCAACTGAGTGCTTCTCCTATCAAGAGGAGAGTCAACTATTAGATTTGAGTTACCACTTGGTTTTTTGCTAGGAAATTCATATGTGATCACACAAAATTGCTAACTAATGGTTTTATTCTCTTGAAACCCTAATTTAAGCAAAATAGTTATCAAATCTGCAAATTATGACAAATGCTATAGGAATTAGAAAGAGGGCAAAGAACCTTAACTCACTATTTTTTGTAGTCTAGAAAATGGAAATGTTGAGGACAATGGTGATGGTGCCCTAGTCCAAGAGGTAGATTTTTTTGTGGATTCCCAATCTCCTTCTGGCACTGATCTCTTCTGTATCTTCCATTTTTTGTGATCTGACAGTGGAGGACAAGGTTGATGGCACCCTAGTCCACTAAGGAAGATTCTTCTGGATGTTAGAAGCTCTACAAACCCTGATGCTCACTATCCAGTCTGTTTTTGTGTTTTTGGATGCAGAGTGCAATGGTGATGGAAACCCTTGTCTTGAAATCCCACACAATGTCCACTTCTTTTTAGATCCTAAATCTTCTATATTTGTTGACCTTCCCTACAACTCCACTTTCTCCAAATCTGATACCTGTAACCTGCAATCACAAGGAGTGTGGGAGGGGGTTGTGGTGTTTAAAGGCTTTCCTCAGTCAAGCCCTAGAGAGACATTCAATTCTTTTGAACACCATTGTTAGAGAGAGTGTGTGTCCTTGTGGGACAGAGGCAAAAACCAAATGATAATGATTGATAAAGTACAATAAATGTCACCTTGATGATGAAGCTCTCATGGAAGGAAGAAGCTCTTCAATGCCATGAGGAGAAAATGCAATCCAACCTGCAAAAACAAACATAATAACAATGTTATGCTC
The DNA here is from genome assembly GCA_027924645.1 of Cunninghamia lanceolata. Taxonomy (NCBI): domain Eukaryota; kingdom Viridiplantae; phylum Streptophyta; class Pinopsida; order Cupressales; family Cupressaceae; genus Cunninghamia; species Cunninghamia lanceolata. Next base: position 4,505,511 of record BSBN01000278.1, read on the forward strand.
TGCAACACAATGATATCACAAGTATGCCAATAGCTCACAATCATAAAACTTGCTAATGATCTTCTAGTTTGCAAATGATAACCTGAACATGCTTATATATGCAACTACTAAGATTCCTGCCAAGAATTTTGAATGTGAAACTTATGATGTCAGCCTAGGAACCAAATAACGGTCACAAATCTGACATTTAAATATAGGGCAAACCCAAAATAGGGCTGGACTAGGGCAATAGAGCCCTTGTCCACCCCCTTGTCTTTGCTCAATGATCATTAAATTAGCATCCCCTAGGTCCCATTTGTCACAAGATCCAAGGTTTTTCTCATCAAGAGTCTAAATTATCATGCAAAATACTCTAAATGCAAATCTAAAGACCTGGGAGCTAAACCTTTAGGAAAAAGCCCCCAAGGGTGCATTTTTCTGACATAACATTTAGCCCCCACTTTAATGTATGTATTAAATGCAAGGCCAATACATGCAATAAAGTAAGGTTGACAAACACAACAAACACGCCAGGCATGAAGAAGACACACCAAGCACATTGAAGACAATAACATTCATGCAAAACACAGAGAAGATAGTTACAGGCATGCAAAACACGAAGAAGACAACATTGAAGACACATAGAGCACAAAGAATACAATGAATGCAGTGATTATTTTTATTTTTGATTTCCCCATATGAAATGCATGATGCAAGTACAAGGAAAGTAAACAAACAAATCCCAAAAAGTTTAGAGGAGTTGTTCACCACTAGTCTTGCACTTTTTGAGAATAGACACGCCATACAAAATCCCAAGGTGTAGAGGAGTTATTCACCACTAATCTTGCACCTTGAGAACAAACACGCCAAACAAATCCCAAAGTGTAGAGGAGCTCATCGCCACTGGTCTTGCACTTTGAGAACAAGCATGCCATACACACACATTGAAGACATGGAGAAAACATGGTAGACAAGCGATGGAGTGTTCCTATTGCTAGGTTCATCACCATCTTAGGCACATTATAGGCACACACCAATGATTAGGCTTTGCCACAACAACTACCAAAAACACACTTAAGGGTTGAGTTAGTCACAGAACCACACCTCACCTCGTGATGAGGACTTTTGAAACTGACAGGATAATGCAATGTCTCCAAGACATACACCATCCCCGCCTCATGATGAGGGCTTAAGATAAAAGGATATTCTCGATATCCCACCTCTGTAGAGGGATTAAATGATTTGATTTGATTTTAGATTGTTCAAACACACTTTACTATGATCTAAAGAAGACAACTTACCTTATATATGCCCCCACTTTAAGGTGGTTGATATCACATACTAATATCAAGCACATTGAGATAGGAAGAAAACACACAAGGGAACATGAGCTCTCACAAGGCCCATGCCCCCCAAAGGTGACATCTACTTTATGATCACCAAATGTTCCCACAAACACATCCCTACAAGAAAATTGTTAGTGTCCAAATAATCATGATAAACAACAATGCATATGATCAACTACATGAAAGAGCCAAGCAAGGCAATATCCATGATAAACAAAGTGTACAGAGTAGCAATATTGTTAAAGTGTTGTTAGAAAGATAAGATAACATTGACATCAACATCAAGATAGAGAAATCATGGAGTGATTCCACTAGCCAAGTGTCAGATAATTTGTTACAACCCTGTCGTCTTATAGGAACTAAGTCCATTTTTTTTATTGCTCTCGAAAGGGACACTAGGTCCGCATCAGTATAAATATTTTTCGTCATCTGCCAGCTAAATGGAAATACTAGAGGAAGGTAAACAATAAATTAGAGAGGAGAACAAGTGTCTTAGGGATAGTCATGTAGGAGGGTGCCCCCAATTCACCAATCACAACGCTATGTCCGTAAGAAACAACACACAATAATGAAATCAAAGGAGAGGAGATATAGAGGAATGATGATACAAATAGAAGAAGGTCACAATAGAGGCAGTCTCCTAGTATCCTTGACCTTACAAGAGAATCAAGGGTCATCCTAGGAGGCCTAACAACACATAACACATCACGGGGGAAGCACGTCACGAGAGATAAAGGGTTAGAGATACTTACCTATAATACTATCATATTAGATTTTAGAACCTGCGAACCTCTTGGAGAGGCACTCGATCAAGTTTTGTGAGAAGCTTGAGTGGTTCTGATTAGGCTGTTGCTTGTTATCAAAGAGTCCATCCGCTACTTTCTCAACACTTTCTTGTTTATGTGAAATCTTTCATTGCTTGTGAGGAGGAGAACCACTGATATTTCCAACTAATGATAATCGTCTAGCTCGTTTCCAATTTTTATTTCTCTTGTTCTGTTGGTTCTATCTATCATAATGACAAGGACTATCTTGTACTATTTTAACCTTTTCTATTGTCATGATCTCTTGCTTATGTTTTTCCACCGGTCTTTTTGGTAAATGTTGATTTGCTTCCGATCCCTGAAGGGTAATGGAGGAGGAACTTCAGAGTAGATACCTCTTCCTTGTGGATGAGGTGATACTTGAGTATTTTCCTTATCCACTTCAATTATAGCAATTATCTCATCATAATCTAAATAATCCTCTTCTACTTGTAGTGTATTTTGTTCCATCAAATTGTTATCCATATGCTTAGGGAAAGGATTAGTGAAGATCTATAAATTCTGATTCGGTGGAGCAACTGACTTATTCCCATTATCATTCACACCAGATACCTATATAACATTTGAGTCGATGAGGTCTTGTATTTCATGTTTAAGACACATACATCATTCAGTATCATGTCCTTGTGTTCAATGATAGTGACAAAAGGCATTAGCATCAAAATAAGGTCCTTGCATTCTATTAGGATCCACTGGTTTAATCAAGGGAAGCTTTGAGAGATTATTACTCAGAGCTTGAAAGAATGATAGGACTCAGATATCGGAGTGAACTTTCTTTGCTGATACGGTGCCTTCTTTGGATTAGTGATAGCAGACACTTGAGAAAAGTTATTCGGTCCATTAACCTTGATGAAACTCTTATATTGTTTCTCGTAAAGTTGTTTTGCGATGATCCATCCTCGGATTGGCCAACTTGAGCTGATGAGTTTTGATTTTCATACTGGCTAGATGAAAGTTGGTAGTCATGAAGGGCAGTGCATAGGTGTTGAAAAGAGTTATACTTCATCAAGAGGATTTTATCATGGATATTAGGCTGCAAATTTTTTATAAATATCTTCTGAACATCATCATCTTTCATTTGATATTGAATTTGTGCATAAAGTCCTTGATACTGGCTAATAAACTCTATCAACTTCTCTTTTGGACCTTGCTTGCAATGAACCAAATCAATCAGAGAGACTTGGGGTCTGATGTTGGCTTGAAAATGTTGTAGAAATTGATCGATTAACTATGAAAAAGAATGTATTGAATTTGGAGGGAAAGAGCAAAACCATTCCAAAGTAGTATCTTTGAGAAATTATGGGAAAAGCTTTGCTAACAAATCCTCTTCAAAGTAAAAATCACTACACATAGCTATGAACGCCACCACATGAGTATTAGGATCACCTTTTCCACCATATTTTTCAAAGCATAGAGTTTCAAACTTATCAGGCATAGGAGTTCTCAAGATTGCATGGGATAAGGGATTACGAGCATGGTAAGTTAGTATATTAGGTTGTGAAGCATTTGACAAGCTTGTCACTTTTGTTGTAAAGAGGTCATGCCTTGCAAAAGTTGGTTTAGGATGGAATCATTAGGAGATGAAGTTTGTGGTGAGGAATTGGAACCAAAGTGTGGAGGAGATTGAGCATGGGTAGTGACAAGTGGAGGTTGTGAATAATTGGGTGGTTGAACATAATGATACATGGAAAATGGTTGAGAATAAGCAGATTGAACGGGTGGTTGAGAGTGATATGAAGACACCTTAGGGGCAAGGTTTTGATAGTTGAATCTGATAGCTCTGTAATTTTTTGAATTAGTGCCATTAGATACTCCAATACTAGTGGTAACATTACTACAAGCATTTTCATTGGTTGTCAAAATATTTGATGTAAATGTAGATATTCCCGAGGTTAGTATAGGTATTGATACTTGCGTATGAGATGGTGACAGTTTTATTTATCACTTTTGCACATTCAGTTACTAGCATAATGTTAGTTTGTACAATATGTGCTAAACCACATATTGCATTAACACCATCTTGTCCTTCTTTTATCAATTCTCTTATGTTATGAATTGCAGGAATAGCTTCTTCAGCTATCCTCTCATTTTCCATAAATGCTTGGAAATCGGCTAACTCCTTATCAATTTTATCTATTTGTTCATCATATATCTGTCCTACCACCTCAATAGTATCATCAACATCATGAAAAGTTTGTTCTTCCATTGTGCTCATGATTGGTATAATATCTTGTAATATTTGTGTCTCTCCTTTTGTAAATAAAGTGTTTAGTGTACCAACTTCAAGAGCACTAGATCCCATGTGCCTTATGCTTCTTCTTAAAGGAATATTTCTATTAGGGTAGTGATTTATAATACTCATGCAACAATATGCACAAACAAATAGAATAAGCCCTAGGAGTAGGATATGTTTGAAGGCAAAAAAAATGCTTGATTTTTCAACTTTTCATAGTGTAAACAAGTGAAAGAAGAGGTGTTGTAAAGATTTTCAAGAGGGACAGAAAATTATATGCCTAAAAATAGTCCACTAATGCAATAATACTTTTCACGACATGCTTTTGAAGCAACTCTGGAAAGTCAATAAACCAAAACCTAATGAAAATAGGCCAAAAAATGTAGTTTTTCACCAAATCTCAATGCAAAAGAGTAGGGCAAAGGGTGTTGTAAGGAAAATTATGATGGAAACAAACTTGTAACAGTAATAACAGCCACTTAATTCCAAAAAATCCATTACAACACGCCTATAGTGCCTCTCTAGACCAAACCCCAGTGCAAAAATAGCGAAAATATGCAAACTTTCACAATTTTTCAATGCAAAAGCCCAAAATAAAGGGTGTTGCAAGGAAAATGATAAGGATAAGAAAGTAATAATGCTAATGACAGCCAATTAGTGCAATAAAATCCCTTACAACATGCTTGGAGTGCAAATCAAACAAGTCGACAAGCCCAAATCTAGTGAAAAAATGCAAGTTTTGAAACCCTAGGCATGAAATTTCACAAGGAGGCCACTCTGATGCAACACTACAATTAGAAATCAGACCTATTGATGTTTTAACAAGGTAGTAAAATATGAAATGAGATTTTGACTACAACCTTATCTCGTGCAAAACTAGGTTTTCACAAAAAAAATGCAAGATTTCAAGCAATTTCTAACAAATCAAGCATGCAAATGCAATGCAAATGAATTGTAAATGATGAATTTATGTATTTTGTATGAGATATAATGTGAATAACATAAATTAATTTAAATTAGATGCCAATTAATTCAAATTTTACAAAAATGCAAGCCTAATATGCCAATTTTTACAAATTTTTTCAATTTTTTTGTATTTTTTCAAATGCAATATTGAAAATGATGGATTGAATGATGATGAATTTCAGATCTGATGTAAATATTAGAGATTTAATTAAATGCAATTGAATGGATACCAACTATGTCAAAAATCAAACCCTAGAATGCAATTTTTTCAATTTTTCCAAATGTATCAATTTTTTTGTAAATTTTCGAATGCAATGAAATGAATGAATGCAAATATGTCAACCAACACTCAGCAGGGTGCCAAAGAGTTCAAATACACGAGTTCACCAAAATGTTTTGTATGAAAAGGGGGATGATGTGGTTTGTTGTTTTAGTTTGAATCCTCCTTTCCACAAAACATTCCAAGGGCTTTTCAACCGAGTGCTTCTCCTATCAAGAGGAGAGTCAACTATCAGATTTGAGTTGCCACTTGGTTTTCAGCTGGGAAATTTAGACGTGATCACAAAAAATTGCTAACTAATGATTTTATGCTCTTGAAACCCTAATTTAAGAAAAATAGTAATCAAATCTGCAAATTACGATAAATGCTACAGGAATTAGACAGAGGGCAGAGAACCTTAACTCACTATTTTTCATAGTCTGAAAAATGGAAATGTCAGGGAGAATGGTGATGGTACCCTAATCTAAGAGGCATATTTTTCTGCGGATTCCTGATCTCCTTCTGGCACTGATCTCTATTGTATCTTCCATTTTTGTGATTTGATAGTGGAGGACAAGGTTGATGGCACCCTAGTCCATTGAGGAAGATTCTTTCGGATGTCAAAAGCTCTGCAAACCTTGATGCTCACTGTCCAATCTCTTTCTAAGTTTTCAGATGTAGAGGACAATGGTGATGGCACCCTTGTCCTAAAATCCCACACAGTGTCTGCTTCTTTTTAGATCTTGAATATTCAATGTCTACCTACCTTCCCTACAACTCCACTTTCTCCAGATCCGATACCTTTAACCTGTAATCACAAGGAGTGTGGGAGGGGGTTGTGGTGTTTAAAGGCTTGCCTCAGTCAAGCCCTAGAGAGAAATTCAAGTCTTCCAAACACCATTGTCAGAGAGAGAGTGTGTGTCCTTGTGGGACAAAGGTAAAAACCAAATGATAATGATTTATAAAGCACAATAAATGTCACCTTGATGATGAAGCTCTCATGGAAGGAAGAAGCTCTTCAATGCCATGAGGTGAAGATGCAATCCAACCTGCAAAAACAAACACAAAAACAATGCTATGCTCTTCAACACAATGATATCACAAGTATGCCAATAGCTCACAATCATAAAACTTGCTAATGATCTTCTAGTTTGCAAATGATAACCTAAAAATGCTTATATATGCATCTACTAAGATTCCTGCCAAGAATTTTGAATTTGAAACTTATGATGTCGGCCTAGAAACCAAATAACGGTCACAAACCTGACATTTAAATTTAGGGTAGACCCAAAATAGGGCTGGACTAGGGTGCTAGCACCCTTATCCAACCCCTATCTTTGCTCAATGGTCATTAAATTAGTACCCCATGGGTCCCATTTGTCACATGATCCAAGGGTTTTCTCATCGGGAGTCTCAATTATCATGCAAAATGCTCTAAATGCAAATCTAAAGACCTGGGAGCTAAACCTTTAGGAAAAATCCCCCAAGGGTGCATTTTTCCAACATAATAGGGGGTGCATCAAAAGTGACTTCACCTCTATCGATAAGGTTTTGGATCATGTGCTTGAGTTTCATGCATGATATGGTTCTATGTCCTTTGGTCCTATGGTATTCACAATATTCATTGTCTTTGTACCATGTGGGTTTGAAAGGAGGTGCATCATATGGATGAGCTTTGGGTAGTGTGATGAGTCCATTTTGCACAAGTTTCTTTAGAACTGACTCTATAGGCTCTCCCAAGGGAGTGAACTTACGCCTTGGAGGGTAATCTTGGGGAGGCCATTCTTATTGGTGTTGTTGGTTTTGGTTTTGTTGTCGTCGTTGTTGTTGTTGTTGAGGCAAAGGTTGGTTTTGTTTGGATGAAAGATTAAGGGGTGTTTGTAGTGTTTGAACATGTTTGGAATCCACCACACCATCATTGACCATGTTTTTGTTTTTGTTTCAGAAATTGGTCTTATCATTTGATTGTAGTTTGGGAGAATTATCTTTATTTTCTTTGAAGATTTTGACCACGCCTTTAGTGATAATGGCTTTTTCGATGTTGATGCCTTTATAGGTAATCTCGTCAAAGGTTGTAGCACTTAGTATTTGCAAATGGAAACCCAATTCTTGGTTAAGTCTTTGCACAAACATGCTAACAAGCTACTTTTGAGGTATTTTAAATGGGAATTTGCTAGCCATGTGTCTCCATCTTTGAATGAAGGAGATTAGAGTTTCCCCATTTTTCTGTTTGTTGTTACATAAGTTGGTCATAGAAACCTCATGTTCTATGTTGTAGGATAAATGAGTGGCAATTTTTTTTGCAAGATCGTTAAAAGTTTTCATACTTGTAGGTAGATGCGAGAACCATTCTATAGCTTGACCTCTAAGACCACGAGGAAAGAGGTGCATGAGATATGTGTCATTATGTGCAACCTCTAAACAAGTGATATATAATTCTCTAATGTGGTCTGTTGGGTCTCCTCTTCCCTTGTATTTATCAAATTTGGCTATATTGAAGCTGGGAGGAAAAGGGATCATTTGCAATGACCAATCAAATGGATAAGGACAAACCTCCTCAAAGGAGAAGGTTTTCTTAGTGTGACAAAATGTTAAATCGGTTATTTGTTGTTGTACCTTGGCAAGTTTAAGCTCCACAGCTATTGGGGGTGTTGGTAAAGTCTCCTATTGCACTAGGGGTGGTTGTTATTGCCCATAGGGAAGATTGTAGTTGAATCCATATGAATTGATGTTATATGGGTCGTATGATTGATTTGGGTCATATGTGTCATATGACAGATTTGGATTAGGTTGGGTTTGATTGTTTTGAGGTTGTGGAGGTGGTGCTAGATAAGAATGTTGGCTTTGTGATTGTTGAGGAGGGGTGATGAAAGATTTTTTATGTTGATATTGTTGAGGAGGGGTGATGAATGGATTTTGTGGAGGAAAGCTAAATGTTGTTGGATTTGATTGTGATGATGGAATATAGCCATAGGAAGATTGGATTTGAGAATGTTGAGGGTTATTGAGATAGGTGTTGGTGAGATTAAGCATGGATGATCTTTGTGATATTTGTAGATGGGTTTTGAGATGGTTGGGGTTGATTGAGATAGGTATGGGTGAGATTGAGTGTGGATGATCATTGTGGTGGAGGGATATAGTTTGTGTTGATGTTTTAGGAATGTTGTGGGGGAGTGAAGATGTTTGTGTTGATGTTTTGAGAATGTTGTGGTGGAGTGATATTGTTGGTGTTGATGTTTTGGGAGTGTTGTGGGGGAGTGAGTTTGTTTGGATTAGTGATACGGAGGGTTGATGACGTTGGGGGTGGTGTCACTTGTGACTCTTATTGCATGGCTACATAAGTGTTTCCCGGATTGTAATTTGAGGGAAAACTATCTTGTGATAGGGTGGCCAATGTTCCTTTTCCAATTGATGTGGGTATTTGTGATATGCTAGGAAGTTGTTGTTGGTTTTGTTTAGCTTGCGTGACTTATCTTGCTAATTCTACTTGATAATGAAGAGTCTCTTGTTGTAGTTTATAAATTTCCATAGGAGTCAAGGGTGGTGATATTGGTCTTTTTGTTGTTGGATTTTGGTTTTGATAGAGGGGATTTTCATATTGAGCATTGAAAGGACTAGTTATTCCCCCTTGTGAGACTTGTACAGGTATAGGAGTGGATATGGTTGACATAGTTTGGATAGTAGTTATAGTGTCATCGGTATTGTTTTTCTCCTTAAGAGTAGATAGAGCAAATTCTTGGGGCAGTTTAGCTCCTGTTAAGCAAGTAAATGAAAGAAATGATCTTGATTATCATGAATGAGTATATCAAACACAACCATTGCTCTAAGATCTTGTATGATTTCATCAAGGTCTTGTCCATTTGCTTGAGAGGATTGACCTTCTTGAAATTTTTTATCTTCTTGAGATGGGCTTTGACCTATGGTGTAATGATGTAGAACAAAGACTTGAGGCATGCCAGTAGTAAATTGAGGTACCTCTATCAAAGAGACATTACCTTCTTGAAAATTGATTGGTTTGTCATTGGTTGGTCTATTTTGAAAGTTTGTTGGTATGTCAGTTGGTGTATGGGGAGTACCTTGTTGAGACATGGTGGAATGACTTCATTGAGGTGTACAAGTGGGAGATTTTTGTTTCTTTGTGACGTGTTGCTTAGCCTTCATGGCTTTTTGAATTCTAGTGGTTACCATAGAAGGTCCTAGAATAGTTTTGTGTTTTTGGTTTGTGTTTAATTTTGGACTAGTTTGATAAGGTTGAGATTACTATGTTGGTGGATTTTGAAGTGGTTGATTTATAAATTCTAGATCAATTACTGATTGGATAAATATTGTTGTTCACTTAGGTAGACTATTGACCTCAATGAAAGCAGCTAGTGTTAATGGCATAAACTAACTCAAAATAAGTTGATTCTCTAAAGCTTGTAAAGACTAATAACGGATACTAGTTCCTCCTCAAAGACCTAAGAGATGTGATCACTTTCAAATCAAAGAGAACCTAGGGGATTGATGTGATCTAGGATTTATGATGGAGACCAAATTACTCACCTAGACAAAGCGTGGGTAAGGATTTAGGTATGTTTGGTGAAATGGGTTTGACAATAGTAATCTCAAGAGGATCAATGGTTTGACAAGTTGAAGTTTAAGCAATAATGAGTGATGAAATGGACTGAGGGATGGATGGCATAGACCTGAAATATTGTATGATGATGGCTCAGAGGTAGATGTTTGACCAAAAGGTGTGATTTTGCTAAGATTTGGGCAAGATAGTTTGATAAACAATTTACTGGACCAAAGGCCTTGGACTGTGTGGCAAAGGCATGGGACTTTTATACCAAAGGCATGGGACTGTGCTTCAAAATCATTTGACTGCTACTTACAGGTGCGGGACTATGGTGTAAAGGCGCTGGACTATGTTTCAAAAGTGTTGGGCTGTGTTTCAAAAGCATTGAGATGGTATCAGTGATGTTTGTAAGGCAAATTTTGATAGTTTTTGGATTTGATTTTGATTATTGTTTTGACAAGAGAAAACACATCAAACAAAGTGACAAAAAGGACTGAGACAATAGATAGTGCATGTTCTAGGCTCATGAAAAAACCTAATGTTTTCAAGGGTATACGACAATTGCAAACAATTCAAGAACTTTTATCCCTAAAGACATGGTTTCATTATGGTAGTTCAGCTCACAACTTAGTTCTCTGTCAACTCAAATGTCATTCCATATGGGTGTCATACATTTGTGTCTTTTTGAGAGATAATAGGTAGGGATATCTCACCCTTCCCTTAGAAAGCTACAAGTAGGTCACAAGAGCTTATGCTAGCCAAGGGAATATTATCTCTTCCTAAGGGAGTCAATGGTGAGTAATCTTGAGGGATTGTAATGATTCCCCTTGCACTAATGATTACCACAATGTTCAGAGGTGAAATGAGTAGTCACTATCTAGATGGTTCTTAGTAGCTTTGAGGGACCAACACCTTGTCAGCATGCGACAAGCTACTAAAAGATTTGACCAATCCTACTAAGAGTATCATATACCTCCCACAATGCAAAAATCATTTTCACAAAGTGGTGGTACACCTCTTTTCGATTTGACACCATAAGTAAGGATGACACTGGTTAGGACTTGGGTTTCACATTATCCCACTTATATAGTGGTTCAAAGGAAAAATCTACTTAGGATCGTCCCATTTGGATGAAGTGCAATCCAAAAGCAGGCCCTTCTAAAGGAATAACTAAAATTTAAGATCAAGAACATCAAACAAAGGTTCAATTGTCCCGTTATAAGAAAAATAAGGTGCAACTAGACTAGGCACACACACGATTGTAGTTCTCAATTGTCCCTTAAGAAATTGAAGTGTTTTGCATTCATGTCCATTGTCCTTTAAGAAAGCAATTTATTCCTAAGACTTAGATTGTAAAAGATGATTGTTTAATTATCCCTTAAGAAGGCAATATGTTTCTAAGACTTAGTGTGATAGGTTTTGCAATTTTTCAAAGATCTACCTGCATGAACATGTTAGAAAAACTCATTTTCTCTGTTTGAGTAATAAGAAGCTTCAAAAAGTTGATTAGTTCCACCACAACTCAATAGCTAGCAAAAACAAATCAATTGACCAAAAGCACTTTATTGAGGTTCAAAGGTGTTGTACTGTGTTACTAAAAGCACTTCACTGTGCTATCAAAGTTGTGCTACTTCTGACCAAAGGCACCTTATTGTCTTGCAAAGGCACTGCACTGCGATGCAAAAGCACGCTACTGTGGTACAAAGGCACGTTACTGTTCCAGATCTGAAAAGTCAATATTTCATCAAAAAGCTAGATTTGAAAGATGATGTCATGGTTATATGATGATCTAGAATGTTTGATCAAGGATGAGATATGTAACCAATGATGAAATATGATAAGTTAGAAACCCTGCAAATCAAAAAAACCAATCAAAAACCCTAGGAAACCAAAAGCGTTGTACTATTGTGCAAAGGCATGTTATTTCTGACCAGAAGCGATGCATTGTGCACTAGAGGCACTTTACTATCATCTGAAGGTGCTTTGATGTAGACCTAAGGCACTTTACTGTGCCACAAAGGCACTTTTCTGTGTTTGATTGTGTATTTCTATACTATACTTCATAAATTTATTTTTTCTAAAAGAAAACAATGATTAGTGGGTCCCACCGGGTGTGCCAGAATGTGTATAGGAAAAATTGAGATTGTGAATAATATCAAAAACAATGAAATAACAAATCAAATCCCCATAACATCAAAAGATCTATCTAAGCAATATCCAAATCAATGAATAATCAAGTTATGAACAAAGAAGCTATCACCTACATTGTTTGGATCTCTTGGTCGATTGTGGATCACTCAATAAACTACATACCCATGGTGTTGAAACAAGCAGATGTAGATAGTGATTGTGTACTCAAAAGGTTGATGTGCTTAATGATGTGATGAATGCTCAATGTGTTGTAAGAATTCCTAAGATCTAAGAGGATTTGTTATGGAGATGAGGGAGGTTTATATAAGTTTCAAGACATGATTGATCAATGGATGAAATAATTCCATGAAAATAGATGGTTGAGATAAATCAAATAACTCATGATGAATGTGCACACAACATGTGTCACTCCAAAAAGGTATTTTTATTAAGATAATTGCTTTTTGATAAAAGACATGATAAAAATAGAATTCATTTCATAAATTAGAATTTTTTTTTTCTAATTTATGAGTTGATAAAAATAAGATAAATTAAAGTCAATTAAACTTAACTTTAGATTTCCTTTTTGAAGCTCTAAAAATAAGACTGATTGTGCACATGGAGTTAAAATGATATTTTTAGAGGAATTGGAAGATAATTGAAATTAAATAAATAAATTTATTTAATTGATTTTGCATGATTGAAGAATAGATAAGATATGAAGATTTAAATAAATTAAACAAATAAATTCATTTAATTTATTTTGCATGATGGATGAATATAAATAAAATATTAATTTTATTTAAATTTTAGGGATTGAGTCAAATTAAATAAATTTGGATAATTTATTTAAATTTAGAGGAATAATTTGATTAATTATATAATTAAAATTATTTAATTGTAGATAAGAGGAGATAAATGATGAATTAATTAAATAATTGGATTTATTTAATTAATGTGGATTTGAAATTTGAAAAAGGATAATGATTTAATTAAATAATAAAAAATATTTAATTTTGGAAGAATATAGAGGAATTTAATGAAATTAATTAAATAAAGAAGATTTATTTAATCAATGTTGAAAATATGTGATTTAGAGGAAATTGATGATTTTCATGAAATTAATTAAATAATTAGATTATTTAATTAACATTGAATGTAGATGATTAGATAGATTTGATGAAATACAAGTGATGCAATAAAATGGTCATTTTTGGGTGTCTACAATTAACATCACACTTGACCCTACTTTTTGATCTTTGTTTTCCTTCTTCAAAGGTGTGAGAGTATAGGAGATTCCATCTTTCTCAATGTCATAAGTATTCTTCCTACCATCCTACTTAGCATTTCTATCATATTGCAATGGTCTACCTAGCAGCATATGGCAAACATCCATGGGAATGATGTCACACAAAACTTTGTCTTGATATCCCCGTATGTGGAATTCTACCCAACTTTTCTCATTCGCTAACGCTTGTTGCCCTTTATTTAACCATGAAACCTTATATGGTGCAGCATGTGGTAACTTTTGTAACTTCAACTTTTCAACCATCTTAATAGAAACTAAGTTATTTATGCTACCAGAATCAATGACAATTTGACAAAATTTACCTTGGCATTTGCATGTAGTCCTGAAGAGTGACTTTCTTTGAGGTGGTTCTTTCTCCACGGGCACTTTGATCAAGGTTCTTCTCATCATAAAGGACTCTCCAATTTCTAGTTCTAAATTTTGTGATGGGGAATTAACACTTTCAACATCATCTCCACCTTGTGCAATCTGATTCCTCCTTTCACTTCTAAAAGAAGTAGTGGATTGTTCTTCAAGGCATTGCCATGCTTGATGGCTTGCAACCTTATTACACTTATAACACTTTCTAGTGAAGCCACTTGATCCTCCTCTATTCTCAAATCTACCCCTAAAATTTGATCTTCTTCCTCTAAAACTACTCCTTGAATATGAGGTTTTGTTCTTGAGAATTACTTGTCTCTCCTTGACTCTCATGTGACTATCCTGAATCAAAAAATGATCCTCTTCCTCTGAAATTTGTCCTTCCCCTACCTCTACTTTGATTTTCTTGTCTTCTTCTCAACTTGTCTTCAACCTTTATGGCCAACTGATAGCACTCTTCTATAGTTCTTAGACTTGTGAGACTTAGTTCATCTTGTAGGCTATACTTTAGCCCATGCGGCTTGATCTTATGCTTAGTTTGTAGAACTCTTCTATGTATGTTTTCACATCCATGTCTTTTTGCTTCAAATTTTGCAACTTTCTATATAACTGAATGGTATAATCACTAGGTAGGAATTTACCTTTCAATTTTGCAACCATTCTATCCCAAGATGTAATCTTTGCTTTGCCTTTCTTCTTCCTCTCTTCTTGTACATAATCCCACCATAGGGATGCATGTCCTTTTAGTTTTTTTCTTACCAATTTCACTTGCTGCCCCTTGGGTATCTCTTCAAACTCAAAATACTTATCTAATTCTCCTATCCAATCTAGGAGTTCTTCTCCATTCAGACTTCCTGAATATTTTGGAAGTTCTATTTTTACCGTGGAACCATCATTCTTGACTACCTTTAGCAATTTCTCTAACCTCTTCTCTTCAACATCATTTTTTCTTCATGTTCTACTTCACCCACTTCTTCTCCTTCTTCTTCTTGGTCACTCAAATCTCATGTGACCACTCCTCTTCTCTGGTTGGTCTCAACTGATGTGAGTCTTGTATCAAGGCTTTCCTTTATGGCTCTCAATTCTGGGGCAAGAGCATCTTTCACCTCTCTAATTATTCTTTCCACATTCACCCTTGGAGGCATCTTGGCTTAACTTCAAATCAACTTATTTATCACCTCTTATTGATCTTCCTTGCTCTAATACCAATTTGATGTAGAGGAAAAGGACTCACTCACAAAAAAACTTTACACATTCCTACAATGGTCTAATACAAATGATGTAAATGTGCACATTAGTTCACTCTAGTCAATGTGTTCCTATGCCTAAAACATGGGAGCAACAATTCAGATCTTCTTGGTCATAACTTTCATTCTAGACTGATATTAAAAACATAAGACCTGTTTGGAATACTGTTTTGGATCTTACTACACATATCTGAAAATGGACTAGGGTTACTTTGCACAGAACAGGTCAAAAATGGATTGTTGCAGAAAAGGGAACCGTAGGCTGAATCCTGCCTGTTTTTACTAAAATTGCTCTAAAATCAACAAAAACTCAATGAAATCTCTGGAAACAAAAAGAAAATGAAATAAAAAAAGATTCCCCATCTTCCCCAATAGGTTGCAGGTCCGTACTATACCACACATGGCTGTACTAGCACATTCTCAAACTATAAATTTTGGAAAACATTGTTAGAATAGAGTAGCCTTCACCAAAATGGCCATAACTTTCACAAATGTCAATGAAAATTGATACAACAAAAAGAAAAATGAAGTAGATTGACATATCCACACTATTCAATCAATTTCAAAGTAGTATGTGGATAGTACAAGCCATACACAAAAATAGAACAAGACTGTAATGTTAAAAACAACATAAAAGCTTGCTTCTATTCACCAAAATCACAAAAATCTATTCGTCTCTCTCTATTCAACTTTTGATGTTATCTTTTATATTTACAACTGATGCCAAACATTATTAATGGTTTCTTGCATGCATGTAACAATTTCTTTCCTTTTGACAACTTGTCCAAGTGGCATGCCAACTCCTAGCAACATTTGGCATCTTTTACACTTTTAAATCAAAAACCTAATTAACACACCAAAAATGAACGCATATGATTCTAAATGGTCACAAATGACCTTATGAGACTCCAAAACACTCTAACAAACCTAAAACCAAAAATGACAAAAGATATGTTTCTGAGGCCCTGATGCCCCTACACCAGTGAGCCGACTTGCACGTTGTGAGTTGACCATTTACCAACGTCCAGGTGCATAGGTATTTTGTTTATGATTATGTTTCCTCAACATTTGTTGGCATTGGTATAAGCATTATTACATAAGACATTAATATACAAACATGGTAAGGTAAATGGAAAGCTCAAGGTGACAAATAACAATTCTTTTCATATGTAATGAGTTTCATATTAGATACTTATGTTTCTAACCCAGAGATGTATTGCATACAATTGTAATGTATTTATGTCGTAAGCTAACCTATGGGTGATGTTTGTTTATTCACCTTCAGTTGTGAGTGTTTTGTACTCTCTATCCTTTTGAGAAAGAACAAGTATAACATTTTCCTTTCTACCTTGCTAATTTATCATTGTATAATATCTATTGAAGTTTTGTTTAGTGTGTAAGAAATGTTTAAACTTGGCTTCCTATTTATGATGATTGTTACAAGAAGTTCATAAGATGCACCAATATGTTAATTGCATGTATGTTGATATATAGTAGTTTAAACTTTGATCTGATGGATATAACATTTTTAAATCTGATTTAACCTAATTTAGTAATTAAATATGACATAAATCTAATAATTGTGTTTCGTACTCTAGTGTAATAGCTTGGGCATGACATTTGGTATCAGAGCCAAGTTTATCAATCTCTGAAGCCTTTTTGGGTCTCACTATGGTAAGTAGGGGTAACTCTATATTGATTACTAGTTGGAATGAATGTCTAGTAGATATTTTGAACTTATAAATGTTCATTGATGAATCCTTGTGACCTTAAGTTCCTTGATGTTAATAGATGATTTCTATTAAGCATGTGTAATTTCTATTTTATTTTGTGATGTTACTATTGAATTTGTGTATGTGGTGTCCCTAGTTGTGATACAATGTATCCAACTTGAGGGAAGGGTATTGTAGATGTTAATAATGATTCACACATGTATACCTATTGTGAAATTGTTGTGGTTGCATAGATCTAGTTGCATGTTGGATTGTGTCTTCTTTTTGTTGAGGCTTTTTTGTGGGGATTGGGTTGTAACAGGATTGGCCCTCCATGAGAGATGAGAGCCTCCCAAGTGTTGGGGTTTGAGAGAGGTGTGGAGCTTCTCTTGGGGTATTATTTTACCCTGAGAGGGATGATTATCCCCTCTTTCCCCATTCTTTATGGATCATACTAGTGATTCATTTGTGTTATTATTATTTTGTTGGGAGTGGATCTACCCCATTAGGGTTTAGAGCCTCCATTGTGTGAGGTTGAATGAGGTGTGGATCTCCTTTGAGATGTAACCCATTATGGGGTGAGGTGGGGACACAACCCCCTCATAGTCACATTGGAATAGAATCCCCTCTGGTCCCCCTTGATTATGGATCCATTAGTGGTCCATGTGTATTGTTGATTATTTATGGGTTACGGATGGATTGGGGTGTGCCTATGGTTTAGGAGTTTATTCATGATGATTCAGTTATGGTATCTCAGTGAAAAAGAATATATGTAGCAGTTACTTACAAATGGACATGTGTATTGTTATATATGTTATGGTTGTCTTGGGTTGTGTGGGACATGTATACTGTGATATGGTAATCTATTATTGAGCTCTATGTGGTTTGAGACCACCATTCCCCTCCTCCCCTTTGGCGACTCATTTGAAGTGACATGGTGATTATGATGTGAAGTTTAATGGAAATTGTTGAACTTTGTTTTGAATTTGCGACTCTTTTTCTTAATTTTTGGCCAGCAATTTGAGTTCTTTTAGATTTTGGTTGATTGAAATTGTCCTCATTGCCTCAAGGACCATGGTCATTAAGATTTTTAGTTTTGAAAATTTAAATTATTATTTTGACTTCCACTATTTAATTTGAATTTATACAAAATTTAATCAATTCATATTGTTTTAAATTTTTAATTATTGGAAACTTGCTTGTTTTGAGGCTTTAACAATGTTTGTTGCTGCTGGATTGTGTGGTGTAATGTGAGTTGTTTAAACTACTATATCAGGGACGCCTAGGGAATTTTTATTGTGAGGATGGGGTGTTGATAGTAAGGAATATTGAGAGGGGGGGTGAATCAGTATTCCACAAAACTTCTTCTTAACAAGTTTGTTAATCTAATTTCCAAATCTAATAATATAAAAGAAGAATAAGTATAGGAACAACAACCACAAAGACATAACACATGAACACCAAGAATTTTTACATGGAAAACCCAAAAAGGGAAAAACCACGGTGAGTGTTAGCTCATAATATATTAATATAGCACGATACTGGATTACAATAAGGATCACTGCCTTAGGGCTCACTACAAGAAAGGCTCACTGCCTTAGGGCTCACTACAAGAAAGGCTCATTGCCTAGAGAAAGAAATAAGAAAGAAGAATGGCTCACTTCCAAGTTTAGCTACTCAAATTACATCTATACATGCATGGTTACAGCTTCAATGAAGCACAGAAAAACTGATTCAACACTCTTCATTTCTGTCGGCCCTATTTCACTGCTCTGCTCTTATTTGGGGATAAGATCTCTCTTCTTCTACTAGTTGTTCATTTATCTTCACATGCTTTTTACACACAAAATACCTCTCCGCACAACATCCATACCACCAAAATGAAATTCATCAGATATATATATATCCGCAACACCTAAAATCTTCATATTAGGTCGGCCTAGTAAAGTGAAGCATGCACTCATATCTTAAGTAGCTTGTCAGCCAAATTCATTTACCAAGACTCGTAGCGGACTCAAACAACACTTGAATTACATTCACATGTGTTAGCCTTAAATATTTAACCATTTAAGATTAAGTTCTCAATAATAGAACTTACCACATACAATTCAAACTTATCATGTCGGCCTCTAACTCAGACTACCACTGATTTAGTTCATCTATCAGACTACATCTTTTACTGCGGACTACAAGACTTGCTCAAAATCATGTCAAAGACTCCTCTGACATCACAAATCATACCTTTAGAATCGTAAAACAAAATATCCTTTAGCGGCAAAATGTGGACCATCAGAACTCAAACTTTGTCATAGTCAAACTCTGCCAAACAGTGTAGCGATACTCAACAACTTGCAACTATCTTTCTGTTGGACTTTAGAACTTACAACTCTAGATTTAGACACTTCATATAAGTGTTTACAACACCTCAAAACCGTATATCAAGATATCAAACACCAGAGGAATGTGGACCAAAACAACTAGGTGTACTACTCTGAATAGCACTGTGTTATGTTCTTCTGGACTTAGGCCATTTGAAGATATACTTTTAGAATTGATCAAGAGCTAAAACCTTGGATATAAGATCATCTAAGGGTTAGGAACATCATACAAGAACTACAAACCTTGGTCTTCAACTGTGGATCAATGCCAATCCAAACACTGTTCTTCTATCTCTGCCTTTGTACATTTCCAATACTTAGCCAGTATGACTAAGTCTTCTTTACTGGACCACAATCTCTACTCCAACCTTATTCCTTTTCTTTTTTCCATCAATGACAACACTCAATTTTCCAACATAGCAGTGTCTCTTGCCAACAGTCTTCCCCTTTGGCATTGATGGAAGCACTTAGTGAAAAATGCTTGTGTTGCTCCCCCTTGCTCTGTACACTCTGTTTTTCTATTCTCCTTTAGACATATGCTTATTTTTCACTGGATTTCCTCTCCCCCTTTGACATCAATGGAAAAGGTGGGTGATCAAGCAAAATTGTGTCAAAAATTCTTCAAAACTATCATATTTTGCCACATATATATAGGTACACATTTGTATCTTAGTTAATAGTTGAAGGTAGAATATCATTATAGATAACCTTTGTCAGAGCTATCTCTCCATTCCAACTATTCCTTGTAGTCTCCAAAATATGGATGTGGTTATTTATTAAAAAGACTAGTTTTTCTACCTTCTACACATCTGATGGTGTATCAATTAATGCTTGTGATTTCAAGGCTTCATCTACTAGATTGGTCATGGAATTAATTTTTGGACTTATTAACCCCCTTAGCTGGCACAACCTGTCTTTGATTTCTTCCCTTTTCTTCATCAGAATTCTCAAATCATTGTGAATATTTACAATCAGTGTCTCTTTGGTACTTATTGACTCAACTATCAGATTATATGTCTTAGAAATATTAAGTAGTTTGAGCTCCAAGTCCTTGATTTTATCTTCTAATTCCTTTGTAACCTTTGGCCAGGATAAATAAAATTTGTACAAGTCACAAACTTCTTTTATGGCACTTTGTATACCTCTTATTCCTTGGTCTAAAGTGATTTTATCATTAATCAACATAGTTTTTAACTCGGCTAATCTTTTCTCATCAAATTCTTTTCTAACCTCTGTCTCTACAGATTTTTCAAAGGATTCAAAATGATTGTTGATTGATCTTATCATACCTTTTAGTTGATTAGTAGATGATATCAATGTATCTTTTTGGTATTCAGGCATCAACTTTCCTAGTACATTAGATACTGCTATAATGAGCTTATTGTCTTGCATGTGAGTTTTCATCAATTCTTCCTGTGCCTTTTCCTAGGCAAATGATACTAATTCAAATTTCTATTCTAGAGACAAGGAATTTAGATTTATTGGTTCTTGAAGAAACTTGGGTAGATCTGGGATTTGTGCACTTTGTAGCTTTTCCAAGGGTTTTACAATAGTGTCTCTTGCCACTTTTTCTTCACAAAATAAAACTTTCTTTCTCTTCTTTTCTTTAGTTGTGGCATCTATTATGGATGAGGTCCTTATTCTTTTTCTGGGACTAGATGCTAGTCTCTCCTCTTCAGATCTCTTATCTTTCCTTTCTGGAGTGCTTGATATCCATTCTACCAGAGCACTTATGGACTTTGATCCTTTTGATCTAGTTTTTTTCCTTACTTAATTGTTCATCTGATGTTTTCTCTGACTACCCAGGTTCTAACAACATTCTGGATGATAATTCTGAGAATGTCCCAAATCTTTCCTCTTTAGGATCAATAGGTTTACTTAGTAGTGCATCAGCTAATTTAGTCAAGACATCTTTTGCAACTTCATAACCTAGTGTAGGGACCCATACAGTTCTTAGTTCCACAGCTTCCATGAAGCATTTGTATTTATCCACCATGAATACAATATCCTTTTCATACTTTATCACTACATTTTCAGGTATCCAGAACCTATTTAACATTTTCTTTTGAAAGTCTTTGAAATAATTCCATAAGATTTCATTCTGCTTATCTGCATTGCCCAAACTCTATAAGTGATTTCTTATTTGAGTGGCTACAGGTATGTGGTCAAGCCAAAAAATATTTCCTAAACCGAGTAGCTCTCCCAGGAAGTAAAAGAGTAAACATGTAATCAATGTTCCATATTTGAAAGGATGATTAGTTTCTTTTGATCTTTTCAAGTTCTCCATTAGTTCACTCTGGAGCAATTCATAGAGGTTATAATCCATATTGTTCTTGATCATGTCATATGTTGTGTAAATGGTTGATGTAGAAACAAAATTTTCTTTGTTGGAAAAGTATATTTTGTATCCAATGATCATTGACACAAATCTGACAACATGATCCTTAATATTAGTTACTGTAAGAGCATTCTTATCAAGTTTGGCTCCTGTTAGCTACATTACCACATTGTTCTTCATTTTCTTTATGCTTGGAACCCTTCTAGAGGAGCTCATACTAGTTACAACCTTGATAGCTTCTTTAGTTATCATATAGGGTTCATCAAGCCATAGAGATTCATCATGATTTCTGCTTAAAATAAGCTTGACCCACACATCATTCAAAATTGCAGGAAATTCCAACTAGTAGTCAAATTTCTTTTCTCCTAAAGTTTTATATTCATCTTTCAACATAATATCTACAGTAGTCAGTTCATCCAAATATAGTTTTCCTAATTTCATGTGATCATATTCTTCTAGACTGATACAAATGTATGCTTTGACATCTTCCATATGCATAAACCCATGTGGCATAATTGAGAATGCTCCTAATAGATCATTTTCCAGTTATTTGAAGAATCACTTCTTAAACTTTGGGTGATGCATTTTCCCTATCTCGATTACATGAGGAGTAAACATTTTCATAGAATAATTTAATTTTCACAGTATGGTTTTCAGATTGTAAATACCTTTTTTGTCAGATTAGGGTTTCCTTGATCTTGTCTTGAATTGCTTAGAGAACACTGTAGATGCTCTGAATTTTCCTTTTAGTTTGCCTTAGACACTTGAGAGCTTAGAAAATTAATTTTTCTTTCAGATATAGCTCCTTTTAACCCTCACATGCCAAAACCTAAGTGTCATTAATGCCATATTTTAAAAACTGTCAAGCACTTTCCTGATAATTACAGATAATTTAGATTACTCCACAAATCTTCACAATTGATCCTTTTCTTCTAGGACTTCCTTCAAAAGATCTGTCATATGATTTATTTCATTATATCTTCATGCCAGATTCCAGCACTAACTATCTAGCTGGGGGTCTTGGATTTTCAACATTGTTCCCCCTAAGCTAGAGCTCCCAATTTACTTCTCGGAGGAAGTATCTATACCCAATGATGGTGTGGATTCACCCTTGACTTCAATCACATCTTTCTTGATCCAAATATTGAGCTCATTTCTTTCTTGGTTTCAACCAGATCAACCTTTTCTTTTCCTTTGTCATTCCTTTGCTCTGTTTTCCTATTTTCAGTATAGTAGTTTCTTTTCACATTTTTGCTTCTACAAACTCTTGCAATATGTTCATACTTGTTGCAATTGTAGCACACCACATTCCTTTGTCTTTGATTCTTTCTATTGATTGTATTTAATCTGCATTGATTAGCCACATGTCCAAATCTATTGCATGCAAAACACTTTCCATTGAATGATTGACTATTACTTGCATTGTGAGAGCCATTTCTTACCAGACTTCTACATTCACTTAATTTATGACCAATTTTCTTGCAATTGAAACATTGACTAGAAAAGGATGGAACATTTTGATTCTGGTTTATTCTACTCTAGCACTAAGTAGCCTTATGACCAAACTTATTCTAATTAAAATAGTGACCATTGAAAGATGGATACCTTTGAACATTTGGTTGTCTGACCGGAGGTCTTCTAGGTCTTCTTCTTTAATTTCTAAATTGGTTTCCTCTATTTTGCTTTGAATCAGAGTTTGCTTGACCATATTTTGAACTGTCTCCTTTCTCAAATCCCAAACCTCACTTATCTTCGGCATTCTTTTGACTAGCAATCATCTCATCAAGCTTTGCAGAACTTAACTTGAACTTTTCTTCATAGCTCTTGGCTACTTCTAGATCAAATTTCAGAAGTAGCACTTCTTTGCCCAATTTTTCACATTCCTCTAATTTATCCTTAACAACTTGATTCAAATGCCTTTCAATTTCTTCCTTCTTTTCAACTTCCAGTGTCAAACCATTAGGATTTCATGTGCTTCATCTAATTGATCATTTAGCTCCTTTCTTTTCTCTTTGAACTTCCTGACTTGCTCTCTTAGATTTAGGATGCATTCAAAAACTTCTTGAATATTATATTTTAGATCCCTAATTTATGCCTCATATTTTTCAAGATTAATAAGGGATGCTTCTAGTTCCTTGTTGCTTTCATAAAATCTTCTTGCTGCCATGATGACACTACCCCAGATCTTCCTTAGCTTATTAGGCCTCTTCCAAGGAACCTTTCTCTAATACCAATTGTTTATAGTAAGGAATACTGAGAGTGGGGGTGAATCAGTATTCCACAAAACTTCTTCTTAATAAGTTTGTTAATCCAATTTCCAAATCTAATAATTTAACAGTAGAATAAGCATAGGAACAACAACCACAAAGACATAACACATGAACACCAGGAATTTTTATGTGGAAAACCCAAAAAAGTGAAAACCACAGTGAGTGTTAGCTCACAATATATTAATATAGCACAATACTGGATTATAATAAGGCTCACTTCCCTGAGAAATGCTCACTGCAAGAAAGGCTCACTACCAAAATAGGCTCACTACCTAGAGAAAGAAAGAACAAGGAAGAATGGCTCACTACCATGTTTAGCTACTCAGATTGCATCTATACATGCATGGTTATAGCTTTAATGAAGCACAGAAAAACTGATTCAACACTCTTCATTTTTGTCTTCCCTGTTTCAATGCTCTGGTCTTATTTGGGGATAAGATCTCTCCTCTTCTGCTAGTTGTTCATTTATCTTCGCATGCTTTTTACACACAAAATACCTCTTTGCACAACATCCATACCACCAAAATGAAATTCATCATATATATATATATATATATATATATATAATATATATATATATATATATATATATATATATATACATACATACATATTAGGTTGGCCTAGTAAAGTGAAGCATGCACTCATATCTTAAGTAGCTTGTCAGCCAAATCCATTTACCAAGACTCCTAGCAGACTCAAACAACACTTGAATTGCATTCACATGTGTCGGCCTTAACTATTTAACCATTTAAGATTAAGTTCTAAATAATAGAACTTATTGCATACAATTCAAACTTATCATGTTGGCCTCTAACTTAGACTACCACTTATTCAGTTCATCTGTCAGACTACATATTTTACTACAGACTATAGGACTTTCTCAAAATCATGTCAAAGACTCCTCAGACATCATAGATCATACCTTTAGAACTGCAAAACAAATTATCCTTTAGCAACAAAATGCAGACCATCAGAACTCAGACTCTATCACAGTCAAACTCTGTTAAACAGTGTAGTGATACTCAGTAGCTTGCAACTATCTTTCCAATGGAATTCAAAACTTACAACTCTAGATTTAGACACTTCATATAAGTGTTTACAACACCTCAAAACTACATATCAAGATATACAACACTGGAGGAATGCGGCCCAAAACATCTAGTTGTACTACTCTGAATAGCACTGTGTTATGTTCTGCTAGACTTAGGCCATTTGAAGATATACTTTTAGAATTGATCAAGAGCTAAAATCTTGGATATAAGATCATCTAAGGGTTAGGAACATCATACAAGAACTGCAATTGGTCTTCAACTACAGATCAATGCCAATCCAAACACTGTTCTTCTGTCTCTGCCTTTGTACATTACCAATACTTAGCTAGTATGACTAAGTCTTCTTTACCGGACCACAATTTCTAGCCTTGTTCCTTTTCTTGTTGTCATCAATGACAACACTCAATTATCCAACATAGTAGTGTCTCTTTCCAACATGGGGGCTGCAAATGGGCCTGATATGGGACGATCGTAATCCATTCCCCCTAGTTTATGTGTGTGATCTATTTTGGTACTTTCTCTTGGAGGCTAACCCCTTTACACAAACAAGAGGAAGGTATCGGGAAATGTATGTAAGAGTCCTCTGGGAGGGCCCTAAGACCATCTTTCCCTTGCAGCATTATGGATTATGCTTGGTACTGATCCTCTTCATCCCAATGGGAGTATACATAATGTATTATGTGTAGAGTTGATACCTGTGATGTTTAAATGTTAAGAGTTGTTATGAAAGAATTTTTTTTTTGCTATAAATTTGATAAGTGGTAATATATTGATGATATAAACATGCTCCTTGGTTATATGATAATGTTGTAGATATTACAAAATTCTAATGTGTAGAATGGTACACTCAAATTTTGAATTATAGAGTTGATTCAAGTTGTTTCCTTCATCATAAGTTATGATGTTTTACCACTTGGTTAACTATCAAGTTGATGATCATTGTTGTTTCTAGTAATTGTGGAAATTGCTTATGGACAAAAGATGATCTAGTGAATTATGGTTTCTGTTGCTCTTTGTATTGTGTTTGATTTCAAATAAAGCATTGGCATATCGATTACTTTGTTTTAATTGTGTTTGAAGTTAGGAATTATTCATTCCTCTTGAGGACTTTCAGGAGGAAATCCATTTCTTAGGGGGGAGAGTGTAAGGACACCTAAACCTGATCTAGTAACTATAACAATAGACTCATTGTCATTGTAATGGTAGGATAACAGTAGGAATATATTGAGTTAGGTTGAGTAATTATTTAGTTATGTATGTTGTTGATTATATCTTGTCATAGATTCATATAGCATGAAACTATTGAAATGTTTCATTTTATGTCTTAATGTAATTACATTTAGAATCATTTTATTGATTGACATATATTTTATCAACACACAATTATTCTTCTTAAGGAATTTTTTTCTTGAGGTACAAGACACAAGAATTCGGCAAACAAGGAAGAGAAAATTGTGTTCATAGACACATCAATGATGAGGGACAATCTAATATGATAAATCAAGTGCTGCCCTCTCTTGGATTTTGAGGTGAACCAACTTGCACATTATGAGTTGACCATTTACCAATGTCCAGGTGTGTAAGTATTGGTGTGCATTGTTTATGATTATGTTTCATCAACATTTGTTGGCATTGGTGTAAGCATTATTACATAAGACATTAATATTGAATGTGGTAAGGTAAATGGAAAGCTCAAGGTGACAAATAGCCATTCTTTTCATATGTAATGAGTTTTATATTAGATACTTATGTTTCTAACCCACAGATGTATCACATAGTTGTAATGTATTTATGTCATAAGATAACCTATGGGTGATGTTTGTCTATTTGCCTTTAGTTGTGAGTGTTTTGTACTCTTTATCCTTTTGAGAAAGAACAAGTATAACATTTTCCTTTCTACCTTGCTAATTTATCATTGTATAGTATCTATTGAAGTTTTGTTTAGTGTGCAAGAAATGTTTAAACTTGGGTATTTATGATGATTGTTACAAAAAGTTCATAAGATGCACCAATATGTTAATTGCATGTATGTTGATGTATAGCAGTTTAAACTTTGATCTAATAGATATAACATTTTTAAATCTGATTTGACCTAGTTTAGTAATTAAATATGATAGAAATCTAATACTTGTGTTTCATACTCAAGTGTAACAACTTGGGAATGACATAATTAGTCCTTGTATTTATCATATACCATAACCAGTAAGGTTATCTTCCCAAATGTAGGCATAAAAGCTCTAATATGTGTCTTAATCATTAAATCTAAAGGTTCATAAGAATCTTGTATCAAATCATGTGAGAGAAGGAACTCTTCTATAACCACATTAGTCACACAATTAGGATCTATAAGTATTCCATGCATAGGAATCTCCATTATATTCACTATAATATAGAGAGGTCCTTCAATATTTACCATTGTTTTATCATGAGGTGTGAATGTTATTTCAGGTTCAAGAGCCTTTCTTTTCAAATAAGGCATAGGAGGAATCCTAGAACTATTTTTATGATGAGAAGCCATGTAATGTTTTCAAATGGATGCAAGATCTAATTTTAAAATATTTCAACACTTATGCAAGGAAGCAAGTGCAAAAGTATGTATGTTTATGACCTAAATGCTTTATTTTTTCACTTTTTTAATGCAAATGCCTAAAATATGTAGTGTTGTGATTAAATTGAAGAAGGGAAGAAAATTAAATACTTATTATTAGTCCAATAATGCAGCAATATCCTTCACAACACACCTATCATGCAATTCTAGATGAAAGACGAGTCAAGATCTAGTGAAGATGCAAGGATTTTAAACCCTAGTTGTGACATTAAGGCATGGAACTATGAAAAATGATTAATGAATGAATTATAATCAGATTTATGATGTGAAATATCTCAGCTTAGATCTGAAAATGATGTCAAAATCCTACAATGCTCAATGCAAGTGCAATTTTAAAGAGAGATGAATGAATATGCTAGTTTTTGTTGAAATTGGCTATGTGTAAATGCAAAATTTGAGATGCAAATGCAAAGAAACACAATAATGAGACACTACAATCAAAAATCAGATTTGAAAGAGTGTTTAAAAGAGTAGTAAAATCTAAAAAAATATTCTAACTACAAACCCTAGATTTTCAAATCTCTAGGTTATATGAAAAATGCACAATTTCAAGCAAATTTTAACAATTTAAGCATGAAAATGAAATGTAAATGATTATTTAATGATGTAATACTGTAATTTATATCAGATCAGATTTAAAAATCATAGATTAGATCAAATGCAATGAAATTGATACAAACTATGCCCTAATGCAAGCCTAGGATGCCAATTTTTTCCAAATTTTTCAATATTTTCAATTTTTTTTGTAGATTTTCAAATGCAATATGAAAATGATGAATTAAATTAATTCAAATCTGAAGTACAACACTCAACAAGGTGAAAAATTAAATTAAAACATGGGTTCACCAAAATGTTATGTAGGAAAAGTGGGAATAGGGTTGATTATTAGATCCTCCTTTCACTACACATATTCAAGGACATTTAACCTAGTTGAATCACAACTTTTGCAAGAGGATTCACCTACAGGTTGGTTGTCACTTGTAATGATAGGAAAATTTTGAAATTGTTGATTAATGTACTAATTTGATGCCTAATTATGCTCGAAACCCTAATTATGTAAAATTGTAAACAAATAGACTAATTCTTACAAATGCTCTCACACAAAGATGTTAAATGAAGATCAAATACTAACCAAATTTTGAAGTTCAGGATCCTGAACTATCAGGGGCAAAGGGACTCGCACCCAAGACTAAGGTAGGATTTTCTTTAGGGGTTCTAGACTTCTTCTAACACCGATTATCTCTGTTCTAGAGATTTTTAGCTTTGTAACCTCAAAGGGCAAAGGGACTAGCACCCAAGCCCTAACAGTGCACCTTTCCACTTCTTTCTGTCAGATCCAAAATTCTTATCCTCTGTAACCTTCCTCTACAACTCCACTTCCACAAAATTTGATACATGTAACCTGCAATCACGAGGAGAGTGGTTGGGAGTTATGGTGTTTAGGAGCTTGCCTTAGTCAAGCCTCGAAATAGTATTCAAGCCTTCCAAACACCACTGTCAAATAAAGAGCATGTATCCTTATAGAATAAAGGCAAAGCAAATTGATAAATGATTGATTCAAACACAAATATATATCACATCAGAGGTGTATCTCTCATGGAGGAATGAAGCTCATTCACGCCATGAGGAGATGGATTGATGAAGTTAATGTTGGCAAGATACACTGTGTGGCTTCATAAGTGTTGTCATTGATGGCAACAAAGTCTATCCCACACATCTGTAGTACATAATATGCCTTCACTAGAAGTCAGATTGAAGAATGTTTTGGTCCGATGAACAAGAACAGAGTATGTAACAAGGTCTGACAATCAGGTTCGGATCTCTCAGACGGTGTAACTTAGTAAGTTGCGGACTTAGACAAGTCAAGAGGGGTATCATGACTACTGTACTCCAAAGATTTATCCTCTGGTGATAAATCAAGAAAAAAGATATGAACATCTGAGCATTAGGTTCCAATCAGGCAAAGCAGACAGAGTAAGAATTGACCGACAGAGTATCAGACTTCAATCTGGATGAGTAAAAGGTGTTGATCAAGCAATTTGTGGGATTATACATTGTTGGCTAACATAATTAATGACTTCTATGCCTATGTTTTTGATATGCATCACAAATCAAGCATGGATTCAGCCGACAGTTCAATAACTTGAAAATATCTTGAGTGTTCTTGTTGCCGACTAGAAAGATGATGAAAATCCTTTATGCGGATATATATACCAGATGGATTCTAGCATGTAATTATGCATGATGAGTATGTGAAGAAAAATGCGCGAATAAAAGTAGGGATAAGTGTGAGAACAACAATTCAAGTCTGGTATGTAATTGAATAACAACATTGAACAAAGGAAGGATGAAGTGCATCAGATCAGTATATTGTGCCTAACCAGAACTAAACTCTTACATTTGTAGATGTCTCTCATCAGTTCAAGCACTTGATCATCTTCTATAAGTTTTGTAGACAATGAGTCTCTTGCAGGCAATGTGCCTCTTGTGAGCAGTGTGCTCGGGCAATGAGCCCTAATTGACAAGTGCCATTTTGTACTCCTTTATTCTTTTAACAGAGAATACAATCTTGGGTTAGTCACCCCATGGTTTTTCCCTTAACAGGGGTTCCACGTAAAAATCCTTGTGTTATGTATGTTGACTTTATTTCTATTCTTATGATTACATATGCTTTCATGTTTTGATTCAACACTAAATATTAAGATAACAAAAAGAAAATAAAGTTAAGGAAATCTTGAGATAACTAATTCACCCCCCCCCCTTCAGTTATCTGCCTTGTTTCCAATAATTGGTATCAGAGCCTAGTTCCTCTGAACAAAGCCTAACAGCTTGAGGAAGATCTGGGAATCTCAATGGATGCATATGGTATGAAGGAACAACTTCAGTCTGCCTTAGATGATCTTGAACAATCCCACTCTAAAGTCAATAATTTGAGAGAAAGACTCAAACAAGCTGATGATTTCATAAATGAGCTAAAAGAAAAACTTAGTATCTCTGTGAAAAAGAGAAAGGAACTACAAAAATTAGCCAATCAGAGTGAAGTCAATGATACTAATGAAGATCTGAATGAGAAAAATAAGCTATGTGAGAAGCTGTCAAAAGAAGTCATTATGGTAAGGCATGAAATGGAATCAGGGGTTATGAGATTCACCCAAGAAATTGAAGAAAAAATAAAAATTGAAGATAATCTAAAATAATCCCTCAAGAAGAAATAGAGGACTACCACAAAATGGACATAATAATCAGGCATCTTGAATCTAATCTTGAAGAAGCTAGAGATAATGAAGAACAACTTGAGAATCAAATAGACACTCTTAAACAAGATCTTCAAACTACAAATGAATACAAAGAAAAATTTAAGATAAGCTCGGCCCAACTTGAAGTTCTTCTTGAAAGCCAAAAGAGGGTAGATGATAAGCATGGCTTGGGATATGAGAAAGGTGAAAGCTCTGGATCTGGTCAGAAGAAATTTGGATCAAGAAATCAAAGAAATAGACCTAGAAGACCTCCGGTAAAGCAACAAAATGCTCAAATATATCCATCCTTCAATGGATACTGCTTCAAGTGCAACAATTTCGGTCATAAAGCAACTCAGTGTAGGAGGAGAATGAATCAGAATAATCCATCCTTCTTTGGACAATTTTTTAATTACAAAAGGTATGGTCACAAATCTCATGAATGCAGAAATATGCAAATAAACAATTCATTCAATGGTAGATGCTTTGCATGCAATAGAATGGGACATATGGCTAATCAATGCAGATCAAGAGGATATCAATCAAATAAGAAAAGAAATGTTACATGTTACAATTGTAATAGATCCAATCATATTGCCAAATTCTACAGAAGCAGAAATTAGGATAGAAAAGGTCTAGTGGAACATGATCAGAAACAAGATAAGGGCAAAGGTAAAGTGAATGCAGATGAAGTTCAAAAGGAGATGAGCAAGATTTGGGTAAAGAAGAGTACAAAAAGTATTGGGGATGGATCCACACCGGAATCTGGTGCTGATATTCCTTCCAGAAACTAAAAAGGTGAGCTCTAGCTCAGGGGGAGTCATAGAGAAAAACAAATTCCCCCAGCCAGTCAACTAGTGCCTAAATTCAGCACATGGAGTAAACATCTGACACTGCGGATTAAAGGGTTATAAAAAAAATATCTAAATAACCTTAAGTCAAAATATGAAAGATCTGTATGGAGTTTTGCAATATTTTAACCTCTCAAGTTAATCTGGTTCTAACAGCTATCTGGTAAAGCAGAATTTCATAGACAAATCCGGTATGATTCAAAATTGAAATGCTTTGATTTGTGGACCCATGACATGATTGAAGAAAAGAAGATACATTGTCAATCCTCACTGACAATGATTCTAAGTTTGGCGCAGTGATTCAAGAAGATCTCTCTCAAAATAGGGCAACCAGATAAATTAAGTTGTGCATTTATTACAAAAGGAAATTAGGGTTTGTGTAAGGATAAAAGGATTCTTTCACTCATTATTTACACACTTGCACTCATGAAGAAGAATAGAAGAGCTCTGCAAAGAAAATTCTACAATTCACTCAAGATCAACAGAAAATGAATTCAACCAGCGATTTGTTTCGGCTCCTGCTTCAAACCCTAAGGCATGAAAAGGTACTTCATTCTAAAAATCTCTCTCTAAATCTCTTGCAAAATGGCTACTCCAGTGGTTGTTAAGATCTCTAATAGGCCGCAGCCTAAATTCAAGAAACACCCTTATAAATCTCTAGAAGTTGATCCTTTGGGCACATTTTCTAGCATTCTGCATGGAATATTTCATGTAGAAGATGTTAGGGTTTATATCCATGCCAACATTGAAGAATTTGGAGACTCAAAATTGATGGACATTTATCACAAATAGCTAATAGATGAGAATTTTGAACTCAAACCTGAATTCAATGCCCTTCAGGATAAACACTTTGGACACTGCATACATTTTCCATGTGTTTGTAGAAGATGATTGGGTCTGGTATGTTCTAAGCAGGATGCATGATAATTTCATGTGGCTAATGAGGCCCTTCAAGATAACTAAAGATGCCATCAGGGTAGTGACCGGACTGCATTCATCCAGTGGGTTACCTGTACTTAAATATGTGAAGAACCAAACAGTAACTGAAGCCACCAGATCTAAATTTGACAAAAGAACAATGACCATAGATGACATCATAGATCTAGATGTCAAGTTTGCCTCAATGATAATTGGCTACAAAATCTATCATTCAAGTAGGGAGAATTCTGTGTCTGGCATAGCAATCTATGCAGCATATCAGATGTTGAGGGAAGATGCAGATTATGACCTATGTGAGCTTCTTCTAAATCAACTGTTGGAAAACCTACAAAAGATCAAAAAGGATAAGAAGAATTCCTTTAAATATGTTTGCCTAATACTGTGTATGTTCTTCTATTATATGAATGAACTACCTAGATCAATTGGTTGGGTTTGGCAAAATGATAAACCAGTTGCAATTCAGATTAGAGATTACATGTATGGACTTGGTGATGCTCACACCCAAAACATAACTCTCTGGGGGTACTTTAAGAACTTCCAAAGCATGTGCAAGCCAGAGAGAGAATACCACAGTCCATAGTTGAGAAATACAAGGACACAATTTGCTTCATGGTTGACATTGATCAATGCCTAATGGAGACAGTTGAGCCAAGAACTATATGGATAATGCCTATGAGATATGAGGTCAATGAAAAAATCTTGGAACTGCATATTCAACACCTACTGAGCCAGCCTAACGACACTGAAGTAGAAAGGTAAAAATACGTGTTGAGCTAAGACAGCTAGAGATGAAGAGGAAAGTAAGAAGGGAAGTTGAAGAAATTGCCAAAAGATTTGTCCTATCAAAGGAGGTTGTAGATGCAAATAGAGAGAAAATGGAGAAGGCTGAGAAAGAGAAACAAGAAGCAAAGAAAGGAAACATTCTAGTACAAACCTCCTCCTGGACTAGATCTTCCAAGAGCTTTGCACTTGTCACTCCTAAAAGCTCAAAGGCTACCAAACTGGAAGTTAAAACGTCCAGTAAAAATGAAAAGAGAATGAAGACCAAAGTCTCAAGAACATATACAAGCCATAAAGATGATGAAGAAACAGAATCAGAAGAAGAAATCAAGAAAATGAAGAAGAAGAGAACATCCAAAAAGTTCTCTGCTAGAAGAGATGAGCAAGAGAAGGTAGAGGAATTTGTTGAAAAGCCCACTCTCTCCATTGATAACATCATCAAGGCAATAACTGTGGATGGGAACCTGTAGCTAGTGACTAACTTCTATGATGCCTACAGTGATGTTGACAAGAGAATTCTAGAAGAGGCCACTGTTAGGTGCTTGAATATTTACAATAAATCCTTCATTGAAATTATATCATTAATTCCTAAGAACCTAGAAAAGGTACTTGAGCTGAGAAAAGAGAATGCAATGGCAAAAGACCTAGAGATTCAGGAGCAGATAGTAATACATCTTTATCCTTCCATCACTCCAAAACAAATGGACATGATTTTCAAGGAGTGTAAGAATGAGTTCCGGAGCAAGGCAAGAATAAACAAACTTATGCTTGGAGAAATAGACCAAGTAGCAAGTGAAACTAAAGATATCCTTCGGAATGCCTTAAAGAGATTCAATCTTCCTATTATAGAAGAAATAGTTGAAGAACCTTCTACCATGGATGTTGAAGGATTAAATGTAATCAATGAAGAATCCTCTAACAAGGATGTAGAAGGATCAAAGAGAATAGATGAAGAGAAGTCTGAGGACTTAGATTCCTCTATTCTGGAAGAGGAAGTTCATGAAGTAGTAAACACAGGTGACATCTCTCCTTTGGATCCCACTATAGCTATGATAGACATTCCAGACTCTAAAGCTGAAGGAGAAGGTAGAAGAGAGGAAAATAAAATTCAAGAAGAAGAGGTTAAGGGAAAAGAAGAAGAACAAGTAGAAAAGACTAATGATGACTCTTCTATTATTTCAAAGAAGTCTCAATCTCCAGCAAGAGACACTGCAAAGACAGTTAAGAACTTCTTAAATAGAGAAATGATGGAACTAGATGAACCTAAGCTATTTCAAGGACCACTAAATTTTGACTCTCTCTCTCCCTGGTTTAGACAATGAAAATAGCATCTTTTGCTCAGGCCAAAGCAAAAGAAAAAATCTTGAAATCTCACATGGAGGACTGTGAACTATTGGAGATTGCATTCAGGATGCTGGAGAAGATCATGTCATCCTACCAAAATGATCCTTCAACCTCACCATCCGGTAACTTGAAAACTTTGGTAAATTCTGTTTACACTCATTTTGAATCTCTAGAGAAATTAGTAGAAGCAAAGGTCTGGAAGGAGTTTCTAGGAAAAAGATTCACTAAGGTGCAAGGACTTATTGCTAATGATAGGCGGACTCTAGATATTGGAATAAAGAGCCTTGAAAATGCTCTCAAAGATGGTGGAGACCTATTCAAATTTTGTCTGACTTGGCCTAAAGTGACAAAAGATATTGAGGAGAAAGTAAAAGAACAAGAAGAAAAACTGTCAAGCCTAGTTCAAAATTTTGACCCTCTTTCCTTCTCACTAATGAATCAAGAATGCTAG
The DNA here is from genome assembly GCA_027924645.1 of Cunninghamia lanceolata. Lineage (NCBI taxonomy): Eukaryota > Viridiplantae > Streptophyta > Pinopsida > Cupressales > Cupressaceae > Cunninghamia > Cunninghamia lanceolata. The sequence goes on from BSBN01000278.1 coordinate 4,540,684, forward strand.
GCTATTGTTATCATAAATGAAATAAAGAGGTTGGACAAAGAAAAGAAGAACATAATGAACAAAATGGGTGAACTCAGAGGGATAATTATCCCTAAGCTAGAGGCAATGCATGAGGCCTTGACATATGCTAAGACCACAGCCCAGACCACTGATCTAGTAGATTTAAGAAGGGCAAAAGCATATACACTTTTGTTGAGTGGTCACATCTCCATTTCGGATAGGATGAAATAGAGATAGGCCATAGAGTTTGTACAGCTAAAGACTACTTTTGCGGATATACTGAAGTATATGTAAGAATAACATATGATTCATATATACTTATGCGGCCATGTATAGAATAATTTTAGCAAAATTTTGGTATGCAGATTCCGCCCTTTGCCATTGATGTCAAAGGGGGAGTGAAGAGTAGTGAAAAATGTGGAATCCAGCTAAGGGGGAGTTCTGGTATAACAATGCAAAAGACAAAGCATCAGCCAAGGGGGAGTTACTGCGACACTTAGCCATTTTTCACTAAGTGTTGCCATCAATGCCAAAGGGGGAGATTGTTGGCAAGAGACACTATGTGGCTTCATAAGTGTTGTCATTGATGGCAACAAAGTCTATCCCACACATCCGCAGTACATAATATGCCTTCACTAGAAGTCAAATTGAAGAATGTTTTGGTCCGATGAACAAGAACATAGTATGTAACAAGGTCCGACAATCAGGTCCAAATCTCTCAGATGGTGTAACTCAATAAGTTACGGACTTGCAAAAGTCAAGAGGGGTATCATGACTACTGTACTCCAGAGATTTAGCCTCTGGTGATAAATCAAGAAAAAGATATGAGCATCTAAGTATTGGGTTCCAATCAGGTAGAGCAGATAGAGCAAGAACTGACCGACAGAGTATCAGACTTCAATCCAGATGAGTAAAAGGTGTTGATCAAGCAATTTGTGGGATTATACATTGTTGTCTGACATGATTAATTACTTCTATGCCTATGTTTTTGATACATATCACAAATCAAGGATGGATTCAGCCAACAATTCAATAACTTGAAAATATCTTGAGTGTTCTTGTTGCCGACTAGAAAGATGATGAAAATCCTTTATGCGGATATATATACCAGATGGATTCTAGTATGTAATTATTTATGATGAGTATGTGAGAAAAAGGGGTGAAGAAAAGTAGGGATAAGTGTGTGAACAACAATTCAAGTCCGGTATGTAACTGAATAACAACATTGAACAGAGGAAGAATGAAGTGCGTCAAATCAGTATATTGTGCCTAACTGGAACTAAACTCTTGCATTTGTAGATGCCTCTCATTAGTTCAAACACTTGATCATCTTCTATAAGTTCTATAGATAGTGAGTCTCTTGTAGGCAGTGTGCCTCTTGTGAGCAGTGTGCTCAGGCAGTGAGCCCTAATTGGCAAGTGTCATTTTGTACTCCTTTATTCTTTTAACAAAGAATACACTCTTGGGTTAGTCACCCTGTGGTTTTTCCCTTAACAGGGTTTCCATGTAAAAATCCTTGTGTTATGTGTGTTGACTTTATTTCTATTCTTATGATTACATATGATTTCATGTTTTGATACAACACTGAATATTAAGATAACAAAAAGAAAAGAAAGTTAAGGAAATCTTGAGAAAACTTATTCACCCCCCCCCCCTCTTAGTTATCTGCCTTGTTTCCAATAGTTAAATTTGTAGACAAACACAATAATAACACAAGACTCCTCTGTAGCACAATGAACACTTTAAATCATCTTAGCATAATATCACAAGTTTACATTATCCATCTAGTTTGCAAATGAAGTCCTAAACATGATTATATATGCATTCCCGCTACAAATTTTGTAATTTAAACTTAAGATGTTAGCAAAGGACACCTTTAACGGTCACTTTAATGACATTCAAATTTGGGACCCCACCAGGACAAGGGCATAGGTGCCCAAACCTTGGGACCTATTTTGGGGTAGGGTTAAACTCTGCAATGTCCCTCAAGCCCCATTTGACATGGGTTTCAGGCTATTTTATCTTGGGAATTAAATTAAACATGCAAGATCAAATTCAAGGGACCTAGGAGCTAAACTAATTAGGAGGTAAAAGTCCTAGGAGGACATTTTATGACATAACATTTAGAATATAGGAATTTAATGCAATTTATTGGAGTGCTCAATTACCCACTCTCCCATTGGTCTGTCAATAGTGGTTGGGAATGGGTTCAATGTTTAGCTATGGTGGAGAAGCAGGATATATATTAGAGAAATTGAATCAAATGAATTTATTTACCTTTTTTTTTCACAAGATGACCCATATTGATAACACTTTGTGCATGTGCATGCATGTTTATATTGTAGAAAATTAATCTTTCTAGACATATTTACTTGCAGTTTATAAAATCAAAGAAAATTCAACCTCTACTAACCTTATGGAAGTCATCAACAATAGTTTAATAGATATTTTAGGCCTAGATGATTTGGTAATTGCAAGGAAGCTAGTCTGCATTGGTGCAAATGGGGCATCATTCATGCAAGGCCATAGAGATGGGCTTATTGTTAATTTTTTAGACACCATGTTCATTGTACACGACCGACATTCACTACATGGCCCATAGAATGAATTTAGATTTTAATATTGTGAGCCAATTTTAATCTATTTAGAAAGTTAAAGATCTTGTGTGCAAGGTGTACACATATTTTTGAAGTCCATAAATATTTTTAGAGTATTAAAGATTTGTTGAAAGACTTACTCTAGGTAACAAGCTACTTAAGGATGTGGATAGCAAGTGGCTATAATTATATGAACTGGTAAATAGATTATTCCAAGAGTACCAGTCATTGTTGGGCCTATTCAATGAAAACTACTCAAATCAGGCAAATATGTTAGAACTATTCACTGACATCAAGACATTATTGACTCTATCTTGGATTCTTCCTTTGTTAGAAGAAATGCATGTTCTATCAAAGAAGGCACAAGATAGAATAATATACATTATAGAATACTCAAAGCTGCAAAAAATGGTATGTCTTACTATGAACAATATATTTATCAATGAAACTAAAACATTTACGAGTCTAAATTTTGTAAGCTAGCAAGTAATGATAGACATTAAACACCCAGATAAATTATAGAATACAATGATGTAGGTAATTTTATGTGCATCATTGTGAGGATATAGGATATAATTACACTACTTTAGTAAAGTTGGACAGAAGGTCAGACAAAAAAGTGTTAAAAGGGAAGGTTTTAATGATATCGTGTCTTCTACAAAGGATACATTGTAGGAAATTGCAAAAAGTTTTCTTATGAGATCATAGAGCACTTTCCTCAAGATGAACTTCTAAAATAAATGGCCATAGTTTATCCTCAATATTGGAATGTCATTAGCATGTCTTATGTTAGTTTACCATAGGATTTTTTGTGCAAGGTGAGGTACTTAGCTAATCATTTTAGTAGAATGGTAGAAATAAATAGAGTACAGATAGAAGAAATAATAGATGAGACCAAGTTGGAAGAACAATTTTCTCACTTTGCATCAACAATGATTGAATAGTTTAAATTCCTTCACCATCCTTTTAATGATGGTCCAATAACGAAGCTATGGAAAACCTTAAGTTTAACAGAAATTATATGATAGTCCATTTTAGAATATTTCAAACTTGCAGATCTATTCCAAATAATGATTCTAGGTCTAGTGGAGGATGAAAGAGTTTTTAGCACCTTATCATTTTTGAAGTCAAAGTTACAAAACAAATTTTAAAAAATTGGTGAATTGTTTGAGGATATATATGACCAGATACAATGTTCAAACATTTCCATTTGATAGACCTATTGCAATTTGGAAGTCCACTTGTGTAAGAAGATGTGTGACAAATATTTTGTCTCAGACAGAAGGGGACCAACCTGTAAGCACAAAGATCATGCATAGCCTCCATGAGGACCCCTATGATGATTTTAATCCTTACCACATACATGTAAGTATGAAATAATGTCCTCTAAGCAACAAACCTCTTGATGATGTGTCTTCTTTCTTGTCTTGTGTTATTTCCTCTCTTTCGATTTCCCTCTCTCCCCATTTGCGATGCTTTTTGACACTTTTTGCGACACTTGTCAATTTGCATTTTCTGAGATTTTGACCTTGCTCCTAAGCCTTGTAAGCCTCTTGTAGATGATTTTTCACCTTTCCCCTATGTTTTTCATCCTCTGAAACCCCTAGAAGCCTTCTATAGGTTCCTCCTATCCATCTCCCGCTTTCAGTTTTTAGTTTCGTTCAACCAATCCAAATCTCCCTCTATTATTTCCGGATCTCCCGAGCAAGTGGATATTTGGATTCTTGCACATGATTGACCTATTTTTGGAGGTAGAACACCTCCTTTTCCTCTCTTCTATCATTTCTGACCATGCAGCTCCTCAGAAAACCCTGTCTTGCCTAGATCTCCCCTAGGCAACCCTACTGATGAAAGGGATGACCCTGTTGCATTTCTAGCCATGGAAAAACTTGAGTTTCTCACTCAGATTAGCTCCATTTTTGCTCATTTTTCTTCCAAATTGCATGATTTTTTATGCCTAATATGAAGTTGACTATTTCATGCACCCACACATTCATAATTAACTCCATTTGATCTAAAATTAACAACTCAATCAATCTCATGCATCCTTTCAACTCCAATTCCTCTTCAGTGATAAGCTATTATTGATTTATCACTCCATAGTTAGTTGAGTTCACTAGGCAATCAACATTGTTAACTCCCCAATCGATCCTTGTTAACTCATCAATCAAATGTGTTAACTTCTCAATAAATCCCATTCTTCAAACCTATAAATACCCCCTCTCTCAAGCACAAAGGGAGGTAAATTCATTATGCACACAACTCTTGTCAGTTTTTGCTCTCCAAATCAGCATTCTAATGCTCTCACAGGACGAGGGTGCCTTTTTCTTAATTCATTATTTAACCAATCATCATTATGCTACTTCATTCAACACCAGTGTGCTCAACCAAAGCTCTCATTGAGCTCTTTCAATCTTCTTTTTGCTTCTTTGTGTCATTTTGTCATCAAGAGGTCTTCCCGCTGCTTCAAAAGGACTCGAGGTTGCCATTATCAAGGATTTCTGAGGGTAGTGGAGTCACATAAATCTTCATTCTTTCAGGATCCTTTATTACTTTATTCAATTTATAGTAATTAGAAAACTAAAAATTGCTCTTGGCAATAGTAAATCTTTGCTTTTTCCTTGATAGTTAGATCTTGCATGTTACAATAATTGTTTTCATATTCCTAGATCTAGATTATTTGAAGAAGCAATTTCCCTTCATAGATTAGTTTACTTCAAAACAATCAAAAACCCAAAAACATAGATTAAACTTGCATTAGGAAAAATCATATTAGCTTGCATTCATATTTCTCTTTCATAGATTAAAAAGCACTTTTCATTTCCAAAATACTAAAAAAGCACAAAAACATGTTTGCATATCATTTAGCTTTGCATGCATATAGAGACCCTAGAAAAGATGAACTTGCAAACCCTCAATACCATCACGAGGTAAACCATGATAAACGATTCAATCCAACCCTTGATCACATCACAAGGTAAAAAGAAGTCAAAAGCATAACCAAACCCTAGGTCAAAACCCTATGTCTAGTTAAGGTAGGTCATCACACATCTACCTCTATCTTGGCTCATGAATGTGCCTAGGAGTGAGAGGTGAGTGGGTGAAGGCTATCCTCAACAAGATTGAAGAAATCAATCCATGATAATAGTAGGAAACATTTACTTTACCACAACAAGATCCATTTGTCCTCCTATTGATAGAAGAACAAAGATAACTCCAAATACAACGAGAACTCATTCAACACATTAAAAGACAAGAGGACATAAATGAGAGTAACCACTTACCCACACAAAGGTGGAATAGAAGAAACCCCAATAGGAGAAGAGAAACTAGTGACCCTTCGAGTCATAGGGTTATCTCAACAACAATTACCATCGAATGAAACATTCAACTTAGCACACAACAACAAAGGCCACAGAACTTGTTGACCCCTCTTTGCAAAGTCCAGCTCTCCAATGAGCTAGACCCCTACTGTGTCTTGCTACTTCCACGAGAGCGAGAGTGACATGGTGGATCTCCTGTGGCAAGGAGGGAAGGGTCCATGTGCATGCCAAAATCTGACCCAATAGCCCTAGGCAACCAGAGTCACAATTTTGAGTGTACATATTTTGGTGAACCTGACATGAAGGAAAAGCCTCTTGGTTATGCTTTTTGCATTCCCATTTCAAATGCTTCAAAACATTTAGCAAAAGCTTAAAAACATTTTCACACTACTCTTCATAGCCGCTTCAACTTCTATCGCTTACACCATCATCCATTCCATTTGTTTTGTGGTATCTATGGCACCCCCAAATATGATAGAACTTGACTTAAACCAAGAGAATATTCCCTCAAGAGAACTAGAAACTCCTTCCTTCAATAGGTATGTACTGTCGCATCCTGATGCACCAATCACCAACTATTACGACTATGAAGATTTTGATTATGAATAAGATCAAAGAGAATCTAGGTGTTCTCTATCTTTCAACAACCTAGCTTGGGAAAACAATCTAGTCATACCAAATGCACCACATAAAGCTAGAAGGATAAGGTTGGAAATACATCGACCTGATCAACCTTCTGCAAGCACATTAAATACTCATCTTGATGAGGAAGTCAAACAATTAGAAAAACATCTACAAGAAGCAAAAGATGCTCAAGAGGCATTGAGGATTGCCTTGCAAGAAGATCAAAGAGAGAATGTTGCATGAGAAGAAGAATATCACCATGAAAATACTCAAAGATAAAATCCTAGAAACGAAGAAATACCTAGAGCTGCAACTGCTGCAAACTTAGTCACAACTCTAGTGCAAAGGATTAGAATCTTCGAAGAAGAGAAAGCTACTCCTAAAAGAAGGTAAAAATCTCATGAACAGGACCAGGGGGCATCTAAAAATCCCCCTACCTCAACTACTATTCACAAAATGCCAGTAATGACACATGTCTGAATGGAATACTGAAGTTTAAAATAATCAAACAAATTTGACAATGAGTTATCAAAACCCACCTATAGGGTTATTGTTATCAACCCCACAATCTCAAAGTGCCTTTCTCAGAACATACCTTGAGTATTTGAAAGAACCTCTAGATCAAAACATAAGAAGCATGCAACTACCTCGGCCATTGCTAGATCTCCCAAAGTTCTAGTGAGAAGGAGATCCAAACTCCCACATTAAAGCCTACACCATAATGATAAGAGAACTCCTCCCTTGGGATGGGGTTGTAGAAAAAATCTTTCCAAAAACTCTTGAAGGCATAGCTATGGATTAGTACTATCACTTACTAGAAGCTTCAATTCACTCGTTCAAACAACTAATTAGAGAGTTTGTCATGGCATTCAAAATGAACAAACTCATTAAAATAGGGATCAAAGAATTCCTCACAATGAAACAATAGCCAAATGAATCCGTAGCCCACTTTGTCACTCAATGGAGGCAAGTCCTTTACTCTTCGACTAGTGCTCCAAACATGGATCACCGAGAACTATGTAACCTCTTCTTACATGCCCTTAACAAGGACATGAGAGAAGATGTTAAAAAATTGCCATACAAATCCTATGAGGAAGCATTGGAAAGTTATTTGATGATCGACCAAGCCACCATTGACAATGGTTAGAAAACTTATGATACCAATGGAAAACTTAGGATACCCAAGGGTATAGAAAAGACCACATCCAATGTGCCTCAAGAGAAAGATGTTAATATCATAAAAAAATAATCCTAGTAATGACAAATGGTGACAAAAAGGAAATCAAGGATCAAACTGACCCTCATACAACCCCAATGCTTATTGGTGGTTCCATGGGACAAAGGGTCATGAAACAAAGACTTGTTATGGATACAATAAATCTATCTCCAAACTTACTCTAGATAAAAAAAAAAAGCTTTCTCAAACTCCTCTAATCCCAAAGAAAGGAGAAGGAACCTCAAATTGAGAAAGGGAAGACCAATCAAAACAAATCTAATCACATAGAACTAAACCAAGAAGTGTTTGTGATCCATGAGGAAGAACAAATAGATCAAATTGAAAATGTCTTCTACCAAGTGGTAAATTTGTTGAGAGCCTCTCCCTCACATTGCAAGACAATCCTAGAAGTACTAGAAGTAGGATGTGTGACACAGGAGGAATCACCTCCTCTCACATTCAATGTTTCCAAACTACCCCAAAATGAAGGAAGTAAGAAAAAGGATTCACCTCTATACATACAAATTCAAAGTTGAAGAGGTCATGATAAAAAGAGTAGTGGTAGACAAAGGATTGATAGTCAACCTTCTACCGATGTCATTCCTATGGAGAATGGTATATAGAAAAATAGGAATCAAACAACAAACTGCCACATTACGGATATACAATAGTCATGACATTCAAACAATTGGAAGAATCAACCTACCGCTCACTTTGATGGGTAAAACCATCTCCGCAGATTTCTATGTTATCAACAGAGAAACCAATTATAACATGATCCTTGGAAGACCTTAGATTCATGCCATGAAGGCCATTGCCTCTACTTTGTTCCAAGAAATCCATTTCCATCATTTGGGAAAGGTTGCCATCATCAAAGCAAACCATTATCCTTTCAATATCTACAGAAAGGAACAAGAAGAAAAAGACAAAAAGTTAAAGATGCAAGAGAAACAAAAAGAGGAATCTCAAGATACCCAAACAAATACAAGCACTCACAACATATCCTATCAAATAATGGATGACCTTAGGGAATTCCCCTTTGATCCACATACCACCAAGTCCCATGCACCATTCAGCTTAGCAGTCATTTTGTGTATCAACAAATGGGATATTAAAAACCTCTTGGTTGGAACAATTGAAATCATTGAAGAAGGAGATGAAAAAGAGGAAAAACAAACTTCCACTTATGAGTTTGGAGAAACATCTCAATCACAAAACCATCAAAGTTTATGGACCCTACATTTTGACGGAGCTAACTATAGAACTGGGGCAGGGATAGGGATAATATTGATGTCTCCTAAGGGAAAAGTCCTCCCCTCACCTTCAGACTAGACTTCTTTTACACAAACAACATCACCGAGTATGAAGCCTATCTCTAGGAATCATGTTAGCCATAAGAATGGGGATCAAGAAGATCTCTGCCTTTGGGGATTCTTAATTAATAATCAACTAAGTTGTGAAAAATTACAAGACAAAATTAGAACGATTATGAACTTATAAAGAAACCATCAGGAAGTTGATTCAATTCTTTGACTTCTTCTTCATAAAAGCCATACCCAGATAAGACAATCAAGTGGCAAACTCAATGGCTACAACATCTGCATTATTTTTGCCACATGCTCAATTACAAAATTTAGAATATATTGTGTCAATACATGAAGAGCCATTGTTGGAAAGTGAAGAATTACCAAATATCTTGAATTACACCATGGATCAAGAAGAGAGACCAACCAGAGACTACATTGAGAACAATGAAGCCATCCTCGAGTATTTACATGCTTATGATGGACTTCTAAGAGTACACCATAAGAAAGGATACATGCTCCTCCCTCATCTAGATCACTATTTTGGGAACAAGAAAGAAGTCCTTTAGATCAAAGCAAAGTTAGATCTACCACCTGCTCCTCAAAAGTTTGAGGAAGGAAACCCATCCCTAATTGGGGATACGATTGACATCAATGTTGGAACACCAAAAAAACCTAGTATGTTAAAACTAAGAGGATAACTAAATGATGAAGAACTAGGAGAGTACATAGAATTCCTCATTGAATATTCTGATGTATTCACATGGGCATATTCAGATATGCCAGGGTTAGATCCAAAAGTTGTGGTGCACAATTTAGTGAGAAAACTAGATGCAAAACTTGTGAAATAAAAACCAAGGCCCATAAAGCCACAAGTGGCTAAAATGGTGAAGGAGAAACTAAAAAAAGTTATTAAACATTGGCTTCATCAAACCAATAGACTATTCAAATTAGGTGTCAAACATTGTCCCAGTTCTGAAGAAGAATTAAAAAATTCAGATATGCCTCGATTTTAGAGACATCAATCAAGCTTTCCCAAAAGATGATTTTCCTTTACCATCCATCGATCAAATTGTCGATTAAATAGTAGGATATGAGATACTCTTTCTCATGGATGGATTTTTAGGATATAACCAAATCAAGATCGTAGAAGTTGACCAAAACAAAACAACGTTCACCACCCCTTGGGGAACTTTTTGTTATATAGTCATGCCATTCGGGTTGAAGAACACAAGAGCAACTTACCAAAGAGCAATGACACATATATTCCATGATTATATCCACAAAATAGTTGAAACTTACATCGATGACCTTTTGGATAAGTCAGAACAAAGGTCAAGACATGTAGAGGACCTTCGTAAAATCTTCAATAGGCTTTGAAAGTATAAAGTAAGGTTGAATCCTAAAAATGTGTTTTCAGAGTCACAATATGCAAGTTGTTGGGATTCATTGTTTCATGAAGAGGAATAGACGTCAACCCAACTAAGGTCAAAGTAGTCTTAAATGCAATCTTGGGACCAATGAGTGAGATAGTAGTAAGAGCCTTTTTAGGACAATTAGGCGCGGTCAGATGATTCATACCAGACATGACTTTCAAAATTCATCCAACCAATCAACTATTGAAAAAACAAGTTGGCATTACTTGGACGGTAGATTTTCAAAACACATTTGACCAGGTGAAGAAAGTCCTGCTAACCCCACCCAAGCTGATGCCACCAAAACATGACAAGCCCTTCATCTTAAACTTTAGAGAAACCGGTATCTCCGTAGCATGCATGTTAGCTCAAGAGGATGAAGGCGGGAGAGAAAGAGGCATCTATTTCATAAGTTGAACCTTGTTTAGAATATGAGAAGTGCTATACCCAAGCTGAAAAAAATGTCTACCCATAGTCTTTGCAACTAAGGGGGCTACAAAATTACATGTTGAATCAAGAGACTAAGGTTATGATACAATCCGAGCAATTGAGAATTTTCTTAAATCAGCCCATGCTCTCAAGAACGATTGGCCGATTCATAACTTTGTTGAGTGAGTTTGAACTAACTTACGTCAATCAAAAAGTAGTCAAAGGATAGATAATAGCAGATTGGTTATCAAACAATCTGGTTCTCCAAGATGAACCCATGAATGAAGATTTCCCTGATGAAGAGATTTGTGTGGTTGATCTCGAGAAGTATACCGCCTAGTATTTGTACAGAGATATTGTGAACTATCTCGCAAACAAGACTTACCTAGAAAACATGACCCCTTTGGGAAAAAGATGGTTATGTGTCCTCATAGCAAGATATGTTTTAATAGATGATGTGCTCTATCGAAGGGCCTTGGATGAAATGTTGCTTTGGTGTGTTGGCAAAGAAGAAGCACATAAGATCTTAGAGGAGTGTCATAGCAGAATCTATGGAGGACACTTTGGTGGTCATGCCATGGAAAGGAAAATACACATGATGGGATACTTCTAGCCATGTTTATAAGGGGATGTGATTAAATTTGTAAAGAGGTGTCTAAAATGTTAGGCTTACACTCATGTTTACCACACACCAACAAGAGATTTACAACTGACTGATACCCCTTGGCCCTTTTCCACTTGGGGGTTAGATCTGGTGGGGAAGATATCTCCCCCATCAATGGATGGACATTTATTCATCATTACTGCTACAGAATATTTCACAAAATGGGTGGAGGCCATGCCTCTCACTACAGTTTCAGGGACCGTAATTGCAAAATTCATATTGAATAAAATCATTTGCTAGTTTGGGATCCCCGAAGTGATAGTAACAGACAATTCCTCATCATTCAAAAATCTGCAAGTAAGAGAGTTATGTGAAAGATTTCACATCAATCACAACTCTCCCTTAGTCTACTATCCTTAAGGAAATGGACATGCAGAAGCCACCAACAAAACTTTGAAGTCAATACTAGTCAAGATCGTGAAAGATTCTAAGAGAGATTGGCATTTACAACTATATCTAGCTCTATGGGCTTACATAACAAGTGTTAGGACTCCAATTGGAACCACCCCTTTTGCCCTCACTTTTGGGTTGGAGGTGGTATTACCATTAGAAGTAGAGTTGCCTAGTCTAAGAGTGTCATTACAAGGATTATTGTACAATAAAGAATATAGAAATAGAAGATTGGATGAATTAGAAATGATGGATGAAACATGCTTGAGAGTTGTTCAAAGACACGATTCTTATCTAGCAAGAATGACAAATCAATATAACAAAAAGGTTATCCCAAGATGATGTAGGAGCATCCAGTGGTGTAAAGGCAATCTTGCATCACCCAAAAAGAAGATAATTCAAAATCATTATATTTGTTTTCATTTCTTTCCATAATTAGTGTTTTTGGTTCCATAATATCCAGAATAATGATGTAGGACTTTCAATTTTTCCAAAACTGCTAAAAATAGCAACCTGCCTGTTTTGGAAAGTGTAGCTGCTATTTTAGGAAAGTTTGCATTTGGGCATGGATTGAAGCAAAAACTTACAGAAAGTTACATAACAAAAATATAAGACCCCTGGCGATGGAATCAGGCAAAGCTCATTTGTGAGCTGAAAGATATTAAAGTTTTTATTTTCCAAAAAGCCCCTAAAAATTTCTAAAATGAGATATGAGGCACTAAAACATCCCATAACGTCCCAAAAAGTTGACAAAAATCCATTTATGAATTTCTAGCATGATAGTTCACATCGTGAGCTTTTCGGTGCTTAAAACAGTTCATCAATCAGACACCCGGATCAAAAGTTATGCTTCCTGGAAGTTGACCTACTTTTGGAGGGAGTTGCAAATTTCAAAATTTAGTTGGAGGCTGCCAAAAGATGTTATTTATGACTATTTTGGGAACCTTGGGCAGTAGTAGAGTTAAAGGGGCAAGTGTGGAGTCAAGAATAGGTGGGAAAATAAAAACCCTAGCTGATTTGGGGTTACAGAAGGCAGGAGATTCCAAAGCCTGGTGAGGTGTAGTTGTAGTGTGTTGCAGCCTGTGGAGGATTGATTCCTCGAATTGTAATTGAGCTTTTGTAATGTAATGAGTTGTCTAGATCAATAAAGAAATATTCTATTTTCTATATTCTATTTCTTTTGTTGTGTGTTTTATGATTTACTTCTTCATCAAGTGGTATCAGAGCAAGGGTTTCTGAGTGTGTAGACAGATCACCAACTGTGAGGCAGTTTGCACTAGGACCTGAGGTTGTGGGTTTGTTGCGAAGATCAAGATGCCTCCACAAAGAAATCGTATTGGGAGGAATGCTTTGATGGAAGAGAGTTTTAGAGCCCTACAAAGGGAAATTGATGTATTGCAAGAGGATCTATGAAGAGGGTTTGACCTGAGAACAAGAGAAGAAAGCGAAGATGAAGCTGAGGAAGAGCTATCTGAGGAAGAACAAGAAGCTACAGGAGATCCTGCAGAAGTTAGGTTGTTGAGGGCCATTTCAAAGATCGGAAATAGGCCCAGGATCAAAGTTTCTACATATTCCAGAGATTTGAATCCAGAACAGCTTATTGATTGGATTAATGACATGGAGGAGTATTTCAAGTATGAGGATGTGGAGGACCCAAATCGGGTCAAGTTTGCAGAAACAAAGTTGAAGGGCCATGCCAATATTTGGTGGAAGGAGGTCTAATTAGAGAGGAATAGAAGAGGAAAAGGAAAGATCACCAGATGGGATCAGATGGTGGAGAAACTGAAGAAGCAGTTCATTCCTATGGACTATGAGATGGAGTTGTTGAAGAAGCTGCAAGGACTAAAGCAAGGTAACAAGTCTGTCAAGGAGTATACAGAAGAGTTTTATAAGATTACTATTAGGACAGGCCATGCAGAGCCCAACAAGGAGAAGGTAGCCCATTACATTAATGGGTTGAGGCCGAGTATTCAAGAGGAGCTGAGCCTAGTTAGAATGACCACCATAGAAGATGCATACCAATTTTCCCTAAAGGTGGAAGAGAAGCTGAATAAAAGATTTGATAGCAAGCAAAGGGGAAGAGGTCAAGGTGGAAGGACTGGTGGAAGACCCTATGGGGGTTGAAATGAAGATGCAAAGAAAAGTGAAGAAGCTGGCACCAATCAAAATCAGAGAGGAGATAATACCTACCGCCCTCGTGACCAGAACAATGGTGAGCAAAGAGGAAGAGGAAGAGGTAGACCTGGGCAAGGACCTGGAAGAGGAGGTTTTAGAGGAACCTGTTTCTAATGTGGAGAAGAAAGGCATCGAGCATATGAGTGTTTGCAACATCAAGGAAGGACAAATAGAAGACCTGAAGGTAATGCACAAGTTGCACATGTAGATGAAGATGCACAATTTGAGTGTTCTGAAGATGCTAAAAGGGGAGAAACCCTAGTTGTTAGGAGAACTTTGTTGAATGAGGAGAAACAACCCAATTAGAGGAAGAGTTTATTCTGTACAAGGTGCAAATGTGAAGGTAAGTGTTGTGATATTATTATTGACAATGGAAGTACTGACAATCTTGTTTCATAGGCGATGGTTGACAAGTTGAAGTTGACAAGAAGAAAGCATCCACATCCATATCGAATTGCATGGTTACAGAAGGACCACCGAGCTTTGGTCAATGAGCAGTGTTTAGTGAAGTTCAAGATTGGGGACTACCATGATGAGGTGTTGTGTGATATCATACCAATGGATACATGTCATATGTTGTTGGAGAGGTCGTGGTAGTATGATAGGAGCACTGTCCATGATGGCTGTGCAAACACATATTCCCTAACAAAGGATGGAGTTAGTCACAAGTTGAAGCCCTTGAAGGAGGTGGAAGAAAAGGTATGTAGTACTGCCAGAATTTGGTTGGTAGATGGTAGAAAATTTTTGGAGGGTATGAAGCATGAGCGTCATTGCTTTGCATTGATTCCTAAGATTAGTCAAGAGAAATGTGAAGATGTACCAGCAAAAGTTTCAGATATGTTGGAAGAATTTCAGGACATTATGTCTGATAATGCACCAGAGGGTTTACCACTAGTAAGGAAGATAAGTCATCAAATGGATTTGATACCAGGAGCTAGTTTGCCAAATAAGGCAGCCCATAGAATAACTCCAGCTGAGAGTGAAGAGTTGAACAGACAAGTTCAGGAGTTGTTGAGGAAGGGATTGATAAGAGAGAGTCTAAGTCCATGTGTGGTACCTGCAGTACTAGCACCAAAGAAATATGGAGAGTGGAGAATGTGTATAGACTCTCAACTCATGAATAAGATCATGATCAAGTATAGATTTCCATTGCCCAGAATGGATGACATAATGGACTGTTTGAGTGGAGCCAAGTACTTCACGAAGATTGATATGAAGAGTGGGTATCACTAGATCCAAATCAGAGAAGGAGATGAATGGAAGACAACCTTCAAGACCAAGGAGGGTTTGTATGAGTGGTTAGTCATGCCATTTGGGCTAACCAATGCACTGAGCACATTCATGTGGCTCATGAATGAGGCACTGAAAGAATTTTTGGGAAGTTTTATTATTGTCTATTTTGATGATATTTTGATTTTCAATAAGACTTGGGATGAGCATCTGATGCATATCAGAAGAGTTTTAGAGAAGCTGAGGGAGGAGAAGTTGTTGATTAATTTGAAGAAATGTAGTTTTGCAAAGGAGTTGGTATACCTAGGATTTGTTGTCTCAGAGGAAGGTCTTAAGATGGACCCAGAGAAGGTGAGGGCTATCATTGAATTTATCAAAAAGTTTATCAAGAATTTTAGTAGCATTTGTGCACCCCTAACTAAGATAATGAGAGGGGATAGAACAGAGTTTAAATGGACTAAAGGGGTAGACAAGAGCTTTGATACATTGAAGCAAAAAGTCGTAGAACAACCTGTTTTGGCACTTCCAAATTTCAATAAGGTATTTTAGGTAGATTGTGATGCTAGTGGTAGTGGTATAGGAGTTGTTTTGAGTCAAGAAGGTAAGCCCATTGCCTATTTTAGTGAGAAGCTTAATGATGCCAAGAAAAAGCATTTTGTTTATGATTAGGAGTTTTATGCAATAGTTTAGGCTTTGAAGAAATGGAGACATTATTTGTTGCCAAAGGAGTTTGTTTTATATACTGATCATCAGGCTTTACAGTATCTTAATAGTTAAGGAAAGTTGAACCAAAGGCACTTAAAATGGGTTGAGTTTTTGCAGAGCTATACTTTTGTTTTGAAGCACAGGAGTGGGAAGTCCAATAGAGTTGTAGATGCCTTGATCAGAAGGCAAAATGTGTTGAAAGAAATGAAGATAGAGGTTGTTGGGTTTGATGAACTCAAAAGTTTGTATCCTGAAGATCTAGATTTTGTAGAGGCCTAGAAAGCTTGTTTGGAACCTGTTACTTTGGACAAGACAAAATGGTTGGATTTCATAATCCAAGATGGCATATTGTTTAGAGGAAGCCAGTTGTGCATTCCAAGGAGTTCCATGAGAGAGAACCTGATTAAGGAGAAGCATAGTGGAGGATTGGCTGGACACTTTGGTTGAGATAAGACCATTGCTATCGTTGGTGAAAATTATTATTGGCCACAGTTGCAGCAGGATGTGAGGAAATTTGTGCAGAGTTGCAAAGTATGTCAGATGGCGAAAGGAGCAAATCAGAATATAGGTCTATATCAGCCACTACCTATACCAGAGAAGCCATGGGATGATATTAGTATGGATTTTTTTCTTGGTTTACCAAGGACACAAAGAAGACATGATTCCAATTTTGTGGTGGTGGACAGATTCTCAAAGATGGTACATTTTATTCCTTGCAAGAAGACTAATGATGTTGTTCATATTGTAGGGTTATTTTTTAGGGAGGTGGTGAGATTACACAGTCTACCAAAGAGCATAGTTTCAGATTGTGATACCAAGTTTGTTGATTATTTTTGGAGGACATTATGGAAGAAGTTGAAGATAGATTTGAAGTTCAATTCTGCGCACCATCCATAGACTAATAGACAGACGGAAGTGGTGAATAGGAGTTTGGGTAACCTGCTACGATGCTTAGTAGGAGATAAGCCCAAGGGATGAGATTTGATTTTACCATACGCAGAATTTGCTTACAACAATTTTTTTAATAGGAGTACTGGTAAATCACCATTCCAAATTGTATATGGCAATAGCCCAAGAAATGCTTCTAAGTTAAGGAAGCTAGACAAAGGAGAAAAGACAAGTGCTGAAGCTGAAGACTTTGTAGAACATCTGAAGAATTTGCATGAAGAGGTGACAAAGCACATTAATAAGATGAATATTTAGTACAAGGCTAAGGTAGATCAGAAGAGGAGGTATAAGGAGTTCTAGGTAGGAGATGAAGTCATGGTTCACCTGAGAAAAGAAAGGTTCCCAAATGGAACATACAGTAAGTTGAAAATGAAGAAATTTGGACCATGCAAAATCCTGAAGATGCATGATTCAAGAAATGCATATGAGGTAGGGCTGTCGAGTGGGATCAATATTTCCCCTATTTTCAACATTGCTGATTTATCAGAATATCATGAAGGTGGAACAAAGGATGGACCAACAGAAGCGCAGTGGAGTATTTTGACATCTACTTTAATGGAGGAGATAGAAGAGATCTTAGATAGTCGTGTGGGAAGAAGTACTCGGAACAAGCGATATGAACAATATGTGGTAAAATGGAAAGGAAGGCTATTGAAGATTCTTCTTGGTTGTCTAAGGAAGAGGTTGACCATTTGGGTTTTCCTCACACAAACATCTGAGACGTGACAGGGTCACTTCTCAAATTACCCTGGGTGTCTAATGCAGCAACATCTAGTGGTGTAAGGGCAATCTTGCATCACCCAAAAAGAAGATAATTCAAAATCATTGTAGTTGTTTTTATTTCTTTCCATAATTAGTGTTTTTGGTTCCATAATATCTAGAATAATGATGTAGGACTTTCAGTTTTTCTTGAGAAGATTCTCTGGAATCAGGAATCTTCTCGAGAAAAACTAAAAGTCCTGCATCATTATTTTGGATATTATGGAACCAAAAACACTAATTATGAAAAGAAATGAAAACAACTACAATGATTTTGAATTATCTTTTTTTTGAGTGATGCAAGATTGCCCTTACACCACTAGATGCTCCTGCATCAGACACCCAGGGTAATTTGAGAAGTGACCCTATCACGTCTCAGATGTTTGTGTGAGGAAAACCCAAATGTTCAACCTTTGCCTTAGACAACCAAGAAGAATCTTCAATAGGCCTTCCTTTCCATTTTACTAGATAATCTTCATATTGCTTGTTTCGACTAATTCTTCCCACATGGCTATCCAAGATCTCTTCTATCTCCTCCATTGAAGTAGATGCCGAAATACTCCACTGTACTTTTATTGGTCCATCCTCTGTTCCACCTTCATGATATTCTGATAAATTAGCAATGTTGAAAACAAGGGAAATATTGATCCCACTTGGCAGCTCTACCTCATATGCATTTCTTGAATCATGCTTCTTCAGGATTCTACATGGTCCAAATTTCTTTATTTTCAACTTACTATATGTTCCAATTGGGAACCTTTCTTTTCTCAAGTGAACCATGACTTCATCTCCTACCTGGAACTCCTTATACCTCTTCTTCTGATCTACCTTAGCCTTGTATTGAATATTCATCTTATTAATGTGCTTTCTCACCTCTTCATGCAAATTCTTTAGATGTTCTGCAAAGTCTTCAGCTTCAGCACTTGTCTTTTCTCCTTTGTCCAACTTCCTTAACTCAGAAGCATTTCTTGGGCTATTGCCATATACAATCTGGAATGGTGATTTACTAGTACTCCTATTGACAAAATTGTTGTGAGAAAATTTTGCTTGTGGTAAAATCAAATCTCATCCCTTGGGCTTATCTCCTACTAAGCATCGTAGTAGGTTACCCAAACTCTTATTCACCACTTCTGTCTATCCATCAGTCTATGGATGGTGTGCATAACTGAACTTCAAATATGTTTTCAACTTCTTCCATAATGTCCTCCAGAAATAACCAACAAACTTGGTATCACAATCTAAAACTATGCTCTTTGGTAGACCAAGATGGTATCAGAGCAAGGGTTCCTGAGTTAAGTGGTATTACCATTGGAAGTAGAGTTGCCTAGTCTGAGAGTGTCATTACAAGGATTATTGTACAATGAAGAATATAGAGAAAGAAGATTGGATGAATTAGAAATGATGGATGAAACATGCTTGAGAGTTGTTCAAAGACACGATTCTTATCTAGAAAGAATGAAAAATCAATATAATAAAAAGGTCATCCCAAGACCTTTTCAAGTGGGAGATCTAGTGCTTAGGATAGACAACTTGATCGATAAAAGAGTTGGTGAAGGACGTAAATTCAGACCCAATTGGATGGGTCCTTACATGGTCAAAGAAGATGTTAGAAATGGTGCCTATCTCTTGTGCACAATGGAGGGAGAGGAATTTGTTGAAAAAGTCAATGCCTTTCACCTCAAGAAATACTATGTTTAAAAACCAAAAATATCATAAAACATAAAAATATAAAAAAATTATTAAAAAAATAAAAAATGTCAAAAAAAAAAGTTTGTTTCTTGCATTTCTATATCATTCTATTCATACTGCATTATAGTCAGTGACTTTCTCTTATACTATTTTATTTTCAGTAAGGAGTCTAACGTTGCCTAGATATATGTCATCCTTTCAGGACCTAGAGATTCCCCATTTTCACAATCACCATTATCCCTCTTCATTCCCAATGATTCTAATCAAAGCCTAGCTCTTAGCTTTATAGTGATCCCAGTCTTAATGTGTCAATATGTTAGGTTTAAACAAAGTCAAAATTCAAATCTACAATGTTCAAAGGAAGCTTGCAAGTAGACCTTCCCAGTTCTTCCTTGGTAGTAGAGAAGTCCGACTAGATTACAAAACTTTAGGTGGTGCTCAGCCCCTTATCTTTCTTGGCCAAAAACATTAGGAGGATCAAAAATCTGAAGGAATCAATCTAAAATCCAAGTGAATAAGAAAATGAGTGATCAAAAGCATCGTATATCAAAAATTCCAAAGAGCATTCATTTTTTGAAAAATCAAAAATCCAAAAAAATGAGAAAAATCAAGTGAGGAAAATACAAAAAAAAAGTGAAAAGCAAAACAAAGAGAGATACAAAAAAAAGAGTGAAAGAGAGAAGATTTTTGAATGTTCGTACTCTTGGGTGGAGATTAGTCTAAGCTCAAAGCCTCAAGAGTGACATTCTAACAGAGGAAGAAAGGTACAAAGCACACACACACATTAGCTGAGCAAAGCCAAGAGTCTAGTAGTCTCTAGGATCATCTTCTACCTAGGGACCCTTGTTCTTTCCTATTTATCCTTTACCCCAGTCTACTTTGCTTGCCATCTATGATCTAAGTCTAGTGAACATCAATAAAATTTGTTACTTGTCTAAGTTGAAAGCTTGTCAGATTGTCTTATCTAGATAAGGATCAATGTTTAGCCTTTAGCAAAGCCAAAATTTAGAAGCACTCCATTTCATTCCCGCTCCCCACTTGAGTTATAAAATCCTATCTCACAACCTTGAATAGGTCTCTTATATCAGGACAACTCACAATCCCCTAAATAGAAAATCATATTTAAGAGTGGTCACATTATTTGTTCCACATTGCATTCATGCCAAAATCAAAAAAAGAGTCTCAAATCAATAAAGTCAAATGTCATATCTCATCACATTCAGTAGAAGTAAATGTTTCATTTCAGTATTTTCTTATGTTCTTGCATTATCATATCGTAAACTGCATCTCATATATATGCCATAAAAAATCACAAAAACATGTCATCGTTATCATACTTGCATCGTTAAAGAGTTGAAAATGTAAAATGCATAATCAAAAAGTTCTCAAATCTCCAAAACATGCACAAGAGATGAGTACAAATCCGATAGGCGAAAACCATAAAAAAAAAACTTTCATAGATACATCTAAAGTTTACATATACAAGAGTATCAAAAACCTAGGACAAAATGCTCTCAAAAAGAAATAGAGGCTCCCCATATAAGGGGGCACAAATTTGAGAAAGGAAGTCAAGGCCGGTTCCCTCCAATGAAACCCTCAGGACTTCAACTCCTCTGTCTATGAATACCACTCGTCGCTCCATGAGACCTATAGCAGCGACGTGCTCTGCTGTGAGCATGTGACTATGAAGGCCTCACCATACTAGCATCTTGTCATCTAAAACTAAGATGAGCCATCTCTCTAAGAAACTAATTCTCACCCTTAAGGGTGTGTATCTTGGCCTTCAAGTCTGCATTCTCCAAACATCCATGGTAGACAGGAGCAAAAAGTGTCTGTGTCACCTAGCAATAGGGGGCATACTAGGATCATGTAAAAGATGGTCTTGAGTCATCCTAGTGAAGGGAGAAGCCAAACCAACATTAATCTCTCAAAAAAAATCCCTCCACTCTCTGACATTACCTGAAAGAGCGAATTGAAAGAGAAAAATAAGTTAGTTCCCCATGAAAAGAGAAAGGACAAAAGTGCAAAAAACAATCAAATGAAACTTACGTGGATCACCTAGCTACCAATTAGGGTCAAGTTGTTGCATCACCTCATCCAAATGAGGAGGTCAGGGAACAACAGGAGGACCCTTGGGGATGTCAGGTGCATCATCTACATCATTAGTAGCATCAAGACCCTCATCCTGTGCATCCTTAGGTAAGCCCTCATCTGATGAATCATCACCATCAGAAATATAGTCCTCATTAGTAGACTCTGAATCCACAACCATAATGAGAGATTGGGAAGGAGTCCCTCTCCCTCCCCTCTGTCCTCCTCTTAGAACTCTAGTAATGAAGATTCCAGGAGTCAAAGGAGTCCAAACAATTGACCTCTATCCAATCTCACCCATCTCCTGAACAGTCTTGTAGCAAGTGGACACTGGGGGCAAGTCCTCAGGGAAGTCCTCGCCAAACTGCTATGAAACACAATCAACATGGTCTGAAATCTCAGATACTCTACGACAGTACTCTCTAACCTCACCATCATGGGCCCAAGATCCTTCCATATCATGATAAGGATCAAAGAGCATGTCCTCATTTGTAAGAGTAGCAATAGTAGGTAAGGAAGCATCAAAGTGACCAACATGCATCCACCTAGCTACTCTTGGTAAACATATATCTAGAATCAGAATGAGCTTCTGATAGGGTCTAATGTGCTCAAATATCCATGTCATGATCAAAGAAGAGTGGCTAAATGCTAGAGCCCCTTGCCACAAAATATGATAGAAGTCCCTATAGGCCATGACCAAGATATCTAGTCCCCAAGAATAGACTACACCCTCCTTAATACCACGAATGATGGGTGCCCAACACCATCTCAAATGAGCTGAGGCCTTGTCTCCTAACAGCCTCAATGCAATCAAACTGATCAAGAATCTCCTTAGAAGTGGGATGTGAAGTCGAAGCATAGAAGTGATTTGAACTCCCATTTGATCCCCAGGGTGACTAACCTCCATGAACTCTTCCCAGGATGCCTTATTCTCGAAGGACTCACTAGCTGGAAGGACTAAAGGATGTCCTCTCACAGGAACCCCAAGTATATGATACACATCATACAGAGTGATGGTCCACTCTCTAGAGATGTGTGGGAACCAGAATGTGTTTTTGTCTGCATCCTAGTAGGTCAGAATATCACAGCATATACGGGACACAGGGTGAATAACAGGCACGTGACAAACTCTACCCAAACCTGCTCGCCTCAAAATAGTACAGTCCTCATTACTCAGTGAAGCAAACATCATTGAAAGCCCTACTCTCGGTAGGCATTCCATTGGATACACATGTCCTACAAGATCTAGAAGAGAACTTTAGATTAAATCTAGTAAACTTGTAAAAATCCCTAAAAATCACAAAATCGCAAAAAATGTTACACAAAAAAATTGTATAACCCTTCAAAACTGCATAAAAAGGCAAATACAGTAGCCAAAACAAGTCAAATCAGAGTGAAACAAGCATCAGACAAAATGAAATTTTAGTCAAAATCAGCCCAACAGGGTCACCCCCGGGTGACCCAGGTGTTTTGCAGGATCTCCCCCGGGTGACCCTGTTGTTCTGTAGGATCTCCCTTGGGTGACCTTGCTATTAGACAGGATCTCCCCCGAGTGACCCTATTATCAGACAGGATCTCCCCCAGGCAACCCTATTGTCAGATAGGATCTCCCCTAAGCGACTTGCCTGACAAAATGGGCAACCCTAGAGGGAGATCCCTTGATCAAAAATTGCTCTAAAAACCTCATTTTTTAGCTGATTTTAGAAATGAAAAATCTATTTTACTCTAAACGACGAAATAGAGACAATACAATAAGAAAAATTGACAAAAAGAGATAATTTCAAGAGATTTTTCACAAAATTCAAAATAGGGTTTAGAGAAGGGTTTTTCACTATTTGCGTACTCGATTCTTCACAACTGAAGAAGAGGCGACCATCTTTATGATCTCCTCGATGATACCTTTCCAACAACTGCTCACACAATCAATTCTGTCACCATTTTGCTCTGATCTCACAATTTGATTTGCTTTGTTTGCACTTACCTTAGTTTCATTTGTGCATTTTAGATTAGTTCATTGCTTTTATGCATCTCTTTCATGCCTCATTTTGTGTGCTTTCATTCCTACAAGTCTAAAGTACAAAGGCAAACAACTAATCAAACTTGAATGATCCATGGTAAGTTTGTCATTTTAGTTTTTATTATTCATTTTGATACATTTAAATGTTGGACTAATACTAGTTATTGTAGGTACAATTGAGGGAAAATTGACAACAGGTAAGGCCTAGTTTAGGAACAGTACCTACCTTTCATGTAGACTACTATCCCCAAGGGGGCAAATATGTAAGCATAAAAATCACGCACAACCTCCACGAGGACCCCTATGATGATTTTAATCCTTGTCACATACATGTTAGCATGAAATAATGTCCTCTAAGTAGCAAACCTCTTGATGATGTGTCTTCTTTCTTGTCTTGTGTTGTTTCCACTCTGTCGATTTCTCTTTGTCCCCGTTTGCGATGCTTTTTGACACTTTTTGCGACACTTGTCAATTTGCTTTTTCTGAGCTTTCAACCTTGCTCCTAAGCCTTGTACGTGACTTGTAGGTGAGTTTTCACCTTTACCCTATGTTTTTCATCCTCTACACCCCATAAAAGCCTTCTAAAGGTTCCCCCTATCCATCTCCCACTTTCAGTTTTCAATTTCGCTCAACCAATCCAAATCTCCCCCTATTATTTCTAGATCTCCCTAGGAGATCCTACAGGTGCAAGTGGAGATTTGGATTCTTGTACATAACTGACTTGTTTTTGGAGGCAGAACATCTCCTTTTCCTCTCTTTTGTCATTTCCCACCATGCCATTCCTCAGAAAACCCTGTCTTGCCCGAATCTCCCCCAAGCGATCTAGGGTTGCACCCTAGGCGACCCTACTGATGAAAGGGCGACCCTGTCATGTTTCCATCCACAGAAAAACTTGATTTTCTCACTCAAATTAGCTTTGTTTTCACCCATTTTTCTTCCAGTTCACATGATTTTTTATGCCTAATATGGAGTTGACTATTTCATGCACCTACACATGCATAATTAACTCCATTTGATCTAAAATTAACAACTCAATCAATCTCATGCATCCTTTCAACTCCAATTCCTCTTCAGTGATAATCTATTATTGATTTATCACTCCATAGTTAACTAAAGTCACTGGGTAATCAACCTTGCTAACTCCCCAATCAATCCTTGTTAACTCATCAATCAAATGAGTTAGCTTCTCAATCAATCCCATTCTTCAAACCTATAAATACCCCCTCCCTCAAGCACAAAGGGAGGCAAATTCATTGTGCACACAACTCTTGCCAGTTTTTTCTCTCTAAATCACATTCTGATGCTCTCACGGGATGAAGGTGTCTTTTGCTTTATTCATTATTCAACCAAGCATCATTACACTACTTCAGTCAATGTCATTGTGCTCAACCAAAGCTCTCATTGAGCTCTTTCAAGCTTCAACAAGCTTCTTTTTGCTTCTTTGTGTCATTTTATTGTCAAGAGGTCTTCCCGTTGCTTCAAAAGGACTTGAGGTTGTGAATATCAAGGATTTCTAAGGGTAGTGGAGTTACACAAATCTTCATTCTTTCAGGTTCCTTGATTTCTTTATTCAATTCATAGTAATTAGAAAACCAAAAATTGCTCTTGGGAATAGTAAATCTTTTCTTTTTCCTTGATAGTTAGATCTTGCATGTTAGAATAATTGTTTTCATATTCCTAGATCTAGATTATTTGAAAAAGCAATTTCCCTTCATAGATTAGTTTACTTCAAAACAATCAAAAACCCAAAAACATAGATTAAACTTGCATTAAAAAAATCACATTAGCTTGCTTTCATATCTCCCTTTCATAGATTAAAAAGCACTTTTCATTTCCAAAATACTAAAAAAGCACAAAAACATGTTTGTATATCATTTATCTTTGCATGCATATAGAAACCGTAGAAAAGATAAACTTGCAAACCCTTGATATCATCATGAGATAAACCACGATAAATGATTCAATTAAACCATTGATCACATCACAAGGTAAAAACAAGTCAAAAGCATAACCAAACCCTAGGTCAAAACCCTAAGTCTAGTTAAGGTAGATCATCACACATCTACCTCTGTCTTGGCTCACAAATGTGCCTAGGAGTGAGAGGTGAGTGGCTGAAGGCTATCCTTGATGAGATTGAGGAAATCAATCCACAACAATAGCAGGAAACATTTACTTTACCACAACAAGATCCATTTGTCCTCCTATTGATAGAAGAACAAAGACAACTCCAAATACAACAAGAACTCATTCAACGCATCGAAAGACAAGAGGACATAAATGAGATTAACCACTTACCCACACAAAGGTGGAATAGAAGAAACGCCAACAAGAGAAGATAAACTAATGACCCTTCAGGTCATAGGGTTATCTCAATAGCAACTACCATCAAATGAAACATTCAAATTAGCACACAACAACAAAGGCCACATAATTTGTCAACACCTCTCCGCGAAGGCTAGCTCTCCAATGAGCCAGACCCCTGTCGTGTCTCACCTCCTCTCAACTGGTTACTTCCATGAGAGTGAGAGTGACATGGTGGATCACCTCGTGGCATGGAGGGAAGGGTCTGTGTGCGTGTCAAAATCTGACCTGATAGCCCTAGGCAACTAGACTCGTGATTTTGAGTGTACACAACTAGGTACTTCAAAAAGGGTTATAAAGGAGCCAGTTCAAACATAGGATGAAGAAGAGGAAAATGGTTCTCAACCAATGTCAAACATAAACAACCTAGATATTTTCCAAATTGCTAATTTTGATTAATAAACTGAGTTGTGGATAATTTCTCTACAATGTCATGCATATATTTTCTTTTTATAATTACCAAATTATACAAATAGTAAATTCATAGATTATAGGGGTGTGGTGTTATTTATTTCTTATTTCTTCATACTTTTAATATTTATGCAACCAACTCATTCTTCCCTTTAAAATAGAGTCAATATAATCAATCTAATGTGAGTATTTGTGCATGTCTTCATTTCTTACAATAATTGTGCTTTCAACAATAATTTATGTTGAAATGGTTTAAATGTATTAACTTTCAAATTGTTCTTACAATAATTGAGCTTATAAAAAAATCTTATAAAATCTTGTTCCTAATTGGAGAGCACTTGATTAAACCTAAGAGGAAGACAATCCTTGAAACAAATCTATTAAACTTGTATTAAACTTCATAAAAGCTTGTTCAACCCTTCAAGTTGTGGGGAAATTACCATGTACGTATTGTTGAACACACAAAAGTACTGACAGGGGGGGTGAATCAATACTTAATCAAATTCTTTCCTTTTAAATGCATTCAATCCAAACTAAACAATTAAATGAAATGAATCATAACAACACAAACACACATGAGACCAGATTTATGTGGAAACTCAAGATGGGAAAAACCATGGTGAGCAAGCTGCTTGGATCTACTGTCCAAATCTAGCCTCACAAATAAAAAGAGTTTTACAATAAATTTTATGGGCACCAACCCAAAGGAAGCTCCAACACCCTGATACAAATATTTATGGGCTCCAAACCAAAGGAAGAAACAACTCCTTGATACATAGTTTTATGGGCTCCAACCCAAAGGAATCTCCAACTCCCTAAAGTGCTACAATACTTACAAGAAGAGACTCCAACCTCTATACCAAAACACTTGATTGATTCTGATAATTCAATCACATCCACAACATCATCTCCTTTAACACTTTGACATCAACCTACTTAGATAATCTCAACACCTTCGCAATACACTTTGACTTTGTTATGAATCATGCATCATAATTTCATGCTCACATTTCCCATGTGGTCACGACACGCATCACACATTTCATGTCCACATTTGACATGTGGTCATGACATGAGATATCAAAAATTTCACCATGCTTCCCTAGAAACCCCCTCGCACACATAAGCGTGCTCAGTGGTGTTATGTATAAGGCGTAAACATGACAGTTGAATGTGGGTTAATGCATTCACTTGCACCTACCATTCGCAATGAAGGCCAATAAGGGGGTCGATGCGACGTGGATAACGTCGCCAATAGGGTTAGGATCAACGATCGAAACCCTAGGTCAACCTAAGTGAATGATGGGATTTTGACGTAAGTCACAATCAAAAGCCAAATTCAAGTGCATGAGAAAAGTGTAATTTAACACCAAAACCTAATGTTGATAACTGGCAAAAATCAATAATTTACTCCTAAGCAAGGTTGAATTTCACTAACCTAGCTAAACCCTAAATTCTAGAAAAATCTGGCAACATAATGCCTCATGGGTGTGATTAGGGTTTATTATAATAAAACTAAATCTGATCGAAGGTTTACTGGGTTGATTTTAAATTACCTACGTTACACTAGTTAAATTGGTAGAACAGTTAAATAGGTTAATTTAAACATTTTTCAACAAAGCTCGATCAATTTGTTCTTCTTCACATTTTCTATCAATCAGAGTTAGCACTGCATCCTTTACATTATTCCTAATATCTTGGTAGATCATATCACGGAAGCATGTTATACTAACTTCATTTAAATAGTTTACTAGGTTTCCAAGTTGGATGAAAATGATGTCTTATTAAACTATTAGAATCGCTCTAGATTAATTAAATTAATTATTAAACTAATAACAACTAAGTTGCCACCAACATTGTTTGATAAAGGTTTGCAAGCCATAATTTATTTACACTGATTTAAAATTAGTTACACTTCAATAGTTAGATTAACGCAACTAGATTGAATAATTTAAGTAACAATGGCCCCTACGATAAATATTCACATGCAATAAGTAATCACAATTAATTCTACACTACTTCCGAAACAATATTTAAAATCAAAATTCAAAAAATTCAACAACCCCCATCCCTCCCTTCAAGAGTTACTTCTCTATTTCTAGATCATTCACTTGTTTGCATACACACTCACTCACTCTCACACTCACACCTTGAAACAATATTCTATCCTTTATATATCCCCTCCACAATTCTTCTAATCTTCACCTTTGTTGGACTTGATGAAATGCATAACATGAAACATGTAATCGGCCTAACTTATCATCTCCCAAATCATCTATGGTAATTTAGGAATCAAATCCCTTTGTGCGATTCATACCAAGTGATCAACTAGACCCATTTACCTTCTCCCAATCTTTCCAGTTGGCCCACACTTCCACACACACAACACAATCACTCAAACACACCATGTCAAAACTGCAAACACTTAACCTTTCATACATTAGCTCTAGACCCAAAGTGGTACCAGAGAAGAGAGATATCACCATGCAGATCAAGCCACAACCACTATATGACTTGTAAAGTCTTATCATACACCCGTCTTTCTATTTCATACTTCAGCTTGTTGGCACACACAATCAAACTTTGATGCTAGTATCCCTTACACAGTCTGGTTACATAGTCTTGATATAGAACATTGAGAAACATACTTGCGATACACTAGAACACTTGAAACCTGAACTGATCATACATACTAACCATCTAAACTTATCTTTCAAATAACAAAGCCAAACATCAACATGTGGTGAAACACAGTGGCTTTCTATTCAACCTTTGATAACATTAAACAACAAGATGACTTGTTCTTACTTAGCTAACTTTGGAAAACACTATGTTACTCTGTATCCTTTGAAACTTGAGTATATCATTATTGTACCTTTGCTTTACCTAGTCTCCAAACTACCAGTCTATGTCTTCAAGTACAGATAAATGTGGAGCATTATTCTATACCTTTGAGATTACAACAACACTGTATCACACCTGTCTTCACTCTGCTAACTCTGGAAAGCCTTGCGGTAACTTTTATGCTATGAAAATTAGATCACACATACCTCATAGCTATCTTTATCTAACCTCCAAGCCATAAAACCATATCTTCATTTGCGGTAGAATGCAGTACAATCTTTTGAGCTCATGTAGTACAAATCTTTGTACCTTTAATAGTTTGAAACCTTATACATTTTCTTTCATATCTCATGTAGTGTTTTTCATCAAGAGGCAATGAATGCAACATTCACAACACAATAGATAACAATCATAACTCTTTTCAAAAACAAGAAGTCATAACTTGACAACTTTCACCTGTCCATGAACTTCAGAAGATAAGGTACAAATTTGTACAGATGATATTAATCCACCAACATGCTCATGTCTTTCATCCTCATATCTTTCACATCACAACACCTCTAATCATCACTAATTTGACATCAATGATTACCACTCTTTTGACATCAGTGACAACATATGCAACAATCTTCCCCTTTGTCATTAATGGAAACACTAACCTGATATGCAAGTTTTTCTCCCAATTTGACATCAAGGGTAAAGGGCTAGTGGTCTTCCTTTGTTCTAACAAAACATACAAGCTCCTCCTATCTATGCAATCCTTGTCATTCTTCTTAGTCTCTTATCTACCTACTCCCCCTGAGAGGTATCCACCATCAATCCAAGGATAATAAATATACCTTGAACTACTCCCCTGGACAGATGCATCATCTGTGCATCTAGTTAGAAGAAGGAGGGGCAACAATCCCTAACTTCTACCTGAGATATTCAAAAGTGTCCTTAGAAAGTGATTATGTGAATATGTCTACAAATTGATCCTTTGTAGGTACATATTCCAATTTTACTTCTTGATTTGCAACCTTTTCTCTTAAAAAGTGATACTTGATGGATATATACTTGGTTCTAGAGTGCATCATTGGATTATTTGAAATATTGATAAGACATGTATTGTCACATAGAATAGGAATGGGCTCATCATACATTACCTTGATATCGTTCAATGTTTGCTTCATCCACAATACTTGAGTGCAATAGGATGTTGCAGCTATATACTCTACTTTTGATGTTGATAAAGAAACTAAATCCTATTTTTTACTAAGCCATGAGACCAATTTGTCTTCCAAAAAGAAACCTCCACCACTGATACTTCACCTATCATCAACACTGCCATCCCAATCTGCATTAGTATATGCACTCAAGGAAAAATCATTATCTTTCTAATACCATAGTCCAAAATCCAAAGTGCTCTTCAAATATATGAAAATTCTTTTGATTGCCTTCACATGTGTTTCTTTTGGATCAACTTGAAACTTTGCAACCATACAAACAACTTGCATTATGGTAGGCCTTGATGCTATTAAGTACAACAAGCCCCTAATCATAGATCTATATGGAGTCTGATCAGCCTATGGTGACTCATCATCTTTAATTAAATGGCAACCTGTTACCATAGAAGTACTCACTAGTTTGCAATCTTCCATACCAAACATGTTCAACATCTCCTTGACATACTTTACTTGTGAAATAAAGATACCTTCATTTGATTGAGTGATTTGAAGTCCAAGAAAGAATGAAAGTTCACCTAACATAGACATTTCAAATTCCTTCCGCATCTCTTATGCAAACTTGTTGCACATTTCATCATTGTTGCTAAAGATAATATCATCAACATATACTACTACTATTAATATGTGCTCATTCTCAATGTTGATATATATATTACTATCTATTGTACCTTTCTTGAAGCCTTCGTGGAGTAGATACTTATCCAACCTTGTATACAAAGCCCTAGGGGCTTGTTTGAGACCATATAAATCTTTCTTAAGTCTGCACACCATATTCTGATCTTCTGATAGCTGGAATACTTCAAGCTACTCTATGTAAACTTCTTCTTATAAGTCACCATTCAAGAAATCAAATTTGACATCCATTTGATATACCTTGAAGTCCTTGTGAATTACAAATGCAAGAAACATCATGATTGCTTCCATTCTTGCCACAGGTGCAAATATCTCCTCAAAGTCAATTCCTTCCAGTTGTGAATAACCCTTGTAGACCAGCCTTGCTTTGTTTCTAACCACTTCTCCATCTTCATTCAATTTATTTCTGAACACCCATTTTGTGCCTATCACATTTTTTTCTGTAGGTCTTGGCACCAATTCCCAAGTCTTATTTTTCTCTATTTGATTTAGTTCTTCTTCCATTTCCTATATCCATCCTTCATCCCTGCTAGCATCAACAAAAGTTTTAGGTTCTATCTTAGACAACAAAGAGAAGTTTACCTATTCATTTATTCTTTCAAGTCTTCTTCTTGTCTATATTCCTTCATTCTTGTCTCCAATTATTTGATCTTTTGAGTGGTTCTTCTTAACATACTTACCAGGAGTCTTGGTGGCCTTCCCTTGTGTTTCTTTCTTTTCTTCAACTTCTTCATCTTCTTCTATGCAAATATATTCATCTAAACAATAGTCTTCTTTCTCATGTGTGAATGGATGTGACTCTTCATCAACACTAACATTTGCACTCTCAACTATCTTCCTCAGTCTTTTATTGTAGCATCTATAAGCTTTTCTTCTAGTTGAGTACCCAAGAAAAATTCTTTCATTAGATGTTGAGTCAAACTTTCCCAAACCTTCTTCATCTCTTCTAATATAGCATTTTCTTCCAAAAATTCTGAAGTACTTGATAGAAGTAGGTCTTCATCTCTATAGCGCATATGGTGTCTTAATGTTGTTCACTCTTAGATGTCCTCTATTAAGAATATACACATCAGTATGGACTACTTCTTTCCAATATGCATTAGGCAACTTGGATTCATTCAACATTGTTCTAGCCATCTCCTGGACTATTGTATTCTTCCTTTCCACTAATCCATTTTGCTGAGGAGTTCTTGCTTTAGATAAGTGCCTCTTTATTCCATGTTCTTCACAATAATCCACAAACTCATTTGATGTAAACTCACTACCTCTATCAGACCTTAAGCACTTGATTCTAGAGTTCATTTGGCTTCTGATTTTTCCTTTAAAAAAGTAACCCATGTCATCCTAGAGTAATCATCAATAAGTAACATAAAATACCTCTCACCTTGGAGACTCTTTGTCTTGGTAGGACCACACATATCAATATGAATCAGTTCCAATGGCCTTGTAGAAGAATACTCCTTGGTCTTGAATATTTTCCTTCTCTACTTCCCAATCTGATATTCTTTACACAAGGTGCTTGCAGGCTTGGTCATCTTTGGCATGTCTCTT
Source organism: Cunninghamia lanceolata (assembly GCA_027924645.1). NCBI lineage: Eukaryota > Viridiplantae > Streptophyta > Pinopsida > Cupressales > Cupressaceae > Cunninghamia > Cunninghamia lanceolata. Next base: position 4,573,286 of record BSBN01000278.1, read on the forward strand.
ATTGCTTGTATAGAGCTACTTTTCACAAGATTATCAAAATTGATTTGTCCCATCCTTTTGTGCTAGAACCAACATTCATTTGTCTATCCTAGAAGACAATCTCTTCCATTAACATCACTTAAGTTGTACAAGTTATTTTCTATACTAGAACCTTTTGCCACCAATTTACCAATATTTGCTCTTTTGATTTCACATCCTTGTGCATGAAATATAAGATTGTATTATTTACTGCACATCTGACTTACACTGAGAAGATTGTGCTTGAAACCTTCTACATTTAGAACATCTTTTGTTTTATATCTTCCATCAATACTTACGGTGCCCTTTCGACAAATTTTCATAGATGTATTATCACCAAACTTGACTGATCCACCATTCAACTTTACAAGATTGAGGAATTTTCTCTTATCACCTGTCATATGGCTTGAACATCCACTATCTATTACCCAGGGATTAGTTTGTCCTTGGGCATTAAATGATGTTCAAACAATCATTGAATTTTCAACCTCATTGTTTGTTTCCTATCTTTTGGAAGTGTCACTCTCCTTGTCTTGCCTATTAATATCTACCATCTGAGTTTTTAATTTTGTTAATCCACTTCTACAATACCTTACTATGTGTTCAGAATTATTGTAGATATCACATATCAAATTGAAATCTACTAGTGAAGCAAGAGGATTCCTACTTACATAATTTCTTCTATTCATTCTAGACTTGCATTCCATAGCCTTATAACCATATTTATTGCAGATAAGATAATAACCAAAAAAATACATGATTGAACCTATTTATGGAGATTTGTCTTCCATGGAAGGGTCTTCCATATCTTCTTCCTTGAGACATGATAGGAATGATTTCCACTTCTTCAGTATTGTTGGTGCTTGCATGAGCTATCAGTTTTCAAGCATATAAACATGCAGGCACCTTCCCAAAAAATCCAAAAAGTTCTAAGTCCTTGGGCCTCCTCAGCATGTTTTAACATCAGCATCATATTTTCTTTGGAGGAGGTCATCATCATCATGTTTCCAGTTATCGCCGTGTTGCTTGCGAAGGTCATCATATTTTCTGACTGCATGATCTTTCGCGGGGTGATATTTTAACATCGGGTGATCTTTGTTAAGATCATCCTGATGATGTTGCTGTAAAGTTCTAAGTGTGACCCGATATTCATCGTGGTCATCATATTTGAACATCGGGTGATCTTAGTCAAGATCATCCTGATGTTGTTTTATCACTTCATGTTCGTTGTTTTATCACCCTGATGATGCTGACGTCATTCTTATGTTAGGGTGATATCTATTTCTCTGCCTATCTGCATCATGATATTTCCAAAGGAGGGGGTGATATTTTCATATTTGAATATCACCCGGATGTATGTTTGTTCCAGCATCATGATGATGCTGATATCAGGGAGATATCCGCCTGGCAGCTTCATGCATTATCCAGTGGGGGGTGATCATTTCAAATATCTGTCATATTCATATATCACCCCGATCTTATAGCGGAGCTACAGTGCAGCATGATATTTGTGCATCAGGATGATATTTCCAAATATCTAGTTATCTTCTGAATATCATCCTGATGCTGACATGTGGTGGTGATGTCATCAAGGTCCGGGGGGTCATATTTCTAACATTACTCATCTTATGAAGATCCCCCAATGTTGCGAATATGACGATGACGTCATCCGGATGTGAGGAGGTGCGCAGTAGGCAGATATGCTGATGACGTCAGCAGGATATGACGGTGACGTCATCAGGATTTTTCATCGGCCAGACTTTTGATATTGGTTAAGCAGGAGGATCTTCCTCCGATGCATCAGGTTGTGCCGATGAAGGCGATTATCATGTAGGTGATATTGCGATGATGATGCTGACGTCAAGGTGATATTTCAAGCAACAGGATATCATGCTGCTGGAGGATGATGATGAAGGTTTATACTAGTGTCGCCGGGAGCAAAAGCACCGACATCATATATGCTCGCGACCTAGTATATAAGGTGATGAGGAGGTTGCTGCGGGGTGCATGTGGGATAATTCGACCCTGCATATTTTCAAATATCATGACAATGTATCTTGGCGGGAAACGGTTGCGACGCACAGTATTCTGAATTTCCCAAAGGCCGTGAGTTGGTGCGCCATTAATGGCGATTGTTGCAGAGGTATGGGCGATGGCGTGGACGGATCCAGTACCCGATTGAAGATGTGAATCCCTAGGTGGGAGCGCAAGGCTCGAGATTTCTTCCTGTCTCCTCTCCCACCTGCTGCATTGAATGTTTGAGCGCCAATCTGATGATACTGTGTATCTGGCAGGTTTTTTTTGGTCAACTATGTAATTAAGGCTGAGCACCTCCTTGCTATATATAGCAGGTTGTGTTGCTCATTTGAAGGTTGTTGAAAACTGGACATTTTGGCTCTGTAATAAGATACAACTGGTTTTGGTTGCTCTGTGCAGCTAAACTTGTGAGTTTATGTATCTCCTGTTGTACGATTTGGCATGAATCCACTGATTTCATGGTTGATCTTATATGAATAATGCTGTGTTTGCATGTGTTATGCTGATTCTGTCTCCAGTTTTGCATGTATCTTTCTTACTGCAATAGGGATGCCATAAGTATAGATAGCTTAACACTCTTTATTGGGAGATATCTGTAAGGTAGATATCATGTGTATCCCCCTGAAATCCAGTTTTAGCTATTCATGCTGATCATTCACAGGTGTATGTCTACCGACTCCAAGCCCTGGATAGGCACCAATCTAGCTCTGTGTTGAGGTTATACACCATGTCCAGCTTTGCATCCAAAATCCATTTCAAACCATCTCTTCCTTCCACCTGTTAGTTGTAGGAGTACGATTAGGAACCCCCTGCATGCTCTCATACCCAACCAGACATCATGTCCAAGAATGTTGCCAACCTTGTGATCTATCATACAGATCTTGGTCCATACATGAGAGTATTCTGCCTGTTGTTGTCAAGTTAAATCTTTCTATCTTTGAGCTAGTCAAGGTCACATCTTGAGTTATAGGGATACCCCCCTTGGTGCGACAGAACTAGAAGTGAAGGGGAGGCAGCTCACGCAACCTCCTGTATTTAGTTGGCTGAATCTGCCTGTGCATTAGAAGTGGCAAACCCTAATGCTGATTCAGAAGAAAAAACCAACAAAAATGGCGACTCTGCTGGGGATGGACTGATAAAAAAAGAGTAATATATCTGTGACCCATCCGAGTCACCAACAAAATGGCGACTCCGCTGGGGATGTTGATGTAAAGTGATATCTTGCAATCTCTAGTGAAATGATGCTCTGTTGGTGGAATGAACCTGGAAAAGTAGCTTTCAGCTATTGAAAATTTTGTCCTCTCTGGAGAGGTGGCGACTCTGCAAAAGATCTAAATGCACATGAAAGATGGATGTATGTGATGTGACAAAAATGTGCTGTTCATATTTCAGCATCTGTATGAGAAAAGGTATCTTGTTCCTTCCCCTTTATATTTACTGTTTTACTGCATAGGTTAGATGCCAGGGGAGGTTACAGGTCTTAGGCAGACAAAGGATATCTAAGAGTAAGATTTTTATGAATCCAAGTATGAATTATCCCATACTCAGTGGTGAAATGTTGGAGAAAAGAATAGAAGAGATAAGAAATAGGTTGATATTCTTAGAGGCTGAGCAGGCCCAGTTAAAAAGCAGTAACCCTGTTGTGTCTGCCAGTCAGAAGGCTAAACCTCTTCTTAGCCCTTTTGATCCTTTGTATGACCAACTGGATTTGTCATGGGTTGATTATAAAGTAGAAACTATGCCTGCTAGGACATATCGTCAGATGCCTAGATTTAGTGGTCACAGTGTATGTGATGGGAATGCACATATCCAAAATTTTCATGAGTTCATGGGAAAACATTCATTTAGAGATGAGGATATGTGGATGAGGTTTTTTGTTAGGTCCTTTGATGCAAAAGCAAAAGACTGGTATTTGATCTTTTCAAAAGGATCCTTTGCCTGTTGGGATGAGCTTGCTGACTGTTTTAAGGAAGAATTCGCAAGAGAACCTGCTGATCTTGTTGCAGAATTGATGAACATCAGAAAACAAGATGAAGAGCCATGTGTTGATTTCAGTCATAGGTTTGCAATAGCCCTTTCACAGATCCCAGAAGTCTTCAGACCTGATATTTCAGCCTGTGTTGGCATATTCTTTGAAGCTTTTGAGGAGGGCTTTAGTGCAATACTGAGGGATTTCAAGGTGACAAGTATGCAGATGGCATACAGGTTCATAGAAAAGGTAGACAAAATCAGAAATGTGCACCTGCTGAAACCCCTGTCCCCAGGCCTTGGTGTGAATAATCGTTGTGAAGCTGCAAATGACCAAATAATTAAGGCATCATGTGAAGATGAAAAGATGAATGTTGAGGATGCCAGTGAAAGGACTAATGAGGATTCCCATTGCAATGATGAGGCATCTGACCATGAAAACAACAATGAGGTTGTGGATAGCAATGAGCAATTTTTGGAATGGACCTGTGGAGATAATTGTGAGTATTGTGCTCAAGATAGAGAAGAAATAAGCATACAAGCTGATACTCCTCCACAGAGGGAATCCATTGGTGATGAAGATGCATGCTCTGCTGCCCATGAACAAATGGCATATTATGATGAAACTGATGCACCTGGGTCACCCATCTATGACACATATGGTGATGAGGATCTATCTGAGTATGGTGAGGATCTTGACACTATTTTTGACTTGGATTCTATTTCTCATCCTGATGAAAGAGGAAACGACATACATCAGGTAAGTGATTGTAAAAATGTGCCTGATTTGAAAGAGGTGCCGGAGCCTGATCTTTTCCAGCCTGGTGCTGCTGATTGTTGTGTACATGATGTGCACAATTGTGATTTTGAAAGCTTTTCTTTTGATGTGCCAGCATATAATACAATGAGCCCTGATCTTCCTAGTTGTGTGGTGGACTCTGAGTGTTTCCTATTTGCAGTCCAGCTAGGAGATCATGTTGCAATGCATGATGATGATACAGATGATAACCTGTGTTCTATACCATTTGAGTATGCATTGCTTGATACATTCTGCATCCACTTGTTGCCGGATGCTAAGGGTTATCTACACAGGGATGACAGTGACAAGCTAAATCAGAGGGATGAATGTGCAGATGACCAGGTTTGTTTGTGGGTGGATCTCTGTAGTATCTCCAAGCTTGACCCAGTGCATGCAGATGAAAACAAGATATTTGACAAAGGGAGATACATGTTTTTCTTTTCTTGGTGGCCTTAGGCCATCAAGTGTGTTTGGTGATGCAGATCAGTGCAGTATTTGACTCTGTGCCCAATGGATAAGGGACTGGTCTGCATCCCAGAGATCTGGGGTTCTCGCTGCAGTCTTGCACCTGCACGTCCCCAGATAGAGCCACTATTGGTGCCTGCATGAGCTGTCAGTTTTCAAGCATATAAACATGCAGGCACCTTCCCAAAAAATCCAAAAAGTTCTAAGTCCTTGGTCCTCCTCAGCATGTTTTAACATCAGCATCATATTTTCTTTGGAGGAGGTCATCATCATCATGTTTCCAGTTATTGCCGTGTTGCTTGCGAAGGTCATCATATTTTCTGACTGCATGATCTTTCGCGGGGTGATATTTTAACATCGGGTGATCTTTGTTAAGATCATCCTGATGATGTTGCTGTAAAGTTCTAAGTGTGACCCGATATTCATCGTGGTCATCATATTTGAACATCGGGTGATCTTAGTCAAGATCATCCTGATGTTGTTTTATCACTTCATGTTCGTTGTTTTATCACCCTGATGATGCTGACGTCATTCTTATGTTAGGGTGATATCTATTTCTCTGCCTATCTGCATCATGATATTTCTGAAGGAGGGGGTGATATTTTCATATTTGAATATCACCCAGATGTATGTTTGTTCCAGCATCATGATGATGCTGATATCAGGGAGATATCCGCCTGGCAGCTTCATGCATTATCCAGTGGGGGGTGATCATTTCAAATATCTGTCATATTCATATATCACCCCGATCTTATAGCGGAGCTATAGTGCAGCATGATATTTGTGCATCAGGATGATATTTCCAAATATCTGGTTATCTTCCGAATATCATCCTGATGCTGACATGTGGTGGTGACATCATCAAGGTCCGGGGGGTCATATTTCTAACATTACTCATCTTATGAAGATCCCCCAATGTTGCGAATATGACGATGACGTCATCCGGATGTGAGGAGGTGCGCAGTAGGCAGATATGCTGATGACATCAGCAGGATATGATGGTGACGTCATTAGGATTTTTCATCGGCTAGACTTTTGATATTGGTTAAGCAGGAGGATCTTCCTCCGATGCATCAGGTTGTGCCGATGAAGGCAATTATCATGTAGGTGATATTGCGATGATGATGCTGACGTCAAGGTGATATTTCAAGCAACAGGATATCATGCTGCTGGAGGATGATGATGAAGGTTTATACTAGTGTCGCCGGGAGCAAAAGCACCGACATCATATATGCTCGCGACCTAGTATATAAGGTGATGAGGAGGTTGCTGCGGGGTGCATGTGGGATAATTCGACCCTGCATATTTTCAAATATCATGACGATGTATCTTGGCGGGAAACGGTTGCGACACACAGTATTCTGCATTTCCCAAAGGCCGTGAGTTGGTGCACCATTAATGGCGATTGTTGCAAAGGTATGGGCGATGGCGTGGACGGATCCAGTACCTAATTGAAGATGTGGATCCCTAGGCGGCGGCACAAGCCTCAAGATTTCTTCTTGTCTCCTCTCCCACCTGCTACATTGAATGTTTGAGCGCCAATCTGATGATACTGTGTATCTGGCAGGTTTTTTTTGGTCAACTATGTAATTAAGGCTGAGCACCTCCTTGCTGTATATAGCAGGTTGTGTTGCTCATTTGAAGGTTGTTGAAAACTAGACATTTTAGCTCTGTAATAAGATACAACTGGTTTTGGTTGCTCTGTGCAGCTAAACTTGTGAGTTTATGTATCTCCTGTTGTACGATTTGGCATGAATCCACTGATTTCATGGTTGATCTTATATGAATAATGTTGTGTTTGCATGTGTTATGCTGATTTTGTCTCCAGTTTTGCATGTATCTTTCTTACTGCAATAGGGATGCCATAAGTATAGACAGCTTAACACTCTTTATTGGGAGATATCTGTAAGGCAGATATCATGTGTATCCCCCTGAAATCTAGTTTTAGCTATTCATACTGATCATTCACAGGTGTATGTCTACCGACTCCAAGCCCTAGATAGGCACCAATCTAGCTCTGTGTTGAGGTTATACACCATGTCCAGCTTTGCATCCAAAATCCATTTCAAACCATCTCTTCCTTCCACCTGTTAGTTGTAGGAGTAGGATTAGGAACCCCCTGCATGCTCTCATACCCAACCAGACATCATGTCCAAGAATGTTGCCAACCTTGTGATCTATCATACAGATCTTGGTCCATACATGAGAGTATTCTGCCTGTTGTTGTCAAGTTAAATCTTTCTATCTTTGAGCTAGTCAAGGTCACATCTTGAGTTATAGGGATACCCCCCTTGGTGCGGCAGAACCAGAAGTGAAGGGGAGGCAGCTCACGCAACCTCCTGTATTTAGTTGGCTGAATCTGCCTGTGCATTAGAAGTGGCAAACCCTAATGCTGATTCAGAAGAAAAAACCAACAAGTATCATCTAGATTTCTAGGCCTTTTTCCAAGGTAGATATTTTTGTCCAATTGATCATATACTTTCTCCAATTCTTTTTTGAGTGAAAAGATTTCTTCCTCAAGATTTGAGCATTCATTTATCTTGTCTTCAATTAGGGCTTTTGTTCTTTGTTCTCTTTCCTTACACATTCCAATTCTTCAAGAGTAGAAGTAAGTTCACCTTCAAAATCAACTTCAAATTCTTCTTCATAAAATGCCTTGTCAAAAATGTCCGAGACTTCCAAAGCCATGAATAAGGATTCTCCTCTTTCATTATCTAATGAGTAGTGATCTACTTCTTCCAAAGACTTGTAGTCTTATTTGGAAAGGAGGCTCCTTTTGAAGTTGTTCCTTTTGAAACCCTTGCTGCTATTTTTATTTTCTCGAAAAGGACATTTAGATGCATAATGACCAATCTTGCCACATTTAAAACATTTGAAAGGTAACTTATCTTTATACTTGCTTGAACCCTTCTTTAGCTTTCTCACAAAGTTTTCTTCTTCTTCCTCAGACTCACTGGGTGGACTAGATATTCCTTCTTTCTTTGTAGCTTCCCTTTTGGATGTATCTTTGACTTCATTTCTCATCTCATAGGCAGTGAGGGACCCAAACAGGTCATCTATGGTAAATGTGTTCAGATCTTTGGCTTCTTCAATAGTAGAAAATTTTGAATCAAATCTATGAGGGAGAAATCTTAGAACTTTCTTCACAACCACTAAGTCTTTCACTTCTTCACCTAGCCCTCTGATTCTATTGAAAATTTCATCCACTCAGGGCAGATTATCAATAATGCTTTCCTCTTCTTTAATTCTTAGATTCTCAAACATTCCTCTATATGTTTATAATTTTGCTTGGTTTACTTTGTCATTTCCTTCATAGAGATTTTTGAGTTTATCTCATATTTCCTTGGCCATCTTGCACTACATTACCTTGACAAACTCTGATTTGGTTAGACCACTTAAGATAGCATTCTTAGATTTAGCATTATTTTCACAGGCCTTCTTTTCATCTGGATCTGTAAGAGGATGATGAGAAGGATCAATATAAGTATCCATTGCAACTCTCCAAACATCATACCCTAGAGAAATAAGATAGGCTTCCATCCTTATACTCTATAAGGCATAGTTAGTTCCATCAAATAGAGGTGCTTTATTAGAAGAGGACCCTTCTTGAGCCATGTGTTCAAATCCAAGATTTACCTTCAGCTGTTAGGATGCACCAAGGAACCTTGCTCTGATAACAATTGTTGAACACACAAAAGTACTAAGGGGGGTGAATTAGTACTTAATCAAATTATTTCCTTTTAAATGCATTTAATCCAAACCGAACAATTAAACCAAATGAATCATAACACAAACACGCATGACACTAGATTTACATGGAAACTAAAGATTGGAAAAACCATGATGAGAAAGCTTCTTGGATCTACTGTCCAAATCCAACCTCACAAATAAAAATAGTTTTACAATAAATTTTATGGGTACCAACCCAAAGGAAGAACCAACTCCCTGATACAAAGTTTTATGGGCTCCAACCCAAAGGAATCTCCAACTCCTTAAAGTGATACAACATTTACAATACTTACAAGAAGAGGCTCCAACCTCTATGCCAAAATACTTGATTTATTCTAATGATTCAATCACCTCTACAACATCATCCCCTTTAAAACTTCGCATTGACTTACTCAGATAACCTCAACACCTCCTCCCTATCATCTCTGCTCAAAAATACCTTTACAATACTCTGACTCTATTATGAATCATGCATCATATCCTCCAGAGTTGCTTCCCTTTTCACATACACACTGACTCACTCTCACATTCACACCTTGAAACAATCTTCTATCCTTCATATATATCCTCTGCAAGTCTTCTAAACTTCACCTTTGTCCGCTTTGATTAAAGGTGTAACATGAAGCATGTAATCGGCCTAACTTGTCAGATCCTAAATCATCTACGGTAATGTAGGAATCAAATCCCTTTGTGCAGTTCATACCAAGTGATCAACTGGACCCATTTACCTTCTCCCAATCTTTCTAGCTGGCGCACACTTCCACACACATGACACAATCACTCAAAAAAACCATGTCAACACTGCAAACACTTATCCTTTCATACATTAGCTCTAGACCCAAAGTTGTACTAGGGAAGAGAGATATCACCATGTGGATCAAGCCATGACCACTATATGAGTTGTAAAGCCTTCTCATGCACTCCTCTTTCTATTTCATACTTTAACTTGTTGGCTCAAGCAATCAAAATTTGATACAGGTATCCTTTACATAGTTTGGTTACATAGTCTTGATATAGAACATTGAGAAACATAATTGTGGTACACCAAAACACTTAAAACCTAAATTGATCATACACACTATCCATCTAAACTTATCTTTCAAACAACAAAGCCAAAACATGCAGTGAAATGTGGTGGCTTTATGTTCAACCTTTGATAACCTTAAACAACAACATGACTTGTTCTTACTCAGCTAACTCTAGAAAACACTACATTACTTTGTATCCTTTGAAGCTTGAGTCTATCATTATTGTACCTTTGCTTTACCTAGTCTCCAAACCACTAGTCTATATCTTCAAGTGTGGAGAAATGTGCAACATTATTCTATACATTTGAGACTGCAATAATACTGTATCACCACTATCTTAACTTTGCTAACTCTGGAAAGCTTTGCGGTAACTTTTATGCTCTAAAACTTGGATCACACATACTTCATAACTGTCTTTGTCTAACCTCCAAGCTACAAGACCATATCTTCATCTATGGTAGAATGTGGTATAATCTTCTGAGCTCCTACGGTACAAATCTCTTTGCCTTTGATAGTTTAAAACCTTATACATTTTTTTCATATCTCATGCAATGTTTTTCATGAAGAGGCAATGAATACAACATTCACAACACCATAGACAACAATCATAACTCTTTTAAAAAACAAGAAGTCCTAAATTGATAACTTTCACCTATCCATGAACTTCAAAGATAAGGTACAACTTTGTATAGATGATATTGATCCACCAGTATGCTCATGTCTTTCACATCACAACACCTCTAATCATCACTCCTTTGACATCAATGATTACCACTCTTTTGACATCAATGACAACATATGCAACACTTATGACCCTCATTGTCAAGTAATTTCATTACCCTAATAGTTGTCAGTTATCCAATCCCAAAGTAGACACATTACACATACCACTTTTTATTCTTTAAGACACATTTGATAATAAATAAAAACAACACAGGGAGTGAAAATGCATTGCACAAATAGTGTTATAGAGGGAAAGGGCTTGAAGTTTAAACAAATTAGGTAGTGGACATAATCAAAGAGAATTGAAGGGTATTCACCAGCTGAAGGAAAATATTATGATATTTCTTGGAAATAAATGCAAAAATCAGTAAAGTAGTAGACCATTTCGAGGGGGTGACCTCCAATAATCAGAAAATAATGTGTGAATTTAATATTTGTAGATATGATGGTTTGGGAGAGTCTTCTCTCTTCCTCATTTATATGCATAAGTATGTAGGGTCACACCTTGTCATCCTAACTAAGTTATCTTAAGGAATAACTAAAACTAATAAATGAATCTATTAAGGTTAAGCATGCCACAAGTGCTTAACTTATTATAATATAAGGATAGAATATTAGGAACCTAACATGCCCATCCCCTTAAGAAAAGCATTGTCCTTAATACTTAGCAACTTTGGATGTTTTTGTATGAATTGTTCATCTTCCCATGTTGCATCCTCGGTTGGTAGATTCTTCCACTTAATTAAGAATTATGAGATTGCTCTATTTCACAACTATTTTACTCATTTCTCAATAATTACCTTAGGTTCTAAAATAAACTTCCCTTCTTCATCTAGCTTAGGTAATTCTATTTGGATTGGAATATTATTACCTATTACTTTCTTCAGATGTGAGACATGAAAAATAGGGTGAATTTTGGAAGAGGGTGGAAGTTCCAACTTATAAGCTACACTTCCTATTCAATGGATGACCTTATAGGGACCATAAAATTTGGGTGCAAGCTTAATGTTCTTATGTTGCTTAAGTGATATTTGTTTATAAGGTTGCAACCAAAGGAATACCTAATCTCCCTCCTCAAAATGTCTCTCACTACGATGTTGATCTGCTTGTTGTTTCATCCTATTCTATGCCATGAGTAAATTCTCCTTAAGGATTTGTAATATTTCTTGTTGGTGTTAAATATGATCTAACCTTCAATTCATTTGAAATTCATAAGGGATTTACTTGTCTATATCTCATTATAATTGATCTTGTAGGTTTCTATTTTACTTCAATGGTTACAATACTATTTGAAGCATATGTGCAATGAATAGACTCCTATAACCATATCTTCTTTGGTCTAGAATCAAATAATGAAAATGAAACAGATTTTTCATTCCATTTTGAATAATAAAAGAAGTATTTTTATGAAGTCCAATTAGCAATTTAATATACAAGATATTAACCCTAGATCCATTCCTCTTTATCAACATCTTTTTAAGATGCTTCTAATTCTGAGCTTCATGCTACTCTTCCCAAGGGATGTGTCAGAGCTAAGGGCATCCCAATTAGATTGAATAGGATGACAGTTCCTACGGATCTATACAATCGAAGCTTGTGATCAAGTCACACATCGCAATTTACTAGGTCTTCTAATTCTTTACGAGTTTTATCTAATAGATCCGCGATATAACTGGGGCATCATTTGAAATACCAAATATGAACAACTGGGAATGCCAATTTAATGTATCCCATTCGATATCTTTGAATTAGAGGATCAACAACAAGTTCAACTCCACATTATGAGCTTTGGAATGAGATTGTAAATAAGAAGTAGTAGATGGTGGTGGGTAGCCATAAAGAGGCTCAAATGGACTCATCTTTGTTGATGTGTGAAATGATGTGTTATACCACCACTCTGCTAGTGGTAGCCATTTTAACCATTGTGTTTGTTTGTCAGAGGTAAAACAACATAAATATCCTTCCAAACATTTATTCACAATTTCTATTTGGCCATGTATGATTGCGGGTGATAAGATGAACTATGTGCTAGTTTTGTAGCCCATGCTGCAAACAAGTTTGTCCAAAAGATGTTGGTGAAGATAGGATCACAATCAGTCACTATTATTTTGGGAATGCCATGAAGCTTTTGTACATTTTCCATGAATACTTTAGCTACAGTACTAGCATGAAATGGATGAGAGAGTCCACAAAAATGTGCATACTTAGTAAGTCTATCCACAACCACTACGATTACATTAAGATTATTTGACTTTGACAACCCCATAATGAAGTCCATTGATATTTCTTCTCAACATTGTTTTGGAATGTCTAATGTTGTAAGAATCCTGGAGTCTTTATTGTTTCACCTTTATTTTGTTGGCATATGAAACATTCAGACACAAATTTCTTTACATCCCCCTTAAGGCCTTCCCAAAAGAAATATTTCTTTATATGATGATAGGTCTTTAAAAACCTTGAATGTACTCCTATTGGTGAGTCATGCATTTGAGACAATATGCTAGCTTTCAACTAAGAATTTTTGTACAAAAAGATCCTATCTTTGTACCATAAGGAATCTCCTTTCCAAACATACTTATGTTAAGAAGATTAGTCATTTCAAAGTTTTTGAATGATCTTCTTTATTGGAGGATCATGTTGCCACTCTTATCGTGCAACTTCTAACCATTTAGGTTGTAATAGAGAAATGGGACAAATCTTTGCTTCCTCTACTTCTTGTCGAGAAAGGGCATCAGCTACAATATTATCCTTACCTTTTTGTAAATAATTTCAAAGTCATACCCTAACATCTTGGTAACCCATTTTTTTTGCTCTTCTGAAGATAGTCATTGCTCCAAAAAGTATTTTAGACTCTCATGATTTGTCTTGGCTTTGAAATGCCTTCCTATTAAATATTGACACCATTGTTTCACAACATGAATGATAGATAGCATTGGTTTCTCATATGTGTGCCTTACCAAGTTTTTTCCTTTGAGTTGTTGACTCACAAATGCTAAGGGACACCCTTCTTGCATCAATACTACCCCAATTCCATGCCCAAAAGCATCACATTCTACCACAAATGTCTTAGAGAAGTCTGGGGTAGCAAACACATGAGTGGAAATAAGATCTTCTTTTAGTTGTTGAAATGCTTGGGTGGCTAGTTTTGACCATGAAAAAGAGTCCTTCAATAATTTTGTTAGGGGTGCTGCTATACGACCATAGTTATGTAAAAATATTCTATAGTATCCTGTTAGACCCAAAAACCCTCTCAAACCTTTGATATTTTTAGGGTTTGGCCATTCTTTTATAGCTACAATCTTCTTAGGGTCTACCTTAACACCCTCATGTGACACCACATGTCCTAAGTATTCCACTTCTTTCACCCCAAAGACACATTTGGATTGTTTTTCATAGAGTTGATTATCTTCCAATACCTATAATATCTTTTGTACATGTTCCAAATGTTCTTCCCATGTTTTACTATAGATGAGAATGTCATCAAATAATACCAACACAAATTTTTGAAGAAATGGGCAGAACACTAAATTCATGAGGCTTTGAAAAGTTGATGGGGCATTTTTAAGACCAAATGACATCACTAAGAATTCATAATGACCCTCATGTGTTCTAAAGGCATTATTATGTATATATTCTTCCTTTATTCAAATTTGGTGAAATCCTAAATGTAAATCTAACTTGGTAAAGAAAACTACACCATTCAATTCATCAATAACAAGAATAGGAAACTTATCATTAAGAGTGAGCTTGTTGAGCTCCCTATAATTTGGACACATTCTCCATGACTCATCCTTCCTTTTAAACATAACCACTGGAGATGAATAAGCACTTTTACTAGGATGAACAATTCCAGAATCCAACATTTCATTAACTAGTTTTTCAATTTCTATCTTTTGTTCATATGGATAACGATAAGGTCTAATGTTAGGAGGGATACTTCCTAGTATTAATTCAATGGCATGATTATGTTCTCTAATTGAATGTAGACCCTTGGGTTCTTGAAAAACTTGTTGATGGTGTTGAATGATCTTTTGAAGTTCTAGTGGATGTTGAGTTTTCACTTCTTGTGCTTCTACAAAATACATTGTGCTATTATGCCATAAGAACTTTTCTTAAGTAATTTTTCTATCCTATGGGAGCTAATGATTTGACTTGGTGGTGATTTTACTCCTATAATTTTATATTTTTGTCCATTTACACTAAAAGTCATCAATAAATCTTGAAAATTAAAGGACATTGTTCGTAACTATTTAAGCCATTGCACTCCTAAAACTACATCTACTCCTCCAATTGAGATAGCAAACATTTCTGAATCTAGCTCATAATCTCCCATTGAGAGTTTTATGTGGTGAGATTTACCACCATAAGAGAGTTGTTTGCCATCTGCTATCATGCCTAAAAATTAGAGATTGGATACACAAAACAATTGAGATCATTAGCCAATCTTCTATCAATAAAGTTATGTGTACTACCTATATCAACTAACACTATCACCTTTCTCTTTTTTTATTTAACTAATTACCTTGAGTGTTTGTGATGTGCTTGTTTCATTCAATGCATGTAGGGAGATAGTAGCACTTTCTTCCTCCTCTAAATTTGCATGTTCAAGTTCCATATTTGGTTCCTCTATAGCTACTTTTCCTTCGTCTTCAATCTTGTTCTCAATAATCATTAATCTCTTCTCATTATTACCATACTTGTGACCCCTAGACCATTTTCTATCACACTGCTAACATAGACCATTTTCTCTTTTCTCTACCTCTTGTTGAGGACATAGCTTAGTAATTTGTCTTTAGTTAAGGAAATTGGCTTTGTTTTTGTTAATAGGATTAGTCACATTTCTATCTGTTCATCCTATAGTTTGACCTTGTGTGGATTTTTTGATAGTGAGGTTTTGTTGTTAAATGTGTAATGCTTGTTACATAGCTTTTCTAATTGTAAGAGGTTCCAACAAATGAACATCATGTTTAATGTGGTCATTAAGTCCATTGATGTATAGTTGTAGCCTCTGATAAGGTGTCACATCTTGAGTTCTAATTGTTAATCTCATATGCTCAACATTATATTCAGCTACAGACCCTATTTGTTTTAAATTTGTTAGTTGGGTAAAATAGCTTCCCTTCCATGGTTGCTCATAATGGGCTACTAAATCATTTGTAAATTCTTTTTAACTAAGCATTTTCCCTTTCTTTTCACTCATCATCCATTGGTACCATTGGTAAGGTTCAAATTCTAAATGCACTGAAGCTATGTCAACCATTGCATTATATGTTATATTATGGAGTTTAAAATATTGTTCCATGAGACTTATCCATGAAGTTACATCTGTACCATCAAATTTATGGATGTCTATTTTGGGTAGGTTTAATTTTGGACTTTCAAAAGGTTGTACTATCTCTTGATTTTGTCTATTAGGGTTGTACCCACCTTGATGGTTTTGTTGGGGATTTAATTCTAACAATGTGTCTTCTTTAAACTTCTGAAAACCTTCATTTAAGGATGTTACAAGTGGAAAATATAAATTATCCTTAATATAATTTACTACTTTTTCACATCCTAGTGGAATTGCTTCCGTGATTATAGATGGTGGACAATATTCTTTAGATTCAAAAAAATCCTCTGATCTTGAAGATGACATGGTTTTTGATGTGTTTGTATCTTGAACTCTAGATTTTTCTTTATTAGGTAAAGGAGGATAGTATCTAGTGCGAGTTGTAACCATAAAACTTTAGAACAAGGGCTATTGTCTATGATTAAATTTGATGCTCATCTTTTTTACCACTAAATTATGTTTTTTTTTAATTTTTATTTTGTTAAAAATTTATAAAGAATTAAACCTTCCTAAATTTTCAATATATTTCCAAAAATTCAAAAAAAATCCAAAAATCCTAAAAATTGTGGCCTATAGAGCAAAATTATAAACTATTTTGACCTAACTTTGATCACTAAATTATGGAGTATATTTTATCTTTAATAATAAAATACAAAGAACTAACCCAACCTGATTTTTCATAAGCTTTCCAAAAATGTAAATTTTTTTAAAAAATTCTAAAATTTGCGGCCTATAGAACTAAATAATGAAAAAAACACAAAATTTAAATAACTTTCATGAAACTTAAGATAGAACTCTAAATTTTTACCTAGAACCTTACCTATCGCTTGTCTCAAAAATTAAAAAAATTAGGTCCAAATTCATAATGGTTTGAAAGTTATGGCAGAAATAAAAATCTTGGCCCAAATCGTAGCTCTAATACTACTTGTTATGATATTTCTTGGAAATAAATGCAAAAAATAGTAAAGTAACAAACCACTTCGAGGGGGTGACCTCCAATAATAAAAAAATAATGTGTGAATTAAATATTTGTAGATATAATGGTTGGGAGAGTCTTCTCTCTTCCTTATTTATATGCATAAGTATGTAGGGTCACACCCTTTCATCCTAACTAAGTTATATTAAGGAATAACTAATGCTAATAAATGAATCTATTAAGGTTAAGCATGCCACAAGTGCTTAACTTATTATAATAGAAGGATAGAATATTAGGAACCTAACAGAAAAACTAAACATTTATCACATTTTAAGGTGGTAAGTTGCACAACATTTTTCAACAAGTTCATCATGATTTTAGCATGGGATGTTAGGAGGATAAAATTGTAATTAGGGGCATTGATTTTCCTTTTGAAGTAGAGTTTCTCAGTGTGGATATAGGGTTTCCTAACACTAGGGAGTAGTAGATTCCTATTGGTAGACCAAATTTAGAAAGCATTCACAAGGAGTTTTTGAAGCCAAGAGAGTGAACCCAAATGGTGTGTGGTCAAGGCATCTTGTGGACCTCACCATCAAAGTTATGATTATAAATGGTATATTCTCTCATTCAGTATGTGACTTGCAAGGGAAGGTATGCATTTATCTATAATTATCATCTTTGTTTAATGGTGGCTAAAGGAATGTTACTACATACTGTAAATAGTAGAGATCATTGTAAGGATTGATGGGAAGAGATCACACCAAGATTGGAAATAAAAGATCAATTAGGTTATCCAAATTTTTATCTAGCTATTACAAGGGCAATATAACATATAAGGGGTATCAAGGAGAAGGGTATCTAGTGGATTGGCCTAAAGTGGTACTCTTCAATCATTTGGACACTTGTGCTAGACTAACAAGAAAACCAATCAAATGTAGATATAGTAAAGACTATCCATAGGATGGAAAGATACATAGAAGATAGGGGTTATCACCAACCTCAAGGAAAGTCCCATCCATTAGCTCACCGATTAACTAAATTTGTCATCTGGCCCAAGTTTTCAAGCTCAATTTTTGTTGTGGACATGACATTTTGAGAAGGTTACAATGTCAAATTATAACATTTATAATTAGTTTGTAGTCTCTACATATCACAAATATATAAGACATATATTTAAGATATTCTTGGAATAGAGTTGGTATTATTTAAATTTTGAAATGTATTTATGATTTTAAACAAAACAATAAAATAACACCAAATGGGCATTTACATTTGTTGCAAAATTTGTTGAATAATTTGAAGGCATGGATATTATAAAAACTAGACCATATTGCTTTCAAGATTACAATAAAATATGCATATATTATTATTAATCATTTAGGGTATTACAATGTATTATGTAAATGTTTATAAAGCATTACATTCCTATATTCACATACGGCTTCCTTAAACTATTAGAAACAAGGTACAATAGAAATGTTAACAATAGCCCTCTACTTGTTATTTACATTTGTTGTAAAATATCAAAAACAAGCTATACCCTCTACTCATTATTTACATTCATCACAAAATATCATAAACACATTACACCCTCTACTCATTATTTACATTTGTTGTAAACTATCAAAAATGAGCTATAGGTAAAATTTTAAAAAATGTAAAGGTTTCTGATGTGAACTTCAAGAATAGTTTATATTTTCCCTTGTCCTCTAAAATCTTTCTTGTTTATGAATTATGTGTTGTCCAATAAATTCTTTAGTGTAATCCAAAATGAATTGGTTGATGGGGAACCTTTCTGTGACATATTCAATAATATTATCATCTATAATGTCAGTAATTAGCATCCCATTGAACTTTGAATTATACATACAGCACAACACCAAATGAGGGTAATAATGATGCCAAAAAAGTATGGTTAAATTTATCAACTCTTTATGACTGTCATTGTCACTCATATTACACCACTACATCCACACATTAATTTTAATTCTAAGTTTGTCTTGTTTGAGGTCTAATACATCAAGTTCAACTAACTAGCTGTAGTAGTACAACTCTTTGGAAAAAGCTAAAACTACTAACTCTCAACATAATATATCACAATTGAGAAATGAGTGTAAATCTTCATTCTTATTATTGGAAATAGATAACATTTTGGGTAGCCCCAAAATGGTAGTCTAATTAGACGATTATAAATAATAAGACATTTTAGATTATCATTAAAAATAATTGTCAAACTTGAATTTTATGAAAAATTCAAACACAAATTAAATTACCTTCTCCACTTAGCTTCATTGGTAAATGCCAATACTCCTCCATTACTTCTTGTCCTAACTTCTATAGGAATACTTTAGGTTTTAAAATTTTGAGTTTGTTAAAACTTATTTTTAGAGTCTCTTGTTACAAGAATTCTACAACATGGAATGTAAAATTATAGTGTCATGAGAGCTGCCACGAGGTAAATGTAAATGGGCTCATGCATTTATATATGTTCACTATTCACCATTGTTTTTCAAAGTAGGCAAGTACTTATGAGCCTCTAATATTTCCACTTGTCTACCTTTAATGGTATTCAATCAATGTGACAAGTGCAACTTTAATTACTATGCTACATGAATGTAAATTTATAATTCTTATTTGAAACATAGGATGATGTATGTATTTAGTAATCACATGTGATTACATTCATGATAATATCTTAGATCTCCTTCAATTCACATCATAGATGTCATTTAACCACATCAACACCATGTGGTGCTCGAAGTAAGTGCAGACAATGGTCATGATAGTAGCATTATGATTGGTTGAAAAGCTAATGTGTCACTAGGTAAAGTAGGTGGGGCCTCTAACCATGTTGATGTGGTTATTAGTCACACAAACAAAAATAAAAGTTCATAATAAACCTTTATTTATTTTGAAAGATATGATAAATTCTGAAAGATATGATAAATTCTAAAAGAATTCATAATCCCAAGTCTCCATGAGTCAGGTCTTGATCATCTAATCATTACTCAAGGTCGATGTGTCCTATTGTTTTCCATGTCTGGGGCCTTACCTGCTTTGATTCATGATTTCTACAAATTCAATCAATACTCACTAGTTTCCTATCTAGAATACCTATTTCTACCTATATCTTCAACAATTATGTTAAATCTTACAATATTCAGTTAGGATTTGCACAAATTTATATGAATTTGTTCTAACTTTGATGAATTCTTGTGAAACTATCACTGTATGAACTAATCTTTACTGATGTATCTTAAATTTGCCTAACTTATGTGCTTTAAAGAATGTGATTCACTGATATTTATGCCTATTTGCATATGTTTGCTATGATTTACAATAACTTACCATTTATGCTCTGGATATATCTGTACTTGTATCAACTTATCATATGCTATATGTATTTGCTTATGATTCATCATTATTTGCACTTATTTACGATTATCCATGAAATTGAGTCTAAGACTTAAAGGTTTAGAAATTAAAATTCTAAAATTTACTAAATTTTGGCCAATGATCCACATACATATTCTAATATAGCAATGAAAAGAAGCAAACAAAATCATACTTCAACATGATGTTCCACAACTACGTATGATCAACACAAATCTTCAAAGGGTAATTGATAACAATATGCAATTACTTGAATACACTCTAAGAGGATGCAAAAATTCACAATCACATATCTAGAAATCAACTAGAAGACTACACAGGATTTATGACCAGGAAGTAATCTACAACTTCACTTTCATTAAGTATGCAAAGAACATATACATTTAAAATGATCTTGAGAAGGAACCTTGAGAATAAATACTAAAGTTGCAAAATTCACAAATTGAGCATTTAGAATCTCAACAATTTAGTCTCTCCTAGTTTTCAACAATTCAATCTCTCTTCTAAAAGAAGGGTCACAGTCCTTTTATAGAACAAGGTCCAAAAATAGTTACAATTGATCCAATGGTCAAGAATAATTCATAATAATCAATGGTCAAGATGTGTGGCATGTGATTTTCAATTAGCTATCAATGGTGGAATATAGATGGCAAGGGAATATTCTCAGTATCTTTGACTTAGCATCCTTGAGAATACTTAATCAACTTCTCTACCTCTGATGCATCTTCTTCAACTTAGCACATCTCTAGAATCTAGCTTTCATCTTGCAGCATGTGAGAACACCCACTTCAAGTTTTAATTCTTTGCTTCATACATACATTCTACCATCCTACAATAAACAAATATCCATGATTTAGCATGTTTATTACCTTAAATTCTCCCTATGTGGATTGCAACAACATACAAATACATAGGATTTGGCTTAATCTTTGAAATTTCACCTTTACCTGTGTAAAATCATAATGTGCCTATGAAAATGACAAGAAAGGATTGGTTTTATTCATACCTTCTTACCAAGACCTTACCTCTTTATCATGCCAAAGTTGAGGCGATTGCCCTGTTAACTGTGTTGTGGAATCACTTATAGTTCCTCTTTAAACTCTTTCAATATCCTGCACATTGCTCTAAATATCTTGTTTTTGATGACCTTACTGACAAAATTATACTTTTTTCAAACTATTGTTCCATGCTTCTCTATTAGTAAAATTATGTTTTTTTCTGAACCATCGCCCTTTATTGGTGATTTTAAACTTTTTTAAACTATCGCCCCCTTTGTCAGTGAAGTTCAACTTTTTCAAACTATTGCCTTCATCTTTTGTCTCTCTTATCCCTTATATTGACAAAAGTTGAAGATTACAAACTTTGTCCTTTAATCAACAAAAGCTCAACTTATCAAACTTTGCCTTCTTATCAGAGATTTCATAAAATCTCGAACCAAACCATTTTGGCAACTTTGCCTTCTATTGACAAAACTTCAACTTTTTAAACTTTGCTTCTCTTTATCAGTAAAAGGTCCAAATTCTGAATTTTGCCTTCTTAAGCACTCTATTGGCAAAGGTTCAAAATTAAAAACTTATCTTTACTTAGCTATTTATCGACAAAAGTTTAGAGGTAAGAACTTTACCTTGTTCTTGGTTATCGGCAAAAGTTCAAGACTGCAAACTTTTCCTTGTGATCGACAAATCATGGAAAACACTAACTTGTAAACTGCCTTCTAAAAATATAAGTTTCCCTAACGAAGATTTTTTTGATAACACTTCGTGTTCAACATACTTCAGTTGGTTAAACTTTCAAACCTCAAACCTTGACCTTTCTTCCTTTCACCTAGTCAGTGAATCAGCAAAAAGATGATCTTGCCAACCCCCAAAAATACTTAAGTTTTCTCTTTTATCACTCAGTTGGAGAATTGGCAAAACATCGAGCTCCCCAACTTCAAAAATGTCTAAGTTCTTTTCTTGAAGATTTTCCCAATTTCACTTGACTTAATTGCTGGAGGATGACATTTTGCAACTTATCGCTACAAATTTGATAGTCAAATGGGTGTCTTCCACCATTCCGTGAAAGTAAATTATAAAGGGCAAAGTATTCCCATGAAACCACAGAATGATGCCATGTGGATAGCCTTTGGTCTAAGAAAGCGATTATGAGTCTCACTAGTGCTTATGTGGCAACCTCTTAAGCTTTTTGCCATTTCATGAAACAAATTGTAAAAGGAGAAAACCCTCCCATAGAACCATAGAAAGGTGTGATGTGGACACCTAACAAACTATGAAATGCTTTTGTACTTAATTTTTATGTGCATGGGCCCATGGATTAGACACATGGCCAAAGTTGCCTTTTAAAAAACTATGCTTTCCTTATGCAACCTTTCGCCTACATGTGGCACCCTCTGACTCGTTTTTGCCATTCCAAGGAGAAAATAATAACAGTTAAAAACTTCCTATAGAATCACAAAAAAGCTTCCACATGGAAAGTCTCTTAGCTAAGTCCCTAGGGGGGTCGCAGTGTTGATGTGGCACATTTCAAAGATTTTTGCCATTCTGCAAAACATGTTATGGAAGGGTAAAATCTACCCACAAAACTGTGGAAAAATAACCATTGGTTAAACTTTTCACTTATAAATTCTATGATGAGTCAAAATGTGCTTACGTGACATATTTCAGGAGATTTCTGCCATTTCACCAAACATATGTGGTGGACCCCAGATAGGCTCGTAGAAGTGTGGAAGAGGTAGCACGTGGCTTGTTTTAGCCCTCTATAGGTCAAGTGGGTTATTAAGTGCCACCTGGCATGATTTGGAGGTCATTTCTCCATTGCGCGGAAGCTTGACTATGCCAAAATTGGCTGACCGCAAAAACATGGAATCAAGGTATATGACTTGGACTTTGGGCTTCTCATTTTTTGGGGATTCCTCCTTTCATCTTCCATTCTAGAAAGAATCAAGGAGAAACTCCAAACCGATCACTTAGACTAAATCAAAACTTTGTGATTGAGCCTTCTTCATTGGACCTTCCTTATTTCTTTAACAAGGAGAAAAAGTAAGGCCAAGGTTTTGAACTGTTGCAAGTATGAGGTGAGCCATTGTTGTCATTGATGTCAACATACTCATACTGCATTGACAAGAAGGATTTGATGAGCTTTGTGCTGAGGATATTGAGAAAATTAGCCTCAGTCAGGAACAGTGAAGAACAGTGATGAGAAGAAGATAAATATACTGTATAGGATGAGAACCGGAGGATGCGGATTAAAGGGTTAGTAGATATGAGTCTTGAGATGCTACAGTTAAGATTTCAGAGGTCCGCATGAAGATCTGAAGGAGTTATGGCTGCCGGTATAGAACCGGGTCCGGCAAGTATCCGGAGGTGACAGAGGATCACAAAAAGGTCCGGTGAGGTCCGGAATTGTATTATCATAATCTGCGGATTGGAAGGAGTGCTTTAGATGTCCTTGTGATGTGTCATCCGGATTTGTGTGTGATTTGGAGGTCCGGAAGTACCTCTTGCATTATGACAGTGGCGACAGACTGTGTTCTTGAAGTTCCGGATGAGGAAGACAAGAGATCCCAGTAAGTAGAGGAAGTGCGGATGTATCCGGACATTCAGACAGACTTGTGAAGGTACTTGAATCATGTTTAGGTTGTGTTGTTGGTCCGCATTGATGGTAGAGCCCAGAATTGAAGTTATTCTTCCGGATGAAGTTATTGCTCTGTTTAGCCGACCGGATGAGTTGTTCATCCTGAGAATGTTCTTGTGATGGCCGACCGGATGTGTTAGTCATCTTGTGGATACTCCTATGGTTGTTTGCCGACTTAGATGTTTGTTCCTAAGTCGATGTCTTGTATAAATAACGGTTTGTGAGTTCATTTCAAAGTGTGTAGCATGTGGATGAGTATGGTGTAGCGAAGAAAGGTGCGAAAGGCAGAGCAGAGATTGTTGGGCTTAATTGGAACTGATCCGGACATGGTAGAGATGTCATTCTCCAGTTCAAGACTGTGATTTTTATCACTCTGTAGACAGTGTGTCTCCTTGTAGGCAGTGGGCCTCTTTGTGAGCAGTGTGCTCGGGCAGTGAGCCCTTATTGGCATGTGCCATTCATTTTTCCTTATTCTTCTAACAGAGAATAATTCTTGGGTTAATCACCCCGTGGTTTTTCCCTTAACCGGGTTTTCCACGTCAAAATCTTGGTGTTCAATGTGTTGATGCTTATCTACTCTTGTGTTTATGTATTGTGCTTCCATGAATGATTATTTGATATGCTGCTAACTAACAACAGAGAATAAAGTGTTTGAAATAGAACAAGTTCTATACAACTGATTCACCCCCCCCTCTCAGTTGTATGCCCTAGATCCAACAATTGGTATCAGAGCTGAGTTCCTCTGATAGGAGCTTAACCGCTTGAGGTGATCCAGGATGTCGTCATACAAGAAGGATAGTCCGAAGTTTGATGGAACCAACTTCACTCTCTGGAAAGGTCGCATGAAGTGTCATTTGGAATGTATGGGAAAAGCATACTTGGCTATGATTTCAAAACCATATATACCCCCACAAGGTGGTCCGACAACTCCTGATGAAACCACAGAAGCTGAAAACAATCTGCGGACCAAGGAAGCTCTTCTAAGCGCATTGAATGACTCAGATCTCTCGAATGTCATTGACCTACCAACTGCATATGAGATCCTAACTAAACTGGAACTTCTGTATGAAGGAGATGAGTTTGTCAAAAGTGCAAGGTTGCAAAGTCTGAAAGGGAAATTTGAAAGATTGAAAATGAGAGATGATGAAAACATTACTACCTTTATGCCAAGAGTAAATGAGCTGGTATGTGGAATCAGAAATGCTGGTGGAACTCTAGATGAAAATGAGATTGTCTGCAAAATCCTAAGATCCCTTCCTGCTGCCTACAAAATCAAAGTTGCTGCCATTGATGAATTCAGAGCCCACACAACTGCAACAAGAGAACAATTGGCTGGCAAACTAGCTGCATTTGAAATGACCAAGTTTGGAGATGATCCACCCAAGACTGAGTCTGCTTTTAAAGCCAGTGCCTATGTGAAAGGCAAACAGAGATTTGATCCGGGTGAAAACTCATCAAGGAAAATGTCATGGTATGATCAAGCAAGAAGAGACATGGAAGAAGAAGAAGCAGAAACAGCTCAACTTGAAGCCCTCATTGCAAAGAGACTGCCAAGAGGATCCGGTAAGTATGAAGGAAAACTACCCTTTAAGTGTTTTAACTGCAATAAGATTGGTCATTTTGCCTCAAGATGTCCGGAGAGATCTGCAAGATCTAATACTCACAGACAAAGGTTTCAAAAGAATTGCTATTATGTTCATGAAGAAGATGACAATGAAGGAGTAACAGATGATGAATCAGATCCAGGAAGCAAATCCGGAAATGAGTGGGTGTTTATAGCCATCAAGGAAGAAGATTCCTTGCTCTCTGAATCTGTCAATCACAAAGTTGTTGAAAAAGCCTTGGCTGCTCAAGTGGAAGAAAAGGATGATTGGGTTATTGACAGTGGATGCTCTCACCATATGACTGGTGACAAGAATAAGTTCTTAGACTTGGAAAGATATGAAGGAGGAATGGTAAAGTTTGGTGACAATTCTGCTGGCAGAATCAGAGGTAGGGGAACTATTTCCTTTGATGGTAAGAGCAAAACAGGTAATGTACTATATGTTGAAGGATTGAAGCACAATCTTCTCAGTGTTGGTCAGTTAGTGGACAAAGGCTATGATCTCCGGTTCAAGAATGGAAAATGCAGAATCTTTACAAGCTCCGGAACTGAAATTGCATCCGGTACTCAGACAAGAGGTAACATCTTTCATCTGGTTGGTTCAAATAAAAGTTGTTTGTTTGTTCAAATTGATCAGAGTTGGTTATGGCATAGAAGAATGTGTCATGTAAATTTTGACAACATCATCAAAATAAGCAATACTCAGGCTGTGAGAGATCTTCCAAAGTTGATAAAACCTACAAACAGTGTGTGTAAAGAATGTCAGTTAGGCAAACAAAGCAGAGTCTCTTTTAAAAGCAAAGATCAGTCTTCTACCGGATTGTTGGAATTAGTACATACTGATCTATGTGGTCCGACAAGAATCAAGAGTCTGCAAGGTGATAGATATTTCATGTTGTTAATTGATGATCATTCCCGGATGATGTGGGTTACCTTTCTAAAAGAAAAATCAGAAGCTTTTGAGAAGTTCAAAATCTTCAAAGCTATGGTGGAGAATCAAACCGGATTGAAACTAAAGTGTCTAAGGTCTGATAGAGGTGGTGAATTTACATCTGGTGAATTCATTGACTTTTGTGAGAAACAGGGTATAAGGAGACAGTTGTCTGCTCCTAAGACTCCACAGCAGAATGGAGTAGTTGAGAGAAAGAACCGGACCATCCAGGAAGCTGCTAGGACAATGATGTTGGAAGCAAATGTTCCTCAAATGTTTTGGAAAGAAGCTATCAGCACTGCAGTCTACACTCTCAATCGAGTTCAAATCAGAAACAACACCGGTAAGACCCCCTATGAACTTTGGTTTGGCATCACTCCTACTGTGAAATATTTCAGGGTATTTGGTAGCAAGTGTTATATTAAAAGAGATGAAGATCTAGGAAAGTTTGATGCTAGAAGTGATGAAGGAATTTTCTTGGGCTACTCCACTCAAAGCAAAGCATATCGGTGTTACAATAAGAGATTGAGGAAGATGATAGAAAGTACCAATGTAAAGGTTGATGAAGGAATTGAGAAGCCTTCAAGATTTTATGAATTTGATGAAGATGACCAAGATAGTGTTCAAGGAACTCAATCCTCTCCGGTGAAACAGAGTCAGCCTGATCCGGTAAATCAGGAAGAAGAGTTAGGTTTAAATGAGCCTGATCAAGAAACAGCAGTACTGGATACTCCCAAAATTCCAAGGTATGTAAAACTGAATCACTCTGAAGATCAGATCATAGGTGACAGAAGCAAAGGTGTACAAACTAGAAGGAATATTGCTCAAGATCAGAATGAATGTTGTCTGATTTCAAGGATTGAACCTAAAACAATAAATGAAGCCTGCAATGATGAAAATTGGACCAAAGCAATGGAAGATGAACTGATGCAAATTGAGAAAAATCATACTTGGGATCTTGTTCCCAGACCTAGAGACAGGAATGTAATTGGAACCAAGTGGGTCTTCCGGAACAAACTAAATGAAGCTGGTGAAGTAATCAGAAACAAAGCTAGATTGGTCTGCAAAGGCTACTCTCAAATAGAAGGAATTGACTTTGAAGAGACTTTTGCTCCGGTAGCAAGAATTGAAGCAGTCAGATTACTTCTTGCATTTGCTGCCTTCAAAGATTTCAAGGTATATCAGATGGATGTCAAGTCTGCCTTCTTAAATGGTGATCTGGAAGAAGAAGTCTACATTGAACAACCGGATGGATTTCAATTGTCTGATAATAATGATATGGTCTGCAAGTTGAAGAAAGCTTTGTATGGATTGAAGCAAGCCCCAAGAGCATGGTATGAAAGGTTGGATAAGCATCTTGTGCAGATTGGATTCAACAAAGGTACTGCTGACAGCAACTTATATTTCAAAATTGATCATGAAAACATTCTGATTGTTGAAGTGTTTGTGGATGATATCATTTTTGGAGGAAGAGATAGTATGTGTAAAACTTTTGCAAATCAGATGAAAAGTGAGTTTGAAATGTCTATGCTTGGTGAAATGAATTTCTTCTTGGGTCTGCAAATTACTCAAACAAAAGAAGGGATCTTCATTTCTCAGACCAAATATGTGAAAGAATTGTTAAAGAAATTTGGTATGGAAGACTCAAAGCCTATGAACACTCCTATGGCAACCGGATGTAAGTTAAGCAAAGATGATGATTCTCCAAAGGCAGATCAGACAAAGTATAGATCAATGATTGGTGGATTGTTGTATCTCACTCAAACTAGACCAGATATAATGCAAGCTGTTGGTCTTGTGGCAAGATTCCAGGCTGATCCTAGAGAATCTCATGTTATGGCAATCAAAAGAATTTTTAGATACTTGAAAGGGACAGTTGAGTATGGTCTATGGTATCCTAGAGATCCGGATTTTTCTCTTCATGCTTACACAGATGCAGATTGGGCAAGAGATGTGGATGACCGGAAGAGCACTAGTGGTGGAGCATTCTTTTTGGGGAAGAGATTGGTTTCTTGGCTAAGAAAGAAACAAGATGCAATATCTCTGTCTACAACAGAAGCAGAATACATTGCAGCAGCAGGTAGTTGTACTCAAATCTTATGGATGAAGCAGATGCTAAGAGACATCAAAGTTGAATATGAGGAGCCTATCACAATTTTCTGTGATAATTCAAGTGCAATTAATATTTCCAAGAATCCGGTATTGCATTCCAAGACTAAGCACATATCTATCAAATTTCACTTTTTAAGAGAACAAGTAAACAAGGAAGAAGTCAGATTGGAGTATGTTCCCTCCAAGGATCAGATTGCAGATATCTTTACAAAACCTCTTCCCAAGGACTCTTTTGAATATCTCCGCGAGAAGTTAGGGGTCATGGCCCCTCCGGTGATGAGCTAAGATGCACTGATGTGCATCAGTCCGGTGGCTATCACAGTCATATCTTGTGATCCGGACTAATGGGGAGCTGCAACTAAGGGGGAGCAGCTGGTATTATTCTGATGCATGAGAGTTGCAAGTATGAGCCCTTTGCCATTGATGTCAAAGGGGGAGAGAAGACATGTGAAAAACAAGTGGTTGATGATCAAAGGGGGAGCAGCAAAGGAAGACATGTGAAGAGTTGTTGTTGATAGGGGGAGCTGTGACAGAAAAGAGAAGTTCTTGTCTTGATGGTTTTTCACATCATATGTTGCCATCAATGACAAAGGGGGAGATTGTTGCAAGTATGAGGTGAGCCATTGTTGTCATTGATGTCAACATACTCATACTGCATTGACAAGAAGGATTTGATGAGCTTTGTGCTGAGGATATTGAGAAAATTAGCCTCAGTCAGGAACAGTGAAGAACAGTGATGAGAAGAAGGTAAATATACTGTATAGGATGAGAACCGGAGGATGCGGATTAAAGGGTTAGTAGATATGAGTCTTGAGATGCTACAGTTAAGATTTCAGAGGTCCGCATGAAGATCTGAAGGAGTTATGGCTGCCGGTATAGAACCGGGTCCGGCAAGTATCCGGAGGTGACAGAGGATCACAAAAAGGTCCGGTGAGGTCCGGAATTGTATTATCATAATCTGCGGATTGGAAGGAGTGCTTTAGATGTCCTTGTGATGTGTCATCCGGATTTGTGTGTGATTTGGAGGTCCGGAAGTACCTCTTGCATTATGACAGTGGCGACAGACTGTGTTCTTGAAGTTCCGGATGAGGAAGACAAGAGATCCCAGTAAGTAGAGGAAGTGCGGATGTATCCGGACATTCAGACAGACTTGTGAAGGTTCTTGAATCATGTTTAGGTTGTGTTGTTGGTCCGCATTGATGGTAGAGCTCGGAATTGAAGTTATTCTTCCGGATGAAGTTATTGCTCTGTTTAGCCGACCGGATGAGTTGTTCATCCTGCGAATGTTCTTGTGATGGCCGACCGGATGTGTTAGTCATCTTGTGGATACTCCTATGGTTGTTTGCCGACTTAGATGTTTGTTCCTAAGTCGATGTCTTGTATAAATAACGGTTTGTGAGTTCATTTCAAAGTGTGTAGCATGTGGATGAGTATGGTGTAGCGAAGAAAGGTGCGAAAGGCAGAGCAGAGATTGTTGGGCTTAATTGGAACTGATCCGGACATGGTAGAGATGTCATTCTCCAGTTCAAGACTGTGATTTTTATCACTCTGTAGACAGTGTGTCTCCTTGTAGGCAGTGGGCCTCTTTGTGAGCAGTGTGCTCGGGCAGTGAGCCCTTATTGGCATGTGCCATTCATTTTTCCTTATTCTTCTAACAGAGAATAATTCTTGGGTTAATCACCCCGTGGTTTTTCCCTTAACCGGGTTTTCCACGTCAAAATCTTGGTGTTCAATGTGTTGATGCTTATCTACTCTTGTGTTTATTTATTGTGCTTCCATGAATGATTATTTGATATGCTGCTAACTAACAACAGAGAATAAAGTGTTTGAAATAGAACAAGTTCTATACAACTGATTCACCCCCCCCCTCTCAGTTGTATGCCCTAGATCCAACATGAACTTCAATGAACTTCAAAAAGGAGTAAGGCCGAAACTCTGAACTCTGAAAACTCTAGAAAATAAGTAAGCCACCCTTTGTTTGACAAAACTTTGACCTAAACTTTGATTGTGAATAACTCTTTCATTTTCTCAAATTTCAATATGGTTCAAAAGGAAAAGTTTCTCTAAATTTCATCCTCTATCCATTGGTGAGCATTTCACAAGAAAATTTAGACCTTGAATTTTGAAGGCATTAGGACATTACATTTTACCATACCACCTAAAGGGGAGAACACACAAGTAGAGCCTGGAAAAAGTTGGGTCCCTGTTTTGCTAAGGCAAAATGGGGCGTGTTGTGAGACCACATAACAACTTGCCACCAAAGAAGACCACCAAATTCTTGCCAATTTAAGAAAGAAAGACAAATTTAGGCATAAGATTTCCAACTTCCACTGCATCTAGATATGAAGATTAGATCAGATGAATCATATTCACCAATGAAACTAGATTATGAGAAGGAATGCAAGTGTATGCATTGATTCATTTCCTTCCTATTGGAGAGGCTAAAAAGATAGTAATTAGCATTAAGCTACATAGTTTGATTTAACCTTTTAACCCAATCCTGGATAGAGTCTTGCTGGTAGTCAAGCATTCAGAGCCTCAGCAAGGTTATTGCCTATAATTCCCCTAAATAGAGCCCCACTGCTAGTCAGGTGTCCATAGCCCCCATAGGGTTATTTAGATGAGCTAAAGAGAATAAAGTCCCTTTTATTTTTAATTTTCAATCTTATTCTTTTCTTTTGTGTAAGATATATCATTTCAACTCATTGTTTGCACAATAATGAAACCTGTTGCTAGGCTAGGAATTATAGTGGTAGCAAAGGCAAACCTTTAGATTTTTCACTTAATGCAGACACTAACATTTTTAGCCAGTCCTAGGAACTTTAGATGTGTTCATTTGATGATTCCTTGGACAACCTTTGTTTTGATTGGTAAATATGATTTCATAGAATAAACACACCCAAACCTATAGAAGACACAACCTATGCAAGGATTTGGGATTCTTTCCTAAATTCCAGAATTTTTGTTGTTTTCTAAAGTGGAAAGGTATTCCATATCATGCTGAACCAAAACAGAGACTCAACCAAACAAGAAAACACAACCAAACAAACAACTATACAAGAAACTATACATATATACAAATGTTTGACCTCCTAGATTAGGCTTGGAAATAGTGTTTTAGGAATTGTCCATTAACAGGTAATGGAAAATCCTCTCTTGTTAAGGTTTGCAGTCTGTATGTACTATCTCCTAAAATTTCAGCTACATGAAAGGGGTCTGTCCACAATTTATCAAACTTTGCATGGTCTCCTTTCTTCTCATGGGATTTATCCCAAGATAAGACAAGATCGGATATTCTAAATGCTTTGACTTTGGCCCTCTTGTCAAACCAACATTTGATAATAGCCTGATGTTTAGAGAAGTGATCAATTGCCCAATCCCTCTTCTCCTCTAAATGTAACAATTGTAATAGATGAACTTCCATTTGGTCCTCTAGACCAAGATATTCTTGAGTGAATTGTAGGGTAGGGATATTTAAGTTTACAAGAAATATTGGATCCACCCCATAAACTAGTTGATAGGGAGAGTTACCTAAGGCAGGATTCACTCTAGTCCTATCCACCCATAACACATATTTTACCAATGTGTTTCACTCCCTGGGGTTATTCTCTACCAATTTCTTAATTATATTCAATAAATTCTTGTTAGTAGACTTAGCTAATCCATTTCCCTGGGAATAATAGTTAGATGAGAACTTAAATGTTATTCCATGCTCAAATTCCAAATTTGAAAATTATAAAGAGGAAAATGCAGGGCCATTGTCACATACCAGTGCGAAAGGAACTCGGGACCTGGTGATGATGTTATTCTCTAAGAACTTGATTACATCTTCTGATGTGCATGTTTTGCTACTCATTACCTCAGTCCACCTGGTGTAATAATCAGTAATAGTTAAAACATACATGTGCCCATCCGATGATGGTGGATTGATAACTCCTATAAAATCCATGCCCCATTGAGCAAAAGGCCGCATCTCTATTGCTGGCTGTAGAGGTTGTGCTATGTATCTCTCTCTGCTAGCTACCACTTGACAAGTATGGCAATGTTTTATGTGCTCTATAGTATCCTTGAAGATTGTAGGCCAATAGTACCCATCACTAAGGATCTTATGCATTGTGGCTAAGTGGGATACATGAGTTGTTCCAAACTTATCATGTAGTTCTTGGAGAACCCTACTAGCTTCTTACTTATCAAGACACCTAAGGTATATACCCTCTTGATTCTTTTTGAACAATATTCCTCATTTTATCATGTAGTTTTGAGCCTTGATCTTTAAAGCTCATCTCTTGGATGCTTTCATACTTGGCATCTCCTTGTGATCAAGACATGTCTAATATCCAAATACCAATCATCTTGATGATCTAAATCTACTATATAATGTTGACTAACCATATTTGGATCCATTTCTACATTCATTTGGGTAAGAGCTTGCCCTCTGACTAACCTCATTGGGGTAATCTCCATGTCATATTCTTGCAAGACAGTTATCCATTTAGCCTTTTTCTCCCCAGGTTCACTTTGCATTAACAATATTTTTATGACTGCGTCTGGTACCACAGCAATGACTACTCCTTAGGATGTAGTGGTGGAACGTCTTGGTGGGTCTGACTAAAGCAAGAGCTTGTCACTCGACATCTAGACATCTTAACTCAGCATCCTTCAATGGAGTGCTCATAAATGCAATAGGCTTCTCCTCTTTATCTTCATTTATCTGTGTCAGAACTACTGCGTAGGTATGATCAGATGCAAATGAGTAGATATAAAATACCTTTGTATAATCCAAGCTATTCATCACTAGAGCATCAACTATTACCTTCTTAATATCTTTGAAGGATGCCTTGGATTCTAGAGTCCATTCAATCTTAGCATCCTTCTTTAGCATGGCATTCAGGGGCCTCACTATTTCAATGAATCTTGTTATGAATTTTCTAACAAAATTTATTTTACCAAAGTAGGAATTTAATTCCTTCTTGCTCCCTGGTAATTGTAGATTCATGAGATCTATAGATATCCCATCCTCAAACACAACATGACCAAGTAATTTTCTAGTTGTAACTACAAAGATGCACTTCTTTGGATTTAAGGATATGCCATATTGTTCACACTTCTGGAGTACCTTTCGTAAATCTCCCACATGATCCCCTCTATGTTTTGAAAACACTGTCAAATCATCCATATAGATAACAATGTAATGGCCAACCATGCCTCTGAAAGCAATATCTATGGCTCATTGGAATGTCACTCCAATGTTGATCAAACCAAAAGGCATATGCTTATATGCGAATATTACCCACTTTGTAGTGAATGTTGTTTCTAATCTATTAATCTTGTCAACCATGACCTAATTGTATCCTAAAAATCCATCTAAGAAAGACATCATCTATGCTTCATTAACCATCTGAAGTACTTCATCTAGTGATGGGAGTGGATAGTTATACTTTTCTGATTCTTTGTTGAGGTTTATGAAATCTACACACAAGCGGATATCCCCATTCTTTTTCCTTACTAGAACTAAATTTACCACCCACTTGGAATATCTAACCAAGAATATAATTTTGGTAGCTAGTAACTTCTTAACTTCTTTAAATATCAATGTCTCTAGAAGAGTGTTCACTGGCCTCTATTTTTGTCTAAATGGCTTAGCATCGGGCTTTAATGGAATAATATGAGTAATGATCAAGGTATCATATGTTTTGAATTCATCATAAGTCCAGGCTATCACATGGATGTATTTCTTCAAAGCCTGGGTTATTCCTTCTCTTTCAGTAGGGGTATATACCTTTTCGATCAAGACATTCCTTAAATTTGAACCATGTCCTATATTAATAGATTCACATTTTCCTCCATCTATTTTAGGTAGATCCCTTTGTTTGGTCATGTTATCCAAATCAATCATCCTTTCAATATCTATCATCCCCTTTGGGATCTTATTGTCCTCCAAATTGATAATGTCTTCCTCATCCCATATTTGATCTTCAAGATTGTGTTCATCTATGACTTGAGCTTCAAACACATCTCGACTAGCAATGAAATCTAACATATGTTGATCATTTTCAAAAACTTGGAAATTGGCCACATTATTTGATATTGAAGGTACCGATACCAATTCAATTAAGAACTTCTTTAGTCCTAACACAATCAATGGCTCTAATGTGCTCTCATCCATGGCTAAGGCATCTACCCGCTAATTTTGTTTTTGTGGAACATGAGTAATGTTGAAGGCATTGAACCCCTCAATCAAATCCCATACCTGATGTCATAATTAGAGAACCTCATGTAATTACAAGAATATTGTTTTCTCACATGTTTAATCGCCAGCTCGGAATATCTAAATACATGCAATATCTTGAATTTCCTTTTCAATTCAAAGAGCAAGTCATGAATCAACACTTCATGCTCAGCGATATTGTTAGTGCAATGGAACTGCAATCTATATGTAGCAATGTTTAATAGGAAAAAGGGGGGTTTGATGGGGTTTTTTAGTTTCAATGGATGTGTGGGTCAAATCCTCCTTTCCCAACAAGCATTCAAGGACATATCAACCAAATTGAATCACACTTTTGCAAGAGTATTCACTTATAGGTTAGGCTATCACTTGGAATGATGTTGAAGCTTAGATGTTATCAACTAATGTATCAATTTACTGCTCAAATACCCTTAAAACCCTAATTATGCAAAACAGTAAGTAAATTGATGAATTATGGCAAATCCTTGTAGACTAAGGTAGTAGGCAGAGATTAATAACTAACCATTTTTCAAAGTTCAAGAAGTAGAATGTTTAGGGACACTAGCACTAATGCCTCTGTCCAAGGTAGTGTTTTCTTTATGGAATCATGATCTCCTTCTAACACTGATGTTCACTATACTTTCCATTTCTGTCTCGTGAGATGTGGACACTGGCACTAGTGCCCAA
This sequence comes from Cunninghamia lanceolata, assembly GCA_027924645.1. Taxonomy (NCBI): domain Eukaryota; kingdom Viridiplantae; phylum Streptophyta; class Pinopsida; order Cupressales; family Cupressaceae; genus Cunninghamia; species Cunninghamia lanceolata. Next base: position 4,608,886 of record BSBN01000278.1, read on the forward strand.
GTCCAAGGTAGGGTTATTTTTAGGATGTCAGAAGTTCTTTAGATGTTGCTTGTCATTGTCCAAATTGTTTCTATGTTTGTAACTTCGGGGGACACTAGCATTGGCACCCTAGTCCAAGCAGTCTTTTTCTTTAGGAATATGGAATATGTACACTGTCTTACAGTTCCTTGCAACTCCACTCCATCAATATGTGACACTTGTCACTTGCAAACATAAGGAGAGTGGTTAGGGGTTGTGGTGTTTAGAGGCTTGACTTAGTCAAGCCCCAAAGAGACATTCAAGTCTTTTGAACATCATTTTCAGATAAAGAGTGCATATCCCTGTGGGATAGAGGCAAAATCTAAATGATAAATAATTAAAAACACAAATAAATGTCACCTCGGAGGTGTAGATCTCACATAGATGAAGGATCTTCAACACATGAGAAGATGAAGCTAAATCTACAATCACAAACACAATAACAATGCTCTACTCTACAACAATGAATATCTTGAATGCTCTAAAATTATAAGTTTGCCAAAAGTTCTTAATCATCTTCTAGTTTGCAAATGAAACCCTAAACATTCTTATTTATGCAACTAAAAACATTCTCACTAAGAATTTCATAATTTAAACTTGAGATGTCGGCATGGGACCTAAGTAATGGTCATAAAACTGACATTTGAATTTAAGGCTAACCCAAAATGGGGCAGGACTAGGGCGCCAGTGCCCAAGTCCACCCTCCTAATTTTGGTTACGATCTATCAAAATATCACCCCCTAGGTCCTATTTGCCATAACACTTAGGGGTTTTCTCATCGGGATTCAAAATTAACACGCAATATGTTTATAATGCATTCTAAAGACCCAGGAGCTAAACCTTAAGAGGCAAAATCCCCAAGGGGACATTTTCCAACATAACAAGAAAGATAGGACTTCCCTTGAGGATTGACTAGATCAATCCCAACTCCGGCACCCTTCTTGGACTTAGACCCATCAACTTTCAATGTCCAAGGTCTATATCAAGAGGATTCTTATCAAGGACTTTTTTTCCTTTTAGTTCTTGTAGCACTTCCCTCTATAATCCACTTCAGTTTAGATGGTTCTTTATGATCATGCATACTCTGCTTGTTAAGAACTGAAATATCAAGACATTCTGCTATCTGAATACTAGGTGAACAAATGTTTGTATGCCCTGCATATTTAGTAGCATCAATGTCTAGACCTTTAATTTGCTTCATCATGACATCTATTGGGTCTGACTTAACCATTTCTGACTTAGCTCTTTTTATCTCACAGACTTGAATTGTCACTACAAGACATGTCTCTTTAGTTTGAGACTCTATTTCTTTAAAGATTTTACTTGACATATTCAATTCACCTCTTGCATATAAATGTTCTTTTCTATCAGTCAACTCTAGGCACAATGCAAATGTCATTTCTGAATGTGGCACCCTGTGCAATCTGCACCATCATTTCAACAAAACTTTCCTAAGTCGTATATCTTGCAACATATACTTCTAGATCTCTTTGGACAAATACTCTTCAAATTTAGTTAAACTACTTCCTCCATCTTCATCTGATACTTCATAGTCACAGTCCACCAAGAAATCAATCCCAGGTGTAATGAAACTTACCTCATTATTCTCCTGCATATGGTTGCACATCAAAACTTCTTCTATGGTGACATCTAGAAGCTTAAACTGGTAAACTCCATCTTCTACACCGGTGTACAACAATTCATTATTTTGGTGATACTCAGTGCTCATATGCTTCATTCTTGGCCTAGCTTCAATCCTGATCTGATTAGGGATACCTCTCCAAGGTAACCACATATGTGAGAAATCAATGGCCATGTATCCATTTAGAGTTTTGGACCAATCTCTACTTAGTAGCATGCCATAGGTATTAAGAATATCCACTACCTGTTGTTTAGAGTGAAAAATTGGGTTTCCTTAAATAAAATTAAGTCCTATTTCTCCACTAACTAAACATTGGGAAGATAAGAACTAAGCTTGGGATCAAGGTATAGATTACTTGTACATTCCTTAATGCTAATTAGGTTTGATCAGGTGTCTAAACTAAGGTTTTATCAAGTGTTCTTATTCACTAATCAACAAAACCCTAATTACACCTTATAATAGTAATTGACTGAATTTAGAGATGAAGTAGACAAAATAGATCATAGAAATGTAGAGAATAAGGTTCAGAGGTCATGCACCTAGAAACTGAGGGCTAACTAGACTAGGGCACCTGCTCATTAGTCCTGCAACTTTACGTCTGTAAAAATCTTTTGCATTAGTTGTGTTAGCACAGTAAAATTTTGAAAATTTTACTATTCCCTTATCCCATCATATTTGAATAAACCCTAAAGGAATATCCCAAAAGGACCACAATATAAAATTTTTTGTATTTCATAAAATGTCTAGGGATGAACAGTGTAAAAAATCATCAAAACCAATCCATCGGCATAAGGTCGTGTGGCTTACACCGATACACAGCGAATTGTTTGAAAACAACCATCGGCGTGAAAATAGAGATCGGAGGAAGAATCATGGAGCTCACCGAAGGAGTAAGCAACACCGATGACTTTACATCGGCAAGAAAGGCAAGTGGTCATGCCGATCGGTGTGACAAATATATATCGGATGATCTTTTAGAAGTTGCCCCGACGATATATATCATACCGATGAAGCACCTTCGGCAAGAGTTTCACCGAACAGCATGCGAGGGTAATAAAGCGGTAGTCATCGGTGAGAAATGAACCATCGGAATAGAAAACGAGTAAGTCTCCGACGATCAAAAGTCCTGGCGATAAGAAAGTTATCGGCAAGACTCACAGCGATGCATCTTCATCGGGATAGCTTGACACATCGGAACAAAAGAAACAAGTCTTACCGATTCATAAGTCACGGCGATCAAAAGATATCGGTGGGACATAACTAAGCTTTGCCCGATGAAGGATGTGATAAAGGGTATCGGGGAGACGATTTCGATCGGGGTATCTTGAGAAAGCTATCCCGATAGAGAATGTCATTCCGATAGAGATAAAAGTTCATACACAAACAGACTATCGGTAAGACAATAAAGATCGGGGAGACATAATTTTAGTATCCCGATGGTCTCAATCTTCCCGATAAGCAAAGTATATCGGTAGGACTTGCCATATCGCGGAGAGATCTAAAACTCTTGGCGATGAAGGAAATCATGCCGATGGTCACACCCACTTGAAATATGATACTACATGGCATCGGGGATACAATTGAGGGGTTACGCCGATTGACCGTCCGCGCCATAAAAAAGGGCTGAGGTCGTTCAGACATTTCAAAAAGGCACGCCGATAGGAAGAGTTATGGCGATGTGACACTTCACAGCGATGAACATTGAATTGATCAGATAATTAATACAAAACGGCTACAAAGTTCATACGATCATTATAATTGCAAAAAACCGTCCGAGAGCAGAATACAGAAGAATTCTCAGGGCAAAAGCAAAGGTTTCAAATTCCAGTCATCGAGCGACAGGTACACATACACAAACCACTATATTACCTGTATTTGAATTTCCTGCCAAATTTTTCAAAACAAATGGAAACTTCGGGGAAAGGAAAAGGAAGAAAATCACAAGGAGAAACCAGTAAACCGAAGAAGCAAAAAACTGATCAAACCCCTGAAGAAAAAGTGAAAGACAGGAAACTAAATCAGGACTTGATTGATCAATTGCCTGGGTCAGCTCCCAAGGCCAGGAGGTCTGCCCAACTCAGGGCAGAAGTAGAAAAATTAGAAGACAAACATAAGCGCCTGGGAGATATTTGGACCCCAATTAGGGGATATGAACTCTTCAGGTTTCATTACAACAGAAGATTTAGAAATGCCCCTGTGTCAAACCCATGGCACATGAATTTAGGCAAACTGGTTGTACCTAATGTATTCTTGAATGTAGAACTCCTGCAACTATTAGCCAGGCATTACAATTCAGGCCTGAAAGCTATCTGCAACCCTCAGGGAGAACCAATTATACACCTATCAAAAAATGCTATTTGTGAGGTGTATGATTTGGATGATTTGTGCACTGTCCCTGTTGTTTATGAAGATTTGGATAAAGAATACTGGAGAATGGATACAACCTACAATGGATGGAGGTTACCCATTCATAGACCCAGGATTGAAGGAGAAGTGATACCCTTGACTGAGAATGATGGCCCTCCCTTTCATGTATCCATTTTTGAACCATACATTCAATATACTTACTATTCTGTAGGCCAAGTCCTTGGCTCAGAGGTCCCTGAGTTCATGGCTATTCCTCTAATGGTCATAACCTCTGATATTCAATGTCACAATGCCAGACAGTTTGATTATGCCTCCTATGTTGCTACTAGAATAGACTCTGGTCTATCTGCAATGAAAAACAATGCTCCAGCATGCTCTTTTGAGCATTACTCGATGCTCATGCATATGGTCTTATACTACGGCCAGGAAGTAGGATTGTGGCCAAATGAGCTTCAAGTTGTTGCTGCAGGTAAGAAAGGGGAGAAGATACCTGTACAAATGTGGACCAGAATCTGGGATAGCAGGTATGCTAACTCCAGCTATGCTCAATTTGAGGAGCATTGTGTTAAAGTGCTGTATAGGTATTTCAACCACCCCTGTGAATATTCAATTTCAGATGAAATAAAAAGATTCCTCAGGCCAAAAGATTTTGGTGGCCCCCCTGCTGTCACTCATAATTGGGGAGACTGGTATTGTTTTGAGGACGCTACCATGATCAGAGTGTATGGTTTTGAGGATGCTCCCTTTATATTGCCTAAAACTGTCCCTGACAGGATTGCATATCTGGAAATAATTAGGCAAATGCATTGTTCCAATGTCATGCATCTAAGTTCGCATGATAAACAATCATTCATGCCTAGTACTCTGTGTTTTGGAGATTTTACTGTGGTTTCAAAAGAAGGGTACAACCTCATTTTGGATAAACTAATGCATTATAACATGGTGACTGCTGAGGTGAGGAAAGGGTTTGACCCCGAGGGTTTCATTGACTATGCAAGAAGAAAACAAAATCTCAGTGGATACATGCATATACATTATCCACATGATGATGTCATTAGAAATTTGGAAGAGGCTGAAGTCGATTTGGTGGTGGAGAAATATAACAGAGATTTGAATGAAAAGAAAAAGCAGTTGGCAGAAGTTGAAGTGGTATCCTCTGAAGAGGAAGAATTGACTGAACAACCACAAGATAAGAAAACAGAAATGTCTAAAAGAAAAATGCAACAATATCAGCCTCCAGTTGTGATACATGATGAGGAGGGATCTGCTGATGAAGATCCACGCCAAAAGGCTTATGATTCTTTTGTGTCAGATGATACATTCATTCATTCAAAGGAATTTAAATCATTCCTGTATAAATACAAGGGAAAGGAAATTAGAGAGTCAGTAGATAATGTTTCTGCTGACAATGAAAAACAGTTATTGGAGATGTTAAAGGAGACAGTGGACAAGGAAATGCAGGACATGACACCTAGCAGAGGCAGACAGCTGCTTAAAGATGCGGGGGTTATGATTTTTCCCGGCTTAGATCTAAATTCTGCCCTGGTTTTTGATAGTTTTTTGAATAATGCTGATGATAAGTATAAGCTTACTCCAGAAGGAGTTAATGAAGTCTACATGGGAACAAGATACAACAATGATGAAAATTCTTTAATGATATGGGCATTGTATCCTCCCCATAAGAAGACGGCCATAATAGACACTGAGAAAACTTTTGGCCATGTTATGACTTTTAGAGCAGGTGAGACTGACCCCATAATTACTGCAGACATTGGTATCAATGTTGCAAAATTGAATAAAGCACAAGCTCAGATGTTAATCAAGGAAAGGGATGCCTACAAGCTGAATTGTGAAAGATTAACAAAGGAGAATGACTACTTGAAGGATGCTGTCAAGAGCACCTTTGGGCAATCTACGAAGAGAATAACTCAAGGTGAAAGCTCACAAAGTAGTCAAGAGATATCCCATGATCAAGCCAAACAAATTCAAATAGATGCATTCGTTACAATACTGCAGAGCAGGTATGCAAACATGGTACGGTGGTTAAACCAGTTTTGGGATAACTACTCGGAAAATCATAAAGCAGTCAAAGAACATGAGAGGCTTGATCAGAGGATACAAGAAAAGGTGACCGAGTTGCAAAACAGAGGTACCCCTGATAGCACAGATGTCTCTGAGGCAAGAGCATTACTCAAAAGGCACCAAAATTATTATGATAAACTCAAAGCTGATGCTAAGGAAGGGACTGATGCATCAGACGCAGGGGTGCCCAGAATATTCAAAGATAATGGAGAGGTAAAGAGCAAAGAAGAGTGGACTATTGATTGCCAAGTTATATTACACAAAGCCACAGGAGCCCTAAAAGATAAAGCCTCTGTATCTACAGAAGTTTGCAAGCAACTGGAGGAAATGATCACCCTCGATATAATCACCAGGAGTGCAGTCGAGCTTACTGATTCTCACCGTGCGCAGGAGTACTTGGATCATCTAACAAAAGTCTATTTATGGCTAAACAGAGCCTAGTTAGGATTATGTAATTATTGTTTGTTAAAATTTCAAGAGACTTATTGAAGAGTTGTATCTCTTCTTGAAGATATCTATATAAGTCCAAACAATCTATGCTGAAAAATCATCGGCAGTAGAAGATATTTAGATATACATATACATAATATTCCAGAATGATCATGTTGCATATTTTATTTTGAAGAAGAAATTTGAAGTTCTCTGATTCAGTATTTCCATTTGGGTATCAGTTATTTGTTGAAATTATTCAGTTGTGTGGCTGTCTCCATTTCTGCATTTCCCTGTTATTCAGATTAAACTATCAAGTATATATTTAATCTGTCAATACACATTCGCTGTATCTGTGTGATCAATTCGGTTGGTGTCCATCCTAAGGAATTAAACCCTTCTGATTTATTCACAGTAACCTGGAAGTAGTAAGTTGGGATTACTAAGTAGAGCCATATAATTAGGATTGACACACTGTCTCCAGTAAAATATTATCTATAATCTTGTCTTTTCATTTCATTTGGTTCCTTCAAGTAAGGATTAAAGTACCTTCTGGTGAATTGTAAAGATACCTGATTTTATTTGGTTGGATTATCAAGAAGAGTCTGTCAGTCATTTACTTGCACGTTTGTACAAGCTATAAACCAGAACTGTGCCAAATATCTAGAATTATTACCATTTAGAAACTACTGGTCTTAGTCCTTCAAATTGACTCTGTTACCCAACAAGGCACTGGTCTTATTCAACTCATTAGTTAAAACCTTTCTTTGATATTGCTTATACAATTTCTGCCAATCACCTATTAAACATTACACATAGAATTAATTAGTCAGCTTTGTCATCTATCATACATCCTATGCCATTGTAGATAGACCTAGTTAGTCCATTCATCCACACTCAGACTGCTTTAATATTTTAAGGTTCACCCACCTAGGTGTAGCAGGACCTAAAGTGTAGGAAATCATCAAACCTTGAAGGTTGATTTCGTCAAGTTAGTTCAAAAACGTTGCAAATCCAAATATAGAGCCTGGCATCCTCTTAGGATTAGTAACTTGCATTTTTGAGACCTAACAAATTGGCGACTCTACTGGGGACTTAGTAAAAAGACCTTAGAATTTAGTCCTTTCTTTCATAGAGTCATTTAAAATTTCTTTTTGGTAACTCTGCTGGTGACAAAGAACCTTACAGATAAAAATACAAACTTTTCCTATTCAATAGGTGGCGACTCTAGTTACAATCATAACAAAAAATTTCAAATGGATGGTAGGAGATCCAAGATGGAAGGCAGAAACTTACAGTCATCTCCACCACTTAGAAACATCTCCAAAAGAAATATGAATCCAAAATATTCCCACCAAGACAATAATCTAGATATCCAGGAGAATGATTCAGAACAAAATATTGCAATTCACAATAAATTCACACCTCTACATGATTCAAACGAGAACCTCAGTGGAGCAACTGATGATATTTTAGCAAGGTACAGACCCACTCCTCAAGAACAGCGGGATCATGATGCAAAGGTCATGAGGGATATTGATAGGAACCAGGCTGAACATGATTTCAAGGTCTCGTTTGACCGGGAAGAAGAGATAGGATATGAATTGTCAAATCAGGGAATAAATGACAATCCAGAATATCAGGAAATAAATAATCAAAACATAAGTGATGAGAAACAGGAAATACTCATGCTCAGGAAAGAACTCGAAAGGTACAAAATACAAGAGGAGAAGGAGTTATTGCAGCAAGAAATTCAACAGAGGAGAAATAAAGCCAAAATAGCTCCCCCCAAATATGTACCCCCGCATAGAGGGAATATTTCAAGGAATACACAACAAAATACAAATAGTGCTCAGAACTCACATGCTTCTGGAAGTCATCAGAACACTATTTCCCAAATCCCCAGACCACCTCCCATAAGTAATGCATCCCTACATATGGCAAATAATTACCCACCCCCTGGTCAACAATATTATAGGCCACAAAATCAACACATAAATCCCCATATGAACCAACATCAACAATATGCATATCATCAGCCACCAGGTGGATATAATTACTATCCCAATCCACCACATCTCAATTTTCCTCCCCAAAACCTTGCTAATATATGCAGTCAATTTGATTTAACTGGATATCAGTTATATCCATATCCTATGGATAGTACTTGGAGAAACATGGTTCCCAAGTTTACTGGAAACAATGCAGTATCTGCAGAAGACCATATCAGAAGTTTTAATGCTTTTGTACAGGATATAGGTATGGACTGGGAAGACATTAGAATGAGGTTATTTATGATGTCCCTCACTGAAGATGCCAGAGATTGGTTTAATAGCTTGCCCGATGCATCAATCAATTCAATAACTGATTTCCATAACCAGTTTAAGGATCAGTATGGTAACCAATACGCTCCTGAGTTTGCACTACATGAACTAATAAGTATACAGAAGTATCAAAATGAATCAGTATTTGATTTCAACCTGAAGTTTTCCAAGTTACATAATAAGGTACCACATGGAGCCAAGTTATCTGACCAGGCAGCACTGAGTATCTATATGAAGGCATTTGACCCTAAAACAGGATATGAACTCAGAAACCGGTGTCCTGCAACGTTGGCTGAAGCACAGAAAATAGCCATAACTATTGAAAATAATAGAAAAGCTGCAGGAATGGTCAGTAAAAGGGAAAATCATAGAAGTCTTCAGAATCCAAATGCTCAACAGATTAAACCAGAGGGTCAGCATAGGCAGGATAGACCTAGGTTACATGATATGCCTTACAATACCAATTGGAAGGATGGGAGACCTATTGACAACAACAGAAAGCAGCCATATGGAAAGGATACTCCTGATCCATTGAAGAGAAACATGGCACATATGGCAGAAAATAAACCTTGGTGTTCTGTATGTAACTTGCCACATTCACCTGAATACTGTGAGGTAGCTAAATCAATACAGCAAGAGGAGATGCTATATAACTATAATAGAGATAATCACACCATTAATATGATGCAGGATACACCATGTGTGGTAACAGAAGATTATTCTTCTTCAGAGGAAGAAGGGTATGAGTATGATGTAGGGAACCAAAAATATCATGTTAACATGGGAGAACAGCAAGTATTCTCAGACCAGGAAGAAATTTATGACAATAAACCATATGGTCAATGGAGAAAACCTACTGAGGATGAAAAAGAAGCTCTCACAGTAGCTGCAGTGGCTCAAGCTCGAAACACTTATAACTTAAGGAATAGAACAATAAATGCTGGGCAGGGAACTCCTGGGAGTGTATTCATAAAAGACCAGAATAACAAGGGGAATAATACAAAATCATCACCTAAAGAACCAGAAAAGGGGGATAAAAATAAAATGAAAGAAAATATAGAAAAAGAGAATACAAAAACAGAAAAGAATGACCAAATCATAACCCCTTCTTTTGACATTGCACAGGCAGTGTCTCAGGTGAAGATATCAGTCCCACTCTTAGAGATGATGAAAATAGATAAATATAGGAGTACAGTCGTCAAGATGATTTCTGATACACCTAATCCAAAACATAAAGGGTTTGAAAAAACAACAAATAATGTGCATCAAGAAAATTTTAAGATGCCTGAGGTATACCTTGGTGACACACTTACAAAAAATCCCTCACAGGTAGATCCATTCTATACTACACTAGTAATCAAGAACAGAATAGTCAGGAATTGTATGATTGATTCAGGTGCTGCTATGAATATCATGCCTATAGCAGTGATGAAAGAATTAGGGATGTGGGTTGATACTACGTATGGCCAATGTTATGCGATGGATAACAGATCTATTCCAGTAGTTGGTATTATGAAAGATGTAGAAATAAGACTTGCTTCATATCCTGAGGCAACATATAACATTGATATCACTGTGGTTGATATCCCACCGTATTATGGAATGCTGTTATCAAGACAGTGGGCTGCAATGGCAGGAGGCAATGTTCAATTAGATCTATCATATGCCACCATACCAGTAGGTGACAAAGAAATCAAGTTGTGCAGAGAACCAAGGTATGACAATATTATAGAAAGAATGGACCGGCATCAGGTGAATTTCTTTTGTGACACAGATTTAGGGGTTTTCAAAGTTGGAGAGACTACCCCAGAATTGCATAACACTGACCCAATACACACTGAGTCTATGAAAAAAGAAAATGATTTGTGGAAAATGTATTTCGATGGTGCATGCAGCAAGATAGGAAATGGGGCCGGAGTAGTTTTTATCTCACCAGGAGGGAAAACATTCAAATACTCTTTCTTACTGACATTTGAATGCACCAATAACGTAGCTGAGTATGAAGCCCTACTCATTGGCCTAGACATAGCCATCAAATACAAAATAAAAAAGTTGGCTGTCTATGGTGATTCTGAATTGGTCATCTCCCAAGTAAGAGAAAAATATTTATCTAAGAATAAAAGATTAAGACAGTATAGAAATGCAGTTTGGGATAGTGTTGAATTATTTGATGCTTTTTCAATCAGCTGGGTTGATAGGTCTAAAAACATCATGGCAGACTTTTTAGCAAACATTGCATTAAAGAGAGATGATCTAACATTAGGAGGGATCACAGAAGTAGAATTTAAAACTAGACCTACCATCCCTGATAATATACAGAACTGGCAGGTGTTTGACAGCGATGCTGATATAATCAATTTCTTACATTGTGCTGATTATTATGAAAATCAAGAAATTGATTTCAGTGCATTTGTGGAGAAACACGATGGGAAAGAAACCCTATTCGGTCAAGAAGTAGTTCAACTGAAGACAAATAAGATACCCAAAGGGCTTATTGCATTAGAAAAAGCATTTGATGGGCATGATAGATACAAGAAGAAAGAAACACCAGTGATACCTGAGAATCTTGAGGAAGTGAACTTGGGGACTCAGACAACCCCAAAAAATGTATATATTGGGAGGAATCTTGACCAGAAAATCAGAAGTAGAATTATCAATCTACTTAGGAAGTATAGGCATGCGTTTGCTTGGTCATATGATGACTTAAAGGCATATAGAGAGGATCTATTTCAACATGAGATACCACTCAAACCAGATGCAAAACCATTCAGACAGAAACAAAGGCCGATTAATCCTACATTGGCTCCGAAAATGCTGGAGGAACTTACAAAGTTAAGGGATGGAGCTATAATCAAGCCTATTAGACATTCTTCCTGGGTCTCAAACTTAGTGCCTGTCAGAAAAAAGAATGGTGACATTAGACTGTGTGTGGATTTCAGAAACCTGAATAAATCTTCTCTCAAAGATAATTATCCTCTTCCCAATATGGAGGCGATATTACAGAAAGTTACTGGATGTGAATTACTATCCATGATGGATGGTTTCTCTGGCTACAATCAGGTAAAGGTTAAGGAGTCTGAACAATTCAAGACCGCATTCACCACTCCGTGGGGAACATATGTATATTTGAGAATGCCATTTGGATTAACTAATGCTGGGGCAACATTTCAAAGAGCGATGGATGTAGCTTTTGCTGAATTGATAAATAAGATTATGATAGTCTATCAAGACGATTTAACAGCATATTCAAAAAGGGCTGAAGATCATTGCACACATCTAGAACAGATATTTGTCAAAGCCCTAGAATATGGAATATCATTGAACCCTAAAAAATGCCAATTTGCAGTAACAGAAGGAAAATTGCTTGGCCATATAGTCTCGAAGGAAGGAGTTAAAATAGATCCTGAAAGGGTGGAGGCAATTGATCAGGTCCCTATTCCAAAAAATGTAAAAGCTATACAATCATTTTTTGGTCAGATAAATTTTGTCAGAAGGTTTATACCAAATTTCGCAGAGATTGTTTGTCCTATATCAAGAATGCTGAAGAAGAACTCAGATATGAAATGGACAACAGAAGCAATGGAAGCATTTGGTAACATTAAGGAGGCCATCAAACAAGCTCCAGTCTTAATATCCCCTGATTTCGGCAAACCTTTCCAACTTTTTTCATTTGCTTCCTATCATACAGTGGCAGCAGTGTTGTTGCAGAAAAACAATGATGGATATGAACAGCCAATCTCTTTCTTTAGCAAGTCCCTTCAGAATGCAGAGTTGAAGTATGACATTATTGAAAAACAGGCATATGCATTGGTAAAAGCAGTAAAAAACTTTAGACCATATTTGGTAGGGGCTAAAATCATAGCATATGTTCCTAATGCTGCAGTCAAGGATGTACTGATTCAAACTGAGGTCACGGGTAGGAGATGTAGGTGGATCAATAGGATTCAGGAATTCAACATTGAAATCCAAATCACTAAATTAGTAAGAGGACAGGGTCTTGCCAAATTGATGACTGAAAATAATCTAGAAGCTTCCCATATATGTAATATTGATGCAAGTACCAGTATTGAACATACTCCATGGTATACTGATATAGTATATTATCTAACACATATGAAGAGTCCTGAAGGATATGATGATAACAAAAGAAGGACACTCAAACTACAAGCTTCAAAATATGTACTCATTGGTGGAGATCTCTATTGGAAAAATAGAGATGGGGTTCTACTATTATGTTTGGATGAATATCAATCAAAACATATTATGAAGGAATTGCATGAAGGCATGTGCGGGGGACATTTCTCAGCAAAAACTACAGCCCACAAAATTTTGAGGGCAGGGTACTATTGGCCTAAAGTCTTTAACGATTCATACCAGTACACTAGAAAATGTGAAGCATGCCAAAAGTTTTCAGGGAAGTTAAAGTATCATGGAGCACTACCTTTAAAACCTATGCAAGTTGAGGCTCCATTTTATCAGTGGGGTATTGATTTTATAGGTGAAATTTCAGAGAAATCAAGTGGGGGGCACCGATGGATTTTAGTAGCTACTGATTACTTTACAAAATGGGTGGAAGCAATCCCAACCAGACAGGCTACTAGTAAAGTTGTGATAAATTTTCTAATGGATAACATTATATGCAGATTTGGTACTCCTGTAAGACTGATTACTGATAATGGGATGTGCTTTAGATCTGATGAATTCAAAGGTTTTTGCAGCACATATGGTATCACTGTTTCCTATGCTGCTCCTTACCATCCACAGGCCAATGGACAAGCCGAATCAAGTAATAAGAGTCTGTTGAAAATCATAAAAAGAATGTTGGATAGAAATAAGAAGGCTTGGGATTCAAAATTAAGAATGGCAGTATGGGCTGACAGGATTACTATAAAAAGGGCAATTGGGAGATCCCCTTATGAATTGGTATATGGAACCCAAGCAAGATTACCACTAGAAAATCTTATACCAATATACAAATTCATTCTCCAGGAAGACCTGAATATCCCTGAACCAATGGAGGAAAGGTTGGAACAATTGGCAGAGCTTGATGAAGCAAGAAGAATGGCTCAGAAACAGAATATTAAATTACAATCACAGGTAAAATATCTCTTTGACAAAAAGGCCAAAGAAAGAAAGTTTGAAATTAATGATCTGGTACTAATGTGGAATGCAAGATGTCAAGACAAAGGAAAACATGGAAAATTTGAAGCCCTGTGGTTGGGTCCTTTTGTTATCACTGGCAAGGGAGGTGATGATTCTTACTATGTACAGAATATGTCAGGAGAGGAGCAGGAATTGCCAGTACATGGGCAATACTTGAAGCAGTTCTTTTCATAAACATGTACAAAGAGAATTGAATGTTGCCAGTGCATGGACAACATTCAAATAATTCTCAAAAATATTTTTCCATGCACAGTAGTCTAGGAATCATTCCCGCTCCCCATCATTTGTTCCTTTCCTTTTTCCAGTTCCATAAAACCTCACCCCAAAAATGATAAAAGATGTGGTCTACTTCCCCAGGAGATTTGGATCCTTGTATACTCACAGGGAGTATTCATCCCAGACAGAGCCACTGTTAGCACAGTAAAATTTTGAAAATTTTACTATTCCCTTATCCCATCATATTTGAATAAACCCTAAAGGAATATCCCAAAAGGACCACAATATAAAATTTTTTGTATTTCATAAAATGTCTAGGGATGAACAGTGTAAAAAATCATCAAAACCAATCCATCGGCATAAGGTCGTGTGGCTTACACCGATACACAGCGAATTGTTTGAAAACAACCATCGGCGTGAAAATAGAGATCGGAGGAAGAATCATGGAGCTCACCGAAGGAGTAAGCAACACCGATGACTTTACATCGGCAAGAAAGGCAAGTGGTCATGCCGATCGGTGTGACAAATATATATCGGATGATCTTTTAGAAGTTGCCCCGACGATATATATCATACCGATGAAGCACCTTCGGCAAGAGTTTCACCGAACAGCATGCGAGGGTAATAAAGCGGTAGTCATCGGTGAGAAATGAACCATCGGAATAGAAAACGAGTAAGTCTCCGACGATCAAAAGTCCTGGCGATAAGAAAGTTATCGGCAAGACTCACAGCGATGCATCTTCATCGGGATAGCTTGACACATCGGAACAAAAGAAACAAGTCTTACCGATTCATAAGTCACGGCGATCAAAAGATATCGGTGGGACATAACTAAGCTTTGCCCGATGAAGGATGTGATAAAGGGTATCGGGGAGACGATTTCGATCGGGGTATCTTGAGAAAGCTATCCCGATAGAGAATGTCATTCCGATAGAGATAAAAGTTCATACACAAACAGACTATCGGTAAGACAATAAAGATCGGGGAGACATAATTTTAGTATCCCGATGGTCTCAATCTTCCCGATAAGCAAAGTATATCGGTAGGACTTGCCATATCGCGGAGAGATCTAAAACTCTTGGCGATGAAGGAAATCATGCCGATGGTCACACCCACTTGAAATATGATACTACATGGCATCGGGGATACAATTGAGGGGTTACGCCGATTGACCGTCCGCGCCATAAAAAAGGGCTGAGGTCGTTCAGACATTTCAAAAAGGCACGCCGATAGGAAGAGTTATGGCGATGTGACACTTCACAGCGATGAACATTGAATTGATCAGATAATTAATACAAAACGGCTACAAAGTTCATACGATCATTATAATTGCAAAAAACCGTCCGAGAGCAGAATACAGAAGAATTCTCAGGGCAAAAGCAAAGGTTTCAAATTCCAGTCATCGAGCGACAGGTACACATACACAAACCACTATATTACCTGTATTTGAATTTCCTGCCAAATTTTTCAAAACAAATGGAAACTTCGGGGAAAGGAAAAGGAAGAAAATCACAAGGAGAAACCAGTAAACCGAAGAAGCAAAAAACTGATCAAACCCCTGAAGAAAAAGTGAAAGACAGGAAACTAAATCAGGACTTGATTGATCAATTGCCTGGGTCAGCTCCCAAGGCCAGGAGGTCTGCCCAACTCAGGGCAGAAGTAGAAAAATTAGAAGACAAACATAAGCGCCTGGGAGATATTTGGACCCCAATTAGGGGATATGAACTCTTCAGGTTTCATTACAACAGAAGATTTAGAAATGCCCCTGTGTCAAACCCATGGCACATGAATTTAGGCAAACTGGTTGTACCTAATGTATTCTTGAATGTAGAACTCCTGCAACTATTAGCCAGGCATTACAATTCAGGCCTGAAAGCTATCTGCAACCCTCAGGGAGAACCAATTATACACCTATCAAAAAATGCTATTTGTGAGGTGTATGATTTGGATGATTTGTGCACTGTCCCTGTTGTTTATGAAGATTTGGATAAAGAATACTGGAGAATGGATACAACCTACAATGGATGGAGGTTACCCATTCATAGACCCAGGATTGAAGGAGAAGTGATACCCTTGACTGAGAATGATGGCCCTCCCTTTCATGTATCCATTTTTGAACCATACATTCAATATACTTACTATTCTGTAGGCCAAGTCCTTGGCTCAGAGGTCCCTGAGTTCATGGCTATTCCTCTAATGGTCATAACCTCTGATATTCAATGTCACAATGCCAGACAGTTTGATTATGCCTCCTATGTTGCTACTAGAATAGACTCTGGTCTATCTGCAATGAAAAACAATGCTCCAGCATGCTCTTTTGAGCATTACTCGATGCTCATGCATATGGTCTTATACTACGGCCAGGAAGTAGGATTGTGGCCAAATGAGCTTCAAGTTGTTGCTGCAGGTAAGAAAGGGGAGAAGATACCTGTACAAATGTGGACCAGAATCTGGGATAGCAGGTATGCTAACTCCAGCTATGCTCAATTTGAGGAGCATTGTGTTAAAGTGCTGTATAGGTATTTCAACCACCCCTGTGAATATTCAATTTCAGATGAAATAAAAAGATTCCTCAGGCCAAAAGATTTTGGTGGCCCCCCTGCTGTCACTCATAATTGGGGAGACTGGTATTGTTTTGAGGACGCTACCATGATCAGAGTGTATGGTTTTGAGGATGCTCCCTTTATATTGCCTAAAACTGTCCCTGACAGGATTGCATATCTGGAAATAATTAGGCAAATGCATTGTTCCAATGTCATGCATCTAAGTTCGCATGATAAACAATCATTCATGCCTAGTACTCTGTGTTTTGGAGATTTTACTGTGGTTTCAAAAGAAGGGTACAACCTCATTTTGGATAAACTAATGCATTATAACATGGTGACTGCTGAGGTGAGGAAAGGGTTTGACCCCGAGGGTTTCATTGACTATGCAAGAAGAAAACAAAATCTCAGTGGATACATGCATATACATTATCCACATGATGATGTCATTAGAAATTTGGAAGAGGCTGAAGTCGATTTGGTGGTGGAGAAATATAACAGAGATTTGAATGAAAAGAAAAAGCAGTTGGCAGAAGTTGAAGTGGTATCCTCTGAAGAGGAAGAATTGACTGAACAACCACAAGATAAGAAAACAGAAATGTCTAAAAGAAAAATGCAACAATATCAGCCTCCAGTTGTGATACATGATGAGGAGGGATCTGCTGATGAAGATCCACGCCAAAAGGCTTATGATTCTTTTGTGTCAGATGATACATTCATTCATTCAAAGGAATTTAAATCATTCCTGTATAAATACAAGGGAAAGGAAATTAGAGAGTCAGTAGATAATGTTTCTGCTGACAATGAAAAACAGTTATTGGAGATGTTAAAGGAGACAGTGGACAAGGAAATGCAGGACATGACACCTAGCAGAGGCAGACAGCTGCTTAAAGATGCGGGGGTTATGATTTTTCCCGGCTTAGATCTAAATTCTGCCCTGGTTTTTGATAGTTTTTTGAATAATGCTGATGATAAGTATAAGCTTACTCCAGAAGGAGTTAATGAAGTCTACATGGGAACAAGATACAACAATGATGAAAATTCTTTAATGATATGGGCATTGTATCCTCCCCATAAGAAGACGGCCATAATAGACACTGAGAAAACTTTTGGCCATGTTATGACTTTTAGAGCAGGTGAGACTGACCCCATAATTACTGCAGACATTGGTATCAATGTTGCAAAATTGAATAAAGCACAAGCTCAGATGTTAATCAAGGAAAGGGATACCTACAAGCTGAATTGTGAAAGATTAACAAAGGAGAATGACTACTTGAAGGATGCTGTCAAGAGCACCTTTGGGCAATCTACGAAGAGAATAACTCAAGGTGAAAGCTCACAAAGTAGTCAAGAGATATCCCATGATCAAGCCAAACAAATTCAAATAGATGCATTCGTTACAATACTGCAGAGCAGGTATGCAAACATGGTACGGTGGTTAAACCAGTTTTGGGATAACTACTCGGAAAATCATAAAGCAGTCAAAGAACATGAGAGGCTTGATCAGAGGATACAAGAAAAGGTGACCGAGTTGCAAAACAGAGGTACCCCTGATAGCACAGATGTCTCTGAGGCAAGAGCATTACTCAAAAGGCACCAAAATTATTATGATAAACTCAAAGCTGATGCTAAGGAAGGGACTGATGCATCAGACGCAGGGGTGCCCAGAATATTCAAAGATAATGGAGAGGTAAAGAGCAAAGAAGAGTGGACTATTGATTGCCAAGTTATATTACACAAAGCCACAGGAGCCCTAAAAGATAAAGCCTCTGTATCTACAGAAGTTTGCAAGCAACTGGAGGAAATGATCACCCTCGATATAATCACCAGGAGTGCAGTCGAGCTTACTGATTCTCACCGTGCGCAGGAGTACTTGGATCATCTAACAAAAGTCTATTTATGGCTAAACAGAGCCTAGTTAGGATTATGTAATTATTGTTTGTTAAAATTTCAAGAGACTTATTGAAGAGTTGTATCTCTTCTTGAAGATATCTATATAAGTCCAAACAATCTATGCTGAAAAATCATCGGCAGTAGAAGATATTTAGATATACATATACATAATATTCCAGAATGATCATGTTGCATATTTTATTTTGAAGAAGAAATTTGAAGTTCTCTGATTCAGTATTTCCATTTGGGTATCAGTTATTTGTTGAAATTATTCAGTTGTGTGGCTGTCTCCATTTCTGCATTTCCCTGTTATTCAGATTAAACTATCAAGTATATATTTAATCTGTCAATACACATTCGCTGTATCTGTGTGATCAATTCGGTTGGTGTCCATCCTAAGGAATTAAACCCTTCTGATTTATTCACAGTAACCTGGAAGTAGTAAGTTGGGATTACTAAGTAGAGCCATATAATTAGGATTGACACACTGTCTCCAGTAAAATATTATCTATAATCTTGTCTTTTCATTTCATTTGGTTCCTTCAAGTAAGGATTAAAGTACCTTCTGGTGAATTGTAAAGATACCTGATTTTATTTGGTTGGATTATCAAGAAGAGTCTGTCAGTCATTTACTTGCACGTTTGTACAAGCTATAAACCAGAACTGTGCCAAATATCTAGAATTATTACCATTTAGAAACTACTGGTCTTAGTCCTTCAAATTGACTCTGTTACCCAACAAGGCACTGGTCTTATTCAACTCATTAGTTAAAACCTTTCTTTGATATTGCTTATACAATTTCTGCCAATCACCTATTAAACATTACACATAGAATTAATTAGTCAGCTTTGTCATCTATCATACATCCTATGCCATTGTAGATAGACCTAGTTAGTCCATTCATCCACACTCAGACTGCTTTAATATTTTAAGGTTCACCCACCTAGGTGTAGCAGGACCTAAAGTGTAGGAAATCATCAAACCTTGAAGGTTGATTTCGTCAAGTTAGTTCAAAAACGTTGCAAATCCAAATATAGAGCCTGGCATCCTCTTAGGATTAGTAACTTGCATTTTTGAGACCTAACAAGTTGTTTGGTAACCTTCAGTAGCTCCCAGATCATAGAGAATCTCTCCAGTTGGACTAGGGCACCTGCTCATTAGTCCTGAAAGTGTCAGGATCTGAAACTCTAAAATTCGGTGATGACTATATTTGCAATATATGTCTTTCTATCTCTCCTTTTCATCGTATCCTATCAAACACAATCTATACCTACAAAAGGAAGAGAAAGAATGTACGGCTATATAGGAGCTTGCCTCAGTCAAGCCCTGTTTTTAGTATTCCTACCTCAACAGTGGCCAGAGATAAAGATTTGTAGAAGTGTGTACAAACCTATCAAAGTGTACGTAGAAATATCAAACCCTAGATGTCTTAATTAAGGGAAGATCAATAACTTGCTTCAATTCAATGAACAAATACAACTTCACCTCAAGGAGATGAAAGCAATGAAGACTTGCATGAACAAGAAGGTGAATCAACAATGTCTGTAGAGGATCTCCAAGCTCGATGTTGGAGGCTTCAACCCTTCTCCCAATCATGCAAAAGGTGTACAAACCTTAGGAAGAGCAAGATAGTCTCAAGATCTTGATTCCTAATCTCCATCCATTATCTCCATGATAGCAAATTCAAATAACTTTCAAAAGATTCAACAAGCCACTAATCTTCAATGGCAATTTCAACAGAGTTTTTGCATCAAGCTTGCATATAGATTGTGTGTGAATTTTGAAATAATGTCTCAATATCACACGAAAATGAAAAATTTGAAAATAGAATCCTGAGATGCACAGCGAGAGCTAACACCCTGCTAAGATTTAAAATCTTTGAAAATGGGACAGGACTAGGGTGCAGGTGCCCAAGTCTAGTCCCCCATTTTCTGACCAGATTTACTTCTAGGGGGTTCTAGGGACCCAAAATCCAAATTCCCTTTCTGGGTTCAATTAATAGTTATCTTGGAAAATGAACATTTTTCAACTAGACATAAGTCAATCAGGGTTTCAGGAAGGGTAAAAACAAAGAGGCTAAAAGGACACCAAAGGCGAGGAGCTAAACTGAGGGAAATTGTACCATTCCATATAGGAGGACAATTTCTGATGTAACATTTAGCCCCCACTTTAGTGGCCATATTACACTACGTGCATATGCAACTAAAGGAAAGTAAATGCATCAATCATGAAAAGGATACCCAAAAGGATATTGTAGAAGAAGCTGAAGTATTGTCGCAAAAAAGGAAGAAGCCCCCAAGTCTATAATCTTGCAAGATCACAAAGTTAGGAACCACAACCTGCAAAGGAACACTTGTTAGAAAGTCAAATCCAAATCAACCTGCAACCACCACCAATAAGTCAGTACAAAAACACTAAGGGGATTGAGTGATGAGACATGATGAGGGAGGAAATTGAGGGAGATATATGCCCCACTTTGTTTATGCTTGCTTAGTCTAAAAAGGAGAAACAAGGAGATATCTACATGCATCAATTTCAAGGGAAATGTGATGAGAAATGTGTTGTGAGGGTTGTTTGAAGAAACAACTCCCAAGCACAACACATTAGGTAGGATAGAGAGTAGAACTAGAATTCCATCACAACAAATGGTGCAAAAATCCAAGTTTGACAGCTCAAGGTAAAGTCTCAAGAGTGAAATAGATCAATTTTGCACCTAGTTAGGAATAGGAATTCTTATCCACTTACTTTATGTAAAGGGAATTTTCACCTATCACCACTCATTCTTGTTTCTTATCATTATGTAGAGGATAGAAAGAGAAGGAGAAGAGGATGATCACCATGCCGAGCTGATGCCCGTATCAACTCCCATGATTGGAGGTGCTACGAGCCTGAGTTGTAGAGAGGCATTTTGAGGCCAAGGTAGGGTCCTAACCTTACACTTCTATCATTTTCTATTTTTCTTTCAGCTATTTTTATCGTTTACCATGCCAAAGAGTTCCTAACAGATAGGGGTCCCTCGTAGGGGTGCCTAATTCCTCGTAGGGTGCCATAGTCCCACTAGGCCACCCTAGTCCCACTGGGGCGCCAGTGTCCCTCTAGGGTGCCCAAGTCTTCATGGGGTGACTAGGTCCACAGAGGACATGAGACTTAAGGTACATGCACACACTACTTTTTTAGATAATGGTTTGGTGTAATGATGAAAAATGATATGGTTGCTTTCTATTTGACCTGCAGGATGTCCCAAAGACACAAGAGCATACAGGTGGTCACCTAATGGCACTACTTCAAGAGTGCGCAGTACTATGACTAGCATAAAGAGGGGTCACTAGCAGGCATTGGGCTTATGGTGGGTGTTTGATATGCCCACAATCAGATTTCATTGCAGTATGTTGATGGCCTTGATGGAGAGTTGGAACACTAATACATCCACATTCCACTTATCTACAAGTGAGATGACTATCACACTAGAGGATGTTTATAGGATCTTGCAACTGCGTTTCCAAGGAGAGACAGTGAGGGTCATGGGACAGCACACATTAGAGTATACTCATGAGATTCAGCTGTATTGTCTAGGTCGTATAGTCTCACGAGCATAGCAAAGACATATTTAGCTCTGGCTTCTAGAGTAGGGATGCAGTGACATCCCATTGGTTCAGAGGATTATGAAAGTCACTGTCGCACTAGATGGACGAGGCGCTCACCTTCACGAGGATCTCATTCACAACATTAGATCTATAGAGGAGCATTAGACTGTATACATATGGGGGTGCAGTATGCTTACGCACCTTTACCACAACTTGGGACGATACATCCATTTTGAGATGCACAGTTTGATGATCTGCACTTGACTATAGGTTTGGGCTTTCGAGCATATCAGGTGCACATGACCAAAAGGATTTCCTATAGAGTCAGTGTTCACCCATCCACACATTCATGCCTATCCACTAGTTAGATGTTGGAGACACGGTGATCTATTATACTGGAGAGTTGTTTTTGATAGACTACAACCCATCAATATCATTTGGAGACCATATCGTGGCTATATCTTATGGCCTGGAAAGCGGAGACAATTAGTGAGGATACAGAGGGATCAGCTGATGGTCGGTCACCTCAATCACGTCATGGTTTGGTTCTACTTTGATAGGGTGGCACGATAGTTCAAACAGGTACAGGATGTTCCTATAGTGCATATGAGCTATGCACGCACTGTACACAGTGCAGTCAAGGTGAACAATGCCTGATGGCTAACAGTATCATATGTACCTCTTAGTGATGATGATGGTCCCAAGGATGCAACACTAGTATCAAATGTAGATGATATCAGTTGTACCCAAGCATATCAGACCTGGTCCTACTCCTATCTTTCCTCCCGGTCACCCTATAGGTGATTCTCGACCTTGGGCACATTAGTGACACAGGGGTAGAGGATGATGTGAGTGACTTCGCAGGATACTATGATCTAGAGGAGGATGTGGAGGATGACGATGAGGAGGAGGTTCCATCACAGTACGTCTTTAGGGAGAGACCACAATAGGACCAGTAGGAGGCAAACACTAACGAGGAGACTGAATTGAGACCATGGTCTAGGGCTTGTGGTCTAGTCCCTATAGGTGTTGAGAGGCCTAGTCAGAGTGAGAGGGGGGAGATTACTACGCCTATGCCCCCAGCTACAGATCAAACTACAGATCTCATTACACCTTCAGCAATTCAAGATCCATCTTGGCAAGATGGAGATCTAGGTTAGACTTGTTTCATTAATTTGATGTTCTTATACTTATTGTTTATGATGCTTATGTGAGAGTCTAATATCTATCCTACTTTCTATTTTGTAGTTGGGACTAACAGTTGGTGAGACTTTGTGAGTCGCATCATAGTAGACATAGTACCTATAAATGTAGCTGAGTAGCTAGTCCGGGCAGGGTATTCTCCACGGCCATTCGCTGGGCGACATGTGGAGATATTTATGCCTTTTGTCAAATATAGGATGGTTGTAGAGGCCATTCTAGAGCAGTCTACATGGGAGAGAAGAGTTACATGTGTGCATCGAGGCTAAGCTTCAGGCACAGCGGGATCACATGGTAGTAGTACCCACATTTGAGAGAGAGCCAGTTGCCAGTGAGTTCTTACTTCCTGAGTTACACCAGGAGAGAGTTGATAGAGATAGGGCTCAAGCATAGAGAGACATGTACCAGGGAATGTACTAGGAGGCACACGAGGAGGTGATAGGGTTGAGAGGTGAGATCAGGGGGTTACAATCACGGAGTGTCTCTAGGATCATGATTGTCTCTAGGAGTCATTTGCGATTCGTAGCCCACATGGTCAAGCCTCTATCATGCGCACACCAGGGTACAAGTGACCGAGGTTCATCTATATGATGTATATATATTACGTACTATGACATCCCATTTTGTTGCAAGGGATAGTCAACTCGGATGTATATTTGAAACTAATGATGGTATATATATATATATATATATATGATGTTTATTTTTCTCTCTGTTCACAATGTTTTTAATCTATCACATGTGATTTTTGTAAAATACAACTAGTGATGAATGTTAAAGGCTAATATGGAAATGTAATTAATGCTAATGTGACATACTAATCAATTCTTTGTAGAACATATAGTAAAAGGCACAATGATTAAAAATTTCACATATAACCAAAATTCTATGCTATATTCAGTTAATACAAAAGTGATCTTATTAAATAATGTTAAGCAAGATGCAACAATGATTAACTAAGAAAAAGATGTAATGTTAAATGAATTAGGACAAAATAATAATATCTTGTCAAAATTTAAGCTAATCTATCTAATAAATTTGCTTTATAAAGTAACATTTAACATCAAATCCTAAGCATGGAATTTCTTGAGGTGCGCTACATTAATGGGTTCTTTATGTGATGTACCTTGTTCATTAGCTAGTCTATACACTCCTAATCCAAAGGCTTTAGTAACTATATATGGTCCAAGCCAATTGGAGCTGAACTTACCTTTTTCTCCAGAAGGTGCATTTACATTGTGTTGATTCTCATAAAGTACCAAATCCCCAATGTCAAATGAACACTATATAACATGTTCATTGTATGTTTTTTTGATGGGCCTTGAGGTGCTCAAGAGTGTTTATGTTGGATCTAGGGCATACAACTGAGAGGGGGGGGGTGAATCAGTTGTATAAAACTTCTTCTTCTTTCAAACACTTGATTCTTATTGTTAGTTAGCAGCATATCAAATAATCATCCATGGAAGCATAATACATAAACACAAGAGCAGATAAACATCAACACATTGAACACCAAGATTTTGATGTGGAAAACCCGGTTAAGGGAAAAACCACGGGGTGATTAACCCAAGAATTATTCTCTGTTAGAAGAATAAAGAAGAATGAATGGCACATGCCAATAAGGGCTCACTGCCCGAGCACACTGCTCACAAAGAGGCCCACTGCCTACAAGGAGACACACTGTCTACAAAGTGATAAAAATCATAGTCTTGAACTGGAGAATGACATCTCTATCATGTCCGGATCAGTTCCAATTAAGCCCAACAAACTCTGCTCTGCCTTTCGCACGTTTCTTCGCTATGCCACACTCATCCACACACCACACCTTGAAATGAACTCACAAACCGTTATTTATACAAGACATTGACTTAGGAACAAACATCTAAGTCGGAAAACAACCATAGGAGTATCCGCAAGATGAATAACACATCCGGTCGGCCATCACAAGAACATTCGCAGGATGAACAACTCATCCGGTCGGCTAAACAGAGCAAGAACTTCATCCGGAAGAATAACTTCAATTCCGGGCTCTACCATAAATGCGGACCAACAACACAACCTAAACATGATCCAAGAACCTTCACAAGCCTGTCTGAATGTCCGGATACATCCGCACTTCCTCTACTTACTGGGATCTCTTGTCTTCCTCATCCGGAACTTCAAGAACACAGTCTGTCGCCACTGTCATAATGCAAGAGGTACTTCCGGACCTCCAAATCATACACAAATCAGGATGACACATCACAAGGACATCCAAAACACTCCGTCCAATCCACAGATTAGGATGATACAATTCCGGACCTCACCGGACCTTTTTGTGATCCTCTGTCACCTCTGGATACTTGCCGGACCCGGTTCTATACCGGCAGCCACAACTCCTTCAGATCTTCATGCGGACCTCTGAAATCTTAACTGTAGCATCTCAAGACTCATATCTACTAACCCTTTAATCCGCATCCTTCGGTTCTCATCCTATACAGTACATTTACCTTCTTCTCATCACTGTTCTTCACTGTTCCTGACTGAGGCTAATTTTCTCAATACCCTCAGCACACAGCTCATCAAATCCTTCTTGTCAATGCAATATGAGTATGTTGACATCAATGACAACAATGGCTCACCTCATACTTGCAACAATCTCCCCCTTTGTCATTGATGGCAACATATGATGTGAAAAACCATTAAGACAAGAACTTCAACTTTTCATATGTCTTCTCTTCCTTTACTGCTCCCCCTTTGATCATCAACCACTTGTTTTTCACATGTCTTCTCTCCCCCTTTGACATCAATGGCAAAGGGCGCATACTTGCAATTCTCATATATCAGAATCATACCAGCTACTCCCCCTTAGTTGCAGCTCCCCATTAGTCCGGATCACAAGATATGACTGTGATAGCCACCGGACTGATGCACATCAGTGCATCTTAGTTCATCACCAGAGGGGCCATGACCCCTAACTTCTCCCGGAGATATTCAAAAGAGTCTTTGGGAAGAGGTTTTGTAAAGATATCTGCAATCTGATCCTTGGAGGGAACATACTCCAATCTGACTTCTTCCTTGTTTACTTGTTCTCTCAAAAAGTGAAATTTAATAGATATGTGCTTAGTCTTAGAATGCAATACTAGATTCTTGGAGATATTAATTGCACTTGAATTATCACAGAAAATTGTGATAGGCTTCTCATATTCAACTTTGATGTCTCTTAGCATCTGCTTCATCCATAAGATTTGAGTGCAACTACCTGCTGCTGCAATGTATTCTGCTTCAGTTGTAGACAGAGATATTGCATCTTGTTTCTTGCTTAGCCAAGAAACCAATCTCTTCCCCAAAAAGAATGCTCCACCACTAGTGCTTTTCCGGTCATCCACATCTCCTGCCCAATCTGCATCTGTGTAAGCATGAAGAGAGAAATCCGGATCTCTAGGGTACCATAGACCATACTCAACTATTCCTTTCAAGTACCTAAAAATTCTTTTGATTGCCATAACATGAGATTCTCTAGGATCGGCCTGGAATCTTGCCACAAGACCAACAGCCTGCATTATATCTGGTCTAGTTTGAGTGAGATACAACAATCCACCAATCATTGATCTATACTTTGTCTAATCTGCCTTTGGAGAATCATCATCTTTGCTTAACTTACATCCGGTTGCCATAGGAGTGTTCATTGGCTTTGAGTCTTCCATACCAAATTTCCTTAACAATTCTTTCACATATTTGGTCTGAGAAATGAAGATCCCTTCTTTTGTTTGAGTAATTTGCAGACCCAAGAAGAAATTCATTTCACCAAGCATAGACATTTCAAACTCACTTTTCATCTGATTTGCAAAAGTTTTGCACATACTATCTCTTCCTCCAAAAATGATATCATCCACAAACACTTCAACAATCAGAATGTTTTCATGATCAATTTTGAAATATAAGTTACTGTCAGCAGTACCTTTGTTGAATCCAATCTGCACAAGATGCTTATCCAACCTTTCATACCATGCTCTTGGGGCTTGCTTCAATCCATACAAAGCTTTCTTCAACTTGCAGACCATATCATTATTATCAGACAATTGAAATCCATCCGGTTGTTCAATGTAGACTTCTTCTTCCAGATCACCATTTAGGAAGGCAGACTTGACATCCATCTGATATACCTTGAAGTCTTTGAAAGCAGCAAATGCAAGAAGTAATCTGACTGCTTCAATTCTTGCCACCGGAGCAAAAGTCTCTTCAAAGTCAATTCCTTCTATTTGAGAGTAGCCTTTGCAGACCAATCTAGCTTTGTTTCTGATTACTTCACCAGCTTCATTTAGTTTGTTCCGGAAGACCCACTTGGTTCCAATTACATTCCTGTCTCTAGGTCTAGGAACAAGATCCCAAGTATGATTTTTCTCAATTTGCATCAATTCATCTTTCATTGCTTTGGTCCAGTTTTCATCATTGCAGGCTTCATTTATTGTTTTAGGTTCAATTTTTGAAATCAGACAGCATTCATCCTGATTTTGAGCAGTATTCCTTCTAGTTTGTACACCTTTGCTTCTGTCACCTATGATCTGATCTTCAGAGTGATTCAGTCTTACATACCTTGGAATTTTGGGAGTATCCAGCACTGTTGTTTCTTGATCAGGCTCATTTAAACCCATCTCTTCTTCCTGATTTATCGGATCAGGCTGACTCTGTCTCACCGGAGAGGATTGAGGTCCTTGAACACTGTCTTGGTCATCTTCATCAAACTCATAAAATCTTGAAGGCTTCTCAATTCCTTCATCAACCTTTACATTGGTGCTTTCTATCATCTTCCTCAATCTCTTATTGTAACACCGGTATGCTTTGCTTTGAGTGGAGTAGCCCAAGAAAATTCCTTCATCACTTCTAGCATCAAACTTTCCTAGATCTTCATCTCTTTTAATATAACACTTGCTACCAAATACTCTGAAATATTTCACAGTAGGAGTGATGCCAAACCAGAGTTCATAGGGGGTCTTACCGGTGTTGTTTCTGATTTGAACTCGATTGAGAGTGTAGACTGCAGTGCTGATAGCTTCT
This sequence comes from Cunninghamia lanceolata, assembly GCA_027924645.1. Taxonomy (NCBI): domain Eukaryota; kingdom Viridiplantae; phylum Streptophyta; class Pinopsida; order Cupressales; family Cupressaceae; genus Cunninghamia; species Cunninghamia lanceolata. The sequence continues at coordinate 4,637,384 of BSBN01000278.1, forward strand.
TTCCAAAACATTTGAGGAACATTTGCTTCCAACATCATTGTCCTAGCAGCTTCCTGGATGGTCCGGTTCTTTCTCTCAACTACTCCATTCTGCTGTGGAGTCTTAGGAGCAGACAACTATCTTCTTATACCCTGTTTCTCACAAAAGTCAATGAATTCACCAGATGTAAATTCACCACCTCTATCAGACCTTAGACACTTTAGTTTCAATCCGGTTTGATTCTCCACCATAGCTTTGAAGATTCTGAACTTCTCAAAAGCTTCTGATTTTTCTTTTAGAAAGGTAACCCACATCATCCGGGAATGATCATCAATTAACAACATGAAATATCTATCACCCTGCAGACTCTTGATTCTTGTCAGACCACATAGATCAGTATGTACTAATTCCAACAATCCGGTAGAAGACTGATCTTTGCTTTTGAAAGAGACTCTGCTTTGTTTACCTAACTGACATTCTTTACACACACTATTTGTAGGTTTCATCAATTTTGGAAGATCTCTCATAGCCTGAGTATTGCTTATCTTGATGATGTTATCAAAATTTACATGACACATTCTTCTATGCCATAACCAACTCTGATCAATTTGAACAAACAAACAACTTTTATTTGAACCAACCAGATGAAAGATATTACCTTTTGTCTGAGTACCGGATGCAATTTCAGTTCCGGAGCTTGTAAAGATTCTACATTTTCCATTCTTGAACCGGAGATCATAGCCTTTGTCCACTAACTGACCAACACTGAGAAGATTGTGCTTCAATCCTTCAACATACAGTACATTACCTATTTTGCTCTTACCATCAAAGGAAATAGTTCCCCTACCTCTGATTCTGCCAGCAGAATTGTCACCAAACTTTACCATTCCTCCTTCATATCTTTCCAAGTCTAAGAACTTATTCTTGTCACCAGTCATATGGTGAGAACATCCACTGTCAATAACCCAATCATCCTTTTCTTCCACTTGAGCAGCCAAGGCTTTTTCAACAACTTTGTGATTGACAGATTCAGAGAGTATTGAATCTTCTTCCTTGATGGCTATAAACACCCACTCATTTCCGGATTTGCTTCCTAGTTCTGATTCATCATCTGTTACTCCTTCATTGTCATCTTCTTCATGAACATAATAGCAATTCTTTTGAAACCTTTGTCTGTGAGTATTAGATCTTGCAGATCTCTTCGGACATCTTGAGGCAAAATGACCAATCTTATTGCAGTTGAAACACTTAAAGGGTAGTTTTCCTTCATACTTACCGGATCCTCTTGGAAGTCTTTTTGCAATGAGGGCTTCAAGTTGAGCTGTTTCTGCTTCTTCTTCTTCCATGTCTCTTCTTGCTTGATCATACCATGACATTTTCCTTGATGAGTTTTCACCCGGATCAAATCTATGTTTACCTTTCACATAGGCACTGGCTTTGAAAGCAGATTCAGTCTTGGGAGGATCATCTCCAAACTCGGTCATTTCAAATGCAGCTAGTTTGCCAGCCAGTTGTTCTCTTGTGACAGTTGTGTGGGCTCTGAATTCATCAATGGAAGCAACTTTGATTTTGTAGGCAGCAGGAAGGGATCTTAGGATTTTGCAGACAATCTCATTTTCATCTAAAGTTCCACCAGCATTTCTGATTCCACATACCAGCTCATTTACTCTTGGCATAAAGGTAGTGATGTTTTCATCATCTCTCATTTTCAATCTTTCAAATTTCCCTTTTAGACTTTGCAACCTTGCACTTTTGACAAACTCATCTCCTTCATACAGAAGTTCCAGTTTAGTTAGGATCTCATATGCAGTTGGTAGGTCAATGACATTCGAGAGATCTGAGTCATTCAATGCGCTTAGAAGAGCTTCCTTGGTCCGCAGATTGTTTTCAGCTTCTGTGATTTCATTCAGAGTTGTCGGACCACCTTGTGGAGGTATATATGGTTTTGAAATCATAGCCAAGTATGCTTTTCCCATACATTCCAAGTGACACTTCATGCGACCTTTCCAGAGAGTGAAGTTGGTTCCATCGAACTTCGGACTATCCTTCTTGTATGACGACATCCTGGATCTCCTCAAGCGGTTAAGCTCCTATCAGAGGAACTTAGCTCTGATACCAATTGTTGGATCTAGGGCATACAACTAAGAGGGGGGATGAATCAGTTGTATAAAACTTCTTCTTCTTTCAAACACTTGATTCTTATTGTTAGTTAGCAGCATATCAAATAATCATCCATGGAAGCATAATACATAAACACAAGAGCAGATAAACATCAACACATTGAACACCAAGATTTTGACGTGGAAAACCCGGTTAAGGGAAAAACCACGGGGTGATTAACCCAAGAATTATTCTCTGTTAGAAGAATAAAGAAGAATGAATGGCACATGCCAATAAGGGCTCACTGCCCGAGCACACTGCTCACAAAGAGGCCCACTGCCTACAAGGAGACACACTGTCTACAAAGTGATAAAAATCACAGTCTTGAACTGGAGAATGACATCTCTATCATGTCCGGATCAGTTCCAATTAAGCCCAACAAACTCTGCTCTGCCTTTCGCACGTTTCTTCGCTATGCCACACTCATCCACACACCACACCTTGAAATGAACTCACAAACCGTTATTTATACAAGACATCGACTTAGGAACAAACATCTAAGTCGGCAAACAACCATAGGAGTATCCGCAAGATGAATAACACATCCGGTCGGCCATCACAAGAACATTCGCAGGATGAACAACTCATCCGGTCGGCTAAACAGAGCAAGAACTTCATCCAGAAGAATAACTTCAATTCCGGGCTCTACCATCAATGCGGACCAACAACACAACCTAAACATGATCCAAGAACCTTCACAAGCCTGTCTGAATGTCCGGATACATCCGCACTTCCTCTACTTACTGGGATCTCTTGTCTTCCTCATCCGGAACTTCAAGAACACAGTCTGTCGCCACTGTCATAATGCAAGAGGTACTTCCGGACCTCCAAATCATACACAAATCAGGATGACACATCACAAGGATATCCAAAACACTCCGTCCAATCCGCAGATTAGGATGATACAATTCCGGACCTCACCGGACCTTTTTGTGATCCTTTGTCACCTCTGGATACTTGCCGGACCCGGTTCTATACCGGCAGCCACAACTCCTTCAGATCTTCATGCGGACCTCTGAAATCTTAACTGTAGCATCTCAAGACTCATATCTACTAACCCTTTAATCTGCATCCTCCGGTTCTCATCCTATAAAGTACATTTACCTTCTTCTCATCACTGTTCTTCACTGTTCCTGACTGAGGCTAATTTTCTCAATACCCTCAGCACACAGCTCATCAAATCCTTCTTGTCAATGCAATATGAGTATGTTGACATCAATGACAACAATGGCTCACCTCATACTTGCAAAAGTTTATTCATGTTTCATCAAGCATCTCAATTTATTGCAATCTCTTCTCACGTTTTGTATCATTGTCAATAACGTCTCTTAGGAAAAATCTCAATGAAGGAATTTCTAACTCCAAGGGGATTATTGTGTCCACACCATAGACAAGATTATACGGTGTATTCCCAGTAGTCGTACAAATGCTTGTTCTATAGGCCCATAATGTATAGTATAATTGAATGTGTCAGTCTTTTTGATGTTTGCTAACAGTCTTCCATAAAATCTGTCCAATAATTTTGTTTGAAACTTATGCTTGGCCATTTGATTGAGGATAATAAGGCATAGAGAAGAGATGTTGAATATGATATTTTTCAAGAAACTTCTTCACATCCTTGTTCTTAAATGGCGTACCATTGTCAGAAACAAGGGAGGAAGGTATTCCAAATTGAGAAATAATGTTATCTTGTATAAATCAACAAATTACGTCAGCGGTCGTGGATCGTAAGGGGACAACTTTGACCCACTTCGTGAAGTAATTAGTGGCAATAATAATAAATGTATGCCCTTGAGTGGAGGGTGGAGAGATTTTACCAATTAGATCCAAGCCCCAAATAGAAAATGGGCAAGGTGAAACTTGGGCATGAAGTTCCTATGTGGGTGCTCGGATTAGGTGATTATGTTGTTGACATTGCAGACATTTGTTGACATAAGCAAAGGAATCTTGTTCCATGCATTGCCAATAGTATCCCATTCATAACAATTTTTGTACTAAGGATTTTCCCCCAAAATGCCCTCCACAAGCACCAGAGTGAGATTCTTCTAAAGCTATCAGGATCTCTTAATTACTTAAACATCGGAGTAAAACTCTATTGTAGTTTCTTCTATATAATGCATTTGACAAGATAATGTATCATGCCGCAATTTTGCATAGACAAATTCAAGCATTCTTAGATGTTGAAGTAGGAATGGTTCCATCATGCAAATAATTGAATATATGGGAGAACCATTCATCAGCATTTGTATTACCACAGAGTTCCAAATTTGCAACTATAGGGTCTTCAATTATTGGTGTTTTAAGATTATGGATAATGAAAGTAAATTCCTTAGGAGAATCATCAGGGGATATAAGGTAAGTTGCACTTGCCATTGCATCCACATGTCGATTGTCTTTCCTGGGAATAGTATTTATTGAAAATGATGTGAATTGTTTTAATAGAGAGAGCAAACTCATGATATTGAGATAGCATATCATGCTTAGTTTGATATGATCCAGTTATTTGTCATATAATTAGTTGTGAATCACCATATATAGTGATATTTTTTATGTTAAGAGCCAAAGCGGCACGAAATCCTACACTGAGGGCTTCGTATTCAACAATGTTGATCGTGCATGAGAAGTTTAGGCGATAAGACATAGAAATCGGCTTACCTGTAGGGGTATTAATATAACACCAACATCAGAGCCGATTCGACATCTTGATCCATCAAAATACAATCCCATTTATCATCCTTAGTAATGGCTATAATTTGTTTATCAGGAAATGTATACTGATGTTGTATAGCAAAAGTTGAAGGTGCTTCGGCTAAATGGTTAGCTAACACTTGTTATTTAATTAATTTCTGAGAAACAAACTTAAGTTGATCGAATTCAGTTAACAACATAACCCATTTAGCAAGATGACCTAACAAATCTATTTTTGCAAAAAGGTGTTTCAAAGGGTCAAATTTCACCATCACATGTATTTCAGCATTTAAAATATAATGTCTAAGATTGTATGTTGCAAACACTAAAGCTAAGCAATGCTTCTCAATAATAGTGTATTGCACTTCATAATTGAGCAAAGTTCAGCTGATATAATAGATAACACATTCTTTGCCTTCATCATTATGTTGCGCTAACAAAGCTGCAAGAGCATTATTAGATGCTGAGATATACAATAGAAAAGGTTTATCAGGGACAATAGGCTGTAGAATAGGAGGATTAGCTAGATAAGCCTTTAAATCTTTGAAATCTTTTTGACATTCATAATTCCATTAAAATTTTGAATCCTTCTTCAGTAGTTGCGTAAAAGGGTGAGTCATGTCCACAAGTTGTGAAACAAATTGGTGAATGTCTTGTATCTTCACTTGCAAACTATGAAGTTGAGATATGTTCTTAGGTGTTGGCATATTAACAATTGCATCAATCTATTTCATATCCACTTTAATACCATGATTTGAAATGATAAACCCCAACAAGTTTCCATTGTCTACACCAAAAACAAACTTACGAGGGTTTAATTGCATGTTGTATTTTCTTATTCTCTCAAAAATATGTCAAAGATTCATAGCATGATCTTGGCAATTAATGGACTTTGCCAAGATATCATCGACATAATCTTCTAGAATATTGTGCATGTAATCATGAAATATAAGGGTCATGGCACGTTGGTAAGTAGCTCCTATATTCTTAAGTCCAAACAGCATGACTACCCAACAAAATGTACCCCAAGGTGTTATAAAAGTTGTTTTATATTGATCTTAAGGGTTTATCAAAATTTGATTATATCTTGAAAAACCATCCATGAAAGAGAGTAATTCATGGCCAGCTATAGAATGGACAATCATATCAATGTTAGGAAGTGGAAAATCATCTTTCAAAGATGCGATATTCAAGTCTCAAAAATCGATACACATTCTTATACAACCATCGAGTTTAGTGACAGTGATGATATTTGAGATCCAAGGTGAGTAGTCAATAGAGCGGATAAAGCCATCTTGTAGGATCTTTTCTTTCTCAACTTTGACAAGTAATGCAACCTTAGGTTTCTTCTTACAAATCTTTTGTTTAAATGGCTTAGCATCTGGTTTCAAGATGATATTATGTGTTACAATCTAAGGATCAATACTAGGTATATCTAAATAGTTCCAGGCAAACAGTTCAAAGAATTCATGTAATTTTTTAGTCATTTCTTCTGTTTCTTCTGCATGTAAACAATCACCAATAGGAATAACTTTTTTAGTGTTTTCTTTCTCCATGAAAACATCAACAGTCTTTCCATTGAGTAGAGTATTGTGGTCTAGGAGATCAGGTGATTGTGGTAGGTCTTTAGATTCTTCATCAGACTTTAGAGTAGTGTTTATCATGCCAGTAGATTTCCCAAAATATACATTATTGTTCAAATAATAAGGTAATCCATGTTTATGATGGTAATGGGGAATACTGTCATAAGCACCCAAGAATTCCATTATCGCTTCATCCGTTGAAAAGATATCCAAAGGAATCTCTCCTGGAGGACAACCAGTGTTAATCATCTTAGGAAATATCAAGTTAAATGTTGATATTGTATTCACATTAAGAGTAGGGCATCTATGGGCTTTAGATTCCTTGAAAGGATTATATCCAATGCTACTTGAGTAATGTCGCAAAGTAGATTATATAAGGACTTTGATTCCTTGTTGATTAATACCACATCCATTACCTACATAATCATAGTTCTTATAAAGGATCTAAAATCCTCAACCATAAAGAGAAGCCATTTCTTTAGAAGAAGGTGGAGCTTCATAGGTTTCATAATTTGTAGTGTAAGTAAGAGTATTATTTGAATTCATTACCAAAGAAGCTTTATGTTTCACATTCAAATCATGAGATGATATTGATGCTATATTTGATGTTTCAGGGACAAGGTTATTAACTTTATATTCTCCCATGGAAGATGTAAAATCTAATGAACCCCAATTGTCACCAAGAAATGCATTCGAATGTTTGGACTCTTGCACAATATTGTCTAAGGCAAGAGAAGTTGATGAATCAACTTTTAAATTGTTTAAAATCTTATGACAAATAACTTGTTTTTGTGATTCAATTTGTAAATAGTTATCAGGTTCAGAATCGGTATGAATAGTATGAAGTTTATTTTTGAATATAAATTTGATTGAATGATGTAAAGTAGAAGGAACTATCCCAATGCATGAATCCAAGGTCTACCAAGAATCATGTTGTAAGATAGAGAAAAAGGCATGACATGAATAAGGGTAGGCACAATCACAAGCCCAACTTGTACAGGTAGAATTATAGTACCCATAGATTGTCGCCCAACATTGTCAAAGCCACAGATACTTATAGTTTCCAGCTTAATCAAGGATGTGTCAACTTTAATCTTATGTAATAAGTTAATACCACAAACATTAAGAGATGATCCATTATCAATCATAACTCTTTTAATCAATTTCTTATTTATATAATTAATGAAGATAATCAAAGGATCATACTGATTTTGAACTTCAAGAGATGGCAACTCATTTTGTTGAAATAGGATGTCTATTTTTGTCATATGCATACAATCTAATAGAGATGCTACATCATTTGGCTTGACAGTAGGTGGGACAATCACCTTTTGTAAAGCTTCTTGGAGCATTCCATGATAAGTAGGTGAAGTTTGTATAAGTTCCCAAAGAGATATCTTTGCAAGAGTAGCATGAAGTTGCTCTATAAGATCATAGTCTTGACCAACCTTATGTGTTAAATGAGGTGCTTGAGAAAGCATAGGTTGAGAAGTTGGTAAAGATATCGAAATGCTCGGTTGTTGTTTGATTTGTTGATTATTCTAAGTGTTATATGCATGAGCAACCACATTGTGACTAGGTTGTTGTGAATTTTGTAGTGTTATTTGTTTAGCATAGTTGTAAATGTGATCAGGAGGTCGAGAAGAAGGTGGAAGACCTCTAACAGTGGCCACTAGTTTAGAAGGTGGTTTAACCACATCCAAAAATAAGGTGACCACAATTTTTGGTTTCCTAGATTCTTCCTTAGTTTTAGGAACATAGATTACATTTACAAATCTTTGAAACAATGATGGTTTAGAAGTCATAGTGGAATTCTCAATCGAGATAAAGTCCTCAAGGGCTTCGTCTAACATATTGAAGTCATCACAACTAAATGGCTCATCATATACATGAAAATAATACAAAAAATAATCCAAAATTTTAGCATGCTTAAATTAACCCAAGATTTAAATGTAAATGGTGTTGTATGAACTTTTTGAAAATGAAACACTATGCAAAACACCAAGTTGTAATTTTAAACTCTTTTAGTGAAAAGGTAGAGAATATCATTCAAAATTTAATGCATGCACTTTCACAAAAGAGGGTTTGCAATCTAAATGTGTTTTCTGACAGAAAATTAATTTAGATATGATGTTTCAAAGGATGCAAATTCTTTAGAGTGTGGGTTCACCAAAATGTTTATGGTGAAAAAGTAGGTTTCCTTAAAAAAGATTAAGTCCTATTTCTCCACTAACTAAACATTGGGAAGACAAGAACCGAGCTTGGGATCAAGCTACAAATTACTTGTACATTCCCTAATGCTAATTAGGTCTAATCAGGTGTCTAAACTAAGGTTTTATCAAGTGTTCTTATTCACTAATCAACCAAACCCTAATTACACCTTGTAACAATAATTGACTGAATTCAGAGATGATAGACAAAATAGATCATAGAAATGCAGAGAATAAGGTTCAAAGGTCATGCACCCAAAAACTAAGGGCTAACTAGACTAGGGTGCCCGCTCATTAGACATACAACTTTCTGTCTATAAAAACCTTCTGCATCAGCTATCCGGTAACCTTCAGTAGCTCCTAGAGAGAATCTCCCTAGTTGGACTAGGGTGCCTTCTCATTAGTCCCAAAGTGTCAAGATCTAGAACTCCAAAACTCAGTGATTACTATATTTGCAATATCTATCTTTCTATCACTCCTTTCTGTTGTATCCTATTAAACATGATATGTACCTACTAAAGGAGGAGAAAGATGTTGCGGCTATATAGGATATTGCCTCAGTCAAGCCCCATTTTCGGTATTCCTACCTCAACAATAGCTAGAGATAAAGATTTGTAGAAGTGTGTGCAAACCTATCAAAGTGTATGTAGAAATATCAAGCCCTAGATGTCTCAATCAAGGGAAGATCAATAACTTGCTTCAATTCAATGAACAAATATAACCTCACCTCAAGGAGATGAAAGCAATGAAGACTTGCATAAACAAGAAGGCAAAGTAGGAATGTCAGTGGAGGATCTCCAAGCTCGATGTTGGAGGCTTCAACCCTTCTCCCAATCATGAAAAAGGTGTACAAACCCTAGGAAGAGCAAGATAGTCTCAAGATCTTGATTCCTAATCTCCATCCATTGTCTACATGATAGAAAATTCAAATAATTTTCAAAAGCTTCAACAAGTCACTGATCTTCATTGGCAATTTCAACAGAGTTTTGGCATCAAGCTTGCATATAGATTGTTTGTGATAAAATGATTTTTAAATGTGTTTAAATATCTAACCTTAGGAAATTTAAATTTTGAAATAACGTCTCGATATCACGTGAAAACAAAAATTTGAAAACAGAATCCTGAGAGGTACGGCGGGAGCCGACACCCCACCAAGATTCAAAATCTTGAAAAATGGGGCAGGACTAGGGTGCAAGTGACCAAGTCCAGTCCCCCATTTTCTAACTAGATCCGCTTCTAGGGGGTTCTAGGGACCCAACATCTAAATTCCCTTTCTAGGTTCAATCATAGTTATCTCAGAAAATGAACATTTTTCAACTAGACATAAGTCAATCAGGTTTTCAGGAAGGCCAAAAATAAAGAGGCTAAAAGGACACCAAAGGCAAGGAGCTAAACCAAGGGAAATTGTACCATTCCATATAGGAGGAAAATTTCTAACATAACACTTGTATGTCAATGAAATGTTGGACTCTAGGGTCAAAGGCTAACTACATGTGTATATGGGTTAACTCACCTATGACATTAACTTCAAATTTGTCCAACTAAGTGACCTTCTTTAAGGATTTAGCATGTGACATACCTAAGATTTGACACACTAACAACATCATGACATTTGTATAGGCTCCAGAATCTACCAAGAAATTATGTAGATTCTTCTTGAATATCCTTAAAGTAAGGAGAAAGGGAGGGGACTTAGTTTTTCCTTTAAAGAATGACACCGATGTGGTATCTACAGCATGAACCTAACCTTTATCTTTAGGTTTGAAAGGAGTATCCCTATGTGTGGGATCTCTAGATGGGATACTACTAGGGATAATTTCCTTTACTGCAAGCTCATCTAAGGATTTGAGGAAAGCCTTCTTAATCACTGGGGTCTTTAGTAACTCAGATAAGGATAAACTAATTTTTATCTTCTTGATTTCTTTAGCTAGGTAAGCGACTAACTTATCAGACTCAGTAAGTTCATTCATACCTTTGGCTAATGTAGATGATGATGTGAAGTGATGTTGATTCACTCGCGCATGTGTTGGATTGTTACTAGTGTTATATGTAAAAAGAAGATGGGTTGAAATGTAATTAAGATAGATTCAATCAAACCCTCCTTTCACATTAACATTCAAGGACATAAACTAAGCTTAGTCACTACTGATGCAAGAGGACTTAGATATAGGTTTGATGTCACTATGAAATGATAAGGAAAGATAGAATAGATTGATGAATTTGTCAAACCCTAGTTCAATTAAGCCTTAAACCCTAATTATATAAAATCGTATATAGATGAATGAAATATGACAAATGATCACACAGGAAGACAGTAAATATAGATTAGAAACATACCAGGATTCAAATTTTCAAAGGTAGAAACTTTGGAGACAACGGGGTGGGTGCCCAAGTCTAATAGAGCAACTTTTCTATAGATCTGGAATAGTGTTTAGTGTTGGATTGCAACCTACTTCAAAGTTTCTAGAAAAGCCAATCGAGAGGACTATGGGGCAGGTGCCCTAGTCCAGTAGGGTTGATTTTCTACACTTTTTCTTTAGATCCTAAATCTATATCCTTTGCTTTGCTTCTCTACAACTCCACTTCACAAAATCCCACACTTGTAACCTGCAATCACAAAGAGAGGGGTTTGGGATGTGGTGTTTAGGAGCTTGCCTCAGTCAAGCCCTAGAATGGCATTCAAGCCTTCCAACACCATTGTTATATAGAGTGTGTACCCTTTTAGGACTAAGGATAAATCCAATAATAAGATGAATTGATTCAAACACAAATAGATGTCACCTTAGAGGTGAAACCCTCACAGAGATGAAGAGACTTCAAATCATGAGGAGATGAGATGATGAAGCCAAATCTGCAACAAACACATACAAACACAACACAATTTTGCTCTAAAACACAATGAATTCCTTGAATGCTATTTTGTTGATAATCATAAGTTCGCCCTAATCAAATAGGAGTAAAATGAAGTCATAAACCTACTTAAATATGCATTCTCGCTAAACTTTCATAATTCAAATTGAAAAGTCTGACAAAGGGAAACCTTTTTAAAGGTCCTATGCCGACATCAAAAAATTTAGGTCCCAACAAATCATCCTGGACTTGGGCATAGGTGCCCAAGTCCCAAGGCATGATTTGAGTCCTGATTAAGCATTAAAGTGGACCCCTAGGCTCCATTTAACATGGGTTTTAGGGGAAATTACTTCAGGATAAGTTTTAAACATACATAATGAAATTAAGGGGACCTAGGAACTAAACTAGGAGGTAAAAAGTCATAGGGAAACTTTTTACGACATAACATTTAGCCCCACTTTAATGTATGTATGATATTATGATCCATACAGGCATTAAAGTACAATCAAAAACACATCAAACATGTCAGGCACATGAAGCTAAGGCATACACAAAGATTGAGGAACTATTTCTAGCCCCCAATCTTAGGTAAGAACTAGAAGACACATTGAATACACGCAAGACACAAAGAATACAATAGGAAGAACACAAAACATGGTGAATACAATGAAAGCACACAAAACACGATGGAAACATGAGAGTAGTCAGGTAATCCACGATGAATACATTGATATAACATTATATATATGAAATAAAATTCTAACTAAGGGGTGGTGGGAGCTCATCACTATGCACCTTGAAATTGCCAAAAACATGCAATACAAAACCCAAAATGTAGGGGGATCTCATCACTAGGCACCTTGATACTACACCAAGCAGAAGACAAGCCAAACAAAACCTGAGTGTGGGGGGATCTCATCACTACGTGCCTTGATACCACACAAGAGGAAGACACATCAAACAAATGAGGAAGACACATGGAATACATGAGCATCGTATAGCATGTCATAGACATACTATATATCTTATACACAAAAAACATGATTGATGGAAAGAGATTATTTCTAAGTCTCACCATCTAAAACATGCCAAACACACCTAATGGTTGAGCTACGCTACCATAACTACTAAAGACACAGTTAAGGGAGGATGACTCAAGATCCAACCCTGCCTCATGATGAGGACTTTTGTATAAAAGGATGTGCACTAGCTCAAGAGATACACCATCTCGCCTTCCACAGAAGGGCTTTGTATAAAAGGATATGCACTAGCTCAAGAGATACATTATCTCGCATCGCAGAGAGGGCTTTTTTATTGTAATTTAAATAAGGATGTGTACTAGCTCAAGAGATACACCATCCCACCTCATGGAGAGGGATTACAAGCATGCTTTGTCAGTGTCAAAATAATTAGATAGATACCATTATATATGCCCCCACCTTAAGGTGGTTGATGTCTCTTACCAATATCAAGCACATTAAGGTAAAGAGAAAACACACAAGGGAACAAGATCTCTTCCAAATCCCATGCCCCCAAGGTGACATATGCCTACAATCACCGAATGTTCCCACAAACACATTCATATGATTTGCTAAGATAAACAAGAAAATGGTTAGAAATCTTAATCTAAGATAATAACCAAATCAATTCATTAAAGCTATGCATGAAAATAGTCACATTAAGAACCAAGGCTATACTCATGGGTTTGGAACTGAGTATAACCATTGGGCTATACTACAGCTACCTCAGAACTGAGTGTAGCAACAAGGTGAGATACCAATCAAAGTGTACAAGACCAGATTGAGTGGATTGTAAAATGTTAGTCACAAGAAATGCCATAAGATGATACATCACACGGAGTGATTCTACTAGTCAACGTTGGATATATGTATAGATCAACCCCATCTTCATATATGGACTAGGTCCATTTTCCTTTCTTGTTGAAGGGACGCACAATCCTTATCAGTATTTATTTGTTTTCATCATCTACCGACTAGGTAGAATCACTAAAGAAGGTAAACAATAAAAATGAGAGAGGAGGCAAAGTGCCTTAGGAGCACCACATAGGAGGATGCCCCAAAAACAACTTCTGCAATGATATGCCCCCAAGGCACAACACACAAAAATAAAATAGAGGAGAGAAGAATAGAAGAATGTAGAGACAAATAGAAGAATGGTCACAACATAGGCAGCCGTGATATCCTTGACCTGACAAGAGTATCAAGGGTCATCCTAGGAGACCTAAACAACACATAACATGACATGGGGGAACACAACACAATGTTAACAACAACATATATCTAAGAGGAGGCCACCCTTGAGAGCAGCTAGAATAGGTGCTACATCGAGTGTGGCTTAAGGAGGGAGAAATACTTACCTGGTTCAATGGGATACTCCCTAGTAGATAATCCATATCTATCATCTCAAGATATATCATATTTAGTCTTGATCTTGATATAGTATTAGCATTAGCACACTTATTCACTATCCCCTTAGTAGGTGGCATAAGTGTAGAGGAAAACTAATGTGTTGTAGACTTAACTAATTCAGGGGAAAACCTATCTAAATAGTCCACTCTATCACTATGCATTCCTACATTGAATTATTGACCAAGGAGCATAAGCTTATGATGGTACTTGCAAAGTATGCCTTCAAGGCTCATATGGTTCCCAACTATTCTATCTTAACTTTAAACAAACAAATCTATCTTGCTAGAATTGACAAAATTATAAAACAATGAAAATAGCTATAAATCCTAGTTGCTACGGGTACCTGCTGACCTCTGGAGGATTTGTAAATACACTAATATGCAATTTTTCATGAAATATATCTATTTGATCAAAACATAATACTAACTTGAATTCAAATTATGTTTTAATAGAAAACTAATAAACCAACATTAACTGAAATGAAATAAATGAGGAGAGAAACAGTACCTTGAGTGGTCAGCTCAAGAGACTGTCTTCCTTAACTGAAAGCAAATCTAATCTAGATTCTACGTATCTTTGTAACACATATCAAAGCTTAACTTATTCCAAACATAGAATCAACTCATATCAAAGTGTTCAACAACAAAATCTTTTCTGTCATATCCAAATTGTATTCCATAAATGTAACATGCTTGAGTCTTTGCACATAGAAAAGGAAATGATAACTGAATTGAACTGAACTGTTAACAACTTGACTCTGCTACCTTATATATCTCATCTTCCCCTTACTATACAAAATGGAGAGAGAGCCTTATTTATTAATTACTGACTCTGATCATTTACCACGCCTAGATACTAGGTTGTGGAGTCAAGATCATGTTCTTATTCTAACTGACTATAAGAAGAAGAATTCAAATCAAATTAGAAGTCTGATGCATGAACAACGTCCATAACCATATTTGAAACAAATCCACTCCTTAATTTATTACTATCTAGGATGCTCCATAATTGTCTTCAGTTGTCTCTGCATTCTTAGTGTTGAAATTCATACTTCTATTAACTCCTTTGTTTGCAACCTGCTACAAATGCTCGATCTCATCATGACACTTCCAATTCTACACATAGAATTAGTTCCCAAAAGCATATACTGGAAGCATTCTCCATGACTAACCATAAAAACATCTTATTTATACTTTTATACATATCTATATCTAATTCATTCATTAGATCATATGATCATCACATTCCACATTAATACTATAAGTTTAGGTCTTAGAAGTATAAAGAAGGTCAATATATCATATTGCAAACATGGATAAATGTCTTAAAGGATGCCATGAAAGAAGTCTTTGGAGTATAAAAAGTAACATAGAAGAGACTAATTCTGCAGCCCATCAATAAGTCTATTAGAATAAGTAAATTACATTGTTTTCACTTTGATCGAGCTCAACATCCATTCCCAAAGGATTTAATGTGAGAGACCTTTCTTCAACCACCAATGCTTCATCTTGGCCAGGGAGAGCATTGGAACGAAGGGAAAGTAAGGTGTTGTTAAGGGAATTGTTGATGATTGTATCTTTAGTGATATTCAAAGAGCATGTAACCAATGGAGAGGTATCGAAGGTTTTCACATCCTTAGTGATATCCAAGTTACTTGGATATTCAACTAAAGGAGGGAGATCAAGGGTGTTCACTTCCTGAGTGATATCCAACGTACTTGAATATTCAACTAAAGGAGGGAGATCAAGTGTCTTCACTTTCTTAGTGATATCCAAGGTACTTGAATATTCAACTAAAGGAGGAATATTTATAGGATGATCCATAGAGATTTCATGTATTATGGTAGGGATAGAGTTAGATGAATGCTCATTATCTATCCATGGAGTGTTTTTCATTAGAGGGAGTTCTTCATTCACTAATGCTTCATCCTTTAGAGGGAGAACATTGGAATGAAGAGAGGGTAGGGTAATGAGAAAGGATGTGTCAATGATTTCATCCTCTTGCACCAAAATGTCCTCATATGTGGGAGCAACTTTGGGAGAGGGATCATAAGGTGAAATAGACAACATTAAGTTACCATTGCATGTAGTAGAGACTAGATCTAGGGCATGGTCCTAACCTATAGCAATAGGAGTCATAGTTGAATATCCAATAGAGATAAAGTAATCTAGGACTTCATCTAACATATTGAAGTCATCACTAATAAACAATGCATCATATTTATTATTATCTATGAATTTAGTGAGATCATCTAATATCAAAGGATATACTCCCATGAGAGTTGTGAAACTATCAAAATCAGATATATAACAAAGGATTTCATATGTGGAACACATAGAAATATCAACATAATATATGTATGCTATTTGTTTTAATACTTGAGGATGCTTATTACTAAATTTGGAGAAATTATCAATGTCTATGATGTATGCAAACAAAGCTTCCAAAGATGAATAACAAGAAGTTTACATGATGAAAGTATGATAACTTGTTGCACAACCAAACACTAGTTTGAAGAAATCAGGGTTTTGAAGATCAAAAACACACTAATTTTACTACAAACAAAGTGAATATGATGTAAATAGTGCTACACAACAAGGCAATGTGAATGGTTTTAGAGATTTGTTAAAAATATGTATATAGAGTGTGTAAACCCTTAGTGTTGAAATACACACTATGTAATTTAAAAATATGCAAATTTTCAAGTACAAGTATGAAATGATGCAAAATTTTCAAATGACCAATTGATGTATGCTTTAAAATGAATGCAAGATTTAAAATGAAATAAATTTATGACAAATGTAATGAAAGCATGCAAATCTATGCTTGTTTATGAATCTAAAATGCTCATTTTTTTCATTTTTTCAATGTAAATGCAAAAAATTACAATGCAGCAACACTACAGACCAAAATCATATTTGAAAGAGTATTTAAATGAGTAGTAAAATGTGAAATAAGATTTTAGCTACAAACCCTAGCTTTTGGAATTACTAGGTTATATGGAAAAATGTAAATTTCAAGTAAAACCCTAGCAAATGAGATATGAAAATGCAAGGTAAAAGATCATGAAATGATGAAATGTTGTAATTTATCTAAGATCTGATTTAAATATCATAAAATTAAATATTTTCAATGATATGCAAGTAAAATAGTGCAAACTATGCCTTAATGCAAGCCTAGAATGTTTATTTTTTCAAAATTTTCAAATGTATGCAATATTTTTGAATGTATGATGATAAATATGATATGGATGAATGAAAAATGATTACAACACTCAGCAAGATGCAATTTTAGTAAAAACATAGGTTCACCAAAATGTTATATGTAAAAAGAAGATAAGTTGAAATGTAATTAAGATAGATTCAATCAAACCCTCCTTTCACATTAACATTCAAGGACATAAACTGAGCTTAGTCACTATTGATGCAAGAGGACTACCTTTAGGTTTGATGTCACTATGAAATGATAAGGGAAGATAGAATAGATTGATGAATTTGTCAAACCCTGGTTTAATTAAGCCTTAAACCCTAATTATATGAAATCGTATATAGACGAATGAAACACGACAAATGATCACATAGGAAGGCACTAAATAAAGATTAGAAACATACCAAGGTTTAGATTTTTAGAGGCGAAAAATTTGGGGACAACAAGGTGAGAACCCAAGTCTAATAGGGCAACTTTTCTACGGATTTGAAATAGTGATCTTTGTTGGATTGCAACCTGCTTTAGAGTTTCTAGAAAAGCCAGTCAAGAGGAATATGAGGCAGATGCCCTAGTCTAGTAGGGTTAATTTTCTACATTTTTTCTTCATATCCTAAATCTCTATCCTCTGCTTCGCTTCTCTACAAGTCCACTTCTCCAAATCTCACACCTGTAACTTACAATCAAAAAAAGAGGGGTTTGGGGGTTGTGGTGTTTAGGAGCTTGCCTCAGTCAAGCCCCAGAATGGCATTCAAGCCCCAGAATGGAATTCAAGCCTTTTAATATTGTTGTTAGATAGAGTGTGTGCCCTTCTAGGCCAGAGGTCAAATCTAATGATAAGATAAAATGATTAAAACACAAATAGATGTCACCTTAGAGGTGAAACCCTCACGAAGATTAAGAGCCTTCAAATCATGAGGAGATGAGTTGATGAAGCCAAATCTACAACAAACACATACAAACACAACACAATTATACTCTGCAACACAATGAATGCCTTGAATGCTCTTTTCTTGATAATCATAAGTTCACCCTAATCAACCAGGAGTAAAATGAAGTCATAAACCTACTTAAATATGCATTCTTGCTAAACTTTCGTAATGCAAAATTGAAAAGGCTAAAAAAGGGAAACCTTTCTAAAGGTCTTATGCTGAAATCCAAAAATTTAGGTCCCGACAAATCAACCTAGACTTCGGGTGCCCAAGTCTGAAGGCATGATTTAAGTCTTCATTAATAATTAAAGTGGACCACTAAGCTCCATTTAACATGGGTTTTGGGGGAAATTACTCCAGGATAAGTTTTAAACATGCATAATGAAATTAAGGGGACCTAGGAGCTAAAGTAGGAGGTAAAAAGTCATAGGGAAACCTTTTACGACATAACAACTAGCATTTGCATCTGGAAGAGTGTTGAAGTTGTTTGGTGGAATGGAACTTGTCAAAGGTCTAGGCATCTGGTTACTATTGTTCCTGAGGTTGTAGTTGTGTCCTCTCTCAGACTATACGCTCAAAATCATGACCTCCATTGCCTGGGGATGTCAAGTCAGATTTTGGCATGCACACAGATCCTTCCCTCCTTACCACAAGGCAAACCACCATGTCACTCTCACTCTTGTGGAAGTAGCTAGTCAAGAGGAGGCGAGACACGGGGGTGGTCTGGCTCCTTGGAGAGCTGGATTTTGTGGAGAGGGGTTGGCACATCCTAAGGCCTATGTTGTTGTGTGCTAATATAGATGTGTCGTTTCAATGATCGATGTTGTAGAGATAACCGTATGACCCGAAGGGTCACTAGTCACTCTTCTCCTGTTAGGGTTTCTAATATTCCACCTTTCTGTGGGTAAGCTGTTCTTTTTGTTGATGGCTTGTTATCTTTCAAAGTATTGGATGAATGTTTGTTGTACTAGGAACTGCCTATGTTCTTCTTGTTGTTGTAAGACAAGTGGGTCTTGTTGTGGTCTTGGATGGATTTCTTCTATCTTGTTGAGGATTTCTATCACCCACTCACCTCTTAATCTTGGGCACATTCATGAGCTGAGACAAGAGATGGGCATATGTGAGCTAACCTTGACTAGACCTAGGTTTTAACTCAAGGTTTGATTGACCTAAGGTTTGGTTATGTGTTGACCTTGTTTGACCTTGTGATGGAATCAAGGGTTTGACCAAATGGTTGACTATGGTTGACCATGTGATAGAATCAAGGGTTTGTGAATTCCTAAGTGTATAATCTTTTTGTTCTCTTTTATATTTTTTATTAATGTAATACTATATGAAATGCAAAACTTCTTTTTGTGCTTTTTTTGATATTTTGGAAATAAAAGATGATTTTTAATCTAGGAATCAAAGAATGAATGCAACTATAATGAATTTACCTAATACAATTATTCTATGTTTTTGGGCTTTTTACAATATTTGAAATGATTTAACCTAAGAAAGGGAAATTGCATGTAAATGATTTAATCTAAGAATGCAAATTACTCTAAGAATATGAAATCTAACTATCCTATCAAGGAAAAAGAAATATGATTACTGTCCCAAGAGCAATTTTTGTTATCTAATTACTAACAATTGACATAAAGCATAGAGGAACCTAAAATAAAGAAGACTTGTGAGTCTCCACTACCCTCAAATTTCCTTGTGTGGCAACCTCATATCCTCTTGAAGCAGCGGGGAATCCTCTTGGTGACAAGATGACAAAAGAAGCAAAAGAAGCTTTAGAAGCTTTGCAAAGAGAGCTTAATGAGAGCTATTAATGAACACAATGGCTTGATTTGGGAAGAATATGGATGTGTAATGAGCTTTATGTGAAAGCATGATGAACAATGAACAAAACAAAAGGCACCTTCGTCCTGTATGAACATGAGAATGTTGAAAGTGGAGAGCAATAACTTGCAAGAGCTATGTGCACAATGAAATTGCCTCCCCTAGAAATTCCTTGAAGCTATGCAACAATGAAAGCTTTGAATCTTTGGAGAACTAAAGAAAGAAATGAAGAAAGAGGCTCAAAGGCTTGTGAAGAAGCTTGAAAAAGCTTATGAAGATGAGAAGAGTGTTATCCAACTTGCTCAACTTAGAAAATATTGAAGAGGTGAGGGGTATTTATAGGTTGGAAGAGGTCATAAAAGGTGGAGTTGATTGAGAAATTAACTCAATTTGATTGAAGAGTTAACAAGCTTGATTGAGGAGTGAACTAGATTGATTAGGGAGTGATGAAGCAGTGATAACTTATCATTGAATAAGAAATGGAGTTAGAAGAATGCATGGGAATGCATGAATTGTTAACTAAAGATAAAATAGAGCTATTTACACACGTGTGGATGCATGAAATAGTTAACTCCATATTAGGCTTGAAAATCCATGCAAATAGGAAGAAAAATGGGTAAAAATAGATCTTTTTTAAGTTATAAACACAAGTTTTTCTGTGGCTGAAAACACAATAGGGTCACCCATGGGTCGCTCGAGGGAGATCCTGATTTAGTAGTGTCACTCAGTGGGAGATCCAGAAAGGAAGAGGTCTGGGTGATCATACATGATGGGAGATGATAGAGTAGATGAAAAGGAGGGGATCTACCTCTAGAAACAGGTTAGTCATGTGCAAGAATCCAAATCTCCACTTGCAAAGTAGGATCTCCTGGTGGGAGATCTAGAAATAATAGGGGGAGATTTGGATTGGTTGAGTGAAACTAAAAATTTAAAGTGGGAGATGGCTCCAGGGAACCTCTAGAAGGCTTCTAGGGGGTGGAGAAGATGAAAAAACATTGGGGAAAGGCAAAAACTCACCTACAAGATGCATACAAGTCATAGTAACAGGGTCATAAGCTCTAAAAATGCAAATTGATAAGTGTCGAAAAGCGTTGACAATAGAGAGAGAGAAAATGACAAAGGGAAAACAACACAAGATTAAAGAAATGACACATCACCAAGAGGATTTTTGTTGAGAGGATGTTATTTCATGCTTACATGTACATGACAAGGATTATATACCATCATAGGGGTCCTTGTGGAGGCTGTGCATGATTTTTGTGTTTACATATTTGCCTCCTCACTGATGGTAGTCTACATGAAGGGTAGGTACCGTTTCTGAACTAGGCCTTACCTATTGTCAATTTTACACAATTGTACCTACAATAACTAGTATTAAACTAACATCTAAATATATCAAAATGAATAATGAAAATTGAAATGATGAACATACCATAGATCGTTTGAGTTCAACTAGTTGTTTGCCTTTGTCAGTGAGACCTGTAGGAATGCATGCACGCAAAATGAACACATGAGAGATGCATAAAATAAATATAACACATGCTAAGCTAGAGAGGAGAAGAATAGATTCTCCTTTTATTGCAGATTTTGAAGAATGTATTTGATTTTTAGGGATTTTGATGTTTTACAATTTTTTAGGTTTTTTTGATTTTCTAATTTTTATGGTTTTTGCGAATATTTTGCAAAGGTTTGATTTGACACTCCTTGAGGTCTTTGGAAGGAATATATTTATTGAAGGAAAATCTACCCTCTCCCCCTTGCATGGCGAGATTTGTGTACTTGACTACACAATTTTGCTCTTTTGACTTATTAGAGGAGTGACTTGTGCTTAGACATTGTTTTGCACTTATTGTTATAAGACTTGATTTGATGAGATCCATACATAGCTTTAGTCAACATCTTGTACTTCACTTTGCCTTTTGTGCATATGGTTGGATAGAGCTTTTATTTTGCTTAGGAGAATGCATACCTAGGATGATCACATATGGATGATGCAATTTATTTTTGTCTTTTTGAGAATATATATATGAATGCAGGTGATGATATGAAAATGCAATAACACAAGCGATGCTGAAATGAAACTTTTTCTTCTACAAAATGTCATGAGTTATGACATTGATTTTATTGCTTTGGAACTCTTTTTTCTGATTTTGATATGAATGCAATGTGGAACAAACAATATTACTGCTCTTTAGTATGATTTTCAATCTAGGGGATTGTAAGTTGTTCTGATATAAGTGACCTATTCAAGGTTGTGAGATAGGAATTTAGACCTCAAGTGGGGAATGGGAATAAAATGGATTATTTCTAAATTTAGGCTTTGCTAAAGGCTAAACACCGATCCTTATCTAAATAAGGCAATCTGACAAGCTTTCAACTTAGACAAGTAACAAATTTTGTTGATGTTCACTAGACTTAAAACATAGATGGCAAGCAAGATAGACCTAAGGTAAAGGATAAATGGGAAAGAACAAGGGTCCCTAGATAGAAAATGATCCTAAAAACTACTAGACTCTTAGCTTTTCTCATCTAGTGCACGTGTGTGCTTTGTACCTTTCTCTTTTATTTTCTCTGGTAGAATGTCACCCTTGAGGCTTCGAGATTAGACTGATCTCCACCCAAGAGTATGGACATTCAGCGATCTTCTCTCTTTCACTCTTTTTTTTGTAGCTCTCTCTTTTTTTTCTTTTTCTCTTTTTTTTTGTATTTTTGACTTTTCAGAAAATGAATGCTTTTAGAACTTTTGATATGCAATAATTTGATCTCTCAATTCAATACTCTTATTTTGATCACTCATTTTTTTATTCACCTGGATTTGAGATTGCTTCCTTCAGAGTTTGATCCTCCTGACATTTTTGGCCAAGAAAGATAAGGGGCTGAGTGCCACCTAAAGTTTTTGTAATCTATTTAGACTTCTCTTCTATTAGGGAAGAATTGGGAAGATCTACTTGCAAGATTCCTTTAAACATTGTAGGTTTGAATATTGACTTTGTTTAGGCCTAACATCTTAGCTTATTAAGACTGGGATCAGTGTAAAGCTAAGAGCTAGACTTTGATTAGAATCACTGGGAATGAAAAGGGATATGGTGATTGTGAAAATGGGGAATCTCTAGGTCCTAAAAGGATCACATATACCTAGGAAACCTTAGACTCCTTACTGAAATGAAAATAATATAAGAGCAAGTTATTCATTGTAATGCAAGATGAACAGAATGATACTGAAATGCAAGAAATAAATTTTTTTGGACATTTTTTTTATTTTTATGATTTTTTTCTTGTATTTTTGGAATATTTGATTTCTTTTTGGTATTATTATGTTTTATGATTTTTATGAGATGCTAATATCTTCTCCTTCCCTAATGCACAAGAGGTAGCATCATTTTTTATGTCTTCCTTAACTGTGTGTGGACCTATCCAATTTGGCCTAAACTTCACTTAAAAGTCTTTGCAAGGACACTCGAAGACTTGACAATTTGCCCCCTAGCTTTATCATTTTCTATTCTTGTTGAGTTCCCATGTTTGTTTTGAAATTGTGAAGGGAAATTGGAGTTGTTGTTGACTCTCCTAGTTTTTATATGGATTCTGGTTCTTCTTCTTCAGTCATGATTTCAAGCATAGGGATGTTTATGTATGGTTCAATTGGAATGGCCATTAAGTTGAATGGAGCATAAGAATTTGTTGAGTTGGGATCGAAGGGGAATTCTCATGTTTCCCCCTTCCATATACATCTTGAGGTCTTGTCTATGTTTGCAATTTGTTTTGATGTCTCTCCTTTTTCAAAAGTGTTGATTTTTGGGTCATTAGTGGTTTCCATGGACTTCCCCTTCTTTTTGACTTGTTCAACTCTATAAAGGATCAAAGGATCAGGATCTCCTTTGATGACATGGGTTTGTCCCATGTATGAGAAGTGTATTTCTTGAAATAATGCGGAGGGAATGACCATCATCCTATGGATCCAAGGCCTTCCTAGGATCATGTTGTAAGTGGTTTCTTCATTTATGACATAAAACTCAGTTGGGAGGCTTTTGGACCCAATGTGATTTGAAGATTGATTTTACTCATGGTTTGAATGTTTGGTTCATCATGAATTCTAAGGATGGAAGTTTGTTTTGTGATTTGAGTTTCGTTATAACCCATTCTTTGAAGAAGAGAGGAGACTATGTTGATGGAAGACCCATCATCAATCATTACAAATTTAAAGGAAGTCTTGAACTTATACTATTAGATGGAGGCGGGGTCACCTTGTTTAGCTATGTCATTGTCTGAGGGTAACTTTTCAAAATCAAATGTTGAAGAAGAACACTTTTCACTTGGAGTGTTTCAAACTATATGGCCTAGATCTAAGGCTTTGAGGAGAGCGTTCTTGTGTGTAGGAGAACTCTTGATAAGCTCTAGCATGTGAGAAAAATTTTAATTGTTGGAGGTGTCATCTAGTCATTCTGGTCTTTGTATGACACAAATTTCTTGATCTTTATCTAATTCCACAAGGCCTAAGGTGTTTTGATCAATGGTGTTTTGATGGATTTTGGGACTAATTTCTTCATCTTGTGAGGATGTGTCCATGAATACTTTTTGTTGACATTTTGGGAGGTTTGATATGAAGCGATGGTATCCTCGACATGACTTGATCTCATGCCCCCTTCTCTTGTGAAATGAGCAATAATTTTCATGATTGTGATCTCGAGATTTATGACGATTATTGTATGACTTCTTGTTGATTCTCGAGGAATATTTGTTGGTATTTTCATTTCCCAAATTTCTATGGCTATCATAGTCACAATTATTGTTGTTTCTAGATGGTGAAGTGTTTGTTGACCCATCTATGTCTTGATCAATTTTTAAGGATTTGTTATTTGTATCATGGTTTATCAACCTTCCATTGGAATCATAGTCCCTTCTTCCACTATCAATAGCAGCTTGGTCAATTCTAAGGGCACTTTGGAGTGCTTCTTCATATGATTTGTAAGGGAGTTTTTGGACTTGTTCTTGTATATCATTGTTGAGAGTATGTAAGAAGAGATCACAAAGTTCCTTATGATCCATGTTTGATGTGCTAGTTGAAGAATAGAGAACTTTCCTCCATTGTGTGATAAAATGTGTAACTAACTCATTGGCTTCTTGTTTGATTGTTAAAAATTCTCATATTCCTATCTTGACCAATTTGTTTATGTCAAAGGTAGCCACAAATTGATCGATGAGTTGCCTAAAAGAGTGGATCGATGCTTCTAGAAGTCGATAGTACCAATCTAGAGCGATACCCTTCTAAGTCTTTGGAAAAATCTTTACTACAACCCCATCCCAAGGAAGGAGTTCTCACACTACCATGATGTAAGCCTTGATATGAGATTTGGGATCACCTTCTCCTTTAAATTTTGGAAGCTCAGGGAGAGGCTGTGGTAGTATGACCTGACAAATGTTGAAGTCAAGAGTCTTCTTTAAATACTCGAGGTATGTTCCTAAGAGAGGGTTATGTGTAGAGGGTTTTATTCCTCCAAACATTAGCCCTTTAGGTGGATCTTGTTTCATTTATTGAAAGGGTGTGCTAGATTGTTGATATCCTAAAAAATTTGGATGACTAGATGGTGTCATGTTTATGTTTTGAAGATTTTGTGATTGATTTTGCGTTATAGGAATCCCACCTATTTGATTGAGACTTGTCATGTTGGATGATGAGAGCAAAGGTGGCCTAAATATTTCATGGAAGTTTAGATGAGGGGAAATTTGTATTGCCCCTTGGTTTGATTTGATCTTGTCAATGAAAGGATTTCCCTGCACCCTAAGTTTTTCTTGAATTTTGTTTTGACAACCATTTCTAGCTTCAATGGTCCCGATTCATTGGACCAAGGTTTCTATAAAGTCTATAAGTGAGGCTTTCTCCATTCTTTGAGTTTTACAACCTTGAGATGGATTTCTTTGCATTGGGGTTTGAGTGACCCTATTTGTTCTATCTAATGACATTTCACATGTCATGGACTTTTTATCTTGATGTACTACATGGAGAGGTTTTTGTGGCCCCCAAGCTTCTTGTAAGATTTTCTTTTGATAGCTCACCTCATTGTCTATTTGGGTGCCTATTTTACTTTGTCTTGTTATGAGTTAGTCACGTTGATAGATTTTGCATTCTTGGCAAGTCTTGATTTGATCAAGTTAAATGACTGTGTCTTCATATGTGGAGTTGTTAAAAACTAAGAAGTTGTGGGGATTTATTGATGCAATAAAAATGTGAAGAGACTCAAAAAATTTTATTTTTCACATCAGGTTCACCAAAATATGTAGTGAAGCTGACGGCATATGTGGCAGTGATAATGAGATCCAAGTAATGGGAATGCAAACAACATAACTAGAAGGATCTGTAGTTCACGTCGGGTTCACCAAAATATGTACACTCAAAATCACAACCTCAGTTGCCTAGGGCTATCGAGTCAAATTTTGGCATGCACATGGACCCTTCCCTCCTTTCCACGGGGTGAACTACTACATCACTCTCACTCTCATGGAAGTAGCCAATTGAGAGGAGGTGAGACACGGGGATGGTCTGGCTCGTTGGAGAGATAGACTTCGTGGAGAGGGGTCAACACGTCCTGAGGCCTATGTTGTTGTGTGCTAATATGGATATGTCGTTTCAATGAGCGTTGTTGTAGAGATAACCGTATGACCCGAAGGGTCACTAGTCACTCTTCTCCTATTAGGGTTTCTAATATTCCACCTTTGTGTGGGTAAGTTGTTTTCATTGATGGCTTGTTGTTTTTCAAAGTATTGGATGAATGCTTGTTGTACTAGGAACTACCTATGTTCTTGTTGTTGTAAGACAAGTGGGTCATGTTGTGGTCTTGGATGGATTTCCTCTATCTTGTCGAGGATTGCCCTCACCCACTCACCTCTTAATCCTGGGCACATTTTTGAGCCAAGACAAGAGATAGGCATATGTGAGCTAACCTTGACTAGACCTACGGTTTGACTTAGGGTTTGATTGACCTAAGGTTTGGTTGTACGTTGACCTTGTTTGACCTTGTGATGGAATTAAGGGTTTGACCAAATGGTTGACTATGGTTGACCTTGTGATAGAATCAAGGGTTTGCAAATTCCTAAGTGTATAATGTTTTTGTTCTTTTTTATAATTTTTATGAATGCAATATTGTATGAAATGAAAACTTCTTTTTGTGCTTTTTTTGATATTTTGGAAATAAAAGATGCTTTTTAATCTTGGAATTAAAGAATGAATGCAACTATAATAAATTTACCTAATGCAATTATTCTATGTTTTTTGAGTTTTTTGAATATTTGAAACAATTTAACCTAAGAAAGGGAAATTGCATGTAAATGATTTAATCTAAGAATACAAATTACTCTAAGAATATGAAATCTAACTATCCTATCAAGGGAAAAGTAATATGATTACTGATCCCAAGAGCAATTTTTGTTATCTAATTACTACCAATTGACAGAAAGCATAGAGGAACCTGAAATAAAGAAGACTTGTGAGCCTCCACTACCTTCAGATTTCCTTGTGTGGCAACCTCGTATCCTCTTGAAGTAGCGGGCAATCCTCTTGGTGACAAGGTGACAAAAGAAGCAAAAAAGATTTAGAAGCTTTGCAAAGAGAGCTCAATGAGAGCTATTGATGAGCATGATGGATTGATTTGGGCAGCGTATGGATGCGTAATGAGCTTTATGTGAAAGCTTGATGAACAATGAACAAAACAAAAGGCACCTTCATCCTGTATGAGCATGAGAATGCTGAAAGTGCAGAGAAATAACTTGCAAGAGTTGTGTGCACAATTAAATTGCCTCCCCTAGGAATGCCTTGAAGCTATGAAACAATGAAATCTTTAAATCTTTAGAGAACTAAAGAAAGAAATGAAGAAAGAGGCTCAAAGGCCTATGAAGAATCTTGAAAAAGCTCTTGAAGATGAGAAGAGTATTCTCCAACTTGTTCAACTTGGAAAATAATGAAGAGGTGAGGGGTATTTATAGGTTGGAAGAGATCATGAAAGGTGGAATTTATTGAGAAGTTAACTCAATTTGATTGAAGAGTTAACAGGCTTGATTTAGGAGTGAACTGGATTGATTAGGGAGTGATGAAGCAATGATAACTTATCACTGAAGAAGAAATAGAGTTAAAAGAATGCATGGGAATGTGTGAATTGTTAACTAAAGATAAAATAGAACTAATTATGCATGTGTGGATGCATGAAATAGTTAACTCCATATTAGGCTCAAAAATCCATGCAAACAAGAAGAAAAATGGGTGAAAATGGAGCTTTTTTGAGTTAGAAACTCAATTTTCTCCATGGTTAAAAATGTGATAGGGTCACCCATGGGTCACCCCTTTCACCATTAGGGTCACCCATGGGTTTCCCAAGGGGAGATCCTAATTTAGTAGGGTTGCCTGGTGGCAGATCCAGAAAGGAAGGGGTTTGGGTGAGAATGGATGATGGGAGATGGTAGAAGAGATGAAAAGGAGGGGATATTCCTCTAGAAATAGGTCAGTCATGTGCAAGAATCCAAATCTTCACTTGTAAAGTAGGATCTATTAGTGGGAGATATGGAAATAATAGGGGGAGATATGGATTGGTTGAGTGAAACTAAAAACTGAAAGTGGGAGACAGCTCTGGGGAACCTCTAGAAGGCTTCTAGGGGGTGGAGAAGATGAAAAACATTGGGGAAAGGCAAAAAATCACCTACAAGATGCATACAAGGCTTAGGAACAGGGTCGTAAGCTCAAAAAATGCAAATCGACAAGTGTCAAAAAATGTCGACAACAGAGAGAGAGAGAGGGAGAGAGGGAGAGAGAGAATGGCAAAGGGGAAACAACACAAGATGAAAGAAATGACAGATCACCAAGAGGATTTCTACTCAGAGGATGTTATTTCACACTTACATGTACAGGACAAGGATTATATCTCATCATAGGGGTCCTTGTGGAGGTTGTGCATGATTTTTGTGCTTACAAGGACTACTGAAAAGCATGAACTTCATCCACCTCTTGTTCTAGTTCATTATCCTTCTCAAAAGGAAAGGTATAATCCTCAAATGCTAAAGTTGTTTCTTTGCATATGAGAATGAGATTCTAATGCACTGTATCCACTCATTCTTGATAACCCATTGAGATTTCCAAAACCATTGCTGACTTGTATCCCAAGGGTACTAATTCATTGCCTTCAGGAAAATCCACCTCTCCCTCAATATTTTGGAACTCTACCTAAAAAATACTGGTAGCAATATTGAATTTAGGATAGTATAACTCTACATGTGCACTCGTATTATGAATTCTACACCAATTATTCAGTGTGGGTTCGACCAGATTGATTCTTTTTGTATGCTTGGGCTTAGAAGGTACCTGGTTGTCTAGAGGTGATGGTAATGTTCCGTTATTCAGTCTAGTGTTCTAGACTCTTAGAAGTCACTGAGCATTATTACTATTGTAACCCCTATCATTATTGTATCCTCTATCCAGATATCCTCTATTTGGCTAATTCTAAGCATTAGTTTGACAATAGAAATTTTGATTTCTCAATTGTGTCACTTCAGTGGTTTATCTCCTCAACTAAGCAGTTATCTCTTTTATATCCTCCTTCTCTTCCTGCACCTTAGCCACTACATTATCTTGACTAGGGAGAAAGAAAGAACTGCCATTACCATTTGGTCTAGCTTCAATAGGTGTGTATCCAAGATATGGAATCATCTGACCATTTCCTTGAGGAGGAATTGCATAAATAGGTGAAACTTGTAAAGGGTTTGCCATTAGAGCATGATTTATTACATCTCCATTGATATGCTACATTTGGATAGGCAAAGCAAGAAGCCCTATACTTGGTAAAGGATAGTGTCCTACTTCTTTCATTTTAATATTCACATTAACTGCTTCTACATAGGAACCTAACAAGGTGTCAATAGTAGGATTTGCCCTTCTCACAAACATTGTCATCAAAGGATCAAGAATTGAGTAGTAAACTAACAGGGTAGTATCTTTAGCAATGATGTATGGAGCTGTTAGTTTGGAATATGACTTCTGGAAGTGATCATTGCACCTTCACCTCTCTTGATCTTAGAAAAGCATTGATACACAATGGATATATCAATGAGGATTCTATACCTGGATTTGAAGGCATTTTCCATCAGTAACTAGGAGTTAATGGACTGTTGGGGCAAAATAATATACCAGTTGTATGCTTCATCTCTTAATGTGTATGGAAAGAGCCTACATACAACATCTTCATGTTGTATCCTTGCTCTAAAACAAGCTTCTTTGAATGTTCTTAGATGATCCTCAGCATCTTGATATGGATGATACTTAAGACATAATTTATCAGGATTCTTCAGCAAATCATTATATGCCATAAAGTGAAGAGGCAATTCGACATTAAAGAATACCATAGGGTCTTGTATAGGTGCTAACAGTACCACAAGAGTAACATGTCTAGGTTGTGCACCAACTGAGTGTGATATTGGCCTCACAGTAGGCAATTCTTGCAAAGGTCCACTAGATCTTGATCTAGTAGCTGGCCGGTGCGCCAACTCAAAAATTTAGGCTAAACTTTGAAGTTTTAGACTTGATATTTGCAAAAATACAGTTGATTCCTCTCAAACAAGGGATATTTGTAGTCACTTATCTTAAATGATGAAATAATGATGCAATCTTTATAGAAGTATCAAGCTTCTAGTTGTAGGCCCTCCTTCTAGAGCCAAAATCTATTGATGCGGTTATTAGTCACACAAACAGAAATAAAAGTTCACAACAAACCTTTATTTATCTTGAAACATATGATGAAATTCTAAAATAATTCATAATCCCAAGTCTCTATGAGTCAGTTCTTGACCATCTAATCATTACTCAAGGTTGTTGTGTCCTGTTATTTTCTATGTTTGGGCCTTACATGCTTTGATTCATGATTTCTACAAATTCAATCAATACTCACCAGTTTCCTGTGCAAAATACCTATTTTTGCCTATATCTTCAACAATTATGTTAAGTCTTACAATATTCAGTTAGGATTTAAACAAATTTATATGAATTTGTTCTAACTTTGATGAATTCTTGTGAAACTATCATTGTATGAACTAATCTTTACTAATGTATGTTAAATTTGCCTAAAGAATGTGCTTTAAAGCATGCGATTCACTGATATTTATGCCTATTTGCATATGTTTTCTATGATTTACAACATCTTACCATGTATGCTCTGGATATATCTATGCTTGTATCAACTCAATATATGCTTACTGTATTTTCTTATTATTCATCATTATTTGCAATTATTTATGATTATCCATGAAATTGAAACTAAGACTGAAAGGTTTAGAAATTGAAATCCTAAAATTTACTAAATTTTGGCCAATGATCCACATACATATTCTAATACAATAATGAAAAGAAGCAAATAAAATCATACTTCACCATGATGTTCCATAGCTACATATGATTGACACAAATCTTCAAGGGATAATTGATAACAATATGCAATTACTTGAATGCACTCCAAGAGGATGCATCAATTCAAAATCACATATCTAGAAATCAACCAAAAGACTACATAGGATTTACAATCAAGAAGTAATCTACATATTCACTTTCATTAAGTATTCAAAGAACATATATAATTACAATGATCTTGAGAAGGAACGTTGAGAAGAAATACTAAAGTTGCCAAATTCACAAACTGAGCATTCATAATCTCAACAATTTAGTCTCTCCAAGTTTCAACAATTCAATCTCTCTTCTAAAAGAGGGGTCATGGTCCTTTTATAACACAAGGTCCAAAAACAGTTACAATTGATCCAACGGTCAAGAATAATTCATAATAATCAATGGTTAGGATGTGTGGCACGTAACTGTTAGTTGACAATCAATGGTGGAATATAGCTCGCAAAGGAATATTCCTGATATATTTCACTCAGCATCCCTGAGAATACTTAATCAACTTCTCTACCTCTAATGCATCTTCTTCAACTTAGCAAATCTCTAGAATCTATCTTTCATCTTGCAGCATGTGAGAACATATGCTCCAAGCTTTAATTCTTTTCTTCATATAGACATTATATTGTCCTGCAATAAACAAATATCCATGATTTAGTATGCTTATTACCTTAAATTACCCCTATGTGGATTACAACAACATACAAAAACTAAGGATTTGGCTTAATCTTTGAAATTTCACCTTGTTATGTCATAGAAAATATCCCTATGAATTTTTACCTAGTTTAGCTCCTAGGTCCCTTTTATTTCATTATACATGCTTAAAACTTATCCCAGAGAAAATTCCCTCGAAACCCATGTAAAATGGGGCCTAGGGGTCCACTTTAATGCTTAATCATAACTCAAAAAGCACCCCTAGACTTGGGTGCCCACACCCTAGTCTAGGCCTATTTTGTCGGGACCTAAATTTAAGTTGTTGGCATAAGATCTTTAAAAAGGTTTCCCTATGTTGGCCTTTTCAATAATTTGAATTATGAAAGTTTAGTGGGAATGCATATATAAACATGTTTAGGACTTCATTTTACTCCTAGTTGATTAAGGTGAACTTATGATTATCAAGCAAAGAGCATTGAAGGCATTCATTGTGTTGCAGAGTAGAATTGTGTTGTGTTTGTATGTGTTTGTTGCAGATTTGGCTTCATCAACTCATTTCCTCATGATTTGAAGGCTCTTCATCTCCATGAGGGTTTCACCTCTAAGGTGACATCTATTTGTGTTTCAATCAATTTATCTTATCATTGGATTTGTCCTCTATCCTGCAAGGGCATAGACTCTATCTAACAACGGTGTTGGAAGGCTTGAATGCCATTCTAGGGCTTGACTGAGGAAAGTTCCTAAACACCACAACCCCCAAACCCCTCTCTTTGTGATTGTAGGTTACGAGTGCGGGATTTGATGAAGTGGAGTTGTAGAGAAGCAAAGCAAAAGATAAAGATTCAAGATTTGAAGAAAAGAATAGAGAATATTCCCTAATGGACTCAAGCGCCCACCCCAAAGTCCTCCATTTTGGCACTTCTAGAAACTTTGAAGCAGGTTGCAATCTGACACAGATCACTACTCTAGATCCGCAGAAAATTTGTCCTATTAGACTCAGGCACCTGCCCTCTTGTCCCTAAAGTTTCTGCCTTTGGAAATCCAAATCCTAGTATGTTTCTAATCTATATTTAGTGCCTTCCTGTGTGATCATTTACATATTCCATTGGTCTGTATACGATTTCATATAATTAGGGTTTAAGACTTACTCAAATTAGGGTTTAATAAATTCATCAATACATTCTATCTTTCCTTATCATTTCGTAGTGACATCAAACTTGTAGCTAAGTCCTCTTGCAATAGTAGTGACTTAACTTAGTTTATGTCCTTGAATGTGTAAGTGAAAGGAGGGTTTGATTGAATCCATTTTAACTACATTTCAATCGTATCTTCTTTTCACATATAACATTTTGGTTAACCCATGTTTTTAGAGATCTTGCATCTTTCTGAGTATTGTAATCAGTTTTGCATTCATCCATATCATATTCATCATCTTACATTCAAAAATCTTGCATACATTTTAAAAAAATTTGAAAAAACTAAGCATTCTAGGCTTGCATTAAGACATAGTTTGCACTATTTTCCTTGCATATCATTGAAAATCTGATATTTACATCAGATTTGAGATAAATTACAACATTTATCATTTCATGATCTTTTACCTTGCATTTACTTTGCTAGGGTTTTAATTGAAATTTGCATTTTTCATATAACCTAGTAATTTCAAAAGCTAGGGTTTGTAGTTAAAATCTTGTTTCAGATTTAATTACTCATTTAAACACTCTTTAAAATATTATTTTGGACTGTAGTGTTTCTGTATTGTAAGTTGTTGCATTTACATTGGCATCATTAGCACATTTTACATTGAAAAAAGTGAAAAATTTGAGCATTTTAGGTTCATAAACAAGCATAGATTTGCATGCTTTCATTACATTTGTCATAAATATCTTTCATTTTAGATCTTGCATTACTTTTAAAGCATACATCAATTAGTCATTTGAAAATTTTGCATCATTTCATAGTATTGTGTGAAAATTGACATTACACAGTGTGTATTTCAACACTAAGTGTTTAGACACCTTATTCACATTCTTTTAATCAAACCTTTAAAATCGCTTACTTTGCCTTGTTGTGTAGTAATTTTTCCTCCTATCCACTTTGTCTGTTGTGAACTCCATGTGTCTTTTAGAACCTATTTCCCTAAAACAAGTGCTTTGGTGCAAAATAGTCTCACATCTATGGCTTCTCATCATAAAAACAATGTTGTGGTATCTCCCCGATTTTATAAGAAGAGAAAGATCCCTGAACCAAAAAATAACATTTACACCACAAGATAGAATAGCTGGAGACATCAAGGGTCCCCTTTACATTGTTGTTAACATAATAGAGACTCCAACAAAAGGAGCCCTTATTGATCCAAATTGCATGGCTAATGTTGCTACGGAAGAGTTCCTCTATTCACAAAAATTGATACAAGAAACTTATGAGCCTACAAACATGACGATAAAAACACACGTTGGATCTTTCCTCCTAACAACAAGGAAGATTAGTTTAATGATCCAAGTGCTTGACAAAGCTTTAGAACAATCATTTGATATCATCCCTACATCTGACCTCTTCCATATAAAACTAGGCCATCCATGGCTCAAGGCTATGAAAGCCGTCGGGTTTCAACCATTCATAAATGCTTAAAATTTCCTCACCATGGGTCCATACGAAATATCTATCATAGTTGATGGCAACCTTTGGTTATGCGGAAAAACTTCATTCTTGATTACTTTTGGCTGGAACCTACTGAAGAACCTGAACCATGGCGACATCAAACTTTTTTGGGATATCGATGGTACAAAGCACAATTACTATAGAAATTGGTCAAACCCCGTATTCAAAAACCAACAAATAAGGAACAACCTAAATTACAAGAACCCCCTAGACCACAAGGTAAGGGGATATTTGTTGAGGTTCCTCCTCCATCATCCTTACAAGGATCAGGAGATACCCATGGAAAACAAAGCAATGCATCATTAAGAGATAATCACATGTCTGCTTCTTCTAAGATGTCAAAAAATATGGAAAACCATGAGAATCCTCTTGACAACACTAATAAAACATGAATAAATAGACTAGCGAGAGAAAGAAGAAAGAAAACACAATCCTTGGCTCAAAATACACCACCACAACAAGAGAACATTTCACCCTCTAACATTGAATCAAACAAAGAAGAGCTTAAGATTGAAAAATTAAAAGATGATGATTTAAGTCAAGTAGTTGTACCTTATGTACCTCTTTCTTCTTACATTCAAGATTGGGAAGAATATGACTTGCTCAACGACAACCGCTAGTTCGGTTGTGTAGATAGGTAAGTATTTCTAACCCTTTTAGCCACCTTTATCGTAGCATATCTTTGCTCGCTTACGTGGCCTCCTCTTATGTGTTGTGTTCCCTCGTGACGTGTTATGTGTTGTTTAGGTCTCCTAGGATGACCCTTGACACTCTTGTAAGTTTAAGGATACTAGGAGACCGCCTCTATTGTGACCATTCTTCTACTTGTTTCATCATTCTTCTATCATTCCTCTCCTCTATTATTGTTGTGTGTCATGCCTTAGGGGCATAGCATTGCAGAGGGTGTTTTGGGGGCATCCTCCTACATGGTGTTCCTAAGGCACTTGTTCTTCTCTCTCATTTTTACTATTTACCTTCTTCAATGATTCTACCTAGTCGACGGATGACGAAAACAAACAAATACTGATAAGGAGTGTGTGTGCCTTCAGCGAGAAAGCAAAAATGGACATAGTCCATACATAAAGATGGGGTTGATCTATACATATATCCAATACTTGACTAGTAGAACCACTCTATGTGATGTATCATATTTGGCATTTCTTGTGAGTAACATTTTACAATCCACTCAATTTGCTCATATACACTTTGATTGGTATCTCACCGTGTTGCTACACTGAGTTATGAGGTACCTATAATATAGCCCAACAGTTATACTCAGCTTCAAACCCATGAGTATAGCCTTGGTCCTTGATGTGACTATTTCATGCATAGCTTTCATGATTCAATTTGGTTATTATCTTAGAGTAAGATGTTATAACCTTATCTCTTTTTTATTATCTTAGCAAATCATATCAATGTGTTTGTGGGAACATTCGATGATTGTGAGAACATGTCACCTCGGGGGCATGGGCTCTGTGAGAGCTCTTGTTCCCTTGTGTTTTTTCTCTCTACCTTAATGTGCTTGATATTAGTAAGTGACATAAACCACCTTAAGGTGGGGGCATATATAATGATATCTATCTAATTATCTTTTGACACTGACGAAGTGTGTTTGTAAGCTCTCTCCACAAGGCAGGATATTGTATCTATTGAGCTAGTGCACATCCTTATTTAAATTGCAATCAAAAATCCCTCTCTGCGAGGTAGGATTACGTATCTCTTGAGCTAGTGCACATCCTTTTATACAAATACCTTTTTATGGAAGGTGGGGATGGTGTATCTCTTGAGCTAGTGCACATCCTTTTATATGAAGTCCTCATCACGAGAAAGGGTTAGATCTTGAGTCATCCTCCCTTAAGCATGTCTTTGGTAGTTGTGGTAGTGTAGCTCAACCATCAGGTGTGTTTAGTGTGTTTTAGATGGTGGGACTTATTAATAAGATCCTTCCATCACTCTTGTTTGCCATGTATAAGATGTATAGTATGTCTATGGAATACTATAAGATGCTTGTGTATTCTATGTGTCTTCCTCATGTGTTTGTTATGTCTTCCCCTTGTGTGGCTTCAAGGGTGTAGCGATGACCTCCCCCCACACTCAGGTTTTGTTTGGCTTGTCTTCCCCTGGTGTAGTATCAAGGGCGTAGCAATGAGCTCCCTCTACATTTCAGGTTTTGTATTATGTTTTTTTGGAGGTTTTAAGGGCATAGAGATGAGCTCCCCCCACCCCTTAGTTAGGATTTTATTTCATATATATAATGTTGTATCAATATATTCATTGTGATTTACGTGACTGTTGTCATGTCTTCATCATGTTTTGTGTGCTTCCACTGTATTCACTATGTTTTGCGTGCTTCCTACTATATTCTTCATGTCTTGTGCATATTCAAGGTGTCTTCTAGTGCTTACTTGAGACTGGGAGCTAGAAATAGTTCCTCAATCTTTGTGTGTGCCTTAGCTTCATGTGCTTGGTGTGTTTGATGTGTTTTTTACTGTACTTTAATGCATGTATGGATCATAAGATCATACATACATTAAAGTGGGGCATAAATGTTATGTCGTAAAAAGTATCTCTATGAATTTTTACCACGTAGTATAGCTCCTAGGTCCCCTTAATTTCATTATGCATGCTTAAAGCTTATCTCGGAGCAAATTCCCCTGAACCCATGTCAAATGGGGCCTAGGGTTTCACTTTAATGCTTAATCATGACTCAAAAAGCACCCCTGGACTTGGGCACTCATACCCTAGTCCAGGCCTATTTTGTTAGGACCTAAATTTAAGTTGTCGGCATAGGACCTTAAAAAAGGTTTTCCTATGTCAACCTTTTCAATTTGAATTATGAAAGTTTAGAGGGAATGCATATATAAACATGTTTAGGACTTCATTTTACTCCTAGTTGATTAAGGCCAACTTATGATTATCAAGCAAAGAGTATTCGAGGAATTCATTGTGTTGCAGAGCAGAATTGTGTTGTATTTGTATGTGTTTGTTGCAAATTTGGCTTCCTCATGATTTGAAGGTTCTTCATCTCCATGAGGTTTTCACCTCTAAGGTGACATATATTTGGGTTTCAATCAATTTATCTTATCATTGGATTTGGCCTCTGCCCTACAAGGGCACACACTCTATCTAACAACAGGGTTGGAAGGATTGAATGTCATTTCATGGCTTGACTAAGGCAAGCTCCTAAACACCACAACCCTTAAACCCCTCTCTTTGTGATTGCAAGTTACAGATGCGAGATTTGATAGAGTCAAGTTGCAGAGAAGCAGAGTAGAAGATAATGATTTGGGATCTGAAGAAAAGTGCATATAATATTCCCTACTAGAATTGGGCACCTACCCCAAAGTCCTCCATTTTGGCATTTCCAAAAACTCTAAAGCAGGTTGCAATCTGACACAGATCATTGTTCCAAATCCGCAGAAAAGTTGTCCTATCAGACTCAGATGCCTGCCCCCTTGTCCCCAAAGTTTATGCCTCTGGAAATCCAAATCTTGGTATGTTTCTAATTTGTATTTAGTGCCTTTCTGTGCAATCATTTTTCGTATTTCATTTGTTTGTATACGATTTCATATAATTAGGGTTTAAGGCTTAATCAGATTAGGGTTTAAGAAATCCATCAATACATTCTATCTTTCCTTATCATTTCATAGTGACATCAAACCTGTAGCCAAGTCCTCTTGCAACAATAGTGACTTAATGCGGTTTATGTCCTTGAATGTGTAAGTGAAAGGAGGGTTTGATTGAATCCATTTTAACTATATTTCAACTGTATCTTCTTTTCACATATAA
This sequence comes from Cunninghamia lanceolata, assembly GCA_027924645.1. Classification (NCBI taxonomy): domain Eukaryota; kingdom Viridiplantae; phylum Streptophyta; class Pinopsida; order Cupressales; family Cupressaceae; genus Cunninghamia; species Cunninghamia lanceolata. Next base: position 4,675,766 of record BSBN01000278.1, read on the forward strand.
CACACCTTTACTTGTGTAAAATCATAATGTACCTATGAAAATGACAAGAAAGGCTTAGTTTTATTCATACCTATAGCTTGGTCTTATTCATACTTGCTTACCAAGACCTTACCTCTTTATCATGCCAAAGCTAGGTGAATGCCATGTTAGCTATGTTGTGGAATCACTTACAATTCCTCTTTAAACTCTTTCAATCTCCTATACATTTCTCTGAATATCCTATTTTTGATGCCCTTATCAGTAAAATTATGCTTTTTCAAACTATGGTTCTACGCCTCTCTATCGGTAAAATTACATTTTTCTAAACCATTGCCCTTTATTGGTGATTTTAAAAATTTTCAAACTATCACCCCTTTGTTGGCGAAGTTCAACTTTTTTGAACTATCAACTTCGCCTTTTGTCTCTCTTATCCCTTATGTTGGAAAAAGTTGAAGATTACGAACTTTGCCCTTTTATTAGTAAAAGTTCAACTTTTCAAACTTTGCTTCTTATTAGAGATTTCACAAAATCTTGAACCAAACTGTTTTGGCAACTTTGTCTTCTATCGGTAAAAGTTCAACTTTTTAAACTTTGCCTCTCTTTATCAGCAAAAGGTCCAAATTCCAAAATTTTCCTTCTTAAGCACTTTATTAGAAAAGGTTCAAAATTAAAAACTTATATTTGCTTAGCTATTTATTGGCAAAAGTTCAAAGTTAAGAACTTTACCTTGTTCTTCATTATCGGTAAAAGTTCAACTCTGCAAACTTTGCCTTGTTATTGGCAAATTGCAGAAAACACTAACTTGTAAACTGGCTACTAAAAATATAAGTTTTCCTGACGAATATTTTTTTGATAATGCTTCGTGTTCAACATACTTCAGTCGGTGAAACTTTCAAACCTCAAACCTTGACCTTTCTTCCTTTCACCCAGTCAGTGAATTGACAAAAAGCTAATCTCACCAACCCCTGAAAATACTTAAGTTTTCTCTTTTATCGCTCAGTCAGAGAATCGGCGAAACACCGAACTCCCCAACTCCCAAAATGTCTAAGTTTTTTTTCTTGAAGATTTTCTTGATTTCACTTGACTTAATTGCTGGAGGATGACATTTTGCAACTTACCACTACAAATTTGAGAGTCAAATGGACATTTTCTTCCATTCCATAGAAGCAAATTATAAAGGGAAAAGCATTCCTGTAGAACCGCATAATGATGCCATGTAGATGGCCTTTGGTCTGAGTAAGCGATTATGAGTCTTGTCATTGCTTGCAGCAACCTCTTAAGCTTTCTACCATTTCGTAGAACAAATTGTAAATGGAGAAAACCCTCCTGCAGAACTGCGAAAAGGTGCCATGTGGACACCTAATAGACTTCGAAATGCTTTTGTACTTAATGTTCATGTGGGCGGGGCCACGGATAAGACACGTGGTTGAAGTCACCTTTTAAAAAATTATGCTTTCCTTATGCAACCATTCATCTATAACATGTGGCGCCCTCTGACTGGTTTCTGCCATTCTGCGGAGCAAATAATAACAGTGAAAAACTTCATGTGGAACCATAGAAAAGTTTCCACATGGAAAGTCTCTTAGCTTAGTTCCTACAGGGGGGCCGCGGTGTTGACGTGGCACATTTTGAAGCTTTCTGCCATTTCATAAAATGTATTATGGAAGGGTAAAATGTACCTGCAGAACCATGGAAAAACAACCATTGGTTAAACTTTTCACTTATAAATGCTATGACGAGTCAAAATGCACTTACATGGCATATTTTGGGAGCTTTCTGCTATTCTACCAAACATCTGCAATAGACCCCAAACAGGCCCGCGGAAGTGTGGAAGAGGTAGCATGTGGCTTGTTTTAGCCCTCTATAGGTCAAGTGGGTTATTAAGTGCCACCTGGCATGATTTGGAGGTCATTTCACCATTTCGCGAAAGCTTGACTATGCCAAAATTGGTTGACCATAGAAACACGAAATCAAGGTATATGACTTAGACTTTGGGCTTCTCTTCTTTTGCCCTCTATTTTGGAATGAATCAGAGAGAAATTCTACTCTCCAATTCTACAATCCACTTAGACTCCTTTAGATTTCATTCGTTGGGGATTCCTCCTTCCATCTTCCATTTTGGAATGAATCAAGGAGAAACTTTAAACTCTGATCTCTGATCACTTAGACTAAATCAGAACATTGTGATCAGACCTTCCTTCTTTCTTCAACAAGGAGAAAAAGTAAGGTCAAGGTTCCAAACTCTGATGAACTTCAAACAGGAGTAAGGCTGAAACTCTGAACTCTAAAAATTCTATAAAACAAGTAAGCTGCCCTCTGTTTGACCAGACTTTGACTCAAACTTTGACCACAAATAACTCTCTCATTTTCTTGAATTTCAACATGGTTCAAAAGGCAAAGTTTCTCTAAATTTCATCCTCTATCCATTGGTGACCATTTCATAAGAAAATTTAGACCTTGAATTTTGAAGGCATCAGGGCATGACATTTTACCATATCACCCAAATGGGAGAACACATAAGCAGAGCTAGGAAAAAGTTGGGTCCCTATTTTGCTAAGGCAAAATGGGGCATTTTGTGAGACCACACAACAAGCCCCACTATCATTCTGTGACTATGTATACATTTATGTGGAGAATTATATTCTTTTTTGTTAATTATTCTAAGAAAACCTTAGATTGTTTTGGGATGATCTTAGATGTCACTTAATCCACATCTTTTATTGATCTTACTCCATCAAATAAAACCATTTAACCTCATCAAAATCTAGTAATACTATAAGTAAAAACATATGTTGGTTAGGGTAGGTGGTAGTGCTGGCTTATTAGTTGAAAAGATGACATTTTACTACTTAGTTGGTGGGGCCTCTAGCCCTGCTATCATTTTGTGACTGTGTATGCATTTATTTAGGTGATTACATTATTTTTTGGTAATTATTTTGACAAGATCTTATTCTAAGAAGATATTATATGTTATTTAATCCAAATATTTTATTGATCCCACTCTATCAGATCAATCCATTTAACCACATCAATAATATATGGTGATTGAAGTAAAAAGAAACATTCGTGAGAGAAAATAGCAACCCTGTTGTTTGATTGGTCAAAAAGTTGACGTGTCACTAGTCATTTTATGTGGGTGATTTATGTATACCATTTGATGATTCACCACTTAATTAAATGCTAACTAAATAGTGAAGCATTGATAGTTGTGAAAGGCAGCTACATATTATAGATGTGGGTATTTTTTCCACCATTTCCTTGCCTACCAAATAATAGTTACATATGGGCATAACAATCCTAGATCATGGGTTATACAACTATCACATCATCCCTTAAATTCTCAAACTGGCACATTATCCCTCATATTTTTAATAGAAATCGGTCAGATATTTATTCCCAGTAGAGGCTAAAAGCAATGTGATGATTTTGCCTATGTTAATAATATTTAAATCACTATGTGAAGTTTCCATATCTAACTAATTAGAAACTAAAAAATAATCTTAATGTAGCTTCCATAGATATTTATTCAAGCATGAATGTCCCTCTTTATTTTTCAATCTATTTGAACATGTTCATTTTGTGAGGCCAAATTGTAATTTAAGTTTTAACAAAATTAAAATATAATAAATTTCCACTATATCTTATGTCCATTTCATATAAATCAAATGCTAAGTCATCATTATTGTGCCCACTACATCGTCAGTTTGTAGATGTCCTAGGAGAAAATGAAGATCATCAGAGTTGGAGGTAATGTCATTAGCTAGACCAAGTGACATTTAATTTAGTGGGGCCTATAGTAGTTTTATTTTAATCTAAATAATTAAAATGTTTATTGTATGCCTCGTGTAAGGAATTAAAATGAGATTAATATAAAATAAAAATAAAGATTATTTAAAGTTTCTAGAATATAAATTAATTTTCTATGCATTTTAATATCTCCCTGGATAAAATCAATTTAAGATAATTTGAAGCTTTGAGATTATTAATTAATTCTAGGTGCATTTTAATAACTCTCTAGATAATTTGTAGATTTGTTAAGAATTCATCAACCATATATATAATTCTAGTAATAACATTTATTCTATCTAAGTATATTTCTCATAACTTATATTATATACGAGCTAAACAAAAAAGATTACATGATTTGAAGACTTGATGTTCCCTATCTTCCAAAGGAAATATCTTAAAACAACTACACTGTTAAAAATACTCCACTATTTATGAAAAACTACATTGTTTACTAAAAACTACAATATTATTTACAAAAAACTACACTCTTTACTAAAAATTATCTTCGTAACCTACCTTTGTTGTCATTGCCATTTTGAGCTAAATCTTGTAGAAATAGTTCCACCTGACAAGTGCGCTCAAATAGAACTCTATCTACATATTTCATCCAAAATATTGACAACTTCCAAAGCCACAATTCCTAAATTACTAATGAGGATGACTTCCCAAAGTGTTTGAAGATTTTTCAAGAGCCTAGATGAATCATTCTCTACTCCATCTCTCATAGTGTTCCCATAGAAACTATCCCTCTGAACTCATCCCAGACAACTGGTAAATTCTCCTATGAAAATTTCTAGTCTATTGCTACCACTACATCCAACCTAACTCTAAATTATGGTTGGACAAACATTTCTACCTTGAGTACCATTGATGTCATGGATTAAGAAAATTGAAGGAAATTAGATAGAAAATAAGAAGCCACCTCAGAATTTACATGACTCATGATATTAAGTTCTAAGTAGTCTATGCCAGTGACTTCCTTGATGACCACCTTTACCTCTTTTGAGGGTGAATTGAAGATAATGTTTAAGCAGCTTTGCTAGACTAGTCCATGAAAATTTTTCTCTCCACAAAGATCATGCAAGAAGAGTGGTTCCATGATCTTGTAGGCCAGGATTTGTCAAGCACAATGCGATTTCGACAAAATGAAGAGAGCATAGAAATATTATAATGGTTGGTCAAGTGTGCAATTAGATGCCTCTTAGTTTAAAGCTAAATTAAATGAATATTTTCTTTAAATTGAATAAAAGTATACAGTAATCAGATTACACATGCAGAGATAATATTTTTGCATGGGCCTATCTTAAATGACATTTGTGTGATAGAGTCAGTGAAAGGATTGCCTTCAACATAATACTATAGATGCCTAGATAGTATTTGTGCATAACTGAAAAACCATTCAGATAGATAGCTCTCATGTGCAGAATTAAATGTAGATGTTATTGATGATGATCACATGAATGGTACAACTTTTTTGAAAGTTTTTCTAAATTAAATAAAAAATTTAACAATGTGTTACACTATCTTTTCACAAAAAGTATCACATCAATGTGATGCAATATATGCAAAAATATTTTCATCTACATTAATTCAACACACAACTTGCAAATACCTATTAATTTGAAACCAAAAAGTATAAAAACCAAAAGTTGCTTATCACAAATCTCTAGTAAAAATTATAGTAATTTAAACATATAAATTTGAAAACAAAAAGGACGTGTATAAAAGAAAATTAAAATTTTAAATACCTTCCCTAGTCAAAGCTACCCTACACATGGAGAAGACCTCATTCACCACCTTCCATGGTTTTGCCAAGAGACAATTATAGATGTCCTTTCTGTGATGAAGGAGAGTACTTTAATAGACATCCAACAACCCATGATGAATGTCATCCCTAGCAGCTAGGAGGATACAAGTTGCAGAAGATAATTTTTGAACCAACTCCATTGGAAAGTAACCTCCAAAATCCCACAAGTCATCATCTTTGTCATAATATTCTAGAGTGGCATTAAGTTTCTCATCAAGAACAAGTGCATCATAAACATATGTCTTAACTAAGAGCTTGACTAATCCATCAACTTGGAGGATCTGTCCATAATGTTAGACAAAAAACTGAGGTAATGTTACTGGGAATATCCTTCTAAGGAAAGGCTTGGAGTATATCCTCGTCAATAATAACCCTTATAGCAATTTCTATTATAGAGGAATCAATATAAAAAACCTCCACTAATTTGACTGAATCAAATCTCTCTACATCTTCAAATTCCCACTTGTTAGGGACCAAAAAAAGCTTTCTATTTCCTTGAATAGCCACGAGAGAACTATCAATTGACACTGTAATATCACCAAAAAAACTAATCAAAACTTGCCTAACCAAGTTCAAAAACTCACAAATGCACTGTGAACTATATGACATGGGTATTAATAAATAATGGTGAAGGTCATCTTCTCACGGGTGAATTAAATCAAATTCTTAATGACACCCATAGCCCAAGACACCAATATTATGTAAGATATCTACAAATATTTTTAATTTTTATAATTAGCCACTTAACTTACAAATTCTTATTAATTTAGATTTTAATTCGTTGCCACAATTAAAAATTTATATTATATTAGGCTTTAGTTTACTCACTCAATTACAAATTTATTAAAATTTAGGCTAACTTTGCCACCTTAATTAAAAAATTATAAAAAATCTAGCCTTTATTTGCCACCTCAATTAAAAAATTATAAAAAATCTAGCCTTTATTTGCCACTTCAATTAAAAAATTAGTAAAAATTTAACCTTCTTTCACCACCTTAATTAATGTTTTATGAAAAATTTAGGTCCTCATTTGCCAAATTGATTAAAAACAAAAATGAATTCTAATTTCCAAATTGCCCACAATTTATTTTTAAAATTATGTTTAACATAAAATTGTTAGAATCTAAAAAGATTAATAACCCAAAAAACTAGTGCAAACAAATAGATATCTAAACTATGAATGCAAATTATACTAAATCAAAATAGAAGCACATAGTTAGTCTCTGAAAGTAATGTAAATGCTAGAAGTAAAATAGCATTAAGAGGATGCAAAAGCAATATATACAAAATATAAGCCATATAGCATGCTTATATAGACCAGGGAGAGGGAGGAGGTGGCAACACCAACCAATGAGGAGAAACCATCTATTGGACTAAAGATAGCAAAGTATCTTACAAAGATAGCTAATGGATGATTACATGTAGGAAGGTGACACCTCGTAACCACTCACCTAATTAAGCATGCTTTATTAACCTAAGCGAGATTAAGAAGTGTAGGAAAAACCTAGGAATAATAGGGAAAATAAATAACCCATCTAGAAAATAAAAACCTACACTAACAAAAATAGCCACCCGCTCTATCACTTCAGTTCATTTTAAGGAAAAAATCACCAAGAAGATTGTGTCTCTACATAGGGGATTCACCAAGATTTCTATAGAATTTTCCATGGGCTAGTTCTTAAAGTGTACCCTAATGTGCCCTTATCTTATGCATCTAATTAACACTTATCTAGTCTAGGTTGTGTTATACTCCATCTATCATGCCAATTTATCTAATTAGCTCCACCTAATTTTCATGTCAGGCTTTAGTTAGCTCCATCTATCAAGGATGCCTATAGTTAGTTTCCACGTTTCATGCATTTTCTTGTTCTATATAAGCATATGCTTATTTGTACTTTACAACAATCAATATATTGAAATATTTTCATATTCAATATAATTAATCGGTTGGCTATCTTATTTTTCTATGTTCTTCATTAGCTTTGCATAGATTTACTTGTAGAAAGCTTTTTAGTTTTGTAATGTCAAAAAATGTCCCCTTGGGGGCTTTTCCCTCATAAGGTTTAGCTCTCGGGTCTTTAGTGTGCATTTAGGACATATTACATCATATTTCAACATCTTGATGAGAAAACCCCTAAGTTTCTTGACAAATAGGACATAGGGGGACCATTTGAGACAACCCCTGCCCAAAATAAGGGGGAAGACTTGGGCACCCGCACCCTAGTCCTACCCTATTTTGGGTCAGTCCCAATTTTTGGGTGTTAGCTTGTGACCATTATTTGGGTCCTATGCCGACACGGTAAGTTTGAATTATGAAATTCTTGGTGGGAGTGTTTGTAGTTGCATATAAAATCATGTTTAGGCATTCATTTGTAAACTAGATGGCTATTATGAACTTTATGCATTCAAGAAGTGATTCAAGGCTTTTATTGTGTTGCAAGAGCAGATTTGTGTTGTCTATGTGTTTGTGTTTGCAGATTTGAGCATCCATCTCCTCATGGCATGAAGAGCTTCTTCCTCCCATGAGATCTTCACTACAAGGTGACATTCATTTGTGTTTATAAGCATTGATCATTTAGTTTTTCCTCTGCCTCCCAAGGCACACACTCCCTATCTGACAATAGTGTTCGGAAGACTTGAATGTCTCTCCGAGGCTTGATTGAGGCAAGCCTCTAAACCCCACAACCCCCTCCCAAAGTTTGCATGATTGCAGGTTACAGGTGTCAAATCTAGAGAAAGTTAAGTTACAGGAGGGTACAATAGAGTTTTAGAATTGTAGATCAGAGAAAGAAACAACTCCTTGGACTATAGCACCCGCTCATTAGTCCTCAATGTTTTGTGATGGGAAAACCTTTGGTGCAGTAGGAATAGGTTGCAGATCTTGTTTGCAAATCCTGACAAAAAAGCAGGGCACTGGACTTGGGCACCCACTCTTTAGTCTCTGACTTTTTTGCCTCTGAACCCCAAAAAATAGGTGCACAAAACTATTTGTCATTTTACATCTTTCTGTAGCAACATTTTCTGATATTCATCCGTTTACTGTCGTATTTGCATGATTCGGGTTTTAAGGTATAATTGAGCATAAGAGAAGATAATTGGCAATCAAATCATAAAAAATAAAGTTTCTCTACATCTCACAGTGACCTAGGGTAGGATAGTACATTGCAACTCGACCCTAGGTCCTTGAATGAAAGGGTGAAAGGAGGATATACACCAAAACTATCAAAAACTGAACTATCCAAATTTTATCCTTTACGTTTTGGTGAACCCATGTTATAGGAATTATTTGCATCTTGCTAAGTTTTTGCTTCATATTTGCATTTATTTTCATTTATTCATATAGTCATTCATTTTATTGCATTGGAAAGCTTACAAAAAATTGAAAAATTGGAAAAATTGGAAAAAAATTGCATTCTAGGGTTTGCATGTTGCATTAATTAATTTGAATTTCATTAAATTTCTAATTTTTGCATTAGATATGATTTAAATTATAGAAAATTACAAAAATTCATTAGTTTGCATTACATTTTCATCATAAAATTGCTAGGGTTTTGTTGAAAATTGTGAATTTTGCATATAACCTAGTAATTCCAAAATCTAGAGTTTGTAGGTAAAATATTGTTTCAGATTTTTCTAGTGATTTTAGAGACTCATTCAAATTTACATTTGGCTTTAGTATTACATTTTAGAACAAACTGGCATTTAAATTTCAAAATTTTGCATTTTTGCATAGAAAATTTCAACAAAAACTAGCATTTTCATTGATTTTTTATTATATTTGTACTTGCATTTTGCATGTTAGAGCATGGAAATAATTTTCAGATCTGAGAGCATGTAATTTTTATCATATATCAGCTTGAAAAACATTCATATAGCATTTTGCGTCAAGATCTCAAACCTAAGGCTTGAAAAACCTTGATTTTCACTAGATTTGGCTTTATTGACTCCCTAAATTTGCACTATAGGCGTGTTGTAAAGAATATTTTTACACTAATTGACTGATATTAGGGGTATTATCTGCTTCCCCTCATAAAATTCTTTACAACACCTTGTTATTAGCCTCTTGTATTGAAAATTTGGTGAAAATTTGCTTATATTTGCCTTAGGGTTTGGCCTAGTTTGCACCCTAAGCATGTTGTAATAGATTTATGCTTGTAGGTGACTAATATCACTGATATTATTTACTACACCTCCTTAAATTCTTTACAACACCCCTTTGGCTAGGTCTTGGAATCAAAAAACCGTGAAAATTGCTTATTTTTGCTATATTTTCAATAGGGTTTGACCTAGAGTGGCACTAGAAGTGTGTTGTGAGGGATATTTTGGCATTAGGTGGCTATTATTACTGATATAAATTTTTGGTCATCATCATTTTCCTCACAACACCCTTTGTCATGCTCTTTTACATTAAGATTTGGTGAAAAATCGATATTTTAGTGTATTTTCACTATATTTTGACTTGTCATCATCTTAGATTTGCATCAAGAGTGTGTTGTGAAGGATTTTATTATTCTATTAGACTTTTATCAGACATGTAATTTGCTGTCCCTAATCAAAATCCTTACAACACCTTTGCTTTCACTTATTTGCATTGAAAAAGCACAAAAAATCAAGCATTTTAGGTCATTTTTGCATATAGTGTTGCATTTGTCTTTGGCATACTTCTAAAAAAATTTTAAAGTCTGATTTTGCATCTCATTATGGCATCTTCATGTTATTCATCTCTGAAATCTTTGCATGAGTATATCCTAGATTTTGAAAATCTCTCTAATTTCACTAATGAGAATCCTCATATTCTAGAACACATAGCTTATATCAGTGGTATTGATGCTTCTATATGTTCTACATATGAGTTGCAATTGCTTTGTTATACACATGATTTTAGTAGCTTCACTTTACTCATAGGAGCATATCCTTTGATATTAGAAGATTTAATCAAATTCATCTCTAGGAATACTCATGAGAAAGAAGAGAGTGAAAAGCCTTTTTTCACCATAGAGTATGATGATGATGATGTACCTTCCTCTCAACCCATTGCTCTCCTTGGCCAAGATGTATCATTAGTAGATGAGAAAAGGTCTCTCACATTAAATCCTTTAGGGATGGATATTAGGTGCAATCAAGAGGAAAACAATGTTAATTCAATAATCGTTAATAGACTCCGTAGCAATATTCCTAAAATGATTGTCTAAGGGGCACTTAGTGAATCCTCTTGCTTAAAACTGGTGATTACTGTCCAAGGTGCTCAACAACCACCTAGACCTCGCGATCACATCTATGATTATGCAAAGCAAATTGCTCAAAGAAATCTGGGTATTAAAAATGCGTTACAACAACCACACCACAATGTGATTGCTCATACATATAACACCTATAATAACACTTCCAAAGTAAGAAAACACCACATGTGCCTGTCTCTCTTCCATGCTCTCAACCTATGCTTCCTCCACCACCTTGTCTTACTCATAAAAGTGGTCAAGAATATGATCTTGTTGAGCAACTCCGTGCTACTCAGGCTAAGATCTCCCTTTGGAATTTAATACAAACATCGCCTACATACCATGGAATGCTTCAAGAAGCTTTACAAAAGGTGATTGTCCCACCTACTGCTAAGCCTAATGATGTAGCAGGTATATTGGATAGTATGCATGCAACAAAAATAGATATACTCTTTCAACCACATGAATTACCATCAATTGAAGTTCAAAACCAATATGATCCTCTTGTAATCTTTGTCACAATAAATAAAACATTGGTAAAACAAGTTATGATTGACAATGGACTAGCTCTTAATGTTTGTAGCATTAACCTACTACACCAAATTAAAGATGACACATCACAAATCAAACCAGACGGCATTAGCATTCGTGGCTTTGATAATGTTGGATGACAATCTATGGGCATTATAACTCTACCTATACAAGTAGGATTTGCGATTGTGCCTACCTTGATTCATGCCATGCCTTGTTCTTTATCTTACAACATGATTCTTGGTAGACCCTAGATCCATGCATTGGGAGCAGTTCCTTATACTTTACATCGTTCAATTAAATTTATAGTCAATGGTAAACTTCATACTATTCATGTCGATCCTGAACCAAATAATTGTTCACATATTGAAATGCAAAAACTAGTTTACAATCATATGAGCTTAAACAATTTGCGAGGTGATCTATCAATGCCTCTTCCCACAGATAATGTTATGCAAGACTCTAGAACATCGAATGCACTCTTTGGTGATGATTGGGGTCCATTAGATTTTAATCCTTGCAGTATAGGGGAATATAAAATTGATAGCCTTGACACATCAAAAGTAGCATCAATCTCACCTAAGCAATCTTTTGAAGCACCTAAGAAACCTAAAGTCCCCTTGGTAGAATATAAAAAATAATACTCACTTATACCACAAACTACAAGACCTATGAGGCTTCACCATCATCTAAGGAAATGACATCCCTTTATGGTCGATGATTTAAAATCCTTTATAACAATTGTGAATATGTAGGTAAGGGATGTGGTGTAAATCAACAAGGGATTCGAGTACCTATAGAATCCGCTTCAACACATTACTCAAGCGGCATTGGATATAATCCTTTTAAAGAAAAGAAAGCCTTCTTTTGTCCTAAACTTAATGTTAATTCAACAAGATCAAAACAACATGATAGATATCCCAGATATGTATGCTCTTAACGATGGTACCCTAATAGGTAAGTATCTCTAACCCTTTATCTCTCTCATGATGTGCTTCCCCCATGATGTGTTAATTGTTGTTTAGGCCTCCTGGAATGACCCTTCATTCTCTTGTAAGGTCCATGATACTAGGAGACCGCCTCTGTTGTCCTTCTATTTGTATCATCATTCTTCTATATTGTCTCTCTAATTTCATCATTGAGTGTTGTGTCTTATGGACAGCGTTGCAGTTGGTGACTTGGGGGCACCCTCCTACATGACTATCCCTAAGACACTTGTTTCTCCTCTCTTATTTATTGTGTTCCTTCCTCTAGTGTTTCTATCTAGTGGACGGATGACGAAAAATATTTATACTGATGCGGACCTAGCATCCCTTCGCGAGAAATAAAAAAATTGGACTTAGTTCCTAATATGATGATGGGGTTGTATATCTTATCCAACGCTTGGCTATTGGAAGCACTCATGCATTCTGCGTAGTGATTTTGATGATGTTTTTATCTCATTTACAAATCATAACAATACTGATGCTATGTGCACTTTATTTGTCTTTAAATCTAGCCTTGGCGGTACTTGATTCAAAGATCTTCGTGATTTAGCCCCACGGTTGTCCTCGAACTCTGAATTTGAAGTATAACCTTGGCTCTTTGTGTGGTTAATCATATGCATTGATGTTGTTTATCATGATTATGTAGATACTAAAATGTTTCTTGCAGGGATGTGTTTGTGGGAGCATTTGGCAATCGTAAAGTACATATCACCTTCGAGGGGCATGGGCTTTGTGAAAGTCTGTATTCCCTTGTGTGTTTTCTTCCTACCTTAACGTGCTTGATATCGATATCTGATATCAACCACCTTAAGGTGGGGACATATATAAAGTAAGCTATCTATTGTAGATGTTAGCAATGTGCTTGTCCTCAGGTGCAGTTTAAAGACTTGTGCGATGAGTACATCCTACACTCTAAGTTTGTTTGCAATCAATCAATCAATCATTTAATCCCTCTACAGAGGTGGGGTATCGCATATATCCTTTTTATTTTAAGCCCTCTGCAGAGGCAGGGGTGGTGTATTTATCATAACAGATTGCACCATCCTATCATTTTCAAAAGTCCTCTGCGGAGGTGGGGAGCGGTTCTGTGACTAACTTAACCCTTAAGCATGTCTTCGGCGATTGTTGTGGTGAAGCCTAATTGTCGGTGTGTGCCTGTAATGTGCCTAAGATGGTGTTGGACCTAGAAATAGGAACACTCCATCGCTTGTCTGTCATGTTTTCTCTATGTTTTTAAAGTGTGTGTTTTGGCGTGCTTGCTTTGTTTGGCGTGTCTGTTGCCCCATATGCAGCCTAAAGACCTGTACGATGAGTACATCCTACATTTTTGGCAGTTTGGCGTGTCTTGCATGTGTGTTGCCCCATATGCAGTTTAAAGACCTGTGCGATGAGTACATCCTGCATTATGGGAGGTTTGTTTACTTTCCTATACTTGCATATGAATTTCATATATATGAGAAAAAGAAAAGAAAAGAAATCATTCCCTTCTTCTATGCACTAATGTGTCTTCTATACATTTACTGTATTCTCTGTGTTTTGCGTAATTGTAACTATCTTCTCCATGTTTTGCGTGCCTGTCATTGTCTTCAATGTGTCTGGTGTGTCTTCTTCGTGCTTGGCGTGTTTACTGTGTTTGTTGACCGTACTTTAATACATATATTGGCCTCATGTTTATACATACATTAAAGTGGGGGCTAAATGTAACATCAGAAAATGTACCCTTGGGGGCTTTTCCCTCATAAGGTTTAGCTCCCAGGTCTTTAGTGTGCATTTAAGACATATTACATCATATTTTAACATCCCGATGAGAAAACCCCTAAGTGTCTTGACAAATAGGACTTAGGAGGACCATCTGAGACAACCCCTGCCCAAAATAGGGGGGAGGACTTAGGCGCCCGCGCCCTAGTCCTGCCCTATTTTGGGTCAGTCCCAATTTTTGGGTGTTGGCTTGTGACCGATATTTGGGTCCTATGCCAAACGGTAAGTTTGAATTATGAAATTCTTAGCGGGAGTGTTTGTAGTTGCATATAAAAGCATGTTTAGGCATTCATTTGTAAACTAGATGGCTATTGTGAACTTTATACATTCAAGAAGTGATTCAAGGCTTTTATTGTGTTGCAAGAGCAGATTTGTGTTGTCTATGTGTTTGTGTTTGTAGATTTGAGAATCCATCTCCTCATGGCATGAAGAGCTTCTTCCTCCTCCCATGAGATCTTCACTACAAGGTGACATTCATTTGTGTTTGTAAGCATTGATCATTTGGTTTTTGCCTCTACCTCCCAAGGCACGTACTCCCTATTTGACAAGGGTGTTCGGAAGACTTGAATGTCTCTCTGGGGCTTGACTGAGGCAAGCCTCTAAACACCACAACCCCCTCCCAATGTTTTCATGATTGCAGGTTACAGGTGTCGAATCTGGTGAAAGTGAAGTTGCAGGAGGGTACAATAGAGTGTCAGAATTTCAGATCAGAGAAAGAAACAACTCCCTGGACTAGGGCGCCCGCTTATTAGTCCTCAAAGTTCTGTGATAGAAAAACCTTCGGTGTAGCAGGAACAGGTTGCAGATCTTGTTTGTAGATCCTGACAAAAAGCAGAGCACTAGACTTGGGCACCCGCTCTTTAGTCCCCGACTTTTCCGCCTTCGAACCCTGAAAACATAAGCACAGTTATTTATTATTTTACATCTTTCCGTAGCAACATTTTCTGATATTCGTTTGTTTACTGTCATATATGCATGATTAGGGTTTTAAGGTATAATTAAGCATAAGAGAAGATAATTGACAATCAAATCATAAAAATCTAAGTTTCCCTACATCTCACATTGACCTAGGGTATGATAGTACATTCCAACTCGACCCTAGATCCTTGAATGAAAGTGTGAAAGGAGGATATACACCAAAACTATCAAAAACTTAACTATCCAAATTTTACCCTTTACAAGTTTTATGGTTTCTTGAATCTGCCAAATATTCATTCTTCTTAAAAAAATGTTACATGCAAAGAAGTTGATTTATTTCTTAAATGTACAAAATAATCTACATTTAAAAAAAAATAAACTAATATTTTTTTAGAAAACAAGATAATTGCTACATACATAAAATCACAAACCCTAAAATCACAATCGCTTATGTCCTCCTGCATTAAAATATATTTCATCATAAATATGTTTTAGAAATGATCATTGAAATTACCATAATTTTAGTGTATAGATGCTTTTAGGAAAGAATAGTGTTTAAATTCAAGGCCCAAAAATAATATTTCTAAATTAGAGAAAAGATTAAAAACAAATCACATTGCTTCAAAGTTCAAAGCAAAATAGTAATCTTGAAAAAGAAACATCACTTCTATTTATACGTGGTTTAAGAAGGGTAGTAAAACCCAACCGCATTAAAATATATTTCATCATAAATAATTTCTAGAGAGAACTAGAATGCTTGTAGTTGGCCCCACCAAGCATCTGACTTGACTTTGAACTTTTTCTGAAGTTACTCGGAAAGCACATGCTGGTGCCTTCATTGATTTGGTAGCAACTTCTGTTGTGGATAATATGCTATAGAAGTTTTTCTAGATTGGAGGGAATTGGCCGTGTAAGATTGCTATTGTCTGATTGTTTGAAAAAACATCAAGTGATACCGTAGCATTAAAGTAGCCACTGTAGCATTGGAGTATATGTAAAAAAAGTCAAGCGATACTGTAGCATTAAAGTAGCCACTGTAGCATTGGAGTAAATGTAAAAAGTCAAGTGATAGCGTGGCATTAAAGTAGCCACTGTAGCATTGGAGTAGAGGTAAAAAAAAGTCGTGATACTGTAGCATTAAGAGAGCGAGAAGCCACTGTAGCATTTAAGCAGGTTGTAAAATGAAAAGCTTTGCCATTGATCATTAAAATAAACGATATTTAAATAAAATATGTGCACGTTGTTTTAAATAGGGCTTGTCTTTCCATCTCTGCTACAAATAACAAAACGGGGGTTAAATGGGTTCAAGTTCTGGAGTAACAGAGTTGGTATCTCAGGATGCAACTACTGATGCTCATTCGAACGCTGCTCTTGTCAGTGAGGCTTCTGAGCACGGACTTAGCCTAACCGTGCGTGAGGTTTGATTATTTCCTTTTTTTGTTATTCTTCATTCTTTTTACATTAGCCGAACATGTATGAAACTATTAACAATTTTGGCTGGCGAGATTTTGCAGATGATAGCCCGGGACAATACTGGTGGCGCCGGAGACCCTGAAGAACAAGTGGGTGAATCGGAGGAAGAAGTGAGAGCAGAGCGCGAGAAGGCCCTTGAAAAGCTACAAAAACCGGCCGCCATGTTCGTGCCAATCACGATTACTTTCCTATTCGGTGTGCTGACTATTTTGAAGGATCCTAGTGAAGACCCTCTGGCTTTCAATGTTTTTCTTGTTGGAGACATTGTGGCTTTCTTTGCTTCGACAATAGTAGTTGTGATCCATGGGATTATGCCGTCCATCCATACAAGTAACCTTGTCTGTTCACCAAGGTGGTTTTGTCCATTTCAGTGGGATTTTTCGCCTTGAGTTTCTTTGCAGCAGCTTATATGGTGATGCCGAGTACAGAAAAATGAGTGGCAATCGATGTTGGTTTAGGAACTGTGTTACTAATATGTTCTGCTTGTCTTTATATTATTTTATTGGGTTAACTGTTTTGGGACTTTTTCTAAAGTGAAAAAGTTTTGGAATTATAAGGGGGTGAAGGTTAGTATTAAAATGGAGATTAATAGATAATATTTGTAAAGACTCTTTCTTTTATGTATTAAATAATTGTTAAACAATTATTATGAATGAGTGTGATGGTTTGGAAACTAGTCCTTAAAAGATTATATAAATTAGTTATGTGAGATTTGGAAAAGGCATGGAGATCACTCAAGGAAGAAGGTGGTTTGGTGGGTTATGGGCATTGGAGAAGGGACATATAGGGTATGTCCAACTTAGGGTATACAATGCACCTAGGATTGTACTCGCCAAGGTTTTGTGTTGAGCGGATGTTTTATTATGCATGTTTTACATGTGTTCTAAATTAAATAGTTTCTTGTTGGAGTGTGCCATAGCTATGAGGGCCAAGGCCACTAAAATCTTCTTGGGGGTTAGAGTGGTCATTCCAAGTGATTTGATTCAAATACATATTGCATCTATTGTAAGATATTCAAAATTGTATGAATTTGGAGAGATTTTTTATTGAATTCTCTGATATCTGATTTATTATAATGATATTTACATTTATAATAAAAATATATTGAGTTGATGTTGGATTTAATGTGCTAAAGTTTCTAACCAAATAATTATGCTCACATTTATTTATGTGCATTTCTTCTGAGTTCTGGATATAATTTATCATCTTTAAACTTCGATGTTAACAATAATCAACCCACTATCATGTTAAATTAACACTGTAAGCTAAATATTTCCAATTTTATATTTTGGAAAAAAAATAGTATTACATTTTGGTATCAAAACTATGTTGAACATGTTTGAATCTTAGATGAAAATGGACAAACAAAGGAAATGCTCTAGCAAAAGTAGAGGTTTGAATGCTTTCCTTGCATTGTCTCACAATTAATAGGAACGAGATGCCTACAATTTATAAACAATTCCTAACAATCTGATGGGATTCTAAATGACCTAGCTCAACAATATGTTCTAGTGGATGATCTATATATTAAGCACTAGGGTTCCCCTTCTAACATCTACCTTGGGATTATTGCAAAGGATATATGACTTTTCCATAGAGTGTGGACCGTGGTGTTTTACTCACCTAGTATGATTCTCTCCTTTATTTTATAGCCTCAACTCTTCCTACACAGTATGGCATTGCCAATGTCCTTATTTCATTTATACATTATCATTTGTCTATGTGGGCCAAGATAATTAACACCCTTTAAATGTTTGGTCAAGAAGCCTCATCTTTTTTGCTTGTATTGTGATGAATATCCAAGCATGTCCTTTATTAATTTCTTAATGCTTGTAAGTATAGAGAGGTATTAAGGATTAGCTAAGTTAGTTTGAAAATAAGTGTGTCCAATTAACTTCTTCTTTGGGAAATAATTAGCTATTATTTTTCTTTGCATATTAAAGGTTGCTACATCATTGATCCTTTCCAAGGATAAACCCAAAAAATCACAAATATAGTAGTAGATAAAGCTAATCATATTTGACAAATCCTTCAATATGTAAATCATTTATTATCATAAGTATTGATCAATATAAACACAAGTAAGCAAACACCCAAGATTACAAAAGATATTCACAATCTTATTAAAACAAAATTGATTTCTTAAAAATATTTTTGCATCATCAACTTCTAGTGGCTCTCATTATAGCCCATTTTTGTCATTCTAATCATCAAATAGACAATAGTAGAAAAAATTGTGTAGCCTTTCAACCCTTTAAGAAGATATGAAATCATACATATTACAACCCAAATAGCCAATCTTATGGTTCTAGCCTCAATAATGACATCTTGAAAATGACAAGTATATCCATAGAATTCCTAAAATAAAATTCAAAAATTTTATTTAGTCACTTGTTTTTTTCTAGAAAGCAAAATGACCACATAGAGCTAATAATTAAAAATAGTGCTTCCCATGAGATCATTTCCTCCCTTCTTGACTTAAAGGGTGTAGTATGGTCAACCTATCACTGGCCAAGATATTTTGAGTTTGTAAGTTGCCAAGATCTAAAAAATCTATTAAAGATCCCAAGAATATTAGATAATTTTGGAAAAGAATTTTCCAATTATGTTGGTACAGGATTGATTTCAAAAATAACAATCAGACCTAAGGAATGGAAATTATGTTAGATCAACTAGAACAACATCATGGCTTATCAATACAAGCAAGTACTTGACAATCAAGGTCTTAATGGGTGCTTCACAAACAATCATGATGGGTAGACAGTTAGAAACAAAATAGCAAGAAATGATTGTAAATGCCCTTCTCTGACTTTAAGTCAACAAGATTTCAATGATGACAAGGTCAAAGATATTTTAAAGCATGTATAATTACTATACTCACTAATTGAACTCATCATACCTTGGGATGTGGGACATTTATTTCCATGTCCCCACTAGAAATAGGAACAAGGAAACGCATAGGAAGAGTCCCCCACCATTTGTAATGCCTCTAGCGCAAGTGTACCTTGTCCTTTGTTGATTTAATCTTTGATTCCACTACTTTTATTATCGATGATGTTTTGGTTATTTCATCAAGGTGTTTTCTAATGGAGTTTTTTATTGTTATCTAGGAATCTACCTATGGATGTATATGTTGTGATGTTGAATGTTGGACCTTTCAGTGTCACTAAATTACTTTATTTTGATATATGTATTTGTAGGTGGATTACTATTGTGTTTACATGGATTTGTAGGTGGATTACTATTAGCTATTGCATCTTTATGATTATAGTGATTGTTCATGATTAGATGTGATGTTTATTCAATTTATGATATGATGCCACGTTGGGTGTTTATGCTTTGTTTTGGCTATATGTATATGAGAAGGTACACCTAATGTTTGACTTGAGTGTGCAAGTATAGGGTTATTCCCCAATGGTGTTTATAAATTAGACATTTGTATTGGGTTATTATCTATTTGTGTTAGCATGTATCTTGCTCAATTTGAGTATGAGATGGATCATGTGTATCCCTCTATTAACCCAAATCTAAATCAAAGGCGATTCTAGAATTTGCATGTTGTAAAAAATCATAAAGTGTGTGGAATTCATTTATGTGTGTTTATTTCTATTTTGGCACTTTACATTTAAAATTCTATGTAAATGCATGTGTGATTAGAAAAGATATTTAAATATGCTTGTTAGAAATAAATTCTATTATTCTATTATTCTTTAAAAAGAAAGAAAATGTTTATCAAAATTTAATTGCCTTAGTGAATTAAATATATGTGTCAAGAAAATGAATTATTAACTAGTAATGAAAATTAATATTGATTAATGTTTTATGTTATAAAGTTTCTTTTATTTTAACTCACTATAAAAATATTTATTTTAAAAGGTTTTATTTAAAAATGTGGAGGAGAAAATAAATAAAGGAGAAAGTGCAAAATATAAAAGGGGAGTTGGAATTGAAAATTCATATTTGTTCTTTTCTTACAAAAATATATCTCTCATTCAAACCCTATCTTCTTGTCATTTTGGGAAGAAAAATCTTGGAAATTGCAAGAAAGGATGAAATTGTGAATTGTTGATGATTGGAATTTGCTTGGAGAAGGATTTATTGGTGTGTGCTTGGATTCAAGAAAGGAAATTGCTATTTTGCTTGTGTTCTTCATTCAAAAGGTATTTTTTCCTCTTTCATATTTAAATTTGAAAACTTGCATTTGGAGTGGGATTCTCCATTGCCATGCCCACACTAGGTGGAGCATATGGATTATCTTTAGGAATACAATTCAATTTATGAACTAATTTTAAGAATTTTATTGTTTTAGATTTTATGTTGTAAAATTTGAAAAAATCCATTTTAGAGCCATGATTGTGGAAAAACTTTATAGGGATCCTCTCTTCCCAATTTTGTTTGAAATTGTTGGTGTTGGGTGAAATTGGAATAGAAGCGTGGTGCTAGATTTTGTTTATTCTCCCTAAATCAAAATATGGTATAATTTGAAGGTTGCATGCACACCATTAATGGAGGAAGAAAGATTTTATGGTTTTGCTTGATAGAAAAGAAAATAGAAAAATTGCATTTCTTGATTCAATGGAGTGTTTTATTTTATGTAATGAATGGTATGCAATGTAAATTGGAATTGTGCATCTCCTAGTATCATGCTGAGAAATTATGCATGAGTTTTTGCACCACACCTAAATCATAGGTTTAGAGTGTTGGGCTTGTAAGATAGAGGTTTAGAATAGGAGAGAAGTGGCTCTCACTATTTTCTATGATACAAAGGGATCATAGTAACAAACATGTGGAGATTTTAATCAAGTAAAAATGTAATGCACATTGGATTAATTGAATCATTAAACAAGACTATTTAATGCTAGGATCATAACACTCTCAAAGATTCAGTCTAGTAATGAACATATGTGTCACAACTCTAGGAGTTGGTGAACATCATCAAGTATCTTCATTGAGGAAGCTCTACTCCCAATCAAAGTGTTGAGCCATTGAGCTACTATGATGACACTCCTTGTCTTATTCTTAGGATTCTTGTCCTTCTCCTTTCATTAGATTTTGCATCTGACATAGATGTGATCGTGTTATTGATATCATGTGATTATTGCATTCAGTGTATTTGTGTATTGTAAAACTATGATTTGCATATTGTTTGGTGTGTGTGTTTCTATATTCCTTGTTTGGATATGAATGTTCTTAGTTCCTTTACATTCATATCTCAATATAGTGCGGTGGGTCTGAGGGTGCCATATGGTTGGGTGGAGTTGTACCACTGTTGGGGACTTCAAAGGTTGCTTTGATTCTTGGTTTGCATGTTGAGAACTTTCCCATCTCAATAGCATGGTGAACCTTTGATATTTTTATTCATTCCATTTACTTAGCTTTAGATTTTTCTTGTTATTTCATATTTTGAATATAGAAATTGTTAATCATCCATTATCAAGTGGGATCCATGTACTTTAGGAGGATTTCATGTGGCTTTAAGTTGAAGTACACGTCATTATGAATTTACCCCTAATACTATTTTTGAACAACTCTTAAATTGAAGAAGTTACACCTCAAAGAGTGATGGGGAAATAGGTTGTTGCTCCCCTACCTTAGAGTCTTTTAACACTCTATTTTGTAGTTCAGAGATAAAGTTTGAAATACACTACAACTAAGGGTTGCCAATCTAAAATTGTAGTTTACATTCGGAGTCTAAACATCGAAGTGCATTAGTGTCAAAGTTTGTAAACTTGACGCACAATGCCTAATGTGAAGTTACACTGGGATTTCAAAGTCTGATGCAGCGAATGTTCAAGAGTCAAGATATAGATTGCAATGGCAAAAGTGTTAATTATCAATTTTCTCCTGAGGTCCAAAGTGTCACGAAGCTTAGAATTTTAGAATTCACTTGTAATTTTACAAATGTGCAAGTTCCAAGTGGGTTCCAAATTTTGACGTAATACTGGTTTGGAGTTTGGAAGCCCATTACACTTTGTAGACATGTAACTTTCAAGAAGTATCTAGACTCTTAACATCTTTCTTGTTTAGAATTTGGGATTCCTTTACATGTTGCAAGCTACTAACAAAACCCAAAGTTCACAAGCTTGCAGTTTTCATTTGAATTCTAATGTTTGAGTCTGATATGTGTAGTTTTTCAAATTGTAGTTTAGGTCTGAAGTTGGACTTGCCTACAAGCTCCTACAAAAACCTAAAAATGGCATTTTTCCCCTTTCTGATTGTCATGACTCAGTGAAACATGGAGGGTGGTTTGGAGATATGTTATGAAGGTAAGGCAATGGTTTTGTGAATCATATCTCTATTTTGTGCCTCATTTTCTGTGTCAACCTTGGTGTCTTGTCCCAAGGTAGAGTCAAGTATTTCACTCATGTCATCATGCTTATGCATTAGTGTGCATCCCAGGTGTGTCATCATGAGTTGTATATGAGACCTTGGGCATGTTAGTACATAGTGTGGTTACTTATTACCACTCTTGTTATTCAAAAACATTGGTTGGTCATCTTTTGTTCACTAATGTCTTGAGTGAAAGCTCAAGGAATTACATTTGATATTAAAGACCATGTTGCAACATTGGGAGCTCTAGTTTATGTGCTTACTTGGTGATGTTTTAAATGTTTGTTTGGAGTGTTCTAGTTCTATGTTTCCTATTTCTTTCTTGACTTAGCATGGCATTGTAAATTTACATGTATGTGCTAATCTTTTGGTATGTGGATTAGGAAGGATCTGCCTCCTAGATCATACCACCCCCAATAAGGAATAAATGTTGACTGTGATCATGAGTCACCAAAAATTTAGAGTGATCATTCCCCTATTGTAAGATGAGATCATTGGTAATAAATAACATTCTAGGTAGCCCCAAAAAGGTATTCCAATTAGACTATTTTAAATAACAAGATATTTTGAATTATTATTAAAAATAATTGTTGAACCTAACTTTTATGAAAAAAATTCAAACACAAATTCAATTACCTTCTCCATTTAGCTTTAGTGATAAATGCCATTACTCCTTAAAACTATTTCTTGTCCTGTTTGCTACAAGAAAACTTTAGGTTTTAAAATTTTGAGGTTGTTAAAACTTATTTATTAAGTCTCTTGTTATAGGAATGCTATACACTAGAATGGTAAAATTACAGTGTCTTGCGGGCTACTACGAGGTAAACGTAAATGACCTCATACATTTATATATGTTTCGTATTCATTGAGGCTCACGTATGTCAAAGTACACAAGTAATTATGAGCCTCTAAGATTACCACTTGTATAAATATAATGGTATTCAATTATTGTGGCAGGTGCAATTTTAATTACTATTACTTGAATGTAAATCCTTAATTCTTATATGCAACATCAAAAAGTGTATTCATTTAGTAATTGATGTGATTACATTCTTGAGAATATTTTAGATCTCCTTTAATTCGCAACTTAGATGTCATTTAATCACATCAATGGCATGTAGTGCTTGAAGTAAGAGTGAACAATTATCTAGACAAAAACATCATCATTGGCTGAAAAGATGATGTGTCACTAGTCAATTGGTGGGGCATATAGAACCACTATTGTTTTGTTAATATGTATGCATGGATGTGGAGAATTACATTCCTTTTTGGTAATTATTTTGAGAAGATCTTAGACTATTTTGACAAGATATTAGTTGTCATTTAATTCACATCTTTTATTAATCTTACTTTGTCAAATCAAACCATTTAACCTCATCAATGGAACTAGTGGTGCTAGAAGTAAAAATGTATGTTGGTTAGGCTAGGTGGCATCACTAGATGATTAGTCAAAAAGATGATGTTTTACTACTTAGTTGGTGGGGTCTCCAATCCTGTCATCATTTTGTAATTGTGTATACATTTATGTAGGTGATTACATTTTTTTTGGTAATTATTTTAACAAGATCTAATTTCAAGAAGATCTTAGATGTCATTTAATCAACATATTTTATTGATCTTGCTTTGTTAGGTCAAACCATTTAACCACATAAACAATATATTGAGCTTAAAGTAAAAATAGACACTAGTCAGGGCAAGCGGTATGCCCATTGGCTGATTGGTCAAAAAGATGGTGTGTCACTAGTTAGTTGGTGGGTTTTTTGGTCCCATATTTGTGACTATGATTACATTTATGTGGGTGATTGATGTATACCATTTGATGATTCATCACTAAATTATATTCTAATTGAATAGTGGACCATTGATAAGTTTACAAAAGGAAACTACATACTCTAGATGTGGGCATTTATTCCACCATTTCCATGGCTAGAAGATAACAGTTACATATGGGTACAACAATCCTAGATCATGGGTTGTACAATTCATACATCACTCTCAAATTTTTAAACTAGCACATCATCCCTTAATTTTTTTGGAAGAGAAACTGATGTGGCTTCCTTGGACACTTATTTGAGTGTGAATGTCCCTCTTTATTTTTCAATCTATTTTGAACCTATTCATTTTGTGACACCATTTTACAATTTAAGTTTTAACAACGTTAAAATATAATAAATTCCCACTATATTGTACATCAATTTAAGGTAAATAAAATTCTAAGTTGGTATTATTGGGCCCACTACATCAATGGCTCATGGATTTTCTAGGAGAAAATAAAGCTATTAGAACTGAAGGCAATGCCATTAGCTAGAGAAGCTGACATGTTAGTTGCTCGGGTTAGTACTAGTTTTATTTTAATCTAAATAATTAAAATTTTTACTGTATGCCCTGTGTAAGGAATTAAAATGAGATTAATATAAAATAAAAATGAAGATTATTTAAAGTTTCTAGATATAAATTAATTTTCTATGCATTCTAATATCTCCCTAGATAAAATCAACCAAAGATAATTTAAAGGTTCAAGAATTTATTAATTAATTCCAAGTGTTTTTTAATATCTCCTATGGATAATTTGTAGATTCATTAATCATTCATCAACCATATATCTAATTCTGTAGTAACATTTATTTTGTATAATTATATTTCCCATAACTTATATTATGGACAACCTTCAAAAAAGATTACGTGAATGAAAGACTTGAAGTTCCCTATTTTGCAAAGAAAAGCTCTTAAAACTACTACAATACTAAAACTACTCCACTATTAAAATTATTGTACTATTTACAAAAGACTACACTATTTACTAAAAACTGTAACATCCACGTTCTAAAAACATAGTAAAATCAGAAAATTTACCATAAAGTAATTTAACAAGGTAAAAATGAGATAGAGAAATTTTTTCTTTTATTCAACATATAATCAAGTAACTACAATTACAAGATTTCTCATTACAAAATATAATAAACCATATTGTCTTTCTCAAGTACAATGTTTACAAAAGTAAATCAATTACAAATATCTACATTAGATAATGTTTTACATAGTCTCAATAAATATAAGTCTTAGAGATATACTGCATCTGGAAATCTGACATCTTTATCACAAGCCTCGGCATGTCTTCTACTAGAGAGAGAGTATCTTTCCAGTGATTTACCTCCATCCATAGACCGGTGGTCTCCCACACATCTTCCACATAGGAAGTGGCCCTACCCTTCACGAGGGATATAGACCAAACGTAACCAGTGGTAATTTGCCTTTCTAAGTACATAGTGTTGTATCCTACACAACTCTATCAACCATACAACCCTAGATACCCTCTAGCTAAGTATGATTTCTAATAGGTTATGCAATCTAGATATAGTGAACCGACAATGCATGCAGAGACATATGCATTACTATGGCCATAGTTTCATTATAAATTAACATTCACAATGAATGTTGTTGTAATGTTCACCCACCCCAACTCAACTTGGATACTATCATATTCCTACAGTTTGACTTGGTCAACTACGTTTAACTTATGAAGTCCTGACAATTTCAATATTTTAGTCTTCCTAACCTAGACAAGTTTACATTCACTATTTCAATATTTGCATTTACACACTAGACAAATAGTTCTAGTGTGTAAATGTAAATATTATTGATGATGATCACAAGGATTGTATGACTTTTCTTTAATGTTTCACTAAATTAAATAAAAATCCTAATGATGAGCTACATTGTCTTTTCACAAAAGGTATCACACAAATGTGATGCAAGATATGCATAAATATTTTCATTTACATTAATTCTTGACACATAACCTACAAATACGTATTAATTTGAAACCAAAAAGTACAAGAACTAGAAGCTTCCCTATCATGAAGCTTTGGTAAAAATTATAGTTGTTTAAATTTAGAAATTTTAAAACAAAAAAGAAATATGTTTGAAAATACCTCATTTTTTTAAATACTTGCTCTAGTCGAAGCTACTCTGCACAGGAAGAAGACTTCATTCACCACCTTCCTTGATTTTTCTAAGAGATAGTTGCAGATGTCCTTTCTAAGATGAAAGAGAGTACTTTCATAGACATCCAACAACCCATGGTGAATGTCATCCCTAGCAATCTAGAGGATAGAAGTTGTAGAAGATAATTTTTTAACCAACTCCATTGGAAAGTAACCTCCAAAATCTCACAAACCGTCATCTCTATCATGATCTTTTAGAGTGGATTTTTCTCATTTGGAACAAGTACATCATAAACATATGTCTTAGTTAAGAGCTTGACTAATCCAGCATCCTGAAGGATGTCAATGATGTTAGATAAGAAAATGAGGTAATATTACTTAGAATATTCTTTTGAGGAAAGGCCTAGAGTATATCCACCCCAATAATAAACCTTATACCAATTTCTATTATAGGGGAATTGATATAAAAAACCTCCACTAATTTCACTAGATCAAATATTTCTCCATCTTTAAATTCCCACTTGTTAGGGGACAAAAAAAGCCATCTATTTCCTTGAATATCCATGAGAGAACTATCAATTGACACTATAAAATTATTGAAAAAATTGAAACCAGAACTTAAACAACCAACCTTAGAAAGTCATAAATGCGATTTGAACTATATGACACAGGTATTAATAAATAATGATGAAGGTCATCTTCTCACAAGTGAATTAAATCAAACTCTTAATGATGCCCATAGCCCAAGACACAGATGTTATGTAAGATATGTATAAATATTTTTAGTTTTTATAATTTGTCACTTAACTTACAAATTCAAATTAATTTAGGTTTTAATTCCCTTCCACAATTAAAAATTATATTACATTAGGTTTTAATTCACCCACTCAATTACAAATTTATTAAAATTTAGGCTAACTTCGCCACCTCAATTAAAAAATTATCAAAAATCTACCTTTATTTGCCACCTCAATTAAAAAATTAGTAAAAATTTAGCCTTCTTTCACTACCTTAATTAATGCTTTATGAAAAATTTAGGTCCTCGTTCACCAAATTGATTAAAAACAAGAATGAATTCTAATTTCCAAATTGCCCACAATGTATTTTTAGAATTATGTGTTAACCTAAAATAACCACCCACTCTATCACTTCAATTCAATTTAAGGAAAAAAATCACCAAGAGGATTATGTCTCTACAAGGGGATTTGCCAAGATTTCTATAGAATTTTCCATGAGCCAGTTTTTAAAGTGTACCCTAATGTGCCCTTGTCTTATGTGTCTAATTAACACTTATCTAGTCTAGGTTGAGTTATACTCCATCTATCATGTCAATTTATCTAATTAGCTTCACCTATTATGCATGTCTAGCTTTAATTAGCTCTCATTTATTGGGATGTCTAGCTTTAGTTAGTTTCCACCTTTCATGCATTTTCTTGTTCTATATAAGCATATGTAGTTTTTAAAGTGTACCCTAATGTACCCTTGTCTTATGTGTCTAATTAACACTTATCTAGTCTAGGTTGAGTTATACTCCATCTATCATGTCAATTTATCTAATTAGCTTTACCTATTATGCATGTCTAGCTTTAATTAGCTCTCATTTATTGGGATGTCTAGCTTTAGTTAGTTTCCACCTTTCATGCATTTTCTTGTTCTATACAAGCATATACTTATTTGTGTTTTACAACAACCAATATATTGAAATATTCTAATATTCAATACAATTAATCTATTGGCTATCGTATTTCTCTATGTTCTTCTTCAGCTTTACATAGATCTTCTTGTAGAAGGTTTGTTGGTTTTATGATTTCTAAATCTATGAAATATCCATTATTCTTAGAAAAAGGTTATATGAAAAAAAGATGATGAATTTCTTAAATGTACAAAATATTCTACGTTTTTAAAAATATATATATATATATATATATATATATATTTAAAAACAAGATAAAGCCTATGTCCTCCTACACCAAAATATATTTTATCATAAATATATTTTTTCAAATGTTCATTGAAATTACCATAATTTTAGTGGAGTAGTGTATAGATGCTTTTAGGAAAGAGCAATGTTACAATTCAAGGCCCAAAAAAAATATTTCTCAATTGAAGAAAAGATTGAAAACAAATTATATTGCTTGAGATTTCAAAGGAAATTAGTAATTATGGCAAGGTCCCATGTGGCTGTTTAGCTTATTTGGGTTAGTAGCCACGACTCAACTTTTAAGGAGTTATTTGTGGAGCTAGTGGTCCCATGAATATTTATTTTTTCTGTTTATTTTAAGCAGTCATCTTAAATTGTGTTTTATTGACTCTATATTTTTTTAAAAATATAATTTTCATAAATTATTTGGAGGGGAAAATTGGAGGGAAATGTGAAAAAGGAGGGAAAGAAATGTGTGCAGCCAGGTCGCATTTTTTCCATTATGTAATTGCTGCTTATTTTCAGCCCCTCTTTTTTTCCACAGCGTATTTTATTTTCCTAAATAGTAACTGCTCCACTAAAATAAGGAAAGATTATAAATTATCCTTTGCAACTAATTAAACTTTTGTATGGGACCTCTAGCACTACTTAAATTTAAGTAGAAAATTGATTTATGCAACTGCATGGGACCATGGAATTAGTCCAAAACCCTTAAAAACAACATAACTTTCTTTTTAAATATGCGTTTAAGATAAGGCTATAAAACTCAACTTCAAACAAATGTAGATATAAAATATTTCGGGGGAGACCCCATACAAGCATTTGGAAATTTCAATAGGCAATGTTTTGACCATGATTTTACGCATCCCACGCTTAAATGTTTACAAGATAATTTTGCAGTCTTCCACTACGCTTCTGATCAGAATTGCTTGCCACAAGTTCAATTAGCGTGTAAACAATACTCACATCTTCCTAGAGTTAGTCTAATTTAAGTCATAGGGGAAAAGAATAAAACGATTAAAGATGTGACTAAGCAGCCAATGGAAGTGAAAGAGTGAATGATACGTTCAAAGAGAGTGAGAATGGCTACAACTCATTGTGAAGTCTGCATACTGTTAACAGCAAACGCACTGGATAATATGCCAAACGAGCCTACGTTGCGATGGCCTCATTTTCTAGATTCGATTGAATTGACCGTCACAAAATAGAAAACTATCCGAACTCTCGCAGTAAAAGACAAAGGATAATTTAAAAGACACTTTAGATTTTTTAAAATTGAAGAACAAGAGAGAAGGGATAGTCTTGTATGGTTAAAGTGGCTTGCTACAATTCCTGCACCATATTTTGTCATTACACCATGGCTATAGTGGTTTATTCAGGGATTCTACACCACGTCCTTTGCTGATTATAATAATTGATTGAGGGATTCTACACCATATTTTTACATTATAGGTATGGTTACAATGCTCCAATTAGTGAGATTACATCTCCTCCTTTGCTAGTTATATTGGTCCATTCAAAGACGTTAAAACTCCTTTGTTAGTTTAGGGATCTTACACCTATAATATCTCTCTCACTCTATCTCTTTGGGTTACAATGGCCCATTTACGTACCTTATACCTCTCTTTTAATAATATTTTGATTGTTGACATTACTAAGTAGTTGTTCATGATTATTTTTATATTTTTATCAAATGCTATTGATGGAATTTGGTGCAGGCAAGTATCAAGATAAATTTATCATCACAAGGAGCGGGAATGAAATTGAAAGGTAAAATAAACATCTAATCTAGAGTTTGATATATTTTAACTTATTGTGTGTGTTAGTGTACTTAACTAATCAAATTACTTTCTACCAATGTAATAAAGCAACAAAACATATAAAATTGATCTATGCTAGTTACAATAACACAAAAAATGGGAATGGAACTATAGCTATAACTAAAAGAATACTTCCATAAATGAGAACCTACTGTAACAAACTAAATAAATCTTCACAAAGGAGAATCCAAGGAAACGACATCACTATATTTCAACATTATAACCTTTGAAGTTTTCACTACAACAAATATCATAATAGTGACTACTCCAGCTACTAAGCAAGGGTGTATACTCTTATTCCATCCATAGATATTTCCCTATGAACAATAGAGGGATACACATCCCTCACCCTTATATTACTATTATTCTTTTCATATCACAGTCACAAACGAACAATTTCAAGACATCTACTCTCTTCTGAATATCCAAATAATAACCTTTTGACTTACTAGACCAAGATAAATATGAAGCAATTAGCTAAGGTTGTGTTCATCTATTTTTTACTCAAAAATGGATGTGTATACCAACATAACCCAAAAAATACTTTTATCAAACTAGAGTTTAAAATGTAATGACCACCCAATGCTAGCTATTAAACTTTTAGCCTCTAAACTCAAATCAAACATTGCCAAGCTCATTAGAGTTATGAAAAACTTCCTTAAGCTCTTAAGAAGACCATTATGAAATAACCTCATTGATCTTAGACTAAAAATCCCAAGATTTATTGCTCAAAAGTCAATCTACAATTCTCATAATGAATAATAAAAACATCTCCCCCATATTTTTCAAAGAGCACTCCAAACTTAAATAATTTCTAGAACTCGATCAAACTAGAAGAGACATAATGCAATGGGAGTTGCTTTCAAAATGAACAATATACATAAATATTGCATCCTAGTAAAGCAACATGGCTTCACCATTGCCACCACCACACCCAACAAAATCTCCAAAAAGATAGTATCAATATTCAAAACTTAAGACTAATTTCCAAATTTAATCTTAACTCTTGATTTATACTCAAGTTTGAAATCATGGTTATGGGTATCTTTCTCAACAAGCTTGAAACTTCCCAAGAGGGAGTTAATGTCAATAAATGTCCACATTAGATCATGCATGGCAGGGCCATGGAAGTTAAATGCCCCTTTTAAATATTTATTTAAGTCAAAGTGATCAAATAGTCACTCAAATATACTCTTAACTATCAAGAATCAAAATTTTACAATATTAACATGCCAAGATCTTAATCTTAGCCAAGGATATCATTTCAACTATAGTCTAATTATATTATCATTATGTCATTCCCATCTATGTTGTAGCCTTGCTAAGAGTATTAGGGATTTATAAACTATATTCTAACTCTAATATCATTTAGTAATTCCTATTTATGATATAGCGTTGCTAGGAGTATTAGGGATTTATTACAAGATTAGATGTTTTTGATTTAATATAAGGTGGCTAAACAAGGGGCTGAACCCTTACAGAACATAGAGAGGCCTGAAGGCAGCAAGCATCAACAGTGCCTTAAACCAGAAACAATAGATACATCAATTACAGATTTCTAGCATAACCAGCAAAACCAGCCGCTAAAAACTAATGTCATAAAATAGAGTAACAGAGTATTAGCAGTATAACAACAAAAACTATGGAAGCAACATCTCTCCTTTCTAGACCATAGATTTAATAATATCATCCACTTTTTTAGCCAGATCGTCATTGTCAGCATTGACATTTACCCCTAGATTCTTCAGCACAGAGAGGTTGAGGAGAATAGAGGTCCTGAGCACAATGGAGAGATTCTGTTCCAGCTTCGCAATAGGTTTAGGATTTTAGAATAGTAAGTATATCACCTTAAAACTTAACATAAATACTAAATGTAGCATCAAGATGAATCCTAAATTCATAACAATGACATTAGAAATGAATAATTTAAGTAAAACACTAAACAATCAAAGAATGTAACCATTAAAAATTATCATAGATAATCAATGACTCAACCAAGTTTAAAATTTACAATCATTTATTAAACAAAAAAATATAGTGATAGTGAATCACCAAAGAGAATATATCAACACTTGGTTCAATGACTAAGTAAACATGACAATAATGATCGACACAAACATTTAACTTCATTTAGTGTCTAAAAGAAACACACAAGATTACTTAAATCAAGATTCATGATCCTCCCTTTTGTTATGTCGTAAAATGTCCCCCTAGGACTTTTACCTCCTAAGTTTAGCTCTTGAGTCCTTTAAATTTAATCATGCATGTTACAAATGGATCTCGGAGCAAAATCCCTGAAACCCATGTCAAATGGGACTTAGGAGACATCTGTGAGCTTAATCCAGCCCTAAAATAGGTCCCTAGACAAGGGCACCCACGCCCTTGACCTGCCCTATTTTGTCGAGGTCTCAATTTTGAATGATCATAAAGTGATCGTTAAAAGGTTTCCCTTTGTCAACCTATTCAATTTGAATTACGAATGTTTGGCAGTAATGCATATATAATAATGTTTAGGACTTCATTTTACACCTAGATAGATAATTCAAACTTGTGATCTTGTTTTAAGGATGCTCAAAGCTTTCATTATGTTACAGAGCAGTATTGTGTTGTGTTTGTTCATGTTTGTTGTAGATTTGTCTTCATCAATCCATCTCCTCATGGCGTGAAAGATCTTCATCTCCCTGTGAGAGTTTCACCTCCAAGGTGACATTTACTTTGTGTTTTAATCATTTATCATATCATTCATTTTGCCTCTATCCTGCAAGGACACACACTCTCTATCTAACAATGGTGTTAGAAGGCTTGAATGCCATTCTAGGGCTTGACCAAGGTAGGCTCCTAAACACCACAACCCCAACCTCTCTCTTGTGATTGTAGGTGATAGGTGTCAGATTCTACGGAGAGGAGTTGTAGGAGGTCAGTGCAGAGCAAGAAAAATCTAGATTTGAAGAAAATGACATAAAAGAACCGTAACTCGATAAGGGCACCCACTCTTTTGTCCCTTAATTTAGCACTATTGGGAATCTCTAAAGTGGTTGTAGTTTGTAGTAGAAAATATCAGGAAGCCCTTAGAAAAAGCACTGCATTGGACAAGGGTGCCCACTCTTTTGTCCTGGGAATTTCCACCTTCTGAAATCCAAAATCTAGTATGTATCTAATCTGCATTTATTATCTTCTTGTGCAAGCATTTGTCAGGTTTCATCTATTTATTTAGATTTTGCATAATTAGGGTTTTTGTCTTAACCAGACTAAGATTTAACAAATTAATCAACAAATTCCAAATGTCCTTATCATTTCAAGTGACACCAAACCTATAGCTGAGTCCTCTTGCAAAAGTTGTGATTCAACTCAGTTTAATGTCCTTGAATGTATGTAGTGAAAGGAGGATCCAATTAAACTATCAATCAAATCAACAAACCCTCTTTTTCTACATGACATTTTGGTGAACCTATGTTTTTATTGAATTTTTCACCTTTATGAGTGTTGTACATCATATTTGCACTCATACATTTCATTTTCATCATTATACATCTGAAAACTTGCATAAAAATTGAAAATTAAAAAAAAAGGCATTTTTGCTTGCATTTAGACATAATTTGCACTATTTTCATTGCATCTCATCTAAATCAATTAAAAATCTAATATTTACATCAGATCTGAATTAAATTGTAGCATTTCATATTTTTATGAGTATTTACCTTGCATTTGCATCTCTCATTTGCTAGGGTTTTTCTTGAATTTTGTATTTTTCATATAACCTAGTAATTCCAAAAGCTAGGGTTTGTAATTAAAATCTTGTTTCAGATTTTATTACTCATTTTCACATTCATTCAAATCTTATTTTTGATTTTAGTGTTTCATCATAGTGTGTTTTTGCATTTACATGTCAAATTTTGCATTTACACATTGTGTATTTCAACAAAAAGAGGCATATTCATTCATATTTCCTAAAAAATTGACTTGTATTGTGCATCATAGGATTCTTGCATCATTTTCAAATCTAATCTAAGTTATTTTACAAATTAAATCTGATTAAATTCCATTCATTCATCATTTTGCATACTTCCATGCCTTAATTTCACTATTAGGGTCTCAAAAATCCTTGCATTTTTGCTACATTTTGGCTAATCTTTCATCTAGAATTGCAAGATTGGTGTGTTGTGAAAAAATTTGCTGCATTATTGGACTGATAAAAAGGTTTTAATTTTATTCCCCTCATCATTCTCATAATTTCATTACATATTTTATGCATTTGCATTGAAAAAAGTGAAAAAATTGAGCATTTTATAAGCATAAACAAGCATAGATTGGTGTTGTTTCATTGCATTCTTCTTAGATACCTTGTATTTCATATCTTGCACTCATATTCAAGCATACATCCATTTTTCATTTGAAAATTTTGCTTCATTTCATAGCATTTTGTGAAAATTGGCACATTTGTTAAAATATACATTGTGTATTTCAACACTAGGTGTTTATACACTTTATTCACATGTTTTTGACCAAAATATTTAAAATTATCAATTGGGCCTTGTTGTGTTATACTTTTTCTGCTTATCCACTTTGTTTGTTGTGGACTCTATGTGTATTTTTACTTGTTTCCCTCAAACAAGTGTTTTAGGTGTGAAGTAATCTCTCATCTATGGATTTTCATCATAAAACCAATGTTATGGCCTTTTTATCTTGCCTCTCCTCTATTTTATTGTTGTGTGTCATGCCTTAGGGGCATAGCATTGTGGTTGTTGACTTGGGAGCATCCTCCTACATAGTGTTCCTAAGGTACTTGTTGTCCTCTCTCATTTTTATTGCTTATGTTCTTCTCTAGTGATTCTACCTAGTCGGCGGATGATGAAAATAAACAAATACTGATATGGACCATGCATCTCTTTAGAAAAGAAATAAAAAATGGACCTAGTCCATACATGACAACGACGGGGTTGATACACACACACACACACACACACACACACACACACACACACATAATGCTTGACTAGTAGAATCACTCTGTGTGATGTATCATCTTGTGGCATTTCTTGTGACTAACATTTTACAATCCACTCAATCTACTCTTGTACACTTTGATTGGTATCTCACCTTGTTGCTACACTTGATTTTGAGGTATCTATAGTATAGCCCAATGGTTATACTCGGTTCTAAACTCACAGTATAGCCTTGGTCCTTGATGTGACTATCTTCATTCATAGCTTTAATGACTTGCTTTGGTTATTATCTTAGAGTAAGATTTTTAACCTCTCTTGCTATCTTATCTTAGCATATCAAATCAATGTGTTTGTGGGAACATTTGGCAATCGTAAGCACATGTCACCTTGGGGGCATGGGCTTTACGAAAGCTCTTGTTCCCTTGTGTGTTTTCTCTCTACCTTAACATGCTTGATATTGGTACATGACATCAACCACATTAAGGTGGGGGCATATATAAGGTTATTTGTCTGATGATTTTGGTACTAACGAAGCATTTTTGTAAGCCCTCTCCACAAGGCAGGATGTTGTATCTCTGGTACGAGTACACATATTTATTTATATTTCAATAAAAATGCCCTCTCCATGAGGTGTGATATCATATCCTTTATCAAAGAAGCTCTATACGGATGTGGGATAACATATCCCTTGAGCTGGTGCATATCCTTTTATTCAAAAGTCCTTCTGCAAAAGGCAAGATGGTGTATCTCTTGAGCTAGTGCATATCCTTTCATTTCAAAAGTCCTCCACAGAGGCAGGGTTGGATCTTGGGAATATCCTCCCTTAAGCGTGTCTTTGGCAATTGTTGTGGCATAATCCCAACCGTTAGGTGTGTTTGCAACGTGTTTCAGATGGTGGGACTTAGCAATAAGCTCCTTCCATCTCCTTGTTTTCCGTGTTTAAGACGTATAGTATGCCTTTGGCATGCTATACAATGCTTGTGTCTTCCGTGTGTTTTCTGTGCATTTTCCCCCATGTGTGGTTTCAAGGGTGTAGCGATGAGCTCCTCCCACACTCAGGCTTTGTTTGGTGTGTTTTCCCCTATGTGTGGTGTTGTTGATTAGGATTGCACCCTTATGCAAAGCTATGACACTTTGTAGTCCTTTGAAACATGGGGACAAACTCAGGCTATGGGTGACCTATGGTGAGTTTGAACCTTCATATTATGGGTTGGTCCCTTAAAATATTCTATTTGAATCTATGATTTCTGCTTTGGAAAAGGGTAAGAAGGAAAACTATAAGGTAATAAAGCTCTAAAATTTGGTGATGCACCTAATAAGGATGGAAAAATGCAAATCTGGCTCACAATAGATTTTAGAAATCTGACCCACACAATCCAATCTTGGCATAAATGTCACAAAAATATTTCTAAGGTTGGAAGATGAACTCTTTATGAAGGAAAAGGATTTTTCACAACATGAAAGAACTATTTTCAGTAACACAACCTAAGACCTATGATATCACTATGCTTAACACTCGCAAGTAAGAATGAGATAATAATTTTAAGGGTTTTGATAATTTAAACACAATAAAATTTTATCAAATCACTCCTACAAGTAGCATCAAATGGAAAGGAAAACACTTGATTCCAATGAAAAATAAAGGAAAATATTGCATGAAGAACAAAGAAATTGAACCTGTAACTTGCTGTGATCTCTATAAAATCTGTAAATAATGAGTTACAAAACCTCTTTCTCTCTCAAAATGTAAAGAGCAAAAAGGAAAGAACTAGCAAAAACCAAGTTTTTCTTTACAATATATAGTTTGCTCTCTCCAAGAGGCATCTAAAATGAAACTACAGCTAACTGCTTCTAAAAATAAGTCGTCCAAAGTGATCCATGAGCAAACCAAGAAATCCCTAAAAATAAGGGCCCAAACTGCCACAAATTGAGCAAAAATAGCTCTAAGTTGGTCCTCTCCATATGTTTGACCAAGACTCCTCAAATTGCTCCCCAAATCATGCACAAAGTCCCAAAATGGTCTCAGTTAACTCAACTCATCAATTTGCATGATTTTGCATTTACAAAATTGATGTGAGTGGACAATAAAGTAATTAGAATAATTACTTTACTATTAGTTCCAATTTGCATTATTTTATGATTTTACAACCTGTGAAAAATAATAAAGTAATTTGAAAAATATTACCTTATTATTCTCTTACATTGATTTATTTGTAAACTCATGCATGATGAAAGAGAAAATATTTACCTTATCTCTCCAATTACACTTGCCTAATTTGCATGATTTGAGCAAAAATAGGACTTAAAAGAAAATAAAATCCCCTTATATCTCCATGTGAGAAAAAACTCCCTAGTTTGCATGATATATGCACTAAGGCAAAAAAAAATGACCCTTATTACTCCATTTACATTTCAAGGAGAAAAATATATCATTACAAAACATCAAGGCAAAAATAAATCCCCCCTTACCTTCCAAAGTATATCACTCTACAAAGATATCCCTACCTTTTGTCTTCTTTTAACATGCAAATAAGGTTTGTCTTCTTTGATTTTACCTTGCATCATATTTCATACTTGGATTTGTGATCATACATGCATTCATGCAAACAGCCACCTCATATCTTCTTATGCCTTCAAAAACCTTATACAAATATCCTTAACTCACTATATCAATACATCCACCATGCAAAATATAACCCCATCTTCAAATCTACCACCTTGCATGTATATCATGTCCTCATATGATCTTCATTTTGTTGACCTTTGACCCTTAGTGCAAAAAAGGATATATGGCATAAAAAGCCTTTTGACCATGTACGGTCACCATGCATGATGAAGAAGAAGCTTGGAATCCTTTACTATGTGCATATGATAACAAAGCATACACTTAATGCATTTTTTGTTAGTTGACCATAAGGAATAAAGAGGTTTTGAAAGTTCATAAGGCATAAAGCCTTTCCTCCTTATAATATCGACCATTGACTTCACCAAAATCAAGCGCAAAATATTGTGTTGTCGGCATCTTTGAATCATGATTGCTAGGGATCTCAATGTTGAAGTCTTTACCACAATGTTTGGATAAGGTAATGATTTATTTTTGTTTAGTCAAAACAAAAGATTAAAAAGAAGGCCATAATACCATGAACATCGAACAAAACAAAAGAAAACCCTAACTATTCACTTCATTATTCATTTTGTTCTCTTCAAATTGGCTCTGCAACCCTCTCATGTCGCCGCTAGGGTTTGATGAAAAATCTTTCCTCTTTGGCGTATCACTCCATCTAGCTAGTTCTGAGTCTTCTACATGGCATCTTGAGGTGTAAAGATGAAGGTGAGTCTATCTCTTAAGGCTTTTATTGGCATATTTTGGTATTTCTTTGGCTCTTCTTGATGCTCAGTCGCGGTTGAGTGTATAATATACATTATCAATCATTTAAATAAGATTTTCTTTGTTTTGTATGTCTCTCTATTTGCAATTGTGACTTGTATTTTGAGGATTTTCAAAAAATGAAAACTGCACCTTCTATGGTTTTAGCATCAAAATGAGGTGAGCCTCCATTTGTTCGGCCCTATATTTCCTTCCTCTCAATTATATATGCAACTATCAAAGATTCAAAGGGAAAAAAAATTTGAAGTGGATGCTATGTATTTTTGAAGGAATGGTCTTTATTGACAACGGCCATGCTATATTCAGTAGTATTCCTTCTTTGGTGTCTGTAAATGCAAAAGAATTTTGAGGGTTTAAAAAAAAATGAATAGGGTTTGCACATTTTGCACTAATTTAGCTTCTGAATACCTATGTCATTTTGCACCCTGAATGCATTGTTCTCATTATCTGTTGTGGATAGCTTCTAACTGCTACAGAGGGGCTTCTTCTTACTTTGACATTTGATATTTAGCAAAAACCCTAAGACTGAAATAGCCTCACGGAGTATGTAACATCTTGTAATTTTAAGGGTTTTAATGACAATGAGGTTTGCAAGTGAAATAAAAGTTTCTCTATCCATCCCTGAAACCAAGTTTTGTTTACTGAATATGCAGATATAAAGACCTTGACCTCTTTGTCTATTATTCACTATTTAGACTTGCAATGCCTCTGTGGCTGTTATTCATTGTTCTCATGACAACAATGTCACTGCTTTTATACCTTGTATTGAAAATTGTCCTCCTTGTAGGTTTGTCACTAATTGTATAGAGCCTCCAAGAAGATACCGTCAACTTATTCTAAAGGTCACTCCACCTATCTTTCATCATGAAATTGTCCCTTTAAAGAACTAAGACCTCTGAAAAACCCTAGACAAGTTTCTCTAGACTGTCAAACCTTTACTCACCATTAGTGACTGTATAGGGTAGATGCATGTAATCTCTTGATGTTTTATCACTGTCCACCAGGTTTTAAACCAAACATGCCTCCTTCATTCTCTTTGTCTTATTTATGCATGCAACATGAACTTACTCTTGGTGTTCAAAGGTGAGTGTCCCTTTATCATGCTTGTGTATGTCTATGCCAGTTCATGGTGGGGAGAGCCTATTTAAATACTATCCTTTTCTCATGCCTGATCCATTATGACTGTACTTTTTATCTTGCTAGCACTATACATGTATTGCTATTGGTGTCCTATGCCTATAGGAATAGAGGCTTCTGGCACATGCTTTTGTGATTAACTTGGCACCTAATCACTGTCATGCATGCATATTGGCACCTTTGGACCTTCTTTGTCCTGTAGCATGATGACTTCATTGAGTTTAATGATCTATTCTTTGAATTTCAATGATTGTTGTTTGATAGGACCTGCCTTTGACTGTCATGTATAATGTTCCTACATGATGACTATCCTTTGTAACTTGATTGCTGCACTTTATCTTTATGTATGTTTCTTTGACAGGCTTATATGTGCTATTTCCATTTTGTTGCTATTTGGATATCATTGTACTTATGCATGGGGATCTTCTTTAGGTATACATGATTAAAAAATGAATGCAATAATGCATTGCTTATCTTGTAGCTGCTCATTATGATGTATAGCCTTGCAATACATGATTGGTCTTTGATCTTTAGTTGCTTTTGCAATAACATCATATTGTTTATATTAGATCTATACTAACTAAATGTTGATTTCTGCATATCACTGACTCTTTTTTATAGTTGAAATTTGGCATTTGTTGGCCAATTGATATATTGAAACAAGTTGTAACACTTCTATCAAATCAATAAATAAAGTATGTAACAATTGTGAATTTCATTGATCATACCTGGTATCTATAGGTTATGTTCATCATGAGTAGCTACAGGATAACATTTGCACTTCATTTATGTAGTTGTATCTCTTTCTCATACTATTTGAAGGCATCAATGGCTATCTGATAGACATGCTGGGCTCAACCCTTGTGGGAGCCGCATTTACTCCACATGTTATGAGAAGAATCTGAAAATAAATGTTTATCTGTACCTGCACATGGAACACACATGTTAGTCATAAAAATGTACCTTTGATTTCTGATATAAGGCACTTGCTTGGCTGTCCTTTTCTACTTTGATACTCATATCTGATTACTTTCTGATTCTCTTTGCTGATTCTGATCATTGATTGCTTCTATCCTATGAAAGTATGTTATGCTTTAGGAGTTCTGATTCTGTACATGTCTGATTTGAATCCTTCATATGAAAAGCATGATGTGACAAGTTGATATGTTTGTTTGATAAAAGCATTTGATAATGTTGAATATCCGAAGCTCTAACATGATTTTCCTCAATTTTTTGCAGGTTGACTTAATACAACTGGAGCTGAAGATGAGAGCTGAAGATCAACCATCAACAAGTTCAACAACCAACAAAGGATATCAACCTTGCTCAGGCAATGATGGATATTTAATTTTATCATGTGTTCTTCCGCATTTCTTTTATCAGTAGATGTATAGCTTGCATATGTCTGCATTGATCAGTTTAGTCACTCCCATGGCTTGTGTGGGACACATTTGAACACTTCTTTTAAAGATGATCAGTTAATTTATCTTATGCACTTGTATGTATGTTTTCTTTTCAATCAATGCATAGGATAGAGTAACAAATACTGAACGTATGTTCCAAATATGACATGAAATGACAATTTAAATAAATATCTTTCTTTCTTTCTTTCAATTATGATTAACTAAATAATCAATTTGTCTTATAACTCCTGAAAGATAAAACAATTTCGATCAACTGTCTTCCTTGAATGTTTGATTTCTTGATATTCTAATCACTTGTCATGATGATTTGATTGAACAAAATTTAGTAACATTTGTAGCGACCTCTCAGGGGTGTTTGCCTGCTAAACAATTTAGAACTAGTAGCCTTGTAATTCCATTGGGCATAAAGTCTTTTTCTACCCTAAACTTTGAAGAACTTTGTGCAACTCAAAAACTAATTGAAAAAACCATAGCAGCAACAAAACTGAAACCAAAACTAAATTGGCTTTCTTAAAACAAAGCCAGCAACATGTGCAAAAGCACTTCTTGGAAAATACTGAACTGAAACTCTAATCTATGCTACTCTAACCAACCAAATGTGCTAGTCAAACAAATCCATTAACTATTTGGTTAAAATAAATTCCCTTTCTCAACAAGGGACACTGATTCACATGCTTATGAATGTCTGAAATTAGAAGAAGCACAAGAAGATACTTAATGAATGGTTGCAATGCTTCATAAAGAATGTAGACAATTTCACTCACTAGCTAAACTTGATCATGTAAACCTTTGTCATGGGGTAAAAAGATGATCTAATTTTGTTGTTCTGAGGCTAAAAACTGCTTTGTTGGCACAACAGCAATCTGTACCTACTTCTTTAGCTCTCTGACTACCATATATCTGATTGGGTATCCTCTTGTAATAATGTATCCTTGATTGATACTCCTGATGTCTAGATTCAGATCTACTATCATATGATCACTTGTAATTTCAATCTAATTCAAAAGGGTTATCTCATATGAATGATAAGGATGAATACTTGCATCTTTGATTTGATCTTGTTGATTACACACTGCTGATTCACATGATATCAGATCATCATCTATGCTAGAACAAAAATCTTCTATAAGACCCGAAGACAAGCTTTTGATTGCTACAAGAATCTAGCAGATTGATAAGCTCCCTATAGGCTGAATAGTCGAGGTCTTAACAATCAGAAACATAATATCTTGAAAAGATTGAATTTCTTCAATTGGTCCACTTAACTGTTCTAAAAACAAATCAGATGTTATATTCTCACAGAGAATATCATCTAATTTAGTTTTATGTTTAGGTTGGTTAGTCTTGTACTCATATAAAACAATATTGTTGGCATCCAAAATGCGACTATCCTTTTGCTCTTCTAGCTGAACTAAGACATCAACTTCATTAAAGATCAACAGTACCGCATGTTCTACAATATCAACTGGTTGTCTTAAATCGGTTGGTACTTGTATGATGTTTTCATCTTGGTCAACAAAAGAAGGCAGTTGATCAAATTAAAAGATTGAATCCTCTTCTTTGTATAGTCTATTCTTACTTGAAACTTGGGCAATTTGTCTCTGTAATTGAAGATTTTGCCCTTCCAATCTTTGTATTCTACTTCCATTTATCTTGTGAATAGCATTGGAGAACTTTTCAAATGATTCAAAATGTAAAGGATTGAGTGCCACATTCTAACCAACATCTTCTTTGTATGATTTATGCTTATTTTCAGCTGGGGACACAGTAAAAATAGCAGAAACATCTTGCACCACATCTAATTTTTCTTGATTGAAACCTAAAATATTGATTGGTTCAAGTTTTATCACTTCTTCCCTTTCCTGATTTTGGATTGGTATGGGAGAGGCAGTCTTGATAAGATTTGGCATTTTATAATCAGGGTGTTTGGTCCAAGAAAGCTGCCAAGTTTGTTCAGAAGCT
Organism: Cunninghamia lanceolata; assembly: GCA_027924645.1. NCBI lineage: Eukaryota > Viridiplantae > Streptophyta > Pinopsida > Cupressales > Cupressaceae > Cunninghamia > Cunninghamia lanceolata. The sequence continues at coordinate 4,719,095 of BSBN01000278.1, forward strand.
TGATGATTTGATTCAGGCACTTGATGTGACTGACATTAAGGACTAATAGACTGATTTTGAATACAAATAGGTTCCTGATTAAAATTAGAACTTATGAAACCTGAAACTTGATATCTACTAACCTCATTTTGAACATGCTGATCTAGAGTGAATGCAACTGTCTGGATGTCTTGCTTTTGTATTTGTGCAAGCAAATACTTCATCTGTGCCTCTTTGGCTGCAATCTGTCTTGCAAGACCTTGTTCAAATTGTATCCTTTGTGCCTCCAATTCCTGCTCATGAAGATAAGCCTGATAATCCATCTCTTCTTGCTAATGCTGATACTCTTGTAGCCTCCTTGACTCTTCTAGTTGTATTGTGATTTTTAACAATGTATCATTAATAGCACTCATACTATATTTCATATCCATAACCTCTTGGGATTGATTTTGGATATGTAAACATTGATATGAAGGATAAGCAGGGGTGGTAGGAGGAAAACATGTTGAACATGTTGATTTCTTTGTAAATCAAAGGAATTAGGGATGAAACTAGTAGCATGACTGATCTGATATCGCTGATAAGATGGAGGATTGGCAGTATTTTCATGATATGATGGATGATACGACATATTTCCATGAAGGTTAGACATGTTTACTCATTCAAAAGTTGGAAAACAACCGAAACCTAATCTTGTGATACTTTTCATGGGCTACAAAGTCTAATCTATAAAACCAAGAAGCTAGAGTCGCTAGGTATTTGAAAAATAACCTCTATAAAAGTTGTATAAACTGTTGATCATACCAAAAATAGTAGCATAAATAAGTTCTTTTTGAATTGAAAATTAGTTCAAATGTCCCACCGGGTGTGCCAAAAACTGTTGTCGATTAAGATTACACCCTTATGCAAAGCTATGACACTTTGCAATCCTTCGAAACATGGGGACAAACTTAGGCTGTGGGTGACCTATGGTGAGTTTGAACCTCCAGATTATGGGTTGGTTCCCTTAAAATATTATATTTGAATCTATGATTTTTTCTTTGGAAAATGGTAAGAAGGAAAACTATAAGGTAATAAAGTTGTAAAATTTGGTGATGCACCTAATAAGGATGGAAAAATGCAAATCTGGCTCAAAATAGATTTCAAAAATCTGATCCACACAATCCAATCTTGGCATAATTGTCAGAAAAATATTTCTAAGGAAGGCTGGAAGATAAACTCTTTATGAAGGAAAATGATTTTTTACAACATGAAAGAACTATTTTCAGTAACACAACCTAAGACCTGTGATATCACTATGCTTAACACTCGCAAATAAGAACGAGACAATAATTTTAAAGGTTTTGATAATTTAAACATAATAAAATTTCATCAAATCACTCCTACAAGTAGCATCAAATGGAAAGGCAAACACTTGATTCCAATGAAAAATAAAAGAAAATATTGCATGAAGAACAAAGAAATTGAACCTGTAATCTGCTGTGATCTCTATAAAATCTGTAAATAATGAGTTACAAAACCTCTTTCTCTCTCAAAGTGCAAAGAGCAAAAAGGCAAGAACTAGCAAAAACCAAATTTTGCTTTACAATATATAGTTTTCTCTCTCCAAGAGGTATGCAAAATGAAACTGTAGCTAACTACCTCTAAAAATAAGTCCTCCAAAATGATCCATGAGCAAACCAAGAAATCCCTAAAAATAAGGGCTCAAACTGCTACAAATTGAGCAAAAATAGCTCTAAGTTGGTTCTCTCCATATGTTTGACCAAGAAGTTGACCAAGACTCCTCAAATTGCTCCCCAAATCATGCACAAAGTCCCAAAATAACCTCAGTTAACTCAACTTATTAATTTGCATGATTTTGCATTTGCAAAATTGATGTGAGTGGATAATAAAGTAATTAGAATAATTATTTTACTATTAGTTACAATTTGCATTATTTTATGATTTTACAACTTGTGAAAAATAATAAAGTAATTTGAAAAATATTACTTTATTATTTTCTTACATTAATTTATTTAGAAAATCATGCATGATGAAAGAGAAAATAATTACCTTATCTCTCCAATTACACTTGCCTAATTTGCATGATTTGAGAAAAAATAGGACTTAAAAGAAAATAAAATCCCCTTATATCTCCATGTGAGAAAATACTCCCTAGTTTGCATGATATATGCACCAAGGAAAAAAAAATGACCCTTATTACTCCATTTACATTTCAAGGAGAAAAATATATCATTTCAAAACATCAAGGCAAAAATAAATCCCCCCTTGCCTTCCAAAGTATATCACTCTGCAAAGATATCCCTACCTTGAAAAATATTACTTTATTATTTTCTTACATTGATTTATTTGCAAAATCATGCATGATGAAAGAGAAAATAATTACCTTATCTCTCCAAGTACACTTGACTAATTTGCATGATTTGAGCAAAAATAGGACTTAAAAGAAAATAAAATCCCCTTATATCTCCATGTGAGAAAAAACTCCCTAGTTTGCATGATATATGCACTAAGGCAAAAAAAAATGACCCTTATTACTCCATTTACATTTCAAGGAGAAAAATATATTATTAGAAAACATCAAGGCAAAAATAAATCCCCCTTGCCTTCTAAAGTATATCACTTTGCAAAGATATCCCTACCTTTTGTCTTCTTTTAACATGCAAATAAGGTTTGTCTTCTTTGATTTTACCTTGCATCATATTTCGTACTTGGATTTGTGATCATACATGCATTCATGCAAACAACCACCTCATATCTTCTTATGCCTTCAAAAACCTTATACAAATATCCTTAACTCACTATATCAATACCTCCACCATACAAAATATAACCCCATCTTCAAATCTTCCACCTTGCATGTATATCATGTCCTCATATGATCTTCATTTTGTTGACCTTTGACCCTTAGTGCAAAAAAGGATATAAGGCATAAAAAGCCTTTTGACCATGTACGGTCACCATGCATGACAAAGAAGAAACTTGGAATCCTTTACTATGTGCATATGATAACAAAGCATATACTTAAGGCATTTTTTGTTAGTTGACCATAAGGAATAAAGAGGTTTTGAAAGTTCATAAAGCATAAAGCCTTTCCTCCTTATGACACCGACCATTGACTTCACCAAAATCAAGTGCAAAATATTGTGTTGTCAGCCTCTTTGAATCATGATTGCTTGGGATCTCAATGTTGAAGTCTTTACCACAATGTTTCGATAAGGTAATGATTTATTTTTGTTTAGTCAAAACAAAAGATTAAAAAGAAGGCCATAATACCATGAGCATCAAACAAAACAAAAGAAAACCCTAACTATTCACTTCATTCTTCATTCTATTCTCTTTGAATTGGCTTTGCAACCCTCTCATGCTGCTGCTAGGGTTTGATGAAAAATCTTTCCTCTCTAGCGTATCACTCCATTTGGCTAGTTCTGAGTCTTCTACATGGCATCTTGAGGTGCAAAGATGAAGGTGAGTATAGCTCTTAAGGATTTTATTGGCATATTTTTGTATTTCTTTGGCTCTTCTTGATACTCAGTCGCGGTTGACTGTATAATATATATTATCAATCATTTAAACAGGCTTTTCTTTGTTTTGTATGTCTCTTTGTCTGCAACTGTGACTTGTATTTTGAGGATTTTCAAAAGATGAAAACCGTGGCTTCTATGGTTTTAGCATGAATATGAGGTGAGCCTCCATTTGTTCAGCCCTATATTTCCTTAATCTCAATTATATATGAAACTATCAAAGATTCAAAGGGAAAAAAAACTGAAGTGGATGCTATGTATTTTTGAAGGAATGGTCTTTATTGACAACAGCCATGCTGTATTCAGTAGTATTCCTTCTTTGGTGACTGTAAATGCAAAAGAATTTTGAGGGTTTCAAAAAATATGAAGAGGGTTTGCACATTTTGTACTAATTTAGGTTCTAAATACCTATGTCATTTTGCACCCTTAATGCATTGTTCTCATTATCTGTTGTGGATAGCTTCTAACTGCTACAGAGGGGCTTCTTCTTATTTTGACATTTGATATTTGGAAAAAACCCTGAGACTAGAATAGCCTCATGGAGTATGTAACATCTTGTAATTTTAAGGGTTTTAATGACAATGAGGTTTGCAAGTGAAATAAAAGTTTCTCTATCCATTCCTGTAACCAAGTTTTATTTACTGAATATGTAGATATAAAGACCTTGACCTCTTTGTCTATTATTTCCTATTTAGAATTGCAATGCCTCTGTGGCTGTTATTCACTGTTCTCATGACAATAATGTCACTACTTTTATACCTTGTATTGAAAATTGTCCTCCTTGTAGCTTTGTCCTTATTGTATAGAGCCTCCAAGAAGATACCGTCAGCTTATTCTAAAGGTCACTCCACCTATTTGCTATCATGAAACTATCCCTTTAAAGAACCAAGACCTCTGAAAAACCCTAGACAAGTTTCTCTAGATTGTCAAACCTTTACTCACCATTAGTGACTGTATAGGGCTGATGCATGTAATCTCTTGATGTTTTATCACTGTCCACCAGGTTTTAAATCAAACATGCCTCCTTCATTCTCTTTGTCTTCTTCATGCATGCAACATGAACTTACTCTTGGTGTTCAAAGGTGAGTGTCCCTTTATCATGCTTGTGTATGTCTATGTTAGTTCATGGTGGGGAGAGCCTATTTAAATGCTATCCTTTCCTCATGCCTGATCCATTATGACTGTACTTTTTATCTTGCTAGAACTATACATGTATTGCTATTGGTGTCCTATGCCTATAGGAATAGAGGCTTTTGGTACATTCTTTTGTTTTTAACTTGGCACCTAATCACTGTCATGCATGCATATTGGCACCTTTGGACCTTCTTTGTCCTGTACATGATGACTTCGTTGAATTTAATGATCTATTCTTTGAATTTCAATGATTGTTGTTTGATAGGACCTACCTTTGACTATCATGTATAATGTTCCTATAGGATAACTGTCCTTTGTAACTTGATTGCTGCACTTTATCTTCATGTATGTTTCTTTGACAGGCTTATATGTGCTATTTCGATTTTGTTGCTATTTGGATATCACTATACTTATGCATGGGGATCTTCTTTTGTTGGGAATTAAGGTGTCTCAATCTTGGTAATTCCTTGTATTATTTCATTATATTTATTTATTTATTGCCTATTGTATAATTTGTATGCAAATCCTATGTTGTCATATTGTGGGAGTTGGCACAGTGATGTGTCATCCTACATGGCATATGACCACATGTAATTTTGTTCTCACATGAGGAGATAGGCATCCTACTTAGTGGTACAAATATTTTTCCATGTGTCGGCATCTTGGATGTTGTGTAAGGGAATGTTTACCAAAACGGTTATGACGGATTCCTATGACAAAGTTATGACATGTAAGAGTTAGAAATAGAAGCTTGTAAGACAGGTGAAGACATGTGTCGAGAAGCATCTTTGAAAAAGTCATCTCTAGGTGCCCCAAGGTGGACTATGAAATGTAAGAGAGTATGCTATTTATAGCTTGTGTATGATAGATTCTCTTACAGCTGTAAGTTATGACAACTATGACAGATTCTATGATAGTCGTAAGAGTCGTAAGAGCATCTGTCGTAGCCCATTGTGGAAATAGGTGACCTCTTTGGGATGGGGTGTGTGGACAAGTGTTAGAAGCATCTTACAATGTTGAACATGTGTCCATAGGCATGGGTTTTGGGCCATGAGGCCAAGTTGGATGCCAATTCCAAGATAGAGGCAATTTTGCCTTGTATTTTCTATATAAACAGGTGCTTTGAGGAGGAGTTGCATAATGTGATTGATAGGTATTGTTATGCTATTGGATTGACTCTAGATATGAGTGTCAAAGACTATTGAGAGCTTGCATTGCAAGTTTATTTTAAACCATATATAGTTTAGATAATACATTGTGCAGGTTTTCGAGTGTGGGGTTTTTCACCCGATAAGGATTTTCCCCACATTAAATCTTGTCTCTCTTCTTCTCTCTTTTTGGTTCTCTGTATATTGCTGCAATATCTCTGTTATATGTTTCATGTTGCTATAATTGTAAAGATTAAATTGAATTTGTATACCTCTCCCCTCATTAGATTAGTGTAGGAAGCGATTTCTACACACCTAGCTTCCTTTCAGTTGGTATCAAAGCTTGATCACCTTTGGTCCTAGTTGTTGGGTAGGGGTTTTTTGAGCTGATCTTAAGTTGAGTGGGAGTTTGTATAGAGTATTCTAAATCTTATTACAACAAGGAGATGGCAAGCACATCTGGAAGGATAGAGGTGGAGAAATTCAATGGCACTAATTTTGAGTTGTGGAAGCTCAAGATGGAAGACATGCTTGTTGATCGAGACCTGTGGGAAACTATTAGTGGAACAAAACCTACGACAATGTCACAAGCTGATTGGGATCTCAAGGATCAGAAGGCTAAGGGTCTTACAAGACTTAGTCTTGCTGATTCTATCCTGTTAAATGTCCATGAGGAGAAAACTGTAAACTTGCTTTGGAAGAAGTTGGGAGATGTGTATCAAGCCAAATTCCTAGTTAACAAACTTTTTCTGATAAAGAAATTGTATTTTCTTCAAATGGAGGATGGAGGATCTGTTGCAAATCATATGAATGCTTTCAACATGTTGGTTGTACAATTGACATCCATTGGTGTGAAGATGGAGGAGGATCGTTGTATGACCTTGCTTTGTTCTTTGTCAGACTTGTGGGATCATCTTGTCATGGCTATTGGAAGCACCACACCCACATTCAAAATGGATGAAGTGGTTTCTTTGTTGTTGTCTGAAGAGATGTGGAGAAAGTCTTCTGAGGTAGCCAAAGAGGCTCTTGCAGTTCATGGAAAACCCAAGGAGAAAGGGAAAAAGAAGGACAAGAAAGCTGAGAAGGGTAGATCCAAATCCCGTGGGAGATCCAAATCTCTTGGAAAGTCTAAGGCTCTCTATTGGAACTGTGGCAAAACTAGGCATTTCTGAAAGGAATGCAAAGAGGAAAAGAAGAAGATGAAGAAGAAGAACCTAGATTTAGATTCCAACAAGTCACAAGATGATGGTGATGCTTTCATCGCAGCCCTGGCAGCCCATGCATTTGATGATGTGTGGTTGATTGATTCTGGTGCATCATTCCACATGACCTCGCATTGAGATTGGTTTACTATGTATGAAGAATTCAATGGTGGAAGGGTGTACCTAGGTGATGACTCTCATTTGAAGATTGTTGGTCATGGAAGAGTCTCTATCCAATTCCTTGATGGATGAGTGAAGGGGATCTCTAGGGTTATGCACATCCTAGGCTTAGCACAGAACCTGCTTTCTGTAAGTATGTTGAATGATGCAGGTGTGCAGGTTGTCTTTTCAAAAGAAGGATGCAAGATGACTAGAGGAGATATGGTGCTTGCTAAGTGTACTAGGAGAGGTACTCTATTTCAACTGGAGGCATGCATTTCACAATGCAATAGTTCTTCTGACTCAAGGAAGAGGGCAGCAATCACTTCATCCCTACCATCTGAACTAGCAGTGAAGAAATCTGTTGTATCTAGTCCTGATGGTTGTATTCATGCTTTGGAAGTTAAGCTTCCTATTGAAAAGACAATGTTATGGCATAAGAGGTTTGCCCACATTGGTGAGAAGGGTCTTAGAACCCTGAAAAATAAAAACCTCGTTGAGGGGTTAGATGATTCTAATCTTGAGTTTGACTTTTGTGAACATTGCATATATGGAAAACAAAACCGTGTTCAATTTTATTTGAGTTCTCATAAGTCTTCTGGTGTGTTGGAAATTGTTCATTCTGATGTATTTGGTCCTGTTAATGTTCCTTCATTATCAAAATCTATATATTTTGTATCTTTCATAGATGACTACAGTAGAAGGACATGTATTTATTTTCTCAGAAGAAAATCTGAAGTCTATAGTAAGTTTAAGGAGTTTAAAGCCTTTGCTGAAAACCAGACTAGTAAAATGATTAAATGTTTGAGAACTGAGAATGGTAGTGAGTTCTAATCTACATAATTTGATAAATATTGCAAGGAACTTGGGATTGAAAGACATAAGACAACTCCATATACCCCACAACAAAATGGAGTTACAGAGAGGATGAACAGGACACTGATGGAGAAGGCTAGGAGTATGCTTAGTGGAGCTGGCCTAGAACAAAAGCATTGGGCTGAAGCTGTTGCCACTACCTTCTATCTGGTAAATAGATCTCCTACATCAGCTCTTGTTAGTCAGACACCCATGGAGGTGTGGTTTGGTAGAAAGACTTCAATAAGGCATCTTCATGTTTTTGGTTGTGAGGCATATGCACATGTGCCTAGGGAGAAGCAGTCAAAATTGGAGAACAAGGCTATTAAGTGTATCTTCATTGGCTATGGTGTCGGTGTGAAAGGATACAAGCTTTGGGATCTTGTGGCAGAAAAAGTGTTGTATAGCAGAAGTGTCATCTTCAGAGAGCTAACACCTTCTTCCACTATTTTACAACCAGAAGAAAGAGAAAAGAAAGATGATGTTGTTCAGTTTCCTTCTACCCCTAAGAAGACTAAACATAAAGATAATGTTGGACTTGATGATGAGGAGAGCTCTAGCAGCTTTGAAAGCTCAAAAGAAGAAGTTGAACCTCAACCTTAGCCTTTGAGGAGGTCTACACGAACAAGAAAGCAACCTGAGAGGTTTGGTTATACACTACTTGATTCTAGTTGTGCTTTTGCTTTGCTTACTAACAGTGATGAACCTAGAACTATGTCAGAGGCTATGGATATGAAAGATGCAGGTTCCTGGAAGGAGGCCATGGAGGATGAGATGGCTTCTTTGAAAAGGAATCAAACTTGGGACTTGTGCCTTTGCCTGGTGGACGGAAACCCGTTGGATGCAAATGGGTGTTCAAGAAGAAATTTGGTGTAGATGGAAGTGTTGAGAAGTATAAGGCCAGATTGGTTGCGAAGGGGTATTCACAAGTGGAGGGTATAGATTATGGTGAGATCTTCTCTCCTATTACAAAGCTAACTTCCATTTGATTTATGTTATCTCCTATAGCATCTTATGACTTAGAGGTGGAGTAGATGGATGTGAAGACAACTTTCCTTCATGGTGATTTGGAGGAAGAGATTTACATGTCACAGCTAGAGCATTACATGGTGAAAGGTAAAAAAAATTGGTTTACAAGTTAAAAAAGTCTTTGTATGGTTTGAAGTAGTCTCCTAGGATGTGGTACTTGAAGTTTGATGCTTTTGTGTTGTCAATTGTATTTGTGAGATTGAAATTAGATCATTGTGTGTATTATAAGTATGATGGTGATCGTATTCTTATTGTTGGATTATATGTTGATGATATGTTTCTCATTGGGAAGGGTAAGAATATGATTTCTAATTTTAAGTCTCAGTTGGCAGAATAGTTTGAAATGAAAGATTTAGGGGCAGCCACTTACATTCTATGAATGCAAATAAGAAGAGACAGAACTAACAAAAAACTTTAGTTAAGCCAAAGTAAGTATGTGAAGACCATGTTGGATAGGTTCAGCATGGTAGATTGTAGACCATTATGTGTTCCTATTTCTTTGGGAACATAGTTATCTATTGAGGATTGTCCAAAATCTCCTAGTGAGGTGGAGGACATGAGAAGAGTACCTTATGCTAGTGTTGTTGGCAGTTTGATGTATGCCATGGTCTGCACAAGACCAGACATTGCCCAAGTAGTGGGAGTCCTTAGTCTATTTATGGCTAATCCTGGATGGGTACATTGGGATGCAGTTAAGCGAGTGTTTAGATATTTGAGGGGTACTTCCAAGTATTCCATATGCTATCATGGTAATGTTACAAGACCTCCACATTCTATTGATATTCATATATTTGTGGATTCAGATTGGGCAGGTGACATTGACACCAGGAGGTCCACCAGTGCTTATGTGTTTACACTGTTTGTTGGTGCTATTAATTGGATGAGTAACTGACAACCTGTGGTTGCTTTGTCCACAACAGAAGCTGAGTATATGGAAGAAACTCATGCTTGTAAGGAAGCCATTTGGATTAAGAGATCGTGTTCAAATATTAGTGTTGATGCAGGTCAGATTACGATTAGTTGTGATAGTCAGAGTGCAATTTGTCTTGCGAAGAATCCAACTTTCCATGCCAAAACAAAGCATATTGATGTATAGTTTTGTTGTGTGGTTACACAACATGCCCCGTTTTGACTTGACAAAATAGGGACCCAACTTTTGGCTTGGCTTGTTTTGTGCTTTCTGGCGGTTTGGTAAAAGTAAGTCATGCATATCATCATGCATGGAGAGGCTAGGTAAGTCATCATCATAAGGTCAGTTTGTCAAAATTCATATTTCATTCCAGTAACCTCATATTTAGAAAGAGCATCAAATTTCATGTAGGTTTGCCTTTTGCATCACCCTGATATTCATTAGGATTTGAAAGCTATGAATGGTCAAAATCCTGGTCAAACCTGATATTCACAAGGGGAGGATCATATTTCTTAACATCAGTCATATTGTAGAAGATCATCCTGATCTAATTTATCACCTAATAAATCATGCGGTCCAAATGTCTAGACGTCAATTTTAGGTGATAGTGACCTTTAACCGTCAGCAGCCTTATGTATTTCACGAGGGCCATATTTCTCAACGTAACCCAATATTTCTCAATATCCTGCTGTCGTGAAATATTCCCCTAAGACATTATCTTGATGATGTCATTCAAGTCCGATAAACAAAGAAACAAACATGACGATGACATAATCATCATATTTACCTCTCGGGGGCATATTTCCTAAACATGATCCTTCTCGCATAACATGATGATGATGTCATGATGCCATAGCGATATATTGAGCCAATATCTGGATGACATCATCGCAATATTTCGAGAGAGAGAGGTTATAGTTTATCAGGTCATCATCATTTTTGTAACATCACCCCACATATTGAAATATTCTCCTGATGTATAAAGCATGACCTAATGGTGCGTTCATCACCTGATCTTGTCAAGATAGTTTTTTCCTCTCGAGGAGGATAATCACATTGCACTCAGGATGATGTTTGAAATATCACCCCGATATCCAAATACTATCATGTATTCGAATATATCCTGTCAGGCGGATATCACCCAGCTCTTGTTGCCGCCATTGACATTTAATGCGTGCAGATGTGGTAGGTAGTTCCCGCCGACCACAAAACCTGATGACACACCTGGCGAAATCCTGAGTTTCCATGAAAAATCAATGATTAAAATCTAATACGTCAGGGTTTGTCCTAATTTTGCCCTAATTGCAAAGTTAAAAGGTAAATTCAATTGTCATTTTTACACTTACCTTGCAATAAAATCATTTTTACAGAGTGCTAGCTTTCCAAACCCTCGTACAGGTGATACTTGGATGAACAGAGCTTACAGGTAGGAAGAAGTGTGAGATTATCACCAGAATTAAAAGTATTTTTAGAAAATCGCTGGTATAATCAAAGGGATCTGCATAACCAGGTAAGTAATTGAAACCCTCACCCTGTTGCTTCTGCATAATCAGGTATGATGTTGCAGGTTCTAGTTTATACATCCCATGATAAGTAAATGCTGAATAAGTATAGTATGCATGATGTTAGTAGAGATAAATTGTTATGTACATGCTTGTGAATATCCATTGTAAGACAAATCTTGTTAATTGCAGATATCCATGGCTGACAAGAGGTTAGCTAAGTGTGAGGCTGAATTTAGTAGGCCCATGTTTGCATATCCTAAAGGAATCCTATTTAAGTATGGTGCCATAACAGATACACATCAAGGAAGTACCGATTTGGAAGCCTGGTCTGCCAAAATGAATGATGAAAAGAATAGAAGCACCCTGTTGGATGCAGTGTTCATGTCAGGAATGTGGAATGTGGCTGGTTTTCCATACTCTATGGAGTCTCTAGAGCTAGTTATTGAATGTGCATGAAACTACAATCCACAAACAAGACAGGTGGTGAAACATGGGAGAATATATGTAGACCTATCCATCAAGGGTCTTCCCAAGACATTTGGATTGGCATTGGGTAGGAAGGTTAACAACATAGATTTGAAGAAATCTGAAGTTGAATATGAAAACAATAAGAAGAAAGCAAGAAAGAACATGTATCAGTGGAGGGCTAAGAACAGTACATATCCTGCAGCGGCCAAGCTTCCAGTGCACTTATATAAGTATGATTTTGATGAAGAGTATCAATATATGATTGCATTGCTTAGCAGGGTGACAGGCCAACCTGATGCTGGTATTTGCATATATGTACATCATGATGACACCGTACATCTAGTCTTTAAAACTAGGGGCCAATTGATAAGTGATGCTCTACATGAGCAGCTTCTGAACCTGGGAGGTTTCAATTGTTTCTTTTACATGACATCATACATTGTCTACTCCTGTGCTTACAAAGGCACATTTGATGCATTAACAACGGTTGGAAAGATTGGTGGAACCACTAATGATGCTCATATTTGGGATCATCATCCCCAGTTGTAGAGAATTAATTACCTCTAGGATTACAAATTGGTAAATGATGCATTCTCTATGCATCTGGTGAGGACCATGGAGGAGGATAGGATGAAAAGATTGAGCATGGAAGCTCAAGAAGTAATCTATAGGCATGGAGCCTGGTACATCCAATTTGCAACATTTTCTTACATGAGAATTGAGGGCTTTGAAGGACAACCCCTCATGCTACCAAGATACCCCACTGATGCAGTGGTATTAATGGAATTTATAAGGCAGAGATCCACAATACTGAAGGCATACAAGGATGCTCATAAAATCCCACCAATTTTGTTTCCAGTAACCATTGGCTGGTATATGTGCCCAGATTCAGAAAATATCAAGAAAGTCATGGTTAGTTTGAATAAAATGCAATTGCTCATAAAATCCCACCAATTTTGTTTCCAGTAACCATTGGCTAGTATATGTGCCCAGATTCAGAAAATATCAAGAAAGTCATGGTTAGTTTGAATAAAATGCAATTGCAGCCATTCCCACTGGTAAGGCCATACGATCCTAATGGGAGGGTATAGAAAATAATAGGGAAACCTATTCATCAAAAGCACCTAGAAGACTTCTGGGCAGATTGTGAAGATGAAACAGAAGCCAGAAGAAGAAGATACCAAAGGTTAACACTTAATCAAATCAAAACCTTTGAATGCATCTCCATTCCTTCGCAGTTGAAATAGGATGATGGCAAGATAATGGCAGATGAGTATGAAGAAAAGAAAATATATAATGATACCATATCTGCACCTGATCTGACTATACAAGAGGATATATCTTTGGATCCTTTCATTGCCAAGACATTACAGCTAACCCAAGATTGGGTTGATGAACAAATTGGTGCATTGAAGAAGAAAGGTGTTGCCATTACTGTAGACAATAAAAAGAAGAGATAGGATATTCTTGATGAGGAATATGATGATTTTATAATTGAAAAAAGGAAATCTAAAGGAGAGAGGCTACCTCCACAACAACAACAAAGGAAAAGACCCCCTAGGGGTAAGAAAATTGATAATGAACCCAAAGGGGTGATTATTGAAAGAGCAGTATTTCCAGCTGAGGATGCAATAGCATCAGGATCAGCATCACCACCACAGGTAGATAAACAAAAGGCCAAAAAGATTCAAGGGCTGGTTACAGAAACTTTTGAGACCTAAGAAGAGGGTCAATCCTCACAAAAACAAATAGAAGAGGATATCTTTCTGGAGGAAGAGCCTGAGGAAGAGGAGGCCCCTTTATTATTCAAAAGGAAAAGAAAAGCCCCACAGGTGATGGTAGTTACCACACCTAAGAAACCAAGAACCTCCATGAGAGGTGAGATAAAGCAATCCCCTATAATGTTGAAAGGGGCAGGTAGTGAAGTTTTCCATAAGGAATTTCAACACAATGTTCCACTTCCTACCATTGTGAAGTTCAAGGCTGAACTTGCAGAAGAACAAAGAAAAGAAACCTCCAAGATATTCGAAGGTGGCATTGTCTCACTGGATGAAACAGTTAATTTATCTGATGATGAGGTGGTGGAGGATGTGGCTTCACAGAAGATGGAAACCCTTGCTGCAGGTATGCACATGACTCCTCATGGGACCCCATTAGTTCAAATAATATTGGAGGAGATGAAGCAAGTGGAATCTGAAAAGGAAAAGAGTCAAGAGAAGATAGCTCAAGAAATGGGGTTGGACACATTAGTTGAATAGGTGACAAGTCCTGTAGTAGTGGATTTGACATATAGACCGGATGTAAGTCCTGAACATCTAGCAGGTACACCTGATAAAGGAGAACATATGGAAGAAGTGAAGATGGCAGAACCAGAGGGCCATGCTTCAGAAATGAGCCAACAACACCAATAGGATACATCAGTTAAGCCCGTTATAGTAGATGTTCAGGAAAAGAAAGCTGATGAGAAAGATGTATTAGAAGATCATGCTTCTAAAGTTTAGGAAGTAAGTAATGCAGGTGCAGAACAAATCGTGGTTTCAGAACAAATACCAGCACCTAAGGAGGATTCCACAATATCCACTACTATGAATATGCCTCAACAGGAGGAAAAGTCAAAAGTGGATGAAGTAATAAAGGAGAAGGATCATGATCATCATATAGACGCATCACAAGATCCTCCACATCAGGATGATGCTCCTTCAGAAAAGGAAATTCAATAGCAAAAGGATGTACCACAGGATCACCCTCAGTATGAGCATCATGAAGAAGAAACAAGAAAATCACCTTCTCCATCACATATGCTGACAAATACAGGAGATCAAGGTGAACATCATGATGATGCTGAGAAACATGATCAGGTACCTCAATGGTTGGAAAAGGAAGTCAACACAGAGGTTGATTTTGAGATTCAAGAATTTGATGTGTCCACTTTGTTTTTAGAAAACCTAATAAAACCGAAGAGGAAGGCCAGAATGACTTCAACCATTAAGAGAGATCCAACAACTAGAAGATGGACTGCATAGATAGCAACCCCTATTGTAGATAAAGAAAAGGGTAAAATTACTCTGGAAGAATTCTAGATTAATACAGTTGATTTAGGGTTTGCTAATGAAGACCAAGAGGGTCAAGAAGGAAAAGACATTATAGATTCTTTGATTCAAAAGGTTAAGAGAGAAAAGGAGAAAAATAAGCAACACAAAGAGCACATTGCTCAGTTGCATGCATATATAGGAAGGTTAACTAATTCTGAAGATAATTCCATTGATCATGCAGTCCCATTAACTGCTATTTCCCAAGAGGAGGTAAATAAGTTGGATCTCATGAAACACGAGTCATCCATATTGAGAAAGTGGATGTATTCCACACTTGATACAACAGAAGAAGTGGTAAAGGCCTCTTTGAAGAGGTGGAGTTCTCTCAGTGGCTCCAGGAAAAAGGTAGACAAGTTGCAAATGGAGACAGGTAAAAGGTCTTTCCAATTGGAGAAGATATTGGATGTCCTGGGAGAAATAAGGAGGATAAATCCTCAATTACTCATCAACAAGCAGGTGCTAAATAATAACAATGCATTATTGATAGATATATGGTATAAGGACATTCAATTTGAATGTGATATACTCAAAAGATGCAACAATAAGTTGATAGAAATCAGCATAAAATTACATGATATGATGTCTTTTGAGGCAGAAATTTTGGAAACGTTGGAAGGAAAAGTGGAAGGAAAGGTAGAAAATCAAGATGAGGAGTTTGCAATCCAAGCTCTACATAATAACTTCCAATTCGCTGCTGATGATCCACTAGGCCAAATGATAGAAGAAATCATGGATAGACTGGTGAGGACCAAGGTGAAAATAGAAAATTATAATGAGACATTACACAACAGAAGGAATAAACTGAATAGCATCAGAACTAAATACTAGGTGCATAAACATGCTATTATCAAAGCAAAGACCCAGGATGGTGGAGAAATAGATAAAATAGTGCAGTTGTATGAAAATGTCAGGCTAATCATGCAGCCTCATATACAAGGCTGACATCATCAGGATGATGAAGGTATAGAAAGTGATGCACCTGATGATGGAGCGCATGAGTCAGATGAAGTAGATGATGATGCATCATGAAGTAAATATCCGCATCTAATACTTAGTGAAAATAAGTATTTTAGATAGTTGCCAGATGGCAACTTGTGCCATTTGATAAAGTCAACTAAGTCAAAGGAAATACTCACTGTAGATATTCATAGATAAATCAAGATCATAGATCTTTTGTAATGGATTCCTCACCTTGTTCTATAAAAGGTGCAGAAATGCCTCATTTCAAACATTTGAAACTTAATTGAAATCCGTTTGCTAAAATATTCAGGGCTCATTTCAAAGCTTTTTGTATACATTTATATCCTTGCATACTTAATGAATGAGAAGACTTGTTTTGATTACAATTCATCATAAATCTTGAGTAATTAGTGTGTGAATTCTGGATATATGCTGTGACTTGCTGCGTCCCTTGGAGTGCATAATCTACTCACATATGTTGTTTTCATACAATTCCTTTGAAGTTAGCATCAACTATATCTAGCTGTGGAATGTCCTGGTGAGCATATGGTTTGGTTTTCTTCTCTTCATGATTGTATCTAATGTATATGTGGTTCAATAGCTGAAGGTTCAACTTTAATTTGAATCATTTCTTTCAATTTCCTTTAAATTTTAGAGCATTTCACCATCATAATTGCAAATAATTGATAATCTCAAGCAAATAATGCAAATATGTGGACATCTCATAGATAATTGAAAATATTTAGCAAATTTGAAGCTAAAGCATGTATAATTGATGAATATCATGCAAAAATTTAAATATTTCTGTATCATTTGATCAAACAACTACATAAAATGACATCTCTGTGAAGAATCTTTGCAGAAACAGTGTCATGATGATGAACTCAACGTAAGGCCCCAAAATGGAAATAGCAATGCACATCAACCTTTGAGTAACATCAGATGATTAAGACCTAATCACCGAATACTTGGGATCATGAATTCTCTGAATTCATCGTATCTTTCAAGATGAATAAAGGTTAATGTGTACTTTTATTCTATGCTTGTTTGTGACTAACATCATGACCAACAAGTTTCACTTCATGCGAGACATGGTAGAGGATGGGAAGGTAAATTTGGAGAAGGTAGATACTTTGAAGAATGTTGTAGATGCATTAACGAAACTAGTGAGCACAGAGAAGTTCAGATGGCGTTCGGAGTCTATGGGCCTTTCGGCCTATAGCACTTAAAATCCTGTTATTCTATTGGCTCTTACAAGGTGTTCGACAAGTGGGAGAATGTTGGGAATTAAGGTGTCTCAACCTTGGTAATTGCTTGTATTATTTCATTGTATTTATTTATTTATTGCCTATTGTATAATTTGGATGCAAATCCTATGTTGTCATATTGTGGGGGTTGGCATGGTGATGTGTCATCCTACATGGCATATGACCACATGTAATTTTGTCCTCACATGAGCAAATAGGCATCCCACTTAGTGGTAGGAATATTTTGCCATGTGTCGGCATCCTGGATGTTGTGTAAGGGAATGTTGACCAAAATAGTTATGACAGATTCCTATGACAAAGCTATGACATATAAGAGTCAGAAATAGAAGCTTGTAAGACAGGTGAAGACATGTGCAAAGAAGCATCTTTGACAAAGGCATCTTTGGGCTCCCCAAGGTGGACTATGACATTTTTAAAGAGAATATGCTATTTATAGCCTATGTATGACATATTCTTTACAGTTGTAAGTTATGACAACTATGACAAATTCTAAGATGGTTGTAAGAGTCGTAAGAGCATTTGTCATAGCCCATTTTGGAAATAGGCAACCTCTTTGGGATGGGGTGTGTGGACAAGTGTTAGAAGCATTTGACAATGTTGACCAAGTGTCCATAGGCATGGTTTTTGGGCTATGAGGCCAAGTTGGACACCCATTCCAAGATAGAGGCAATTTTGCCTTGTATTTTCTATATAAATAGGTGCTTTGAGGAGTTGTATAATGTGATTGATAGGTGCTATTATGCTACTAGATTGACTCCAGACACAAGTGTTGAAGACTATTGAGAGCTTGCATTGCAAGTGTATTGTAAACCATATTCAGCTTTGATAATACATTGTGTAGGTTTTCGAGTGTGGGGTTTTTCACCCGATAAGGGTTTTCCCCATGTTAAATCTTGTCTCTCTTCTTCTGTCTCTTTCTGGTTCTGTGTATATTGTTGCAATATCTCTATTATATGTTTCATGTTACTGTAATTGTAAATAGTAAATTGAATTTGCATAGCTCTCCCCTCATTAGATTAGTGTAGGAAATGATTTCCGCATACCTAGCTTCCTTTCATCTTTATGTATACAGGATTCAAAAATGAATGCAATAATGCATTGCTTATCCTGTAGCTGCTCATTATGATGTATAGCCTTGCAATACATGATTGGTCTTTGATCTTTAGTTGCTTTTGCAATAACATCATATTATTTATATTAGATCTGTACTAACTGAATGTTGATTTCACCATATCACTGACTCTTATTTGTAGTTGAAATTTGGCATTTTTTGTCCAATTGATATAGTGAAACAAGTTGTAACACTTCTATTAGATTAGTAAATAAAGTATGTAACAATTGTGAATTTCATTGATCATACCTGGTATCTGTAGGTTATGTTCATCATGAGCAGCTATAGGATAACATTTGCACTTCATCTATGTACTTGTATCTCTTTCTTATACTGTTTGAAGGCATTTATGGCTATCTGATAGACATGCTGGGCTCAACCCTTGTGGGAGCCACATTTACTCCATATGTTATGAGAAGAATTTGAAAATAAATGTTTATCTATACCTGCACATGGAACACACATGTTAGTCATAAAAATGTACCTTTGATTTCTGATGTAAGGCACTTGCTTGGCTGTCCTTTTCTACTTTGATACTCATATCTGATTACTTTTTGATTCTCTTTGCTGATTCTAATCACCAATTGCTTCTATCCTATGAAAGTATGTTATACTTTAGGAGTTCTAATTCTGTACATGTCTGATTTGAATCCTTGAAGATCAACAATCAACAAGTTCAACAACCAATAGAGGATATCAACCTTGCTCAGACAATGATGGATATTTAATTTTATCATGTGTTCTTCCTCATTTCTTATATCATTAGATGTATAGCTTGCATATGTTTGCATTGCTTAGTTTAGTCACTCCCACGGCTTGTGTGGGACACATTTGAACACTTCTTTTAAACACGATCAATTAATTTATCTTATGCACTTGATGTATGTATGTTTTCTTTTCAATCAATGCATAGGATAGAGTAACAGATACTGAATGTGTGTTCCAAATATGACATGAAATGACAATTTAAATAAATATCTTTCTTTCTTGCTTTCAATTATGATCACCTGAATAATCAATTTGTCTTATAACTCTTGAAAGCTAAAACAATTTAGATCAACTGTATTCCTTGAATGTTTGATTTCTTGACATTCTAATCACTTGTCATGATGATTTGACAGTCCTTATTGGACTGTTGGATTATCATGACAACTGATCATTATTTTTTACTTTGTCAAGGCATCAAATATTTATTGAATGCAAATAACTTGAAAGTTTTCTTGTATTCCTTCTAAAACAACTGCAATTAGGTTTAACTAAATTTAGTGTGAACAAAATTTAGTAACATGTGGTTTCAAGAGTGTAGTGATGAGCTCCTCCCACACTCAGGTTTTGAATGGCATGTTTTCCTCCATGTGTTGTTTCAAGGGTGTAGCGATGAGCTCCTCCCACACTTGGGTTTTCTATGGTACATTTTCCCCCCTAGTGTAGTTTCAAGGGTGTAGTGATGAGCTCCTCCTACATTTTGGGGTTTTGTGTTGGAATTTTTATTTTTTCCATGCATATATATATATGAAAATGAAAATGCTATTTATCACTGTATTCATCGTGTTTTGCGTGACTTCTCTCATGTCTTCATCGTGTTTTGTTTGTCTTCAATACTATCTTCTCTATGTTTTGCATGCCTATTACTATCTTCATTGTGTTTTGTGTGTTTGTGATGTGTTTTCTAGTGCTTACCTAAGAATGTAGGCTAGAAATAGTTTCTCAATCTTTGTGTATGCCTTAGCTTCAAGTACCTGGCGTGTCTGATGAGTTTTTGACCGTACTTTAATGCATGTATGGGTCATAAGACCACACATACATTAAAGTGGGGGATAAATGTTATGTTGTAAAATGTGCCCCTAGGACTTTTATCTCCTAAGTTTAGCTCCTGGGTCCTTTAATTTTAATTATGCATGTTACAAATGAATCTTGGAGAAAAATCCTTGAAACCCATGTCAGATGGGATTTAGGGAACATTTGTGAGCTTAATCCATCCTTAAAATAGGTCCCTAGACAAGGGTGCCCACACCCTTGTCATGCCCTATTTTGTTAGGGTCCCAATTTTAAATGACTGCAAAGTGACCATTAAAAGGTTTCCCTTTGTTGGCCTATTTAATTTGAATTATGAATGTTTGGTGGGAATGCATATATAATCATGTTTATGACTTCATTTTACACCTAGATGGATAATGTGAACTTGTGATCTTGTGCTTAGGATACTCAAGACTTTCATTGTGTTGCAGAGCAGTATTGTGTTGTGTTTGTTCATGTTTGTTGTAGATTTGTCTTCAACAATCCATCTCCTCATGGCATGAAAGATCTTCATCTCCCTGTGAGAGCTTCACCTCCAAGGTGACATTTACTTTGTGTTTCAATCATTTATCATATCATTGCTTTTGCCTCTATCCTATAAGAACACACACTCTATATCTAACAACGATGTTCAAAGGCTTGAATACCATTTTGAGGCTTGATCAAGGAAAGCTCCTAAACACCACAACTCCCAACCCCTTTCTTGTGATTGTAGGTGACAGGGGTCTAGTTCTGTGCAGAGGAGTTGCATGAGGTTAGTACAGAGTAGGAAGAATAAAGATCTAAATATAATTATAGAAAAGAACCCTAATTGGATAAGGGCACCCACTCGTTTCTCCCTCAATTCAGCACTGTTAGGAATCTCTAAAGTGGTTGCAGTCTGTAGCAGAAAATATCAAGAAGCCCTTAGAAAAAAGCACTGCATTGGACAAGGGTGCCCGCTCTTTTGTTCCTGAAGTTTTTGCCTTCTAAAATCTAAAATCTGATATGTATCTAATCTGCATTTAGTATCTTCTTGTGTGAGCATTTTTTGGGTTTCATCCATTTGCTTACGATTTTGCATAATAAGGGTTTTTGGCTTAATCAGACTAAGATTTAACAAGTTAATCAACAAATTCCAAATTTCCTTATAATTCCAAGTGACACCAAACCTCTAGTTGAGTCCTCCTACAAAAGTTGTGATTCAACTCGGTTTAATGTCCTTGAATGTATGTAGTGAAAGGAGGATCCAATTAAACTATCAATCAAATCAACAAACCCTCTTTTTCTACATAACACCTTCTTAGTTTGCAATAACCAAGTGAAACTTCCCTCCTTCATGATAACCTATTTTTTACCACTTTATATTGGTGTACTTCTCAAAACAAGGAAAGATGAAAAAGAGAATAAATCTAATAATCATAATAAAATTTACATACATATTGAAGCATTAATTATCTATATCCAAATTAGAACATAAAACATATCATAATAATTAAAAATCATCAATGACAGGAAGGGAATTACAAGAGGTTTGTCCAACCTCTTTGTTCCTGCACATAACATTGTCAATCCAAAGGCAATGCTAGAGAAAGAAAGGCATAACTAGTTGTTTCAAATGAGGCCCAAAGAGTAAAGCATAATGCTTCCCTAGATAAAGTAGAAGATGTCAGAACATTTTATTTTCCTTGCATTTTAGTTTATTACTTTATTGCATTGTATGCACCTAGTTAAGATAATCTCACTTAGGTAGTTGTGTCAGTCAGTCACGTGTCCTTGTCTTATGCACCCGATTGACACTTATCTAGTCTAGGTGGAGTTATACTCCATATATCATGCCAATTTATCTAATTAGATCCACCTATTATGTGTGTCTACCTTTAGCTAGCTCCATCTATCAAGGATATCTACCTTTAGCTAGTTTCCACCTCTCATGCATTCTCTTGCTCTATATAAGCATAGGCTTATTTGTACTTTGTAACAACCAATATATTCTAGTATTCTAATATCCAATACAATTAATTTGTTGGCTATCTTATTTCTCTATGTTTCTTATTAGCTTTGCATAGATTTTCTTGTAGAAGGTTTGTTGGTTTATGGTTTCTGAATCTATGAAATATTCATTATTCCTAGAAAATGGTTGCATGCAAAGAAGCCGATTTATTTCATAAATGTATAAAATAATTGACATTTTTAAAAAATTGAAATAATATTTTTTTAAATACAAGATAATTTCTACATACATAAAATCACAACCACCTATGTCCTCCTACACTAAAATCTATTTCATCATAAATATGAAATTTTATAAATGATTATTTAAATTATTGTGATTTTAGTACATTAATGTACAGATACTTTTAGAAAAGAGTTGTGTTTAAATTCAAGGCCCAAAAATAATATTTCTAAATTAAAGAAAAGACTAAAACAAACCACATTGCTTCTGTTGACCCGTAAAAGTGCACAGAGTCAAAACCTCAGGAGTTGAAATCCAACTCCTCTCTTGTAAAGAGATTGAGTGATCTCCCCAAGGTCTTAGGGGTACTGGGTCATGTGGTGAGAGTGGATGACTCAATGGTTTTAATGTGTCAATTTCACAAGGGGCCTGGAAATGATTCCTATCATACTAGGTGCTTAGTTCAGTTTAATGGGTTTTAGAATTTTAAAACATTTAAGAGACTAATATTTAAAAAATTAGACTATTTACTAACTTATAAACATTTTTCATATTTAAACTACTTAATAAACTAATTACTCACCAAACTAAAAACTACAAAATGAGACAATATTAAGTGTTAAGTCATTTCTTTACATGATCTACCTATACTATTATTAGGAAAATGCTCACTAAGCTTTGTTTAAATAAATGATATATTAAACTATTCACTAGCTAACATTAACTATTCTAACCTAATTTAATAGTTAAACTTATAAAACAAATTCAACAACTAAGAAAACTAATTTCAAAGCTTTGTGGATGAGAACTTAAAAAACTACTAATAGAGAAAACTAAAAGTAAAGAAAACTATGGTTTTATCCTATTCAATCATTTAATGAAATGGGCAAAATGAGAGCAAGGATTAGAGGAAAAGAAAGAGCATGTTGATCTCAGTAAAAAGGCTTGATTTGTAGTATGAGATGATGTTGAGCCGGTCTCTATCTAATTTACAGTTGTACAATCTAGAACAAGGGCTGGTGCTATCTTTTGTGGGTAGATTGTTCTGTGAAATCTAAGATAATCTCCACCATGTTCATGTGCAAGAGAAACTTAGATACAACAAACTAATTTTTATTTCTAAGACTCTATTACATCAACTCATGCTACATGTTGAAACAATTCATGCACAAGACAATATCTCTTGAAACAAAATATCTATTAAGTCATTCTAAGATAAGTTTTTTACAAGAAGGATATTTCTATAGCTAGTAATTACAACATAGAAAGAAGACAAAAAGACTAACTCCTACAATAGTTACTGCTCCAAAATGTATAAAATCTCTAGTGAATGAACAAAACTCTCTTTTATCCCTGGACCTCCGAGCTGGAAGTCACATTTCTTTAATGTTTTTTCTTTTGTTCTGGTTGTGGTACACCTCCTTGTGGACATAGTTATCTCCTACTTGCATAGGTGACCCATATGATAAAGATAGGAAGCCTCTAAGAATCTTAGGAACCTCCTAAACCCTAGACTTTTATGCCTCTATTTGCTAATTTCTATTTTCATATTATTTAACTATTTTGAAATCTACATGCCCAGCATAGGTGCTTGTAGCTGGTCACACGTGTGAAATTGTAGTTGAACCTACAAAACAAATTGTAGATTTGGTTGGGAAAAAAAAAGAAACTTGTAGATTGAAAAATAGAGTAAAAACAAAGTAAAAATAGAGAAAAGAACAGTATGAATTATGTATTTCCTAAATGTAAAATGCATTAATAATTGTTACAAAAAAAAAACAACCGTAGAAATAGAAATGTGGTGAAAGAGGTGGTGAAATAGAGAGTATAACTGATGTATCATCCATTAGCTCATTGCATGAAGAAAAATCACTGAAACTAACTACTATTTGCTGAGTTTGCATTAGTTAGCTTATTGTTAAAGAGGAAAATTGATGCTAACACCCCCCTTAAGTCTAACTAAGGAGACAAAAAAAGATGAAAGAGGGAAACCCTATGGGAACAAACCCCCCCTCCCCCCCCCAAAAAAAGTACACTAATTATGCATGGTAGCTACTGTGTTGCAGTGTTCTTCACCCCAAGAAAGTCTCATAGAAAATGAAACTTTTTCTCAGTGAATGTCTTCATGAAGATGTCGGCAATCTATTCAAAACTGGCATAGTACTTCAAGTCGATGACTCCATCATGTATCAATTCACAGATGAAGTGCATGTCGATCTCGATGTTTTTGGTCCGCTGTCATTGTATGGGATCTCTGCAAACCTTCAATGTACTCTGATTGTCACACCAAATGACAGTCAAATGATGAAAGAGGATACCAATCTTAGTTAGGAAGTTTTACAACCAAATGGATTGAATGGTAATGTTGACTGCACCTCTATATTTAGCCTCTATTGATGATAAAGAAATGGTAGATTACTTCTTACTTGACCAAAAAATGGGGCCTGATCCCAAACTAAGAACATATCCTGAAGTGGACTTGCGATCAATGTTATCACCAACCTAGTCAGAATCAGTGTAGCTAATGAGATCCAAAATACAACCTACTGAATAATGAATCATATAACAAATGGTTCTATTGTGATGTTCACAACATGCCCCATTTTACCTCTTAGAAAAATGAGGACCCCTGCTGTGGCTGTGGCTTTTTGCTTGTGTGGGCCTGCTTGGTGGTAAAGAGAAAAGAGGTATAACTTACAAACCATGTTGAAAATTGAAAAAATTAGCATTAGGTGCCAAAGTGGAATAGAGGTGAATTCTTTGTCAAAAATGAATAAGGGTTGCTTTTTGAACCATTTTAAAATTCCCAATATTCTGCAAGATATGCTTGTTTTTGGTAAAATGCATTATAGGAGGGTTTTGTATGTTGCATGTACAAGGTTGTTTGTATGTGGAGTCATTGTATTAATCACATGGAGTGGTCGGGTTCATGTATCATGGTGCTATGTATGCATGTGGTTAGTGTTTTATTCTTTGCATATGAGGCAGACTTGATGTGTTTCAGAAGTGAAATGGATAATTGGTTAAGTCCGCATCGTATCTTGAGTTGTATGATTATCGAAAAGAAATATGCAAGGCAATATACAATGTGATATACATATCACAGACTCGAAGAGAATATAAAATTTGGTTTTATTAAGGTATGTTTCATTGTTTGTATATTGCATACTTCGGGTTTGCACCTTTTGGTATACATACATCACGGATGTCAAAAGGTAATTAAATTGGATGTAAGTGATGCATCGTACGTTAATGTATATTGAAAAGATGCATTCACTTTATATGGAGGTTTGTATCTAAGAGTTGATACAAGTGTTGTTGTTTCATTGAGATACAAGTGGGAAGGTAAAGTGGGGCCCACAAGTTGTAACTCAAGATTGTATATTGTACTGATAGACGTATATACAAGATGATATACAAGCAAATATACAAACAAAAGATACAAGACAGATTTCAAAAGAAATTAAATAAAGGTAAGGCTTTGTATGTTTGGATGATTGTATGTTGACTATATACAATCTCGATATACAAAGAAATGAAAGACATCATCAGAGAGCTAAAAGGTAAAGAGGGTTTGTATGGGTCATAATTGTATAAGTGCTTGTATCTATTTTACATACATTATGATATACAAACAAATGATACAAGGGCAGATATAAAGGAAAAAGGATAACATTGTTTATAACTCATTGCATATAGGCTTGTATATTGAAAAGATGCAAATGGACATACAAGAAATAATATAGAAGGAGAGATACAAGAAAATGTGATGTATGCAGAAAGTAAACTAACAGATAGAAGGTTTAAAAAATAAAATGTTGAAATAAGAAGCCGAAGCCATAGGTGCATTAATTGATGTAATTAATGTCAATCTAACACTCAATAGCGTAAAATTTAACAGGTTAGGGTAAATTAAAAGTTGTTTTTCTTTCAGATTTGCATTTTTAAGATTACAATTGCAGAAAGAGGAATTGTTGCAGAAATTGAACGTAAATTCATCACGAGACGGAATTTCAAAAATGAAAGGGATTGGAAAATGGTAAAGTAAGTCAACATTGTAAGGTTGAGATGCCAAAGATAAAAGTATTTACCTTGAACACCATTACAGCTCAGTTAAGTAAAAATGCAAAGTGATTTTCAGTAATTTCATTTTAAAATGTAAGCAAAAGTTAAATTACTGTGTTTGATTGTTAATTAGCTGGTTTGGGTTAAACAATGTGAAAGTCAAAATTGGAAAAGACAAATGGGTTAGGGGAAATGTAAAAAAATAAGAAAAATCATAGTAAAACCCTAGGTAAGAGAGTAAAATGACAAGTTAAAAAATGCATTTTTTACAGGATGGCCCCAAAGCAGAAAAAGGTGGATACAAGGCATGAAGAAAAGATTAAAACGGAAAGAAAGCCCCGTAAAGAAATTGAGGAGGAGTTGCCAATATACAGAGGGTACCCTTTGTTGCTTGACACAAGTAGAGTGGGGATAGACACCAACATAGGGAATTATGATGTGAATGATGTTTTGCAGAAGATCACGGTAGCTGATGCTACACCTGACATGAGGTGTATATGGGAAAGTGGATTATACAGAGCTGCAAGTTTCCTGTTAGCTATGGAAGCTAAGGACCTATGTCTGGATTGCATATACTTATGACTCAGTTACTAGAAGAATAATATTCCATGATGGGGCCATTACAGACTTATCTATAGAGGGGATTGCAAGAATATTTGGTCTAGAGATACATGAAAAAATGGTAGATATTGATATTGACCAGTACAATGAAAATTTGATTGATAATGAGAGGGATTGTAGAAGCAAGATTTTCTACAGTTGGTATAGTGCACAAAATAAGCCCAACACTATGGCAAGAGTACATAAGATTCTGCAAAGAGTATACTTTAAGGAAGAGATATATTTGATTATTACAATGTTAAGCAGACTGGTGGGATTAAGGGATGCCACTAACTGTGAACCTTGGATGTTCACTATTATACAATTCATAAGGGAAGCAAAGAAGGAACAAGGAAAAATTCACTGGGCTAAGGCTATTAGCATAGCCATATGGAGGCAGGCCATGTCAAGAAAATAAAAATTGATGCCTTTGTATTTGTCCTCATATGTATTATATTCATGTGCAGCAATGGTTCAACCATACATACCTAGGATTGACAAAGTTAGAACCCTAGGGAATGACCCAAATCAAAGGCTTGTATATGAACATTATCCTGATTTATAGGAGGAAAATACTTGAGAAAGTATGCTTTAGTGAATGATGTATTTTATACATACATGGAGAAAGTTTTAAGAGAAGAACAAGATAAGAGATTGTCTGCAGATGTAGAGGATACAATTTGTTTGTACAGATCATGGTACATTCAATTCCAGAACTTTACTTATATCAGAATTGAGGGCTTTGAAGGAAAACCTTTCATGCTACCTAGGTATCCTTCTAACAAGTTGATTGTTCTAGAGTTCTCAAGATAGAACTTGAATGCCTTTAGAATGTACAAAAAGAAGTATAGCAAGGGAAATCTTAAGCTCCCTTAGGAAATTGGTAGATATACATGTTCTAGTGAAGAAGTGGCTAGTTACTCAAAGAGAGTGTTAAGGTATTATGGGTTTGAGGAATTTGAGTTACCAAGAAGATTTGATCCTTTTCACAGGATCCAAAATACTATTGATCCTAAATTCAAACATCAAGTACACATTGAGGATTTCTGGTCAGATTGTGAGAATGATAGAGAGGTGAGAAAGAGAGCTCACAAAAGATTGACAAAAGATCAAATGAGGTCCATGGGAGACATATATGTCCCCCCAGAAGTTGAAGATGATGGTAAATTGTTACATCATAGTTATGAAAGTGCCAGGCTTGCTCCCATTGGAGAGCTTGATTGGTCACAACCATGGAATACATCTTTTGACATATTGTCCAAACCTGTCATTTTGTTCTCTAAAACATGGTTGAAGGACAGAATTGAGGAGCTTAAGGCTAAGGGAATTGAGCCTACATATGGAAAGAAAAGCAAAAAGAGAGTGAGGGAGCATCAAGATGATCTCTAGTGCTTTTATGAAAAGAAAAGAACGATTGTAGAGGCAAAGATTGTTGAGAAAGACAAAAATGCTACATTGATGGATCCTTATGCAATAGGGGTAAAAATAGCGGTATCATATGGCACATTTGTAGAAGCAAAGTCATTAAGTCATGATACCAGTATAGAGAAAGCATAGGCTGCTAAAGAGTTAATAGGGTAGAAGGTTATGAAGGCAATACCAATAGACCTATCCAAAGGGGAAACTTCAAAACAGAGTGAAGTTATAGGAGCACAACAAGTAGGGGCTATATTAAGTAACATACCTAGTGCATCTACCTTAGCAGAGAAAAGACAATCATATGCTAAGGTAAAAATAGAATGGGATGAAGAAATGCTGCATGGGTAAAAAATACATGAAGCCAAACAAGCTACTGAAACTATCAACGTTGAAGATGACAGTAGTGGAAGTGAAGTTAGACAAATGTATTCAAGAATGGGAAAAGAAGTTGGCATGGAAGCAGAAGAATCTAGTGAATATTTAAGTGAAGAAGAAGAATAGGACACTCAAGCTTATATGGAAGTTGAACAAGGATCAATGTCTGAGAAAGAAAATGTACAAGAGGAATCAGGGGTAGTAGATCCATTTTATACATTGGTATCTCCGGAAATAATAAGAGATGTGCAAGATGTAGCACATCAAATTAAAGAATATGAAAAAGAGGATGCACTTGAGGAAGCAGTGAAAGAAACACCTACTCAAACTAAAGAGGAAACATGAGCTAGCACTTCTAGTGTAGATGTGTTGAATATTCTGAATATGTATGGGGAATATAGTGAAGAGGAAAAGAATGTAGAAAGAAAAGATGAATAGGGAAAAGAGACAAAAGAATTTGATAAGATGGTAGGTTCACCCTCACATGTGGAGCAAGTTGTTAGGCTTGAAAAGGTACAAAAGGAAGGTGAAACAACAGAGGAAACAACAAATAAACTTGAAAGCCAAGAGAATACAGAGAATATTGATGGAGATAAATCTAAAAAGAAAATAGAGGATAAAGACATGGCAAATAGGGAAAAAGAAAATAAAGAAGAAGATAAAGAAAAGGACTCATCAAGAAAAGAAGATCCAGAGGAAGAAGATGAAGGTGGAGGAGATACAAAAATTGAAGAAGAGGATAGTGAGGGTGAATCTAAACAACAAAATGATCCAATAGTGTAGGAAGCAGCCCCTCAACAACAACTTCCTCCACAACAAGAAGAAGAACAAGAAGAAGAAGAAGAAGAAGAAGAAGAACAGCAACAAGAAGAACAATAGCAGTAACAAGAACAAGGCGAAGTAGAAAAGCCTCAAGAAGAGGTAATTAATGAAGAGAAAGCCACTAAAAGAACAAAAGAGGTGCCGGCATGGTTAGGTGTAGAAATAAGAAGAGAAAAGGTGGAGGTACAGTTAGTACCCATAGACATAAAAAGTTTATTAGGTGATACAATGCCAAGAAAAGAAAAGAGGAAGGCCAAAACCATGTCAGCAATACAAAGGGGTCTAGACGGATCCAGAACACTAAACTTAGCCATACCATAGAAAGAGAAAGGTAATGGAGAAATAATAGTAGATGACTATAAGATACTTAATTTTGACTTAGGACACACAACAAGGGAGCAGCACATAAGTGAGTGGGAAGATATCCACAAGGTTACAACAGAGATGTTAAAGAAAGACAAGGATAAACATGAATATTTGAAAGGACATATTTTCTAGTTACATCAATTCATTAGGGGGATATTTGATCCCAATATTACAATACCAGAGTTGCCCAATGAGATAGCAGTATTGTCAAAAGATGAAGTGAAGGATATGGAAAATAAGAGGCTTAAGGCCAATATTTTTGAGGAGTGGTTCAGGGCATTCATGCAAGAAGGAGAAGAGGTGATCAAAGAAGCAATGACAGGATGGGAATTGGCTGCAACAAAAAAGAATAAATGTAGTGTGCTTATATATAATGGTCAGTTTAGAAAAGAAGAGTGTAAGTTTGAATTAGAGTAGTTGGAAGAAATTGAAGAAAGAGCAGATGAATTATTAAATGGAGTCATTACTCCTTCAATGGCAAATCAAGTGCCATAGGCCAGGTTGGAGTTAAGATTCAAAGATGATAGTCTCAGAAGATGTCTCACAGCCACTCAGGGTTTAGAGGAGAAAGTAGATAGGATGATCAGATTGCATAAGAGGATAGTTGAAAGGCTCATAGATCATGAGTGTATGGATATACCAGCATATGAACTCCAAAGGGCATTAAAAGAATTCAGGGCCATCCTTGCACCATGTATGGAGAATCCAGAGGCGTATTTAAGTAAACAAATGATTGATTCAATAATGGAGGCAAGTGCCAAGATGAAGAAATATAAGACGAAAAGTGAAGGTTTATGTAAAGAAGAAAAGAAACTGAAAGAAGGGGTCACAATGCAAGAATATGTATGGACAAGGAGTCCAGGGGGAAATTGTACCTTGATAGAAGGTGTAACAAATAATTTCAAGGCATATATGGAGTAGGAAAGTATAAAAAGGGGAAAACAATACTAATGAAAGAGTTAATGGAAGGGTATCTGCAAGAAAGGTCAACAAGAAAGAAGAAGTCAAAGGAGGGGAATCCTCTTTTGAAAAGATTCCAATGTCATCCTTTGAGGCATTAAAGATACCATAAAGATATTTTGAGAGACTGTTAGGAACAAATGTACACCCTTGATCAAGAAAGTATGAATACTGACCATAGATTGGGTTTTAGGGCCATAGCAGTATGAAGCTTCAAATTCTATATAAGAAGCTCTGCTACTTGTATATTATTTACACAAGGATTTTAGAATTGTATCTTGCACTTATAATTTGTTAGAGTATTGGAATAGAGAAGATATTTCTTTTAGTTTAGAAAAGGAGGTCGCCTGTGTCTACATCAAGGAGTATGTGGAATGTATGGTCTCCTTGGTGTATCTGTAAAAATGTCTATAATTTTTCTAGTAATTTGATTAATGAAACAAAGGTCATTCTTACATTGTAAACCTTATATGACTTTGTGCTTTGAATACAAGTGAACTCAAAATTCTGCATCTATTACAGCGTGTTTTTTGACTCTTACTGGTATCTGAAGTATTATTCTTTGAAAGCTTGAAATCTCTGGTGTATGTTCATGAAAATGTTCAGGACTTTACATTTGAAGATTTAAATGTGCTGATTTGATCAATTTACTGTATACTTTAGGACGTGAGTAACAGAACATTTAAATCCTGTATTGAAATGATACTTAGGTTGAGTTTCTCTAACTTTTCTCCAACAACTGAAAATAATTAGCTTAAATGTAGAAATCTGAAGAAAATTGTCTTGCATTCAAATAAAGAATGAGGAATTACATTGATATTTGGCAATTTTCATACTAATTTGAAAGACAAAGTTTGTTTCATAGAAATTCATACAAAGCTTTGTAGTACAATAGTGAGTTTATGCAAAAGAATGAATACTTTGTTGATATTTGCAATAATTTGCATAGTTTGAGTCTAGTAAGTTACTGATCATCTTAATTCATGTAAGGCCCCTTGAATATTACAGTTTCACATCAACCTGCTGAATTGTCCACAAGGTCAAGACCTGACCATACATAAACTTGGGATTAAGAACTCTTAAGTGATTTCTTCATATATTTCAAGATAGTTTAGGTTCATTTTTTGAATTTTAACTTTTGTTATGAATGTGTAAAAACAATCATCAACAGTTTTTGGTGCTAGAAGGAGGGCCTAATTGGAGTTAAGGTAGGGTTTAAGCAAAGCTGGTTCATAACAATGGTAGGGTGACCAGGTCTAGATCTAGTTCAGAGGATATCTTTGTGCAATTACCTAATAGAAGATAGGGTAAAGGTCCTTTGATTTGGAATTCTAGAATATCACACGTAGGAGGCTCATCTAGAACACCTCCTGGATCACCTTTTAACATCCATAACATAGTGAGTCCTGACAGTTCTTCATTTAGATTTTTAAATCTTGGTTCAAGTCCTCTTAGAGGTCCTAGTCCACCTAGAAATCTAAGTACTCCCAGAGGTCCAAGCCCACCATGTGGTCCTGCAATGGCTTATTTCAATGTCAATTCTCCTATAACATTCAATTATTATCATGAGATGCCAAAAAATCTTGAAAAGATATGTCCTAAATATCAATTGCATCAAGATCCAGATGATCATATTAGGATATTCAAGGAGGCATGCTTTAGAGCCAGGTTAGAATATGAAGATGTTGTGTGTAGATTGTTTCCTTACACCTTTAATGAGCAGGCTTCTAACTAGTATGTTAACTTGCCTAATGGTTATATTTCTTCTTGGGCACTTATGGAAGAAACATTTTTGTCTAAGTTTGGGGGACCAGTTGATCATTCCACCTTATATCATAAATTGGTTGCAATTAAGAGAGGTGAAGGAGAGCTGATTGATAACTTTAATGATAGGTTTCAAAAGGCTTATTCCTAGTTAGTGCCTCCTTACACAGTGAATGTAGATGCATTATTAGCCATGTATTATGTCTCTCTTGATCCACTAATTGCTATGTTTGTCAAAAGTAAGGTTGATATAGATACAATATCCAAAGCTTATAAGGAAGCAACCTTAGTAAACCAAGAAATGAGACAAACAACTTATAATCCATTTCTTAATGGAGGAAACCCTGGGATGCAAAGTCAAGCACAACCTTGGAATGGAGTTCCTATGCACACATGTGTATAATCCTTCCCTAATCTAGACTATAGTTCCCTATACTGGTAATAGTACCAATAGCAATCCGAGTAATGGTTAATCATTCTTCCAACCTCCTCAGGATACATTTGTGGCAAAGGCACAAGAGGATAGGGAAGAGATCAAAGAAATTACTGCACACTTGAGAAGATTGACTACTGAAATGACACAACTAAGAAATGAAAATTTCTATGGTAGAATAATCAAGGATACAGTTAGAACCATAACTAGAATTATAACTAGGGTCAAGGTTCAAACCAAAACCAGAATTACAATCAAAGTCAAAATCATAATCAGGGACAAGCAATGCAAAACAGAGGACCTACTATAGATAACAAGACCTGGGGTAATAACAATAGAAATCAGAATCAACCAAAGCCACCTAGGATATGGAACACAGGGCCAAATAATGGCACTCTAGCTTCTCCATTTGAGAGTTTGGATAATTAGCAAACAAAACAAATAGCCAGAATTCAAATGGCCAATGTAGCATTAAAGAACTGGTGTAGGATCCACAATACTAGTGTGCATGCTGAATTAGATTGCCCTCAATTTCATCTGGCGGCTAGTATTTTCAATGTGGATGTACAGGCTCCCACCTCTACGTTTCTCATTCCCAAAGGTAATGAAATAGTGCCCTTAATATTTGAGACTGCTTTAGTCTTAGAGACTTTTACCTTTGCATCTAGGGAAGAAGAGGATCAACTGTTAGAAGATGAGCCTTACTTTTGTGAGAACTTATACCCTAAATCAACTTTAGTATTGAATGTGTTTTAGTTTCCCTTTGAAACTAAAAATGAGGTGTTATATGAAATAGAGGAGGTACAGGCTTTTCAATAGTCTAACAAAAATCATACCTACAATTTAAGAAGTAACACTAGGCCTAGAGGTCCATTCACTACTTCTACTCCTCCCAACAATTTCAACACTCCTCTAGATCAGTACGCCAATAATAACCCTACTATACTGAAGGCTAATCATCATGTGAATGGTGGGATAGTGGAATCAAAAGTTCAAACAGGGAAAACAGAGATAGTGGAAACAATGAGGCTAATGAGTTACTTGTCTGAAGAGATAAAAAAATCAAGGTCAGTATACCTTTATGTGAATTGTTGAAAAGTCCAGGGGTCATAAATGCTTTCATAAAATCCTTGGATACATCTGTGACAGACGAGGTCTTTGATGATATGAATGTTCCTAGTAAAGATCCACAGTCCAAAGAAAAGAGTAAGAAAACTGAATAGCCTTCCAACACTAATGTGGTCATGTATGTAGATAAGAGGGAAGCCCCTCCTTTCTTGTAAACCATTAGGATGTTGGGAAAGAACATACATAATTGCATGGTAGATTCTAGTGCATCAACTAATGTAATGCCTTTAGGGATATGCAAAACTTTAGGGTTGACTCCTACCAAATTTGCCAAGGTTGTTACACAATTAGACAAAACTGAGGTCAATGTGATAGGAGAGTTAATGCATATTCAAATGCAATTAGCCTCTAATCCTAGGGTGAGTCAGTTTATTGACATTCAGGTAGTGGATATACCTATGAATTACAAGATGTTATGTAGGGACTGGTCCAAAACATTAAATGGATATATGGCCACTAATTTTTCACACATGTGGTTACCTTGGAGAGGTGTTCCAAATCAGATCAGGATAGAAGATGAACCTAGAATAAAACACATGATGACAAAATACAATAGGACTAACGAGATATTATATGCTTCTGTTGAACCAGGTGTTTATAGAGTCACCAATAAGGGAGTGCAGATTGAAGAAATCTTGATATTGAATTTTAAAGAAAAACCTGTCAGTAAAGAAACAATAGTATTCATTGAGTCTAATGGCAATTCTTATGATGAGGAAGACAATGTAGTAAATAGTTTTGGTTAGGTCATTAGGCAGGAAATAGAAAAGTGCATTGAACAAAAAATTCTAGTTCAATGCAAGTTGTAGAAAATCATGTGCAGAATCCATAGTAAGCCTCATTCTGAAGAAAATTATGGAATGTGCAGAGACATTATAGAATATCAATACATAAAGTGCACAAAAGGGATGGAACTGCAAAAAGAAAAGGTTAATCCTGAGAAACTAGATTTATACTTACATGATAACATGGATGTAGTCCAGATCTAGAGAAAGAAACAAAGGACAATAGTGTCTGTCATTCTGATTTACAAATTGAGAATATAAATATGCAAGTAGGTCAAAATGAATCACCCATGAAGAAACAAGATATTACAATGTAGGTAATCAAAAGGGTGAGACATGCCAAAATAAAAGGTCAAAGGAATAAGGAAGGCATGTGGACACTGAAATGTGATGGGTCTAAGTCCAAACAAGGTGCAGGCTCAAGTGTTGAACTTATAGATCCTACTGGTAAGTCATTTCTAGCAGCATATAGGCTACAATTTCCTTGTA
The DNA here is from genome assembly GCA_027924645.1 of Cunninghamia lanceolata. Lineage (NCBI taxonomy): Eukaryota > Viridiplantae > Streptophyta > Pinopsida > Cupressales > Cupressaceae > Cunninghamia > Cunninghamia lanceolata. Next base: position 4,754,597 of record BSBN01000278.1, read on the forward strand.
CCAATAATGTAGAAGAATATGAAGCTTTAATTTATGGACTTGTTATGGCTATCAAGAAAAAGGTGAAAATGATCAAAGTATTTTTAGACTCTGAGTTAGTGGTCAGACAAGTGAGAAAGTTATATGCATGCAATTTTAAGAAGATGGTTTGTTTTAGGCATAGATTGTGGGATTTAATAGATTCATTTGATGCCTTTAACATAGAACATATTCCTAGGGAATTGAATCATAGACCAGATACATTAGCAATTGCTGGTAGCACTTTGGAGCCCTTAACACTGTCAAGTCTAAAACAATTTGTTGTTGAATTAGTGAATGTCCTGAGCATACCAAATAATGTTACTCATTTTCAGGTATTTGAAGGAAATCAACAAATTGTGCATTTTCTCACTTGTAATGAAGTGTTTGAAGCTCTAATCATTGATGAACAGGAAAGGCCTAATGTGTCTTGAGATGAAGAAGACATAATAAACTTGAAAAGTAATTTCTTACCTAAGGGGGTAATTGAGTTGGAAAAGATTTTTGACTTTGATGGGGTAATTTGACAGAAAGATTTGCCCAAAACTGAAGGGGGTATATGTGATCCCTATAACCTGGGAACAGAGCAAAGTCCACAAAATGTACTGATTGGAAGGGCTTGCTTTAAGAAGTTAAGAAAAGAAATTGTGGATGTTTTGAAAGAATACAAACATGTAATAGCATGGACATATGAAGATTTGAAGACATATGATACGTCCATCATAACTCATGTAATACCCTTGAAACTAGAAGTTAAACCATTTAGAAAGAAACAAAGGCCTATAAATGCTATTTTGGAGCCTTTAATCTTTGAGGAAATGAAAAAATTGCTGTCTGCCAGAATAATCTTCCTAGTAAGACATTCAACCTGGGTAGCTAATTTGGTACCCGTGAGAAAGAAAAGTGGAGACATTAGATTATGTGTTGACTTTAGAAATTTGAACAAAGCTTCTGAAAAGGATAATTATCCCTTGCCTCCAATAGATGAAGTACTGCAAGCAGTAAATGGGGCTAAGATGAAGTCTTTCTTAGATGGATTTTCAGGATATAACCAGGTCTTAGTTGATAAAGAAGATAGGTTGAAGACCACTTTTACTTGCAAGTGGGGTAAATATGCATATAGGAGAATGCCTTTTGGTTTGATCAATGCAAGTGCCACTTTTTAGCGAGCCATGGACATTGCATTTCGTGGATTATTAGGTAAATGCATTGTTATTTATATGGATGATTTGACTGTGTACTCTAAATATGCATCCATTCATGTAGAAGATTTGAGAAGGGTACTTAAAAGATGTGAAAGGTACAGGATTTCTCTTAACCCAAAGAAATGTTCATTCAGTGTAACTGAAGGAAAATTGTTAGGACATCTCATTTCTAAAAATGGGATATCCATTGATCCTGACAGAGTAGAAGGAATAAGAAAATTGCAAATACCTAACAGTAAGAAGGAATTAAAATCTTTTTTTGGTAAGATTAACTTTGTCAGGAAGTTTATTATAGGGTTTGCAGAGATTGTACAACCATTAAACGCAATGCTCAAGAAAGATGCAAAGATAGAATGGACACCAATAGCCAAGGCTGCATTCAAAGATATTAAGGAGGCCATTTCTGATGCTCCTATGTTAGCAAGTCCAAATTATAAAAACCATTTTACATATATTCTTTTGCATCTACACATTCAGTTGCAGCTGCCTTAACACAAAACGAAGAAGATAATGAAGAAAAGCCCATAGATTTCATGAGTGCACCTCTGAAAGATGCACAACTGAAGTATCTAGACATAGAAAGACAAGCATTTGCATTAGTAAGGGCAGTTACAAAGTTTAGACATTACATCCTACGAAGCCAAGTCAAGGCCATAGTACCAGATGCAGCAGTAAAAATGCTGCTAATGCAGAATGGGCCTGGAGAGAAAAGGGCTAAATGGATTACAATATTGCAAGAATTTGATATGGAGATCATTCCAATGAAGTTGGTTCGAGGACAGGCATTAGTATAGACCATAGAAAACATAGATCCAAATTTGGTAAAGCAACAGTACGTATTAAACTCTAATGATGCATTAGGCTGGTATGATGATTTAAATACATTTCCGATATCGGGTAAATATCCAAGTAAGATGAAGTCTTCTCAAAGGAGATCTTTAAAGATTAAAGCACAGAGATACATGGTACAAGGAGGACTTCTATTCAAGAAGAACCATGAAGGTATATATTTAAGATGTTTAAACAGAATTGAAGCAGATAAGGTATTGTCAGAGTTGCATGATAAGTACGGAACTGCTCATGGTTCTCATTTAGCTACTACGCATAAGATATTAAGAGCGGGATACTATTGGCCAACAATGTTTAAAGATACAGAGAGTCATATTCGAAGTTGTCACCCCTGTCAAACTATAACAAACAAGGAAAGGAATTAGGCTAATCCATTACAACCAGTTATTGAGTCTAGGCCATTTGCATAGTGGGGCTTGAATTTCATTGGAGTTATAAATCCTCCATCATCTGCAGGACACAAGTTTATATTGATAGTGACTGACTATTGTACAAGGTGGACTGAAGCCACATGTTGCAAGTTTTCTGCTACTAAGGTGGTTATCAAATTTCTTGAAGAAAACATCATAACAAGGTTTGGAGCTCTATATTCACTGGTATGTGATAATGGCCCTGCATTTTCTTCTCTAAAATTTTCTAAATGGGCATTTGAATATGGGATAATATTAAAATTTTCTTTGAATTATTATCCTCAGGGGAATGGTTTAGTTGAGTCCACAAACAAGATTTTATTGGATATAATCAAGAAACTAATTGTAAAAAATCCTAGAGAATGGAATACATTGTTAAAACATGTGTTGTGGGTAGATAGGACTAAGGTTAAGTCAGCCTTAGGCAATGCACCTTAAACCTAGTTTATGGGACTGATCCCATACTTCCAGTGAATTTAAGAATACCTATCTGGAAGTTTGCTAATGAATATTTAGGATTTGATGATCACAGGGAAGCCAAGATAATCCAAATGTTACAATTGGATGAGAAGAGAGATTAAGCCATTGAAAAATTTGCTAAACATCAAGCAGTGGTCAAAAGATGGTTTGACAAAAGAGCAAGAGTCAAAACACTTAGAATATCAGACTTAGTATTGTGTTGGGATAAAAGCACATGAAAAGAAAGGGAATCATGGAAAGTTTGACAAATTGTGGTTGGGTACACTACAAGTCACATAGATAATAAGAGATAATACGTTCAGGCTTAAGACCTTGACTGGAGAAGATGTGCCATTACCTGTTAATGGCCAACATTTGAAACATTACTTTTAGGCTTAAGGTGAGGGTAGTTGTCATGTTATGTATCATAGTGTAAATAATGTACAGTTGTTTTGTTGGGTTTTGTTTTGTGTTGTTTTGTTTTGCTGTTGTGTTTGTCTGTGTGTTGTGTTTCCTTGGTAGGCATGTTTGTTTTGTTTTGAAGTATACATGAGCAGATTAACAACCATTGAAAACAATAGAAAATTTAGAACATTCAGGCTAATTATTTGAAACTTATGCATAACTTGTGGTGACTGTCATGAATGTAGAAAATGGTTTGGCTTGTGAAATTTTGTATTCAATAACTGTGGGTTGAGTATTCAAGGGAAGTTTCTCACAATGACACACTTAAAATCCTTGGGTTTGTTGAACATACCAGTGTAGGTGTTAAGTGAAAAATTAGAGGTCACCCTTGCTACCATTACAATTCTCAGCTTAATTTTAGCAAGTGATCACACCTTGCATCATGAAGTTACAATGGTAATATCTTATAAAGTCTTTATCTTACACAAAATAAAATATATATAATAATAAGTAAATAAATAAAATAGATTTTACTAAAAATCTAGATTAAGCCATCTAAGTAACTCTACTGGGGCTATAGACGCTTGCTGGCAGTGGGGCTCTACTTAGGAGAATTGTAATGATAACCTTGTCGGGGCTATAGACATCTACTGCCAGCAAGGCTCTATCCGGTTGGCTATGAGGGAATGACATCAACTATGTAGTTTAATATCAGTCACTAATTTATTCAACTTATTTTCAAGATGAGGATTATTAATCACATGCACCCACTTAAACTCAATTGGGAGATTCATGCACCTTATTGAATACATTAAGTCTCGAGTTAAATAATGATCTGTAGAAAATAAAGTTGGAAGTTATGAATTTATTTCATTTAGTTTTCTTTAATGGTTTTAATTTAATTGTTTTGTTTGGTTGCTAGTTGTTGTGATGTTCACAACACGCCCCATTTTACCTCTTAGCAAAATGAGGACCCCTGCTGTGGCTATGGCTTTTTGCTTGTGTGGGCCTACTTGGTGGTAAAGGGAAAAGAGGTATAAGTTACAAACCGTGTTAAAAATTGAAAAAATTAGCATTAGGTGCCAAAGTGGAATAGAGGTGAATTCTTTGTCAAAAATGAATAAGGGTTGCTTTTTGAACCATTTTAAAATTCCCAATATTCTGCAAGATATGCTTGGTTTTGGTAAAATGCATTATAGAAGGGTTTTGTATGTTGCATGTACAAGGTCATTTGTATGTGGAGTCATTATATTAGTCACATGGAGTGGTCAGGTTCATGTATCACGATGCTATGTATGCATGTGGTTAGTGTTTTATTCTTTGCATACGAGGTAGACTTGATGTGTTTCAGAAGTGGAATGGATAATTGGTTAAGTCCACATCGTATCTTGAGTTGTATGATTGTCGAAAAGAAAGATGCAAGGCAATATACAATGTGAAATACATATCACGGACTTGAAGAGAATATAAAATTTGGTTTTATTAAGGTATGTTTCATTGTTTGTATATTGCATACTTCGGGTTTGCACCTTTCGGTATACATACAACGCGGATGTCAATAGGTAATTAAATCGGACATAAGTGATGCAACATACCTTAATGTATATTGAAAAGATGCTTTCACTTTATATACATGTGTGGAGCTGAAGATGTTATGAAATATGGTTAAGAAAAGATGAAGTCCAGGATGATTGTACAAAAAAAAGTTTGCATCTATGGAGGTTTGTATCTAAGAGTTGATACAAGTGTTGTTGTTTCATCGAGATACAAGTGGAAAGGTAAAGTGGGGCCCACAGGTTGTATCTTGAGGTTGTATATTGTATTGATAGACGCATATACAAGCCAATATACAAGTAAAGATACAAACAAAAGATACAAGAGGGATTTCAAAAGAAATTAAATAAAGGTAAGGCTTTGTATGTTTGGACGATTGTATGTTGACTATATATAATCCTGATATACAAAGAAATGAAAGACATCGTCGGAGAGCTAAAAGGTAAAGAGGGTTTGTATGGGTCATAATTGTATAAGCGCTTGTATCTATTTTACATACATTACAATATACAAACAAAAGATACAAGGGCGGATATAAAAGAAAAGGGATAACATTGTTTATAACTCATTGCATATAGGCTTGTATATTGAAAAGATGCAAATGGACATACAAGAAATAATATACAAGGAGAGATACAAGAAAATGTGATGTATGCAGAAAGTAAACTAACGGATAAAAGGTTTAAAAATAAAACGTTGAAATAAGAAGTTGAAGCCATAGGTGCATTAATTGCTGTAATTAATGCTGATCTAACACTGAATAGGGTAATATTTAATGGGTTAGGGTAAATTAAAAGTTGTTTTTCTTTCAAATTTGCATTGTTAAGATTAAAATTGTAGAAAGAGGAATTGTTGCAGAAATTGAACGCAAAGTCATCACGAGACAAAATTTCAAAAATGGAAGGGATCAGAAATGGTAAAGTAAGTCAACGTTGTAAGGTTGAGCTACCAAAGATATAAGTATTTACCTTGAATGCAATTACAGTTCAGTTAAGTAAAAATGCAAAGTGATTTTCAGTAATTTCATTTTAAAATGTAAGCAAAAGTTAAATTACTATGTCTGATTGTTAATTACCTGGTTTGGGTTAAACAATACGAAAGTCAAAATTGGAAAACACAAACGGGGGGTTAGGGTAAATGTTAAAAAATTGAAAAATTCATAGTAAAACCCTAGGTAAGAGAGTAAAACAAGTTAAAAAATGCATTTTTTATAGGATGGTCCCAAAGCAGAAAAAGGTGGATACAGGGGGTGAAGAAAAGATTAAAAAAGAAAGAAAGCCCCGTAAAGAAACTGAGAAGGAGGAGTTGCCAATATACAGAGGGTACCCTTCATTGCTTGGCACAAGTGGAGTGGGGACGGACACCAACATAGGGAATTATGACGCGAATGATGTTTTACAAAAGATCACAGCAGCCGATGCTACACCTGACATGAGGTGTATATGGGAAAGTGGATTATACAGAGCTATAGGTTTCCCATTAGCTAAGGAAGCTAAGGACCTATGTTTGGATTGCATATACTTATATGACCCAGTTACTAGAAGAATAATATTCCATGATAGGGTCATTACAGACTTATCTATAGAGGGGATTGCAAGAACATTTGGTCTAGAGATGCATGAAAAAATGGTAGATATTGATATTGACCAGTACAATGAAGATTTCATTAATAATGACAGGAATTGTAGAAACAAGATTTTCTACAGTTGGTATAGTGCAGAAAATAAGCCCAAGGTTGTGGCAAGAGTACATAAGATTCTGTGAATAATATACTTTAAGGAAGAGATATATTTGATAATTACAATGTTAAGCAGACTGGTGGGATTGAGGGATGCCACTAAGTGTGAGCCTTGGATGTGCACTGTTATACAATTCATAAGGGAAGAAAAGAAGGAACAATGACAAATTCACTAGGCTAAGGCTATTAGCACAGCCATATGGAGGCAGGCAATGTCAAGAAAATAAAAATTGATGCCTTTCTATTTGTCGTCGTATGTATTATATTCATGTGTAGCAATGGTTCAACCATACATACATGGGATTGATAGAGTTGGAACCCTAGGGAATGGCCCAAATCAAAGGCTTGTATATGAATTTTATCCTGATTTACAAAAGGAAAATGCATTGAGAAAGTATGCTTTAGTGAATGATGTATTTTATACATACATGGTCAGAGTTTTAAGAGAAGAGTAGGATAAGAGATTGTCTGTAGATGTAGAGGATACAATTGGTTTGCATAGTTCATGGTACATTCAATTCCAAAACTTTACTTATATCAGAACTGAGGGCTTTGAAGGAAAACCTTTCATGCTGCCTAGATATCCTTCTAACAAATTGATTGTTTTAGATTTCTCAAGATAGAATTTGAATGCCTTCAGAATGCACAAAAAGAAGTATAGCAAGGGAAATCTTAAGTTCCCTTGGGCAATTGGTAGATATACCTGTTCTAGTGAAGAAGTGGCTGGTTACTCAGAGAGAGAGAGTTAAGGTATTATGGGTTTGAGGAATTTGAGTTACCAAGAAGATTTGATCCTTTTCATAGGATCTAAAATACTATTGATCCTAAATTCAAACATCAAGTACACATTAAGGATTTCTAGTCAGATTGTGAGAATGATAGAGAGGTGAGAAAGAGAGCTCACAAAAGATTGATAGTAGATCAAATGAGGTCCATGGGAGACATTTATATCACCCCAGAAGTTGAAGATGATGGTAAATTGTTATATCATAGTTATGAAAGTACCAGGCTTGCTCCCATTGGAGAGCTTGATTGGTCACAACCATGGAATACATCTTTGGACATATTATCCAACCTATCATTTTGTTCTCTAAAACATGGTTGAAGGACAGAATTGAGGAGCTTAAGGCTAAGGGAATTGAGCCTACATATCCAAAGAAAGGCAAAAAGAGAGTGAGAGAGCATCAAGATGATCTCTAGTGCTTTTATGAAAAGAAAAGAAATATTGTAGAGGCAAAGATTGTTGAGAAAGATAGAAATGCTACATTGATGGATCCTTATGCAATAGGGGTAACAATACCGGTATCATCAGGTACATTTGTAGAAGCAAAGTCATTAAGTCATGATACTAGTACAGACCAAGCATAGGATACTAAAGAGTTAACAAGGCAAAAGGTTATGAAGGCAATACCAATAGACCTATCCTAAGGGGAAACTTCAAAATAGAGTGAAGTTATAGGAGCACATCAAGTAGGGGATATATTAAGTAACATACCTAGTGCATCTACCTCAGCAGAGAAAAGACAAGCATATGCTAAGGTAAAAACATAATTGGCTGAAGAAATACTACATGGGTCAAAAATGCATGAAGCCAAACAAGCTACTGAAACTATCAACGTTGAAGATGACAACAGTGGAAGTGAAATTAGAGAGTTGTATTCAAGAATAGGAAAAGAAGTTGGCATGGAAGAAGAAGAATCCAGTGAATATTCAAGTGAAGAAGAAGAACATGACACTCAAGCTTATATGGAAGTTAAACAAGGTCCAATGTTTGAGCAAGAAAATATACAAGAAGAATCAGAGGTAGTAGATCCATTTGGTACATTGGTATCTCCAGAAATAATAAGAGATGTGCAAGATGTAGCACATCAAATTGAAGAATCTAAAAAAGAGGATGTAGCTGAGGAAGCAGTGAAAGAAACACCTACTCAAACTAAAGAGGAAACAAGAGCTAGCACTTTTGGTGTAGATGTGTTGAATATTATGAATATGTATGGGGAACACAACAAAGAGGAAAAGAATGTAGAAAGCAAAGATGAACAGGGAAAAGAGACAAAAGAATTTGATAAGATGGTAGGTTCACCTTCACATGTGGAGCAAGTTGACATACCTGAAAAGGTACAAAAGGAAGGTGAAATTGTAGAGGAAACAACAAATAAACCTGAAAACCAAGAGAATATAGAGAATATTGATGGAGATAAATCTGAAAAGCAAATAGAGGATAAAGACATGGCAAATAGGGAAAAAGAAAATAAAGAAGAAGATCAAGAAAAGAAGATCCAGAGGAAGAAGATGAAAGTGGAGGAGATACGGAAATTGAAGAAGAGGATAATGAGGGTGAATCTAAACAACAAAATGATCCAATAGTACAGGAACTAGCCCCTCAACAACAGCTTCCTCCACAACAAGAAGAAGAACAGCAACAACAAGAAGAACAACAATAGCAACAAGAAGAACAACAACAGCAACAAGAACAAGAAGTAGAAAAGCCTCAAGAAGAGGTAATCAATGAAGAGAAAGCCACTAAAAGCACAAAAGAGGCTCCAACATGGTTAGGTGCAAAAATAAGAAGAGAAAGGGTGGAGGTACAATTAGTACCCATAGACATCAAAAGTTTATTAGGTGATACAATGCCAAGAAAAGAAAAGAGGAAGGCCAGAACCATGTCAACAATACAAAGGGGTCTAGACAGATCCATAAGACTGAACTTATCCATACCATAGAAAGAGAAAGCTAAAGGAGAAATAACAGTAGATGACTATAAGATACGTAATTTTGACTTAGGACACACAATAATGGAGCAACACATAAGTGACTGGGAAGATATGCATGAGGTTACAATAGAGATGTTAAAGAAGGACAAGGATAAACATGAATATTTGAAAGGACACATTGTCCAGTTACAACAATTCATTAGGGGGATATTTGATCCAAATACTACAACACTAGAGTTGCCTAGTGAGATAGCAGTATTGTCAAAAGATGAAGTGAAGGATATGGAAAATAAGAAGCTTAAGGCCAATATTTTTGAGGAGTGGTTCAGGGCATTCATTCAAGAAGGAGAAGAGGTGATCAAACAAGCAGTGACAAGATGGGAATTAGCTGCAATAGAAAAGAATAAATGCAGTGTGCTTATATATAATGGTCAGTTTAGAAAAGAAGAGTGTAAGTTTGAATTAGAGCAGTTGGAAGAAATTGAAGAAAGAGAAGATGAATTAATAAATGGAGTCATTACTCCTTCGATGGCAAATCAAGTGCCACAGGCTAGGTTGGAGTTAAGATTCAAATATGATAGTCTCAAAAGATGCCTTATAGCCACTCAGGGTTTAGAGGAGAAAGCAGACAACATGATCAGATTGCATAAGAGGATAGTTGAAAGGCTCATGGATCATGAGTGTATGGATATACCATCATATGAACTCCAAAGGGCATTAAAAGAATTCAGGGCCATCCTTGCACCATGTATGGAGAATCGAGCGGCATATTTAAGTAAACAAATGATTGATTCAATAATGGAGGCAAGTGCCAAGATGAAGAAATATAAGAAGAAGAGTGAAGGTTTAGGTAAAGAAGAAAAGAAACTAAAAGAAGGGGTCACAATGCAAGAATATGTATGGACAAGGAGTCCAGGGGGAAATCGCACCTTCATAGAAGGTGTAAAAAATAATTTCAAGGCATATCTAAAGGAGTAGGAAAGTTTAAAAAGGGGCAAACAATACTAATGAAAGAGTTAATGGAAGGGTATCTACGGGTAAGGTCAACAAGAAAGAAGAAGTCAAAGGAGGGGAATCCTATTTTGAAAAGATTCCAATGTCATCCTTTGAGGCATTAAAGATACCATAAAGATATTTTGAGAGACGGTCAGGAACAAATGTACACCCTTGATCAAGAAAGTATGAATACTGACCATAGATTGGGTTTTAGGGCCGTTGCAGTATGAAGCTTCAAATTCTATATAAGAAGCTTTGCTACTTGTATATTATTTACACAGGGATTTTAGAATTGTAGCTTGCACCAATAATTTGTCAGAGTATTGGAATAGAGAAGATATTTCTTTTAGTTTAGAAAAGGAGGTCGCCTGTGTCTGCATCAAGGAGTACGTGGAATGCCTAGTTTCATTGGTGTATCTATAAAAACATCTGTAAGTTTTCTAGTAATTTGATTAATGAAACAAAGGTCATTCTTACATTGTAAATCTTATATGACTTTGTGCTTTGAATACAAGTGAACTCAGAATTCTGTGTCTATTATAGAGTGTTTTCTGACTCTTATTGGTATTTGAAGTATTATTCTTTGAAATCTTACAATCTCTGGTGTATGTTCATGAAAATGTTCAGGACTTTACATTTGAAGATTTAAATGTGTTGATTTGATCAATTTACTTTATGCTTTAGGACATGAGTAACAAAACATTTAAATCCTGTATTGAAATGATACTTAGTTTGAGTTTCTCTAACTTTTCTCCAACTAAAAATAATTAGCTTAAACATAGAAATCTGAAGAAAATTGTCTTGCATTCGAATAAAGAATGAGGAATTACATTGATATTTGGCAATTTTCATATTAATTTGAAAGACAAAGTTTGTTTCGTAGAAATTCATACAAAGCTTTGTAGTACAATAGTGAATTTATGCAAAAGAATGAATACTTTTTTGATATTTGTAACTATTTACATAGTTTGAGTCCAATAAGTTACTGATCATCTTAATTCACATAAGGCCCCTTGAATATTACAGTTTCACATCAACCTGCTGAATTGTACACAAGGTCAAGACCTGACCATACAGAAACTTGGGATTAAGAAGTCTTAAGTGATTTCTTCATATCTTTCAAGACAATTTAGGTTCATTTTATGAATTTTAACTTTTGTTATGAATGTGTAAAAAAATCATCAACAGGTTCCCTGACATATCGAAGTATACGCTTGGCAGCCTTCCAATGTAGCTCATGTGGCTCCTGCATGTATCTAGAAACAACCCTCATTGCATATGAGAGATCTGGATGAGAGTGAGTGAGATAAAGAAGACTCCCCACAACCTGACAGTAGTGTGCACAATGAAAAAATGGTGTATCCTTGCCATCCTCAAGCTTGACCCCCCATAGGAAAGGTGTGGCAGTTGTCTTGAAGTCAATCATGTGAAACCAAACCTAGAGATCTCGTGCATACTTGGATTGAGAAACTATGATTCTTGATTGATTCTAGCTGATTTCAAGGCCAAGAAAAAATGTAGGAGACCCATGTCGATCATAGAAAATCTATCATGCAAAGTAGTTTTAATTGTAGCAATGGTTGTGGGTGAATCACCTGTTATTAGTAGATCATCTACATAGAGTACTATGAGAAACAAAGAGTCAGATGTTCTCATCATATAAAATTTTGGATCAGATTTGTATGACATGAAATTTTGAGACAGAAGATAAGAATCCATTTTAGCATACCAAGCTCTAGGTGCCTGCTTGAGGCTATAGAGTGACTTCTTGAGTCTACATACCAATGAGGAATTTTGTACATACCCTTGTGGCTACTCCATGTAAATCTCCTCCTCGAGATCACTATGAATAAATACATTCTTCACATCCATGTGATGAACCTCCCACCTTATTGATGCTGCAATAGCAAGAGCCAACCGAATGGAGTCCATTTTTGCCACTGGAGCAAAAGTCTCATCATAGTCAATGCCATGAACTTGCTAAAAAACTTTGGAGACCAATCATGCTTTGTAGATTTGCTCACATGTCCATCTACTAATTTCTTTGTCCTATAGACCCACTTACATCTGACAAGCTTGCGATTGGAAGGAAGTGGAACCAAATCCCAAGTTTGGTTTGCAATGAGGGAGTTGTACTCCTCATCCATGGCTGCTTCCCAAAGAGGATTCACTGCAGCTTCTGCATAAGTCCTAGGTTTGAATGCTAGAACCACATAGGCATGCATAGGCATGATGGGCTCAATAGCTAAGAGTGCATGAGGGACTTCATATATATATATATCAGCTAAGCTCCTTGTTCTTTGATTTCTCACAGGGGATATTGAATCATCACTAGAATCCAAATCAGGATTGGTTGTGGATCAACACATGCATGCTCATGTTCCTCTAAATCAGATTCAAAAATATCTAAAATAAGATCAAAATGATTACATGTATTATCTCTAAGATCTGTAAGAGGAAGCATAGAAGTGGTGGCATGTTGTTCTTGAGATGCATGTGGAAGACTTTCATCAAAGTAGACATTTCTCTCAATGAAGAGTATTTATGTGGAAAGATCTAGTAGTATGTATCCCTTTACACCATTTGAATATCCAACAAAGATGTAATCTTTTCTTCGATGCTCCAAATCCTTCCTCTTGTCTGCAGGAATGCATGCCCATGCATGTGATCCAAAGATGTAGGAATGTGTGACTTCCAGTTGTATGCCTCTCCATACTTCAAAAGGTGTTTGTCATGTGATAGATTTGTGAGGAGATCTGTTTTGTATGTATGAAGCACAGTTGATTGCTTCAGCCCATAATTTAGAGGGAAGGGACCTAGCATGCAACATGCAACTGGCCATCTCTTTCAAAGATCAGTTCTTCCTCTCAACTACCCCATTCTGCTGTGGAGTGTATGGAACTGTGTTCTACAATTATATTCCTACTTCATCACAAAGATGTTGGACATCATTATTGACATACTCCTCCCCATTATCTGTGTGGAGGATCTTGACCATTTTCCCAGATTGCTTCTCTACATGGGCTTTGAAAATCTTGAGATTCTCAAACACCTCAGATTTGAATTTGAGAAAATACACCCATGTGTATCTTGTGCAATCATCAGTGAATGTTAGCACATATCTGGCTTTGCTCATGGAAGGTTTAGGAAATAGACCCATAAGATCACTATGAACAATCTCTAAAGGAGAAGAGGCTCCCCATGCATTCCCCTTTGGAAACTTTTCTTGTGGATGCTTTCCAAGAGCACATCCTTCACAAATTCCATCAGAAAATTCTATGGCAAGCAAGCCTTTTACCATTCCTTGTTTGTTAAGTTGCTGCATGTATCTAAATTTTAAATAACCAAATCTTTCATGCCAAATTCTACTTTCATCATTTGCATGTGTTAGTAGTAAAGTAGAATATGATTTAGCAACAAAATCAGAAAAAGTGTCTAGATGAGATTGATGATTTGCCTTACCAATAGTGATTTTGGAGTTGTCTTGCATGCCAAATATGGTCACCAAATCAAGGGTGAATTCAACTCTCCTTCCAGTGCCTGTATGTGTCATTTGATATATAGAGAGAAGATTGATAGAAAGTTTTGGAATGTACAAGACATTCTCAAAACTTCCATTTCCAAGCTCTACCATCCCTACTCCAATTGCTTCTACTGGAGAGTCATCTCCCATGAGAATAGGAGGACCAACATATGGTTTTAAAGATGAGAGAGCATCATTTGTGGCTGCCATGTGATGTGAAGATCTGAAGTCTATGATCCATGCATCTGGAGAAGAATGAATAACAATCATTGCATGTGCATTACCTCTTGTTTTTGGTGCTTTTTCTTCCTTCTTCTTGGCACTTTCTAGAATATAGTTACCATTATTCTACTAAAGTGTTTGTACCATGAGGTCAATGCTATTCTTCATGTATGATGATTCTAGATGGTAACCATAGTTGCAATAGCTGTACTTTGATTTGCGCTTGTTGTCCTTTCCCTTCAAGATGGTAGCTTCATATGGGGGTTTGGGATTTCCTTCTTTTCTTGGATTGGGTTCCTTCTTCCCTTTCCCTTTGGATTGCTTATTTTCCTTCAAATTGTTCTTCCCACTTGCATGCAAAACAAGTGCATGAGCTTTGGAATTTTTCAAAGTACCCATCTTAATGAGCTTATCATACTCATGTATTAGAGACTCAATGAAGGCATCGACTGTGGGCATCTTCCAAGTAGATCCTATTGTAAGCCTAACTGTGTGAAAAGTGGAGACAAATACAACATACTCTGGACCCAATTTTGATAGAATAGCAAGAATTAATTTGTTTTCTTGCTGGGACTTATCAATTCCACATCCTTTCAACTGGAGTAATAAAGCCTTGAACTTCATGAAGAAGTCTTGAATATTTTCAAAATTGCTTGGATCTAATGAGCTAAGATCATTTTCAAGGATGTGACCCCACATCTCATCTTGCTTCCCAAAAAGAGTCTCCAATGTAGTCCAAACCTTGTTTGGAGTTGTGCATGCTTCTACATGAAACAACAATTCTGGAGACATGGATAAGCATAGGAGACCGAAGGCCTCATCCATATGGTTGAAATATTTAGATTTTTCAACTATAGAATTTGGTTCAACCTCTATTGCCATGACTATTCAATACAAGCCTCTACTTCTAAGTTGAAGCAGAATCTTTGGCTTGCATTTGAAATAATTATATGGTGTGAGATTTGCAGAGGCTGAAAATTCCATTCTTTTTCAATAGCTGTAATCTTTAGTACTTGCAAAAAAAGATGATTCTCCTTCTTCCTAGCTCCATTAAGCTCTGATACCATGTGAAATTGTCATTGAACCTACAAAACAAATTGTAGATCCGGCTGGGAAAAAAAAGAAACTTGCAGATTGAAAAATAGAGTAAAAATAGAGCAAAGAATAGTACGAATTTTGTATTTCCTGAATGTAAAATGCATTAACAATTGTTACAAAAACAAAACAACTACAGAAATAGAAATGTGGTGAAAGAGGTGGTGAAACAGAGAGTAGAACTGTTGTATCATCCGTTAGCTCATTGCATGAAGGAAAATTACCGAAACTAACTTTTTTTTGCTGAGTTTGCATTAGTTATCTTATTGTTAAAGAGGAAATTTGATGCTAACAACATACCTCCTTAATGGCTTCAGCTATAGATTTGAACATAGGCACCTATTCCTTCATTTCCATGCCTCTTTAATGGCTTCACCTCATTAAAAATATGAATAAAAAAACTCTCAAACTAGATCATGATCGATAAAAGAGATTTGTAATTGTGTGTTACTTGTGGGCTAGACATAAAGGTTGTTCTTATTATCCCTAACTATTCTCTTGAATTCTAAAATCTCTTTTATGACAATTCGTATGAAGCATGAAGCATTGATTTGACCTAATCAAGTGTGATATCTTATTTTGTGACAATTCGTAGGAAGGATGAAGCTTGGATTTTACCAAATCAAGTTTGAACATAGATGCCTTCATTTATTCTAATCAACACCACTATTCAGCCTTTTAAATGTTATTCCAATTCATTGAACATAGTGGCTAGTTTCTACCTCTTCATGAAAGTGTCTTCCTCCATATCCACATGCCTCTATCTTTTATCATAAAAGAAATCTACCATTTTAAATGCAGCCCATCCCTTTTGAATGTTGTTATGCCTATGTGGATAGGCACCTCTTTGTTGGTCACATGGTTATTTTCTGCTACACATGCCTACCCATGCCAATTTTGTCTTTAAATGAAATTGTACCCCTTTTTAATGCTCATGTCTCCTTAGTCACTTGTGCTATCCTTTAAATGAAAAATGAGATTGCCATTGAATCATGATGATCCACCTACACATAAAAAATCATAAATTAGATTCCAATGTGAAAAGTTTGAAATGATCTATTGAAATTAAATAGTCATTAATAACATTTCATGATTCACTATGAGATTAAATTTTTATGATTTGAAGACATTGATTATAATGTTGTAGATGTATTGTTACTAGATTACCATGGGATAATGACATCATCATCTATAATATCCAAGAAACCTCTACCAAACTTGAACACCAAACCTATTATTAGTTAATCTCATCCGTGAATTTACCCTTTATCAATGCATGACAAGCTTAAGATGATTCATGAGACATATCAACCTTAAAAAGGTATGGATGACATTAAGGAAGTTACATAGAAATACCAAAAGACACATGGTAGTATTGTCTAGAAACAACTTGTAAAGGCAAACTGATAATTCACAAGTCCAAAAACATGTCTCAAATCAGTTATCAACATGGCTCATGAATAAACATTGGAAGACAAGGATATGCAAATTACAAATCCTAGGGAATCACAAATGATGTGAACCACTAGCAAAGATAAAAGAAGATGAGAGCAACACATATAGATCTTGAAGCAAGATAAACTATATGGTAGAGCATAGATTGCAGAGAGCTGAAGCGACCAAAACACATGACACACCAAACACAGACATGAAAGACAAACACTTGATGAGAAATGGAGACAAAGAAAAATAAACACAAAATTCCTTGGTTCCATGATTTCATGAGAAATTAGGGAGGTGTTGTGATGCAGGAGCATCCCAGGTTGTAGAGCAATCTTGCATCAACCAAAAATATTTGCAATCTTTTCTTTTCTTTCATTCCAATTGCAGTTCATTAATTTACAATTCAACATTTTTCACTGCATTCTACTACATATTCATATTAGATCTCACAGAGTAGGATCTAGCCTCTATGCCATGTCAGTTACATCATACTAAGATTTTAGGAGCTTTGGATTTGTCTATAGAAAGTTATCACTATCAGAAGATCATCAACTTTTACAGAGAAGAGCATTCATGCAGTTAGTTGAAACAGAAGGTTTGTGGAGCACTTTCGTAACTTGCAGAGCCTAATGGAACATCATACATAGAAAATAAGGACTTTATAGACGTTGCTTGAGGTCTGCACGATGTTTCATTCATTTGTAGAGCAATACCATGAGTTGTTGGCTAACCTTCATGTTTCTACACATTTCATCATTCATTGGAGTTTGTAACCTCTTAAGGCCAACATGGAGGATTCTATGAGCCTAAAGATGATATTTATACATCTCTTAGATGCATTAGGAATTCATTAGTTATATAATGTGATTTGGTAGCTTTGAAATTAGATTTTCTTTTTGGAGGAAACTTCAATGCCATGTCTTTCAATTCTATTGTAACTCAGAAATCAGACTTGTGAGCCTTTGATTGTAGCCCACATGTTGCCGACATATGGGCATTTTTTATTATCTAATATATTAAGCATTTGAATCTTCCATTTCATTCTATATTTGTGTTGTTTCCATTGTGTATAATCTAGTTACATGGTTTGGACAGTTCATTCTTTGAACCCTCCATCCATGACTACACCATGTATTATTAGAGAAAAGTTTTGAATCCTTTGGAAAGTGAAGGCGTTCCAGAAGATCTTGTGGTGAACAGAGCACTAACCTAAGGCATTCTACTTATTTTTGTCAATAGAGTGCCGATTGTGAGGCAATTGCAACCTTGTAGTTAGATCACCAAATTGAGGCATTTGTACCAAATCCTAGGAAGAGATGCCACCAAGGAGGATGCTTTCTATGGCTAATGTTGCTAGAAGAATGGAAGATTTATGATAGAGATGATGAGGAAAATGAAAGTTAGATTGGATATTGTAGAAGAAGATAGAAGAAGAGTACAAAACCCTAGACATGAAGATGAAAGTTGTGATGATGAATTTCAAGTTGTTGACCAAAATGAATAAGCCCTAGAAGAAGAAGAATTAGATTAGGTAAAGATGTTGAAAGTTTTTTCTAAGATGGGAAAGAGACCTAGAGTGGAAGTATCAAACTATATTGGAAATTTGAATTTTGAGGAATTGATTGACTAGATAAATGACTTGGAGGAATACTTTGAATATGAGGAAATTGAAGATTCATAGAAAGTGAGATTTGCAAAAACTAAGTTGAAAGGATATGCTGTCATTTGGTGGAAAGAAGTTCAATTGGATAGGAATAGGAGAGGAAAAGAGAAGATCATAAAATGGGATAGGATGGTGACAAAGTTAAAGAATTAGTTCATACCTACTAGCTATGAGTTGGAATTGTTGAAGAGATTGCAAAACCTAAGGCAAAAGGAGAAATTTGTGAAGGAGTATATTGAAGAATTTCATAAGATGATCATAAGGACTGGACATAGTGAAGCAAGCAAGGAGAAAGTGGTAAGGTACATAAATGGATTGAGGATGGATACTCAAGAAGAACTAAGTTTGGTGAAGATGACAAAAATAGAAGAAGCATATTAGTTTGCCCTGAAAGTTGAAGACAAGTTGAGGGCGGGTGCAAAAAAGATGGGGAGCCAAAAAGTGGCCAAAATTCTTTTAACTTTTTAAAAAGCCATAATGTGAGTGCGTTATAATGTGCTTGCATTATGGCTCAATGTTGCTGAGCCTCAGGCTCAGCAATACCAAGCCAAAACGTGTTCGCGCTATAATGTGAGCACATTATGTTTTGCTTTGCATGTTTTCTTTTTGCAAAAGTTTGCCCAATGTTTGTCAAGTTTGACATAACGCGAGTGCATTATAACGTGCTCGTGTTGTCTCACTTGGAATGTTTTATGTTCAAGTTTGTTAAGTATGTTTGATGTATGTATGTTTGTATATATATTTGTATTTATATACGTATGTATGTATATATGTATGTATGTATGTATGCATGCATGCATGCTTGTATGTATGTGTGTATGTATGCATGCTTGTATGTATGTATGTATGTATGCTTATATGTATGTATGTATATATTTATGCTTGTGTGTATGTATGTATGGTTGTATGTATGTATGCATGCTTGTATGTATGTATGTATGTATGCTTGTATGTATGTATGTAAGTGTTTTGGGTTTAGGGTATTTAAGGACCTAAGCCTGTATAGTTTTTAGAGTTGAGGGTTGAGGTTTTTGAGTTTAGGGTTTAAGGTATAGGGTTGAGGGTTGAGGGATTAGGGCTTAAGTAATAGATTGAGGGTAGAGGGTAGAGGGTAGAGGATTAAAGGTTGAGGATAGAGGGTTATAGTTGAGGGATAATATTCATCTTGTTGAGTGTATAAGATTAAGTGTGTAAGGTATGGGGATTAGGGTTTAGGATATTGGGTTTAGGGTTTATGATATGGATTAAGGGTATATAAGGCATAGGGTGACTTGGGTTAGAGTGTATGGTTTAGGTTTTAAGTATAGGTTTGAGGCACAATATTCAGGGTTTAGGGTATAAGGGTGAGGTTATAGGGTATAGGGATGAGGGTTTGTGTGTGTAGGTTTTAGGGTTTAAGGTATAGGGTTGAGGATTGATGGATTAGGACTTAAGTATATGGTTGAGGGTAGAGGGTAGAGGGTTGAGAGTTTATAGTTGAGGGATAATGTTAAAGGTTGAGTGTCTAAGATATAGGGTTTAGGGTTTAAGGTTGAGGGTAGAAGGAATATGGATGAGGGTTGAGGGTTTAGGGCATAAGTATAGGGTATAGGGTAGAGGTTTGAAGGTTTATAGATAATGTTCAAGGTTGAGTGTCCAAGGTTAAGTGTATAGGGTATAGGATTTATGAGTTGAAGGTTTAAGGGTTTAAGGGTATCTAGGGGTTGAGAGTTTAGGGTTTAAGGGTTTAAGGTTTGAAGGATTAAGGGTTTAAGAGTTGAGAGTTTAAGGGATTAAGGTTTAAGAAATAGTGTCAAGGGTAGAGGGTTTAGGGATAGGGTTTAGGTTTGAAGGTTTCAAGGTTGAGGGTTGAGGCTTTAGGGTTGAGAGTTAAGGGATTAGGGTTTAAGGTATAGTGTCAAAGGTAGAGGGTTTAGGGTTCAAGGTTTGAGGGCTGAGGGTTGAGGCTTTAGGGATAGGGTTTAGGGTTTAAGGTATAGTGTCGAGAGTTGAGGGTTTAGGATTTAACATTTAAGGGTTGAGGCTTGAGGCTTTAGGGATGGGGTTTAGGGTTTAGGGTTAAGTGAGAGACCTAGATGGCTAAGGATGGATGGAGAGGAAGACAAGGAGTGTCTTAGAGACCTAGAGAAGGGAGAGGTAGAGAGGTGATGGGGAGATAGAGGTGAGAGATAGAGAGGTGAGGGGAGAGAGAGTAAAGTTAGAGAGTGAAGTTGACAACTTAAGGGAAAGATGGGTAAGGAGGAGGGAGAGAGGTGGAGAGGAAGGAAAATATCTAGAGAGCCTTGCGAGATATACAAGTGAGACCTACAACCTAGGAAGAGAGGGGTGAGAGAGATAGGGGAGAGATGGAGGTGAGAAAGATAGATGAGGAGAGGAGTGGATATGGGTTGAGAGTTTAAGTCTTTAGGGTTTAAGGGTACAGGTTTTAGGGTTTAAGGGTTGAGGTATTAAGGGTTTAAGGGTTGAGGGATTAAGGTTTAATGTTGAATGATTAGGGTTTAAGCTATAGTGTCGAGGGTTGAGGGTTTAGGGATAGGGTTTAGTATTTAAGGTTTAAGGGTTGAGGGTTGAGGCTTTACGGATAGGGTTTAGGGTTTAGGGTTAAGTGAGAGACCTAGATGGCTAAGGATGAATGGAGAGGTAGACAAGGAGTGACTGAGAGACCTAGAGAGGGGAGAGGTAAAGAGGTGAGGGGGAGACAAAGGTGAGAGATATAGAGGTGAGGGGAGAGAGAATAAAATGAGAGAGTGACATTGACAACTTGAGGGAAAGATGGGTAAGGAGGAGGGAGAGAGGTGGAGAGGAAAGGAAATATCTAGAGAGCCATGGACCATCACCATGAGACCACATTTTCTTCTATCTCACCCCTCACCTCTCTATCTCTAACCTTTGTCTCTCCCTCACCTCTCTAGGTTTCTCAGTCACTCCTTGTCTGCCTCTCCATCCCACCTTAACCATTTAGGTCTCTCACTTAATCCTAAACCCTATCCCTAAAGCCTCAACCCTCAACCCTTAAACATTAAATCCTAAACCCTATCCCTAAACCCCCAACCCTCCACACTATACCTTAAAACCTAATCCTTCAACCCTAAACCATAATCCCTCAACCCTTAAACCCTTAATACCTCAACACTTAAACCCTCAACCCTTAAACCCTAAACCCTTGACCCTTAAACCCTAAATCCTTAAACCCTCAACCCTTATCGACCCCTCTCCTCCCCTATCTGCCTCACCCCCATCTCTCCATATCTCTCTCACCCCTCTCTCCCTAGGTTGTAGGCCTCTCAATTGTATATCTCTTAGGGCTCTCTAGATATTTCCCTTCCTCTCCACCTCTCTCTCGCATCCTTACCCATCTTTCCCTCAAGTTGTCAACTTCACTCTATCATTTTATTCTATCTCTCCCCTCATCTCTCTATCTCTCACCTTTTTCTCCCCCTCACCTCTCTACCTTACCCCTCTCTAGGTCTCTTAGTCACTACTTGTTTGCATCTCCATCCCTCTTTAGACATCTAGGTCTCTCACTTAACCCTAAACCCTAAACCCTATCCCTAAAGCCTTAAACCTCAACTCTTAAACCTTAAATCCTAAACCCTCAACCCTCAACACTATACCTTAAACCCTAATCCCTTAAGCCTAAACCCTAAACCCTATCCCTAAATCTTCAACCCTCAACCCTTAAACCTTAAATCCTAGATCTTATCCCTAAACCATCAACCCTTGACACTATACCTTAAACCCCAATCCTTTAACCCTAAACCCTAATCCCTCAACCCTTAAACCTTTAATACCTCAACCCTTAAACCCTGAACCCTTATACCCTAAACCCGTGACCCTTAAACCCTAAAGACTTAAACCCTCAACCCTTATCCACCCCTCTCCTCCCCTATCTACCTCACCCCCATCTCTCACCTACCTCTCTCACCCCTCTCTCCCTAGGTTGTAGGTCTCTCACTTGTATATCTCTCATGGCTCTCTAGATATTTCCCTTCCTCTACACCTCTCTCCCTCCTCATTACAAATCTTTCCCTCAAGTTTTCAACTTCACTCTCTCATTTTATTCTATCTCTCCCCTTACCTCTCTATCTCTCACCTCTATCTCCCCCTCATGTCTCTACCTCTCCCCTCTCTAGGTCTCTCAGTCACTCCTTGTCTACCTCTCCATCCATCCTTACCCATCTAGGTCTCTTACTTAACCCTAAACCCTAAACCATATCCCCAAAGCCTCAACCCTCAACCTTTACACCTTAAATCCTCTACTCTATCCCTAAACCCTCAACCCTTGACACTGTACCATAAATTCTAATCCCTCAATCCTAAACCCTAATCCCTCAACCCTTAAACCCTTAATACCTCAACCCTTGAACCCTCAACCCTTAAAACCTAAACTGTTGACCCTTAAACCCTTAACCTTTATCCACCCCTCTCTTCCCCTATCCACCTCACCCCAATCTCTCCCCTATCTCTCTCACCCCTCTCTCCCTAGGTTGTAGGTCTCTCACTTGTATATCTCTCAGTGCTCTCTAGATATTTCCCTTCCTCTCTACCTCTCTCCCTCCTTACGCATCTTTCCCTCAAGTTGTCAACTTCATTCTCTCATTTTATTCTATCTCTCCCCTCACCTCTCTATATCTCACCTATATCTCCCCCTCACATCTCCACCTCTCCCGTCTCTATGTCTTTGAGTCACTCCTTGTTTGCCTCTCCATCCATCCTTAGCCATTTAGGTCTCTTACTTAACCCTTAACCCTAAACCCTATTCCTAAAGCCTCAACCCTCAATCCTTAAATATTAAATATTAGACCCTATCCCTTAACCCTCAACCCTCGACACTATACCATAAACCCTAATCCCTCAACCCTAAACCCTAATCCCTCAACCCTTAAACCACGAATATCTCAACCCTTGAACCTTCAACCCTTAAACCCTAAACCCTTGACCATTAAACCCTAAAGCCTTAAACCCTCAACCCTTATCCACCCCTCTCCTCCCCTATCTACCTAAAACCAATCTCTCCCCTATCTCTCTCACCCCTCTCTCCCTAGGTTGTAGGTCTCTAACTTGTATATCTCCCAGGGCTCTCTAGATATTTCCCTCCCAACTCTCCACCTGTTTCCCTCCTCACCCATCTTTCCCTCAAACTGTCAACTTCACTCTCTCATTTTATTATATCTCTCTCCTCACCTCTCTATCTCTCACCTTTGTCTCCCCCTCACCTCTCTACCTCTCCCCTCTGTACATCTCTTAGTCACTTCTTGTTTTCCTCTCCATCCATGCTTAGCCATCTAGATCTCTCAATTAACCCTAAACACTAAACCTTATCCCTAAAGCCTCAACCCTCAACCCTTAATCCTTAAATCTTAAACCCTATCCCTGTTGGGATAAGATGCCATTAACCTTTTAAATTCTAAAATGGATTTATTCCATTTATTATATGTAATTTGCAATTATCCATGAGGAGATGTACTACTTTCACTGGCAGGGGTAATTTCAGAGTCACCGGAAGTTATTATGGAGTGACTTTTACTATTGGCAAATGTAAAAACTCATGGTAAATGAGGATATGCATACTCCCTTGAGGAATATACTATTTTTGGCATGTATGAAAACTATCATAATGTTTGGTGAGTGAATCTATGACAACTGCAAGTTGTCATAAGATTCTGTGATTCTATGACGCATATGATGGATATGTTAGTCGTATATTTTCTATATTTAGCCCAAGGTTCCTATCTTGGAAAGATACTCTTTTGATGGAATCTATTATGGTTATGACGCATCATAAGATGTTGTAAGAGGCCAAATTTAGTCTTGGGCACCCAACCTTTGCATGGTTGTTTTTGGACAAGTGGAAGGTGCTTGTAAGATGGCATTTAATATTTGTATCTTGGGGAATCTCATGAGAGAGAAGGTGAATGCCTAAGATGAGTTAGAAAATGTTTCTATAAGTATTTTTCATGTATTAGTTGCTGCAATAAAGATTTTAGGTACTTAGGTACTGCTGTAATGCTGTCGAATTGAAGATTGGTGAAGAGAGTTGAAGTGTTGTATTGTAAATTATTTTCAGATTAATACAAATATTGGGCCTCTTTCTTGTGTGGAGTTTTTTACCTGAAAAGGTTTTCTCCATGTTAAACATTGTGTTATATGTTCATATTCTAATTTTGCATTTTTGTGAAGCATAGTTTTGTTTCTGTGTTACAATCTCCATTAATAAAACACAGTTAAAGATTGTAGAAATTTATATTGAATCAGATTTCCATTGAAGTAGTGTTGCTTTCATTTCTAACATTTGGTATCAAAGCCTAGCCACCTTTGACTCTTGGGTGGTAGTGTGGAAGCTATAGATGTAGTGGGAGATTTGGTTGTGTTTATTTTGCAGATCTTGTGTTGTTATTATGGTTGCATCCACCATTGCATCAACCTCTCGAATGGACATTGAGAAGTTCAATGGAACGGGGTACGAGTTGTGGAAGCTAAAAATGGAAGATTTGTTAGAAGAAAGAAACCAATGGTTGTCTTTCCAAAAAGAGAAGAAACTTGATGATGTCTCTTAAGATAAGTGGGATAGACTAGATAAGAAGGCACATGGAACCATCTGGTTGTGTCTTTCATACTCTGTCCTATTAAATGTCACAAAGGAGGAGACCACATACAAATTGTGTAATTGGTTGGGTAAGATCTATCAAGCCAAGAGTATGGTAAATAAACTTTATTTAAAAATGAAGTTGTTTTCTTTGAAAATGAAAGAGGGTGAGTCGGTTGTAGAGCATTTAAATTCTTTTAATTTGTTGGTGAGTCAGCTTGAGTCAATAGATGTTGAAGTTAGTGAGGAAGATAAATGTATCTTACTTCTTTGTTCTTTACCCAAGTCTTGGGAGAATGTTATCCTTGCTATCACTGCTAACCTTGTGGATTCAAAGTTGGATGCTCTTGTTTCAGTGCTACTGTCACAGGAATTGAGGAAGAAGAGTTCAGATAGTTCAGGGGATGCTCTTAGTGTCAGGCGAAGGTCTAAGGAAAGGGGACCAAAAGGAGATCAAAAAGGGGCTAAGGACAAGTCCAAGGGCTAATCTAAGACTCCTGGTAAAAAGAACAAAGTTAAGTGTTAGAACTATGGTAAAAGAGGACATGTGAAGGAGTGTAGAAACCCAAAGAAATAGTGGGAGAGTGCTTCAGATAAGTCCTCGAATGCAGGTGAAGAAGTTTTACTTTCTGCATGTAATCTTATTTCTAATGATCACTAGTTGGTTGAATCAGGGTGCTCATTTCATATGACCCCACATAAAGAATGGTTCTCCACATATGAAGAATATGATGTAGGTAATATCTACCTTGGTGACAACTCTACATATCTGATTATTGAGAAAGGAAAGATTGGTGAGAGAGAACTTGGTGGTAGCGAAGGGGAAAATATTGGAAAAATTGTTCAAGCTTGAAGCCACTACAGTTTGTAATGCCTCCTATGTAGCTTAGGCTACTACTAAAAATACATGTATGTTGTGGCACCATATATTGGGCCACACAAGCAATAATTTACTAAAAACTATTAAGAATAAAAATTTGTTGGATGATTTCTCCTATTCTGATGAGCACTTTGATTTTTGTGAGCATTGTGTGTTTGGTAAACAAAATAGAAAATTATTTCCTTTAGAAAGTAATAGAGAAAAAGAGAAATTAGAAATTATTCATATGGATGTGTTTGGACATGTGGATAATGAATCTATTGGAAAATCTCATTATTTTTTCACCTTCATTGATGATGTATCTAGATTTACATGGATTTATTTTATAAAACATAAATCTAAAGTTTTCACTAAGTTTAAGGAATTCAAAGTCTTAGTAGAGAAAATCAGGTTTAAAGATAAAAATATTAAGATCTGACAATGGAGGGGAATATTGATCTAAGGAATTTGATGAGTTTTGCAAGCATGCAGGTATAATCAGACAAAAGACAACTCCATATACACCACAAAAGAATGGTGTTGCAGAAAGGATGAACTGAACAATTATGGAAAGGGCCAGAAGTATGCTTAGTGATGCACAATTGGATAAATGCTTTTGGGTAGAGGCTATGTGTACTGCTTGCTACTTGATAAATAGATCTCCTTGTAAGGCTCTTGATTTGACACTTTACGAAGTGTGGACAGGTAAGAAACCTTCTATTTCACATTTAAGGGTTTTTTGCTGTGAGGCTTTTGTTCATGTGCCTAAGGAAAAGTGATCTAAGTTGTATCCAAAGGCTAAAAAATGTACATTCATTAGATATGGTGATAATGTAAAAGGTTATAAGCTTTGGAATCCACTAACCCACAAGATTATCTTTTCTAGAGATGTAATTTTTAGGGAACTTGGAGCTACTTCTGAACCTGAGCAGCCAAAAGAAAAAGATGAAAAGGTAAAGAGAGTGCACTTTGAGTTAGAGCAGCAAGATGCACCTCAAGAAGAATAGAATGATGGATTGGGGAGTGAAGAAGAAGAAGAAGATTTGAGTAGTTCTGATGAAGATGAGTCTCTAGTTACTGAAGAAGTTGCAGATGATCATGCATAAGAATGAATAGAGTCTCTTACTCCACCCTTGAGGAGATCCACGAGCCAATGAAATCCAGTTGACAGGTATAGCCCACCAGATTTTTGTTGTGTATATGCTTTATTGAGTACTAACGATGAACCTAGATCCTACAGGGAAGCTATTTCTACAGATGATAGTGAATCTTGGTGGCTAGCCATATAGGAGGAGATAATGGCTTTAGACTCTTGTAATACCTAGGATCTTGTTCATTTTCCCAAACAAAGAAAGGCCATAGGTTGTAAGTGGGTCTTCAAAAATAAATTTGGAGTAGACAGGTCATTGGAGAAGTACAAGGCTAGACTGGTAGCCAAGGGCTTCTCTCAGAGAGAGGGAGTTGATTTTTGTGAGATATTCTCTCCTGTTGCTAAATTGACTTCTATTAGATTTCTCTTATCCATTATTGTAGCTTATGATTGGGAGATTGAGCAAATGCATGTTAAGACTGCATTCTTGCATGGATATCTTGAAGAAGAAATTTATATGCAACAGCCTACAGGCTTTGAGGTAAAAGGAAAAGAACATTGGGTTTGCAGGTTAAAGAGGTCTCTTTATGGTCTGAAATAGTCCCCTAGAATGTGGTAACAAAAGTTTAACTCATTTGTTTTGAAATTGAGTTTTGTTAGAAGTGAGGAGGATCACTGTGTTTACATTTATTGTGCTGATGATTCTATACTAGTTATTGCTTTGTATGTTGATGACATGTTTTTTAGCAATACTAAGGGTCTGATCAGTGAGCTTAAAGCCCAACTTCCAGGTGCATTTGAGATGAAGGATCTTGGTGCTGCAAGGTATATTTTTGGAATGGAGATCAGAAGGGACAGAGTTAATAGAAATCTTTGGTTGTCACAAAGTAAGTATGTGAATACTATTTTGTAGAGGTTTAGTTTGTAGGATTGTAACCCAATTAAAGTTCCTTTACCCATTGGTACTAAGATTTCATTAGATATGTGTCCAAATATTGAGGATGATCTTGAGGATATGTCTAACGTGCCATATGCTAGTGCTATAGGGAGTTTGATGTATGCAATGGTTTGTACTAGACCAGATCTTGCCCAAATAGTGGGAGTTTTGAGTAGATTTATGTCTAACCCTGGTAGACAACATTGGAACTATAGGAAGAAGGTGTTTAAATATCTTGCAGGTACTCCTAATCACTGTTTGGTTTATTCTGGTACTGATAGTGCTGATAAATCTTTGGACATATAAGGTTTTGTTGATGCAGATTGGGCAGGTGACTTGGATAGTCGAAGGTCCACTAGTGGCTATGTGTTTACTCTGTTTGGAGGTGCAGTGAGTTGGATGAGTAAGAGGCCGCCCACAGTTGCTTTATCCACTACAGAAGCATAGTATATGGCTACTACTCATGTCTCTCAGGAGGTAGTTTGGTTGAGGAGACTGTGTATAGGTATTGGTTTTGATTGCAGGATCATTTAGATTGGTTGTGATAGCCAGAGTGCTATCTGTTTGGCCAAGAATCCCATGTATCATGCTCAGACTAAGCATGTTGATGTTTAGTACTTTGTTCGAGAGTTGGTTGCAAATGGAGAGATTAAGCTAAAGAAGATAGACACTCAGGAGAATGTTGCAGATTCATTGACTAAGCCTATGAGCACAAAGAAGTTTGTGCGGTGCAGAGAGTCCATGGCCCTTGTTTCTAGTGCTTGATTATTTTCATTTTATTTCCTATGGGTTGATTTACAATGTATAATTTCAAGTGGGAGAATGTTGGGATAAGGTGCCATTAACCTTGTAAATTCCAATATTGTATTTATTCCATTTATTATATGTTATTTGTAATTATCCATGAGGAGATGTATTAGTTTCACTGGTAGGGGTAATTTTAGAGTCACCAGAAGTTATTACAGCGTGAATTTTACTATTGGCAAATGTGAAAACTCATAGTAAATGAGGATAGGCATGCTCCCTTGAGGAATATACTATTTTTGGCATGTATGACAACTGTCATAATGTTTGGTGAGTGAATCTATGATAGCCGCAAGTTGTCATACAATTCTGTGATTCTATGATGGATATGTTAGTTGTATATTTTCTATATTTAGCCCAAGGTTCCTATCTTGGAAAGATACTCTTTTTGTGGAATCTATTATGGTTATGACGCATCATAAGATGTTGTAAGAGGCCAAATTTAGTCTCGGGCACCCAACCTTTGCATGGTTATTTTTGGACAAGTGGAAGGTGCTTGTAAGATGGCATTTAATATTTGTATCTTGGGGAATCTCATGAGAGAGAAGGTGAATGCCTAAGATGAGTTAGAAAATGTTTCTATAAGTATTTTCCATGTATTATTTGCTGCAATAAAGATTTTAGGTACTTAGGTACTGCTATAATGCTGTCGAATTGAAGATTGGTGAAGAGAGTTGAAGTGTTGTATTGTAAATTATTTTCAGATTAATACAAATATTGGGCCTCTTTCTTGTGTGGAGTTTTTTACCTGAAAAGGTTTTCTCCATGTTAAACATTGTGTTATATGTTCATATTCTAATTTTGCATTTTTATGAAGCATAGTTTTGTTTCTGTGTTACAATCTCCATTAATAAAACACAGTTAAAGATTGTAGAAATTTATATTGAATTAGATTTCCATTGAAGTAGTGTTGCTTTCATTTCTAACAATCCCTAAACCCTCAACCCTTGGCACTATACCTTAAACCCTAATCCCTTATCCCTAAACCCTAAACCCTATCCCTAAAGCCTCAACCCTCAATCCTTAAATCCTAAACCCTATCCCTAAACCCTCAACCCTCGATATTATACATTAAACCCTAATCCCTTATCCCTAAACCCTAAACCCTATCCCTAAAGCCTCAACCCTCAATCCATAAACCTTAAATCCTAAACCCTATCCCTAAACCCTCTAAACTTGACACTATACCTTAAACCCTAATCCCTCCCTTAAATCCTTAATACCTCAACCCTTAAACCCTAAACCATTAACCCTTAAACCCTAAACCCTTAAATCCTCAACCCTTATCCACCCTTCTCCTTCCCTATCTGCCTCCCACATCTCTCCCCTATCTCTCTCCCCCCTCTCTCCCTAGGTTATAGGTCTCTCACAACTCTCTACATATTTCACTTCCTCTCCACCTCTCTCCCTCATCCTTACCCATATTTCCCTCAAGTTGTAGACTTCACTCTCTCATTTTATTATATCTCTCGTCTCACCTCTCTATCTCTCACCTTTATCTCCCCCTCACCTCTCTACCTCTCCCCTCTCTACATCTCTCAGTCACTCCTTGTCTACCTATCCATCCATCCTTAGCCATCTAGGTCTCTCACTTAAACCTAAACACTAAACTTTATCCCTAAAGTCTCAACCCTTAACCCTTAAACCTTAAATCCTAAACCCTATCCCTAAACCCTCAACCCTCAACTCTATACCTTTAACCCTTATCCCTAAACCCTAAACCCTAAACCCTATCCCTAAAGCCTCAAGCCTCAACCCTTAAATCTTAAATCCTAAACCCTATCCCTAAACCCTCAACCCTTGATACTATACCTTAAACCCTAATCCATTAACCCTAAACCCTAAACCCTATCCCTAAAGCCTCAACCCTCAACCCTTAAACCTTAAATCCTAAACCCTATCCCTAAACCCTCATCCCTCGATACTATACCTTATACCCTAATCGTTTATCCCTAAACCCCAAACCCTATCCCTAAAGCCTCAACCCTCAACCCTTAAACCTTAAATCCTAAACCCTATCCCTAAACCCTCTACCCTCAATACTATACCTTAAACCCTAAACCCTTAATACCTCAACCCTTAAACCCTCAACCCTTAAACCCTAAACCCTTGACCCTTAAAACCTAAACCCTTAAACCCTCAACCCTTATCCACCCATCTCCTCCCCCATCTACCTCACCCCCATCTCTCAACCCTCTCTCCCTAGGTTATAGGTCTCTCACTTGTATATCTCTCATGACTTTACATATTTCCCTTCCTCTCCACCTCTCTCCCTCCTCCTTACCCATATTTCCCTCAAGTTTTCAACTTCACTCTCTCATTTTATTATATCTCTCCTCTCACCTCTTTATCTCTCACCTTTATTTCCCCCTCACCTCTCTACCTATCTGTAAACCCTAAACCCTATCTGTAAACCCTCTACCCTTGACACTATACCTTAAACCCTAATCCCTTAACCCTCAGCCCTAAAGCCTCAACCCTCAACCCTTAAACCTTCAACCCTAAACCCTATCCCTAATCCTTCTACCCTTGACACTATCCCTGAAACCCTAATTCCTCAACCCTTAAATCCTTAATCCCTCAAACCTTAAACCCTAAACTCTCTACCCCTAGATACCCTTAAACCCTTAAACCCTATACACTTAATCTTGAACACTCAACCTTGAACATTATCCCTAAACCTTCAAACCTCTACCCTATACCCTATACCCTCAACCTTAAATCCTATATATTAGACACTCAACCTTGAACATTATCCCTCAACTGTAAACTCTCAACCCTCTACCCTATACCCTCAACCATATACTTAAGCCCTAATCTCTCAATCCTCAACCCTATACCTTAAACTCTAAAACCTACACCCTTAAACCCTCATCCCTATACCTTATAATCTCACCCTTATAACCTAAACCCTAAATATTGTGCCTCAACCCTATACTTAAAACCTAAACCATACACTCTCAACCCAAGTCACCCTATGACTTATATACCCTCAATCCATATTGTAAACCATAAACCCATTATCCTAAACCCTAATCCCCATACCTTAGAAAATTAATCTTATACACTCAACAAGATGAATACTATCCCTCAACTGTAACCCTCTACCCTCTACCCTCTACCCTCAACCTATTACTTAATCCCTAATCCCTTAACCCTCAACCCTATACCTTAAACCCTAAACCCAAAAACCTCAACCCTCAACCCTAAAAACTCTACAGGCTCAGGTCCTTATATACCCTAAACCCAAAACCCTTACATACAAGCATACATACAAGCATACATACATACATACATACATATAGGCACACACACATACATACATACATACAAACATGCATACATGTATACATACATACATACAAGCATACATATATACATAAAAACATACATACATACATACATACATACATACATACATACATACTTACTTACTTACTTACTTACTTAATAACCTTGAACATAAAACATTCCAAGGGAGACATAATGCGAGCACGTTATGTCAAACTTGACAAACATCAGACAAACTTTTGCAAAAAGGAAAAAAATGCAAAGCAAAACATAACACGGGCACGTTATATTTTGCTTTGCAAATCCCAAGCCTTAGGCTTGAGATTTTCTTTGGATTTCCAACCCAAAGTCTTGGAGTGCCTTCCCAATGTGCAAAGACGTCTTTTTGCATATTCTACAGGATTTCACATAATTTTGTCTATGCTAACCCTTAGATTTGCACATGTTTCAAGGTCGAACAAATTGAACACTTGGGTAATGTTAGGCTTTCTCTTAGCTATTTAATGATGTAATTTTTTTCACATTTTGACAATGTTTTTGATTAGTTCAGCTGGAAAAGAGGGTCGACATCCCTTTAACAAAACTGCCCCTGGGCATCATGCCATTAATGAACTAGATACAACAGTTAAATAGCACTTGAACAGTAGACCAAAAAACAACTAACTAAAAACAACATAAACAACGACAATGACAAAAAACAACAAGGACAAGGAACTATGCACTGTCAGTCACCCCAAACTTAGCAAGGAAATCAACCATCTCCTTATAATCTCCCAAGCTATCGATCTCCACCTACTTGACTTTTTCATCCAAATCTTTAACCGCAATGAAGATGGAAGCAGTTCGGTGTAGAGCTTTGGCTCTAAACTCTGCCATGACCTTCCAATTCTTCTGTAGGGTTCCCATTGTCCTTAGGAGGTGCTAAATATCCTCCACATTCTTGTCACACAAGGCACAACTCCCCTTTTTGTCTTGACCAACAGCAGCCCTCACGGTGTCACCCAAACCTTTAGAACTGGATTCATTCATAGAGGCGAAATGACTAGTGCCCTCAACTTCATGGATAGATTCTATGGGGGTTAAATCCCCACCTTCCTTCATCATCTCCTCCACAAACTCATAATCATTAGAAACTTCTACCCCCTGGGGGTTCACAAGTGGCTTACTAGCGATCCATTTAGACTGACGAATCCTCAGATTGACAGTCACTTTGTCTTCACTGCTACCCTTAGGATCAAGCCCAGTATCCAGCTCAATAATCTTCACAAGAACTTCCACTACAACAACACCTCTACCCTCCTTAGGTTTTTTCTTCAGGATAGTCTTAGTTTCCTCCAACTCCACCCTATCTCTTTTGGCAGTCTTCTTTTTGACAATGTTAAGCCTTTGTCTTTAATTTCTTTTGGTTGTGTGTCCGTTTTTGGGAAAAAACTAGTGTTTGGTCTTTTTTCATTGTAAATTAACCGTTCATTGAAATTTCAAAAAAATACATTTTTATAAACTAGACTCCATTCTACACATATTAAAAAAAAATTCAATTACTTTTCAAAATTTACAAGGGTAGCATGGCCAAAATTTTGTTTTTTAGGATTTGTCCACTTTGAAAATTAATAAAAAATCAAATATTCATTAAAAAATTATTAGAAAAATCAGGCATAAACTACATGTTGTTAGCTAATTTCTCAACAAAGCAATTTTAAAAATACCACAAAAAAGTTAACCTTTTGAGAGAGCCACAAAACATGCTATGTTATGTTTTTTGATACAAACAACACCAATTTTTGTGGCTCCCTTTTTTCAATCCCTTATGTAGATTAGTGATTTCAAAATGAAAGGAGAAAATATAAAACAAGTGCATAAACAAGCATTATTCCTTTCAAATAAGTCACAAATCCTTGATAGGGTGCCAGGAGATGCACCCAAACTCCTTAGATTCTACCCTAGATAATGAATCAAATATGAAATGCTCTCTCAAATGCAACTCACAAGCTAGCTCAAGAGATTTTTGGGCATGGTAACATTACTTGAAAATTGGATCCCAAATGGGTTGGAGGATGTTGTATTTATAGACATTTTTGGAGAGATTTTGATCCAAGGGTTGAGATTGATTTGGGAGATCAATGGTGGAGGATGAAGATGATGTGGAGGGCCTAGATTTCATCTTGGAAGAATGGAGGGCTAGGAATAAAGATGATTTTTAAATTCATCTTGGGAAAGGGGTGGAGTAAATGAGGTTGGGTGAGATGGATTATTTGTGAATTAAAAATTCACATGGGGAAAGGTAAAATGAATTAAAAATTTATTTGGGGATGAGTGGAGATAAATGAGGTATGGCATGGGTAAGGGGGTGTAATTGGTATTAAATGTGATGTTGGACATATTTTTATAAAAAATTGACTTATGTGGGATATATTTCAATTTTTTATTTGGAGGATGTGGGGAAGGGTGTTAAGCTAGGTTTGACCACTTAAATGGGAGGTTAAGATTAATTAAACAAGGTTTTCTTTAATTAATCCTAAGGCTTAAGATGAGATAGGCTAGGGGAGGCAATTAAATAATGGCTATTTAATTACCTAGGGTAGGGATAGGTCAATTAATAGGCTGAATTAATTAGTTAAGCATGATTTTAGCTAATTAATTAGATTTAGTAAGGAGGGAGAAATCAAATAAATATTGCATATTTATTTAATCAATTGGCTAAAGTTGAACTATTGAATTAATAGAATTAATCCAATTGTTGGGGATAGAATGATGAAAAATTAGGTGATGAATGGGTAATTAATTAAGTAAAGATTTAATTAATTGATTAGAAGGGAAATTGGTATGTTTAGGGATGTCAGGAGTCAGTTTGATGATAAAGACATTTTTAGGTGTCTAAATTTGCCCCTCTTTGATGTGGCGTCAGGACTTAGGAGGGAAGTGGCGTCAGGTCAAAGAAAAAATATGCCTCAGCTGTCAGGAAGGAATAAGATGGGTGAGGGATGCCCCCTCAAGAGGTCACCGAAAAAATAAAAAAATTTCAAGCGAGCTCTTGAAAGGATGTGATGGGAGTGAAGGTTGGATAGATGATGGAAAAAGAAGATGACGGGAAGAAAAATAGAGGAAAAAGGTTGTGATCTGCACCCTGGAGGGGAAAAAGAGTGGATGAAAGGATGACATGGCTTACTATATTAAGACAAGTGGGCCTTAAGAGTGCCACATTTGCACACATTAAACTCGTGAGAAGAAGGAGCAAAGGAGAGATGGCAGAGCGCAATTCCTGATTCCCTCAACTTACTCACATTTCTGAGCATTTCTGATTGTATGGCTGGACATTGGAGGCTAGACCCCAGGTAGGGCCTAACCCTAGCTTTGTGATTTTTTTATTTTTTCACATTTTTTGGGTTCAGGAATTGGGTATTGGCATTGTGGCACTATCACAAGATCGCGCAGCGCCAAAAGTAAGTGGATTAGTGCAATCCTCTGGATTGGCACTATCTGCTCGGGTAGAATAGAGGTGGATTGACACCAAATGTTTAATGTTTTGGTGCCATCCTCTACATTAGCGCAATGTGTGTGGTGTTTTCTGGCATTTTGATGCCAATTGGGGATTAGGGTAGCGCTATGTTCTAGACTAGCCCTATGTTTGATAGTGACACTACTTATAGGATTAGCACTATTGCATATAGGTGCTATTGGGAAGAGTGGTGCCATTATGTATATTGGCACCGAAGGGGAGGGTGGTGCCATTTGTGAAAATGGTGCAAAGAGGCTGCACAGTGGTGCTATAATTTGAATTAGCGCCATGGGGAAATGTGGTAGCGCCATCATTAAAAATGGCACAAAATATGGTCTGTTGTGGTGCCAAAATATTTTTGGATTTCAACATTAGAAGAAAGGAGTTGATTTGGAAAAAGATAGGTAGATTTTTTACCAGAAAACTGTGGACGTAGGATATGAGGTCATTTATAGTGTCCTCACGGGAGCAACACATGTCATCCGTGATGGTGCTATTTGATCAGTTTGATGATGCTATGCGGGCTCGACTGGTGAGGTTAGGGCTCTTGATAGCTGGATCGATGCCAGTGTTGTGAGCTCATAGAGCTCTGATTACAGCAATTGTAGAGCGATATTGGCTAGAGACTTGTACATTTTTTCTTCCTATTGGCAAGATTACTATCACCCTTGAGGATGTTTATTGCATCCTCAAGCTACCTATTCATGGCCATCAGGTGACCTATGACACGAGGAGGGGACATAGGGCCTTGGTTAGAGTTTTTGGTCGTGATCACATTGTTTTGTCAACAAATAGGAGGGAGATGAGCTATGAGGAGTCACTGGTGGTGGGTGTAGATCCCTTTGCTTTATTCTTGAGTGCATTGATTGGTGGCATAGTGATGCCAGATAGGAGGGGTAGGGGATTTCCAGTTGGATGGGGAGAGTTGATTAAGGGGATGGTCAGACATGAGACCATGTATGCCTGGGGACCGATGATGTTGGCACAGCTCTATCATGAGATGAATATAGTTGTCTATCATTATGATTCAGCTTTATCAACCGATGTTACTTTTCTACATGTGTGGATCTGGGAGCATATTGCGGTCACTCAGCCGAGATATGGGTACTATCACCATCTGTTTGAGGCCTTTGTGTTCCTATATTGAGATGCTAAGTATACATACACTAGTCAAGTTCAGTATTGGAGACAGGTGT
Organism: Cunninghamia lanceolata; assembly: GCA_027924645.1. Lineage (NCBI taxonomy): Eukaryota > Viridiplantae > Streptophyta > Pinopsida > Cupressales > Cupressaceae > Cunninghamia > Cunninghamia lanceolata. The sequence continues at coordinate 4,791,150 of BSBN01000278.1, forward strand.
TGGATGATGTCATTCGAGTGACCTGGCGACCCTACATCAGAGTGGAACTATGGCCAGATGATGATGTGCACATGCCTTTTACTTTCTAGCATCGCTACTTGATAGGTCAAGGAGACCATATGATCGACATGTATCTACCGTTGTGAGTTATGTGATAGTTTGGGTTACGGAAGGATGCCCCACAACAGATGGTGATTTTTGCACGGACCCATTGGGATGTCCGTTATTGGCCTATAGCCATACAACCCCGGGTTGCTCTAGAGGATTTTGCGGCTTTGCAACCATTGCAGTACAATGTGTGGTCAAGGATGCAGGAACTACACCTACATATGAGACATGGTGGCAGATGTGGAGACCGACTCGGTTCACTGACCCGACAGATGAGGTAATCCCTGAGGAGGAGGCGGCAGGTTCAGGGGATGAGGAGTCTGAGGAGGATGGGGATGATGATTTTGATGTAGACAATTTCCTAGAGGAGCGTGAGGAGATTATTGTAGACTACCTCATGGAGGTTCGAGGGGATGGGGAGGAGAGGGAGATTAGGAGGGATGGGGAGCTGATGGATGTGGTAGCAGCAGCAGTAGCTAGACAGGTTAGGCTTAGGGGAGAGGGGCAAGTAGGTGGTGGTTCACAGGTGCCTCAGTAGCATGTGCAACAGTAGGTACCTATTGAGCAGGTCCAGATTAGAGTGGTGCGGAGGCAGGGAGGACCTCGACAGCGTGGGGGATTGCCAAGGGTAGGTAGGGGTGCTCTACCCCCACCGCAGATATCGCAGCAGCAGTAGGATGTTGCAGTAGGATAACAAGCAGAGGTGGGCACCTCAGGGGCAAGTGGAGAGTCAGGGCCTTGAGGGTCCTCATCTCATCGGCAACCTTGGAGTGGAGAGGAGGAGGAGGTTGAGACTCTGCAGGCATAGGTAGCTAGCCTGCAGGAGGCTTTAGAGAGTTGCGAGGTAGAGTTAGTGTATTTGTAGGGGACAATTACATTATTAGATGCAATAAATGGACAGGTGGCTACATTGTGGGCACAGTTAGCCTAGGCTTAGGGTGATATAGTGGTTTTGATAGGAGAGTGAGATGCGGCACTTGAGAGGGCTCAACAGGCAGAGGCTACAGTGGGTAGTTTGCAGGCTTCAGGTCCTAGTATGGCCCCAGTTTTGACACTGATGCAGACACAGTTATCTTAGGTACAGGGATAGTTGTTAGAGGCCTAAGGATGGACAAATTATTATCGGGCCCTCTATCATGTGGTAGTGCCTACAGAGTAGCGTGCACTGAGTTATAGTCAGGTCAGTGGATTGAGGGCGTCTAGGTCACACAAATCTAGATTAGTTTAGTCTATTCAGCAGGTGATGGGTCCCCCATCACATGTGCCCCAGCAGGTTACCTAGGTATAGGTTTAGCCACAGCCACAACCACAGATAGGACCACAGCCACCACCAGGACTAGGATCCCCCACTGTGTCAGAGAGAGGGTCCTCTATGTGATAGTTGTATCATTTTGCCCTTTGGAGGCATTGTGTCATGAAATGTTTATATATATTGATGTACATATATGAGTGATGTATATTTTTTTGATGATGATATATGATACGATGGTTTTTGATGGCCTATATGTTTGTTTATGATGTTTTTATATGATTATGATGGTGCTTATGTTGATGGATGTAGTATGCTTTGGATTATATGCTATGGATGTGTTGTGTTTATGCGGTGTAGTATGATGATGTTATGGATGGACCTATTGATGTAATATGATGGATGTAATGATGGTTTACTTATTTTGATATATGTATGTGTGTGATTTATGGATGATGATGTAAAATGCAAATAAATGTTCACATTAATAAACATTTATTATGGATGCAAAATGTAATGGAAATGTATGTTTATCTTAATAAACACATGTTATGTATGGAAATATGGATATGCAACTAGATGGTTATAAAATGCAGTTAAATGATTATTGATTATGATTATGCAATGTAACTAAATGTAACTAAGTGATTATGCAATGATAAATGGAATGCAATGTAATGATTATGGGATGGAATGTAATGATTATGAGATTTCACTAAATGATTTTAAAATGCACCTAAATGATTGTAAACTAAATGATTATCGTATGCAACTAAAGGATTATAAAATGAACCTAGGTGATTGAAAATTAAATAATGATGATATACAACTAAAGGATTCTAAAATGAACCTAAATGATTATGCAAATTAAATAATGATGATATATGATATGCAAACTAAAGGATTATAAAATGCACCTATATGAAATGCAAATTTAAATAAGATATGAGATGCAACTAAAGGATTATAAAATGAACTTAAATGATTATGCAAATTAAATAATGATGATATATGATATGCAAACTAAAGGATTCTAAAATGCACCTATATGAAATGCAATTTTAAATGATATATGATATGCAAACTAGATGATATGTGAGATGATTAAGTCTTGATACACATGATGTTCTTTGTTGGACCCTGGGTGGTGGGGCTGTGTGATAGGGGAATAGGTGGGGAGGGGATAAGGGTAAATGGATGGGGTATGGATAGGATTGGCTTTGGCTAGATTCAGAGGGGTGGGGGAGTTGGATGGTTAATGAGGGAGTTGCGAGGTCATGAAACACCATGTCATTGAGGGGAGATTTACTTGGGTTTAGGATGTGTTGAGTGAGAATAAGTTGGAGGAGTGGGATTAGTGAGGGGATTTGGGAGAGGGGGGGTAGGCTAGGTGATTACGAAATCTAGACCCAGATGGTATAGTTGAACAAATGATTAGCAAGATGGTTTGAGCTAGTAACAGTAGTGTTGTGTGGTTACACAACACACCCCATTTTGACTTGGCAAAATAGGGACCCAACTTTTTGGCTTGGCTTGTGTTTTCTGCTTCCTGGCGGTCTGGTAAAAGTAAGTCATGCAGATAACCCTCTACAGGAGGATGTGGTAAGTCATCATCATGAGGTCAGTTTGTCAATTTTTTTGTTTCATGACATTAACCTCATATTTGGAAAAAGCATTAAAATTCATGAAGGTTTGTCTTTTACATCACCCAGGTATTCCTTAGGATGTGAAAGTTATGAATGGTCAAAATCCTAGTCAAACCTGATATTCAGGGGGGGATCATATTTCTTAATATTAGTCATCTTTCGAAAGATCACCCCAATCTAATTTATCACCTGATGAATCATTTGATTCGCGACATGCGGATGTCAAACTTAAGTGGTAGTGATACTTACCCGTCAACAGCATCATATAGTTCCCAGGGAGGATATTTCAAAACATCACCCGATATTCTAAATATCACCCTATATTTCAAATATCCCCCAGTCTCGAAATAGCACTCTGAAGAAATTATCATGATGACATCATCTGATCCCAATAACAAAAGAAAATCAACATGATGATGATGTCATCATCATTTTACCTCGCAGAGGTATATTTCATAACATCATCCTTTCACCAAAACATGACTATGACGTCATAGTGCTTCAACGATAGACTCAACCATTATCATGGTGACGTCATCATGACATTCTGAGAAATGTCACTTAAAGAACGCTTAGGGTCATCATCCTTTTCAAAATATCACCTGATATTTTGAACATCACCTGATCTATATAACATGACCCAATGGTTTAAATATCACCTGATATTTTGAACATCACCTGATCTATATAACATGACCCAATGGTTTAAATATCACCTGATATGTTTTCCCACCATGGTGCAGATGGTCATATTACGAGGGACAATCATGTTTTAAATATCACCTGATATTTAAAATATCACCCAATATTTAAAATATCACCTGATATTTTAAAAGATCCTCCTCCTCCTCCCACCACGCGATCATTGAATACCCATTAATGCGGTAGGTGCTTCCCACCGATTGTCACCGCGATGATCACACCTGGCGAGATTCTGCATTTCTGTGCATAAAATTAATGATTAGGATTGATTCAGTCAAATTATGCCCTAATTGACCAGATGAATAGGTTCAAAAAGGATTTGCAATGTCATTATACATTTACCTTGTGAAGAATTAAGTGTTTACATAGAGCCGAGCGTCCAAACCCTGCTACGAGTTATCTGCGGAGGTATACATCCTAAACAAAGTGAAGAACGTGATTATGATCAATCTCAAGGGTATTTCCATAAAATCATCAACAACATAATTCGAAGGATAAATGCATCAGGTAAGTAACGGATCCCTTCTGCTGTGTTTTATAGGCATATATAGGTAATATGATGTTACTGGTTTGAAATTGTAAATTCTACATATCATGATGAAGGAATGCTTGCAAGCACTGCATAGAAATCATAAAATATAGTATATATGTGCATGTATGAGATGAGGTACAAAATTGTGAGACCAGTTCTTGTCATTGCAGGAATCCATGGTGGATAGGTGATTGATGAAATCTGAGGCAGAATTTGTTAAACTGATGTTTGTACAGCTTGAAGTGGTGCAATTCAAATATGGAATTATTGGGGATACACACCAAGGAAGCACAGATCTGGCTACATGGATGGACAGGATGCACAATCAGGAAGATAATCCTTTGCTTGAGGCTATTTTAGTGTCCAGAATGGGAAATGCCACTAGTTTTCCATACAGCATGGAGGCTCCTGAACTGGTTATAGAATGTGCTAGAAATTATAATTCACAGACAAGAAGAGTTGAGAAACACGGAAGGGTGTATGCAGATTTCTCCATAAAGAGCCTGTCCACCATGTTTGGTTTGCCCTTGGGCAAAGATGTGGTCAGCATAAACCTAAAGAAGCTGGTAGTAGAATATGAAGCTAATAAGAAGGCTGCTAGGAAATGAATGTATGGTTGGAGAGCTAAGAATAGCACATATCCAGCTACAGCCAAGCTCCCTGTCCATTTATACAAATATGATTTTGATGATGAATATCAGTTCATGATTGCCTTACTCAGTCAGGCTACAAGTCAGCCAACAATTGGAAGTTTTAAGGACAAGATGTATGGGATCATCCTAATGTGTGTATATACTGATAACAGGCCATTATGGGCCAAAATAATAAGTGATGCTATTGATGAGTAGCTGTCAAATCTGGGAGGTATAGATTGTACATTTTATATGACCTCATACTTGGTTTATGCATGTGCATACAAAGGCACATTCAATTCACTGACAACAATAGGGAAGATTGGTGGCACCACCAATGATGCACATATCTGGGATCACTATCCCCAATTACAAAGAGTGAACTATCTCCAGGACTATAAGTTGGTGAATGATGCATTTTCAATGCATCTGGTAAGAACCATGGAAGAAAACAGAACAAAGAGACTGAGCATGGAAGCTCAGGAAGTCATCTATAGGCATGGAGCCTGGTATATATAGTTTGCAACCTTCTCCTACATTAGGATTGAAGGATTTGTAGGATAGCCCCTCATACTCCCAAGATATCCAACTGATGGAGTAGTGCTCATGGAGTTCATGAGGCAAATTGTAGCAATACCGGATGCTTACAAAGCCAACAACAAAATTCCACTAGTATTGTTTCCAATGACAATGGGCTATTACATGTGCCCAGATAGTGAAAATATTAAGAAAGCCATAGATGGCTTGACAATGATGTAGTTACAACTTTTCCCATTTGTAAGGTCATATGATCCTTATGGCAGGATGCAGAAAATCGTGGGGCAGCCCCATCCACAGGAGGCATCTTGAAGATTTTTGGGTAGACTGTGAGGATGAGGCTGAGGCAAGAAGAAGAAGGTATCAAAGGTTAACCTTGAATCAAATCAGAACCTTTGGTTGCATTTCCATCCCAGTACAAATGAAGAAGGATGATGGAAAGATAATGGCCAAAGAATATGAAGAGAAGAAGATATACAATGACACCATATCAGCCCCAGACCTTACAATGCAGGAGGACATCTCCTTGGATCCATTCATGGGTAGGATATTACAGCTAACCCAAGCTTGGGTTGATGAACAAGTAAATATATTGAAGAAAAAGGGTGTGACCCTTACAATAGATAACAAAAAGAAAGGACAAGACCTCTCTGTTGATGAATATGATGATTTCCTGAATGAGAAGAGGAAATCCAAAGGAGACAGGTTGCCACCTCCACAAAAACAAAGCAAAAGACCTCCTAGAGGCAAGAAAACGAAAGAAGAACCCAAAGGGGTTATTATAGAGAGAATAGTAGAGACTTCTGCATAGGCACCAACATCAGGAGAAGCATTAGCTTTAGGACATGTAGGCTAGGCTTTAGCATCAGTTGCGCCTCCTCCAAGAGATGGACAGAAGTCCAAGAGAATTCAGAGGGCACAGGCACTGGTCACTGAGACTTATTTGGAGGGTCAAGCCTCAAGAAACAAATAGAAGAGGATATCCATCTAGAAGAGGAACCTAAGGAAGAAGAGGGCCCTTTATTGTTCAAGAGGAAAAGAAAGGCACCTCAGATGGTAGCTGCCACACCGAAGAAAACAAGGACCTCCATGAGAGGTGAAATAAGACAATCCCCTCTAATATTGAAAGGGGCAGGTAGTGAAGTGTTCAATAAGGAATTGCAGCACAATGTTCCACTTCCCACCATTGTGAATTTCAAGACTGAACTTGCAAAAGAGCAAATAAAAGAAACCTCTAGAATAATCCAAAGTGGCATTATCTCATTGGATGAGACAGTAGACCTATCCGATGATGAGGTAGTGAAGGAAGTAGCTTCACAGAGGATGGAAACCCTTGCTGCTGACACCTGGGCAACTCCTCATGGAACTCCATCAGTGTAAGTGGTGTTAGAGGAAATGAAGCAAGTGGAGTCAGAGAAAGAAAAGAGCCTAGAGAAAATTATAGAACAGATAGGGCTAGACACATTAATTGAACAAGTGATAGGTCCTACAGTTGTAGATTTGGCATATGTAGAGGATGTGAATCCTCAAGATGTGGTAGGAACACCTGATAAAATGGAAAATATTGAAGAGATGAAACAAAAAGAAGTGGAGAGCAAAGCTCCAGATATGGGTCAGAAACAGCATGATACATCAGCTGAACCTGGGATAGTAGAGGTAAAAGATAAGGGAGAAGAAGAAAAGGATGCGTCAACTGATCCTACTCCCAACGCTCAAGAAACAATCATCACAGGTGCAAAGAAAGATGTGATAAAAGATCAAATAGAAGCACCTAAGGAGGATGAAATAGTAATCACAGATACTAATATGACTTAAGAGGAGGAAATAAATAAAATAGATGAAGTCAGAATGGAGGAAATAAAAGATAAAGATCATAATGCACATGCTGATGATCAACAAGATTAACCTCCAGAGAAAGAAGCTCCTCATTAGGAGGATATATCAAAAGATCCCCCTCATGATGAACATCATGAGGAAGAGAAAAGAAAATCACCCTCCCCATCGAATATGGTGGTGGACACAGGAGATCAAACTGATCATCATGATGATGATACTGGAAACCAAGGACCCAAGGATCAAGTTCCTTAGTGGTTAGAGACTGAAATTGGCATGGAATCGGGTATCCAAATGTAAGAATTTGATGTATCTACTTTATTTTCTGAAAACCTAATAAAACCAAAGAGGAATGCCAGAATGACTTCAACCATTAAAAGAGATCCTACAACAGGAAGAAGAACTGCACAGATAGCACTCCCTACTGTAGATAAAGAGAAAGGTGAAATTACCTTAGATGAATTTTAGATCAGCACAATGGACTTAGGGTTTGCTAATGAAGACCAAGAGGGTCAGGAAGGCAAAGACATTATAGATTCTTTAATTCAAAAGGTTAAGAGAGAAAAGGAGAAAAATAAGCAACACAAAGAGCACATTGCTTAGTTGCATGCATATATAAGGAGGTTAACCAATCCTGAAGATAATTCTAATGATCATGCAGTCCCATTGACTATAATTTCCCAAGAGGAGGTAAATAAGTTGGATCTCATGAAACATGAGTCATCCATATTGAGAACGTGGATGTACTCCACATTTGACACAATACAAGAAGTAGTAAAGGCCTCTTTGAAGAGGTGGAGTTCTCTTAGTGGCTCTAGGAAGAAGGTAGATAAATTGCAAATGGAGATAGGGAAAAGGTCTTTCCAATTGGAGAAGATATTGGCTGTCCTAGGAAAAATAAGGAGGATAAATCCTCAATTGCTCATCAACAAGCAAGTACTGAATAATAACAATGCATTATTGATAGATATTTGGCATAAAGACATCCAATTTGAATGTGATGTACTCAAAAGATGCAACAATAAGTTGAGAGAAATTAGCATGAAGTTACATGATATGATGTCTTTTGAGGCAGAAATTCTAGAAATGTTGGAAGGAAAGGTGGAAGGAAAAATAGAAAATCAAGACGAGGAGTTTGTAATCCAAGCTCTACATAATAACTTCCAATTTGTTGCTGATGATCCACTAGGCCAAATGACAGAAGAAGTCATGGATAGACTGGTGAGGATCAAGGTAAAAATGGAAAATTATAATGAGACATTATACAATAGAAGGAATAAACTGGATAACATCCAAAATAAATACCAAGCACATAAACATGCCATTATCAAAGCAAAGACTCAGGATGACGGAGAAATAGATAAAATAGTATAGTTGTATGAAAATGTCAGGGTAGTCATGTAGGCTTATATACAGGGTCGAGTTCATCAAGATGATGAGGATACAGAAAGTGATGCACCTGATGATGGAGCGCATGAATCCGATAAAGTAGGTGATGATGCATCATGAAGCAAATATCAGCATCCAATATTTAACGAAAGTATCTTAGATGGTTGCCAGCTGACAACTTGTGCCACTTGATAGAGTTGACTAAGTCAAAGGGAATATTCACTGTAGATATTCATAGATGAATCTAGATCCTAGATCTTTTTGTAACGGATTCCTCAGCTTGTTTTATAAAAGGTGCAGGAATGCCTCTTTTGAAACATTTGAAACTTAATTGAAATTCATCTACTGAAATCTTCAAGGCTCATTTCAAAGATTTTTGTATACATATATGTTCTTGCATACTTAATGAAGGAGAAGACTTGTTTGATTACAATTCATAGTAAATCTTGAGTAATCAGTGTGTGAATTCTGGATATATGCTGTGACTTACTGCGTCCCTTGGAGTGCATATCTACTTGCATATGTTGTGTTCATACAATTCCTTTGAAGTTAGCATCAACTATATCTAGCTGTGGAATGTCTTGGTGAACATATGGTTTGGTTTTCTTCTCTTCATGACTATATCTAATGTATATGTGATTCAATAGATGAAGGTTCAATTGTAATTTGAAGTATTTCTTTCAATTTCTTTTAGATTTCAGAGCATTTCACCAACACAATTGCAAATAATTGATAATCTTAAGCAAATGCATAAATATGCTGACATCTCGTAGATAATTGTATATCTTTAGCATATTTAGAGACAAAGCATGTATAATTGATGAATATCATGCAAATATTTGAGTATAACTATATCATTTGATCAAATTACTGTATGAATTGACCTTCTTGTAAAGAGTCTTTGCAAAAACTAAGTAATGATGATGAATTTCACGTAAGTCCCCAAAATGGAAATAGCAACACACATCAACCTCTGACTAACGTTAGACGATTAAGACCTAATCACCAGAGACTTGTGATCATGAATTCTCTGAATTCATTGTATCTTTCAAGATGAATAAATGTTAATGTGTACTTTTATTCTATGTTTGTTTATGACTAACATCATGACCAACATAAAATGGCGCTAGAAGGAGGGCCTTTATCTGAAAGAAGATGTTCATCATCGTTATTTTTAGGTTTGATGATACAGAGAGTAAGGTAACCCTGAATGACCCGTTAATTTCAAATATTGCTTAAATATTTACTGTAGCAAGCTTGTAGATGCTCATCCTATGTAAAGTTTTCAAGATTAACCATAAATATTGCAAGCTTCGTGGTAGATTATCTTAAATTTGTGGGGATCAGCCAATTTCAGATAGATTTGTCAAGGCTTTGAAGAAATATGTCTTGAGAAACCAGATATCCCGTGGTAAAAGGTAACCATACTTTAGTATCAGATCATATTTGCAGTATCATTGTAAATATTTCATAAATATCCAGTCAGATCAGTCATTCGACCATAAATATTGCCTCATCTAGTGAATTTCAACCAGTATTTACAATCATCCAGCTAGTTTCCCATCAAATTTGAGAAATCCTGGCTCACAGGATAAATACCAGGTCAAGATCCACCAGACCTTTTGAAGAACTACCTGTTAGGGGCTTTAGACCTAGGATTGTTGATATTCATCACACTCCTAGTTCCAGTGCATCAGGAACACCACCAGAACATCCTCATGTGACTCCTATTGTTTTCAATATACCTACAGGATCTCCTTAGGGTGCACCTTTAGTCCAAACTCAGCCGGTTATACCTCAAACTCAACCTCCTCTGGTTGCAATGTCTATCTTCATAGCAGAATTGCCTTTAACCTTCACTGCATATCATGAGTTACCAAAGAATCCAGACAAAATCTGTCCAAAGTATCATCCTTATCAAGATGCTGAAGATCATATCAAAACTTTTAAGGAAGCTTGTTGCAAAGCTAGAATAGAACATCAGGATGTGGTGTGTAGGTTATTTCCTTTTTCCTTAGGGGAGGAGGCTTATAATTGGTACATCAGTCTTGGTTAGGGTTCTGTAGGTTCCTGGGACATCCTAGAGAAAGCTTTTCTTGATAGGTTCAATGTTCCTAGTGATCCATCCATGAATTATCACTTGTTTGCTACAATCAAAAGATTTGAGAATGAGCCTATTGCTAATTTCAATGCCAAATTCCAAAAGATGCTGTCTAACCTAGTGACTCCTTATACTATAGCAGATGAAGCGCTAGAAGCATCTATTATTCAGCTTTGGACCCTTTGACCTCCATGTTCATTAGAAGAGCTCATCCACCAATTACAACTTTGACACAAGCTTTTTAGGAAGCTATAAAGGTTAGTCAGTAGCTAATATCTACTCCTACTCCAAATATTGCCTTTCCCACACTGCCTGGCATGTATCCACAATATCCTGCACAATATCCTAATGGAGCTATGATGCCTCCAATAGTCATGCCTACACCCTTGCAAATTCCTCCATAAAGTATCATGCCGCTTCCTAATGGGAATGGCAAGATGCCACAATATCCTGCACAAACTCAGACACCTTAGGGTGCTGACCTATCTAACAATAATCATGGATCCTCTTTCTTCAAGCCTCAAATTGAAAATGTAGTAGCCAAAGCTCAGGAAGAGAAGGAGGAAATCAAGGAAATCTCTGCTCAGTTAAGAAAACCCACTACAGAAGTGACTCATTTGAGAAATCAAAACTTCTATTCCCAGTCAAATCAGAATAGAAATTATTCCAATGACAGACCAAATTACCCTAACAGAGGATACAACAACAGTAATTTCAATAATAGTGGTGGAAATAACAATAATCTTGAAAGACAGCCTAGAGTATGGAACTCTAGGCCAAATAATGGTTCATTACCATCACCATTAGATAATCAGCCACCTGGTGAAGCCAAACAGACTACTAGAGTCAATTTTGCTAAGGCAGCCCTCACTAATTGGTGTAGAATACACAATACAAATGCTCATGCAGAGCTAGATTGTCCACAATTTCAAATTGCTGCCAACATTTTTCAAATAGAAGTATCTAATACTACAGGAAATCTACCTCAGGTGGAAGGAAATGAAACTGTTCCCCATGGATATGATTCAGCCCTAGTATTAGAAAGTTATACTGATCATCAGAATTGTCCCCAAGCATGTGAAGAATCTGCCTTGGCCTTTGAAACAAATTATGTCTTCCCCTTTGAAGAGGAGAATGAGCCTTCCATTGAACATGAGGAGGTGCATGCATACCAGCAGTAATATCCTGGTAAGAACACTTACAATCTAAGAAGTAACTCTAATAGACCTCCTGGCCCATTGACATCTTCTCTACCTCCAAATAACTTCAACACACCTCCTGATCCAAAAGCTAACAATAATCCAGGATTTCCCAAGGTAAATACCCAATATCTGTCACCTCAGAATATAGCATCGAAGGCTGTTAGCTTACCTCGTGAGTTTGATAAACTTGTTACATATTTGGTGGATGAGATGAAGAAGATAAAGATCAGCCTGTCTTTATCAAAGTTATTGAAAACCCCTGCAATTAAGAAGGCATTCATGAAATCACTGGATGATCCTGCTCCTAAAGAGGATATTCATTCTCCAGGCCAATCTAGTAGTAAAGATCATGCTGCTAGAGATAATAATATCAAACATAAAGTGCCAGCTACTGTACAAGCTATAGAAACCTCACATATGACATTATACCAAGATAAGAGTGAGTCACCACCTTTCCTCCTTACCATAAGGATGTTTGGAAAGAATTTACACAACTGCTTAGTGGATTCAAGTGCATCTACAAATGTGATGCCCTTGTCTATATGCAATACTTTAGGACTGCATCCTGCTAAATCCCTAAAGAAGGTGACACAACTAGATAAGATAGAAGTGAGTGTAATAGGAGAATTGACTCATATACACATGCAGCTAGCATCTGATCCCAGGATCCAATATTACATTGATATCTAGGTAGTTGACATACCTGATACATATGGGATGCTGCTTAGTAGGGACTAGTCAAAAACTTTGAATGGATATATGTTTACTAACTTTAGTCACATGTGGTTGCCTTAGAAAGGTATACCTAACCAGATAAGAATAGATGCTGAACCTAGAATGAAACACATGATAACCGAGTATAACAAAACAAATGAGATCATGTATGTGGACATTGAGCCTGGAGTTTATTCTGTTAGGCTACAGACTGTCAAGATAGAGGAGATCCTGATGCTATATTTTCATCATTAGGAGGACATACCGGTTGTAGAGCCTGATAGTAATTTTGAAAATTAAAATGAAATAGATCGCTTCAGAAACTTTGAGATGCATTTGTCCAAGCAGATAAAGCATTGTCAATTGTTAGATATACCTGCTGATGATATTTTGATTGATGGACGGTGCAGGTTGCATAATGAGCCACATTTAGAAAAGGCCTACAAAGCATGCAAGGATATGATGGAGCTAGAACAAACATACAATGATGCATCATCATCATCAGAGGTAAGGTCATCAAATAGTGATAATGACAGTGATTCTGATTTATGCTTGCTTCTTGCAATAACGGGAGAAGATAAATGCAAATATGAAGGTCATGTTCAGATAACATAAGAGATTCTGGTATACGACCAGATAAATGATAAGAAGAAAGAAAAGATCACCCTTGGGAGTGATTGTCTAATGGAGTTAGATTATGAGTTGTCTGATGAAGACAGAGGTAGTGACTTCACTAAGTTTGAAGAATTTTTAGCAAAAGAGATAAAGATGATGACACAGCAGCAAAGACTTCCCCAGGATATCTTGATTGAAGGCAGGTGCAGTTTGCATGAAGCACCTCACTCAGAAACTGCCTGTTCATTATGCTTGCATATTGTAAGAAGACATAAATTGTGCACTACAAAGAATCATCATCCTGCTGGTGATGAAAAGAAAGAGGAATCATCTGATCCACAAAAGAAAGAAAAAGTGAGGTCCAAGGATATTGAAATTCCTAAATTAAAATGGATATCAGGTGGAGCAACTACCAGAGCTGCAAAGAAAAGAGAAAATTTAGCTAAGCCTCTTGCTGAAGATAAAACCTGGACTCTAAGATTTGATGGATCTAATTCCAAACAAGGAGCTGGAGTAGGGATTGATCTCATTGATCCATTAGGAAAGTCCTACTTAGCTGTCTACAGATTACAGTTCCCCTACACTAACAATGTGACAGAGTATGAAGCTCTGATTCATGGGATACTATTTGCTCTCAAGAAGGTAAAAATTCTACATGTCTTTGGAGACTCAAAATTAGTTGTCAGACAGGTAAGAGGAATTTACTCTTGCAACTACAAGAAATTGTCAAACTATAGACACAGAGTGTGGGATTTGATTGAAGACTTTGATGCATTTAATATCACCCACATACCTAGAGAACATAACCATAGAGTAGATGCCTTAGCATAGGCTGCTAGTACATTAGAGCCCTTGTCTATATCGGGCCTAAAGAGATTTTTAGTAGAGCTGGTATTGGTACCATCAGTACCTGATAATGTTACTAACCTCCAAGTGTTTGATGATGATCAGCATATCCTTGATTTCATCTCTAACAGGGATATATTTGATGCTCAGATCATAGATGAGAATAATGTGGAAGATCACGTTTCGGAAGAAGATGAAATATTAGAGTTGCCTAGCAATAGGATTCCCAAAGGTATGATTGAATTAGAAAGAGCCTTTGATTTGGATAATATGCTGAAACAGAAGGATCTTCCCCAAGCTGATGGAGGTCAATATTCACAAGTGAATATTAGACAAAATGAAGATAAAAGAAATGTCTTGATAGGTAAGGTTTGCACACTAGAAGAGTTAAAAGGAATAACTCAGGCCCTCAAAGATTACATACATGTTATTGCATGGACCTATGATGAGTTGAAGACATATGACACATCAGTCATAACTCACACTATTCCCCTCAAGCTAAATGCTAAACCTTTTAGACAGAAGCAAAGACCAGTCAATGCTTTGCTTGAACCAATAATTTTTTAAGAAGTCAAGAAGCTGTTAAATGCCAGGATTATCTTTCCTGTAAGGCACTCCACTTGGGTGGCTAATCTAGTCCCAGTGAGAAAGAAGAATGGAGACAACAGGCTATGCGTAGATTTTAGGAATCTGAATAGAGCATCAGAAAAAGATAATTATCCTTTACCTTCTCTAGACGAAGTCCTACAGATTGTTAACAGAGCCAAGATGATGTCTTTTCTAGATGGTTTCTCGGGTTACAACCAAGTGATGGCTGACAAGATTGATAGATTAAAAATTGCCTTCACCACCAAGTGGGGGATATTTGCATATAGACGTATGCCATTTGGACTGATAAATGCTGGAGCAACATTCTAGCGAGCAATGGACATAGCCTTCAGAGGCTTAATAGGAAAATGTATAGTCATATACATGGATGACTTGACAGTATTCTCCAAAGAAAGGAAGAACCATGTAGCAGATCTCAGAAGTGTGCTGAAGAAATGTGAAGAATATGAGATATCCTTGAACCCCAAGAAATGCATATTTGGGGTGACAACAGGTAAATTACTAGGCCATTTGATCACAGAAGATGGAATCATCATTGATCTTGACAGAGTGGAGTCTATTATGAAAATACAACTCCCTGGAAGCAAGAAAGAACTTAAGTCTTACTTTGGTAAGATTAACTTTGTAAGAAAATTCATCACTGGTTTTACAGAGATAGTCAAACCATTAAATGCTATGCTGAAGAAGGACACAAAGATTGAATGGACATCAAAAGCTAAGGCAGCCTTTGAAGACATAAAGAAAGCTATTTTTGATGCTCTTGTCCTGATTAGTCCAAACTATGCAAGAGACTTCTACATTTATTCATTTGCTTTAGAACATACTTTTACAGCAGTGTTAACATAAAGAAATGAAGAAAAAGAAGAGAAACCAATTGCATTCATGAGCTATCCCTTCAAGGATGTTGAACTGAGATATGTAGATGTTGAAAGATAGGCACTTGCATTGGTCAGGGCAGTAAAGAAATTTAGGCATTATATACTAAGAAGCAAAGTAATTGTAGTAGTGCCTGATGCAGCAGTGAAGATGTTGCTAATGCAAAGTGAACCTGGTGAAAAAAAAGCCAAGTGGATCATTGTATTACAAGAATATGACATGGAGATTACACCAATGAAATTGGTAAGAGGACAAGCTTTGAGCCAAATGATATCAGAAATTGATCCAAACATTATGAGCCAGTAATATGTAATCAATACAAGAGATAATAAAGAGTATTCAGATATCAGGCACATCTTGATCACTCGAAGATGTCCTCCAAGACTGCAAGCTTCACAAAGAAGAGCCTTGAAGATAAGGTCACAAAAATATATGATGAAAGGAGGAACCTTGTTTAAGAAAAATTATGAAGGAATATACCTGAGATGCTTAGAGAAGCCAAAAGCAAATAAGGTTTTATTAGAATTACATGACAAGTTTTGAACAACACATGGATCAGCCTTGGCCACAACACATGCAATCCTCAGAGCAGGATATTATTGGCCCACAATTTTTAAAGATACAACTGAACATGTTAAATGTTGTCATGTATGTTAGATTGCTGCCAACAGAGAGAAATATGCTGCCCAACCCTTGCAGCCAGTGATGGAAGAGCGCCCATTTGTACAATGGGGCATGGACTTCATAGGACCAATCAATCCTCCATCATCATCAGGCCATAGGTATGTCTTAACAATTACTAATTATTATACCAGATGGACTGAAGCTGTCAGCAGCAAGACTTGTATGGAAGATGATGTTATTAAATTTTTAGAAAGCAATATTGTTACCAGGTATGGAATTCCTTATGCTCTGATAAGTGATAATGGTTCTACCTTCACTTCAACCAAATTATCAAGTTGGGCTTTTGATCATGGGATCATACTCAAGTTCTCATCCAACTATTATCCCCAAGGGAATGGATTAGCAGAATCCACCAACAAAAAATTGTTGAATATCATAAGAAAATTAATAGAGAAGAACCCTAGGGAATGGAACTCATTTTTGAAATATGCCTTATGGGTAGATAGAACTAGAATGAAAACTGCACTAGGAAATTCACCTTTTCACTTAGTATATGGGGTGGATCCTATCCTCCCTGTTAACTTGAAAATTCCTACCTTGCAGTTTGCCCAAGAGTACCTAGGCATAGATAATAGACAAGAAGTCAGGTTGCTTCAGCTGATGTACCTAGAAGAGAAAAGAAGTCAAGCAATTGACCAGTTTGCAAAACATCATGATGTTGTCAAACACTGGTCTGACAAAAGAGCCAAAGTCAAAGCCTTCAGGATATCCAATTTAGTCTTGATGTGGGATAAAGCACATGAGAGGAAAGGAGACCATAAAGTTTGACAAATTATGGATAGGTCCCTTTCAAATTTTTGAGATTTAGGAGACAACACTTATAGGCTTAAGAACCTGACAGGTGAGGATGTCCCATTGCCAGTCAATGGACAATTCCTTAAACATTATTTTAAAGCCTGAGTGACTTCATGACAGTCATGTGTATCATATTGTATATTTGTATAGTTGTTTGTACAGTTTTGTTTCTGTTGTTTGTTTTGTTGTGTTTGCTTGTTGAGTTTTTGTTTTGGTTAGTCAAGATGATGCACTTCATCACCCCAAAAAATAACAAAATTGTTAAGATTCAAGTGATGAGATCAAATTTAAATATAGGTTATGATTCATTCTAAGAAGTATTCATGATCAGGTCTATAGTATCCTTCATCAGGCTGCCTTTTCTTGATCAAAGTGAATCAATCACAATGAAACACTTAATAGCCTTGGGTTTGTTGAACACACAAGTATAGGTGTTGAGTGAAAAATCTAAAGGGACTCCCTTGCTACCAATACAATCTCCAACCTAAAGCTGCAAGTGACTATACCTTTTACAAATGAGCTGACATGATGATATCATATACGCATACAAGTAATAATAAAAAATAAGATAATAAAATTAGGCCATCTAAGTAACTCTACCGGGGCTATGAACGCCTGCTGGCAGTGGAGCTCTACTTAGGGAGATTGTATAGATAACCTTGTCGGGGCTATGGATGCCTACTGGCAGCAAGGCTCTATCCAGGTTGGCTATGAGGGATGATCTCCAACTATGTAGTTTAACACCAGTTACTTATGTTTTAAACTTGCTTTCAAGATGAGGATAATTAATCATTTGCACACACCTGATCCTTTTTTAGCATTGTTACCATGATGAAGCTTTATTATTCAGAAAGATTATGATGCTTATGCTTAGGAAGAATTAGAATACTATATAAGAATGTGATCACATTACTTGAATCATTGGAATTTTGATGTTTTCTTTGGTGGCAAGTTGTTGTGTGGATACACAACACGCCCCATTTTGACTTGGCAAAATAGGGACCCAACTTTTTGGCTTGGCCTATGTTTTCTGCTTCCTGGCAGTCTGGTAAAAGTAAGTCATGCAGATAACCCTCTATAGGAGGATGTGGTAAGTCATCATCATGAGGTTAGTTTTTCAAAGTTCTTGTTTCATGACATTAACCTCATATTTGGAAAAAGCATTAAAATTCATGAAGGTTTGTCTTTTACATCACCCTGATATTCCTTAGGATGTGAAAGTTATGAATGGTCAAAACCCCAGTCAAACCTAATATTCAAGGGGGGAGGATTATATTTCTTAATATCAGTCATCTTTTGAAAGATCACCCCGATCCAATTTATCACCCGATGAATCATTTGATTCACAACATGCGGACGTCAAACTTAAGTGGTAGTGATACTTACCTGTCAACAGCATCATATAGTTCTCGAGGAGGATATTTCAAAACATCACCCGATATTCTAAATATCACCCTATATTTCAAATATCCCCTGGTGTCGAAATATCACCCTGAAGAAATTATCATGATGACATCATCTGATCCCAATAACAAAAGAAAATCAACATGATGATGATGTCATCATCATTTTACCTCGCGGAGGTATATTTCATAACATCATCCTTTCACCAAAACATGACTATGACGTCACAATGCTTCAGTGATAGACTCAACCATTATCATGGTGACATCATCATGACATTCTGAGAAAGGTCACTTAAAGAACGCTTAGGGTCATCATGCTTTTCAAAATATCACCCGATATGTTTTCCCACCATGGTGCAGATGGTCATATTACAAGGAACGATCATGTTTTAAATATCACCCGATATTTAAAATATCACTCGATATTTCAAAAGATCCTCCTTCTTGTCCCGCAGCACGAACATTGAATACCCATTAATGCAGTAGGTGCTTCCTGCCGATTGTCACTACGATGATCACACCTGGCGAGATTCTATGTTTTCGTGCATAAAATTAACAATTAGGATTGATTCATTCAGATTATGCCCTAATTGACTAGATGAATAGGTTTAAATAGGATTTGCAATGTCATTATACATTTACCTTGCGAAGAATTAAGTGTTTACACAGAGCCAAGCATCCAAACCCTGCTACAAGTTATGTGCGGAGGTATACATCCTGAACAAGGCGAAGAACGTGATTACGATCAATCTCAAGGGTATTTCCATAAAATCATCAATAGCATAATTCGAAGGATAAATGCATCAGGTAAGTAACAGATCCCTTCTGTTGTGGTTTATAGGCATATACAGGTAATATGATGTTACTGGTTTGAAATTGTAAGTTCTGCATATCATGATGAACGAATGCTTGCAAACACTGCATAGAAATCATAAAATATAGTATATATGTGCATGTATGAGATGAGGTACACAATTGTGAGACCAGTTCTTGTCATTGCAGGAATCCATGGCAGATAGGTGATTGATGAAATTTGAGGTGGAATTCATTAAACTGATGTTTGTACAGCCTGAAGGGGTGCAATTCAAATATGGAATTATTGGGGATACACACCAAGGAAGCACAAATCTAGCTACATGGACGGACAGGATGCACAATTAGGAAGATAATCCTTTGCTTGAGGTTGTTTTAGTGTCTGGAATGGGAAATACCGCTGGTTTTCCATACAGCATGGAGGCTCCTAAACTGGTTATAGAATGTGCCAAAAATTATAATTCACAGACAAGAAGAGTTGAGAAACATGGAAGGGTGTATGCAGATTTCTCCATAAAGAGCCTGTCCACCATGTTTGGTTTGCCCTTGGGCAAAGATGTGGTCAGCATAAACCTAAAGAAGCTGGTAGTAGAATATGAAGCTAATAAGAAGGCTGCCAGGAAATGAATGTATGGTTGGAGAGCAAAGAATAGCACATATCCAGCTGTAGCCAAGCTCCCTGTCCATTTATACAAATATGATTTTGATGATGAATATCAGTTCATGATCGCCTTACTCAGTTGAGCTACAGGTCAGCCAACAGCTGGAAGTTTTAAGGACTAGATGTATGGGATCATCCTAATGTGTGTATATACTGATAACAAGCCATTATGGGCCAAAATAATAAGTGATGCTATTGATGAGCAGCTGTTGAATCTGGGAGGTACAGATTGTGCATTTTATATGACCTCGTACTTGGTTTATGCATGTGCATACAAAGACACATTCAATTCACTGACAACAGTAGGGAAGATTGGTGGCACCACCAATGATGCACATATCTGGGATCACTATCCCCAATGCAAAGAGTGAACTATCTCCAGGACTAGAAGCTGGTGAATGATGCATTTTCAATGCATCTGGTAAGAACCATGGAAGAAGACAGAACAAAGAGACTGAGCATGGAAGCTCAGGAAGTCATCTACAGGAATGGAGCCTGGTATATATAGTTTGCAACCTTCTCCTACATTAGGATTGAAGGATTTGCAGGACAGCCCCTCATGCTCCCAAGATATCCAACTGATGCAGTAGTGCTCATGGAGTTCATGAGGCAGATTGTAGCAATACTAGATGCTTACAAAGCCAACAACAAAATTCTACTAGTATTGTTTCCAGTGACAATGGGCTATTACATGTGCCTAGATAGTGAAAATATTAAGAAAGCCATAGCTAGCTTGACAATGATGAAGTTACAGCTTTTCCCATTTGTAAGGTCATATAATCCTTATGGCAGGATGCAAAAAATCATGGGGCAACCCATCCACAAGAGGCATCTTGAAGATTTTTGGGCAGATTGTGAGTATGAGGCTGAGGCAAGAAGAAGGTATCAAAGGTTAACATTGAATCAAATCAGAACCTTTGGTTGCATTTCCATCCCAGCACAAATGAAGAAGGATGATGGAAAGATAATGGCTGAAGAATATGAAGAGAAGAAGATATACAATGACACCATATCATCCCTGGACCTTACAATGCAGGAGGACATCTCCTTGGATCCATTCACAGGTAGGATATTACAGCTAACCCAAGCTTGGGTTGATGAACAGGTAAATATACTGAAGAAAAAGGGTGTGACCCTTACAATAGATAACAAAAAGAAAGGACAAGACCTCTCTATTGATGAATATGATGATTTCCTAAATGAGAAGAGGAAATCCAAAGGAGACAGGTTTCCACCTCTACAAAAACAAAGCAAAAGATCTCCTAGAGGCAAGAAAATGGAAGAAGAACCCAAAGGGGTTATTATAGAGAGAATAGTAGAGACTGTTGCACAGGCACTAGCAAGGAGAAGCATCAGCTTTAGGATGTGCAGGCCAGGCTTCAGTGTCAGTTGCACCTCCTCCAATAGATGGACAGAAGTCCAAGAGAATTCAGAGGGCAGAGGCACTGGTCACTGAGACTTATGAGGAGGGTCAAGCCTCACAGAAACAAATAGAAGAGGATATCCCTTTGGAAGAGGAACCTAAGGAAGAAGAGGGCCCTTTATTGTTCAAGAGGAAAAGAAAGGCACCTCAGATGGTAGCTGCCACACCGAAGAAAACAAGGACCTCCATGAGAGGTGAAATAAGACAATCCCCTATAATATTGAAAGGGGAAGGTAGTGAAGTGTTCAATAAGGAATTGTAGCACAATGTTCCACTTTCCACCATTGTGAAGTTCAAGACTGAACTTGCAAAAGAGCAAATAAAAGAAACCTCTAGAATAATCCAAAGTGGCATTGTCTCATTGGATGAGACAGTAGACCTATCCGATGATGAGGTAGTGAAGGAAGTAGCTTCACAGAGGATGGAAACCCTTGTTGCTGACACCCGGGCAACTCCTCATGGAACTCCATCAGTGCAAGCTGTGTTAGAGGAAATGAAGCAAGTGGAGTCAGGGAAAGAAAAGAGCCCAAAGAAAATTGCAGAATAGATAGGGCTAGACGCATTAATTGAACAGGTGACAGGTCCTGCAGTTGTAGATTTGGCATATGTAGAGGATGTGAATCCTCAGGATGTTGCAGGAACAACAGATAAAATGGAAAATATTGAAGAGCTGAAACAAAACAAGTGGAGAGAAAAGCTCTAGATATGGGTCAGTAGCAACATGATACATCAGCTGAACCTGGGATAGTAGAGGTAAAAGATAAGGGAGAAGAAGAAAAGGATGCATCAACTGATCCTACTCCCAATGCTCAAGAAACAATCATCACAGGTGCAGAGAAAGATGTGATAAAAGATCAAACAGAAGTACCTAAGGAGGATGAAATAGTAATCACAGATACTAATATGCCTCAAGAGGAGAAAATAAAAAAAGTAGATGAAGTTAGAATGGAGGAAATAAAAGATAAAGATCATAATGCACATGCTGATGATCAACAAGATCAACCTCCAGAGAAAGAAGCTCCTCATCAGGAGGATATATCAAAAGATCCCCCTCATGATGAACATCATGAGGAAGAGAAGAAAATCACCCTCCCCATCAAATATGGTGGTGGACATAGGAGATCAAACTGATCATCATGATGATGATACTGGAAACCAAGGACCCAAGGATCAAGTTCCTCAGTGGTTAGAGACTGAAATTGGCATGGAATCAGGTATCTAGATGCAAGAATTTGATGTATCTACTTTGTTTTCTAAAAACCTGATAAAACCAAAGAGGAAGGCTAGAATGACTTCAACCATTAAAAGAGATCCTACAATAGGAAGAAGAATTGCACAGATAGCACTCCCTACTATAGATAAAGAGAAAGGTAAAATTACCTTAGATGAATTTCAGATCAACACAATGGACTTAGGGTTTGCTAATGAAGACCAAGAGGGTTAGGAAGGCAAAGACATCATAGATTCTTTAATTCAAAAGGTTAAGAGAGAAAAGGAGAAAAATAAGAAACACAAAGAGCACATTGCTCAGTTGCATGCATATATAAGGAGGTTAACCAATCCTAAAGATAATTCTAATGATCATGCAGTCCCATTGACTGCAATTTCCCAAGAGGAGGTAAATAAGTTGGATCTCATGAAACATGAGTCATCCATATTGAGAATGTGGATGTACTCCACATTTGACATAGCGGAAGTAGTAAAGGCCTCTTTGAAGAGGTGGAGTTCTCTTAGTGGCTCCAAGAAGAAGGTAGATAAATTGCAAATGGAGACAGGGAAAAGCTCTTTCCAATTGGAGAAGATATTGGCTGTCCTGGGAGAAATAAGGAGGATAAATCCTCAATTGCTCCTCAACAAGCAAGTACTAAATAATAACAATGCATTATTGATAGATATTTGGCATAAAGACATCCAATTTGAATGTGATGTACTCAAAAGATGCAACAATAAGTTGAGAGAAATCAGCATGAAGTTACATGATATGATGTCTTTTGAGGCAGAAATTCTAGAAATGTTGGAAGGAAAGGTGGAAGGAAAAATAGAAAATCAAGACGAGGAGTTTACAATCCAAGCTCTACATAATAACTTCCAATTTGTTGCTGATAATCCACTAGGCCAAATGACAGAAGAAGTCATGGATAGACTGGTGAGGATCAAGGTAAAAATGGAAAATTATAATGAGACATTATACAATAGAAGGAATAAACTAGATAACATCTGAAATAAATACCAAGCACATAAACATGCCATTATCAAAGCAAAGACTTAGGATGGCAGAGAAATAGATAAAATAGTATAGTTGTATGAAAATGTCAGGTTAGTCATGCAAGCTCATATACAGGGTCGAGGTCATCAAGATGATGAGGATACAAAAAGCGATACACTTGATGATGGAGCACATGAATCCGATAAAGTAGGTGATGATGCATCATGAAGCAAATATCAGCATCTGATATTTAACGAAAGTAAGTATCTCAGATGGTTGCCAGCTGACAACTTGTGCCACTTGATAGAGTTGACAAAGTCAAAGGGAATATTCACTGTAGATATTCATAGATGAATCTGGATCATAGATCTTTTTGTAACGGATTCCTCACCTTGTTCTATAAAAGGTGCAGGAATGCCTCTTTTGAAACATTTGAAACTTAATTGAAATTCATCTACTGAAATATTCAGGGCTCATTTCAAAGCTTTTTGTATACATATATGTTCCTGCATACTTAATGAAGGAGAAGACTTGTTTGATTACAATTCATAGTAAATCTTGAGTAATCATTATGTGAATTCTAGATATATGCTGTGACTTGCTACGTCCCTTGGAGTGCATATCTACTTGCATATGTTGTGTTCATACAATTCCTTTGAAGTTAGCATCAACTGTATCTAGCTATGGAATGTCCTAGTGAACATATGGTTTGGTTTTCTTCTCTTCATGACTATATCTGATGTATATGTGGTTCAATAGCTAAAGGTTCAACTGTAATTTGAAGCATTTCTTTCAATTTCTTTTAGATTTTAGAGTATTTCACCAACACAATTGCAAATAATTGACAATCTTAAACAAATGCATAAATATGCAGACATCTCGTAGATAATTGTATATCTTTAGCATATTTAGAGACAAAGCATGTATAATTGATGAATATCATGCAAATATTTGAGTATAACTGTATCATTTGATCAAATTATTGTATGAAGTGACCTTCTTGTAAAGAGTCTTTGCAAAAACTAAGTAATGATGATGAATTTCACGTAAGTCCCCAAAATGGAAACAGCAACACACATCAACCTCTGAGTAATGTCAGACGATTAAGACCTAATCACCGGAGACTTGGGATCATGAATTATCCGAATTCATTGTATCTTTCAAGATGAATAAAGGTTATTATGTACTTTTATTCTATGTTTGTTTATGACTAACATCATGACCAACAAGTAGTTGCATAACATTAATTGAGAGCATTTCTTAGTTTATTATAGCAATGTAGGATATAATTCACAAAGGTATGAGATGACCTAGGTGATGATATATATCCCATGATTGCATGGACTAGACCCACAAACAATAGGTTGATTTCATGCGTGCCCAAGGTAGTATAACCTTGCTTGGCCGAGGAAGGGGACTCATAGTGATGAGTGCTAATAGTACATATAAGGTATTGATGCCTGTATATGTAAATGAGGTACATCATGCTAGAACTGACCCAAGCCTCAAGATATGAATACTATTCTTGGAGTAATGAAACCAACCTACAAGCACAGCATACAGAAACAATGACCATGTCTACTCCGGGTGTTGTCCGCCACTTACCATGATATAATGAGATCAATGTAGCTTTGGAAATGACCTAGAGTGAGACAAAAAAGATAAAAATCAATAATCAAAAAGACCAACAAAAAGATACAAATAGCCTTTGTGTGCTCTTGCCAAGATACATGTTGATAGAATGACAAATTCTTGTCCATTGTAGGAACGATATATCCTAGGACATGAATCGGTTGGATTTTGTTGGATAATTTTTGAAAGGTGGGCAAAAGGATAGTTAGGCCATGTGTGGGATTATAGTTGGTATGTTGATTGATGATTTTTGCATTAGAGACCATGCTTCAAGCGTATACTTAGAGTGTGTATCATTTATTGGGTCTAGCAAACTCAGTGAATGGGGACTATCCAAACGAGTTGGATGGGTGCATCTTATGTACCTAAGTATTGGAAACCTCCTTCGTATTCTAGACTGCCACATACCCTGTGTCCACGGGATCAAGGTATTTTCAAGATGCGGGTGAGATGAATATGTAGTTCTGGCATGACTTGATAATGTGGGAATGGTTTTAGGATGGGTGTGATACTGAGGGTTGATGGATGTTGATGGTCACAAGTTACAGTGAGATTGATGTATGGGGGTCATTTGCAGTGAATTGTTAGGAAGGATTTTTTGGATTTTATTGATTTTCTATTATTTTTTCAGTTTGTGATTTTCTATTGTTTTTGGATTTTGTGATTTTGTATTGTTTTTGGGTTTTTGTGATTTTCTACTATTTTTGGATTTTATGATTTGTAGCTATACAAAAGGAAGCTTACAAGGATCCTCGTTCCATGGATTAGCCTTTGGATGGGATATTGCGGGGTGGACGATAGGACTTGATGTTTTAGAATTCCAAGCCATGGGATACGTGCAATATGGAGTGTTGTGATGGAAAGAGGACTTATTAGATGGTAGAACTGGCCACTACACATGGCGCCTAAAATAGGTTTTCACCATGGTACCAATCCAAGGTGTCACTGAAGTGATTTTCACCATTGGAAGTCTTTATTGCACTCGAGTTTTTCTTGATTTTTTTAGATTTTTTAATTTTTTAATTTTTTGATTTTCTGCTTGAGATACTCGATGGGTTATGCATAGAATTTCTTCAGGTGTAGAATGTTCATAGGCTTGTCCAGAGGCTGCCCCTCAGGTGTTGTGAGCTGGTATGCTCTAGATCCATAGCTAGTTGCGATGACGTAGGGCCCTAGCCAATTGGGCTCAAATTTTCCTTTCTTAGGGCGCTCCTGCAAGTTTTTCTAGTTTTCCATAAGGACAAGGTCACCTACTTCAAATTTTTAGTTTCTAATTCTCTTGTGATAGCTTCTTCTGAGGCAATTTTGATAGGCCTGCAGGTGGTTCAACACATCCAGATGTTTCTCATCCAATAACTCTAGTTGATGCAACCTTGCGACTCGGTATTCCTCATCATTGATTATATTTTGCAGAGATACTCTTAGGGATGGGAGCTCGACCTCAATAGGTAAAATGGCTTCGAATCCAAATACAAAGGAATATGGAGTGGCTCCTATGGGGGTGTAGATGCTTGTGCAATAGGCCCATAGGACGGGATTGAGTTGGAGGTGCCAGTCACAACCAGCTTCATTAACTGTCTTCTTTAGAATGTGAAGGATGGTTTTATTTGAAGCTTTTGCTTGGTCATTTCCTTAAGGGTAATATGGGGTGGAGAAGTGGTGTTGGATTTGGAATTTCTCACACAAAGTGTGGACTTCCTAGTTCTTGAATGGTTTTCCATTGTCAGTGATGATGGAATGAGGGATACCATAACGACATATGATATAATGGAGGATGAACTTGGATATCTGGGTTCCAGTGGTGAAGGTGAGTGGTATTGCTTCCACCCACATAGTGAAGTATTTGGTAGCTATGATGATGAACTTATGGCCATTGGATGATGGTGGAGGTATTTTGCCTATGAGGTCAAGTCCCCATTGTGAGAACGGCCATGGCATCGTGATTGGTTGCAATTCCTATGCTGGTGTGTGAATGAGATATCCATGCTATTGACATGGTAGGCATTTTTTATAAACTGGTAGGCGTCTCGTTCCATGGTTGGCCAATATTATCCGGTCCTCAGGATCTTTTTAGCAAGACTGGGTCCACTTAAATGTGCCCCATAGGTACCCACATGTACCTCTTGCAGGGTCACTTTAGCTTTCCTACAGTCTAAACATCGTAAAAGCATGCCATCAAGACTCCTTTTGTATAGGGTTTCTCCTACAAGGGTGAAGTGGGAGGCTTAGTGGATGAAAGATTTTTGTTGTGAGGCGGATAGGTTAGGAGGGATGATGTTATCATGGAGATATAGATAGGTTTCTTGATACCACGAGAATAGGGGGCCAATGACTTTGCACACTAGCTCCGATTGGGGAACATCATATGGTGGAATAGGGAGTTCTTCTATCAGGAATTCACACTTCTTGTTGTCTTTCTTCATGCCGACCAGGGATCCGATGGTGGCCATGGCGTCTGCAGCTTTGTTGTTTAGCCTTGGGATTTGTTCAAAGTGGATATCATCGAAATAGTCTTTAATGTCATTGACCATATTTTTATAAGGCAGGAGTTTATCATCATTGGTCTTGTACTCATTGTTTACTTGCCGAATGACTAGTTGAGAGTCTCCATACATTGTCAGCTTCTCTATTCTCCATTTGATTACCATTCGGAGACCTGTGATAAGGGCCTCATACTTTGCCATGTTGTTGGTACATGGAAATGTAATTTTGAATGACTTGAGGATGGTGTCACCTTGAGGGGTAACAAACAAGATGCCTGCCCCTAAGTCTCTGTGTGTGTATGACCCATCGAAGTACATTTTCCATGTTTCCATTGCTGGTGCAATTGTCAAGATGGCTTTGTCAGGGGATTCTGCTAGTGTAGGATATTCTGCAGGAATGGGTGCTTCAGCCAGCTGATTAGCGATAACCTATCCTTTGATGGCTTTTCTCTTAGTATATTCAATGTCAAATTTAGTGAGGATCATGACCCATTTTGCCATTCTCCCAATAAGAGCAGCTTTGTTTAGCAGATACTTTAGTGGATTGATCTTGGCAATGAGCTTAGTTTTGTGATTGAGCATGTAGTGTCTTAGTTTTCGTGAAGTAAAGACCAAGGCTACACATGCTCATTCAATTGGTGTATAGTTTAGCTCATAGGAGATCAGGGTGTAGCTGATGTAATATATGGCTCTTTCCTTCCCTTGTTCATTGTGTTGTGCTAATAAGGCTCCAATAGCTGTTTCTGTTGCTGAGATGTATAATAGGAGGGGTTCTCCTTGCCTTGATAGAGTTAGAATAGGGGGATTAGCTAGATATTCTTTTAGCTGATTGAAGGTAGCCTGACACTGAGTGTTCTAGACAAAAGCTGTGTCCTTTCTGAGTAGATGTTGGAACGGTTGACATTTATCGGCAAGTTGAGCAATAAAATGATGAATGGACTGGAGTTTCCCTTGCAGACTTCTTAGCTATTTTAGGGTTTTCAGAGGAGGCATTTCAATGATGGCTTTGACTTTTGTGGGGTCTACCTCAATTCCCCTTTAGGAGACTATGTATCCCAAAAGTTTTCCAAAGGTGACCCCGAAGACACATTTCTTTGGATTCAAGCAGACATTGTATTGCTCCAATCGATCTTTTCTAATACATCTAGGTGTTCCTCCCATGTCTTTGATTTTCCTAGCAAGTCATCCACATAGTCTTCCATGATGTGGTTGAAAAGATCATGGAAGATGACAGTCATGGCTCGTTGATATGTGGCTCTAGCATTCTTTAGACCAAATGGCATTACCACCCAATAGTATGTTCCCCATGGGCATATAATGGTTGTCTTATGTTGGTCCTCTTCTGTATTCTTGATTTGATTATACCCAAAAAAACCATCCATGAGGGATAACATCTCATGTCCTACCGTAAGATCCACTATCATGTCAATGTTTGGTAAAGAGAAGTCATCCCTTGAGCAGGCTTTGTTAAGATCTCAGAAGTTGGTGCAGCAACAGATTTGGCCATCAGGTTTGGCTACTAGTACTAGGTTGGAAACCCATTCAGGATAATCAATTGGTCGGATGAACCCAATGTCCAGTAGTTTCTTCAATTCTGCTTTGACTAGGAGGGCTACCTGGGGGTTCATTTTTTTGAGCTTCTCTTTTACTGGTTTTGCATCAGGGCATATTACAAGATGATGGACGAACAAAGTGGGATCAAGCCATGGCATGTCTACATAAGTCCATGCAAAATTGTGATTTCTACATTTGAAGAAGGCTAAGAAGTTTTCCTGCTCTATTGCGCTGAGAGATTCTGCCCTGAAGGTGATTTTTGGCTCTTCTTCTGTCCCAAGATTCATCTCCTGAGCTGGCTCTACCAAGACAGGTGATCTATCGGGGTATACCTTCTCTATCTTAGGAAGGCCCATGCTTCCATCTCTTAGTGCCTCATGGAGGTTTTCACCAGGAGATGCGTCTTTTATTTTTACTTTTTTGGGATCCAACACTACTGCAGAGCGGTTTTCACCATCAGATCCATGTTTGATTTTTACATTTTTGTGACTGAAAGCAAGGGTTGTCTCCCTGAAATAGGTAGCCGTATCAAGTTCCATAATGTATCCTACTCTATGATCTCCTAGGGGGAAGTGATCTCTAACCCCCATCATTTTAGCGATTGCTTTGTCATTTGGTGCTACGTCGAAAACCGGAGGTCCCTGTTGGTCCCAGTCTATGAGGTCCAGGTATACAAGGGGTAAGTCATTGGATGATGAGGTTAGGGTGGTGACTATGTATATGGTATAGATAGATGATTTGAAGAAGTCAGCGAAGTCACTAAAGGAGTCTTGATGGCTTATTTCTTTGACATTATCAACTTCAAGAGAGACTTTAGCAACCTCGATTGAGATACATTGGCTAGTGGTGAGGATACATTGTCGTTGACCGTATCCCAACCCCTAAGTAAAAGGATTTCTTGTCACTTGGACTGGCTCCACAATCCCTTGTTCATGAAGGCCAATACCGCCTTGTCCTTTATAGCCCATGTTTTTGACAATTTCTGACCCTTTACCATAGATCTTTGTTGGTATTGTGGGAGCTTCTTGCTCAAGTTCTTCATCTTTATATAGCCAGGATGATATGTCTTTGAGCACATCTTGATCTAGGAGATGTTTCTTCTCAAAGGTAGGTGATGGTTGACATTTGATGACAACTGTATTAGCTACTTCTTTCTTTGGGATGCCAAACATTTTAGGGTTGGGTAATGTGCCCACACAAAAGGTACCATGTAGGTCACATTCCCCACATCCCATGTCATTGAACTTGATCTTGACCTCAGGCAGTGGAGGTGTTTGGGATGAAGTGGTGGCAATGTTGGTGGGGTCAATGTATGAGGTGGATGAAGTGGTGGCTTTGTTATATGGATAGAAGGTGTGGTCATGGCCTTCCAAGAAATTGTAGTATTGGAAGGGGTGAGGGTCGGTGTAGATAGTTACTTCTATGTCATTGTTATGGAACTTTAGACATTGATGGAATGTAGAGGGGACCGCTTGCATGGCATGGATCCATGGCTGGCCAAGGATAATGTTGTAAGGGAGATCAAGATCAAGATCAAGGACCTGACATTTTGTTTCCATTATCTATTGTCCCACTTGAGTAGGGAGCTTGATAGTACCCTCATATAGTCGTTTAGTGTCATCATACCCTTTGATTGTTATGCATTCACTGGTGTCTACAACCATATCCGAGTATCCCAAGTGTTTTAGTAATTTAAGAGTGCATATGTTTAGGCCGAAGCCACCATATATTAAGACTCTCTTGATGATATGCTTGTGGATTGGGACTTCGATGTGCAATGCGTCATTATGTGAGTGTTTTGAAGCGAGAAGATCCTTTTCTGAAAAATGTGAGGTGATGAGGTGCGGTGATATGGCCCACCATGGCTTGGAATTAATTCACATTCAGGTTGGAAAGAACTTGGGTTTCCAAGAGTGCTTTATCAAGGACTTCTTTATGGAGAGATGACATGCAGAGTAGCTCAAGTATGGAGATTTGTGCAGGGGTCTTTCCTAGATGTTCTAGGAGGTTGTATTGATTGGTAGGCGATGGACGTGTGGTTGGATGAGGGGGTAGATGGTCTGATGTGGATGCAGGCATTTGATTAGTGGTAGGAGCTATGCAGATGGATATGTGGCCATGATGATTTGTGATGGCGTAATCAGGTGCTTGAGCCTGAATGGTGATTGTGTTGACATGGTTAAATGATGGTTCTATCCGCGCTACAATAGAGTCATAGGATGTGGGTGGTGGGGTGATGTTGTAGGCTTGATTAGATGATGAGGCCTTGTTATGATTGGGCAGTGGATCTTTGTAAGCTCCTATATTAGTGTTGGGCGATGGTTGGGTGCTTTGGTCAAGGCTGACTTGATTATGATTTATGAGGTCTTGCACACAATGCTTTAATTTCATGCAATCAATAGTTTTATGGCCCACAATGCGGTGGTAGTCATAATAATCATTTTCATTGTACCACGTAGCTTTGAGATCATTCTCTTGATGGGGTTTAATAGGTGGGAGAGTTATCAATCCTTTCTTTAGACATCTATCAAGGATATCCTCGATTGGTTCCCCTAAAGGTGTGAATTATCTTCGAGGTTTGTTTTGTTTAGATTGCCCCTTTGGGATATTTACATTGGTGATATATGTACTTGAGGACATTTGATTCTATACATGTTGGATGGCCTTCACATCAGTGATGCCGTCATTCAAGGTGTTTTTGTTCTTTCCCCAATAGCATGACTTTTCGTTTGATTGCGTGTTGTTGTTGTTTACATTAGGGACATTGATATTGAGTTTGTTGTTGTTGTTGTTGCTGTAGGACTTGTCATATAATTTGATTGATTCCTTGGCAATAAGGGCCCTTTCTATGGTAGTGCCTTTGTTAATGACTTCTTCAAAGGTAGACGCACAAAGGATCTATAGATGGAATCCTATTTCTTGATTTAGGTTAGTCACAAACATGGTGACTAATTATTTCTCAGGAATTGGCCAAGGGAGTTTTCTTGCTAAGCCTCTCCACCTCTGCAAGAAGGAAGCGAAGGATTCTCTACCTTTTTGTTTTGTGTTGCAAAGGTTTGTTATAGAAATTTCATGTTCAAAATTATAAGAGAAATGATTGACAAATTTTTTCGCAAGCTCAGGGAAAGACCTAATGCCCGGGGGAAGATGTGCGAACCATTCATTGGCTTGACCACTGAGGCTTCTTGGAAATAGTCTCATTAGATATGTATCATTGTTTGAGACTTCTAAGAAACCGAGGTAGAACTCCCTAAGATGATCCCTAGGGTCTCCCTTTCCCCTGTATTTGTCAAATTTGGGCGTTTCAAAATTTTTGGGGAAAGGGGGCATGTACAGTGTCTGATCAAACGGATAGGGACAAATATCCTCAAAAGAGTAATGCTTGCGTTTGCCCCCAGTTTGTATATCGTCTACCTTTTGAATCAAGGCTTGTACAACACTTGTGAGATCCGGGGTTGGTGGTGGTTGTGGTGTCTAGGTTTGCTGATTGATGAGATGTTGGAGATTAGGTGGGATTTGATGTTGGAGGTTTTGGGAGACCGTGTTTTGGTACTGTGGGGTGGTGTTTTGGTTGAGTTGTGTGAGATGTTGTTGGTAAGCATGGATTTGTTGGATAATATGAGGAGGTATTTGAGGATTGGGATTATATTGTGTTGATGACGCTAGGGGGTTTTGTAGATACGTGATATTAGACAGATTGACATTGGATGGATTGACATTGGATGGATTAACATGAGATGTATTGATGTTAGATGGGTTGGTCATGTTGTAAGGTGGTTGTGAAAAGAATTGTCTCATGTAGGCTATGGTTTGAGGGTTGAGTGGAGGGACATTTGTGGAAGCACTTGCATGTGTGGGATTTCCTTGGATGCCCAAGGTGATTTATGGAACGGAAGGTATTACATTAGTTGTAGTAGTGGATGTGATGATGGGTTGGGAGGTGGTAAGATTGGAGACACTTGTGGGAATTGTAGATGTGGTAACATTAGAGCTTGTGGGGGTGGTAGATATGGCGGGAGTTGAGGTTTGAGAGATGGTCAGTTGGGTGTTTGATGTAGATGGTTGGGAGGATGTGGTAGGATTGTTGTTAGAGGTGGATGGTTGGGATGATGTTGTGTTGTGGGGTGGTTGGGCACCAATTTTGAGGAGGTAGTCAAGATGTCTATTTGGATCCGACCTTAGGATTTTGTCAAGTAGGTCCATGTTATTGGCATCTTGTGTAAAGTTCAAGACATCTTGATCATCTTGGGACATGGTGGGATACTTTGTAGTGGTGGTGGTGGTGGTGGTGGTGGTGGTTACAAGAAATGGAAGGGATTTTCATTGGGATTATATGTCAGGATTTGAAAGACCGAAGGTGGGTTGTGTATTTGGTTGATTGGTAGGTTGTTGTTGTTGGTATTAGGCATTCCTATGCCCATATATTGTCCAAAGTCTACCATTGCTTGATTCTTCTTGTGTTGTGATCTAGTTATGGGCATGCAAGTGTATGGATTTGATTTTGAGGTGGATGATAGAGGGATGGAGACCTTAGAGAATCCGGATTGATTTGTTGGACCCAAAGAGGATGTGGTAGTGGAATGGAATAAAATATGAAAGGGTGATTGTAGCATGATAGAGGATAGATTTACACTTCTAAGAGATGAATCTTTCAAAAAAGTGTTAATCTAAGGATGATAAGAGTGGGTGATATTGATGTTTACAAAAATTTGGACCAAAATGGTAGATGATAGATGAAGTTTTCTTTAGGATGATTTGATGGAAGGGATTTTGATGTTGATTTGGATGGTGAAATTTTTAGATGAACTAGATGTTTGGTATGAGAGATTAGGATGATGTTTTTTTGAAAAGGATTTGGAAGTCAACGGATGAGCTTAAGTAAGATCTAGTTTTTTGTGTTAGACAAATGGATGCTTCTCTTTGTTTGGGGTAGACTAATGACCTTACATAAAGAAGGATGATTATTTTACTTGAAAGGTTGACTAATGATTCTCTAAGAAAAATATGATGTAAAATATGAAATCTAGATCTAGCGTTAGCTCAAAGGGATGCTGAGTTTTGGATGTTGATTGATGGTTCTTTGATGGGTGTTTGGATTTGGAAGATTTTGGATATGTTTTTGATGAGAGAAGTGAAAGGATTTTGGAATGATTTTTTGGTAACAAGGATGTTTGTTTGGTCCAAAAGGTATGCAAAGATTAATGAAGATGAATGGATATTAAATTGAGTGGGTTATGGTATTAGAAAAGGGTCTGATAATGATAATGATTGACTCTCTAAGTTCAAAATGAAGGTATGATTGGAAAAATTTGGATAAAATGGGTGGGGTATTGACAGATTTTTGGAAGGTGATTATGGATTATGGAAACGCAGGTCCTAAAGATCACAATGGAATTTTCTCTAATTTCAAGCAAGTTAATTTGCAAATAGCACCAATCCATAGGTGAAATGGTGCCAAAAGAAGATAGAGATGGCACTGAAACAGGTCAGTGTTGGTCGAGGCTCTGAAAAAGATGGATTTTGATGACAAATTTGGATTTGTTTTGATATGAAGTTTAATCAAATGATTTTTATTGTCTCTTGGCAAGTTTCTTGAAAGCACTTTAAGCACAATAACACACAATAACCAAGATTTGGTTTGTAAAAAGATGTGAATTTCTTAAACAAGCACTTTGTACAACCTAAGGCGAAGATAAGATAGTATTTGTGGAATCCCCTAGCTGCTCCTATTCAAAGTGGGTAGCTCCAGGATCTTGGTAGCACTAGCTCCCCCTTACAGTGCACTCACTTCTCATGCATAACAAGATCTAGGTTTCCACGAAGGCTTGTCCCTCACCAAACCTTAGGATTGTCTCTGCTACCTCAGCGAAGAACTACATGAATCGAGGCCACTTCAAAGGTTACCCTTCTGCGTCAATAAATAGAAAGTTTTTGGCTTGCTAAAACAAAGGTTTGTAGTAAGTGCATTCGTTCAGGTGGCCATATGTGTGGCAGCACTACTCTCCATTATGGAGTCTCCTAGCCTCAAAGGGTTACGCCTTAGAGGGTTTTGGGGGAGGTTGGCTGTTGGTATGACACAACAACACCTGTTGCTTGTGACTTTCATCACAAACACATTATTTTATATAGTGGCTCGAAAGAGCTTGGCTTTAGCTTGTTGCCACTTGGGTCATTCCCACCTTTCGAAGTGGGGTGGCAGGCCCTCTAAGGATTTAACAAAAGCAACACAACCACAAAAATACTTTTGATCCACAAGTTCATAAAAGGATGTGAGGGGAGAGCATACATATATTTTGTGCTTGCGTCACACTAAACAAGGTTCATTTTAGTTCTTTGGATTATGTTGGTGGTGATTTATGCAAGTGTTATGGGAAGCTTTTGATTCCCAAGATCACCAACAGTGCGAGGGAAAAGCATACACTTTTCACCACACAAACATCATCATGAAAACACTTCACATAATTTGATTTGTTTTCTTGTTTAGATGAGTGAAAAATGTAGATTGTTGTTCCTTTTAATCCGATGAGTTATGATGCACTTTGTGGTTCTTTTTAAACCCAAAATCAAAATGTTTGTAGATTTGTTGGCAAACACTTGTTAATTTTAGAGCACCTAAATTCAAATGTTTTCTAAACTAAGGCACACATAGATTTGTTTGTTGTTTGTTGTTGTTGATCAATTTTAGTGCACCAAAGTGAAATGTTTGTTTATGCTAACACACAAGGGTTCTTTTTAAGCACCAATTGAAGTGTTCATTTTAAACTAAAGATAAAAACCCTGCAAGAACTTGTTAGTGGCTGTAGAATGATGGTGATGACCTGCAAATAACTTACTAGTCTCTGCATAGAATCGAAAGTTAGCCTATAAAAATAGCACTAAAACATAGACCAAATGGCACTACTACAGACTGCAATGGCACTACTGACAGGAACTGACCTAAATCCTAATTGTCCTGGACAATAGTGCTGATATACATACGGATAGCGCTGATTTACAAAATAGTGCTAAAATAATATACAGAATGTGCCATAATAGAAGATAGTGCTAAAATAGATTACAGAAGGTGCTAAAAGAGACAATAGTGCTAATATGTAGGTGACAAAGCGCCACTGTGTGTGTGACTGATTGATTTGGTGAACAGTTGAAAATAGCACCGCTCTGGGTGCTGATAGCACTGATACAAGGTTGAACTTGTCAGGCCTGCAAAACAGAGGTCTTCCTAACCAAAATAGAGGGTTAGACTACAAAGAAAAGGGCCTTGTTAGTCTTGTTAGCCTAATGAATGGAAACCAAGACAAAATGATAGCCAAAATGTATGTTTGGTCCTTAAGGAAATTTTAGAATGACCTCCCCCTCTTCGTTCAAGATGCCTGCAAAAATAGAGAGCAGATAACCTAGGAAAACATCATGGAGACCAAAAACCAAATGGACGTGTGAGTGAAAGTTAAGAGAGAAAATACTGTGTCAAATAGCACTAAAACAACAGATAGCACTAAAATGCACCACAGATAGTGCCACTACGCAGGTAGATAGTGTCACACCTATAAAGCATGTCTCAAACAACAAGACTCACAAAAACATGATTAGATTTAGACCTTGCGGGTCCCACCAGGCATGCCAATGTAGATTAGTGATTTCAAAATGAAAGGAGAAAATATACAACAAGTGCATAAACAAGAACTACACCTTTCACAATGAGTCACAAATCCTTGATAGGGTGGAAGGAGATGCACCCAAACTCCTTAGATTGTACCCTAGATAATGAATCAAATGTGAAATGCTCTCTCAAATGCAACTCACAAGCTAGCTCAAGAGATTTTTGGGCATGGTAACATTACTTAAAAATTGGATCCCAAATAGGTTGGAGGACATTTAATTTATAGATATTTTTGGAGAGATTTTGATCCAAGGGTTGAGATTGATTTGGGAGATCAATGGTGGAGGATGAAGATTATGTGGAGGGCCTAGATTTCATCTTGGAAGAATGGAGGGCTAGGAATAAAGATGAATTTTAAATTCATCTTGGGAAAGGGGTGGAGTAAATGAGGTTGGGTGAGATGGATTATTTGTGAATTAAAAATTCACATGGGGAAAGTAAAATGAATTAAAAATTCATTTGGAGATGAGTGGAGATAAATGAGGTATGGCATGGGTAAGGGGGTGTAAGAGGTATTAAATATGATGTTGGACATATTTTTATAAAAAAATGACTTATGTGGGATATATTTCAATTTTTTATTTGGAGGATGTGAAGAAGGGTGTTAAGCTAGGTTTGACCACTTAAATGGGAGATTAAGATTAATTAAACAAGGTTTTATTTAATTAATCTTGGTGGTGCTTGCATGAACATTCGGGTTTCAAGCATTTTGTATTTGTAGGCACCTTCCCAAAAAATCCAAAAATTTCAACACTTTCAGCCTCTGCGGTTGTAAAAAATGCAAAAATTAGTTAGGGTACAAGTGTCTTTGTATATACAAGGCTGCTTGTATATACATGCATTCAAAAATGTGCATTGGTGGGTCAGAAAACTCTATCGCCCTTTGAAAAAATCAGTTAGATGCATTTCTGAATACATATTGGGCTTAGAATGTGCATATACAAAGGGGGAATCTTTCACAGATTCCCAGAATATTCGTGCCTTGTATATCAGGTTGCATGTAGATATGCATTGAAAAATATACAGGGGCGCAGATGCTTTTGCTACAGTGCGGCGGGGGAGATACATGCAGTGTGGTCTGCAGACATGCAAAGAGCTTTGTATCTCATATACAAAGGAGAATGTATATGTGATATACATTCGAAAATGTGCAAGGGAAAATATACAAATGGTGGGGTCCACAGACATACAAGACAGATTGTATGTTGGTGAGATGAATCAGCGGCGATATACAAACAAAGTAGGTTACGAAGCTAGGGCCCACTGCTTGTATATTGGTGATTGTATGTTGAAATATACATTCCTAATATACAAGCCAGAATCTGGAGTGAACATACAATCTGATCGATAAAGAATAAAATCCATTGCTTGTATGTATATTCTCACTTGTATGTTGGCATTGTATATGCTGATATACATTCAAATGATGCAAGAGTAAGGTGCAAGTCGGATTTGAAAAGTTTCTCAATCTAGCAGATAAGGTAGCTAACATCCGTGGCTTGCATGTATATTGTGCATTATATATGTTGATATACAATGCGATGTGCAAGGAGAGATACAACCCGGATTTTAAGGCATTTCCAATCCACTATATAAAAATTTGAAATCTGCAGAATGTATATTTTGTTTGTATCTGCAAATATACAGAGGGGATGTGCAATAGAAAATGTACAAGGCGAGACCCAATGCATTTTTATTTTGTTTTATAACAATTTGGGGTCCACCTTGTATGATAAGTAGTTGAGTGTATATACATCCTGCATATACAAAGATTTAAAAAAGGTGATTGTATATGCATATGTTCTTGCATATACAAGGGCGAAGATGGCAAAATGAAAAAGTGAAAAAATCAGCGATAGATGCATGAGGTGTTGACATGGCATGGTATTATTGGTTTGTGACTTTTCAAAGGTGTTTTGAGCCATTTATTTCAGCGATAGGAGTGGATCAACGGCCTTGTTTTAAACCTGCAGCGATGGTTTTTTATGAGCGTGTGCGGCCATTTTTGAGCGGGAAAATCTCTAAATGCATCTGTTGTTGCATCCTGTGGGTAGATGAAGCATTGATGGTGGATTTGCAGAGGATGGGTGATGGAAATGATAGGTCAACCACCTGATTGAAGATGAAAGTCCTAGAGTGGCGGTGCAAATCCTGAACCTACCTGCTTCTTCCTCTTTGTCCCTCTGCTGCATTGATTATTTTGAGTGCCAATCTGAAGATGCGCTGTATCTGGCAAATTTTTGACTTGCCTTGTAATTAATTTTGCTGAGTTTACAGTCTTGGTATAAAAGCCAAACTGTGTTACTCATTGTGGGGGTTGAAGACTTGGGCAATTTTTTGTGTGAATAATGAAATACATAGCATTTCCTATCTATTTTATCTCTGTGGAGTTTATGTGTTGCATCTGAGTTGTATCTTGCACATATGTTCAGTTTCAGTGTTAATGTTATATGAAAAATGCTTCTTGCATGTGTTTTGCTGTCTATCTCCACTTGTTGTATGCATTTCTTCTTCTGAATTTGGTTGCTAAGGGTTTCTCAAATTCTAGAATACAGATTTATGTATTGCATGCTTAATCTCTAACTTCCATTCAAGGAGTGGATTAAATCATTTTTGGTTGAGTGTGGAGGAGATTGTATGTCAGCTGGGATATCCATAAGTAGAGACAGTTAAAATACCCATTCTTGGGTGATGTTTGTAAGGTAAGCATCAATCTAACCCCTTGAAACTCAAATGCTAGTTGCAAGCCACTCTCGTGTATACGTCTATGTTGACTCCTTGCCCTGAGATAGGCACTGGTCTGTTCTTATGAAGTAGTTATGATCCAGAACCCCTGTCTTGCATTCAAACCATAATTTCAAACCATTCCATCATTCCAACCTACTAGTTGTATGAGTAGGATTAGGAGCCCCTGCATACTCTCATCCATAACTAGACACATATGTCCAAGAATGTTGCTAACCTTGTGATTTGTCACACAAATCTTGGTCCACACATGGGAGTATTCTACCTATTCTGAAGAGCTAAATCTTTCTGTCATTGGGTGAGTCAAAGTGTCAAATATTTAGCTAATAGGGATACCCCCCTTGGTGCGACAGAACTAGAGGTGAAGGGGAGGTAGCTCACACAACCTCCTATATTTTGTTGGTCGAATCTGCCTATGCATTGGAACTGGTAAACCCTCTGTCGATTCATAAAAAATTACCAACAGAATTGGTGACTCTGTTGGGGATAGAACCCAGAATTGATGAAAATAGAATTTATTTGAGCCCATCTAAGTCGCAACAGAATTGGTGACTCTACTGGGGAGAAGAGTCAAATAATGTGAAATCATTGCTGCATATTCGGTTCTTTCATGTGAATGATGGTGCTCTACTGGCGGTATGAACTCAGAAAAATGTTTGATGAGCTTTCAGCTGTTTGAAATTGTTATCCTCTTTGGAGAGGTGGCGACTCTGCAAAAAAGTTTTAGTGCACATGAAAGGCTGATGTATGTTATTGAGATCTAAAAATATTCTGTTCAAAGCTTCAGTATCTGGATGAGAAACGGTACCTAGCTCCTTCCCATTTATATTTGTTGTTTTATTGCATAAGTTAGATGCCAGGGGGAAGCCTTAGGTCTTAGACAGACATAAGATGTCTAAGAGTGAAGTTTATATGAATCCAAGTATGTATTCACCCATACTCAGTCAAGAGGGGGATGATGTATTGAGTAAAAAAATTGAAGAGATAAAGAATAGGTTGATATCCTTAGAAGCCTGGCAGGCTCAACTAAATAGTAGTAACCCTTTTGTGTCTACCAGTCAAAATGATAACCCTCTTGTAATCTCTTTTGATCCTTTGTATGACCAATTAGATTTGTCATGGGTTGATTATCAAGTTGAAAGTATTCCTGCTAAAATTTACAATCAGATGCCTAGATTTAGTGGACACAATGTGTGTAATGGGGGTGCACATATCCAAAACTTTCACTGCTTCATGGAGAGACATTCATTTAGGGATGAGGATATGTGGATGAGGTTTTTTGTTAGATCCTTTGGTGCTAGAGCTAGAGATTGGTATTTGAGCTTTCCAAAGAAATCCTTTGCCTGTTGGGATGAACTTGTTGATTGTTTTAGAAAAGAATTTGCAAGAGAACCTGCTGATCTTGTTGCAAGATTGATGGAAATTAGAAGACAAGATGAAGAGCCTAGTGTTGATTTCAGTCATAGATTTGTAGTAGCCCTTTCACAAATCCCTGAAGCCTTCAAACCCGATATTTCAGCCTATGTTGGCATATATTTTGAAGCTTTCGAGGAGGGCTCTAGTGCATTATTGAGGGAATTCAAGATAACAAGTATGCAGATGGCATACAAGTTTTTAGAAAATGTAGAAAAAATGAGAAATGAGCATATGCAAAATTCCCTGTCCACAAGCTTTGGTGTGAATAATAGTTGTGTAGCTACAAATGACCAAGTGATCATGGCATCAGTTGAAGATAAATATGAAAATGAAAATATAGAAGTTGAGACTGCTATATTTGAACATAATGCTAACAACAATGCTCAACTTAATTGTTCACTAATAAATGATGCCAATGAAAGGATCAGTGATGACTCCCAGGTTGAGGTTGAGGTATCTAGTTATGAAAATAATGATGTTGTTGTGGACAGCAATGAACACTTGTTTGAATGGGTATGCGGAGATGATTGTGAGTATTGTGCACAAGATAGAGAAGAAATAAGCAAACAGAGGAACATTCTCATGTTTGAATCACTACCTTGTATTCAGACACATGGAGATGA
This sequence comes from Cunninghamia lanceolata, assembly GCA_027924645.1. NCBI lineage: Eukaryota > Viridiplantae > Streptophyta > Pinopsida > Cupressales > Cupressaceae > Cunninghamia > Cunninghamia lanceolata. The sequence continues at coordinate 4,832,839 of BSBN01000278.1, forward strand.
TGAAGAGCAATCAGGGATTGAAACAAGTGCTAGTGCAGAGCGTGATTGTTCTTTATTTGATTATAGTTTTGCTTATGATACACAGGTTGATACTCCTCCACATAAGGAATTCATTGGAAATGAAAATGCATGTTCTACTGCCCATGAACTAGTGGCATACCATAATGAAGCTGAAACACTTGGATCAATCCTTTTTGACACATATAGTGATGAGGATCTATTTGGGTGAAAATCAAGGCACTGTTGTTGAGGAGGATTCTATTTTTCATTCTGATGAAAGAGAGACCAACATACATCATGAAGGTTATTGTGAAGAGGTGCCAGTGCCTGATTCTTTCCAGCTTGGTGCAGCTGATGGTTGTGTGCATGATGTGCACAATTGTGAATTTGAAAGCTTCTTCCTTGATATGCCAGCTTATGATATAATGAGACCTGATGCTCCTAGCTACACGGTGGACATTGAGTACTTTCAATTTTCAGTCCAGCTAGGAGATCATTTTACAATGCATGTTGCTGATACAGATGATGACAAGTGTTGTATGCCATATGAATATGCATTGTTTAACAAATATAATGTTCACATGTTGCTTGATGCTGATGGTTGTATGCATAAGGTTGACAAGGATAAGCTCAGTGAGATGTTTGAATATGCAAATGACAAGGGTTGTTTGTGGGTAAATCATGGCAGCATCTTTAGGCTTGGTCTAGTGATATTAGAAGAAAATCAAGTGTTTGATAGAGGAAAATTCTAGTTTTTCCTTTTTGGTGGCCTTGGGCCACCAAGTAATGTTTGAAAATAATTTGTGGTGCAGGTTGGTGCAATGTTTGACTCTATTGCCTAATGGATAAGGCCAAATCTGTGAAACCAAAGATTTTAAAGTCCTCGCCATGCCTGCAAGAGACATACGTCCCCAGACAGAGCCACTGGTGGTGCCTGCATGAAAATTCGGGTTTCAAGCATTTTGTATTTGTAGGCACCTTCCCAAAAAATCCAAAAATTCCAACACTTTCAGCCTCTGTGATTGTAAAAAATGCAAAAATTAGTTAGGGTACAAGTGTCTTTGTATATACAAGGCTGCTTGTATATACATGCATTCAAAAATGTGCATTGGCGGGTCAGAAAACTCTATTGCCCTTTGAAAAAACTAGTTAGATGCATTTCTGAATGCATATTGGGCTTGGAATATGCATATACAAAGGGGGAATCTTTCACAGATTCCTAGAATATTCCTACCTTGTATATTGGGTTGCATGTAGATATGGATTGAAAAATATACGAGGGCACAGATGCTTTTGCTACAATGTGATGGGGGAGATACATGCAGTGGGGTCCGCAGAAATGCAAAGGGCTTTGCATCTCATATACAAAGGAGAATGTATATGTGATATACATTCAAAAATGTGCAAGGGCAAATATACAAATGGCTAGGCCCGCGGACATACAAGACGGATTGTATGTTGGTGAGATGCATTGGTGGCGATATACAAACAAAGCAGGTTACGAAGCTGGGGCCCACTACTTGTATATTGGTGATTGTATGTTGAAATATACATTCCTAATATACAAGCCAGAATCTGGAGTGAACATGCAATCTGATCGATAAAGGATAAAATATGTTGCTTGTATGTATATTCTCACTTATATGTTAGCATTGTATATGTCGATATACATTCAAATGATGCAAGAGTAAGGTGCAAGCCAGATTTGAAAAGTTTCTCAATCTAGCAGATAAGGTAGCTAACATCTGCGGCTTGCATGTATATTGTGCATTGTATATGCCGATATACAATGCGATGTGCAAGGAGAGATACAACCCGGATTTCAAGGCGTTTCCAATCCATTGTATAAAAATTTAAAATCCACAGAATGTATATTTTGTTTGTATCTGCAAATATACAACGGGGATGTGCAATAGAAAATGTACAAGGTGGGACCCGATGCATTTTTATTTTGTTTTATAACAATTTGGGGTCTACCTTGTATGATAAGTAGTTGAGTGTATATACATCCTGCATATACAAAGATTTAAAAAACATGATTGTATATGCATATGTTCTTGCATATGCAAGGGCGAAGATGGCAAAATGAAAAAGGGGAAAAATCAGCGATAGATGCATGAGGTGCTAGCGTGGCATGGTATTATTGGTTCATGACTTTTCAAAGGTGTTTTGAGCCATTTATTTCAGCGATAGGAGTGGATCAACGGCCTTGTTTTAAACCTGCAGCGATGGTTTTTTCTGAGTGTGTGCGGCCATTTTTGAGTGGGAAAATCTCCAAATGCATCGGTTGTTGCATCCCACGGGTAGATGAAGCATTAATGGTGGATTTGCAGAGGATGGGCAACGGAAATGACAGTTCAACCACCCGATTGAAGATGAAAGTCATGGAGTGGCGGTGCAAATCCTGAACCTACCTACTTCTTCCTCTTTGTCCCTCTGCTGCATTGATTATTTTGAGCGCCAATCTAAAGATGTGCTGTATCTGGCAAATTTTTGACTTGCCTTGTAATTAATTTTGCTGAGTTTACAGTCTTGGTATAAAAGCCGAACTGTGTTACTCATTGTGGGGGTTGAAGACTTGGGCAATTTTTTGTGTGAATAACAAAATACAGAGCATTTCCTGTCTGTTTTATCTCTGTGGAGTTTATGTGTTGCATCTGAGTTGTATCGTGTACATATGTTCAGTTTCAATGTTAATGTTATATGAAAAATACTTCTTGCATGTGTTTTGCTGTCTGTCTCCACTTGTTGTATGCATTTCTTCTTCTGAATTTGGTTGCTAAGGGTTTTTCAAATTCTAGAATACAGATTTATGTATTGCATGCTTAATCTCTAACTTCCATTCAAGGAGTGGATTAAATCATTTTAGGTTGAGTGTGGAGGAGATTGTATGTTAGCTGGGATATCCATAAGTAGAGACAGTTAAAATACCCATTCTTGGGTGATGTTTGTAAGGCAAGCATCAATCTAACCCCTTGAAACTCAAATGCCAGTTGCAAACCACTCTCATGTATACATCTATGTTGACTCCTTGCCCTGAGATAGGCATCAGTTTGGTCTTGTGAAGTAGTTATGATCCAAATCCCTTGTCTTGCATCCAAACCATAATTTCAAACCATTCCATCATTCCAACCTATTAGTTGTAGGAGTAGGATTAGGAGCCCCTGCATACTCTCATCCATAACCAGACACATATGTTCAAGAATGTTGTTAACCGTGTGATTTGTCACACAAATATTGGTCCATACATGAGAGTATTCTGCTTGTTCTGAAGAGCTAAATCTTTCTGTCATTGGGTGATTCAAAGTGTCAAATCTTTATCTAATAGGGATACCCCCCTTGGTGTGGCAGAACCAGAAGTGAAGGGGAGGTAGCTCATGCAACCTCCCGTACTCTGTTGGCCGAATCTACCTATGCATTGGAATTGGCAAACCCTCTGTTGATTTAGAAAAAATTACCAACAAATCCTAAGGCTTAGGATGAGATAGGCTAGGGTAGGCAATTAAATAATGGCTATTTAATTACCTATGGTAGGGATAGGTCAATTAATAGGCTGAATTAATTAGTTAGGCATGATTTTAGCTAATTAATTGGATTTAGTGAGGAGGGAGAAATCAAATAAATATTGAATATTTATTTAATCAATTGGCTAAAGTTGAACTATTGAATTAATAGAATTAATCGAATTATTGGGGATAGAATGATGAAAAATTAGGTGATGAAGGGGTAATTAATTAAATAAAAATTTAATTAATTGATTAGAAGGGAAATTGGTATGTTTAGGGATGTCGGGAGTCAGATTGATGATAAAGAGATTTTTAAGTGTCTACACCTTAATATATACCATTTTTTTTAAAAAAATAGTAGTTTAGAAAGTAGACTCAGAGCACTACGAACATTATTTTTGTTGCATCTTCAAATTTTGAGTGTAACTATGCTCGATTTCCCATCCAAGGTCAGTATTTCCTGATTTAAAAAAAAAGTGGCTACTTAAGACCGCTTTTTGGTCTCCCATCTTCTTGCACTTACCCTTGAATAAAAGGCATGAGCAAAGGCAGAGAAGTAGAGGAGGAAAATTTCAAAGAGGAAGAACGCATTTTTGAGGAGAAAGACCTTATGTGGAGCAAAGCAAGGAAAGTAGCCAATACAATAAGGAAGAAAGAGATAACAATTCATACCAGAGAGATGACAGAAATTTCTACCGCAATAGTAGGGGGAATCATAATTCTTACCACAATGAAGGATATAGGAGAGATAAAAGAGGGTTTGATAGAAGATCATTCAAAGGAACTTGTTTTAAATATGGAGGTGAAGGAGACTGAGCATTTTAATGTCATTAGGGAAGTATAAGAAAGAGGGTAGAGAATAGTGGATCACCTAGTTTAGTTGGAAAACTAGAGAAAGGAGAATCACTAGTCATGAGGAGAGCATTATTTCAAGTAGAGACAACTGAGGAACCACCACAAAGGAAATTTTTTTTTCCAGACAAGATGCTAATCATGAGGTAAATGTTGTAAGGTTATCATTGATAGTGGTAGTATAGATAATCTAGTTTTATAGGAGATGGTGACTAAGATGAACCTAGAGAGATTGAAACACCCTAAGCCCTACAAGATAGCATAGATTCAAGATGATCACAAGGTACTAATGAGTGAACAATGTTTGGTAAAATTTCATCTAGGATCTTATAATGATGAGGTATTATTTAATATTATGTTGATGGATGTATGTCATATATTGTTCAAGATACCATGGCAGTATGATAGAAAAGCAATATATTATGGGAGAAAGAATACTTATGCCATAATATCTAATGGGAAGAATCATATCTTGATACCTTTGCAAAATGAACCTAAGAGTGAAGTATGTGGGAATGCTATAATATGTTTGGTTGATGAAAAGAAATTTTTGAATGGATTGAGACATGAGAATATGTGTTTTACTTTGATTCCAAAGTATAGAAACCTAAGTACATGAAACATCACAGCAAAAGAAGAGGAACCACCACCAAAGGAGATAACTGAATTATTGGCAGAGTACAAAGATATCATATCAGATAATGTGCCTGAAGGATTACCGTTGATCCTGAGTATCATTGATCATATGGACCTTATACATGGAGCTAGTTTTCCTAACAAAGTAGTACACCAGATGACATTGGCAGAGAATGCAGAGCTAAATAGACAAATACAGGAGCTATTGATGAAAGGATTGATCAGAGAAAGTCTAAGCCCATGTGTGGTATCTACTGTACTAGCACCAAAGAAATATGGAGATTGGAGGATGTGTACAGACTCTAGAGAAATCAATAAGATCATTGTTAAGTATAGATTTCCATTGCCAAGGATGGATGACATTATGTACTGTTTGAGTGGAGCAAAATATTTCACAAAGATATAATTGAAGAGTGGATACCATTAGATCATGATCAGAGAAGGAGATGAGTGGAGGACTAAATTCAAGACAAATGAGGGATTGTATGAATGGTTAGTGATGCCTTTTGGATTGACTAATGTACCAGGTACTTTCATGAGATTGATGAATGAGGTTTTGAATAAATTCTTGGGTAAGTTTGTTATTGTATACTTGGATGATATTTTGATTTTTAGTAAGACTTTGAAGAAGAACATTTGTGGCATATTAGACAAGTGTTGTAGACATTGAGAGAAGAGAAATTGTTGATAAACATCAAGAAATGTAGTTTCATGGAGGAAGAACTAGTGTATTTGGGATTTGTGATTTCTGCAGAAGGATTGAAGATGGACCCTAAGAAAGTTAGAGCAATTGTTGAGTGGCCAACACTTGTGAACATTGGAGAGGTAAGATCATTTCATGGACTAGAAAGTTTCTACGAGAAGTTCATCAAAAAATTTAGTACAGTATTCACACCAATGACAGAGACAATGAAAGGTGACAGAAAGGATTTCAAGTGGACATTAGGAGAAAATAAGAGTTTTGAATTGTTGAAATAGAAGATGACAAAGCAACCAGTGTTAGCATTACCATATTTTAACAAAGTATTTCAAGTTGATTTGATGCCATTGGGAGTACAATAGGAGAAGTGTTAAGTCAAGAAGGGAGAGCAGTAGCATATTTAAGTAAGAATTTGAATGATGCAAGGAGAAGATATTCTATTTATGATTAGGAGTTCTATGCCATAATTCAAGCCTTGAAGAAGCAGAAACATTACTTGTTGCCAAAGGAATTTGTGTTGTACACTGATCATCAAGCTTTGTAGTATTTGAACAGTCAAGGGAAGTTGAATCAGAGACATATGAGGTGGGTAGAGTTCATGCAGAGTTACACATTTGTATTGAAGCATAGGAGTGGAAAATCAGACAAAGTTGTCAATGCATTAAGTAGAAGAAGGAATTTTCTAACAAAGATGAGGATAGAAGTATTAGTATTTGAGGAACTAAAGCATATGTATGAAGAGAATCTTGATTTTGTGGAAGCATGGAAAGCATGTAAAGAACCTATTGTGGCAGATAGAAGTAAGTGGTTAGATTATTTCATTCTAGAGGATATGTTGTTTAAGGTAAATCAATTATGTATACTTAGGATTTTAATGAGAGATAATTTGATAAAGGAGAAACATAGTGGTGGATTAGCAGTACATTTTGGGATTGACAAGACAGTAGCTTTGGTAAGTGAACATTACTCTTGGCCTCAGATATATAAGGAAATTTGTTCAGAGTTGTAGAGTTTGTCAAGTTGCAAAAGGGAGTAGTCAAAATACTGGATTGTACAAATCTTTGACAATACTAGAGAGACCTTGGGAAAATATAAGCATGGATTTCATATTGGGTTTGCCAAGAACATAGAGAGGATATGATTCTATATTTGTAGAAGTGGATAGATTTTCAAAAATGGAACATTTCATTCCTTGTAAGAAGACAAATGATGCTTTACATGTTGCTGACCTATTTTTCAAGGAGATTGTGAGATTGCATGAATTACCTAAGAGTATAGTTTCAGACAGGGATACAAGATTCATTCAATATTTTTGGAGGACATTGTGGAAGAAGATGAAGATAGACCTAAAGTTCAGTTCAACATTTCACCCACAAATAGATGGACAAGAAGGAGTGGTAAATAGGAGTTTGGATAACTTGTTGAGATGTTTAGTATGAGACAAAGCAGGGAATTGGGATCTAATCCTATTGCAAGCAGAGTTTGCATACAATAACAAGGTAAATAGGAGTATAAGGAAAACACCATTTGAGATTGTGACAAGAATGCAACCTAGAGTAGCGGAGCTGAGAGACATTAGTATGGAGAATAAGAGAACTATAGAGGTAGAAGAATTTGTAGGATACATGGAGACACTACATAATCAAGTCAAAAAGCATTTGGAGGAGATGAATAACAAGTAAGTATAAGGAGAAAGTAGATGAGAAGAGGAGACATAAAGAATTTTTAGTTGGAGATGAAGTAATGGTATATCTAAGAAAGGAGAGATTTCTAGTGGAGACATACAACAAACTAAAGATGAAGAAGTTTGGACCATGTAAGATTCTTAAGAAGTTTAATTTAGGGAACATGTTGATGCAGTTGTTAGCCACACAATAAGAAATAAAATTTTAACATACAAACCTTCACTTATCTTGAAGAATATAATAAATTCAAGATGAATTTATGATTCCAAGTCTCCATTGGTCTGGATATGACCTCCTGACAGTCAATCATGTTCGATTGGTGTTGTTGTTAATCATTTAGGGGCCTTACATGTAATTATGTTGCAAAAGTTCTTCAAGGATTTTGACAAGATGTCCTAAGGTCCTAACACTTTAGTTAAAAATATGTCAATTATGTCAACCAGGTAGTGTCCAAAGGCTGTATGCAATAGGGAATATTTTTGGACATCTCACTTAGTACAGATTTTCTAAATTTTTGAAAAGTTTGAAAATAGAAATTAAACTAGAAAGCATGAAATTGTTTAATCTAGAAAGCATTCAAATTCCTATTCTAGAAAGCATGTAAACTATCTAAGAATCAACACTTGCAGTTTAACTATGAAATTAAAACAAAGGCACCTAACTACTAACTAAAAATACTTCTTGACATCTTTTAATCAATATCTAACAACAGTTTTATGAACAGAGTGGATGCTCTAGAAATTTCAAGTAAATAAAATTCAAAGATCATTAACTTAAAACCACAACTTGTAGGAACACACAATAGAGCTTAACACAAAGTAACATTTATCTAAACATAACATGCACAGAATATAAACAACAACATTAATGATAAAACTACTTATCTACTCTATGATCCCTTGAGTGGCTAGTTCTTGGGCATTCCTACTATCAGTTCAAATCACATGTGGTACTTTAGCAGCTTCAAAGTAAATCGCATTCACAATACTTCCATTACTTAGAATCAGATTACTCAAAACAAATTACTCAGAACAAGACTAGCAGTATTCATTCATTCATGTCATAAAAGTATAACAATACAGAAAACATAACTGAACAATATCCAAAATATATCATAAAAGCATATCTTTGTTTTGAGCAACTACATATATATACTGCACTACTACAAAATCCTAATTTGCAGATGATAGGTAAATGCCATTGAAAAAGTCTTAAACAGAATTACAACTAACTAGTGTTCATGACATAAAACATAGTAAAGGCTCTGAGTGGAGCCATAAAGTCTCAAATATTCTTAATAGAAAATAATAAAATGCTTTAAAAGAAGTCTTCCACTATGCACACCTAAATTTTTGGCGCCCCAACTTCTAGCGCTCTGACTTCAACTGCTTGAAGTCCACTCCTTTCATAGGCCATGCATAAGTCCTGCACAATTACTCAAAGTCTACACCATTACATCAACATTAGTAGCTAATTCCAATCAATTTGAGAAATAAAAATTTATACACCATTTTATCAAAAGTAGACAATTATTCCTTCTAAAAATAAGAAAATTGGCATGGATGGGGTGATTGGCAAGAACAAAAAGGGGTATTTATCTCATCATAAGAATGAGGTTGTTTATACCTCATCATCCTCCCCTTCCTAAGCCTCAGTAGGTCCTCCTGCTCTCTGATGGGCCCTCTGTCTTTTTGCATCTCTCTTTCTATTTATTTCATCATATTTCAAGCTGAGATCATTCATATCCTCTGCTTCTTCATCTAAATGATCGAGATACTTAAGAAAACCCTTGTGCAACTTAATCCTCATCTACCATGCATGTAAGTCCCTGGGATCCTGTTCTGTAGTTATTAAGACTATAGGGGATGGTTGAAGGAGCAATGGAGGTCTGTAGCGCATTCCTATCCACTTAGTTTTGAGCTACTGTAATATTTATGTTAATGCTTCAGCCCTTTGATAGGACCACCTTAGGTTGGTGGGGGAGATCATCTCCCTCCATTTTAGATACATAGGTAAAGGAGAATACCTTTCTTTGCAAGCATTCTAGGCTCTGTCTATTAATTGTAGACCATTAACTTTGAAATCTTCAAAACAAATCCTGATCCTTTTATTATACTTTTCTTTCATAGCCTCATACTTCTTAGTTCTCCTAAATTGTGCTTTGAAAGCAAAAGGCTTGCAGTTAGGGTATCTCATTTTAAGCCCTATAGTTCTTTCTGCTTGGAGATACTCCATGGTTCTATCTTGCCAATGAAGTTGATTCCACATATTGGACATGAATTCTCTGAGTTAAACTTCCCCCACAAAAAGATTAATAAAGAAATCACTATAATTTTCTAGAAACAAATTATGTATAAATAATTCACATAGTAGATTATGCTGATCAGATGGTGCCCCTTTGAATGCTTCTAGGAATTGCTGATCATCTGGATCATGAGGTAGGTTGCAATAAATTCTTAAAAGTTTTCATCATAATAATTATTCATTGAGAAACATGGAATACAATCTAGATGGCTTTCTGCAGGCCAATAATATTTCTCCAATGTTGCATGCATCCGTTTTGGCTTGATACAACCTATCATAAGATTCTTTTAGTAACACCATTTTCTTTTTGAGTTTAGTATTTGCAGCTCCTACTTGCCTTAGGAAATGACATCTCTCTATCCACTTGGTCAATATAAGAGGAATGTGGACTTGGAACCACTTCATCTTAATTGGCTCAGTCTACACTTCTTTTGATTCCATCATTGGTTTCACATTTATTTCTTGCAAATCCTGCTCTAGCTCAACAGTTCTGCTCAGAGCCACATTGAGTTCAAGTTTTTGTTTTTCCTATTTTTCTACAAATGCTTTAAGAAATTGCACCAGATTATTAGTTAAACTTTTAATTTGTTTATCTTTTATAGATAAACTAACCAAATACTCTTTATCCTTCCCATCAATTTGTTGCACTTGAGACTACAACTCTCCAAAGGTTTTATCCTTCTACTCTAATTACACCCCTAAAGCTATGATTTCTTGATCCTTTTGATACAAAAGTTCATTTTGTGTGCTTATTTTCTATTGTTGCTTATTTATTTGCTCTTCATTTTGCTGCATTTCATCTTTTAACTAAACAATTTCTACCTTCAATTCTTCTAATTCTATTTTTATGTGATCATATCTTTCAATTTCTGCGTTAGTGGAAAGGGAAAAAATAGAAATCTATGCATCATTGCCAGTCACATGTCCTTCATTATTTACTTCCAGTGGACCTTATTCTATGTCATCAGCAACTAGTGGAGACAACTATTCACTTAGGGGGGCTATGTTAATTTAATGTGTCTCCAATGGCTATTGTGAAGGGGAATTTGGTTCTACAGACTCATCCTCAACAAGTATATAGTTTGGCAACTATTCTTCTATTTCTCCTCATCCTGTGTCAGGTGGAAAAACCTCCTTTTTAGACTTATGGGGCTTATTTCTATCCAGAGTTTGATTTTCACTTAATGGTGTTGTATTTTCACATGCTTGGGCTGCCATTTCACAAGGTTGCACTACATTTGCACTTGACTAGAGTATATTTCACATGGCTGGCCCACATTCTCATATGATTGGGCTACAGTTTCATAAGTTTGCCTTTGTTTTCTTTTCTTTTTAGGAATATGTGGCTAATCACAAGCCGCAACACAACTAAATTCTGTAGCCAATCGTTTGCATCTCCTTAAAGGGGAAGGTCTTTACAATTTCATCTTAGGCCTCTTTTCCTTTTTGTGGGAATGAGTATTCTCATCTTCAGAATCCACTAAATCTACATTTTCTTACTTTTTTAGGGTCTCTAGTACATTTTGTGGTTTAGGTCTTTCCATAGGATCTGAAAGGTTTGATGGATTTTTCAGCACTCCACCATTAGGATGTTTCCTGGCATCTTGAGGTACAGGGGCATCTTGAGGCACATGGGAAGGTTCTTTCAAATTTTGTGCCACCAATCTGGATGACTAAATGTCTTGAGGGTTCAGGCTTTTCAAATTTTTGAAGAAATCTGCCATTTTTCTTCTATTTTTCTTTTCTTCAGGAAAAGATGTTTGTAAATTAGATAAATAAGACCATGATGTTTTAATGGCCCTGGACCAATTTTGAACCTCTCTATCATATTGACAAGGGAATCACTGAGGAAAGCGAGAAGGTTAACCCTTAATTCAAGGTTTTTAGCACCATGGCATAGGTGAGTGAGTAATCAGAAGGGGGGGTGACTATGGTGGCACATTACCCCTCACATGTAAAGTATTGATGATCCAGGCAACCACCATTCTCCACAGCTCTAAAATAGATGTTAGAATCCGTAAAACAAATTATAACCTAGAATCAATTGAAAGAGTTAGAAACATAAACTGTAAATGCAAAAGTAATTGAAACAACATAACAATGATACCAAGAGATTGATGTGAAATGCTCGAAAGATAAAATAGCATCAAATAACTATCTCCAATATCGAATGAAAATACAAGCTAGGTAGCATGCTTATATAGACCAAGGAGAGGGAGGAGGTGGCAAAACTGACCAATGAGTACCAACCATCTATCGGACTAAAGATAGAAAAGTATCTTCCCAAGATAGCTAATGGATGCTCACATGTAGGAAGGTGACACCTCATAATCCTCTCACCTAATAAAACATGCTCTATTAACCTAATCAAGGTTAAATAAATGTGTAGGAAAAACCTTATAATAAGGAATAAAAAACCTACACTAACACCCCACTTAAGCATAGCTTAGGTGGGTAAAGAGATGGGTCCCAGCAAATGAAGCCTGATAAGGTACCCATGTACAATGAATTCCCCCCAAAAGAAAAGTATCCCCCCACAAAATAGAGTATGCCCCCCTAGAATAAAGAGAGAAGAAAAGGACCTAAGAAGCTCCCTCAAAGGAGGACACCTGCCGCACCCCAAGAAAAGATTGCAAATGAATGAACTTGATCTCAGTGAAGGGTTTGCTGAAGATGTCAACTATCTAATCTGATGTTGAATAGTATTGAAGATCAAGAACCTGCTCATGAATCAACTCTCGAATATAGTGCATGTGAATCTCAATGTGTTTGGTCTACTGATGATGGACTAGATGCAAGAGATTTGAATAGCACTCTAGTTGTCACAAAAGATGACTATAGGCTTCCTGAAGGAAATGCCAAACTCAGTTAGAATACCTTAAAGCCAAATGGCCTCAGTAGCAACATTAACTGCTCCTCGATATAACCTCTATAGATGAAAGAGTAATAGAAGACTGCTTCTTGCTTGACCAAGAATTCAGACTAGAACCAAGAGAGAAGCAATACCCAGATGTAAACTTGCGATCCTGAGAATCGCTTGCCCAATCTAAATCTATGTATCCCACCAAGTCAATATCCACACCCACTGCATAATGAATCCCATAACTATGAGTGCCATGTACATAGTAAAGAATCCACTTAGCTACTTTCCAATGCAGCTCATGTGGCTCCTGCATGAACTTGGAGACTAGGCCCACAGCATATGAAATATCAGGCCTCGTGTGAATCAAGTATATGAGACTCCCAACCAATTGGTGGTACAAGGTAGCCTCAACCAAAGGTAAAGAAAAAGAAGCCTCAAGTTTGACCCCTGACAGAAATGGAGTCAACGTAGGATTACAGTCAACCATGCAAAATATGGAGAGCATATCAAGTGCATATTTGGGCTGAGAAAGAAAGATACCAGCTGAAGATTGTGTAATCTCAATGCCCAAGAAGTAGTGAAGAAGACCCAATTCAGACATCAGAAACTAATCATGAAGGGAAATTTTCACTACCTTGATGGTGGATGAAGAACTCCTTGTAATCAACAAGTCATCAACATAAAGAACAAGGTAAGTGAGAGTATCATCCTATTGCAAAATGTAGATGTTTGGATTAGAATGCCACTAAGTGAACCCAACTAATAGAAGAAAGGAGTCCATCTTGGCATACTAGGATCAAGGGGCTTGTTTAAGGCCATAAAGAGACTTCTGAAGTCAACAAACAAGTGAATGATCCTAGATGAAACCATGTGGTTGCTCCATTTATATCTCCTCCTGAAGGTCACCATGAAGAAAATCACTCTTCACATCCATCTGATGAACTTCCCAATGATGAGCTGCAACAATGGCAAGGACAAGTCAGATTGAATTCATCTTGGCAACCGGTGTAAAAGTCTTAGACTAGTCAATCCCAGGAACCTAGGAGAATCCTTTTGCAACTAAGCAAGCCTTATGTTTATCGACTGACCCATCTGTAGCAAATTTTGTTTGATAGACCCACTTGCATTGAACAAGTTTTCTTCCCTTAGGAAGTGGGACTAAATCCCAAGTATGGTTCCTTTCCAAGGAACTAAACTCTTCCTACATAGTAGCATCCCACTCGGGGACACTAGAAGCTTCCTTGAAAGATTGTGGATTAAAAGTTGAAGAAAAGAAGATATGAGGAGCCTACTCAAACTGTGACCTTGTTCTTCTTGCATCTAAAGGATCACCAACCCAATCACCTGTTGACTCCAAAGTTTGACAAGCCCAAAGAGGCCTAGTAGTAGGAGAATTAGGAGAATCTAGAGGAGAATCAGCATCCTCTGAATGATGACTAAGAGAGCAGGAAGATGAACCCTCATCATCGCCATCTAAAGTGGAGGAAGAAGACTCTTCAAGAGGATTAAGATCCTCAGAAGAACTATCATCATGAAGTCACAATGTCTCCATGAGAATGAATGATGAAGATGTGGTAGAAGAAGTATCCTCCTCAAAACAAACAATCCTCTCAATAAAGAGCTCATGAGTTGTAGGGTGGAGTAGCTTATAGCCTTTGACACCATCTGGATAGCCAACAAATATGCAAGGCCTACTCTGTAGATCTATAGCCTTACATTTCTCTACTGGAATGTGGGACCATGCAGGAGACCCAAACACTCAGAAGTGATTGATTGTGGGTTTCTGACTGGTCCAAGCTTGAAAAGGAGTTACCCCCTTCACAACTTGATGGGGAACCTGATTCTAGATATAACACACATAGTTGATGGCCTCTGCCCAATACTGAGGTGCCAATGATTTGGAATGAATCATGCAATTGGCCATTTCCTTTAATGAATGATTCTTTTGTTCTGCAACTCCATTTTGTTGTGGACTATAGGGAACTATGTGTTGAAGATCAATGCCCTCTGAGACACAAAAGTACTCAAACCTCTGGTTGACATATTCCCCGCCATTATCAGTGCACAAAATCTTGACAACCTTCCCAGATTATTTCTCTGCAAAAGCTTTAAAGCCCTGAAAAAACTCAAAGACTTCAGACTTTTTTTGAGAAAGTATACAAAGGTGTATTGGGAAAGATCATCAATGAAGGTCAATACATATCTAGCTCTGTTGAATGAAAGATGTTGAAATGGTCCAGCCAAATCATTGTGTACTAACTCCAAGAGCTGTGTGGCTCTCCATGCTTTGCCTTTATCAAATTTTTCTTTAGGATGCTTGCCAAGAATGCAGCCCTGACAAACTCCATCAGAAAATCAAATAGAAGGCAACCCTATAACCATGTCATGATGACTGAGTTGTTGCAAGTCACGATAGTTCAAGTGACCAAACTGTTGATGTCACAAACAACTCACCTCATCTGAATGAGTGAGCAATGCAAGTGAAGGAGAATTGGGAACAAAATGAAAAAAATGATAGAACCATGAATGATGATCAACTTTTCCTATAGCAATTGTAGAACCACTATGTAGATCACTAATAACCACTGAGTCAGGTGTAAATTCAACTTTCTTGTTGGAACCTATATGGTGATCTGGTAAATAGATAGGAGATTAGTTGACAAAGAAGGTACACAAAGAACATCATGGAATGTTCCATCACCAACGTCAATAGACCCTCTCCCAAGAACTTCTTCTGGTGTATCATTACCCATAAGAATATTAGGCATAGAACATGAATCTAAGGATGAGAATCTTTCCTTTGTATTGGCCATGTGGTGAGAAGCACCTAAGTCAATTATCCAACTTTCTGGCAGTGTAGCAACTGCAACAAGGGCCTTGCCCTTCCCCTTACTATTTTTTGTGTCCTTTGAAGATCCTAAAGAACCTTCCTTAGCTGAATCTAGCACTTTGATATTATTCTTCTCAAGAAGATGAGTAAGATGAGCTATTTTCTTTTTCAAACACTTATGCTCATCATGACTAGATTTCTTACAAAAGGCACACTTTGTCTTCTCCTTTTTAGACTTGTTGTCTTTAGAGGAAGACTCAGGAGCTACATTGGTTGCAGCTTGTTTTGGACCTTATTTCTCCTCTCCTTGATCCTTTTGTTTCTGATTTTTCTTTCCATTGCCTTTCTAATCTTTACTGCCCTAATTTGCAGCCAAGGCATGAGACTTAGAAGGCTTAATAGTGCCCATGTGAACCAATTTATCCTATTCTTTAGTGAGTTCAACAACAAATTCATCTAAAAAGGCATTTTGTAGGTAGTCCCAAGAGCACTTTTGGTGGCATAAAATGTAGAAACAAACACTGAGTAGTTAGGACCAAGCTTAGAAAGAATACTTAAGATCAATTGTGTGTCTTTCTTCTCAATCCCACATTGTTTCAACTATAATCTAATGGCCTTTAGCTTTGTGAAGAAGTCTTGTATTGTATCAAAATTACATGGATTTAACCCTATTAGGTCATTCTCTAATTGATGTCCCCTTAATTCATCTTGTTTACCAAAGAGATTTTCTAAAGTAGTCCATACATCATTTGGTGTTGTAGCAGATTCAACATGAAAAAGAAGATCAGGAGATACAAACATGCATAGAGTTCCAAAAGCTTCATCTGGGTAAGTGCAAAAAGATTGGGGGCCAAAAAGTGGCCAAATTAATTTCAAAAAAAATTAAGTCATAATGCACTCACGTTATGACTTGCTATAAATTAAAAAAAGGTTTCTAATGTCATTTCATTTCTTTCTTTCTTCTCCTCTATGCCCGCGGCCTGCAAACCCTAGAAAGCGCGCTCGCATTTTGTAAAACTCTATTCAACACAAAAACCTTATCGATTCATCACCAAAATGCCGCCATGACGTCAAGCACACCAAAGGAGTGAGTTATATTTATTTTTTTGTTTGAATTTGTTTCTAAATAGGTAGGTTTTAGTTGATTTTTGATGTATATTTCGTTAATTGTCAGGAAATCTTAACGCACCTCCTCCTCCTCAAAATCCACAAAATCCTAAGGAGGAAATACTTGCAGAACAACAACCTCCTCCATCCATTCCTTGACATGCCCCTGGAACACAAGAAAATATAATGGGGCAAATTGAAAACATCAAAAAAGAAATTGAAGATATAATTGCAAGGTTGAAAGATCCTTCCACTTCAACCTTGCATAGGTCCATGCTTGCTAAATCTCTTGAATCTATGTTATCAAATGTAGATTCAATTAGCAAGAAAATAGCTAGTTGGATGGATAAGAGGAGAGAGTTTAGAGATTATTATGCAGACAAGCTGTCATACTAAGATGTGAAAAAATTACAAATCATAAAATTAGACTTGTGTTCCATTTTCATAAACCCACAAACAAATCAACCTGCACCCATTACATGCAAGAGGTTCCCTATCCATTGGTGCAACAACCAAGCGATAAGGGACAATTTTGGGCAGAGGTGGTGGATGGTTTTTGACCATCCTCCATGTAATAATAATGAGGTCTGCAATACTTTTTGAGGAAACTCTATTGCAAGTTTGTCCTCAATAAAGTGCCAAACTATTTTGATATGCGAGACTTCCAGGGTAGAGGTGGGGGGTCAGCACAAGATAGACCAGGGGCACGTCTTGACCCACAGCAGGTAGTGAGATGAGTAATCAACAGACTAGCCCACGAGCATGTTTCTATCCCTTCCATTGTGAAGGAGAGTGTTGAGGTCGATACACTTCAGTCCATTAGTGCCTTGACCCAGAGCATCATAGAGCATGCCGGTCCTGCAACACAGAGTGGGTTGGGAGATAGTGCGAGGAGCAGGGTCCCACCCCATACTTGTTAAACTTGTGGGTCAGCCTGTGGTTATGACCCCATGGATAGTCAGGACACAGGTGCATAGGCTACATCTACAGCTGAGCAGATTGTGATGATAGATACCCTCCTGAGTGAGACTTTCGGCCTTGATACTCAGGTAAATATTAGCAAGTTTATTGAATTTAATTTATTAAATTTGATTTTTGAAATGCAAGATTAACTAATTTAAATTGATAATTTTAATGAAATTTTAGGGTCATAGAGTCAATGCAGTTTTCAGTGGTTCTCCACCTGCATTTTACACTAGATCATCTACTGTCAAGGTATGTAACTAGTAAACAATTATAAATATTACATGTGAATAGCATCGTTATATGAATGGTATTCTAATATCTGATTTTGGATGTTGAATAGGTTAATACTGTAGATTTCACGGCAACACCTGCCAGCGGTGGTGGACTTCAAATCTTTACGAAGGTAATAAAATAAATAGTTTAATGAATGAATTGTACTTACTAAATTTTTGTATGTGACTTGTGTGCTTTATTGTGTGTACTTCCATGTTTAGATGAACGTGTGTGTATGTTAGGAGCCATGATTTGCATCACTATTATAGTTTTCGTAATTGAATAATGTTGTTTTATTTCCAGATGATGCAGGCTATGGAGACACCTCCCCATGTTCATAGGGCAATGGAGCAGGGTGTGGCCTCTGCAATTCATAGCTCCATGGCATTGACAGGGGTATGAGGCAGATTAGTAAATTTCAATTTACATTCATTGTTATAGTTGTCTATTTTTGAAAAATCAAAAGATTATTGATTTAAATTTTAATTTCTATCTAGATGGTTTCTATAGGACATGACATCACCAGGGCCTATTCCTACTACTGAGGCAAGTGAGGAGACAGATTATATGTTAGCGGTAAGTGATTATTTTGTTAAATGTTTCATTTTTTATAACATGTAATTTCTATATATTAATGTCTATACTTTTTATTGTAACAGGTAAAGATGCAGGAAGACCTAAATAGGAGGAGTAACCCTCAGGTTCGTAGTAGACCACCCACATGTGCATCTCCATCCCCTAGAAGATCAAAGGCTTCTCATGATTTATTCTCTTCACCAGCCAGAGGGGAATGACTTTTTATTGTGTTCCTTTGTTGTATGCCTATATGGCATTTGTGGACATATATTTTGTATTGTACATAGTTGACATTGTATGCCTATATGGTATTCCTGTAAGCCTTTATGACTATTTTGTATATATGTTATACTTATATCGACAGATATTGATGTATACCTATATGGATATTTGGTTAATACAGATCTTTTTTATTGATGGCGTCCATACTTGCATTATAAATCCACATTTGAATGGATATTTGTAGATGGCTACTTCAAGTATTTAAAGTCCAATTGTATTACATAGGATGTTTGTTGATCCAATAAGCTAGCTATTGTTATTCAAGTATCACCTAAACCTTATTTTGGAACTAAAAGATAAAAGTTGTATTTAAAAAAAAATGAATCATCATGTTATTCTTTATGTTTGAGATCCTAAAAATGACTAAGTCTGGTAGCCTGATATCCTGAAACACTAGGATGAATATCCAAGTCATTAGGATGATTGCACCTTGAGAAAAAGTCATTAAGATGAGCACCTAAAGGAGACTTTCTTAAACATTCAAACATTGAGCAACAAGTATGAAGGGTTAAGGCACAATTTGCAACTCATAAAGCCTTAAAGGGTGCCCAACTTAGAGAGAGCATTCATTTAAGACAAGGCACCCATTGACACATGTTCCACCATAAAAGTGCACCTAAGGTGGAAGGAGAACAAGCCTCTAGTAAGTGAAGCGCACCTATTGTCTAAACCACTTCATTATGGCACCCTAGCATGAGGAGGAGTATATAAGTCAATAGGAAATGGTGCCTATAATGCAAATGAAGGACTAAGTGGCATTTTCAATAAGCATCAATTCACCTTGAGCTTTCAATAAATACATCAAATTGAGCCCCATAAGCCTAGGCACCCTTTGCCTGCAAAAGAACCTTGTATCGACATCAAGAGTTGGTCATATCGGCATATCGGAAGACCTTGGTTAGGCTTCGCCGATAGTGGTCTGTCTTGCTGACGAGTGTGGTTTGAAGTCGAAGATATTGGTGTATCGGAAGATAATCCCATTTGCGCATCAGAAGAGCAGTTGAGAGATTCACCGATGAAGGGGGTCACACCAACATTCAAAATCCATCGGTGTATCGGCCCAACAAGATTAGAGTTCACCGATGTTTGGAGTCTCACCGATGGGTGTGGTTTGAAGGTTGTCATTTGTGAGATCGGTGTGTTGGCAGAAGAGTTTTTGAGTGTGCTGATGGTATTAAGTCCTACTGATAGGCGAGGGACTTAGAGTCTCATATCGGAGTGACAAAGACATTGGTGTGAAAGGATATAAACTCACTGATAGTGGTTTGTCTGACCGATAAGAGTCAATGAATAAGCGCTTCAAGAGGGAAGTTAAAACATGAATAAGTGCCAACTTGTCTAGGCGCAAACTCAAGCTTGTTGAGGATACACATGGTGCCCAACATTCCTTGGTGATTTCACAAACTTCAAACACTTAGAACTGTTCAAGGAATGCCCAATGTCCCTTCTTGATGATAAGCACCAAAGTGAGGGTGGAATTGCACCTTGATGGCATTAGGTGCTATCTAGAGTATGCTACTCCATGGAAATGTGCCTTCTTGCTTAGAGTAATTCAAACACTCCAATGTCTTGAGTGATCAATTTCCCAACTTATGAAATGTCCTCCTTCATTTTAAAACACATTGTAATGCTCTAGAGAGATGACTATACCTAGGCATCAATCTGGGTTAGAAATGCCTCCAAAGTGCGCCTTCTCTTTCAGAATGCAAAACAAGGTCCAAAGGTGCTAATAAACTGAAGCGCTTCTTTGGAAAAGTCCCAAAGGTTAAGATGTGCCTTGTCATAATGAGGTGCAACTCTTGGGTAAGAAAGCTTGTAAAGTGCGCCTAACTTAGTGAAGAGGTTGATAACTTCTAAACCCTTCCTAGAACTTAGATTGCTTCAACTGAAGATCATCTAGCACCAATACATCACCAAACTTTCAATCACAAGATCAATTCAAACTTAGGTGCTCATTAAGAGTCTTTCCAATGTTGGCACATTTGAGAGGTTGAACTGGCAAGAGATGGCACCTAGCTTCCTAGACCTTGTTTCAATATGTTTGAGTTCCAAAGTTGACTCAATGGTATCAAGATGGCGCCATAGAGTCTTTGGACTAGTTCCTTAGAGTTTCAAAAACATTCTAGCTCCTTGAAAATTCCTCCTACATGCTTGGGCGCCATTTCAAGGTCCTGGAACCATGATGTAGCACCTTATTGCTCTAGGCACCCATTCATGATTGTGCAACTTGAGATTGGTGCCTAGAGTGAATAGGCTTTCATCCTGACTTAATACACTGCATCCCTCTGACGATTTTTGGGGCAGCCGAAAACCTTTCACCACGGGCAAATGTCTTAGAGATATAAAAAACTGAGAGAGGTTATTGTAGAGGTACTCTACATGATCACGTTGCCTTAGACAGAATGTTTCTAAGTGCCATGGTTTTCGAGTAACATATCGTCAAAGATTGCTGCCTTTTTGCACTTTGCACTCTTCAGGGATATCGTCGGTACAATGTAGCTCAGACTGTTTCGACATGTTTGGGTTAAAAATAGGACCATGCCTAGTGTAAATGTACCCATCTGGATGCATTGGAATAGTCAGTTTGGTCGCATCAGGAGCAGGGCAAAAGTTACACCCCTTTGCAACTTTACACTACCTCCTTCTGACGATTTTTGGGGCAGCAGAAAACCTTTCACCACGGGAAAATGCCTTAGAGATATAAAAAATCGAGAGAGGTTATTGTAGAGGCACTCTACATGATCGCGTTGCCTTAGACAAAATGTTTCTAAGTGACATGGTTTTCACGTAACATCTCGTCAAAGATTGCTACCTTTTTGCACTTTGGACTCTTTAGGCATATCGTGGGTACAATGTAGCTCGGATTGTTTCGACATGTTTGGGTGAAAAACAGGACCATGCCTAGTGTAAATGTACCCATCCGGACGCATTGGAATAGACATTTTGGTTGCATCAAGAGCAGGACAAAAGTTACACCCCTTTGCAACTTTACACTGCCTCCTTTTGACGATTGTTAGGGCAGTAGAAAACCTTTCACCACGGGCAAATATCTCAAAGATATAAAAAATTGAGAGAGGTTATTGTAGAGGCACTCTACGTGATCGCATTACCTTAGATGAAATGTTTCTAAGTGACATGGTTTTCAAATAAAATCTCATCAAATATTGCTGCCTTTTTGCACTTTGGACTCTTTAGGGATATCATCGGTACAATGTAGCTCGGACTGTTTCGACATGTTTGGGTGAAAAATAGGACCATGCCTAGCATAAATGTACCCATCTGGATGCATTGGAATAGTCAGTTTGGTCACATTAGAAGCAGGATGAAAGTTACACCCCTTTGCAACTTTACACTGCCTCCTTCTGACGATTTTTGGGGCAGCATAAAACCTTTCACCATGGGCAAATATCTCAGAAATATAAAAAACTAAGAGAGGTTATTGTAGAGGCACTCTACATGATCGTGTTGCCTTAGATAAAATATTTTTAAGTGACATGGTTTTCGAGTAACATCTCGTCAAAGATTGCTACCTTTTTACAATTTGGACTCTTCAGGGATATCGTTGGTACAATGTAGCTTGAACTATTTTGACATGTTTGGGTGAAAAATAGGACCATGCCTAGCATAAATGTACCCATCCGGACATGTTGGAATAGTCAGTTTGGTCATATCATGAGCAGGACACCAAAAATGCAAAAGTTTCTTTGTGCAACTTGACAACATTGACACTTTTTTGCAACATGACTCAAAGACTTAGATTGACCCCAAATGACTCAAAGTGACTTAAAATCACCTTGATTTTGGTGCCCAATGTACATTATAGAGGTCAAGGCATTCCTTATCATTCAAATATCTTAGATGAGTGCATAGGAAAGGAAAAAGCTCTAAGTTTCATCATCATGAGCACCTAATATCAAGAGACTTTAATGGCTCAAACCTTAGCATGGAGTTGTAAGGTGCATTTCATATCTCCTTTCATCCATTTTGGTGCCCTTATGTAGATTTTTTAACTTGATTTGGCACCGTGTATGTGAAGGAAGATCTAAAGGCATGAAAGTAGATGTCATTTTGCAAGAGTTTGGATCATCAAAATTGAAAGAAATAAGTCTATTAAGCTTGGGTGCCCTTGGTCTTCTTTTCATTCATTATGAGCAACTTGGGAGAATGGTATATAGGTCATCATCATGATTGGGTGCCCTGGATCTAGAGTGTTGGAGAGATCATTGTCTAGAGGAAGTAGGGCAAGTTATGAGTTTGGTCGCATCAGGAGCAGGACACCAAAAATACATAACATGATGATGTAAAAATGTGTATATGTGTAAAAATGCAGGAGGAAATAAAAAAAGACAAACCTTAATTGTTAGTGTGCATACTTACAACTCAATGTAACATGACTTTACAAAATCAATGTGAATACTTACAAATTAATCCAATGAACCATCCGGGTCTACTATACTGTTTATTGTGTCAAGTAGTGCTTCATGATCAGACTCACGCACCTTCCACAAGATTTTGTTCAAAGGTCTACCTCGATACTTTAGCAAATCAACATTGGATGCCACGACAAGGTTCGAGTAATGAAGAATCTTCTGATGATGTCAAAGTCCTGAAATAGACAAATATTAGCACTCTTATGTGGGTACCTTCTAAGCCATGTTCCAGTAATAACCACTGAGCTTGTAGGGTATTCGATGTTTTCTCCATCTGTAACAGAGGCCTCCAATTTCTTTTTGGCCTCAACACAATGACATAAGTAATAATATGTTCCCTCTTCATTATCTTCATCTGCAATAACTGCATATACATGCCCTACATTGATATGTGTAGCAAATTAGATGAAATTAGTCAACATTACAAAAACACTACAAAGTAAGATGACATTACCTAGTTGAACTAGATGAAATTAGATGCATATACGTGCCCTATATTACCTAGTTGAACTAAATCTGATATGTGGTCAAAGTCAACTGATGATTCCATCTATGTTAGTTCCAGTGCCGTCGGGGGTCGATACGTGTCAAGTGGGCTAAGATAACTTAACTGCCATTCATCAACCCACTCCTTTGACTCGCACTCATCCCAGACTTGAATTGTATAGGAAGAACAAAAGCATGACATCTTTCATGTATGGATACTCCATGAACCTGCAATTGAGCTTCTAAAAGAGTGCATCTCATTTGATCCCGTCAGTGTACAACAGTCCTCATATGGTGCAATGTTAGTATCATCTATCAACCAAAAAAATCTACGAACTAAAGACTTACCTTCATTACCTGGACCCATGGAAGCATTACACCACTTGACAATAAATTTTGCATATGTCAACTTTGCATTGTCTTTATACTTTAACTCTTCTCGTGCTATGGATCTTTTGATACATGCTCCTACACCATCATGCTCCCCCTTTCCATGCCCTGCCTCACAAAAGTTCCACATATGTTGAATACCTGTAAAATTATGCCTCCTATTCATCCAATAGAAATTCTGCGAGTTCTTGAATTGTGATGCACAGTTATTTGACCATATGATATGCTGACTGAACGATATGCCCTTTCTAGCCAAATCATTGTAGAACACCTGAAAGCAACCTTGCACAAACTCCGTAGAATGTGTGTGATCATCACTAATATAGAAATTATACTCCCTTGTGATCTTTCTGTCATCCTCTGTACTATCATTCGCATGAATGAATGCAATGTACACAAATATAGAAACCTGTGTGGAGTTGTAATATTGTGATTGCACCTCACGCTGTGGCTATAGACTATAGTTCTCTACAAAGTCAATGACTAAAACAATGCTACCAACTGGAAATGTGTCCTTGCATAACTTGAATTGCAAGTCCAACCTCAAGCTCTAGGGCATGTCTTGCATACTCATACACTATGCTATCATGAAATATAGGCATAAACTGATACACTGGAATCTTTTCAATAACTAATTCACACCTCTTTGCTTCTTTACCATCTTTTGTATTGTATGCCACTATTATACTTGCCAAACTCTACTAGTTCATTTCCAACCGCATGTGTTATTTCCATATGTTCACATATTGGCAAATGTTGCAAGCCACCGCAACGATGACATGTGCCATCCAAGCATAATTTCTTGTAGAATATTTGACCCTAATTCATCAACCCAAACCCTAATCCCTCAAACCTAAACCCTATCCCTAAACCATCAACCCTCAACACTATACCTTAAACCCTAATCCCTATCCCTCAACACTTAACCCTTAAAACTTAAACCCTATCCCTACACCCTCAACACTTGACACTATATCTTAAGCCTTAAACCCTCATCCCTAAAGCCTCAACCCTCAATCCTTAAACCTTAAACCCTAAACCCTATCCCTAAACCCTCTACCCTCAACACTCTAACCCTAACTTTGACATTAAATGCTAATATGTCAACCCTAAACCCTAATCCGTCAACCCTAAACCCTAATCTGTCAACCCCAAACCCTATCCCTAAACCCTCAACCCTCAACACTATACCTTAAACCCTAATCCCTCAACCCTCAACCCTAAACCTTATCCCTAAACCCTAATCCCTCAACCCTCAACCCTAATCCATCACCCCTCAACTCTAATCCCTCATCCCTAAACCCTAAATGCTATCCCTATTCCTAAACCCTCAACAAACTTGATACTATACCTTAAACCCTAATCCCTTATCCTCGACACTCTTATTTAACCCTAATCCCTTGACCATTAATTCTATCCCTCAACCTCAACCCTCAACCCTCAAACCTCAACCCTCAACCCTCAACTCTCAACATTAAACCCTTAACTTTGATCCCTCGACCCTCAACCCTATCCCTAAACCCTCAACCCTCAACCCTCAACGTCAAATCCTAACCCCTCAACCCTTCAATCTAATCCCTCAACCCTAAACCCTATCCCTAAACCCTCAACACTATACCTTATACCCTAATCCCTCAACCCTAAACCTTATCCCTAAACCCTAATCCCTCAACCCTCAACCCTAATCCATCATCCCTCAACTCTAATCCCTCATCCCTAAACCCTAAATGCTATCCCTATTCCTAAACCCTCAACATACTCGATACTATACCTTAAACCCTAATCCCTTATCCTTGACACTCTTATTTAACCCTAATCCCTTGACCATTAACCCTATCCCTCAACCTCAAGCCTCAAGCCTCAAGCCTCAAGCCTCAACATTAAACCCTAATTCATCAACCCTAAACCCTAATCCCTCAAACCTAAACCCTATCCCTAAACCATCAACCCTCAACACTATACCTTAAACCCTAATCCCTATCCCTCAACCTTTAACCCTTAAAACTTAAACCCTATCCCTACACCCTCAACACTTGACACTATATCTTAAGCCTTAAGCCCTCATCCCTAAAGCCTCAACCCTCAATCCTTAAACCTTCAACCCTAAACCCTATCCCTAATCCCTCTACCTTCGACACTCTAACACTAACCTTGACATTAAATGCTAATTCGTCAACCCTAAACCCTATCCCTAAACCCTCAACCCTCAAAACTATACCTTAAACCCTAATCCCTCAACCCTCAACCCTAAACCTTATCCCTAAACCCTAATCCCTCAACCCTCAACCCTAATCCATCACCCCTCAACTCTAATCCCTCATCCCTAAACCCTAAATGCTATCCCTATTCCTAAACCCTCAACAGAGTTGATACTATACCTTAAACCCTAATCCCTTATCCTCAACACTCTTATTTAACCCTAATCCCTTGACCATTAGCCCTATCCCTCCACCTCAACCCTCAAGCCTCAAGCCTCAAGCCTCAACTCTCAACATTAAACCCTTAACTCTGATCCCTCGACCCTCAACCCTATCCCTAACCCTAAACCCTCAACCCTCAACGTCAAATCCTAATCCCTCAACCATTCACTCTAATCCCTCAACCCTAAACCCTATCCCTAAACCCTCAACACTATACCTTATACCCTAATCCCTCAACCCTAAACCTTATCCCTAAACCCTGATCCCTCAACCCTCAACCCTAATCCATCATCCCTCAACTCTAATCCCTCATCCCTAAACCCTAAATGCTATCCCTATTCCTAAACCCTCAACATACTTGATACTATACCTTAAACCCTAATCCCTCTACCCTCAACACTCTTATTTAACCCTAATCCCTTGACCATTAACCCTATCCCTCAACCTCAACCCTCAACCCTCAACCCTCAACCCTCAACTCTCAACATTAAACCCTTAACTCTGATCCCTTGACCCTCAACCCTATCCCTAAACCCTAAACCCTACACCCTCAACCCTTAACATCAAATCCTAATCCCTCAACCCTTCACTCTAATCCCTCAACCCTAAACCCTATCCCTAAACCCTCAACACTATACCTTAAACCCTAATCCCTCAACCCTAACCCTAAACCCTAATCCCTCAACCCTAATCCATCATCTGTCATCCCTTAACTCTAATCCCTCATCCCTAAACCCTAAATGCTATCCCTATTCCTAGACCCTCAACGGGCTCGATACTATACCTTAAACCCTAATCCCTTATCCCTAAACCCTCCAACCCTATCCATTAACCCTAATCCCTTGACCCTCAACCCTATCCCAAAACCCTTAACCCTTGAACCTCAATGTACTCAACCCTCAACGTCAAACCCTAATCCCTCAACCCTTAACTCTTATCCCTGAACCCTTAACCCTTAAAACTTGAACCCTAAAACCTATCCCTACATGCTTGACACTCGACACTATATCTTAAACCCTAATCCATTAACCCTCATCCCTAAAGCCTCAACCCTAAATCATTAAACCTTCAACCCTAAACCCTATCCCTAATCCCTCTACCATCGACACTCTACCTTAAACCTAATCCCTCGACCCTTAACCCTATATGCTATCCCTAAAACCTCAACCCTAAACCCTAAACCCTAATCCCTCTACCCTCAACACTCTACCTTAAACCTAATCCCCTGACCCTTAACCCTAAACGCTATCCCTAATGCCTCAACCCTAAACCCTAATCCCTCAAGGTCCTAAACTCTAATCCCTTATCCCTAAACTCTAAATCCTATCCCTAAACGCTCAACCCTCAACCTTAAAGATTAATCACTCAATCCTTATCCACCCCTCTCCTCCCCTATCTAGCTCACTCCCATCTCTACCCTCCTCTGCCCTCGACACTATACATACATATATATAGGCATACATAGATACATACATACATACATATTGGCATACATAGATACATACATACATATAGGCATACATACATACATACATACATATTGGCATACATAGATACATACATACATACATATAGGCATACATACATACATACATGATTAATAGCCTTGAACATAAAAAAAATTGAGGGGAACATAACGTGAGCGTGTTATAACGTGCTCGCGTTATGTCAAACATGACAAACAACAAACTTGTGGAAAAGGAAAAATGCAAAGCAAACCATAACGCGAGCGCATTATAACGCACTCGCATTATGTCTTGCTTTGGGAATCCCAAGCCTTGGGCTTGGGATTTGCTTTGGATTTCCAACCCAAAGGCTTGGAGTGCCTTTTGAATAGTCACAAATATGTTTTTCCAGATTCTTCAAGATTTCACATAATTTCATTCATGCTAACCCTCAGATTTGCACATGTTTCAAAGTCAAACAAATCAAACACCTGGGTAATGTTAGGCTTTTTCTTAGCTATTTGACGATGTGATTTTTTTCACATTTTAACAATGTTAAGCCTTTCATCTTTAATTTCTTTTGTTTGTGTGTCCATTTTTGGGCAAATACCACTATTTGGTCTTTTTTTCATTGTAAATTAACTATTCATTGAAATTTCAAAAAAATTACATATTTAGAAACTAGACTCCATTCTACAAATATTAAAAAAAGAAAAAAATGATTTTCAATTAGTTTTCAAAATTTATAGGGGTAGTATGGCCAAAATTCTATTTTTAGGATGTGTCCACTTTGAAAATTACTAAAAAATTAAATATTCATCAAAAAATTATCAGAAAAATCAGGCATAAACTACATGCTATTAGCTAATTTCTCATTGAAGCGATTTTAAAAATACCAAAAAAAATTTGACCTTTTGAGGGAGCCACAAAACATGCTATGTTATGTTTTTTTGATAGAAACAACACCAATTTCTGTGGCTCCCTCTTTTGAACCCCTTAATCTATGCCATTTTTTAAAAAAATAGTAGTTTAGAAAGTAGACTCAGAGCACTACGAACATTGTTTTGGTTGCATCTCTAAATTTTGAGTGTAACTATGCTCAATTTCTCATCCAAGGCCAGTATTTCTTGATTTCAAGAAAAAAGTAGCCACTTAAGACCCCTTTTTGGCCCCCCATCTTCTTACACTTACCCATCTAGTCTGTTATAAAATTTAAGCCTTTTTGCAATTAAGGTTGGTTCAGTTTCTAAACCCATAGTTACTCTATATAGTCCTAACTTCTTAAGTTAGATAGTCATTTTGGACTTCCACTCATAGTAGTTGTAGGGTGTTAGAATAGGCATTGTTAATTGATCCATCTTAATGTAGAAATAGATTGTTGTTGTTGTTGTGAGGAAATAGCGGATGCAAGAAAGAACACACAAGACACCCCCACTTTTTCACTTAATCAATGAACTGTCCCAAGAAAATTTGATTTGGCACTTTATATTTAGTGTGTTTACAATTCCCACCAATAAGAAATACTAAGTGGACTTGATCTCAATGTTTTACAAATCTTCAAAAAAGAGCATATGCTGAAAGTATAGTACTGGAACTCATCCAAGCAAAACTAATAGCACCATTGCAATCTACTCAAAAAATCATGCACTTTCAAAACAAGAGTCACCTTGATACGAGGTCATATGTGAAACTTATGCTTCTTCGAAGTTCCCAAAATGAGAACTGTGCAATGTCACAACTGAGAATCTGTAATTTCTAGAATTTCTCTATATCAAAATCAAAAAAATGACTGCACTAGTGCATAGAGTACAAACAAATAGCCAAAATAAAATAAAAAAATTCGTGAGAAATGGAGTCTGTATGAGCAAGAACGGAGCATTTGAAAACTGCCTTCAAATCTACAACTACTAACAGAAAGGGGTACTACTGTAGCTTTTTGAGTTCATTTTTTCAAAACATACAAACTTTATGCAAAAACTAAAAGATACCCAGATAGTTTTTCGATGCGGTGAACAAAACCCAGAAGGCATTTTTCTTGCTAATGTACCAAAAATGTGGATCTAATGTAAAGAGAATGCCTTTTACAATAAAAAATGACCCTAGCAACCAAAAAATGGCATGCAAAGGATGTATCAACTACCTAAGACAAACAAAGGCATGCTTGATGTAGAGGGATACTCTCCCTTTCAAATCTACAACAAATACCAACACAAAAGCCTATGCAAGAAGGCTACAAATGAAGTGAAACAATAGAAAATGGAAGAGGAATCTACAACACTTATTTTATTTCAATAAGAAATTTCATTACATCAACATGAAGCTTATGAGCTTCCTAGAATCATACATGCAACACCTATAACAAATAAATTTTCAGCATCCTGGACTCATTTCCCAACATCTGGGTCTCTCCCATTTTCCTTTTCCCAGCTCCAATAAAAACAACCTATCACTTATTCCTCTTATTATGCCATCATTTTATCTAATTTTCTAAAATGGTTTCTAGGTTTCATGACTCTTCTTCCCATATTTCTAGAACATTTTGAATTTCTCAAGTTTGATCTAAAATGAGAAAGCTATGCCTATTTTACCAAGACTGGGTCTCATAATTACAACCCAGACATGCAACAACATGCAAAGCTTATGGCCCCACCTCTTAGAAATCCACACCCTTCTTGGAGGTTACAATTTGAAAATAATAAAAATTAAATCTTGTGCAATCCACCTTCACATGGACACCTAGCATTTGCCCAATTCATTTTGGGTTGTTATGACAACTTATAGATTCCTTACAACTATGACAGTTACAATAATAGATGCCATTAATTCCAAGATTCTTGGCAGCACCACTTATGGTAAAATAAGTCACATCCCACCAAAATTACATTTACAATTGCACCCAAGGGAAATTAAATTTGTTGTAAATTAAAATATTATTTCCCAAAACCCACAAACCTTATTGAAAACAAACCAAATTAAAATAACAATATTTTTGGTGATGCAAGATTGCCATTGACCGTGGATGCTCCTGCATCAGACTCCCGGAGAAACTTGAGAATTCAAGTCCCATTGAATGCTAGATGCTCCTTCTTCCTAGTCTTCCAATTTATCTACAATTTATCCTTCATCTTTGCAATTGCCCCTGAGTCCTTCTTCCTCTTCTTTTTCTTATACCATCTCCTATTCAGCATGCTCTCAGCTTTTAGGTTCCAAAATTCAATTTCTTATGCATATACCTTAGTAGCATCATCATTTATGTCTTCATCATACAATATAGCATCATATTCACCATTACCACAAGCTACATAATACCCTTACAAATCTCCATATACCTCATTAACAAACAAATCTACAACATCTTCATTAGCAACATTATTATCAACAACAACTTGATCATCAACATGCCTTTCCACTTGCTCATCTTGAACATCAGACTCAAATAACTAAAAATGACATGGAGACTCATCCACAACTATATTTATCATGTCTTCTTCAATGCTTGATGTCAAATGGTCATAGATGTACTCACCATTTCATTGCTTACCTCTTCCTTTATCTGAGATTGCTTTTGTTCTTCCTCTAATGTTGTTGTCCTTGGTTGTCTTCTTATTGTTTGAATAATCTTCTTAATAGGCCATGATACCCTCTTGCTCATTGATAAGTGCCAACTTTGTTCTTTTTTAAGAAAATCCTTCCATTTCTCTTCCATTCTTTTTCTCATCTCTTTTAATTCTTCCATAGCCTACCTCAGCTCTTTTATCTCTTGGTCAATTTCCATTTGTTTTTCCTTTTCTTTTTCCTTCTTCATCTCTTTTTCCTCTTTTTGCCTTTCTTGTTTCTTCTTTTGTGAACCACCAGCCAGCAAGTATCTCCTCAACACATCCATTCTTTTCTTTATTCAATAAAGTCTATTTCACCTTGCTTCTCTTTATCTTTGCCTCACCTAGGTCTCTTCTTCTTCTCCTCTACCTAGTCTTTTGGCAACCAAGTTCTCTCTTCAACCTACACAAACAAAAACCCACAAACACCAAACTCTCTTTTTCCTAGACTTTCTGAGCTCTAATACCACTTGATACAGAGGAAATACTAATTCACCAATTGATACAACAATGAGATACTAATCCATTCAAATCTGCAACACAACACTTAAACAAGCCTATGCAAGAAGGCTAAAAAAAATATTACAACAAAGATATGAAGAGAAATATACACACAATCGTTTATTCAAATCTAAAAATGCATTACAAAATAAGGAAGCTTGTGAGCTTGTAAGAATTACACATCCAACACCTACAACAAATAAGTTCTCCACATTCTTGACTCCTAGCAGCATCTGGGTTTCTAAAAATTTTCTCTCTTCAAAATCTGCTCTAAGAAATCCCGTCATGTCTTCCTATCATTTCTCCCGTATTTTTTCTAATTTTCTAAAATAGTTTCTAGGTTTCGTGTCTCTCCTTCCTAGATTTCTAGAATATTTTGAATTTCTCAATTTTGCTCTCAAATTAGAAAGTTATGCCCATTTTACCGAGACTGGGTCTCATAATTATGACCCAGACATGCAACAACATGCAAAGCTTATGGCCCTACCTCTTAGAAATCCACACCCTTCTTGGAGGTTACAATTTGAAAATAATAAAAATTAAATCTTGTACAATCCACCTTCACATGGGCACCTAGCATTTGCCCAATCCATTTTGGGTTGTTATGACAACTTACAGATTCCTTACAACTATGACGGTTACAATAATAGACGCCATTAATTCCAAGATTCTTGGCAGACCCACTTATGACAAAATAAGTCAAATCCCACCAAAATTACTTTTACAATTGCACCCAAGGGAAATTACATTTGTTGCAAATTAAAATATTATTTCCCAAAGCCCACAAACCTTATTGAAAACAAACCAAATTAAAATAACAATATTTTTGGTGATGCAAGATTGCCATTGACCGTGGATGCTCCTACATCAATGTTGCAACCTACAATACTAATTAAAACACCAAATGTGCAAGCTGATTGACAGATTTGAGCAAATCCTTTTTGATTCTCTAGATCATTTGAAAAATGCAAGAGAAGAGCATACGAGATTTTGCAAGATCTCTACAAAGAATCTAACCTTACAAAACTTGCTCTAATACCATGTTAGAATCTATAAAACATATTATAGCCTAGAATCAATTGAAAGAGTTAGAAACATAAACTATAAATGCAAAAGCAATTGAAACAACTTAACAACGATACTAAGATATTGATGTAAAATGCTCGAAAGGTAAAATAGCATTAGATAACTATCTCCAATATCAAATGAAAATACAAGCTACATAGCATGCTTATATAGACCAGTGAGAGGGAGGAGGTGGCAACACTGACCAATGAGGAGCAACCATCTATCGAACTAAAGATAGCAAAGTATCTTTACAAGATAGCTAATGGATGCTCACATGTAGGAAGGTGACACCTCATAATCCTCTCACCTAATAAAACATGCTCTATTAACCTAAGCAAGATTAAATAAATGTGTAGGAAAAACCTTATAATAAGGAATACAAAACCTACAGTAACAATAGACATTCTCTGAAACCCCTTATTTTGTCCACATGTATTCACAACTAACAGAGGATGAGGTTCTCCCTCCCTTATAAAAAGTTCTATCATTCTTTGATAAGAAATGTTTGTAGTTTCGGTTAAATTCACACCTTTATCTTTAATGCCATACAAGCTAGAAATGATTCAAGGGCTTACCTTAAACTTCTTGCCATGCACCATCATCTACCCGTCTGAGAAGTTTTTTACAAATTCCTTGACCAACTATGTGTTATGCCCCTCAAATTTCTTCATAAACTCAAGCCATCCTATCCTTTGAAATAGCTTAGAAATATTACTTAGTGCCAACAATTTATCTGGGGAAGTCAGTTCTAATTTGCGATTAGCTCCTGCCATTTTATTTCTTGCTGGCAATTTGCTAAGTGTCTACTGAATGTCATGATACTCTAATGGTGAAAAACTGTTTCAACAAGACTGTTATGTAGACTAAAGGAAATGCAATCTTATGACCACCTATACTTTGACAATGCTGATGGGACATGAATTAATTCAAGCATTTGACTTTGCTGCATTTGAATCATTATTTTGCATAGTATAGAGTGAATGAGCCACCACCTCTCTAGTGAAGGTATAGTCCACACAATTTTACTAAATTTGGAAAGGAAGGTGGAATGTGCCAATTTATTTATTTTTATTCACAATAATATACCTACTTAAAATAAAATATTTACATACCTCATGTCTCATCATTGATTTGAAAGTTGCCTCATGTATGCTGACATAATGTATCATGGGTGGTGGTGTAATTAAATTCAGATGGGATGGTAAATATGGTAATGGATTTATTGGGAATGAAGATGGGATGGCTAATAAGTGTTCTAATTATTATGATGATAGGTGGTCACAATAATTTTTATTTATTATGGTAAGAGATGGTAGTATCGGCCATGAATTTCGAAAGTGCTAGAAAAATTTAGTGATGATCATGGGTATGTTGTTGGAATTGTTAGAGCATTTGCAAAGAAAGGGAAATCACAAAATTCTAGAGCATCACTGAAAGATGTAGCTAGAATAAAGACCGAAGTTCTAGAGCATCGTTGAAAGTTGCACCAGAATGCAAGAACAAAGCTCCAGTGCATCGCTGAAAGATGCGGTAAGGACATAGGAACAACACAGGAATGAATTCTAAAGCATCACTAAAAGATATGACTGGGACAAAAGAATAGAATTCTAGAGCATTGCTGAAAGATGTGGCCAGAATAAAATTTTGGAGCATCACTGAAAGATGCAGCCAGAATGCAAGAACAAAGTTTCAGAGCATTGCTGAAAGATGTAGCTAGAATGCAGGAATAAAGTTTTGGAGCATCATTGAAAGATGCAGCTAGAATGTAGGAATAAAGTTCTAGAGCATCGTTGAAAGATGCAACCAGAATGTAGGAACAAAGTTCTGGAGCATCACTGAAAGATGAAGCTAGAATGTAGGAACATAATTTTGGAGCATCGTTGAAAGATGTAGCTGGAATGTAGGAACAAGGTTCCAGACCATCACTGAAAGATGCAACTGGAATGGAGGAATGGAATAGAATGATGCAATTTGGACTTAACATGTTCTAGAGCATCATTGAAAGATGCATTCGAATGCAGGAATTAACAAGGGAATGGAACCAATCGAATGAACAAGTTCTGAAGCATCATTACAAGATGCACTGGAATTTGTGTTCTATTAAAAATGAAGACCTACAAAATAGAGATAAAATTTAGACAAGTTCAAAAGAATGAAAATACATTAAAAATGCTCCAAAGTGATTATAAGTACATACACATGCAAGAAGATTTTTTTAACTCATTTAGCTGAAAATTATATTGGCTCTGTCATAGCAGAGTCAATACATTGGGTTTCTTCTTGCATTTCTACCATTCTTGTAAATTCTTCTTTGTTGACAGGTTTGTGGTAGATTCATAATTGATGAGTTTTGACTAAGAGAGTTTGAGTGTCACCATTTATGGGTTTAAGCTGCACTGCTCCATTTGGAAATACTTCAAAAATTTCATATGGACCCAGCCAATGAGTCCTTAGCTTCCCTTTCTAATCTTTATATCAAGAATCAAATAACAATGCCCAATCTCTATTGTGGAACTCTCTTTCTTTTATGTGTTTATCATGCCAGGCCTTTCATTGTTGTTGAACTAGCTCAGTGTGGTGGATATCTTCTAAGCAGAGTTCATCTAATTCATTAAGCTACAAGACACTTTCTACGTGAGCTCGGTCGAGGTCTAAGCCTAACTCCATTGATGTTCTAAGAGTTTGAAGTTCAAATTTAATGGGTAGAAGATATTTCTTCCCAAAGACTAAATCATAAGGGGTAAGACCAATGGTTGATTTCCAAGTTGTATTATAGGCACAAGTGGCTTCAGGCAATTTTCTAGCCCAATCTCTTCTTCCTGATGAAATTATTTTTGTCAAGATGTTTTCATGTTCCCTATCAGTGACTTCTACTTGACCATTTGCTTGTGGGTGATAAGGTGGCAACTTTTTATGGCTTACTTGGAAATTATCAGTAAAGGCTAGCAATACTTTGGACATAAACTGGGGTCCTTGATCTATGACAATTGATCTAGAGGCTCCAAATCTAAGAAAAAACTTGTTATATAGAAAGTCAGTAATTTGTTGTTCCCCAGCAACTCTTAGGGCATGGACTTCGACCCACTTAGTCAGATAGTCAGTACAAACCAAAATGTATTCTTTTCCTTGTGAAGGAGGTTCTATGGGGCTGATAAAATCCAATTCCCACTTTTCAAATGGTTCAAAAACTACCTATGGTTGCAAGGGCATTTCATTGGATGTTGTGGGTCTTCCTACCCATTGGTATTCATCACAACGACATAGTTTTTCACGTCTTTATGCATCAAGGGCCAGTAATATCTTGCACCTAAGATTTTATGGGATGTTCTCTTGGTAGAGTAATGACCTCGAGAGGGGTCATCATGGCAGGCTTGAAGGATGTTGTATGTTTCATCTGAACCAACACAACATCAAAAAACTAGATCAAGGCCACATCAAAATAGCATTCCATTAATCCATTTGAACTGAGCACTTTCCTGAATAAGGCATTTTGGTACAGGAGCACCCCTTCGAAATACAGATTAGGTCTAAATATAGTATGTTTCATGCATTATGATGTAATAAGGTCCATGTGACCAATTCCTATGTTTTTTAAGTCAATCTAGGTTTTTGTGCAGTTAGTTAGAAGTTTATTATGCTAGCTGTCTTCTCCCAACTGTTTGGAAGTATCCCAAATATTGGGAATCAAGTATGTACTACTCTTGTTGAGTAGTTATTTATAAGTCTAGCTCAGATCCTTTAGAAGAGAATGCATCGAACAGTTAGTTGTAGAGTTTTGGTATTGCTGAAGCTGTTTGTGAAACTGAACAGAGTAATTGCTTACATTTTTTGCAATAAGAATCAAGAAGATCCTGTTGATATCGTTTTACTGTGTACTTGATTTTCCTGGTCTGGCAGTTAGGATAGATTCACTTATCCATTCCACTGGTTAATTCTCTGAATCGGTGGAATGGCCATGTACAGTAGGTTAGATTTCTTTTCTATTTTTCTATTTGTGCATTTCATGTTTTTGGGATCAAGTTATAGCATACAATGTTTTACCCTAGCATCCTCATGTGCTAGGTTTTGAAGGTAGAAATCTAGGTTAAGATTGTTAAGAAAACAAATTGGATCAATCCTAGGATTTTCTATGTGAAATTTGTAAAATTTCAAGGGTTTTGCTTTGATATACATTTGATGTATATACAATGTTTGTATGTCGCATACAATCCGTGAGTATATCACATTTGTATGTTGTGAGTATATCGCTTTGGGATAATCATTGTTGTATGTTGAAACATACAAGCCTTCGTAGATACAAAGGAGAGAGAAACCCTTGATGCATACAAAAAGGTCAAGGGCAGAGTCAAAGGTACAATCGTCAAGGAGAATATCCCGCAGAATGCATATCGGGTTTTGTATGTTTACAAAGTGTGTTGGGATATACAACTTTTGAGTATATGTTTTTTGTATACAGTTTTTGTGTATACTTCAATTGTATGGTTGAGATAGTTCGTGTGTATCCCTCAATTGCATTTCTTGGTTTGCATGTGACGAATGTATATTTCAAATATACATTGGGTTGATACAAGGGAAAGTCAGCGGTCAACTATTTTTGGAGGGAATATTCCAAGGAATATTTGGTAGATGTATATTTTGGGTTGTATATTTTGAATGTATGTCCAAACATACATTTTGCAGATACAAAGACTTGGTACATGCTGGTCAATGCTAGTCAAAGAATAGTTTGTATGTTTGTTTTGCATCTCGCAATTGCATATTGTAAATATACATCGCACTCATACATTGCTTGTGGATACAATTGGTGACTGACGATAGAGGTAGGCAGAACCAGCTTGGTCAGTAGAAGTTTGTATGTATCGGTATAATGGTGATTGTCAGAGTAACACAGTTTAGTGAGCCTGATAGACTGTCTTGCCGATAGGCAATAGAACGAAATGTACTCATCGGCGTGAAGTGGATTTTGGTGTGAAGATTTTCAAAGAAGCCGATGGTTATTGTCAGGCTGATAGGGTATGTCAGAAAGACATTAGGGAAGCTCTTACCGATGGAATGAAAATCGTTAAGTCTCACCAAGTTTGAACGCTTGTGCTGGCCACTCTGCATCATAGTAGTATCAGAGCAAAGGAGTGTCTTCTTCGAAGATAAGGAGACAGTAAAATGTCAAATGAAGAAGGAACATCAAAACTTCTAGCAATGATGACCAACGCTGAGTTGGCTGTGTTGGTCAAGAAGCAAATTGCAGAGAGCAAAGCAGTGAAGGCTCAGAATCAGGCCTTGAAAGATGAGTTGGAAAAGTTGAGGGATAAAGTAGGTTCTGGTAAAGAAGATGACAGGGATGAAGAGGAGATCCTTGGGTAGGAAGAGATGGACGTTCCTGCAGACTAGAGACCCTTAATTAATGCCCTCAAATCCATGGAGAGGAGAACCATGGATGTGAAACTAGATTTGCCAGTGTTTATAGGAAAGATGGATCCTGATTCAGTAATGGAGTGGATAGACTCCTTGAACAATTTCTTTGAAACAGAGGAAATACCAGAATTTTAGAGGGTAAAGATAGCCCAATCTAAAATGAAAGAGGCTGCATTAACTTGGTGGAATTTCATCCAAGATGATAGAGTACAAGAGGGAAAGTGTAGAGTTGCTACATGGAAGAAAATGGTGGCTTTAGTGAAGGAGGCCTATGTTCCATTGGATTATAGCATCCAACTACATAAGAGGAAACAAAATCTGAAGTAGAAGGAGCTAGATGTCATCTCATACGCAGAAGAGTTCATGAAACTATGTGTCAAGACAAAGGTAAAGGAAAGTGAGGAAGAAAAGGTAGCAAGATACCTTAATGGATTGAGATTTAACATTCAGGAAGATTTAAATCTGCATAACCCAGATACAGTTCAGAAGTGTTTCCAATTGGCACTGAAGGTAGAAGAGAAACTAAAGAGAAGGCAAGAGCAGAATAGTAGAGGAAGAGGAAGGCAACAAAGAGGTGGAAGAAGTCCTTTTAGAGGCAGAGGACATGGATTTGGATATCAAGGTGAATTCAATCAAGAAAGCAGCAAAGGAGAAAGCAGTCAAATACAAAAAGGGAGTTATGATCAGAAAGGAAACTTTAGGGGTAGAAGACCACCATTTAGAGGAAGATCCTAGGGCAGAGGATCTATCAGATGTTACAATTGCAATCAAGAAGGTCATATACCCAGCAGATGTCCAAAGAAGACAACAAGTTCAATGGGAGAAAGAAGGACAAACCTGATTCAAGAATCTAACTATCAAGGTGAAACAAGCTCAAACACTTGCCATAGTGTGAATGCTCCTGATAATTATGGGTATCCTGAGAAAGGAGAATTTTTGATGATGAGGAGAACAATGACTACCATGAAGGTACCTGATAGAGAACCCCCACAAAGGAAGTCTCTTTTTAGAACTACTTGCAAGGCAGGAGGAAAGGTATGTAAAGTTCTGATTGACTCTGGCTCTACTGAAAATTTTGTATCTATGGAAATGGTAGAAAAACTTAAGCTTAGAAGATTGCCACATCCATCCCCATACAAGGTCTCATGGCTTACCCAAGGTCAGCAAACAGTTGTAGAAGAGTAGGCCTGGGTAGAATTTTAGATTGGAGCATATAAAGATAGGGTATTATTTGATATTACTAAGATGGATTCCTGCCATCTATTATTTGGTAGACCATGGCAGTATGATTTGAAAGCACGCCATGATGGTGTTAGGAACACATATATAATCCCCAAGGATGGTAAGGTGATAGAATTGATACCATTGATAGAGAATGAGGTGGAACCAAAGGGGAAAGAAGTTAAGCTGATGCTGGTAGAATGAAAACAATTCATGAAAGAAATAGTAGAAGAAGGTGTAGTTGCATATGCCCTAATTCCATGTCTCACAGTGAACAAAGAACAACAACAAGAAGTCAAGAAAGATAAAAAGCAAAGATTTATAGATCCAGCTATCCAAGAGTTATTGGATAAGTACAAAGGCATCATTTCTGATGGAATGCCAAGATCCCTACTACCTGTAAGGGATATCAGTCATTGCATAGATCTGATCCCAGGATCTACACTTCCAAACAAGGTAGCATACAAGCTTCCTCTAGAACAGAATGCAGAAGTAGCAAGGCAAATTAAGGAATTGTTAGACACAGGTCTAATTGGTAAAAGTTTAAGCCCATGTGTAGTACCAGCTATACTAGCACCAAAGAAAGAAGGCACTTGGAGGCTTTGCACAGATTCCAGGGCTATTAATAAGATCACAATCAAGTATAGGTTTCCAATACCTAGGATAGAGGATTTACTTGACTGTTTGGGAGGTGCTAAGTATTTTACAAAAATAGATTTGAAGAGTGGTTATCATCAGATCAGAATTCGGCCAGGAGATGAATGGAAAATACCATTTAAAAAAAATGAGGGATTGTATGAGTGGAAATTTATGCCTTTTGGTTTGTCTAATGCACCTAGTACTTTTACAAGATTGATGAATGAGGTTTTGAGAGAATTCATAGGAAAGTTTGTCATTGTATATCTAGATGACATTCTGATTTTCAGTAATACAAGGGAAGAACACCTCAGGCATATAGATTTGGTTCTCAAGAGGTTACATGAAGAGCAGCTGATGATAAATTTGGACAAGTGTTTGTTTATGTAGGAGGAGATTACCTATTTAGGTTTTGTCATTTCATAAGGAAAGTTGCAAATGGATAAGGAGAAGGTAAGTGCCATATTATCTTGGCCAACTCCTAGGACTATGAATGATGTCAGAAGTTTCTATGGGTTAGCAACCTTCTACATGAAGTTTATAAGAGGGTTTAGTCATATTTGTGCACCCATGCTTGATACCATAAAAGGAGAACATAAGTGCAGATTCAATTGGACAAAGGAAGCAAATAATTCATTTGAAACATTGAAGAAGAAGGTGGCACAACAGCCAGTTCTTACGCTTCCTGATTTCAATAAAAATTTTCAAGTAGAATGTGATGCAACTCACATGGCAATTGGAGCAATCCTTACTCAAGAAGGCAGGCCTATTGAATTTTTTAGTGAGAAGCTCAATGATGCTAAGAAGAGATACTCATCCTATGATTTGGAGATGTATGCTCTAGTCCAGTCACTTAAGAAGTGGAGGCATTACTTAATGCCCAAGGAATTCATAGTATTCATAGATAATCAAGCTCTTAGTTTCATTAACAGTCAAGAGAAGGTAAACCACAGACATATGAAGTGGGTAGAGACTTTGCAAGCTTTTACTTTCACACTCAAGCACAAGAAAGGGGTTAAGAATAAGGTAGCAGATGCTTTGAGTAGGAGGGCTCTAACCATAAATCAGATTCAACTAGAAAGTGTTGGCATTGATTCTTTGAAGACTATGTATGATGCTGATGAAGACTTTGGAGAGATATATCAAGTATGTACTTCTTTTGGAGATAAATATCATGCTGAATTCTCTGACTTTCTGATCCAGGATGGGTTACTATTCAAAGGTGGACAGTTGTGTATTCCACGATGTTCTATGAGGTTAAACATCATTAAAGAGAAACATTGTGGAGATATGGCAGGACATTTTGGTTTGGATAAGACTCTTGATCTTGTCAGGAGACATTATTATTGGCCTAAGTTGCAATCAGATGTCCAAAAATTTGTGGAGACATGTGTAATATGTCAAAAAGCAAAAGGAAGATCAACTAATGCAGGTTTATATCAGCCATTACCCATTCCTTCCAGACCATGGGAAAGCATAAGTATGGATTTTGTGTTGGGTTTACCCAGAACCAGAAAGGGATTTGATAGTGTTTTTGTTGTAGTGGACAGATTCAGTAAAATGGCACATTTCTTGCCATGCAAAACCACTTGTGATGCTTCATATGTTGCAGATTTATTTTTCAAGGAAATAGTAAGGATCCATGGATTGCCATTGAGCATAGTGTCAGATAGAGATGTGAAATTCATTGGTCATTTTTGGAGGACTCTTTGGAAGAAACTTGGAACAAATTTGTCTTTTTCATCCACATATCATCCTCAAACGGATGGACAGACTGAAGTGGTAAATCATTCCTTAGGAAATTTGCTCAGATGTTTGACCAGACAGCATAGAGAAAAGTGGGATAATATCCTACCATAGGCAGAATTTTCATATAATGATACTATCAATAGGAGTACAAGGAAATCACATTTTCAAGTAGTATATGGTATGCATCCAAGATGTATTTTAGAGTTAAGAGATTTACCTACAGGAGATTCTATTAGTGCAGATGGAGAAGCTTTTACAACAGCCATAAAAGAGGTCCATGATCAAGTTAAGCATCAACTCTAGCAAACTACTTTGAAGTATAAAGCATATGCTGATCAGAAGAAGAAGGATGTATAGTTTGATGTTGGAGATTTGGTATGGGTTTATTTGAAAAAGGAACGACTTCCAAAAGGAAAATACACCAAACTTATGCAGAGGAAGATTGGACCATGTCAGATTTTGAAACAGTGTGGAAGGAATGCTTATGAAATCCAACTTCCTTCTGATCTTGGATTGTCACCTATATTTAATGTATGTGATTTAACTCCATACAAGCATAATCTAGATGAAGAACAGGACTCAATACAAGGTACAGTAATTGATGACATTCCTACACATGATCCACCACAGTTACAGAAGATTTTAGACACAAGAGTGATTAAGAAGACAAGGAACAATGAATAAATGGAATATTTGGTGGCTTGGCAAGGAAAACTTGATTCAGAGGCCATTTGGTTGACTGAAGAATAGATCAACAAACATGGTTTAGACCTACAAACTCTCATCTCAAGTGGACTTGAGATTTCTTCTCTCAGGGAGTATGGTGCACGAGCACCCCTTCGAAATATAGATTAGGTCTAAATATAGTATGTTTCATGCATTATGATGTAATAAGGTGCATGTGACCAATTCCTATATATTTTTAAGTCAATCTAGGTTTTTGTGCAGTTAGCTAGAAGTTTGTTATGCTAGTTGTCTTCTCCCAACCATTTGGAAGTATCCCAGCTGCTGGGAATCGAGTCTGTACTACTCTTGTTGAGTAGTTATTTATAAGCCTAGCTCAGATCCTTTAGAAGAGAATGCATCGAATAGTTAGTTGTAGAGTTTTGGTATTGCTGAAGCTGTTTGTGAAACTGAACAGAGTAATTGCTTACATTTTTTGCAATAAGAATCAAGAAGATCTTGTTGATATCATTTTACTATGTACTTGATTTTTCTGGTCTGGCAGTCAGGATGGATTCACTTATCCATTCCACCGGTTAATTCTCTGAATCAGTGGAATGGCCATGTACAGTAG
Source organism: Cunninghamia lanceolata (assembly GCA_027924645.1). Classification (NCBI taxonomy): domain Eukaryota; kingdom Viridiplantae; phylum Streptophyta; class Pinopsida; order Cupressales; family Cupressaceae; genus Cunninghamia; species Cunninghamia lanceolata. Next base: position 4,876,070 of record BSBN01000278.1, read on the forward strand.
GTTAGATATCTTTTCTATTTTTTTGTTTGTGCATTTCATGTTTTTGGGATCAAGTTATAGCATACAACGATTTACCCTAGCATCCTCATGTGCTAGTTTTTGAAGGTAGAAATCTGGGTTAAGATTGTTAAGAAAACAAATCAGATCGATCCTAGGATTTTCTGTGTGAAATTTGTGAAATTTTGAGGGTTTTGCTTTGATATACATTTGATGTATATACAGTGTTTGTATGTCGCATACAATCTGTGAGTATATCACATTTGTATGTTGTGAGTATATCGCTTTAGGATAATCATTGTTGTATGTTGAAACATACAAGCCTTCGCAAATACAAAGGAGAGAGAAACCCTTGATGCATACAAAAGGGTCAAGGGCGGAGTCAAAGGTACAATCATCAAGGAGAATATCCCGCAGAATGCATATCAGGTTTTGTATGTTTACAAAGTGTGTTGGGATATACAACTATTGAGTATATGTTTTTTGTATACAGTTTGTGTGTATACTTCAGTTGTATACAAATATACATTGGGTTGATACAAGGGAAAGTCAGCGGTCAACTATTTTCAGAGGGAATATTCCAAGGAATATTTGGCAGATGTATATTTTGGGTTGTATATTTTGAATGTATGTCCAAACATACATTCTGTAGATACAAAGACTTGGTACATGCTGGTCAATGCCAGTCAAAGAATAGTTTGTATGTTTGTTTTCATCTCACGCTTGTATATTGTAAATATACATCACACTCATACATTGCTTATGGATACAACTGGTGACCGACGATAGAGGTAGGCAGAACCGGCTTGGTCGGTAGAAGTTTGTATGTATCAGTATAACGATGATCATCGGAGCAACATAGTTCGGCAAGCCCGATAGACTATGTCTTGCCGATAGGCATTAGAACGAAATGTACTCATCGGCGTGAAGTGGATTTTGGTGTGAAGATTTTCAGAGAAGCCGATGGTTATTGTCAGGCCGATAGGGTATGTCAGAAAGACATTAGGGCAGCTCTTGCTGATGGAATGAAAATCGTCAAGTCTCGCCAAGTTTGAATGCTTGTGCTAGCCACTCTGCATCACATTTCTTTTGCGTCAATGTAAATTTTGGTGGCAACTCAAAAGTAGCAAAATAGTTGGCGATTTCTGCAAACCAGGGGGTTTTAATGGAGATGGCAAATAAATTTTCATCTGAGAATTCATCTTGTACATGAGCACAATCTTTGTTATCTTTTTTAATCTGAGATAAGAAATCCACAACTATGTTGAACTTCTTGAGTTTATCAATGATGGTTACGTTGAATTCTTGGAGAAGAAATAACCATGTGATTATTCTCCCATTTACTATAGGTTTGTTCATTAGGTACTTGATAGTTGAATGGTCTGTGAACATAGTTACTTTGTACCCTGTGATGTAATGTCAAAATTTATTGATTGCATGCACCACAACTAAGAATTCTTTCTCTGTAGTGGTATAGTTTCATTCAGTGGGAGTCAAATTATTACTAATGAAATAGATGGCATATTTCCCTCCATTCTCATCTTCTTGACCTAAAATTGCTCCAATAGCATCATTAGAAGTATCTGCATAAATATGGAAAGGAAGGTTCCAGTTATGTCCTCATAAGACAAGAGAAAAAATGAGTTTCTCCTTAATGATCTCAAATGATGTTTGACATTTTGCTATCTAGACAAAATCTATATCCTTTTGGAGAAGGGAGAACATGGGGGCTACAATCTTGCTGAAATTTTCTATAAATCTTGGTAGTATCTATCATGTCCTAAGAAACTTCTGATGTTAGTTTGGTTGTTTGGAGTCTCTAGTTGTTGTATCACCTCAATTTTCTTAGGATCCACTTTTATCCCTTCAGCTGAGATGTGGTGTCCCAACACTATCCCTTGTTCTACCATTATTAGACATTTTTCATGACTCGAGGATAGCTAATGGTCCTCACATCACTTCAATACCTTGTCCAAATTTTTAAGAACTTCATCAAAGGTGGAACCATACACCATGAAGTCTTCCATATAGACTTCCACATAGTCATTTACTAGCTCATCAAATATGGCTAGAACCACTCTCTAAAATTTTGCAGGAGCATTGCATAGCCCGAGGGGAAGGTGCGGTATGCGAATGTTCCCTAGGGGCAAGTAAAAGTTGTTTTTTCTTGGTCCTCTGCTACTACTTGTATTTGGTTATATCCACTGAATCCATCTAGGAATGAGAAGTACTTCCTTCCGATTAAATTATCCAAGACCTGGTCTATGAAAGGTAAAGGGAAGTAGTCCCTATAGGTAGCTTTGTTGAGCTCTCTATAATCAATGCACACTCTCCACTTCCCATTTTTCATTGGAACAACTACCAAAGGTGAAACCCATATCAAACAGAGATGGGATAGATGAATCCTACTACAAGAGTTTCTTAATCTTTGTTTTAACAATATCTTTGAGAGCAGGGTTGAGTCTTCATTGTGGTTGATGAACAGGTCTAACATCTTTAGTATAGATGTGATGGGTACAAACACTTGGGTGTATTCCTCTCATGTCTGTATAATCCCAAGAAAAAACTTTGGATCTATTTACCAAAATGTCAAATAATTTCTACTCATCTAACTTTGTCAACCATGTTAGAAATGAAGGTGCAAACCACACAATAGAAATCTGACTCAAATCTTATTTATGTGATTTAAACGATGTAGAATCAATAGAGATTGCAACAAAAATTAAAACCCATTACACATAAATAACATACATTAAGAACCAAACACATAACACAGTATCTAACATAGAGAAAACCCTTTCAAGTAAAAAACTCCACCAAGAAAAGAGGCTCCAAGTTGTATTATTTTCAAATATGAGATTACAATACATGCACTTCCTCTCCTTTCTAGTCTTCAATCTAGCCCACCTATTACTCTCAACTCTAATAAAAATGTAGTATAGATATCCTTATAAAAGGGGGTTGCCTTCTAGGGCAAGATAACCAACATAATATCAACCATCAGATATATGACCTAATGACAAATAGTCCATTTTTACAATGATAAAATATAAAATAAAATATGGTTTTAGGGGTGTTGCCCCCAAACCCCCACCGGGGCGTGTGGCCCCCTACCGCAGGGATGATCCCCCAGACCCCTCACAAGGGGAAAACCCCCCTACAACTCCTCGTCATGGGTGAGTTAATGTCAAGGAATGGATATAAACATCTAGCTGAAACAAGACCGTTGCTGGTGAAACCTTTCATCCCTTATGGATGATTTACAAACAATACTAGGAGTAATTAATTACATAGGATTTACAAGGTTGATGGCACCTTAGTCCTAACATTCTCCCACTTGACATCATACATTGTAAATACCCATAGGAAAACCATAAAATAATCAAGCACTAGAAGCAAGGCCCATGGCTTCTCTGCACCAAACAAATTTCTCTATGCTCATAAGCTTGGTCAAATCATCTGCAACATTCTCTTGAGTGTCTACCTTCTTTAGCTCAATCTGTCCACTTGTAACCATTTACCAAACAAAGTGATATTGTACATCAACATGCTTAGTCTGAGCATGATACATAGGATTCTTGGCCAAACAAATAGCACTTTGTCTATCACAACCAATCTGAATGTTCCTGCAATCAAAACCAATACATGTACACAATCTCTTCAACCAAATTGCCTCCTTAGAGACATGAGTAGCAGCCATATACTTTGCTTCTATGGTGGACAAAGCAACTATGGGCTGCCTCTTACTCATCCAACTCATTGCTCCTCCAAACAAAGTAAATACATAGCCACTAGTGGACCTTCGACTATCCAAGTCACCTGCCCAATCTGCATCAACAAAACCCTGTATGTCTAAAGATTTATTAGCACTATCAGTACCAGAATAGACCAAACAATAATTAGGAGTACCTGCAAGATATTTAAGCACCATCTTCGCATAATTCTAATCATGTCTACTAGGGTTAGACATAAATCTGCTCAAAACTCCCACTATTGGGCAATATCTGGCCTAGTGCAAACCATTGCATACATCAAACTCCCTACAACACTAGTATATGGCACATTAGACATATCCTCAAAATCATCTTCATTCTTTGGACACATATCTAATGAAATCTTAGAACCAATGGGTAAAGGAACTCTAACTGGGTTACAGTCCTACATACTGAATCTCTGCAAAATGATATTCACATATTTACTTTGAGACAACCAAAGTTTTCTGTTACCTCTATCCCTCCTGATCTCCATACCTAGAATATACCTGGCAACTCCAAGATCTTTCATATCAAATGCACCTAAAAGTTGAGCTTTCAGCTCACTGATCATACCCTTAGTATTGCTGAAAAATAACATATCATCAACATACAATGCAATGACTAGTATAGAATCATCAACACAATAAATATAAACATAGTTATCCTCCCCGCTTCTAACAAAACCCAGTTTTAGCACAAATGAATCAAAATTTTGATACCACATTCTAAGGGACCGTTTCAAACCATAGAGAGACCTCTTTAACTTGCAAACTCAATTCTTTTTCCCTTTTACCTCAAAACCTATAGGTTGTTTCATATAAATCTCTTCTTCAAGATCTCCATGCAAGAACATAGTCTTAACATCCATTTGCTCAATCTCCCAATCATAAGTTGCAGCAATGGATAAAAGAAATCTAATAGAAGTCAATTTAGCAACAGGAGAGAATAACTCACCAAAATCAACTCCCTCTCTCTGGGAGTAGCCCTTGGCTACCAGTCTATCCTTGTACTTCTCCAATGACCCATCTGCTCCAAACTTCTTCTTGAAGACCTACTTACAACCTATGGCCTTTCTTCCTTTGGGCAAACAAACAAGATCTCAGGTATTACAAGATTCTTAAGCCATCATCTCCTCCTACATGGCTAACTATCAAGACTCACTATCATCTACAAGAATAGCTTCCCTATAGTATCTAGGTTCATTGTCAATACTCAATAAAGCAAATACACAATGGAAATATGGTGGGCTATACCTGCCAACTGGGTTCCATTGTCTTGTGGATCTCCTCAAGGGTGGAGTAAGAGACTCTACTTGTTCTTTTGCATGATCATCTACACCAACTTCTTCTGTAACAATAGATTCATCTTCATCAGAACTACTAGAATTTTCTTCTTCTTCTTCACCCCCTAATCCATCTTTGTGTTCTTCCTAAGGCACATCTTGCTGCTCTAAATCAAAGTGTACTCTCTTTACCTTTTCTTCTTTTTCTTTTGGTTGCTTAGGTTCAAAAATAGCTCTAAGTTCCCTGAAAATTACATCTCTAGAATAGATAATCTTATAGGTTAGTGGATTACAAATCTTATACCCTTTGATATTATCACCATATCCAATGAATGTACACTTCTTAGCTTTTGGATCTAACTTAGATTGATTTTCCTTAGGCACATGAACAAAAGCCTCACAGCCAAAAACCCTTAAATGTGAAATAGAAGGTTTCTTACCTGTCCACACTTCATAAGGTGTTGAATCAAGAGCCTTACAAGGAGATCTATTAATCAAGTAGAAAGTAGTACAGACAACCTCTGTCCAAAAGAATTTATCCAACTATGCATCACTCATTCTAGCCCTTTCCATGATTGTTTGGTTCATCCTTTCTGCAACACCATTCTATTGTGGTGTATACAGAGTTGTCTTTTGTCTGATAATACTTGCATGCTTGCAAAACTCATCAAATTCCTTAGAGAAATATTCTCCTCAATTGTTAGATCTTAATATTTTTATTTTCAAACCCGATTGGTTCTCTACTAAGACTTTGAAATCCTTGAACTTAGTGAAACTTCATATTTGTGTTTCATAAAATAAATCCAAGTAAATCTAGATAGATCATCAATGAAGGTGGCAAAATAATGAGATTTTCTGATAGATTCATTATCCACAGGCCCAAACACATATGTATGAATAATTTCTAACTTCTCTTTTGCTCTATTGCTTCCTAAAGGAAATGATTTTTTGTTCTATTTACCAAACACACAATGCTCATAGAAATCAAAGTGCTCATTAGAATAAGAGAAATCGTCCAACAAATTTTTATTCTTAATAGTTTTATGTACATTATTGCTTATGTGACCCAATCTATGGTGCCACAACATACATATGTTTTTAGTACTAGCCTCAAATACATAGGAGGCATTACAAACTGTAGTGGCTTCAAGCTTGAACAGGTTTCCCAATCTCTTCCCCTTCTCTACCACCAAGTTCCCTCTCACCAATCTGCAACCATGCTTGTCAAAAGTCACATGCATTACCAAATCATTCAGATTTGAAACAGAAATCAAATTTCTAGCTAATCTAGGAACATGATAAACACTAGGGAGGGTTTTAATCCTCCCATCACTAAAACACAATAGTACCTTGCCTTTCCCAACTATTGGATATGCAGAGTTGTCCCTAAGGTACACATTACCACCATCATATTCTTCATATGTGGAGAACCATTCCTTATGCGAGGTCATATGGAATGAGCATCCTGAGTCAACCAACCAGTGATCATTAGAAATAGTATTACAAGCAGAAAGTAAAACATCTTCACCTACATTCAAAGACTTATAAGAAGCATTCACCCACTATTTCTTTGGGTTTCTACACTCCTTATTCGCATGTCCCCTTTTACTGTTGTTCCAACACTTAACTTTGTTCTTCTTCCTAGGAGTCTTATATCAGCACTTAGACTTGTCTTTAGCCCCTTTTTTATCTCCTTTTGGCCCTCTTTTCATAGACCTTCCCCTGACACTGAGAGCATCCCTTGAACTATCCAAACTTTTCTTCCTCAATTCATGTGATAGCAGAACTGAAACAAGAGCATCCAACTTTGGATCTATGAGGTTAGTAGTGATAGCCAAAATAACATTCTCCCATGACTCAGGTAAAGAAAAAAGAAGCAATATACATTTATCTTCCTCATTCACCTCAACTTCTATAGATTCTAGTTGACTCAATAATAAATTAAATGAATTCAAATACTCTGCAACTAATTTGCCCTCTTTCATTTTCATGGAAAATAACTTACTCTTCAAATAAAGCTTATTTACCATACTCTTGGCTTGGTAGATCTCACCTAGATGCTTTCATAAGCTATGTGCGGACTTCTCACTTGTAACATTCAGTAGAATAGAATCTAGAAGACACAACCAGATTGTACCTTGTGCCTTTTTATCTAGTCTTTCCCACTCATTAGGAGCAACATCATCGAGTTTCTTCTCTTTCTAAATAGCCAACCAGTAGTTTCTTTTTTCCAGCAAATCCTCCATTTTTAGATTACACAATTTGTACCCTGTACCATTGAACTTTTCAATGTCCAATGAAGAGGAAGAAGCAACAGTAGATGAAGCCATGATATCTACACACGATCTGCAAACAAACAACAACCAAATCTCCCACTATAGCTAAAAAAACCTTCACACTACCACCCAAGAATCAAAACTGGCCAAGCTCTGATACCAAATATTAGAAATGAAGGTGCAAACCACACAATGAAAATCTAACTCAAACCTTATTTATGTGCTTTAAACAATGTAGAATCAATAGAGATTGCAATAGAAATTAAAACCCATTATAGAGAAATAACATGCATCAAGAACCGAACACATATCACAGTATGTAACATAGAGAAAACCCTTTTGGGTAAAAAACTCCACCAAGAAAAGAGGCTCCAAGTTGTATTATCTTCAAATATGAGATTACAATACATGCACTTCCTCTCCTCTCTAGTCTTCAATCTAGCACCGCTTGTTACTCTCAACTCTGATAAAAACATAGTACAAATATCCTTATAAAAGGGGGTTGCCTTCTAGGGCAAGATAACCAACATAATATTAACCATCGGATCTGTGACCTAATGATGAACGGTCCAAATTTATAATGATAAAATATAAAATAAAATATGGTTTTGGGGGTGTTTCCCCCAAACCCCCACCGGGGTGCACGACCCCCGAACCCCCCACCGGGGGGATGATCCCCCCAGACCCCTCGTAAGGGGAAACCCCCCTATGAACCCTCATCATGGGCGAGTTAGCATCGAGGAATGGATATAAACATCTACTTGAAATAAGACCGCTACTGGTGAAACTTTTCATCCCTTATTAGTGATTTACAAACAATAATAGGAGTAATTAATTAGATAGGATTGACAAGGTTGATGGCATCTTAATCCTAACAAACCAACTATTAATATTTAAAGTTTTTCATGGTAGTAATATGATAGTTTTGGTTCCAGGGTAGTTGGAGGTGACGGTATGAACTTCTCTCGTTAAGGTGTTGAGAGGATAGCTATGCGGTATAGTTCTATGAAGTCTAGCAATATCTTCGAAGAAGTGATATGTTTTTAGAATGATATTAGCCAAGGGGCAAGGTAATGCTATGAAGTTGGTGTAATCATGTTCATTGTCATCAGTGTGGATCATATCCTAAAATTTCTTCCACTACTAAAATTTCTTTATCACCTAAGTCTACGGTAAGATCTTGCATGTTATTTTCTAGTTCATCTTCCAATTCTTCACCATGTTGTTTAATGACTACCATAGCAAGTGAGGCTAGATTCTCTTGTTTGTCAGAACCATCTAGTTCATCAACCCAAACTTGGTTATTCTTAGTAGGTTGAGTAGGGGGATACAAAACAAGTGTTTGCTATTGGGACCATTTGAGATGGTCATTCCTCCTGCTCTGCAGTCAATCTTAGCTGCAAATGTAGCTAACCAAGGTTTGCCCACTATTTGTGAGGCCCACCCTCGTGCGACTAGATTGGTTGCACTGGTAGCCCATGTTGTTTGTTGCTTCACCCTTGTGAGGTGTACTTTTCTCACTCCTTTGTTTTTACTTCCATTGCATTTTAGTTTGATGACATTTAGACATTTGGGACTGTTGATCCCGATATGCAGACTTTTTGACTCTATCCCTATATTTTTTTGATTTGATTAGAGTAGTATGTGGTGGTGTGACAATATCCTAATTTTGATTTCCACTAATAAATTTTATGACATGTGATATGCATTTTGATGCCATTAGAGATATTGTTGTGAGATTTGTAAATGGAATTATTATGCGAGTTTAATCTTGAGTTTATATTTGGAAATGTAGTAAAACTATATATATGTTTAATGATGTTATGTGATTTTATTAATGTTTTAAATGAATATGAGACATCGTGAGTGTATTCATTTCCTTGCTTCAGCTATGATGAACATGTTGGATTAATCTATTTGTTCAAGTGCGCAGATGATTTTCCATGCCACAAAAAGTCAGAGATCATCCCACACATTCTATGAATCACGTGTTGAACTGATCTAGTTCCAAGAGGAACCAAGATCAATTGTGTATTGCATGATGAATTTTTGTAATGTTTGCGTATATGTCTTTTGGCTAGGTCTACCCATTTTCAATTGATTTAATTATAGTGTTGTAAAAGTGTAATGTTTTAATTGACACATTTTTGTGTTTTATTTTTGTGACCCCTTTTCATGTGATTTTATACATCCCAAGGTGCTAAATTTGGGTTAAAATTGACCCTGGGTTGTACCCCTAGGGTCTAGGGCCCATTTGAGCATGCCTAACCCTAGGGTAACTCTTGTGTGATCACTCAAACTTCACCTTGAAGTGAAGTGACGAAAATTGGAGTTTGGGAGGAGTGGACTGATGGGTCAAATCAACAACCTTACCCATTCCTCCTTCCAAGGCATTGGGTTCCATGTCTTGAAGGCATGGGGAGTCTTCAAGACCCCAAAGTGTGGGAAACTCACCTTCAAGGCTCTGACACATGTGTGAGAGCATCTTGGAAGGTATGGGCTTCCATGGGAGGATAGGATATTGACACATGTCAATCCTTATCCTCTTGAGCTCCACCTTGCTCTCACACATGTGGAGGGGGTAAGGCTTGGTGGGATGGGAGAGTGACATGTGTCACCTCCACATCCCATGGAGCCTGCAAGTGGGTGTGAGGAGGAAGGAGAAGGTGACATGTATCACCTTCTCATTCCTCAAGGCTCATGAGGGGAGCCTATAATACTCCCTCCTTGAGAGAGGGAGAAGGTTCTGTATTTTAATTACTTTTTTCATTTTATTGAGATTTTGGGGAGACGTAGAGAGGTTTTTGGGAGGCACACTTGGAGGTGGAGTTGGAAGGCTCTACATCAACTATCTTTCATTATTGGGCATTTCAAGGTAGGATTCAAGTCTTGAAGCCTTTCCTTATGTATTTAATTTTGTTTGTGTGCTTGTATTGTGTGTTTTTGTATTTTTATGTTGTGGGGTTTTGAGGGAGTTTTGTATGAGTCTCTCCATTTTTGGAGAGCTCAACATGTGATGGGTGGGAGAGGAGTGAACCTCCTTGAGGTCACCCTCTTGTTCTACTTGAGGTATTTTGGCCATTTGAGTATATTTGAGGTGTATGGGTTTTTATTGAAAGGCAAGAGTGCCTTTAGAAGTTTGTGTTGAGATTATTTATTTGGATTTGAGGCCTTGTTCTTGAGATTCATGAGATTAGGTAATTTGTGGTGTACACCTCTTGAGTAGAGAGTTGTCCACTCTCCTACCCCATTGAATCCATTTTCAATGGATTTCGTTGTTTGTCAAGCCATGGGTTGGGTGTTCTATTTGCTTTGTGTGGTTTTTTTTTTGTGGAGTGAAAATCTTGTGTGTGGGTGATCTCCTAGCTCAGGGGTGATCCCTTTTTGGATCTATGGTAGGGTGGAGAGCATTTTGGTGGCTTGGAGTTTCTCTCTTGTATTTTATTGCAGGTTGGTGTTTTACCTATGGGAGCTTGGAGGAAGAGTTTCATATTATGTGTTGTGTATTTTGTATGGCTATTGAGAGTCATGGCCAAGAAGGCCTTGTAGTAAATTTGTAAAGTGAGAGAGTGGACTCTCTTGTTTCTCTTATAAACTAAAATCTTCTTTCAAGCATCCATGTTATTTTGTAAAGTTAGAGTTGATGTTTTATTTCAATCATGGTTGCAAGGAAAATAAAATGTTGATGCACTATTTCCATGTTATGTGGTTGTTTCATTTATTGTAATAATTTGTAAAGAAAGGGAAATAAAGGAGAAGTTTACATTATGTGTTTAAGTTATTGTTTTGGAAATGTTGATGTTTGTATCTCTACAAAAGTTCTATGAGAAAATATTGCCCATGTGTATGTGGAGGAGATTTCTCTCTATCTTGACTTTATTTAGTTCATTGAAATATTACTGTTAAAAAAAAACAAAAAACAAAAAACAAAAAAAGAGTATGTTGTAATGCTTCTTGCTATTGTTATAAAAATATATGTATTTATGTAAATGTGAGCATAGTATTGTAGAGAAAAGAGTGTATAAATAAATTTGGGCTTGCTGTGTGAAATCTAGATTCTAGTTGGATTAAAAAAAAAGATATACATATGGTTGCTAATTGAAAATAAACCCCTATTATTTCATTAAAAAAAAAGAAATCTTAAGTTTATGTGAAGTCAATTATTGTTAGGATGCACTAATTTCATTGTGTGTTTTGAAAGAAAAAGATTGTGAATATTTAGTTGCTGATTTGATACTGTATATTGTTTTCAAAAAAAGAGACAAATGTTTTACTGTGTGATTTCTATGTGTGTGTGTGTGTCTTCCTCATATAATTATCTTAAGTTTACTGATTTATTTACAAAATAGAAGTTTTAATTTTAGTGTTTATAATATAGTTGATCATAGACGTATATATATTTAATATATATCCTACTATTTTTCCTTAATAAAAAAATAAAGAAGGGCTATAATATACATATATATATATATATATATATCATACTGTATATATCTTTATTGTTGTTTATTTTCTACAGAGAAAACCCTAAATAAAAAAAAAATATTAACTATTTTTTTGGATAGGGCATAAGGACCTAAGAATGGCCATAGGGCCGAAGCAAAAAAATGGAGAAGGGCGGCAGCTATTGTTGTTTCAATGCAAAGTTGGTCTAGGAGGCCGCACACCCCACGACCCTTCCTTGGCGCTTAGCGCCTCTATTCCGTGTGGCCATTGCTGAAAGCTCTCCATTGTCTACTGCAAGAAATCTGGCCGCTGATCTCTAGGGCTTGGCCATCTTTCGGCCCTAGGTCTGCATAGAGTGCAATTTAAAATATACATAAATATCTACTGTAATGTATATCTAGCTTAAACCAAAAATATGAATACACATAAACTTATCTTTGATATTCTTATGTTCTAGGTATATCATTAACTCAGTATATATATATATGTGCTCAACAATATTTAAAAAAAAGAAAAAGAAAAGGGGTATACCTCTGCGCATACCCTGTGTGTGGAGCTTCGATGGCTACTCAAATTGTAAACATGCAACAAAAAAAAAGAGAATAGAAAAGGAAAAGAGAGAGGAGAGGAGAAGAAGAAAACTAGGGATGGGAAATTAGGAAAGAAAAACAAAGAGAGAGAAAATGAAGATAGGTTTAGGGTTTTGATAAGGAAAGTAATATTTTATTAGGAAACTTTTTTTTAGGGCTGTGGGGTTAAGTGAATTTTTAATTGGGAAATATGTCTGCAGGAATATTTTTTTCCTCTCATCTCTTAAAATTTGACTTATGGTGTTTTATGTTTTATTTTATTCCTTGGGTTAAATTAAGTTAGTGGGGTAGATTTTAATGTAGGGATTTGATGGGTCATCAATATATTATTTTTAGGAATTTATTTTTAACTAGGAATTTAATAATAGCTGGAGGGGATTTTTGTAATGGAGATTTTAGTATTTGCATTTCGAATCTGTTTAGGTGTTAGATTATACTATATTAATTAATGCCTTAAGGTGTAGTTTAATCTAATTATTTTATTTAACCTGGATATTTGTTTGAAATTGTTAATGTGGAAATGGATTTTTTTAGTGGACTTTATGATTTTTACAATTTCTAAACTTAGAATCTTACCTCTTGTTAATGCCTTTTGATTTTTTGTAGGATTATTTGAGTTAGTGGATTGAATTATTTTAACCTAGACTCTTAATTATCTTGTTTTGTAGGCTTTATGATTTTTAGTTCTAAATTTAAAGTTTTCGAAATCCAATTTTTGTTTTAGTCCATTGTTTTTTTTTTCATTTAGTATGTTGTGGGATTAATTTATGATTTTTACTTTTAAATTTAAGTTATCTCTTAAAATCTATTTTTACATTATTTCATTACCTTTTTATTTATTATGCTGTGAGATTAAATTTAACCTTGGTCTTTTTAATTAATTTAGGTGGGATTTTTGAGAGAGGGTTAGGTGTGGAAATTAATGTTAGAAAATTTAATTAATTTAATCCATTTAAATTCTTTTTGGCTAAGCTATGGTGTAAAAGGGATAATCTTTTTAATTAATTATTTAATTTGAACCCCATTTAATTTTTTTTATTAGTACTCAACTTAAAGATGAATTTTAATTATTTTTGTTGACTTTAGAGTTTAGGATTATTTTATTTTAAATTTTATCATCTTGGCTAATAAGAAATATTGAAGTAAATTTGGTTTAGGAGTATATTAGTTTTAAATTAATTTCTTTTAAATAGTTTTAACTAGGGGATATTTTTAATTTTCTCATTCTTGACATAGAGGCGTTATGCTGCCAAATTTTATCTAGAATATTATGGTTAACTAAAGAATTTTCTTTCCTATATATTTTATCATAATTTTAGTTATCAATAGATTTAATCATGATCTAGATGTATTTAATTTAATTATTTATTTCTAGTTCCTAGGGTTGGTTTTCAACACATGTTAAAATCACTCCACTTCTCTTAGGAATCTTAGGGTGAGCTTCAGTTTGATTCTGACCCTATTGGCAATGCCCTTGCATCACATAACCCCGTAGTCAGCTTACATCTCGTAGGGGTTGCAAAAGGAGTTCACATTACCCATTGATTGACCTTTTTGCGCCTTTGTGTGTATGCCACCGAGCACACTAATGCATGCGAGGGGGTTTCTAGGGATGCATGGAAAAGTTTTTGGTGTTTTTTGTCATCACCACATGACAAATATGGACATGACACATGTGTTGTGTTTTGTGACCACATGTGAAATGTGGGCATGACATTTGGTATCAAAGCCCATGTTTCAAACATTGAGATCTATAGGTGTGTATTATTGCCGAGTTGGGCTTGTAATAGATCGTGCATACTTGCATTGCATGTCTAACTCTGGTTCATGTAGAAACAAGTTGTAAGACACCTTGCCTAGGAATAGCTTATTTTTCTCCTCAATTTTTGCTTCCGCCAAACCCCAGGTATGACTTGGTGTCATAGTGTTGATGATGATTGTTAGTCATAAACAAACATAGAATAAAAGTTACACAACAACCTTTACTCATCTTGAAAGATACGATGAATTCAGAGAATTCATGATCCCAAGTCTCCGTTGATTAGGTCTTAATCTACTGACGTTACTCAGTGGTTGATGTGTGTTGTTGTTTTCCATTCAGGGACCTTACGTATTTCTACAAAGTTCATCATTGTTCCTCCAAATATCCTGCTCTATATGTCTGCTCTGCATAAATCTCCAATAATTCTACCTCTGCACTATGAATTTAGTCAAATAATGTGCCTACAGGCTGATATTTGCATGATTTCTACCATTATTTATGATTCTTTGCATGATATTTTCAATACTACATGCATTTAACTCAAATATGCTAATGATTTTCAGTTACCTACGGGATTTCAGCATACCTCTCTATTTCTGCTTATTATTTGTCATGACTTGCAGTTATGGTGATGAATTTATGAAATTAAAAAAAGGAAAAGGGTTAAAGAATGAGATTCCCAAAACTACTTGACTTAGATCACTGATCCACATACAAGCTCCCATACATGCAATGAAAAGAAGGAAACTAGAATCATACTTCACCAGGACATTCCACAAATCCGCATGATCTAGTGCAAATCTTCAAAGGAAAAGTTGACAACAACATGTAATGAAATGAAAGCGCTTCTAGTTGAACACAGCATTCACCAGTACATATCTAGAAATCAACAAGAAGATTACATAAAATTTACAATCAGGATGTAATATGAAACTTCATATTCATTCAGTATGCTCAAGAACAGGTACATTTACAGTGATCTAAAGAAAGAACCTTGACATTTCAACAATTCTATCCTCATTAGTCTCAGTAATCCGATCTCCTAATTGATTCTACAGTAATTGGCCTTAATGTGCCAGATGTGTCTAATGTATCTCTTTCTCTTTTTTATTATTAGCCTTATTGCCAGATATATCTATCTATCTCCCATACATTTTGACAAGCTCTGGCTCTTATATAGAGCAAATGCCAGAAAATAGTTACAATGATCTAAGGATCAGGATCCTCTCATAATAATCAACAGTCCAGATGAAAAGCACATGCTTCGCCAGTTGGCAAATGTACAGCTGGCACAGAATATTCCAGCATCTTTGATTTGATTCGGTCTCCAGCTGGCAAACAACATATTTGATAATATCCTCCTCATTTCTGGTTCATGTTGCCTTCGTGTGCAACTTCGTAATTATCAGCTTCAGCAGCTCCGGGACTTCCTGCAATAAACAGACAAACATTAAGTTCATCATTAGCAGTGAATTTAAATTGCTCTACTATCTGTTTACACTTCTCTTTACCATAGAATGACTCCAGGAAAGATGTTTCATCTTCTTTATCAAAAGTATTAGGATCAGAATCAAAAATATTATCCTGATGAGTGGTTTCTTCTCTAAAATTTTCACAAGATTCATACCTGCATACTGACTGGTCCTTACTTGTATTAGGAAGTAGAGAACTCCTATCAATCCCACCATAGAATGAATCCAGGAAAGATGTTTCCTCTTCATTACCTTTTATAACCGATTCAGCCATTGTATTTTCTAGAGTCTTTTTCAACATGACCAAGCAAGGGTAGCAATCTCTCTCTGAATGCTCTTCGTCATGTAATCTGCACCAGCTTTCAATCAGAACATCATCAGTGGATAAACCTAATATTTGACTACATTGTATATTTCTGGACAAGTATAATTCAAAATCTTCAGAGCGATCCACTTCAGTGTCTGGACAATTAATAACTTCTGGTGCTGCATCTGCTTGTTGCTCCAGAATTTCCTCATTTTCCTGGCAAATTTTAGCCCTGAACACATCCGGGAAGAATATTAATCCTTTCAAATATAAATCCAACCTTGTAAGGAAAGTTAAACAATTTATTTCGCTGTGTTCCATAGTCTGGTGTATCCTGCAACAGGTAGATAAACCAAAGTTAGACAAACTGTGAGGGTAAAGCTGCCTATTCAAAGTTTCCTGAAATAAAGGAATGTTAACTTGACAATTGCCTTCATATACATCCATCAAAATGAGACTCTATTTTTCAATTTTTTAGTATTTTGAAATTTTAATGAGATCTATCATATCTCAGAATAAAACTTGAAAGTTCAGAAAATCAAACTAATCTTTGATGTTTAGAGCTAGATCTTTGCAAAGGTGCAACCAAAACATCTCAGATAAGAGATATTTGCAGACATTTAACTGAAATGCTGAAATATTTATGCAATATTTGTAGAAATCCAGAAATTCACAGCTCTGGCCCTCCTTCTAGCGCTAATTTATGTTGATGATGATTGTTAGTCATAAACAAACATAGAATAAAAGTTACACAACAACCTTTACTCATCTTGAAAGATACGATGAATTCAGAGAATTCATGATCCCAAGTCTCCGTTGATTAGGTCTTAATCTACTGACGTTACTCAGTGGTTGATGTGTGTTGCTGTTTTCCATTCAGGGGCCTTACGTATTTCTGCAAAGTTCATCATTGTTCCTCCAAATATCCTGCTCTATATGTCTGCTCTGCATAAATCTCCAATAATTCTACCTCTGCACTGTGAATTTAGTCAAATAATGTGCCTACAGGCTGATATTTGCATGATTTCTACCATTATTTATGATTCTTTGCATGATATTTTCAATACTACATGCATTTAACTCAAATATGCTAATGATTTTCAGTTACCTACGGGATTTCAGCATACCTCTCTATTTCTGCTTATTATTTGTCATGACTTGCAGTTATGGTGATGAATTTATGAAATTAAAAAAAGGAAAAGGGTTAAAGAATGAGATTCCCAAAACTACTTGACTTAGATCACTGATCCACATACAAGCTCCCATACATGCAATGAAAAGAAGGAAACTAGAATCATACTTCACCAGGACATTCCACAAATCCGCATGATCTAGTGCAAATCTTCAAAGGAAAAGTTGAAAACAACATGTAATGAAATGAAAGCGCTTCTAGTTGAACACAGCATTCACCAGTACATATCCAGAAATCAACAGGAAGATTACGTAAAATTTACAATCAGGATGTAATCTGAAACTTCATATTCATTCAGTATGCTCAAGAACAGGTACATTTACAGTGATCTGAAGAAAGAACCTTAACATTTCAACAATTCTATCCTCATTAGTCTCAGTAATCTGATCTCCTAATTGATTCTACAGTAATTGGCCTTAATGTGCCAGATGTGTCTTTGTATCTCTTTTTTTCTATTAGCCTTATTGCCAAATATATCTATCTATCTCCCATACATTTTGACAAGCTCTGGCTCTTATATAGAGCAAATGCCAGAAAACAGTTACAATGATCCAAGGATCAGGATCCTCTCATAATAATCAACGGTCCAGATGAAAAGCACATGCTTCACCAGTTGGCAAATGTACAGCTGGCACAGAATATTCCAGCATCTTTGATTTGATTCGGTCTCCAGCTGGCAAACAACATATTTGACAATATCCTCCTCATTTCTGGTTCATGTTGCCTTCGTGTGCAACTTCGTAATTATCAGCTTCAGCAGCTCCGAGACTTCCTGCAATAAACAGACAAACATTAAGTTCATCATCATGTGGATAAACAACAGGAAGTAAAACATTTTATTAACCAGGCCTCAAAATGTGTAGCTACAGGCAATCGGGCTTTCAAATTTCTATCGCTCTATTTTCCCGCCCATTTTCTTATATATTGGGCTCCAAATATGATCATGTATCTCAAAATATACAAGGAAATAACTACTTTCAATTTATTTCAAATCCGGCTCTGTATATGATGCATGTATGTATCGGCGTGACCACTACTGTCGGGAAGAAAATTCAAAGCACGGCCGATGGGGAAACTTAGAGCTTTCTACCTATCTGCAGGATATTGTGAATATGATGCTCCCCCTCCTCGAATGTCTTGATGACGTCACCGTCATGTTTCGCTTCTGTATATTGGGGAAAAGAATGACATCATCATCATCATGTCAAAGGAAAATAGGAGGATATGAAATATGATCCTGTTGCTGAGGAATGGAATATGATGGTGACGTCATCGTCATATCCGGGCTTCATTAAAATGCAAAAGATGACGTCACCATCATGTTTAGTTAAGATCAGGGGATAAATGTAATATTGGGTCACCTAAGGAAGATGATCAGGTGGTGAATGTAATATGACCCCTTTGCGGCCAAGGTAACCCTCTCGAAAGATCAGGATGATGATGATCATCAAGATATCCGGGGCTTTTGTTTAAACTTAGAACATGACGTCATCGTCATATTCGCGAACTAGATCATGTTTTGGAAAATATCCTGCCGAAGGGAAATGTGATGATGATGTCCTCCTAATATTTGCTTCTTCGTTTATCAGATCGGGATGACGTCATCAGGATATTTGCAAAAGGTCATATTTCTCGGCAGGAGGACATTACGAAATATCGGGTTACAAACAAGATCATGATGATCTTGACAACATGACTGAGGATAAAAATATGATGATCCTCCTCATCGAATATCATGATGACGTCACCATCATTTTCATCTTCGAAGCATGAGGATGAGTTGAGGTCATCATCAGGTTAACGCTAGGGTGATATTTAAAATATGATCATGCTGCTGAGAGTATCACCCCCTTAAAAGATAGGGTGATCATCATGATCATGCAAAAGGAGATTAGGAGGATATGATGATGTCATCATCATATTAGCGAATATCAGCAAATATGACCCTCCCTTGAAAGATCAGGATGATGACCCTCCGATAGGATTTTGACGTGCGCATGCAAATATGCAGATGGTGGATTTTCTAAGTAGGGTGATATTATAATATCAGCATGATATTATAATATCAGGTGATGTTATGATATCATGATGCTCGTTGTTATGAAATATCGGGTTACACTCAAAACATGATGCTCACGATGCGCATAAGGTCATTTGACGGGTAAAGGGCACTATCACCTAAGATTGACGTCCGGATATTTCGACTGCATGATTTTATCAGGTGATAGACCAAGATCAAGATGACCTTGACAACATGACTGAGGATATAAAAATATGATGATCACTTGCGATTATCAGGTTTGACCAAAACTTTGACTGCTCATAACTCCCTCATATGGACAAATTTTTAGGTGATGTAAAAGGCAAACCTGCCTAGAATTTCAAGCTCTTTCTAAATATGAGGTCATAGAAACAAAATATGATCTTTGACAAACTGACCTCATGATGATGACCAACCTCATCGTGACCTTCATGATGATGATGCACCTGACTCATTTTTACCAAACCGCCAGAAAGCAGACAACACAAGCCAAGCCAAAAAGTTGGGTCCCTATTTTGCCAAGTTAAAATGGGGCATGTTGTGTAACCACACAACACATAGGTACTTGGGAAGTGTATTCTTGATGAATAGAGTGACCTAAGGACCAAGCAGGTCTTGAAGTTGAAAGTTGGTCAACACCTTGACCTAGTGCTATCTTAAGCGAAGGGTACTAGTTGGGTTTTGCTAAGTGTTTGTTCTAGCTTAGCCTCTCTCCTTGTCCTAGTGTTAGTACATTTTGATCCGTCTTTAGGGGTCGTGATAACTTATGGTAAGTGCACCCTTGGACCAGTGTTATTATGATAAAGTTATGTTCCTATGGCTACCTGGTAGGTTGCCCTAAATAATGTTGAGTTGTGTTTATCGTACCTTGTAGGAGGAAAGGAATGTATTGAGTGGTACACTACCTTAGACAACAACTCATGTACCCTAATCATTTATTTGATCCACTTGGAGACGTCTGGTTAATCTTTGTATCTTGGGGTAAGATGTGCCTTGTTTAAAAGACCCTTCTAGCTGGGATGTGATGGAGTTGTGAACCTTTAGTTGTCCTTGGCCTTGTTGTAGGATTAAGTCATCCTGATGAGTGTGGTGGTTACTCAAGGAATGAATAGATTGGTATATTCTCTTATAAGAGTTTGACGACCACTTCGTGATTGTGAGTCTTGTGACTTTTGTTGTGCCATGTCAAGTAAATCTCCATGCAACATGATGGTGTCTAGTGGATAATTGGTCTATGTGCTGCCCACGAATTAATTCGTAATGTGCTTTGTGCATTAAGTATAATTACCTCGTTGGTTGATGGTTAAAAGGTTGTGTATGTGCTTGAGGCTGAGACATTTTATGATAATCAGGGAGTAGGATCTAGTTGCAAGTGTGATTTCATATCTGTAAATAAATAGTAATCTAGATTGCACCTTGATCCTTCCCTTGCCACCTAATTTCATTAAAAATTGCTCACCTTTATGTCGTGATTGGGTGATGAGTTCCCCTTGAAGATGTACATAGGCTTTGGGGCTTGGAAGGCTGTAGTGAAGCCTTGTGATGGGTGGTAATAAAGAAAGTTAAGTTTAAGTTTTGGTTGTCCTATCGGGTAATGTGGAAACCCTCTAAGTGTTATCTTCTTGAACTATTAGATGTTGGATTCTAGTGACTCTTGAGGTGAGTCCCTTGTGCAACTAATTACATGATTCCTTGAAGGAAATCCTAATGGTTATAAATATATTATTTATATGGATTACAATAGGTCTAAGTGTTGAGTTGAACAAGGAATCACACAACTTATTATAGGGTAATGGATGTGGTTTGTCCCTTATAGGAGTATGTTGGAAATGTTGGGATTGTAAGGATGCGAGGGGCAAGTAAGTTCGTGTTGAGAATAATAGTGAGTTGGTTGTGATACCTTCTAGGTATTAGTGGTTGGGTTTTGTGATCAACTTGTATGATTGACAAAGATGCATCCGATGGGTTATTTTTGGGTGATATAAGGCCATATATGGAATTTGAAAGAAGTTTGTGAGCCGCCTTGGAAAATTATTAGAATTTTGGAAGTTGGTAATTTCAATTAGATTTTAGTAGTATCCATGAAGATGTGGTTGTGCGTTCCTTACTAGGAACCACGAAGTAACCCACTTCAAAGGTGACTCTTGGGATACATGACTTTTGGCAACATTTTCCAAGCATGTCCTAGGTTGCCTGGAAGTTGTGGGTGTGTGTGTAGTTGGGGTGTTTCATGACTTGGGTTAAGAGTGTGACCACTATCCCTCTCCTCTCGTTTGTTACTATGTTATATACATATAATGCTGTAATGTGTAATTTTGGTTAAATTGTTGAAGTTGATTATCTACCTATTGATGAAATTCTATTGTTTTCAAAACTAGCAGTTTTGAGTCTTTATTTGGGCTACTTAGCCGACTTACTTTCTTGTAGTCCTCTTACCTTAAGAACTTGTTTTATTGTAAGCTGATTTAAATTTGGAATGTTGAATTTGGCACCACTTTTGATATTGACTTATCTTTGAAATTTGAATAATCTTTTAGATTTTAGTTCTTTTAAATTTTATTCATTAAAATTATTAAGACTTATCTTTTGCAAGCTTTTACTTTGAGGATCTTGTTATTGTTGGCATTGCTAGTACTTGTGTAGTGCTGTGAACTATGTAACCTATGCTACCCATAAGTGGTGCTTAGTGAGAGGAAGATGGGATAGTCCGTCTTGGCTGACGTCGTAAGCTTGAAGTTGTTGGTGGAACGCTAGTGGTGGTTTGGAACTTCCTTATTGACCTTGTGTCATGTTGAGAAGTATTTTGGTGCTATCCTATTTTGGGATGCCCAATCTTTATTATTCGAGAATGGGTCCTAGTAAGGTTCAAAGGAGTTGATAGGTTGGAAAACCTTCAAATCCTTCCGTTGTTGTGTGGATCTACTATCCACGTGATGTTGGCTCCCTTGTTTTAAGAGGTTGTGTGATCACTAAGATCGATTAGAAGTTGGAACCGCAAGTTTTGTAGTGGTATAGGTGCTTAGTTGCATCCCTTGATGCTAGGGACGATTGGTCATGTTTGGTTCCTACTTGTTATGTAAGTCTGATCTAGGCAGTCCAGTGGGGACCTGTTGATCGATGGGGTAGCCAAGACTTTAGAATCTCATACTTTTTGCTTGGAATCTTGTGCGTGTAGCTTAGCATCAGTGATAAGTTGGGTTGATGCATGGTTGGGGCTGGAATGTTGGTTTCTGGGCTGGTTGGTTGGCCCAACTTCCTTTTGGTTGTTCTTTGATAGTTAGGTTTCTAGAGGATTAAGAGAGGCTCAGGGTATGAATCAGTTAAGCTAGTGTTGAAGGGCTCTCATAATGATAACCTTTTGGTTTGTCCCCACCTTGTTTGACCATGAATTACTTGGTGGTCTATCCTTGAGCATCTAATGCTCTTTTGTCTTTTTCAGCTGGTAAAGTGTTGGAGTATATGTCATGTTAGATTCTTGACCCCTCCTAGTCAGAGGAGGATATCCTTGAGATTATTGACAGGCATTACTATTTAAGTTCTTTTGGTTCCTTACCTTTATGTTGAAAATAATTTGAGTCCAATGCCATTTACCATTGGCTTGTAGGTGGGTTAGTCAATGATTCTTCCATGTTAACTTCCAGGAGGAAGTTTAGATCTAGGGGAGGAGGATGTGAGGCCCACCCTCATGCGACTAGATTGGTTGCACTGGTAGCCCATGTTTGTTGCTTCGGCCTTGTGAGGCATACTTTTCTCACTCCTTTGTTTTTACTTCCATCACATTTCAGTTTGATGACATTTAGACATTTGGGACTGTTGATCCTGATATGCAAACTTCTAGACTCTATCCCTATATTTTGATTTGATTAGAGTAGTATGTGGTGGTGTGACTATATCCTGATTTTGATTTCCACTAATAAATTATATGACATGTGATATGCATTTTGATGCCATTAGAGATATAGTTGTGAGATTTGTAAATGGAATTATTATGTGAGTTTAATCTTGAGTTCATATTTAGAAATGCAGTAAAACTATATATATGGTTAATGATGTTATGTTATTTTATTAATGTTTTAAATGAATATGCGACATCGCAAGTGTATGCATTTCCTTGCTTCAACTATGATGAACATGTTGGATTAATCTGTTTGTTCAAGTGCGCAGATGATTTTCCATGCCACGGAAAATTAGAGATCATCCCACACATTTTGTGAATCCCGTGTTGAACAGATCTAGTTCCAAGAGGAACCAAGATCACTGGTGTATTGCATGATGAATTTTCATAATATTTGCGTATGATGTCTTTTGGCTAGGTCTACCCATTTTCAGTTGATTTAATTATAGTGTCGTAAAAGTGTAATGTTTTAATTGACACATTTTTGTGTTTTATTTTTGTGACCCTTTTTCATGTGATTTTATACATCCCAAGGTGCTAAATTTGGGTTAAAATTGACCCTCAGTTGTACCCCTAGGGTCTAGGGCCCATTTGAGCATGCCCAACCCTAGGGTAACTCTTGTATGGTCACTCAAATTTCACCTTGAAGTGAAGTGACGAAAATTGGAGCTTGGGAGGAGTGGAGTGATGGGTCAAACCTTTAACCTTACCCACTCCTCTTTCCAAGGCATTGGGTTCCATGTCTTGAAGGCTTGGGGGGTCTTCAAGACCCCCAAGTGTGGGAAAACCACCTTTAAGGAATGTACACATGTGTGAGAGCATCTTGGAGTATATGGGCTTCCATGTGAGGATAGGATATTGACACATGTCAATCCTTATCCTCTTGAGCTCCATCTTGCTCTCACACATGTGTGAGAGAGCACATGTGGAGGGGGTAAGGCTTGGTGGGATGGGAGAGTGACATGTGTCACCTCCACATCCCATGGAGCCTACAAGTGGGTGTGAGGAGGAAGGAGAAGGTGACATGTATCACCTTCTCATTCCTCAAGGCTCATGAGGGGAGCCTATAATACTCCCTCCTTGAGAGAGGGAGAAGGTTCTGTATTTTAATTACTTTTTTCATTTTATTGAGATTTTGGGGAGACTTAGAGAGGTTTTTGGGAGGCACACTTGGAGGTGGAGTTGGAAGGCTCTACATCAACTATCTTTCATTATTGGGCATTTCAAGGTAGGATTAAAGGCTTGAAGCCTTTCCTTATGTATTCAATTTTGTTTGTGTGCTTGTATTGTGTGTTTTTGCATTTTTATGTTGTGGGGTTTTGAGGGAGTTTTGTATGAGTCTCTCCATTTTTGGAGAGCTCAACATGTGAGGGGTGGGAGAGGAGTGAACCTCCTTGAGGTCACCCTCTTGTTCTACTTGAGGTATTTTGGCCATTTGAGTATATTGGAGGTGTATGGGTTTTTATTGGAAGGCAAAAGTGCCTTGAGAAGTTTGTGTTGAGATTATTTATTTGGGCTTGAGGCCTTGTTGTTCTTGAGATTCATGAGATTGGGTAATTTGTGGTGTGCACCTCTTGAGTAGAGAGCTGTCCACTCTCCTACCCCATTGAATCCATTTTCAATGGATTTCATTGTTTGTCAAGCCATGGGTTGGCTGTTCTATTTGCTTTGTGTAGTTGTTTTTTTTTATGGACTGAAAATCTTGTGTGTGGGTGATCTCCTAGCTCAGGGGTGATCCCTTTACAGATCTATGGTAGGGTGGAGAGCATTTTAGTGGCTTGGAATTTCTCTCTTGTGTTTTATTGCAAGTTGGTGTTTTAGCTATGGGAGCTTGGAGGAAGAGTTTCATATTATGTGTTGTGTATTTTGTATGACTATTGAGAGTCATGGCTAAGAAGGCCTTGTAGTAAATTTGTAAAGTGAGAGAGTGGACTTTCTTGTTTCTCTTGTAAAGTTAGAGTTGCTATTTTATTTCAGTCATGGTTGCAAGGAAAATAAAATGTTGATGCACTATTTCCATGTTGTGTGGTTGTTTCATTTATTATAATAATTTGTAAAGAAAGGGAAATAAAGGAGAAGTTTACGTTATGTGTTTAAGTTATTGTTTTGGAAATGTTGCTATTTGTATCTCTACAAAAGTTCTATGAGAAAATATTGACCATGTGTATGTGGAGGAAATTTCTCTATACTGACTTTATTTAGTTCATTGAAATATTACTGTTAAAAAAAATAAAAACAAAAAAAAGAGTATGTTGTAATGCTTCTTGCTATTGTTATTTAAAAATATATATTTATGTAAATGTGAGCATAGTATTGTAAAGAAAAGAGTTTATAAATAAATTTGGGCTTGCTGTGTGAAATCTAGATTCTGGTTGGATTCAAAAAAAAGATATACATATGGTTGCTAATTGAAAATAAACCCCTATTATTTCATTTAAAAAAAAAGGAAATCTTAAGTTTATTTGAAGTCAATCATTGTTAGGATGCACTAATTTCATTGTGCATTTTGAAAGAAAAAGATTGTGAATATTTATTTGTTGATTTGATATTGTATATTGTTTTCAAAAAAAGAGACAAATGTTTTACTGTGTGGTTTCTATGTGTGTGTGTGTGTGTATTTCTGCCTTATATAATTATCTTAAGTTTATTGATTTATTTACAAAATAGAAGTTTTAATTTTAGTGGTTATAATATAGTTGATCATAGACGTATATATAATTAATATATATCCTACTATTTTTCCTTAATAAAAAAATAAAGAAGGGCTATATATATATATATATCAGGGCTTAGATTTGACAGTTGTATAGCTGTATTTAGACATTTTTGCTATAAAATACAATCAAAAATTTAAAAAGATTGTATCATATGAAAGGAGAGATTTTGGACAAACTGTCAAAATTTATATAGGATTATGATGATATACATATTTTTTATTATATGATTTAGTTATACTAAAGCATGTCATAGTCTTTGACAGGCACCATTGAATAGATAACTGTCATAAAAAAATTGCTTGACAAGCAAGGTCGACTATCAAATTTAAGCCATGATATATATATGGCTGTTTATTTTCTACAGAGAAAACCCTAAATAATAAAAAAAAAGATACTAACTATTTTTTTGGATAGGGCATAAAGCCCTAAGTATGGTCGTAGGGCCAAAGCAAAAAAAATGGCTGCCGCCATTGTTGTTTCTGTAGTGCCCCTCATCTCATCGTCCATCAGATTGATGTTTGCTTAGACTTTATGATAGTGTCTTAGACCGTAGATGATGGATCTCTTGTTATCTTGTTACTTTATCATGGACCTAATCATTATGATAACAATTGTTGATGTTGGATTCTGTGGTTTTATGCTTTAGAATTTGATAAATAAACTAGATGTTACAGATGTTTTGATGTTAATTGCAATATTGGATTGTAGGAGGATTGAATGTTTTATGTTGTTGATCAATATCAGATACCTTGTTCAACATAGTTAATTGTTTATTCATAAACGTGAATGGAACAGTGTTGTATTACTCGCTCTCGAGTACCCTACCCCACTGCGATTTCCATTCACTATAGGACTGTATGTGGATATATATCTTGAATGTTTAACCGTGCGTTGTTACAGGAATGCAGGTACTAGGCATCGACTCCACCTGATTACAAGTCTGAGCGTGCCTTCGCCAATGGATTAGTTTTTTGGAGTTAACGTGAGGTCCCATGTCAGTGTGGTCTGGTTGTCAGTTTATCCTTTTGGTCATTGTCTGTCATTCGATCATGATTTGCGGACAAGTAATATTGCACCTTGGAGTCTAACTAGGTTAGAAAGTGTCTAAGTGTGTAAGGTGTCGTTGTGCTTTTATTAGAATCATATTACAGAAATTATAATGTTGATAATTAAATATATTTATAAAAGATAATATTGAGTCGATAGTTGTTAATTATTGTTGTAAATAAATTATTATTTTATTAGAAGTATAGTTGTTAAATAAAGATTTTAAGAAATTTTGTATTATTTAATATAATATTATTTACAATAAATATTTAAATAAATAAAATAGTTGTAAGTTATGTTGTAATTAGTGATTTACAACTTAATTAATAAAATAAATTAAAATATAGTTGTACAATTATAGATTATTGTAATGTTATAACTTTATTAAATGCAATGGTTGGTCGGCTATAAAGTCATTAAATATTGTCGGGAATTATGTGTTTTTATTTAAAAAATGAAATACAATAAAATAAATAAAGAACTTCTTTGGGATCATTAAATTAAATAAAAGTATATCTTGAGGAGGGAGATGCACGGGATCACGTGCCGAGTCCCTTGGAAGAAGGAAGGGTCCGTGTTATAAAAGAAAAGGCTTGTTGAGGCAAAGAGGAGCATTACAGGTGAAAGAAGCTGAGAGAAGAAGACTGGAGAAGAAGCTTGGTTTGCAGCAGTGGGAATAGCTTCCTTGATTTGACGCCGCAGCCAGGTTCCTTTAAATGTATAATTCCTTTCCTCTGAATTTTGAATCTGTGGGTGTTGATTGCTTCCTTGATTCTAAATGGATTGTCTTGGTCGAATTTATGCTTCAAGAGATATTTCAATTTGCAATTAAGCTATTTTCTGCGTCCCTCCGATGTTTTAACCGAGTGCCAATTGTCTTTATTTCCAATTCTTAGTTTATATATCAAGGGAAATTTTGGGCCTTACATCCCCGTCCAGCCTTTGCTGACCTTGTATCCGTTCCTCTTTTAACGGATTTCCTCTCCATGAAAGCATAGCAAAGACATTGGTATGGCCGTAAATTCATCCGCACCCAGAGATCGTTTTAATTCCTCTGTCATTTATTAGATCTCTGGCGGTTAGAATTTCACTATTTACGCCATTTTGTATGTGAGTTACATCCCTTCTGATGAACCTGTTTGAGGTATAGCTATGTTCAAAAATGCTACAGAGAATTACATCAAATTCAGAATTTATATGGTAACATGTCAGACTCTTATAGGCTTTTGAACATGAATTGAGCAGCTTATAGATAGGATGAGTAAATTCTGAGTATTCTGTCAACGTAATTTATTACATAGTGGAAAAGCCCCACTGTTACCTTGCAAATCAGGCCCTACATGTGACATGATTCAGAAATTATTTGGTATGATGTTGTGATTAGTGGGTGTCTATTATATAAGAATTTAATGAGTAATTTATTATATATTTTCTTGAAACTCAAAATTTAATTATCCCAGTTATCACAGATCAGAGGCATTTCATGGACATATTTGTCAACAGATGTATTGTGCCACCAAACCATGTATTCATGATGATGACAGAGAAAAGCTCCTGCCTTAAGGAATTCGTGGGAGTCGCTATGCATATTTCAATCCATATATATTTAACGAAGCATTCGAACTGGTGATGCAACTAATCCACAGACAAGCGCATGAGTTGAATCCATTGTGAATATCATCTTAGGCATCAATTTGCATATATATATCTACATTCACTGTCATACTACAGAAATCATAGCATTCAAGTTTGATACATAGCTTGAAGATCCATTTCTAATGATTAGAGTAGTCATCTGCAAATAATAGTTTATGCCTAGGTGCCATAAGATTCCTCTACAATGCACAAAGGCAGCAATTCTATAGGATTCAGATTTGTATATGAGTAGAATCTATATAGAGAAGGATAGAGACTCAGATTTTGTCATTATCAGGGACAACATATAGCAAAGATCATATAGACCATCTCAATTACTGCAGAGGACAAGGTGAAGAAGCCTGGGAATGCTATTGAACAAGTCATGTCTATTTTGACCCCACGATCAGCATTTTCCTATGGATCGTCATTAGTTGTGAATAACAGTATGCATTTATCCACATTTCTGGTGGATACCTTATGTAGGAGTCCCTGAGCAACCCAAAGTGCACTGTATAAGGGACTCTCTCTTGATCTAGGAATAATTCCACTATACTTGGCCAGTAAAGACAGAGCAATACAGAGCATTAAAGTTTATATAAAAATCTGACTCTTTGACTACAATTTATATAAGTGTAGCAGGTGGAGGTGCAAACAGTTTATGAGTCTTTTATTCATTAATTCTAACTCAAAGGTAATGCAGAAACTGTAGTCCAAAACAGTGAAGAGATGCAAAGAGCCTTGAAATTTACTCTCTCATTGATATAAAAATTGTCAGCAATATATATATATATACAAACCTCATAGAAATCACATCTTCCAAATCTGTGCAGAAAGTCATGCAGTCTTGTTCAAGGCCAATTGTATATTTTCCTTTACTTGCTCCATCAAAAGTTTCCAGGGCACCCCACAATTAAGGAAGCAACATGTAAATAGAATATTTTGACTATGAAAGTAATACTTCAATAGACCAAGGAAAATTCATGTCCACTATAAGATGGATCAATGCCTACAGTTAGAGAAGAATAAACCAAACAATTTCAATGTTAAGTCTTGGGGTTACGGCTCACCCTTGGTACAGTTTACTGTTTGACTTAGAGTTGAGACAGAAGTTAATCATTATTGCCACTTCATCACAGTCGGTGAAAGCCGAATTCAGATTACAGAAGAGCAAAATAAGGTAAGGATGTCAACCTCTCAAGAGGTTACGAGAGTTGAAATAACAATGCGTATTACTAAATCTGAAACAGGTGCGAATAGTTTTGGGTTGTTTCTGGATTTAATCATTGACCCAGTTTTGTAATTTGCTTGTAAGTTCTTGGCTTAGAAGCTATTGGAGCTTTAGAGGCCAGGTTATATCGAGTTTAAGTATGTTGAGACAGCCATTAAGGTTTCTCAGGGGTCTGTTTTAACTGGTGCAAATTTCTTAAGAAGAGAATGTCTATTTTGCACGTTGGGTGTGGTTAAGGCAGGATGATACTTCATTATGTACTGCTCTGCCTATAGTAGCATCTAGGCCAAAGTAAATTTATACTTTGGGGATTGACTCCACGTCTTCTCACTTTGAAGATGCCAGACTTGCAAAATTGGAGAAGTTCTAATGAAAATTAATAATAGAAGGTCCAGTTTGAAGGGAACTGTGGTGCCACAATTGATCTGTCTGCCTTTGATTTACTCCTTTGTGTATATTGATTTTCATCACCTTGCAGCATTAGCTGTAATGTCCTTGGGCTACTAAATATGGTTAATAAATGCAGAACTCAGATAGCTTACCTTCCACATTGTCTTCTATGTCTAACTTATTCAAAAGTATAGGTGGAGTTGTTTTTGGTACTCAAAGTGCACCCTATAACTTGCCAGGTCAAGTTTTACCTCACAATGGGCTTCTTCAGCAGCCCTAGTAGGCTGTCCTTAGGCAACAACAATCTGTTTTACAACAGCAACCATCCATTCTTTAGCAACAACAACCATCAATTTTTAATGTTTATTTGGAATATAACCAAGCACAGAAACCATCACCATCATTTTTACAACAGCAATCACAGTAGTTGCAGCAGCAACTACAAGAACTACTTCTTCTTGCCCAGCTCCAACATCAGCCTCAGTAGTTGCAACAACAACCACCATTGCTACCACAGTGGAACTCAGTACAACAAGAGCTTTAGCAAAGGCTTCACACACCTGGTGGCTTATTGCAATAGCAACAGCAGCAGAGTTCTGTTGAACAGCAGAAGCAGTTACTGCAAGCCCAAACCCTGAGGCTGTTTGATCTCCCTACAATATTAGTAGAGTCATCAAGTCAAACTGGATAATCAAATGTTATTGACTGGTAGGAGAAGATCTATCAGAAGGTAAGATTTTTGCAATCTCCTATCTTCCCACTTGTTGATCAATTTTCAATATTGCAGACACTTCATTTCTCTGGGGATAGAGTATAATCTAAAAGTATATACCAGTTTGCAAGATAAGTGAAAGGATTTATGATCGGTAGAATGATTTGTAATCTGATATGTGCAACTCATATCAGAACTAATGAAATTAGTATATCAAATAAGAAATAAAATCCAAAATGTGATTGTAAAACAATATTTAACTGGTACAATGGATGTAAGGATTACAAATAAAATTAAAAGATAAAACCCTGAGTGATATTTGTAACTCAGGAACAATAAAATATAGCTTGTAAGGCACGCAGGATGCAAATTATAGATCTAATCTAAATATGCAGCTCTTAAGCCATGTTACCAAATGATTAACTGTGAACAGAAGTCTTTCATGCCTACTCTACCAGTCCTTGGATAGTAGAAAGGGTAGACGAAGCTGAGGCAAATTCGGTGAGCATAAGAATAGGAGTAGTCTTTGCGTAGGGACAAATCTAGTAGTAGAGGGCAAATCTATAGTTGTAGACGCAACCACAGACAGCTCACAGACTTTGCACAGAATCTGATGCACTTCACTGAGAAGAAGTCACATTTTGGAGGCAGAAATAGAGTTTTCTTATTTACTTTCCATGCATTAAGATTTATCGTTTCAACTCTAGTCTACAGAAACCCGTCATTGTAATCTAGGGTAGTTGTGCTTTCTTGTATGCATTTCATCTGATTGGCTTAGATTAACCCTAAGGAATGTTTATTTTCTTTACAAATGTGTTTGAATGCATGTGTGTATTAACAGTAGTACTATTAATATCAATGTTATTATTAGTATCATTATTATAATTATAATTATTATTATTATCATTATTGTTATTATTACAATAATAATAATAATAATTATTGTTACTATTATTATTATTTCAAAAGTATAGTTGCCAAATAAAATTGGGGATTTAGAATAATGTTGTCATTATGTATTTGACTAAAAGAAAATCGTTGTGATTATATATTATGGTTAATGAAATTTGATTTAGATTGACATTGGTTTTAATATGGTTTCTTCTTTTTGTTAAGATAATGGGTTAAGGTTTAGGTATACAATTATTGTATTAGAAATTTGATTTAAAGGTATTAGATAATTAGTTAGTGTGAATTGAAATTGTTTGAAATGGTCAAGGTGTAAGTTGTCAAGGGTTCATTTCCAGAGGCCAAGGTTGTTGTGTTTTGACTTCATGTAATGTGTTGATAAGTGTCCTGAGTTATTGAAGTCGTGTCCCCTGTTGTCATGTATAAGGAATTCGGTTATGGTGTTGTGAGAGATTGTAAATATTCTAAATGCATCATGATGTGTAGAAGGCTCTTCATGAATGCTGTGATTTATTTGTTTGTCTGGGATAAAAGACATTGTGAATGATGAATGTACTCCCTTGGGGATGTATTGTTGTTCGTCTAATTATATTTATCTTGTATCCGTTTTGTCGTAATTGTTGTTTGGAGAGACCTGGTATCTGTAAAAGTGTAAAATGTTGTTATGCTATAGGCGATGGATAACAATTGGTGTTATGATTCTGTTGTAATGCAAGAGGGTTTATGCCTTGCAATGAACATGTATGTGTATTGCTATAATGCCTTGTATGGTGGTTAGGGTTTACTAGGTGTTAGGAAGGAGAGTGGCTTTCAACGTGGGGCCGGCGCCCAAAGTGGCAGTCAGGATAACCCGTTGAAAGTAGATTAATCAAGTGATAACCTAAAATGAACTAGGGGGTTAAGGGTAGATTTCACACTAAACAAGATTAATGGATTCCTCTCCCATGGCCTGTAGTGCTTGTATAGACTAAGGATGGGTAGAGAAGGCCTGGTTGGCATGATTGACTTCCTTGTCCTCACGAAAGGAAGGTCGATTCCGCATGTGTCACCCTATGGGGCCGGCGCCTAGTGAGAGGTTGTCAGGATAACCCATGCTAGGACCATGCGATGACACTCTCCTTACTACAACCTAGCATGCCTTGTTTGGTCTCTCCACTTACATTATGTTTCACCTCTGGAAGTCAAGTTAAGTTGTGTTGTGTTGTTTATGTTATTGCCATGTGTAGTATTGGCGTTTGGTCATCCTTTGTTCTTGTTTGTCTTTTGCCTACCTGACTGACATTGTTGGGACCTCATGTTAACTCCTAGCTCAGGGGGTGGACCTTAGGGTTCCACATGGTCGGGTGGAAGAGCTATTTTATCCATTGGTTATCCTTTGTCAAGTTCTTATGCAGAAAAGACTTGCTCCAGTTGTACTTGTCCCAATTGATGAAGATGTATGTGTATTATCTTGTACCAGATATGTGTAATAGATCAATCATAATGTATGTGATTCTGATGTAGTCTGAAAATGGCAATATAATGATGTACTTATGAGTAAGGAAGCATTTCAGTTATGTATTTAATTATGTAGATTGTATTGCATTATTTGTTGACATGCAATGAATATGAATAAGTTATTGTGCATTGGATTCGAATCAGTTACTGATGAATGTTAAATTATGTTAGTTGGTTTGTAAAGTAATGCAGCCTTGGATTCTTAGAGAATATGTCGTAATTAGTTATGTTAACATTACTTGTTATCTTAATCATTTATAAAAAAAAGTTCCTGTTTCATGTAGCATAAATGTGTATTTCTTTAAGGTGTTCAAGGCGGGCGTTACAGTTTCAATGTAGAGTTGTTTTGGCAAGAAACACTACTTTGTATTGATAGGTGTTGTCATTGATGGCAACTAAGATCATCCGCATAACACAATTTGTTCATACCGGAAGTTAGAATCAGAATTTGTCTAAGTCTGAGTAGTTAGGAACAAAGCAGGTGATAGGGTCCGGTATCTCAGTCCGGATCTCTTTGGTGGAAAGGCATGGTTTGCTATAGATCTAAGGTAGTTGAAAGCATTGTCAAGACACTCTAAATCCAAAGTTTTGTCCTCCAATGATGAGGGACTCAAAAGATACTAGCTTCTGACTATCAAGTTTTTGAGTTTGATAGAACAGACAGTAGAAGAATAGGCCAACCTTGTGAATGATCTTAATTCTGGATGTATAGAAGTTGTTTATTGGGAAATTGGTGATGATCAATGATGGTAGCCAAAATGATTGATGATTTGTGAGTGAAATTTTTGGTCTGCATCTCATATTATGTATGGATTTAGTCGACAGAGTAGAGTAGTCAACAAAGTTCTAAATGTTCTTGAAGCTGAATGGCAAAATGATTGTAGATCATGTTACAGATATATATAGCTGATGGAATTGGATGATTTGAAGTGTGTGTGGTGTATGAATAAGGTGTATGTGAGAAGAGAAAAAATCTAAGGTGCGAATAAAGGCAGAGCAAAGATTAAATGTGTAAGATCAGTTTTTGCACTTAACCGGAACTGAAACTCTTGCATGGGTAGATGTTATTCATCAGTTCAAAATCTCTATTATTCTCTTGTAATATTTTTATACGGCAGTGAGCCTCCATTTGAGTAGTGAGCTCTGGGTAGTGAACCTGAATGCATGTGCATTCCCATTTGTAAAAATACTTTTAACAAGGTATTAATTTTTGTGGGTTAACCCCCACCATGGTTTTTCCCTTAACCGGGTTTCCACGTCAAAAATCTTGGTGTCAAATGTGTTGATTATGTTTCTACTTCTGTGTTAATGCATATGCTTTAATGTTTGCATCATTTATCAAATTGACAATAGTGAAAGATGTTTAAAAGAAAAGAAAAAATTATTTTTGGAGACAACTGATTCACCCCCCTAGTTGTCTAGGGTAATTCCAATGATTGGTATCAGAGCGAGGTTCCTTTGAGAAGCCTAACAACTTGAGGAAAAGATCTTGGAAGAAGTTTTAAATGGGTTCACTCAAAGATCAACTTCAATTGGCCCTAGAAGAGCTTGTTCAGTCTAAATTAGAAATTAGTAATCTGAAAGGTGAACTTAAAGATGCTGATGATACCATTGAAATGTTAAAAGATAAATTAAAGAAATCTCTACAAAGGAAAAAGGAGCTACTTCTGTAGCTATCTAGTTTACCTAAAGAAAATAACATGAATGAAGCTTTGGAAGAGAAGGC
The DNA here is from genome assembly GCA_027924645.1 of Cunninghamia lanceolata. NCBI lineage: Eukaryota > Viridiplantae > Streptophyta > Pinopsida > Cupressales > Cupressaceae > Cunninghamia > Cunninghamia lanceolata. Next base: position 4,910,949 of record BSBN01000278.1, read on the forward strand.
AAAGGAATGTGAGAAGCTATCAAAAGAAGTTGCTATTTTGAAAATTGAAATGGAATCCAGGGTGATGAGGCAAACCAAAGAAAATGAAGATAGGAAGAAAATTGAAGAAGATCTGAATCAAAAAACTAAGAGAAAGAACTAAATAATGTTGTAAATTGGATAGAATACCTGGACATCTAGAGTTTGATCTACAAGAAAGTAGAGACAATGAGAGATAACTTGAAAGGAAAATTGTCATTCTCAGACATGACCTAGAAGTTGCAAATGAATATAAGGAGAAGTTCAAGATAAATTCAGCAAAACTAGAAGCACTGCTTGAAGGACAAAAAAAGGTTGAGGACAAGCATGGTCTTGGATATGAGAAAGGTGAAATCTTTGGATTCGGATAGAGAAATTTTCAACTAAGGAATAGGAGAAATAGAACTAGAAAACCTCTAGTAAGACAGCCTAATGGTCAAAGATATCCATCATTCAATGGAAATTGTTTCAATTGCAACAAATTTGGTCATAAAGCTACTCAGTGTAGAAGCAGAGTAAATCAAAATAGTGCATCCTTCTCTGGTCAATGCTTCAAGTGTAAGAGGTATGGTCATAGATCAAATGAATGCAGAGGTATGATAATGAATAATGCTAACAATAGAAGAATTGGCAATTCCTTCAATGGTTACTATTTTTCTTGCAATGGGTTTGGACACATGGCTAATCAGTGCAGATTAAGAGGAAATCAAGTTTATATGAAAAGAAATGTTGTTTACTTTAACTATAAGAAATCTGGTCATATTGTAAGATTCTGCAAAAGTAGGAACAATGGAAGAAGAGGTCCAGTAAATAGAAAACTGAATGAGCAAAGATAAGACAAAGGCAAAGAAAAAATTCATGCAAACGAGACTTAGAATGAAATGAACAAAACATGGGTCAAGAAAACAATTATAAATGACGGTATTGGATCCGCACCAGAATCCATTGCTAAAAATTCCTTTGAGAATTGATTTGGAAGCCTTGGCTTAGGGGGAGTAGCATTGTAAATCAAATTCCCCCAGCCAGTAAGTAAGTGCCTAAATCTAGCACAATGAAAGAGATCTTGAATTGTTTCAAATCATTTGAAAGGATTTCTGGAAGAAAAGAGGTGGATATGGCAAATTATAGAGTAATTTATGAGAAACTGTTCAACAAACAGAGTAACTAGATGCATTAGGGCAGAGCATTTATTACAAAGACAAATTAGGTGCTGCGGAACATAAAAAGATCATTCATTCCTCATTTAGATCACTTTGCATCAGAAGAAAGCAAGAAGAGGAGAAGTCAATGAGTTCAGAGCTGAGAATTCCCAAGAATTGAAGTGCGAAGAGGATCTCCAAGCAAAACCCTAATCTGCGGAACAAGGTATTTATGTTTTCTGTGAAACTTCTTGAATTCTCAATCTTTGCAAATGGCTACACCTTTACTTATTGATATCACTGAGAGGCCCTGTCCTAAATTCAAGAAGCATCCCTATAAATCTATTGAAGTTGAGCCGCTAGGTACCTTTTCGAGTGTTCCATATGGGGTTTTACATGTTGAAGACATTAGGGCATACATTCATTGCAATATAGAAGAATTTGGAAATCTGAAACTGATGGAGTTGTTTAAGAGCCATCTAAAAGATGACAATTATCAACTGAGACCTGAATTTGAAGCCCTTGAAAGCAAACATTTTTTGCAAATAATTGAATTTTCATCTTTTGATGAAAGTGAATGGGTTCAGTATGTGTTGAGCCAGATGCACGATGAATTTATTTGGCTGCTAAAACTATTTGAGATCACTAAAGATGTTATCAGAATTGTGACTGGGCTGAATGCAACTAGTGGGTTACTTGCTTTGAAAGCTGTGAAGAATCAAACTGTTATTGATGCAATCAGAGCAAAGTATGACAAAAGAGCAATGACAATAAATGATATCATTGAACCGGAGGTCAAATTTGCTTCTATGATCATTGGCTATAAGATCTATCACTCCAGCAGGGAAAATTCAATTTCTAGGACTGCAATATATGTAGCTTATAAGATGTTAAAGGAGAATGCTGACTATGATCTGTGTGAATTACTACAGAATTAGCTAGTAGAGAATCTGAGCAAAATTAAAAGGGAAAAGAAAAACTCTTTCAAATATGGTTATTTGATCATATGCCTATTTTTCTATTTCATGAATGAAATGCCTAGAGTGCAAGGTGTGCACTAGACAAATGACAGGCCAGTGGTAATCTAGATAAGAGACCATTTATATAGTCTTGGAGATTTAGGTACACAAAAGATAATCTGGGGATATTTCAAAAAAATTTAGAGTCTGATGCATGCAAGGGAAAGAATCCCTAATTCTGTTATAGAAAAGTATGAAAATGAGATATGTTTTATGGTCGACATAGATCAATGTTTGATGGAATCTGTAGAACCAAGAATCATATGGATAATGCCAATGGGTTATAAGGTGGATGAGAGAATTCTGGACATGTATACTCAGCATCTTCTGAGAAAACCTAAAGACACCTCTGTTGAAAGGTTTGGAACATACAAGGAAATAAGATTAAAGTTGCATGTGGAACTTAGACAGCTAGAAACAAAAAGGAAAGTTCACAAGCAAGTGGAGATGTATGTAGAAAGCATTGGGATTACAAAAGAAGTAGTGAGAAAGAATAGAGAAAGGATTGAAAAGATAAAGAAGAGCACTGAGTAGACTTCAGAAGAAAAAGTAGAAAGTAAGCCAGTAGTCACTCTGGAAGTCACACCAAGCTCCTCAAGGAAGACAAGAAGTTCTACAAATCTTACTAAGCAACCCAAGCCCACTTCCACCAAGAAACTGGAAGCCACTCCATCTGGTGAAGGAGGGAAAAGAAAGAAAACCAAGGCCACAAGAATCCACAAGAGCATAAAAGATTATGAGGAGATAGAAACATAAGCCAGAACTTCAAAGACTTTTGAAGACCAACCTTCTAGAAGCAATAAAACCAGTAAAAAGCAAGCAACTAGTAAGGTTGCTATGTCTATTGATGAAATTGTAAAAACAATCACCATTCATGGAAATTTAAAGCCTATCAGAGTTTACTATGACAATTTTGATCAAGCAAATAAGAAAATTTTGGAAGATGCCACCATCATGTATTTGAATAAATTCAATAAAGCCCTATTGGAAATTTTACAAGAACTTCCTAAAAGTTTAAGGAGAGTACTGGAAATGAGAAAAGAAGCAGTTAAGGCTAAAGATCTAGAACTTAGAGAGTATGTCCTCTCCATACTATGTCTTGTAATGACCAAAAGAGAAGCAGATAAAATTCTCAAAGAAGTTAGAAAACTTTAGAAGCAAAGTTCAGATGAACAAGCTAATGCTTGGTGAAACTGAGGAAATTGCAAAGGAAATAGAGGAAATTCTGAGAAAAGATTTAGACAAAGATAAATACTATCCTCTAATTCTGGAACAAGAAGCTCCAGAAGAAGAAACTAACAAGAGAATTAATGACCAAAGTATTACTCTAGATCCTCCAGAGTTAACCTATGAGGAGACTAATGTTGGACTTGATTCATCAAATCTAAATATTGGAGAAGTTCAAGAAGAGGAACAAGTCAATTAGTCTAGGACATAGAAATGATAGACAAAATAGTTGATGCAGGAGTAACTCCTCTATCTGATCACTCTGGAAAAGAAGAGGATATTGCTACCACACAAAGCCCTTCGGATCAAGTAGTAAGTGTTGAGAAAACAAGAAAGAGTCCCTGTAGAGAGAACACAGAGAAAAGTAAAATAGAGAAAGAGGAAGAAAAAGGAAAGAAGGATAAAACAAAAGAAGATGGTGCAAATGTTGAAGCACCTAAAGCAGATACTGAGAAATCTAATGAACAAAAGGATGGTTTAGAAATTGTTGCAAGAGACACTGCAGATGCAGTGAAAAGTCTTCTTGAAAAAGAAATGATTGAACTTGATGAGTCTGAGCTACTCCAAGGTCTAGCCAATCCAGATGCTCTCTCTGCACTTCAATTGATGAAAATAACATCATTCACCCAAGTAAAGGCTAGAGAAAAGATGTTGAAGTTCCACATGGAGGACAATGAGCTACTCGGGCTTGCAACCGGAATTTTGGAAAAGTTAATATCTTCCTACCAGAAGAGTCCATCTGATTCCCCCTCCGGACATCTGAAAAACCTTGTAAGTTCTGTAAATACTCATTTTGAGTCATTTGAGAAGTCTGCAGAGACAAAAGTCAGAAATAAGTTTTTGGATAAGAGATTGAGTGAAATTAAGAGTCTAATAGGGTATGATAGGACTATACTTGCTATCAGTATAAAGAGTGTTCAAAATGCTCTAAGTAATGGAAGTGATATATATAAAATTTGTCTATCTTGGCCTAAGTAAGTGAGGATATTGAGAAGAAGATAAAGGAACAAGAACTAAAATTGTCAAATCTATCCAATAATTTTGATCCTCTAACTATTTCACCCATAAGTCAGGAATGTCAAGTAATTAGCTTGACTGATGAGATTAAGAGACTTGTTAAAGAGAAAGGCAACATTATGAAGAGAATGCATGAGCTCTGGGGATTGATTGCCTCTAAGTTAGAGACAATGTATAATACCCTATCTGAAGCTCAGATTGTAGTTTAGACTAGTGATCCATCAGATCCATCAAAGGCAGAAGTATATTCATTTTTTTTGAGTGGGCACATCTCAATTTTGCATGGAATGAAGAGTACTTGGGCCTCTGAACTTGTGCAAATAAAAACTAGTTTTGCAGACATTCTCAAGTTTATGTAAATAGAACTTAATGATTAATTGTACATATGTGGCAGTATATATAGAATTTTTGGAGAGTTTTGGCTTGCGTACCCCACCCTTTGCCATTGATGTCAAAGGGGGGGTGAAGAGCAGTCAAAAATGAGGAATCCAGCAAAGGGGGAGCTATATTAGACACTTAGTCATTTTTCACTAAGTGTTGCCATCAATGCCAAAGGGGGAGATTGTTGGCAAGAGACACTGCTTTGCATTGATAGGTGTTGTCATTGATGGCAACTAAGATCATCCACATAACACAATTTATTCATACAGGAAGTCAGAATTAGAATTTGTCTAAGTCCAGGTAGTTAGGAACAGAGCAGGTGACAGGGTCCGATATCTCAGTTTGAATCTCTCCAGTGGAAAGGAATGGTTTTCTGTAGATCTAAGGTAGTTGAAAGCATTGTCAAGACACTCTAAATCTAGAGTTTTGTCCTCTGATGATGAAGGACTCAAAAGATACTAGCTTCTGAGTATCGGGTTTCAGTTTGATAGAACAGATAGTAGAAGAATAGGCCGACCTTGAAATATACCATGCCAATTTTTTTTCACTTTTCCAATTACAATAAGCAGAGCAATACACAATTGTTGAAGTTAGCACTTAAACCAAAACAATACAGAATTCAACTCTAACCAAGAATGTACACCAGGATGGCGTGATCATATGGTCAGAGGATCTCTATGCAATGCTGAAAAGGAACTCTAACCAATAATGCACCTGATAGTGACAAGCATATGGTCAGAGGGTCTCTATGTAATGCTGATAAAGGAACTCTAACCAAGAATGCGCCTGATGATGATGAGCATATGGTCAGAGGGTCTTGATGCAATGCTGATACAAAGAACTCTAACCAAGAATGCACCGGATGTCGATGAGCATGTGGTCAAAGGATCCCTACCACTATTATGTTGAAATAACTCGACGTCAAGAATGTGCTTTCCAACCTGAAGTGGAATTGGAGCTACCATATGACGGAGATGCAAGGTATTATAAAGCAAATATGAGAAGTATGAAGTGCTGACAGTACTATTGTTCAGCTTACAATAATTAGAGACTTCCAACCCAACTCAAATGATAGAAGTTAGCAAACTGAAATGACGGATCAACAACTTAAAAAGACCAAACCAACAACATAAAACCCTACAAAAATGCTCACACCTCACTCATTTCTCAACCAAATGACCTCAAATCTGATGCAATGCACTCCTATGACAATGGCGACCAAGCTACACACCAGAGACCACTCTTAAACCCAAGTATTTATTTAGCACGCTTTCCAATGCACTCCAAAGAGGGTGGCCTGGCAAGAAGGGCGATTTCCTTCTAGAAAAAATTAGATTCTTCATAATAAAATCTGTAAATTGGCATAATGGGGCACCCAGCATATACGAAGGGAAATATGAAATACCCAGAACAAATGTATTTTTATTTTCAGATTTATGAATGAAACTACAGATTCAACCCTATTATCAACAACTCCAAAAATGACATAAAATGCAAATAACTGAACTACAAACAGAACTCAAGCTACAATGCAACCCTCACTACAAAAATCACTACTATCAGCAAACCTCTCCCTAGGTGCTATCTCTCAAGCATGAAGTGAGCCCAGGCTAGGATACATTCATTCCTCAAAGCAGTCCCAGAACCATTATGGTAGCATAACATTATCAAGATTTCGGATGCCGAAATGAGAGCACTCTTCCTCCTTTTATACTTTTCCAACTGGGAGTCTCTAAAATCCTCTTGCATATGGGATAAAACATGAGAGGGAAAATAATATAATCCTCTTCAATTCTTTTTCAACCTCAACATTAAGTCGTTGAGCCTAGACACCAAGGTCCAATATTAAATAATAAAGTTTAATTTACGGACTTTAAAACGGAGGCCAAGATGATATCGGAAACCAATGATCTATAGCTCGTTGGAAAGGTCTTGACAAGACGAATCCAACCCCACTCTCAAAATGTTGTTCTGGTGCCAATCCCAAACTTGATAAAAATAGTAAATTCCTGAATGTCAAGAAAAACACATCCCTGCGAAGCTCTCTAAAAACCCAGAAAGAAACCACCAACCAAACCATGTTCCACGAACAAAAGTAACCACCAAAACATGAAACCCCAATTTCAACCTCCGAGTAACCTATGGGTCTCCGGAATAGGCCAATGGTCAACTATAAAAGATCAAGCTGGAAAACGGAACATTACAGACCTTGTGAATGATCTTAATTCTGGATGTATAGAAGTTATTTATTAGGCAATTGGTGATGATCAATGATGGTAGCCAACATGATTGATGATTTGCGAGTGAAAGTTTTGGTCTGCATCTCATATTATGTATGGATTTAGCCGACAGAGCAGAGTACTCAACAAAGTTCTAAATGTTCTTGAAGTTGACTGGAAAAATGATTGTAGATCATGTTGCGGATATATATATATAGCCAATGGAATTGGATAATTCAAAGTGTGTGTGGTGTGTGAATAAGGTGTATGTGAGAAGAGCATAAATCTAAGGTGCAAATGAAGGCAAAGCAGTAAGAAGAGTAGAGAAAAGATGAAATGTGTAAGATTAGTTTTTGCACTTAACCAGAATTGAAACTCTTGCATGGGTAGATGCTATTCATCCGTTCAAAATCTCTATTATTTTCTTGTAATATTTCTATAGGTAGTGAGCCTCCATTTGAGCAGTGAGATTTGGGTAGTGAACCTGAATGCATGTGCATTCCTATTTGTAAAAATACTTTTAATAGGGTATTAATTTTTGTGGGTTAACCCCCACCATGGTTTTTCCCTTAATCGGGTTTCCACATCCAAGATCTTGGTGTTAAATATGTTGATTATGTTTCTACTTTTGTGTTAATGCATATGCTTTAATGTTTGAATCATTTATCAAATTGACAATAGTGAAAGAAGTTTAAAAGAAAAGAAAAAAATTAATTTTGGAGACAATTGATTCACCCCCCCCCCTCTCAGTTGTTTGAGTTAATTCCAACAAATTGGACGGGGAGGCCGCACACCCCATGGCCCTTCCTTGGTGCTTGGCACCTCTATTCTGTATGGCCATTGTTGAAAGCTCTCCCCTATCTGCTGCAAGAAATCTAGCTGTCGATCTCTAGGGTTTGGCCATTTTTTGGCCCTGGGTCTGCATAGAATGCAATTTAAAATATACATAAATATCTACTGTAATGTATATCTAGCTTAAACCAAAAATATAAATACACATAAACTTATCTCTGATATTCTTATGTTCTGGGTATATCATTAACTCAGTGTATATATATATATATATATATATATATATATATATATATATATATATATATATATATATATATATATATATATATATATATATATATAAAGAAAAAAGAAAAAGAAAAGGGGTATACATCTGTGCATACCCTGTGTGTGGAGCTTCCATGGCTACCCAAATTGTAAACCTGCAACAAAAAGAAAAGAGAAGAGAAAAGGAAAAGAGAGAGGAGAGGAGAAGAAGAAAACTAAGGTTAGGAAATTAGGAAAGAAAAACAAAGAGAAAATGAAGATAGGTTTAGGATTTTGATAAGGAAAGTAATATTTTATTAGGAAACTTTTTTAAAGGTTGTGGGGTTAAGTGAATTTTTAATTGGGAAATATGTGTGCACGGAATTTTTTTTTCCTCTCATCTCTTGAAATTTGACTTATGGTATTTTATGTTTTATTTTATTCCTTGGGTTAAATTAAGTTAGTGGGGTAGATTTTAATGTGGGGATTTGATGGGTCATCAATATATTATTTTTAGGAATTTATTTTAGCTAGGAATTTAATAATGGCTGGATGGGATTTTTGTAATGGAGATTTTAGTATTTGCATTTTGAAACTATTTAGGTGTTAGATTATACTATATTAATTAATGCCTTAAGGTGTAGTTTAATCTAATTATTTTATTTAACCTGGATATTTGTTTGAAATTGTTAATGTGGAAATGGATTTTTTTAGTGGGCTTTATGACTTTTGTAATATCTAAACTTAGAATCTTGCCTCTTGTTAATGCCTTTTGATTTTTTGTAGGATTATTTGAGTTAATGGATTGAATTATTTTAACCTAGACTCTTAATTATCTTATTTTGTGGGCTTTATGATTTTTAGTTCTAAATTTAAAGTTTTCGAAATCTAATTTTTGTTTTAGTCCATTATTTTTTTTTCATTTAGTATGTTGTGAGATTAATTTATGATTTTTAGTTTTAAATTTAAGTTATCTCTTAAAATCTATTTTTACATTATTTCATTGCCTTTTTATTTATTATGCTATGAGATTAAATTTAACCTTGGTCTTTTTAATTAATTTAGGTGGGATTTTTGAGAGAGGGTTAGGTGTAGAAATTAATGTTAGAAAATTTAATTAATTTAATCCGTTTAAATTCTTTTTAGCTAAGCTATAGCGTAAAAGGGATACTCTTTTTAATTAATTATTTAATTTGAACCCCATTTAATTTTTTTGGTTAGTACTCAACTTAAAGATGAATTTTAATTATTTTTGTTGACTTTAGAGTTTAGGATTATTTTATTTTAAATTTTATCACCTTGGCTAATAAGGAATATTGAAGTAAATTTAGTTTAGGAGTATATTAGTTTTAAATTAATTTCTTTTAAATGGTTTTAACTAGGGGATATTTTTAATTTTCTCATTCTTGACATAGAGGTGTTATGCTGTTGAATTTTATCTAGAATATTATGGTTAACTAAAGAATTTTTTTTCCTCTCTATTTTATCGTAATTTTAGTTATCAATAGATTTAATCACTATCTAGATGTATTTAATTTAATTATTTATTTCTAGTTCCTAGGGTTGGTTTTTGACACGTTAAAATAACTCCACTTCACTTAGGAATCTCAGGGTGAGCTTTAGTTCAATTCTGACCCTATTGGCGATGCCCTTGTGTCTCATAACCCCCTAGTCAGCTTACATCTTGTAGGGGTTGTGAAAGGAGTTTGTCTTACCCTATTGATTGATTGACCTTTTTTGCGCATTTGTGTGTATGCCACCGAGCACACTGATGCATGCGAGGGGGTTTCTAGGGATGCGTGGAAAAGTTTTTGGTGTTTTGTGTCATGACCACATGACAAATGTAGACATGACATGTGTGTTGTGTGTTGCGACCCCATGGAAATGTCGGCATGACACTATTATCAGGTAAATGTCCTTGGGTGTGAGGGACTGGATTATTTGGAAATCCACTAGATATTCCCAATTGCCAACCTTGATAGGAACATTTTCTAGGATGCCCTTGGGAATAGCTATAGATTGATTTTCCATTTGCAATATGGTAGTTGTGGGATGCAAATCAGTGAGTCCTAGTTTTTCCATAACATCAACCGTCATGACGTTAATGGCTTCTTGTCATGCCCACATTTCTAATGCGGTCACAACACACAACACATGTGTCATGTCCACATTTGCCATGTGGTCATGACATGAATTAGGAAAAACTTTTCTACCTATCCCTAGGAAACCCCTCGCACGCGTCTGCATGCTTAGTGGCAATACGCATAAGGCGTAAACATGTTAATATAATTCTGGGGGGTGTCTTGTCCTACACAGTCCCCTACATGATGATAGTCATCTAGGGGGTATGAAACATGAAGTGTGTCACTTTTAGGGTTAGAACGATTTTAATCCTAACCCTAAGTTTTCTAGGTGGGAAGGGGATTTCGTCAGATTCAAAACCTAACCCTAACTCAGAACAAAAATGAAATTGAAATAATGATTAAAAAATAATGACATGATGGACGCATGATAAAGTGGAATGGTAAAATAAAAGTTAATAAAATATCATAAAATTAAAACCCTAGAAATCTAGGAAAAATTCGACAGCATAACGTGTTTTTAATAATCAATTTAAAAAATTTTAAAGTGAAATTCCAATAAGAAATTAAACAAAATTTAAAAATAATAATTAAACTTAAGGACAAATTAAAATTTAAATACTCCACCAAGTCCAAATAACTTAACTTGCAATAAAATATTAAAGCTCGAATTTAAAATAATAAAATAACTACATGACGCTAAAATATATTTCAAAATTTGAGTCCGTTAATAAATATAATTTTAGCATTATATTTATTAACTAACTTGAAATAATAGCGAAGGGAAAGCTTTAAAATAATCTTTCCCGTAAAATAATATTAAAATCGGTAAAAGATATAATAATTATAACACACCAAGGAATAAAATAAATAATTAAAATGAAGTTAAATTCAAGGGAACACACTTCCTATAAAACAAAAATCAATCCCTCCCCTTAAAATACCATTCACAAGAAAATAATACAAGAATTCAAACTCCCAGTTAAATTTAAACAAAATTAAATGTAGCACAAGAAATGAAATAAAAGCAAAGGCAAAATAGAGGATTTAAAATAAAGGATAAAACAATTTCCTCACATTCTCCTCTCAATAAAAATATAGATTTTCTAATTTGAGGAGCCCTAAGTTTATTCTATTGTTTTCTCATTTGACCAAGAAACCCTAGCATTATTCTATTGGTTTCCTTATGGGAACCCTAATCCTTCTTTGTTTGTCTCTCTCTCATTTTGTTTCCTCTTCTTTTTTTTTGTTTGCAGGGCTGAAGATCTTCTCCACAATGGCTTAGCAACCATTAAAATACCTCACGAAGGTTTGCATTCTATTTGCCAAGAGATTCCTTTATCCATTTATTTATTCTGTATATATTTTTCTTTTCTAAATATAGAGAGATTGATATATATATAATGTATATGTTATAAATCATTTTCTGCAGGGTTGAAGGAAACCACAGAGTGCCACTGCCATAGAGGAGGGACAGAGGAAGGCGTGGCACTGAGAGTCAGTGGAAGGGGAGCCGCGGGGAGTTCGACGTAGAGAGGGTGTTTGGGGAGAGTCTGCGGAGGTTGGGAAAGGGGATGGTGAGGGCACTATCTTGTTTGAAATGAAACAATGAGGAGGGGGTCAAAACCCCCACCCACACCCTTTATTGCAACAAAGGCAGCTATGGGGTTTGTGGTGGGCGCCGCCCACCATAGCCCCACCCCTAACATTTTCATTAACACAACCTGTGGTGTATAACAGTCCGCCAACAGTCCGCTTCTTTGTATTTTTTTTTATATTCTATTTGTTGCATATAAAATGTATATTGACTGTTTTAATATATATATAAATATGTACATATATACACACACATATATATATGTATATATATATGTGTGTGTGTGTATATATATACAGTCTATTCAAACATCATAGTATATGTATATTTCTATTATTCTATATATATATATATATATATATGTATGCACTTATATATATATATATGCTGAAATTAGAAGAAAACATGGAAGTTATATATTTGATGTATATATTATAATATGTATATACTCTTATATATATAAGTGTATATATATTATAATATATACTTCAAATATATAACTTTTATGTTTTCTTCTAATTTCAGCATATACAAAGTAACTAAAAAAAGAATGAACAACACACTTGATTTCAAAATAAAAAAAGATGTATATATATATTTATATATATATACTCCCATATATATGTATAATTATATATATACACATTAAACTAATTCTTCTCAATAACACTAATCTGGGCTAACATAGAATACTAATTTTCTATTTTATCCCATAAATAAAAATCCAGTAATATTTCTCCTTCTCTTTTTTTTTTTTTTTTGAAAAGTAAGGATATACATAGTTAACCCTATTTTTTTTTTAAGGAACCTTTGAGGTAGAAAATTACAATTTCATTTAAATTTCTAACAACCCATTTTTTTTATAACAGCAACTAATAACATGCAATTTACAATACAATATATCAAAAAATAATACAATTAAATTTTTTCCTTCATATTTTCTAGTATGCACTCAAACATAAACAACATATATAAATTTTTTTTTGCAAGGAACTAATGACAGTAAATATATATAAATTCACATGTATTTCTCAAAACACACCAACCCCACAACTTAGAGAATAAACAACTTTGTAATAAACCATAGAGAATGTTTACATTGCAACACTTATTACAGCCAACACCATGGGTAGAATAACTTGACAAAAATTACAATAGGGCCACAAGGCCATGGCTCAAACAACCAACAACACATAACTAAGCAACACAAAAATAGACTTCTCTAAAGCTCCATTTCTTCAATAAGCACCTACAATAAGTACACAACAAGAAGGGAAAACCCAACCACTTCAAAATGCCCTCCTCCCTACCATACACCCGCAAGTGGGTCACCCCCGAGCTAGGGAGGTAGGGATTCACACAGTTGTAACACACCACAACAAGCATCAAAGCAACAACAACACAAAAATTAACCCCAAGGATAAACACATAACACAACTCATGAGAATGAGTTTGATGGGGGTAGGGAATGGACCCCTCTACTCGAAGGCCACACCAAAAATACCAAAACACCAAGTCTCATGGCCTCAAGCCAAAACCTCCAAAACCATAACTCTTCAAATACCTCAAAATAAACTTCCATGGCACTCTTGCCATCCAAATAATCTCAACACCAAGTAAAAAGCCCTCAAGGCCATAAGTAACACAAAAATATGGGGGTGACCTTGAGGAGGTTCACTTTCCCCTACCCCAAAATAAGTTGAGCCTTACCTCCAAATGGAGGTGCTCTCACCAAACTCACATCCCACATAAAAATGGAACAACACACAACAAAATCAACAAACACATCATAATAAAATAGGCAAGGGTAAAGAACATAGTCATGAATCTTACCTTCAAAAGCCCTATAATGGAAGCATGTTTGGTGATGAGCTCCAAGCTTCTCCAAACCTTCCAATCTCTAAAATCTCTCTAACTTCCCCAAAAATTACTCTAAATAGAAAAGAAATCTCCCAAAATGCAAGAACCCCACACTCCTCAACAAGAGGAGGTAATATAGGCCTTCTAATTTGGCCTTGAGGAATGAGAAGGTGACACTTGTCACCTTCTCCTCCTCCTATGCCACTTGCAAGGGAGAGGAAGTGTGAGGGTGACAAGTGTCATCCTCCAATTCCATCTCATTCCTCACCTTATCCACTTGTGCTCTCACACATGTGTGAGAGAACAAGTGGTGAGGTGGCATTCCCCTTCAAGACTCCATGAGGATAAGGGATGCCATATGGCATCCTCTTATTCTCTAAGAGAGCCATCTTCCTCCAAGATGCTCTCACACGTGTGTGAGAGTCTTGGAGTAAGATCCCACACACTTGGGAGTCTTGGAGACCTCCCAAGTCTTCCTAGAGAAGGGATTCCCAAACTTTGGGAAGGGAGATGAGTCTTTCCCAAAGCATGACTCATCTCCCACCCTTATCTAATTCAAAATTCGTCACTTTAACTAAACCTCAGTTTAGAACGACCAAAAGTGAGTTATCCCCAGGTTTAGTTAGTCAAAATTGACCCTAGACCCATGGGTAACCACCTAGGGTAAATTTTGGGACACTAAGGTTCACCTAGGGAGTCATAAATCCACTTTGAATGGCCTAAAAAATAAAAACAATACCAAGTGGTATAAGTCGATAAAAATTATACAACACATGATATTAATTAATTAAATAAAGGGGTACTAGGCCAAAATGATAAAAGAATAAACAAACACTTAATCAACACTCAATTCAAATGTGATCCTCATCCCTCTTGGGAATGGATCAGTTTCACAGGGAATAACATATGTGTGAATACTATCTCCAATTTTCCGTGGCATGGGAATGTAAATCCTGCACATCTCAATCAAGTGTCAATCATATCATGAATAATCATAGCTAGAGCAACTGGAATTAAATTCATGCCATTGAATACAACAATAATCATCTATAACATAATTCTAGATTAAACTACATTTTTCTATCTAATGTCACATAAAGAACTAGAAGTCACATCACAAAACATCATCTAATATATCTCACATGTCTAGTCTCAACATAGCATCAAAATATGATAAAATTGAACCACCATATGTCTAATCAATGTCATATCAAAATTAGGGGATATAATCAAATCTGCATAATGAAACCATAGTCTCTAAAAGTCTGATAATGTCATCAACTAAAATGCAAAATGATCAAAATAAGAAAAGAAAAATAATTGGCCTCACATCCTCCCCTCCTAAGACTAAACTTCCCCCTGGAAGTCGTCAAAAAGGTGAGGATAGAGTGCCCTCAAACTAGATGCAACCTCCCAAGTCGCTGTGACCTCATCATAATGATCCCACTGGACCCTAACCTGGTCCAGCTCTCGACCTCGAAGGCTCAGCGTTTGATGAGCCAATATCCGAATTGGCTCCAAAGCCAATTGCCCGTCTGCCTCTACTTGTAGAGCACTCCAGTCCAATACATGAGATAAATCAGATATATATCACCTCAATACATAAATATGAAAGACATCGTGGATATGTGACAGGCTAGGTGGCAATGCTAGACGATAGGCAATAGGTTCTATCCATTCCAAGATCTCAAAAGGTCCTACAAACCATGGTGTGAGCTTAGAGCCCTTTCCATAATGGATTGGACTCTTGTGTGGCTGCACTCTAAGGAAAACCCTGTCACCCACTGAGAAGCTTTGATTAGTCCTCTTAGCATCAGCATACTTCTTCTGTCTATCCTATGCCTCCTGAAGTCTCTGTCTAATTAGTGTGACCTACTGCTCCCTATCCTGAACTAACTCTAGACCAATGGCAACCATGTCCTCTATCCGATCCCAACTCAATGGTGTCCTATATGGTCTGCCGTATAAAGCCTGAAAATGAGGCATACCCAACGAGCTGTGATGCCCATTATTGTAGGCAAACTCAACCAGATACATATACTCCTCCCATCTAGACTGATGGTCCATAACATACATATGAAGCATGTCCTCCAACACTTGATTCACCCGCTCTGTCTGTCCATCTATCTCAGGATGATAAGCGGAGCTAAAGTTGAGCTGTGTTCCCAACACCTACTATAAGGCTCTCAAAAATGCTGAAGTGAACATAGAATCCCTATCAGAAATGATGCGGTGAGTACTCCATGTAATCTCACAATATCATCTAAGAATACTCTCACCACTATTGGTGCATTGTACGTTGTGCATACAGGTGAGAAATGTGCCACTTTGGTCAACTTGTCGACTGTCACCATGATGGCATCATGGTGACGCAAAGACATAGAAAGACCAACAATAAAATCCATGGAAATGGTGTCCCATTTCCACTCAAGTTCTTGTGAGGGTATAAAAGACCTGTTGGATGTTGATGCTCGTCCTTGACCCTCTGGCACTCAAGGCATCAAGCAACAAACTCTGCTATATCCCATCTCATACTCACCCAATGGTACAGCTGTCATAGGTCGGCATGCATCTTCTTCACCCTTAGATGTGCTGCATATGGTGCTCTATGAGCCTCTGATAACACTACAGTACATAGGTCACCTGCGTGGGGTACATAGATGCACTATCAATGATGAAGTAACCCATCTGCCTTAAGTGAATACCCTACAAACTTTCCCACAAGGGCCTTCTGTGAACTAATCTCCTGCTACACCTCGAGAAACCACTCATCCTCTGGTAGATGCTAAATAATGTGTCTTCTTAAGTCCACACTCAGAGTCAAGGTCAAGAGCTCATGGCGCCTCTTACACAATGCATCAGTAATCACGTTCTCCTTCCCTTTGATGTAGTGGACATCAAAGTCGTACTCGCAGAGAAACTCCATCCAACGCCACTGACGGGTATTCAAATTCAGTTGTGTAAAGATATACTAAAGACTGTGGTAATCTGAATGAAGCTTAAAGAGACAACCTAATAAGAAATCTCTCCAATGAACTAGAGCATGAACCACTGCTGCTAACTCCAAGTTGTGAGTGGGGTAGTTCAGCTCATGCGTCTTGAGCTTTCGTGACTCATATGCAATCACTCTACCACCCTGCATAAGTACGGCTCCAAAACCCTCAAGTGATGCATCCATGCAAACTATAAAATCTGCTACAGGATCAGGAACCGCTAAAATGGGAGCACTAGTGAGATGCTCCTTGAGGACCCCAAAGGCCCTCTCACACTACTCAATCCATAGAAAGCTCTTCCCTTTCCACTAAAGGGAAGTGATGGGGTGCACTATCTGAGAAAAACCCTCAATAAAATGACGGTAATAACCAGCTAGCCCCATAAAACTCCTGACCTCTATCACACTGGTGGGTGCTGGCCAATCTCTGATAGCCCTGATCTTCAATGGATCTACTGAGATTCCATCGCCAGATAGGATATGCCCCAGATATTGTACCTCTGTCCTAAAAAATGCACACTTCACCAAGTTCCCATAAAGATTCTGCTCCCTCAAACATTGTAGAACCTGACGTAGGTGCTCCTCATGCTCCTCCTCGGTCTGTGAATAAATCAAAATGTCATCGAGGAAAATAATCACGAACCAATCCAAGTAGGTATAGAACACCCCGTTCATGAGACTCATGAACACTGCAGGGGTGTTCATCGAACCGAAGGGGACCACAGTGAACTCATAGTGGCCATATCAAGTCCTGAAGGTAGTCTTATGGATGTCCACCTCTGTGATACGTAACTGATGGTAACCAGACTTCAAGTCAATCTTAGAGAACACCCTAGCTCCCTGCATCTGATCAAAGAGATTGTCAATCCTGGGTAGAAGATAACGGTTCTTCACCATCACCTTATTCAACTACCTATAATTCGTGCATAATCAAATAGACCCATCCTTCTTCTTCACAAAGATGACAAGAGCACCCCAAGGTGAAATGCTCGGTCGGATGTGGCCCTTCTCGAGCAAGTCCTCAAGCTGTAACTTGAGCTTTGTGAGCTCATGAGTGGTCATCCTATAGGGTGAACAAGACACTAGCTCGGCACCTAGCACTAAGTCAATATGAAAGTCTACCTCACGACGGGGTGGCATCCCTGACAACTTTACTGGAAACACATCAACAAACTCTCTAAGGATGGGATGATCATCCAAAGATGCCTCAGGCTCATCATCTGATCTATCACTCACTATGATAGCAAACATCTGGCATCCCTTATGCATGCAGAACTTAAGCTACTAAGTGGATATCATACACACTGTTGTGGGCTTCTACATGTTCACTATCTCAACTGATGTACCATGATTGTCTAAGCAGCTAATCACCTTTCAGTGACAATCTAGCTTGGCTCGATGAGCCGCAAGCTAGTCCATACCCAAAACCACATCATAGGATCCTAATGTCATAACTCTAAGGTCACAAACTATGGAAAAGGGTCCCAAAGAAATCTCACAGTCGTGGACTAAGGCATCAACTGACATCTTGGCCCCTGAGGCCAACTCAACCACCCACCTATCACCGTGCCTAGAGGCCACCAGCCTGGAACGCTCCACTAACAATGGAGATATGAAAGAGTCAGTAGCACCAAAGTCAAAGAGAATAGAAATGGGGACACCCCCTATCATATCTGATGTCTCAATCACTGATGCCTAAAAATCAACTTGGTGATTATCAACCACTACAAACATACGGTGGGACCTACCCACATCTGTAACCATCTACTCTGATCCTCCTACATGAGGCTGCCCCCTACTGTAAATCCCTATGGACACTCTCTGGCTAGATGTCCTACTCCACCACACACATAACATGGGCCCCTAGCCTGTACCTATCCAGCCTAAGTCTTACTCGACTGTTGTTGTCTTGATCTACCCGTGGACACCTGTGAACCCCTGTATGACTATTGTGACCTCACAGGTCCCGCAGGTGGTCCTTGCTACCTTTGATCTCTGTGCAGGCCCTACTACTACCAACCTCTATTATGTCCCCCATGTGCCCTCTACTATGTCCCAGCTCTCTGCTACTACTGTGGTGGCCTAGGAGGTAAGGATGCAGAACTAAATCCTCCTCTCTGAGGTGGTAGTGGTGGTCTGTGAAAACTCTACTGATATTGCTGCTGCCCACGATCTTGAAACTGAGGGCATGAACTCTACCCTCATCCCTATATCTCCTCATCTATGTATGCCTTCTCAGTAGCATCACTTAATGTCTGGGGGTTTGCCATGCAAATAGGCCTTGCTATGCTACGGTTCAATCCTCTGATAAACTTATGAACCAATAGTTTCTCATCATGGAGATACTCCGTATATCAAGACAACTCAGTAAATCTACCCTCATACTGAGCGATCGTAAGTCCTCTCTGCTGAACGTCATGAAAATTGTCTATGTGACACTGCCTGTAGTGATCTAATAAGTATCGTGCATTGAAGCACTCAATGAATGTCTCCCATGTGAGTGTGTCCAATGATAGATGGCCCTTGCACTCCTTAGTGCGCCACTAGGTAGCTGCTACCTCTCGCAATAGGTGGACTGCCACATGAGCCTTCATGTTGCCCTCGTAAGGATGCAATGTGAAGCATCTATCTAAGTTGATGCGACAGGCCTCTGCTTCAGCTCCCTCTGTGGTCCAGATGAAAGTAGGAGGGTTCAATCTCAACAAATCCCTAATGGGATCTCCTCGATCTCTGTACCCTCTGATAGGCTCATCCACATAATAATTAGAGGGCCTGTGAACAATATGCTCCACTCGTACTGCCTCCTCTCACCAAGTATGATGTAGAGGGCTCCTGCTACGGGCCCTATCGGCATATCCAACCTCCTCTGCCATCGTATCTAGCACCTCCACATATGGCTCCACATGTGGTGCCTCTCGCGTCTCAACGCGGGGCTCCACATGTGGCTCGACACATGACTCTGCTGATGGCTCCATGCATGGCTCCTCTCGTGGATCATCGCAGGGCTTAACATGTGGCTCTATGCACAACTCAACTATGGCTGGTGGAAGCCTATCTAACACTAGCTATAGTGTCTGTAATATCTGTGGCCCAATATCTGGTATAGGTAGGGCCAATGGTGCCTGCAGTACCTATGAGGCTGGTGGTGCCTATCCCTTAGCTAAAGAACCACTGTGCACCTTGATGGATGCAGTGTAACAAGACTGCACTTGCCAAACTCATCGGGAGGCATCCTACAAAAATGAGGTAACCACAAATTAATCAAAGTCGCAGAAATAATAGTGTGCCCTAAACAAGCCCAGTGTTTAAACTTGGGCTCTGATACCAAATGGCATGCCCACATTTCCCATGTAGTCATGACACACAACACATGTGTCATGTCCACATTTTCCATGTGGTCATGACATGAATTAGGAAAAACTTTTCTACCTATCCCTAGGAACCCCCTTGCACGCGTCTGTATGCTCAGTGGCAATACGCATAAGGTGTAAACATGTCAATATAATTCAGGGGGGTGCATTGTCCTACACAGTCCCCTACGTGATGATAGTCGTCTAGGGGGTATGAAACATGAAGTGTGTCACTTTTAGGGTTAGAACAATTTTAATCCTAACCCTAAGTTTCCTAGGTGGGAAGGGGATTTCGTCAGATTCGAAACCTAACCCTAACTCAGAACAAAAATGAAATTAAAATAATGATTAAGAAATAATGACATGATGGACGCATGATAAAGTGGAATGGTAAAATAAAAGTTAATAAAATATCGTAAAATTAAAACCCTAGAAATCTAGGAAGAATTTGACAGCATAACGTATTTTTAATAATCAATTTAAAAATTTTTAAAATAAAATTCCAATAAGAAATTAAACAAAATTTAAAAATAATAATTAAACTTAAGGACAAATTAAAATTCAAATACTCCACCAAGTCTAAATAACTCGACTTGCAATAAAATATTAAAGCTCGAATTTAAAATAATAAAATAACTATGTGACGCCAAAATAGATTTCAAAATTTGAGTCCGTTAATAAATATAATTTCAGCATTATATTTATTAACTAACTTGAAATAATAACAAAGGGAAAGGATTAAAATAATCTTTCCCATAAAATAATATTAAAATCGGTAAAAGATATAATAATTATAACACACCAGGGAATAAAATAAATAATTAAAATGAAGTTAAATTCAAGGGAACACACTTCCCATAAAACAAAAATCAATCTCTCCCCTTAAAATACCATTCACAAGAAAATAATAGAAGAATTCAAACTCCCAGTTAAATTTAAACAAAATTAAATGTAGCACACGAAATGAAATAAAAGCAAAGGCAAAATAGAGGATTTAAAATAAAGGATAAAACAATTTCCTCACATTCTCCTCTCAATAAAAATATAGATTTTCTAATTTGAGGAGTCCTAAGTTTATTCTATTGTTTTCTCATTTGACCAAGAAACCCTAGCATTATTCTATTGGTTTCTTTATGGGAACCCTAATCCTTCTTTGTTTGTCTCTCTCTCATTTTGTTTCCTCTTTTTTTATTTGTTTGTAGGGTTGAAGATCTCCTCCACAATGGCTTGGCAGCCATTAAAATACCTCACAAAGGTTTGCATTCTATTTGCCAAGAGATTCCTTTATCCATTTATTTATTCTGTATATATTTTTCTTTTTTAAATACAGAGAGATTGATATATATATAATGTATATGTTATAAATCATTTTCTGCAGGGTTGAAGGAAACCATAGAGCACCGCCACCGTAGAGGAGGGACAGAGGAAGGCGTGGTGCTGAGAGTTGGCAGAAGGGGAGCCGTGAGGAGTTCGATGCAGAGAGGGGGTTTGGGGAGAGTCTGTGGAGGTTAGGAAAGGGGATGGTGAGGGCACTATCTTATTTGAAATGCAACAGTGGGGAGGGGGTCGAAACCCCCACCCACACCCTTGGGTGTGAGTGGGGGTTTCGACCCCCTCCCCACACCCTTTATTGCAACAAAGGCAGCTATGGGGTCTGTGGTGGGCACCGCCCATGATGGCCCCACCCCTAACATTTTCATTAACACAAAACCTGCGTTGTATAATAGTCTGCTAACAGTTCACTTCTCTGTATTTTTTTAATTCTATTTGTTGCATATAAAATGTATATTGACTGTTTTAATATATATAAATATGTATATATATACACACACATTTATATATATGTATATGTGTGTGTGTGTATATATATACACATATTTATATATACAGTTTATTCAAACATCACAGTATATGTATATTTCTATTATTGTATATTTCTATTATAATATATATAGCAAATATATAACTTCTGTGTTTTCTTCTAATTTCAGCATATACACAGTAACTTAAACAAGAATGAACAACACGCTTGATTTCAAAATAAAAAAAGATGTATATATATATATGTATAATTATATATATACACATTAAACTATTCTTCTCAATAACACTAATCTGGGCTAACATAGACTACTAATTTTCTGTTTTATGCCATAAATAAAAATCCAGTAACATTTCTCCTCTTTTTTTTGAAAAGTAAGGATATACATAGTTAACCCTTTTTTTTTAAGGAACCTTTGAGGTAGAAAATTACAATTTCATTTAAATTTCTAACAACCTATTTTTTTATAACAGCAACTAATAACATGGAAGTTTCAATACAATATATCAGAAAATAATACAATTAAATTTTTTCCTTCATATTTTCTAGTATGCACTAAAACATAAACATCAACATATATAATTTTTTTTTTGCAAGGAATAAATGATAGTAAATATATTTAAATTCACATGCATTTCTCAAAACACACCAACTCCACAACTTAGAGAATAAATAGCTTTGTAATAAACCATAGAGAATGTTTACATTGCAACACTTATTACAGCCAACACCATGGGTAGAATAACTTGACAAAAATTATAATAGCGCCACAAGGCCATGGCTCAAACAACCAACAACAAATAACTAATCAACACAAAAATAGACTTCTCCAAAGCTCCATTTCTTCAATAAGCACCTACAATAAGTACACAACAAGAAGGGAAAACTCAGCCACTTCGAAATGCCCTCCTCCCCACCATAGAGCCACAAGTGGGTCACCCCCGAGCTAGGGAGGTAGGGATTCACATGGTTGCAACACACCACAACAAGCATCAAAGCAACAACAACACAAAAATTAACCCAAGGATAAACACATAACACAACTCATGAGAATGAGTTTGATGGGGGTAGGGAATGGACCCCTCTACTCAAAGGCCACACCAAAAATACCAAAACACCAAGTCTCGTGGCCTCAAGCTAAAACCTCCAAAACCACAACTCTTCAAATACCTCAAAATAAACTTCCATGGCACTCTTGCCATCTCAACACCAAGTAAAAATCCCTCAAGGCCATAAGTAACACAAAAATATTGAGGTGACCTTGAGGAGGTTCACTTTCCCCTACCCCAAAACAAGTTGAACCTTACCTCCAAATGGAGGTGCTCTCACCAAACTTCCATCCCACATAAAAATGAAACAACAAACAAAAAAATCTACAAACACATCATAATAAAATAGGCAATGGTAAAGAACATAGTCACGAAGCTTACCTTCAAAAGCCCTATAATGGAAGCACGTTTGGTGGTGAGCTCCAAGCTTTTCCAAACCGTCCAATCTCCAAAATCTCTCTAACTTCCCCAAAAATTAATCCAAATAGAAAAGAAATCTCCCAAAATGCAACTACCCCACACTCCTCAACAAGAGGAGGTAATATAGGCCTTCTAATTTGGCATTGAGGAATGAGAAGGTGACACTTGTCACCTTCTCCTTCCTCCTCCTATGCCACTTGCAAGGGAGAGGAAGTATGAGGGTGACAAGTGTCATCCTCCAATTCCATCTCATTCCTCACCTTATCCACTTGTGCGCTCACACATGTGTGAGAGAACAAGTGGTGAGGTGGCATTCCCCTTCAAGCCTCCATGAGGATAAGGGATGCCATATGGCATCCTCTTATTCTCTAAGAGAGCCATCTTCCTCCAAGATGCTCTCACACGTGTGTGAGAGTCTTGGAGTAAGATCCCACACACTTGGGAGTCTTGGAGACCTCCCAAGTCTTCCTAGAGAAGGGATTCCCAAACTTTGGGAAGGGAGATGAGTCTTTCCCAAAGCATGACTCATCTCCCACCCTTATCTAATTCAAAATTCATCACTTTAACTAAACCTCAGTTTAGAGCGACCAAAAGTGAGTTATCCCTAGGTTTAGTTAGTCAAAATTGACCCTAGACCCATGGGTAACCACCTAGGGTAAATTTTGGGACACTAAGGTTCACCTAGGGAGTGATAAATCCACTTTAAATGACCTCAAAAATAAAAATAATACCAAGTGGTATAAGTCAATAAAAATTATACAACACATGATATTAATTAATTAAACAAAGGGGTGCTAGGCCAAAATGATAAAAGTATAAACAAGCACTTAATCAACACTCAATTCAAATGTGATCCTCATCCCTCTTGGGAATGGATCAGTAATAACATATGTGTGAATACTACCTTCAATTTCTCGTGGCCTGGGAATGTAAAACCTGCACATCTCGATCAAGTGTCAATCATATCATGAATAATCATAGCCAAAGCGAGTGGAATTAAATTCATGCCATTGAATACAACAATAATCATCTATAACATAATTCCAGATTAAACTACATTTTTCTATCTAATGTCACATAATCATCATCACATAAAGAACTAGAAGTCACATCACAAAACATCATCTAATATATCTCGCATGTCTAGTCTCAACATAGCATCAAAATATGATCAAATTGAATCACCATATGTCTAATCAATATCGTATCAAAATCAGGGGATATAATCAAATCTGCATAATGAAACCATAGTCTCTAAAAGTCTAATAATGTCATCAACTGAAATGCAAAATGATCAAAATAAGAAAGGAAAAATAATCGGCCTCACACTACTCCCAAGTCCACTTGTGCATTAGGTATTTCTACCTTGTTGATTGTCACTGTCATGAGTGGACTGCTTGGGTCACCGTATTTTGGGGTTGAGATTTTTCTAGCAAGAAGGTCAGCTAGGTATCTATTGATGTGCACATTATTAATCTATTTCAATTTCCTTCCTAATATTTTTATGCACAACTGTTTAACTAGTTAGTTTAGTTCAAGAATTTCTTTAATCACTTGTAACAAGGGAATCTCAATATGCAGTCGTTTAATTTCTTGGATTAATGTGGTTTTAGTAGGTAAGGTCATTTCTGAAGGGTTATTCAAAGGAGTAGCCTTAAGGCATTCAAGAAAAGGTGCTTGAGATCTCTTTTTCAAGGTGGGATTTTCCTTTAAAAGATCTGTTGAATGCTGGCCAACTTCTTCTTGAGGTAACTTGGAAGTTCTAGGTGAGGATTGTGGAAGAGGCTTGACTTGGTTACTCAATGGGTTTTTATCTAGAGGTATGGAAGGTGTCTTGGTCCCTTTACCAGATTCTACATTTGGTTTGTCAAGGATCTCAACTATGGTAGGTTGCTGGAGTATTTTTCTTGACCTCAACTATAAGTTTCCACAATAGATAGCATTAACTCCAGCCATGTTTTCCTATTTTGTCAAATACACTGGGGTAGTTTGACGAATATTCTTTGGATTAGGGATAGTTTGTGCTGGGAGTTGTGGTTGGTTGACCTGCTCATTTTGTTGAGGGTTTTGGGGAGATGGTAAAAGGTTCTATTGTGGATTAGGCATCCTCCTTGGTCCACAATAGAATTGATTTGAAGTTTGATTCCATTGAGGCATCAAATTTTGAGGATACCATTGTTGTTGAGTTTGGTTTGGCCATTGAGGGTTTACCCATGACTAGTTTTCCCATTTAGGTGGTCCCCAAGGGTAACATCCCCAATTAGGTGGTACTTGAGGCCAAGGTGCCATCCATTGACTATTATTCCAATTATTTGGAGGTCACTAGGAGGAATTTGAATTTTGGCTGTAAGAGAAATTCCTTCTAGGTCTTTGATTCACAAAATTGATCTCCTCCTCAATGTGAGATGTCATTTTCTTGGAATTTTTATTGCATTCAAGATTTCACATTAATCAGTGGCATGACTCTTTTCACAAATTTGGCAATTGTCAATTTTATCTAAAAGGCAATCTCTAAATAGATGTTTGTTTCAACACCTAGGGAAATAGATGGATAAGGTCTTAGGATTACATGTTTTGTCTTGTATTCCATCTAGAGTGGTGTTGAGCTAAACAAGAATGTTAGTTTTTAGATTTGCTATTTCCTCTCGCAATTTACCTATTTCATTTGAACCTCTTAAAAGACTAGATTTATGGATACCTCCTCGAGTACAGGAGAAATTCCAGCATAACTCAGTGATATAACTAAGTTCAAGTTGGGACACATCTCCCTTTCCCATTAAATCTAGACTTCTCCTAGCATCCTTATCAAGTCCTTTGGGAAATATGGTCTTCAAAATTTTTGGGCTTATGGCTTCTTCACCACATCATTTGGTTAAAAAGATGAACCTATCAAGGTAATCTTCTAGGCTCTCATCTTCTTTTTGCCTTAGTTTGAAAGATTCCTCTTTCCTATCACTAACTCTACAGTAACTCTGATATTTATCTAAAAAGACAATTTCCATTTCATCCCACATAGTTATCGAAGTAGAAACTAATCCCATGAACCAACACATAGAGCATCTCTCAGAGTGGATGGGAAGAGTTTAAGTTTTTGGTCATCATTTTTGTAGTCATATGTTTGACACAAGATTTGAACTCAAAGAGGAATTGGTTAGGGTCTTTAGAGGATAATCCTTTGAAAGTCAGTAAAGCGGATGGTGAAATGATTTTCATGGGTGCATCATCATATTTGTTGAGGGAAATAGGATAGGTAAATGTCCATGCTGCTCGCCTTAGGTTATCACCATCTCCTTGGTTTACTCTCTGCCCATTGAAAGGGTTACCATTGTGATTGTCAGCCATTATCTTAAAAGGAATGTTCTCCTCCTCAAAGATCAGATTTATTGGTTGAATGATTTCCTCTTCAAAGGTTAGGTCTGATGGTTGAACTTTTGGGGTATTTTGGGAGGTCTTAGGTTGATCCTTCTCGATCAATTCATAACTAATTTCTTCAATTGAGACTTCTACCTCCCTATCTATGGTTGGAACTACTATTGTGGGGGTTCTTGAAATGAATCTTCCGTGTGGACCTCATTTCTTGACATGCAAAAAAAGAAGTCTGACTACTATATTTTTGTTTAAAAGAGGTATCCAAGTAGTCTCTTATTAACATTAAGAAAAGAATCAGTCCTCGAAAATGATGCCAAAAAGTGACAGGCTATCATAAGGTCCTAACACTTTAGTTAAACATAATTCAATTATGTTGACCGAGTAGTGTCCAAAGGCTATATGCAATAGGGTATATTTTTGGACATCTCACTTAGTGCTGATTTTTTGAATTTTTGAAAAGTTTGAAAATAGAAATTAAACTAGAAAGCATGAAATTGTTTAAGCTAGAAAGCATTCAAATTCCTATTCTAGAAATTATGTAAACTATCTAAGAATCAACACTTGCAGTTTAACTATGAAATTAAAACAAAGGCAGCTAATTACTAACTGAAAGTACACCCAACATCTTTTAAGAAATAGCTAACAATAGTTTTATGAATAGATTGGATGCTTCAGAAATTTCAAGTAAATAAAATTCAGAGATCATTAACTTAAAACCACAACCTATAGGAACACACACATGGCTGAACAAAAAGTAACATTTATCTAAACATAACATGCACAGAACATAAATAAACAACATTAATGATAAAAATACTTATCTACTCTATGATCCCTCAAGTGGTTAGCTTCTGGGTGTTCTAACTATCAGTTCAAATCGCATGTGACACTTTAGCAGCTTCAAAGTAAATCGCATTCACAATACTTCCATTACTTAGAATTAGATTACTCAAAACAAATTACTCAGAACAAGACTAGCAGTATTCATTCATTCATGTCATAAAAGTATAACAGTACAGAGAACATAACTTAACAATATTCAGAATATATCATAATAGCATATCCTTGTTTTGAGCAACTACATATATATATTGCACTACTACAAAATCCTAATTTGCATATGGTGATTAAATGCCATTTAAACAGTCTTAAATAGAATTACAAACAACTAGTGTTCATGACATAAAACATAGTAAAGGTTCTGAGTGGAGCTGTAAAGTCTCAAATATTCTTAATAGAAAATAACAAAATGCTTTAAAAGAAGTCTTCCACTATGCATGCCTAAATTTCTTGCACCCCAACTTTCGGTGCTCTGACTTCAACCACTTGAAGTCCAGTCCTTTTAGAGGCCATGCATAAGTCCTGCACAATTACTCAAAGTCTATACCATTATATCAACATTAGTAGCTAATTCCAATCAATTTGAGATATAAAGATTTCTACACCATTTTATCAAAAGTAGACAATTATTGCTTCTAAAAATAAATAAATTAGTATGGCTGGGGTGATTAGCAAAGACAAAAAGGGGTATTTAGCTCATCATAAGAATGAGGTTATTTATACCTCATCAGCTTTGAATTGTCTAGTCATTTGTACCTACTCTGTATATATTATCCATATTTCTATTAGATTTTGCTCTATCAAGTCAGGATTTAAGCAACTAGTATCCATTTGATCCTAACTCTTAGTAACTATTCCTATAAGCATACATTTCCTTACAATTTACTATTATTTGCATGCTATTCATTGTTATATGCAAACATTTCTATAATATGCTTTGGATATGTATTTGGTGAGCATATATTTACTATACTTGCTTGTAATTTATCATAATTTGCAATTGTTTGCAATTGAAGAAATAAAATATCAAAAGAAAAGGTTTAGAGAATGAAATCCTAAAATTTGTTAAGCTCTACCAACGATCCACATGCATATTCTCATATTGTCATGAAAATGGAATAAAATTGAACCACACTTCACCAGGAAGCTCCACAATTATGTATGGCTAATGAAAATCTTCAATGGAAGTTGAAGTCTATATGAAATTAAAGTGAATGCACTTCTACAAAATACAAAAATCCACCATTGTAGAAATCAACACAAGACTACATAGGATATATGATCAGGAAGTAGTCGGCAATTCCATTGTCATTAACTATGTAAGAATAGTCACATATACATTGATACTGAGAAAGAACCTTGATAAAATCACAAAGTTATAAATATTACACACTTGGTGTTTTGAGTTTCAACAATTCAACCCCCCCTCAAAATGAAGATCAATATCCTTTTATACAACAATAATAGGATTGGCTACAATGATCAAATGGTCAAGACCCCATCAAAAATAATCAATGATCAAGATTAGTAGCACGTAATTGATCCATTAGCAATCATTGTGCATATACAATTGGTAAAAGGAATATTCACTTGTATCTTTGTCATAGTCTCTTCATGGATATTCTATTCTAATACATCTGATCCTTTGGTGATGACCACCCCTGTATCAAGTTTCTTATAAAAATCATATGTAAGCACCACTATGTCAATTTGTGACTTGTCCCCTACTTCGGCCTTTGCTCTTGCATATTCTTGTGCTTGTAATTTTTCACTAAGGGATGTCACCTTAAATGCTCTATTATCCATCGTTTTGATGTATGCCTTTACCTTAGCACTTAACTCTGTCACCTCATCCATAGTAGTCTCTGAAAAATGAAGCATAGGATCCTCTAATGCTAGACTAAATCTATCCTTAAATGTCTGTATAGATCCCTATTCATCAGGTGTCCTTGTTTCTTCCATTAGATTCCCAAGCAATTCCTCCAAGATCCCCACTTCACCAGATAGTAAGTCATGTACCTTCACACTTATATCTCCTAGCTTAGCCATGCATGCTTTCAAAAGATACACTTCAAATTGTAATTCATGGATCCACCTTCTTACTTTAGGCAATGTCTGGATGGTTACAATATTATGTTTCAAGAGATCCTAGTCATCCATCTTCTTTGCCTCCTTCAACTTATCCAAGGAAAAATTACTTTGGCCAAGCCTATGTCTGGATGCTCATTTTAGGGACTCTACTCCTTCCTTTAAAGTAACGAAAGTGTTCCAATTGGACAAGGATGCCCTTATTACCTTCTTGCCACTAGCAATGAATTGTGTGAACCATTTGCCCACAACACAAGCCTGATGCTTTTGTGCATCTAGATCTGTTATTTCATCTTGACTGACTAATGCTAGAGCTATAGGCACCTTAGTTATTTGTAGGGTGGACATAACAATTCCCTTAATGAATGTTTGGAGCTGGACAATTTGTCCCTTTAGCTCCTTATTCTTGGCCTTTAATTTGGTTATTTTGGCCGCCACAACATCTGTACTTTCCCTAAGCTCCTCAATATCATGTTGTGTTGTTGAGTGCCCTAGGTCAATCGTGGTGACCTAAAACTCTTCTTTACTTATCTCTCCCTTACTCTTATCCACAAGGGGCACAACCAATTAGGTTTTTCTCCTCCCTGTCATCTAATCTCTCTTTATGGTAGAAGTTACCCTAGCTTTATGCTTAGGCCTGGCATATTCTAGGTGGGAGGTTCAATTACCTCAGATGTTAACAGCACTGGCACATCAAACTCTAACCGTATATGAATAGATTGCTCAATGTGAGCATCATGCATCTTTGTATCTCTCCCTTCATCCTAATCATGTGGGATTTCTTTATCTCCACTACCATCAATCCTGATTTCTTCCTCATCGTCCTTCTCCTTGTGCATCGATTCATGCACATGTTCCTGTGAATCTCCATGGGATCCAGTTTCTGTAGGGATCGTATCTATATCTTGTGTAGCCTTCTCCTGTGGTCCCCCTTCATGAGATGTCTCATCTTCTTTAGGCTTATCCTCAGGCACATCTCCTTGGGATCTCATGTTATCATCTTGTGCACTTTGTACACCTTGTACTATAGGATCACCTTGGTGATGTACTTTTGTTGGGCCTTGATCCTCTATATTTTGGTGAGCAGCTTCCTTGATATCATCTTGTACCACCACTTCTTTAGCTATTTGTTGCACTTGAGCTTGTTTTTTAGATATGGACATCTTTGGTTCACCACTTTGGATGCTCAAACCCTCTTTAGTGTTTCCTAGATCCTTTATCACTTGCTCTTCCTCCTCTACCTTAGGTTTGTGTGACAAGTTTATGAACGCAAGGCTTGTAATTGTTTCTATCAAAACATTGATGGGGTTTGATTCAATGAGAAACTCAAGATATCCTAGTCCTTCTGCCTCCATAGCATCATGTCTCTGTGATGTATCTTTAGGTGCTACTTTCGTATTCCTCAATAAGTCTTCTACCGGATGTGCTATCACATCTCTTATAGCATCATCATCATTCAAGTCAATTATTTGACTAAGGGGCAATGGTTGATCATCCATCCTTCCTTGTTCAGTTGCCCTTGATTTATCAGCCAACTCCTTCTTGATTTCATTTATTTGTAGGATAGGCACATTATGTTGCAAATCCCTTACCTCCACCCCAAGATCTGGATGTCCCTCTTCCTGTTCAGCTACCTTTTCTTGCAATGTAGCAATTGATGCAAGTGATCCCTTAGATGTTTTCCCTTGAGAAAACATTTGTTCCATCTTGGTGAATTTGGGCTAGTCTTAAATTCAAATGAACATCTACAATCCTGGATGTGAAGCCTCTCATCAATGGTGCTTGAGTTATCTTTTACATAGGAATGTTCACCCCCTACAGTACATCATGATGTTCCTTCTCTACAACTATATCTGGATGTTCTTCTTCTTGTGTTGCTGCTGTAATTATGGGAATGACCCTTATAGGCACATCCCTGGGAAGAGATGGTATTGTGGCGATAGTAATACCTTCAGATGTAAATGCTTCTTCTTCTCCAGATGGCCTAGGTTTAGTCTGTTTCACATCCATAATCTAGTGTTTGTCGATTAAGAAGTCATCAAACTCAAGGTCATCTTTTTCTTTTTGCTTTCCCTTCTTGTCCAAGGTTATGGATACCACTTTTTGCCTTTATTTTTGCCACTTTAGCATCCACCCAAGCTTTGGTGAAGATCATCACTTTGGTAGTTATGACCTCCAAAGATGTAACTTCTAGTTTGGACTAGTCTGGGAGCGGCAACCTCTTCTTATATATCTATTTTTACTCAATTTCTTCGCTTAGTAGCTTCCCATCATTAGATTTTATTTACGGAGGCACATGAAAACATCCCAAAGTCCTAATTTGATTTAGATTAAGGTGTTGGCAATTCCTTTTTCTCACCTCCTCCTCATCCACACAATCAGCCCAATAGTCCTCTATGTGGACTTCATGCTGTAACTTCTTATTAGCATAACATTCCATCCTGTGGTAAGGGTCATAATACCTTACCAACGAGAATGCCTACATATGTAGTATATGTAGTTTTGCCTCAAATATTTTGGCTCCATTCAGTGAGCCACATGCATACCAATCGATACATATTGGGAACTTGACATTTCCCCATTTATTAGATTCCTTTCATATGCTTCAAAGGATGGTATTATTTGCCTAGTGACTTCCAAAAATACTACCTTGTCATTAGGGTACCTGAGTAGCATAAACAAATGACCTTCAAATCCCTCCATACAAATGTACAAGAATGTGGAGAATTAGATGAACCATGACCCATTCATCTGGATCATTTCTTGGGCTTCTCTGGAGAGCCTCCTCACCCTATCACCTTTCATTAACCTTACCAGGTGCATTATACAACAATCATTTACCCTCTTGTAATGCTAGATGGACATCTTCCTCTCTAGCTATGGGTAATGTTCCCACACTGTTTTCTCTTCTAGGAGGCATCCAATTCTCCCTATAGTTTGCAACCCTATAAATGTAGATTTTTAGGCACATGCATACACTACATATGATGACATATAAAACAACCTATGCTTTTGGTTCCACTGGATCATGCCTTCATGCAGGTTGTCACTAATGAGCCTTACCCATTAGACTATCTAGTCTATGTCCTTGACCATGCGAATGAGCCCATACATCCATGGCTCAAAGGTGCCAAAGTCATTCTTCCTTGCCATTCTGCTCAACAAGACTATCGTATATTATATTTTGGGAGAACAACCATACTTGAACAAGTGTTGGGGCAACTTAGCCACCATTTTTACCTTGCTATCTTCAATGTTCCATGTGAAAATATTGATCTTCCTGCAATCTATAGTGTTGCTATTGTATTCTTTCATCAATTATTCCACATTTAATGTGTACATGTTACTGTGTGTGGGCAATTTGAAGGTGTTAGTGATGCCCTACACCGAGAATTCTGCATATACTCTCCCCTATTTCTCCACCCTTTTGGTGGCTTGATTATAGTTTTCTGCACATGGTATCATGAGCTCTAGTTCCTCTACTACATATGGGAAGCTTTCTACATTGAACATCCCTGAGTTATAAATAATCTGGAAGATGGGATTACCATCACCAATGTCTAGAACCTTGTTTCTCCACTCATTCAAATTAGTGTTTCCTAAGTGGGTGTCTTTGGCAGATCCATATTTCCTGCATAAAACTCCTAGAACTAGGAACATGTCCACCTTGAATTTAGCATCAAGTTTGTCATTTTGGTCTGCATGGTGTCCCTAAAATCATGGATAGCCATAGCTTACCAGAGGGTTTGAGATTTAATCATGTGATTTATACTACATAAGCTTAAAATGTACTATGCCCACAAGGCAAATTATATTTATCCATGAAGATTTACCCTATTTTGTCATATTTACCTTATGTAACCATCACTGTAATAGTAAAATGATAGGGTAGAGATTTTGTCTAACATACATGTTGGCAGGAACCTTAAACCTGAAAGATAACTATAACACAATGTTGTTCAATGATTGTCCACCTCCTCTACTTTCCATTCACCACTCACTGTTCAATGTTTTGTTTGTTTAACAAATCTCTATTAGTTGTCTGTAAATTGCCCTTAACTGCCTTGGGTCTCTTGTTAAGCTTTATAATTTCTCACGTGAATGTTTTGAGTGATTAATCAAACTCTCTTATTCACCTTATATCCTTGATTTTTTCATTTTAGGGTGTATTAATGGCTCAGCAATGATTATGTAGGCTTTTATAGTATGCAGGAGAGAGGATTTTACATGTGTACCTGAGCATGCTCTTCAAATTTGAAATCTATCAACCCATTTATGCCTTATTAAATATGGGAAAATATGGATGTGAATGTTTAATATTATTGTTTGATCAATATATCTAGATAATATCATCAGATGGCTTGGGTCAAACATCATTGACCAAAGAAATGGGTATCAAGATTCATTTTAGCTTTGAAAATCTAGACATACGAAACATCCATGTAAAAATATCCATTAGCATAAACATTGTTGAAAAGTCAACGTCGGGACACATGGCAATATACCATTGGTTGTAGTACGGACATGGATATTTGAAAGGGTATGGATATTAACAAATACAAAATATTCATAGCGAAAAATACTCGGATGATGTCACTGGGCTATGAAATATTCATTAAGTCAAAAATAGATGATGTCATAAGGCTATAGATATTTCGACCACTAGATATTTGCAAAATCAAAATATACATATAGATATATCTGGATATAAGACATCCCGTTGAAAATTCAATGTTGGGAATGTACTCAGACCTCAAAGTCGGGATAAGGATATGGACATTTCAACATGGATATTTGTAAACCAAATATATATATGAAAATGTCAAGATCCACAAACATGCTCGTTGAAAAGTCAATGTTGAGAAATTGACTTAGATATGGATATTATATCAGGATATTGATATTTCACAATGCAAAATGTCCTATCAAAAATATCCTCACATCCCTTAGTTTCAAGAATTTTAATGATAATCTTTACAACTAAAAAGGATATGGATATACATACTCCCATGACTTAGTGCCATTCCTAGGTATGTATGGATATTCATATACCACTGGGCATGGATATTATGCCAAGGTATGGATATTGTGTAAGTGTCAAATATCCCTACTAAATATCCATACAACAAATTTCCATACTTGGACCTCAACTTTGACCTTGTATAACTTTCTCAATTTATCAAATTTTAACATGATCCAAAAAGAAAATTTTCTCAATATTTGACTCCCTACCCAATGGTGACTTTTTCTAGGGGATTTGATGAACTTGACCTTTGACCTGGGTCAGGACCTCATATTTTACCATACCACCCAAAGCATGAAAACACACAAGGAAACAAGAAAAAACATGAGTAGAAGTGAAGAAAAGTTGGGTCCTTGTTTTGCTAAGGCAAAATGGGGCATGTTGTGAAACCTCACAACAACTAGCCACCAAAGAAAACAACCAAATTTCAAATTAGTTTAGATATGAAAGGCAAATCTAGACATACAATTCCAACTTTCACCATTCAGGGGTATCTGGATTAGTTCTAAAGAGATCATGTTCATTAATGAAAACTGATTATAAGAAAGGAATGCAAGTGTGTGCATTGATTCATTTCCTTGGCATTAAGCTACATAGTTTGATTTAACCCTCTAAGCCAATCCTAGATAGAGCCTTGCTGTTAGTCAGGCATCAATAGTTCTGACAAGGTTATCACCTATAATTCCCCTAAATGGATCCCTACTACCAGTCAGGCATCCATAGCCCCAGTAGGGTTATCTAGGTGACCTTAAGAGAATACATTCTCTTTTCTTTTATTGTTTCTAAATTTTCATAAGATATATCATTTCAATTCATTTTTGCATAGTGATGGGATCTACTGCTAGGTTGGGAATTACATGGTGGTAAGGGTAAACCTTTAGATTTCTCACTTAATACATATCCCTAGCATTTTCAATAAGTCTTAGGAATGTTAAATATGTTCATTTGATGATTCCTTGGATAAACTTTGTTAGGATTGATGACTATGATTTCCTAGATCAAACCAACATAATCAAAATTTGCAAGGGTTACAATTTATGTAGAGATTTGGGATTCTATCCTAAATTTCAAAAATTCTAAAGCTTTTCTAAAGTAGAAAGGTGCTCAGCATCATGTCTAACCAAAATAGGGACTCAACAAAACCATCAATCCACACCAGGTAAGCAAACAACACAAAGCAAGCAAACACACAAACAACTATACATATATAAAAGCTTAGGACATCCTTAACTTAGGCCTAAAAGTAATGTGTCAAGAATTGCCCATTGACTGGAAATGGAACATCTTTACCAGTCAAATCTTTTAACCTGTAGGTGTTGTCCCCTAGTATTTATGCTATTTGAAAGGGACAAGTCCATAGCTTATCAAACTTTCCATGATGTCCTTTATTTTCATTGGCTTTATCCTAGGACAAGATGAGATCAATTATCCTAAAGGCTTTGATTTTGGCTCTCTTGTCAAACCAATGTTTGACAATAGTCTAGTGTTTAGAGAAGTGATCAATTGCTTGATCCCTCTTCTCTTTTAAATGTAATAGTTTGAGTAACCTGACTTCCATCTTATCTTCTAGTCCAATGTATTCTTGTGTGAATTGCAAGGTGGGGATTTTCAAATTAACTAGAAAAATTGGATCTACCCCATAAAATAGTTGATATGGAGAGTTCCCTAATGCTAACTTAACCTTGGTTCTATCCACCCACAAGGCATATTTTAACAAGGTATTCCACTCTCTAGGATTTTTCTCTACCAGTTTCTTAATGATGTTTAACAATATTTTATTGGTAGATTCTGCTAGACCATTCCCTTGAGGATAATACTTAGATGAAAACTTCAATATAATACCATGATCAAAAGGCCAGTTTGAAAACTTCAATGATGCAAATGCAGGACAATTATCACATACTAAGACATAGGGAATTTTGAATCTAGTGATAATATTACCTTCAAGTAATTTGATCATATCTTCAGATATACACGTTTTCTACTCATTGCTTTGGTCCACCTAGTAGAGTAGTTAGTAATAGTTAAAATAAACTTGTGTCCAATAGAAGATGGAGGAATAATGGTTCCTATGAAATCCATGCCCCATTGTGCAAATGGGTGCATCTCCACCACTAGCTGTAAGGGTTGGGCTGAGTATCTCTCTCTATTGGTAGTTGTCTGACAAGTAAGACAATACTTTCAGATATGTTTCACTGTGTCTCTAAAGATTGTTGGCTAGTAATATCCAACTCTAAGGATCACATGCATTGTGGCTAGATGGGATTCATGAGTGGTGCCAAACTTGTCATATAATTCCTGCAAGACTTTTTGTGCTTCTTGCCTATCAAGACATTGAAGGTATATGTCTTCATGATTCTTTTTGAACAAGATTCCCCCTTTGATCATGTATTTTTGGGCCTTGATTCTCAAAGCTCTTCTCTGTGATGCTTTTAGATTGGATTGACACCTCCCTATGATCAGGATGTGCCTTATGCTTGAATACTAATCCTCTTATGTATGTGAGTTGACTGTATATTACTGACTAGTTATGTCTGGATCAGTCTCTGCAATCATATGCATTAGGGCTTGTCCCCTTACAAGCTTCATTGGAGTGATGTCCATGTCATATTCTTACAATACAGTTATCCATTTGGCCATCTTTTCTCTTAGCTCACTTTGTAATAACAACATCTTAACCACTGAATCTAGAACAACAATTATCTTGCTCCTCAAGATATAATGCCTAAATTTCTTGATTGCCCTGACTAAGGCTAAGGCTTGTCTTTCTACATCCAAATACCTTAACTTGACATCTTTAAAATGGCTTCTCATGAAAGTGATAGGCTTTTCATTTTTCATCTCATCTCTTTGTGTTAACATGGTGGCACATGTATGGTTGGAGGAAAATGAATAAATATAGAATGCTTTTAGTATAATCTAAACTATTTAGTACTGGAGCATCGGCAATAGCATTCTTGATATCTTCAAACACAACTTTTACTTCCAATGTCCATTCCATCTTTGCATCTTTCTTCAACATAGAATTCAATGGCTTTACTATTTCGGCAAATCCAGTTATGAATTTTTGAACAAAGTTAGTCTTACCAAAGTATGACTTTAGTTCCTTCTTACTTCCTAGCAATTGAAGGTTCATGATGGACTTGACCCAATCCAGATCAATGGTTATTCCATTTTTTGACACCAAATGTCTAAACAACTTTCTAGTAGTCACCCCAAAGCTGCACTTCTTAGGGTTCAATGAGATGTCATATTGCTCACATCTTTGCAACAGTCTTCGTAAATCACTAATGTGATCCTTTTTGGCTTTAGAAAATATAGTCAGGTCATCCATGTATATAATAATACATTGACCTATTATACTTTGAAATTCTATATCCATGGCACATTGAAATGTTACACTTGCATTTATTAGACCAAATGGCATCCTCCTGTAGGCAAAAATTCCCCACTTTGTAGTGAATGCAGTCTTTAGTCTGTCTACTTTATCCACCATAGCTTGGTTATGCCCTGAAAAAACATCTAGAAAAGATATCATCTAAGCCCCATTCACCATCTAGAGAACTTCATCCAAGGAAGGCAAAGGATAATTATCCTTGTCAGATGCTCTGTTTAGGTTCCTAAAGTATATGCATAAACGTATATCTCCAATCTTCTTACGTACTGGGACCATGTTGGCTACCCAAGTAGAATGCCTAACTGGGAATGTGATTTGTGCAACTAATAATTTCTTCACTTCCTTAAAGACAAGAGGTTCTAGTAATGCATTTACTAGCCTTTACTTTTGCCTAATCATCTTTGCATCAATTTTTAATGTAATAGTATGCATTATAATTGAGGTGTCATATGTTTTGATCTCATCATATGTCCATGCTATCACATGGATGTAATCCTTTAAGGTATGGGTTATCCCCTCTCTTTCATCA
Organism: Cunninghamia lanceolata; assembly: GCA_027924645.1. Classification (NCBI taxonomy): domain Eukaryota; kingdom Viridiplantae; phylum Streptophyta; class Pinopsida; order Cupressales; family Cupressaceae; genus Cunninghamia; species Cunninghamia lanceolata. Next base: position 4,949,427 of record BSBN01000278.1, read on the forward strand.
GAAGTGCATACTTTGCCGATCAGGACATTCATGGCTTTTGAATTCTCACCTATGTTTATAGGATCGTAATTCCACCATCTGCTTTGGGAAGATCCTTCTATTTTACTACAACATCCAAATCAAACAACCTTTCCAATTCTATCATTCATTTTGGAATCTTATTGTTATTTTGGTTAGTAATGTCCTCTTCATCCCATCCTAAATCATTTATGTCTTGTTCATCTATTACCTGGGCCTCAAAGACATCCATGTTGGCAATGAAATCAAAGATGTGTTGATCATCATCAAATACCTAGAAATTGGTGACATTATTTAGGATGGAGGGTGTTGACACTAGTTTGATAGAGAATATTTTCATCCCAGATATGGTTAGTGGCTCTAAGGTGCTAGCGGTTGTAGCCAGAGCATCTGTGTAGTAATTAAACTTCCTTGGGACATGAGTGATATTGAAATCTTCAACGCTATTGATGAAATCCTAGACCCCGTATCTATAACTAAACAATCTCCTGTAATTACAAGAGTATATTTTCCTTACTTTCTTAACCACTAATTCTGAATCTCTAAATATGTGAAGGATCTTCACCTTCTTATTCAATGCAAATAGTAAGCCACGAATGAAGGTTTTGTACTCTACTACATTATTAGTGCAATGGAATTATAGCCAGTAGGCTACTAGGAATGATTTTCCTTAGGGATTGATAAGGCCAATACCTACCCCAGTTCCTGACTGGACTTAGATCCATCAAATCTTAATAACTACATCTTATCCTTAGGTAGATCTTTACCTGGACCCTTCTTCCTTTTCACTTTGGATGCACTTCCTTTAGCAATCCACTTCAAAATAGAAGGTCTCTATTTCGTGGACATCCCCTATTTTTGAAATATTGAGGTGTCTAGCCTTTCAGGAATCTGGATGTCACTTAACTGTGCATTCATCTGAGATACAGTATCAGAAATATCCATGTCTAGAACTTTAATGTGCTTTGGTAGGATATGTGTTGAAGTGCAATCAACAATCTTAGGCTCATCTTCTTGTATCTGATGTTCCTGACTTGTCGCCTTATGATTTTTTTCTTTGAAATTCTATTTTCTCTAGGATTCTACTAGGCATGTTCAATTTATCCCCCCAAAACAATCATTCTTTTCTACTTATTATTTCCAAGCATAATGCACAAGTTGTTTTTGAGTGTGGAGCTTCATGCAGTATGCACCATCCTTCCAACAAAGTTTGTCTAAGAGGAATTCCTTGCAATTGGTATCACTAGATCTCCTTAGATAGAAAATCTTCAAGTATATTTAGCATGTTGCCTCCATCTTCATTTGTTAGTTCATAATCAGATTCCACTAAACAATCTTTTCCTGCTGTATTTGTATTTTTATCATTTCTATCATGCAAATGATTACACATCATGACTTCTTCTATAGTGATGGCTGGGAGTTAGACCATGTACAATCCTTGTTCAACATTAGTATATAGTACCTCATTATTTTGATGATATTTTGTGATCATGTGCTTCATCCATTGCTTAGCTTCGATCTAGATCTAGTTAGGTATCCCTCTCCAAGGTAACCACATGTGAGAGAAATCTGTGGCCATATATCTATTCAAGGTTTTAGACCAATCCCTACTTAATAACATTCCATAGGTGTTTGGGATGTCAAATACCTCAATATCAATGAATTGTTTCATCCTAGGGTCAGAGGTTAGCTATATATGGATGTGGGTTAACCTACCCACCACAATGACTTTTGACTTATCCAATTGAGTGACTTTCTTCAAAGACTTAATGGGTGACAAACCTAAGATTTTGCATATGGATAGAGGTATAACATTTGTAGATGCCCCAGAATCTACTAAGAGGTTGTGCAAGTTCTTACCAAATATCCTTAGGGTAAGGAGAAAGGGAGGAGACTCAGTTTTCCCCCTTTATAATGACACTTGTGAAGTATCCATAGCATGGTAGGACATTTATCTTTAGGCTTAAACAAGATGTAGATATGCATAGGATCATTGGATGGGATATTATTAGGGATACTTGAGTTTATTGTAGGCTCGTTCAAGGATTTAAGCAAGGATTTCTTTATTACTGGGGTTTTCAACAATTCAAATAGAGATAAACTGGTCTTCATTTTCTTAATTTCTCTACTAGATAAGTAACTAACTTATCAAAATCTGACAGTTCACTCATACCTTTTGTTAGTGGAGATGATGATGATGTGAAGTGTTGTTGATTTACCCTTGGATGCCTTAGATTGTTGCTAGCATGTTCATCCAGAGGTATATTGAAATTATTTGGTGGAACAAAGCTAGTCAATGGGCCAGGTGGCATGTTGCTATTATTTCTAAGGTTGTAATTATGTCATCTTTGATACTATTGAAAGGAATGTACTTCATTAGGCTCTTGTTTAGGCTCATTGTCTTTCTCAAAAGGGAAGGTGTAATCTTCCAAAACTAAGGCTATCTCTTCACATCCTAGCATATAATTTTCATACATCACATTCGCCTATCCCTAGTGATCCATAGAGATTTCTATGACCATTGTTGATTCATATCCTAAGGGCACTATGTCATTTCCTTTAGGGAAACTAACTTCTCCTACAATATTTTGCACTTTCGCTTGGAAAATGCTAGCAATAATTTTGAACTGAGGAAAATCCAGTTCTACGTGTGCACTGGTGTTGTGAATCCAACACCTTTTATTTAATGTAGCTTCATCTAGATTAACTCTAGTAGTTTTCTTAGGCTCATAAAGTCCTTGATTGTCCAAGGGTGATGGTAATGTTCCATTGTTTGGCCTAGTGTTCCAGACTCTTGGAGGTGTAGGGACATTATTGCTATTGTTGTAACCCCTATCATTGTTATATCATCTATCATTATTGTACCCTCTATTAGGATATCCCCTATTTTGTTGGATTTGAGCATTTGACCGAGCATAGAAATTTTGATTCCTTAAATGTGTTACCTCAATAGTTAGCTTCTTTAGCCAAGCATCTATTTCTTTGATGTCTTCCATTTCTTCTTGCACTTTGGCCACTATGTTATCTTTACTAGGGGAAAAGAAGAAAGTGCCATTTCCATTTGATTTGACCTCCGCAAGAAAAGATCTTGGATATGGAACTATATGACCATTTGTTTGAGGATGAATTGCACTAATTGGCGGCACTTATAAAGGATTTGTCATCTAGGTGGGATTTGTCAAGGCTCCATTTATTTTCTACATCTGGTTAGGAAATGCATAAGGTCCTCTGCTAGGTAGAGGACCATGTCCTACTTGTTTCATCTCAGTATTGACCTTTACAACCTCTGCATAAGTAGTTGCTAGGTCTATCATGATGGGATTTGTTATTTTTACAAACATGGTTGTTAGGCTCCTGATCTAAAGTTGAAAAGTACACTAATAGTGCTACATGTTCAGTAATAGCATATGGATCCATCAGTCTAGAAAAGACTTTTTGGAAATGATCATTAAAGTTGGCAATAAACTCACCTTCTCCTCACCTAATTTCAGTGAAATGGTGATAAACCATGGTGACATCAATCAGGATCCTATACCTAGCTTTGAATGCATTCTCCATAAGTAGTCAAGAGTTGATGGAATTTTTAGGCAAGTTAACATACCATGTGTATGCTTCTTCCCCTAGTGTGTATGGGAACAATCTATAGACTACATCTTCATGTTGCATTCTTGCTTAGAAGCAAGCTTCTTTGAAGGTTCTTGAGTGATCCTCTGCATCCTAATAGGGATGATATTTAGGACATAATTTGTCTGGATTTTTAGGTAGATTATTATATGCTATAAAGTGTAGGGATGAATTATCATTAAAGAACACCATGGGGATCTATATGGGAGCTATCGGTGACACAGGAGCAGCAGGTCTAGGTTGAGCACTTACAAAATGTGGTATCGGTCTCATAGCGGGCAATTCATGTAAAGGTCCACTGGAACTAGATCTAGTGCTAGGCCTCTTAGATATATTGATAAATTTAGGGTGAACCTTGAATATTTAGACTGGATCTTTGCAAAGATGTAGTCAAATTCTCTCTAAGAGAGGATATTTGTAGTCAATTGTCTCAAATGATGAGATATTGGTGCAATCTTTGCAGAAATGCAAAGCTTTTAGTTTAACCTTGGGATTTTGGGCATCTCTCTGCAAATATCTATTTAATTATCCTTAAAGAAGGGGGTATTTATGCTCAAACTACTTAGATTCAAAAATATTGATAGGATCCTAGTGAAAACACCACAATTCTCGGTCTGGACTGAGAGATTTTGAAACAAATCTTTATGTAGATATTTTTGAACTCTTCTTCAAAGCCAATTTTGCAAATTTTGAATGGTTCAATCCCTCCTTCTAGCACCAAAAATTTGTTGATGCGGTTGTTAGTCACACAACAAGAAATAAAAGTCTAACATACAAACCTTCACTTATCTTGAAGAATACAATAAATCCATGATGAATTTATGATTCCAAGTCTCCATTGGTCAAGTTATTACCTCCTAATAGTGGCTCAGGTTCAATGTGCATTGTTGCTAATCATTCAGGGGCCTTACATGTGATTATGTTGCAAAACTTCTTCAAGGCTTTCAATTGTCCAGTCATCTGTACCTACTCTGTATATATTATCCACATTTCCATTAAATCTTACTCTATCAAGTCAAGATTTAAACAACTAGTATCCATTTGATCCTAACTCTTTTTAATTGTTCCTATAAGCATACATTTCCTTACAATTTACCATTATCTGCATGTTATTCACTGTTATATGCAATCCTTACTATAATATGCTTTGGATATGTATTTGTTGAGCTTATATTTACTATACCTGCTTATAAGTCATCGTAACTTGTAGTTGTTTGTGATTGATGAAATAAAATATCAAAAGGAAAGGTTGAGAGAATGAAATCCTAAAATTTGTTAAGTTCTACCAACTATCCACATGCATATTCTAATACTGTCATGAAAATAGAATAAAATTGAACCACACTTCACCAGGAAGCTCCATAATTATGTATGGTTAGTGCAAATCTTCAAAGGAAGTTGAAGTCTATAGGTAATTAAAGTGAATGCACTTCTATAGAACACATCAATCCACTATTGTATACATGAAATCAACACAAGACTACATAAGATATACAATCAGGAAGTAGTCAACAATTCCATTGTCATTAAGTATGTAAGAATAGTCACATATATATTGATATTGAGAAAGAACCTTGATAAAATCACAAAGCTATAAATATTAAACACTTGGTGTTTCAAGTTTCAACAATTCAATCCCCCTTCAAAATGAAGATCAATATCCTTTTATAAAACAAGGATAAGATATGTTACAATGATCCAATGGTCAAGACCCCATCAAAAATAATCAACGGTCAAGATTAGTAGCACATGATTGCTCCATTAGCAATCATTCTGCATATATAGTTGGTAAAAAGGAATATTCCCATGTATCTTTGTTGTAGTCTCTTCATGGATATTCTATTTTGATACATCTGATCCTTCGATGATGACCACCTTTGTATCCAATTTCCTATAAAAATCATATGCAAGAACCACTATGTCTATTTATGATCCATCCCCTACTTGGGCCTTTTCTCTTGCATATTCATGTGCTTGTAATTGTTCACTAAGGGATGTCACCTTAACTGCTTTATTATCCATCTTTTGGTTGTATTCCTTTACCTTAGCACTTAACTCCGTCATGTCATCCATAGTAGCCTCTAAAAAATGAAGCATAGGATCGTCTAATGCTAGACTAAATCTATCCTTAAATGCCTATATACATCCTTATTCATCGAGTGTCCCTATTTCTTCCATTAGATTCCCAAGCAATTCCTCCATGATCCCCACTTCATCAGACAATAAGTCATGCACCTTCACACTTATATCTCCTACCTTAGCCATGCATGCTTTCAAAATATCCATGTCAAATTGTAATTCCTATATCAACGTGCATACTTTAGGAAATGTTTGGATGGTTGTAGTCTTATGTTTTAGGAGATCCTGGTCATCCATCTTCTTTGCCTCCTTCAACTTATCCAAGGCATAATTAATTTTTCTAAGCCTATGTTGCGGATGATCATTTTAGGGATCTTCTACTTCCTTTAAACTAACCAAAGTGTTCCAATTAAACAAGGATGCCCTTATTACCTTCTCACCAATAGCAATGAATTGTGTGAACCATTTGCCCACAACCTGAGCTTGATGATTTTGTACATCCATACCTATTATTTCATCTTGAATGACCAATGCTAGAGCTACAGGCACCTCAGTTATTTGTACATTGGGTGTAACCAGTCCCTTAATGAATGTCTGGAGATTGACATTTTGTCCCTTTAGCTCCTTATTCTTGGCCTTTAATTTGTTTATTCTAGCTGCCACAACATCCGTGCTTTCCCTAAGCTCCTCAATATCCTATAATGATGTTGAGTGCCCTAGGTCAATCGTTCTAACCTAAAACTCTCCTATGCTTATCTCTCCCTTACTCTTATCCATAAGGGGGACAACCAATTGGGTTGTTCTCCTCCCTAACATAGAATCTCTCTTTATGGCAGAAGTTACCCTAGCTTTGTGCTTAGGCTTGGCATGCTCTAATGAGAATAGCAATTTAAAATCAAAAGGAGTGGAATTTGTATGAGGAAAAATTGAGAAGTCAAATGATAAAATTACAACAATGGTAATAACAACTCAATTACCCATAACATAAAGAGATTGATCTAAGTAAAAATCCAATATCAATAAATAATTCAAATAAAACAAGAAAGACTTCACCTAGATTGTATTGTTCTCTTTGTAGATATGTAGATTGCTTAATAACATTGTGAAACCATGTTTGCAACAAGCGGATGTATGTGTATTCGTGCTCAAAAGATCAATGTCAAAAGATCGTATGGTGCTCAACGATGCAATGTATGCTCAAAGCGCTGTAAAGGAATGCCTGAGAATAAATGATCGAAGAGGCTTTGTGAAGGAGATGAGGGGGGTTTATATAGGTTTCAATGAAGATCGATCAACGGTCCAAATACATCCATAGAATGAATGGTTGAGATAAATCAAATAACTCATGCTGAATGTGCACCTAACATGTGTCACTCCAAAAAGGTATTTTTATTACGATAATTGCTTTCTTGATAAAGATAGATTTGATTTCATAAATTAGAATCCTTTTTCTTTTAATTCATGAGTTGATGAAAATAAGATAAATTAAAGCCAATTAACTTAACTTTAGTTTTGCCTTTTTGAAGTTCTAAAAATAAGACTGATTGTGCACATAAGTTAAATGATATTTTTAGAGGAATTGGAAAATAACTAAAATTAAATAAATAAATTTATTTAATTGATTGTGCATGATTTTGAAGAATAGATAAGATATGAATATTTAAATAAATTAAACAAATAAATTGATTTAATTTATTTTGCATGATGAAGGATAAATAAAATATGTGATTATATTTTATTTTTAGAAGATTTATTTTTAGAGGAAAAAGCAAATTAAATAAATAAATTTATTTAATTGTTTCTGCAAGATTAGAGGACATAGAAGATTATAAATAAAATACTTGATTTTATTTATTTTTAGAGGATTGAGATAATTTAAATAAATTTACATGATTTATTTAAATTTAGAAGAATAATTGATTTAATTAAATAATGTAAATTATTTAATTGTAGATAAGAGGATTTGTGATTAATTAATTGAATAATTGGATTTATTTAACTAATGTAGACTTGAAATTTGAAAAATAAAAATGATTTAATTAAATAATTAAAATTATTTAATTTTGGAAGAATAAGGTTGATTTTGTTGAAATTAATTAAATAAATACAATTTATTCAATTAATGTTGAATTTTGGAGTTTTGGAAGAATTTGATGAAATTCATTAAATAATTAGATTATTCAATTAATGTTGAAATGCAATGATGTGACAAATTAGACGAAATGCAAGTGATTCGAAGACATGGTCATTTTTGGGTGTCTACATTTTGCCCCTCTTTGATGCAATGCAGTTTACAATGTTGTTTCAAAGAAAATAATTGTTGAAGACATGATACAAAATTGATGCCCCAGTGTAGCTAGCTACCCTAGTGTAGTTGGTGTAGGATGCCCCCTTGAGAGGAGAGATAGGGAAGCAACAAAAGAGCTGGGTTGACGCTCGATCAGAAGATTGTGTTGGAGATAGGCTAGGTTAGGTAGAAAAGAGCAAGAGAGAAAGACTGTTGACTGATCTTTGCTTGAAAACTATATAATGACATGGATAAATGGATGGTTAAATGGATGAGCTTGTTGTCACAAATGTTTATAAAGAGAAATCCTTATTTTTGATATAGCAAATGGATAGTTTGCCACCAAGGTATAAAAGACCAAGGTGCTGTGATATCTGAGTGCGAGGACATTGACTCTACAAGAAAGTAGTTTGAACTTAGATCCCTTAGACATAATATAACCTTGTTGTACATGTGAATGAGCCATAGTCTTGAACATAAAATAAAATTCAATACATAAATGCAAGAAGAATATTACTATGTAAGATGCTAGGATGTAACACACACAAGATAAATATGCTGCTAAGAAAGATATTAAAGATCATTCCTCAAACACGGCACACAAAAGCAATGACTATGCCCCCAATCCGTACTGTATCACAACATACCAAGATTATAGATAAATCAAGGTAGTTTTGAATAGGTAAAAGGGAAAGGGACAAAATAGATAAACCAAAAAGTAAATTGGCTAACTTACAAAGTAAACATATAGCCAACATATTCTCTTGCGAAAGAGGTTGCTCAGGATAGATTTGATAGGAAAGATAACAGCCTTATCATAGGAGCTAGGTGTCTGTTAAAGGGTGTTATCTCTTGAAAAAGATAATGTCTGGTTTCAGGGGATGCAACATGTCATACAAGATGCGTGCGTTGGTCTAGTTTCGATCATGGAACATGCTATATAAGACAAGTGTGTTGATCTACTGCTTAGTTGATATTGATTTAGCTGGTGTTGGCAATCGATATGTAGGAGAGTATATGGCTCTGTAAGTAAGTTGCTTTGCTTCAAGTTTGTTAAGGACTTTTTCTTTTGTAAGGATGCATTTGTTTATTGTTTTACTGCTTGAGTTAGTCAAGTCAGGATGAATAGATTTTGATAAACGCAAGACTAGAAAGATGACATGTCAATGGATTGAAATGCATGAAGAATGATGAATCATATGTGCCTGAGTACTGGATACTTCCTTCATATTCCAGACTGCCTATATACCCTATATCCATGGGATCAAGGCACATTATGATGAAAGATGAAAATGATAAATATGTAGTTCTGGATAGAGTGATGAGTGGGTCAAGGTGTTTGTGCTTGGGTAGGTGAAATAATGATATCTTATGTACCTGAGTATTAGACACTTCCTTCATATTCCAGACTGCCTACATACCCATATCCATGGGATCAAGGTACCTTAAGATTGAGAAGAGATGATATGTAGTTAAATTGTTTTGTGTTTGATGATGTAGAAAAAGTGTTGTCATTGTGGGGGGTTGGTTGAAGTGCTTGTGTTTTTGTTTTGATTATGGATGAACTGTCATGCCTGCATTTCTCATGCAGTCACGACACACAACACATGTGTCATGTCCACATTTGCTATGTGGTCATGACATGAATTATTAAAAACTTTTCTACCAATCCCTAAGAACCCCCTTGTATGCATCTGCGTGCTCGGTGGCAATACGCATAAGGCGTAAACATGTCAACATAATTCAGGGAGGTGCATTGTCCCATGCAGTCCCCTACATGATGATAGCCATCTAGGGGGTATGTGACAGGAAGTGTGTCACTTTTAGGGTTAGAATGATTTTAATCTGAACCCTAAGTCTCCTAGGTGTGAAGATGATTCTGCCAGCTTCGAACCTGTCTCTAACTTAGGTCACAATGAAAACAAAATAATGATTAAGAAAAATGGCCTGATGGATGCATGATTAAAGTGGAATGGTGAAATAAAAATTAATAAAATAACGTAAAATTAAAACCCTAGAAATCTAAGAAAAATTTGATAGCATAACGCATTTTTAGTAAACACATTAAAAATTTTAAAATAAAACTCCAATAAGAAATTAAATAAAATCTAAGACTAAAAATTTAAACTTAATAACAAATTTAAAGCAAATTAAAAATAATAGAATAAATACCCTGCCAAGGTCAAATAAATCGACCTTGCATAAAAGAATAAAAATTTGAAATAAAATAATAAAATAATAAGACGCCAAATTGGATTTCAAATTTGAGTCCGTTAATAAATATAATTTCGGCATTACATTTATTAACAAACTCAGAATAATGGAGAAGGGAAGAGATTAAAATACTCATTCCCATAAAATAATAGTAAAATTGATAAACAATTAAAAATGATAAAATCACGTTAGGAAAAATAAAATAAATATTCCAACTAAAATGAATTAAATACAAAAGGGACAACTCTTCCCAAGTTAAACAAAATTAATCCCTCCCTTTTAAAATATAAAATAAAACTCACAAGGCAATAAAATAACAATGCAAACCCCATTTAAATTAGAAATAAATTAAATGAAACACAAGGATTAAAAGAACAAGGGCAAAAATGGAGAATTTAAAAAAATAAGAAATAAAACAACTTCCTCACATTCTCCTCACAATTAAAAATATTGTTTCCAAAATAAAAAACCCTAACTCCATTCTAAACTTGGTTTTCAAATTAAGAATGTCCTATTAGTATTTTATTGTTTTCTTTCCTTTTGTTGCCCTAATCCTCTATCTCATTCATTCCTTTTTTTTTTGTGTTTTGCCTCCTTGTTATGCAGGTTAGGGTTTGGAAAGAGAATGGAGAGGATCCATGAGAGGAGCTTGCTACTACCTCCCATGGAGGTATACATAACAAGCTTAAAGTGATATATTTCTTTTTTTTTACTAAGAAATATATATATATATATATATATATATGTTAAATTTTGAATAACATGCTACAGGTTTAAAACAAAGTGGAGGGCCGACGGCGGCCCTGACAGAGGACAGAGCAGAGTCGGCATTGAGAGTGGCAGAGGGGGAGCCATGGGAGATTCCGGTGCTATGGGTGAAGTTTGAGCGGAGCTTAGGGGACGTGAAGGTGTCGGTGTTGAGGTGTTTGAAGACCACGATGGGGAGGGCTGCTGCGAAGGTGGTTTTGGGGGTTTGGGGGTGTGGGGAGGAGGCGGTGCCTCCACCCACACCCGCGGGTGTGGGTGGAGGCACCGTCTCCTCCCCACACCCCTTATTGCAAACAAACGGTGGGACTGTGGGTACTGCGGCCCACAGTCCAAACATCTTTTATTTATATATATATATTTTATATACAAACTTAAATCTGTCAAACCCTTCATCCACCTATGGTTTTTCACTCAGCAGTTCCTGGTATAAAGATTTTAGATATAAAAATATTTCTTTTTACATATATATATATACATAAATATATGTATATATATATGTATATATGTGCTCAGATTTGCACTTATAGTTTATTTAATAATATTCCAATGTATATGCATTTCCCATTTATTTATTTTTATAGATATATGTATACACTTATATATATAAGTGTATATATATATATTAATATATACACAGCAATTATATACAACTTTTGTTTTCTCTTCTAATTTCTGTATAAGTACAGTAAATGAAACAAAACAACAGCAAACTAAGATTTAAATGAAAATGAAAATGTGTGTATATATTTATATACATATACATACATATATATATATATGTATATGTATATATATATACACACTTAAACTAACTTATCATTAACACTAATCTTGACTTAACATAGAATACTAACTTACTGCCCAAAACTTAAATAATACAGAAGCTTCTTTTTTTAAAAAATATACTATTCAGATACATATATTTTTTTCAAAACAGTTCAGATACACAGAATATATTATCTCTTTTTTTTTATGCAACAATGAGGTAGAAATTTACAATTTCATATAAATTTCTAACAGCTCTTTTTTTTTTCTTTTATAATAGCAACTAATAATATAAACTTTCAATGCCATATAACAGAAAATAACTCACTAAAATTTCTATCTCTTTTCCTTTGGATACAATAAAATTTATATAACAACTAATGTATATAAAATTTCTATCTTGAAGGAACAATGACAGAATTATATATAAAATTTCTCATGCATTTCTCAAACTATAAACTCACAACTTAGAGAATAAACAACTTTCAAATCAAATAAAAAGATTGTTTACATTTCAACACTTTTTTACAGCCAACTCAAAGGGCATAATAACTTAACAATTTTCACAATAGGGCCACAAAGGTCGTGGCTCAAATAGCCAACAACAAAGGACCAGGCAACACAAAAATGGACTTCTCAACAAGCTCCATTTCTCCAATAAGAACCTGCAATAAACACAAGAAGAAGTGAAAACCCAGCCACATCAAAATGCCCTCCTCCCTACCGTAGACCTGGAAGAGGGTCTCCCCCAAGCTAGGGAGGTAGGGATTCACACGGTTGCACCACTCCACAACAAACAAACCAACAAGCAACACAAAAATCAACCCCAAGGATAATCACATAACACAACTCATAAAAATAAGTTTTGATGGGGGTAGGGAATGGACCCCTCTACTTCAAAGGCCACACCAAAATACCAAGTCTCATGGCCTCAAGCTAAAACCTCCAAATACACAACTTCTCAAATATCTTAAAATAAACTTCCATGGAATTCTTGCCATTCAAATAATCTCCACAACAAGTAAGAAGCCCTCAAGGCATAAATAACACAAATATGGGAGTGACCTCAAGGAGGTTCCTTTCCCCTACCCCAAACAAGTTGAGCCTTACCTCCAAATGGAGGTGCTCTCACCAAACTCCCATCCCACACAAAAATGAAACAACAAACAAACAAAACTACAAACACATTACAATAAAAATATGCAAAGGTAAAGAACATAGACATGAGGCTTACCTTCAAAAGCCCTATAATGGAAGCACATTTGGTGATGAGATCCAAGCTTCTCCAAACCTTCCAATTCTCTAAGAATTCCTCTAACTTCCCCAAAATTGCTCAAAAATAGAAAGAAACTCCAAAATGCAAGAACCCCACACTCCTCAACAAGAGGAGGTAATACAGGCCATCAAATTTGGCATTGAGGAATGAGAAGGTGACACTTGTCACCTTCTCCTTCCTCCTCCTATGCCACTTGCAAGGGAGAGGAAGTGTGAGGGTGACAAGTGTCATCCTCTAATTCCATCTCAATCCTCACCTTATCCACTTGTGCTCTCACACAAGTGTGAGAGGACAAGTGGTAAGGTGGCAATCCCTTTCAAACCTCCATGAGGATAAGGGATGCCATATGGCATCCTCTTATTCTCTAAGAGAGCCATCGCCCTCCAAGATGCTCTCACACGTGTGTGAGAGTCTTGGAGGAAGATCCCACACACTTGGGAGTCTTGGAGACCTCCCAAGTCCTTCTAGGGAAGGGATTCCCAAACATTGGGAAGGGAGATGAGTCTTTCCCAAAGCATGACTCATCTCCCACCTTATCTAATTTCAAATTTCGTCACTTTGACTAAACCTTAGTTTAGAGTGACCAAAAGTGAGTTATCCCAAGGTTTAGTTAGTCAAAATTGACCCTAGACCCATGGGTAACCACCTAGGGTAAATTTTGGGACACTAAGGTTTACCTAGGGGGTCATAAATCGACTTTAAATGGCCTCAAAAATAAAACAATACCAAGTGGTATAAATCAAATAAAAATTATACAACACATGATTTAATAAATTTAAACAAAGGGTACTAGGCCAAAATGATGAAATTAAACAAGTACTTAAATCAACACTCAATTTCAAACGTGATCCTTATCCCTCTTGGGAATGAATCAGTTTCACAGGGAATAACATATGTGTGAATTCTACCTCCAATTTCCTGTGCCCTGGGAATGTAATCCTGCACATCTCGATCAAGTGTCAATCATATCATGAATAATCATAGCCGAAGCAACTAGAATTAAATTCATGCCATCGAATACAACAATAATTGTCTATAACATAATTCTAAATTAAACTGCATTTTTCTATCACATGTCAAATAATCATCATCACATAAATAACTAGAAATCACATCACAAAATATCATCTAATTTATCTCGTATGTTAGATCACAAAATAGCAACAAAATATGATCAAATCGAATCAACATATGTCTAATCAATGTCATATAAAATTTAGGGGATAAAATCAAATCTGCATAATGAAACCATAGTCTCTAAAAGTCTGATAATGTCATCAACTGAAATGTATAACAATCAAAATAAGGAAGGAAAAATAATCGGCCTCACATGAACCATGAACAAGGAGCCATTCCAAGACCTAGGTGCAGGAAAGAGTTGCCCCCATTCTAGTAGAGGTGTTTGCATGAATGACTGATGGAGAAGACATAGAAATATTGACCTAGGATGAGACAATGATAACTGTTGACCTAGATCAAGACGTGGGATGACGATGATGGACATTGACAAATTTCCAAGCTATTCTAGATAGGGAGATGGAAAATGTAAACAAGGTCAATGGTTTTATTATGGATGGATGGATGAAGTTTGTTGTGAAATGGACATGGAATGAAAAAGACTCGATAGATGATGGATGCTGACTCTACACATAGTGCCTGTTGGCCAGGTTTTCAGTATGGTACTTATATAAGGTGCCTGTTTACCAGGTTTTCACCATAGGACGGATTATTTTTTCGTTTTTATTTTATTTTATTTTTTTATTTTTTTTGGATACTCTGATGATCATGCATAGAACCTTTTGAGATGAACACTGTTAAGAGGCTCATCTAGAGGAATGCTGTCAGGTGTAGCTAAAGTATAAGTTCCTGATCCATATGCTACTGTGACAATAAAGGGGCTTAACCAGTTAGGTTCAAACTTGCCTTTCTTTTCTCAATCTACTTGATTTCTCTGATTTTGTTTTAAGACAAGATCACCAACTTGAAACCGTCTTTCTTTGATCTTTTTGTTGTAATTATGTTGCAGGTGGTTTTGATAGACATGGAGATGATTAAGCGTAGTAAGGTGCCTCTCATCTAGTAGTTCTAGCTTAGCTAATCTAGAAGTGTGATACTCCTCTCCATCAATCAGGTTATGCATAGATACTCTGAGGGATGGGATCTCGACCTCTATAGGTAGAATGGCTTCAAAGCCATAGACCAAGGCATAGGGTGTGGCACTAGTTGGTGTTCTGATACTAGTGTGGTAGGCCCATAGGGCGGGATTGAGTTGCAGGTACCAATCACAATTAGTTTCATTGATTGTTTTCTTGAGGATTTTGAGAATGGTTTTGTTGGAATCCTCAGCTTGGTTGTTACTCTGCAGATAATAGGGAGTGGAAAAATGATGTTGTATATTGTATTGGGTGCACAAGGCACAGACATCTTGGTTCTTGAATGGTCTCCCATTATCAGTGACAATGGCTTGTGGAATACCATACCGACAAATGAGGTAGTTAAGGATAAAATTGGTTATTTGCTTACCGGTGATATAGATCATGGGAATAGCTTCGACCCACTTTGTGAAATATTCAGTGGCGGTAATGATAAATTTGTGGCCATTGGATGAGGATGGGTGGATTTGTCCTACAAGGTCAAGACCCCATTGTGAAAAAGGCCATGGAGTAGTCACATGTTGTAGGTCATGAGCTAGTGCATGAATCAAGTCTCCATGTTGCTGGCATTGTAGACACTTCTTAGCAAACTGCAAAGCATCTTGTTCTATTGTAGGCCAGTAGTAACCTATTCTGAGTATCTTCTTAGTGAGATTAGGACTGGTAGAATGTGCTCCATAGACACCTTCATGTATGTCTTGTAAGGTAGCTTTAGCTTCTTTTGCGTTAAGACATCGTAAGAGGATAACATCAAGACTCCGGCGATAAAGTGTATCACCCAAAATGGTGTAATGGGAGGATTGACAAATAAAGGTTTTGCATTGGGTTGCAGATAGCTCAAAGGGAAAGGTTCTATGTTTAAGGTATTCATAGATATCTTCATACGATGGGGAATTGGGACCAACAAGTTCACAAATGATTTTAGTAGTTGGAACATCGATGGCTGGTATCAACAATTGTTCGATCAATAATTCACATTTCTGTGTGTTTGCAGACATGTCTATAAGTGACCCCACCGAGGCCATAGAGTCTGCAGCCTTGTTATGCTCTCTTGGAATTTTCTCAAATGTGATGCTAGAAAAGTTTGGTTTGTAGGCATCCACTAATTGCTTGTAGGGGACCAACTTTTCATCTTTTGTTTGGTACTCATCTGTGACCTGTCGAATGACTACTTGTGAGTCTTCATATACCTGTAATTCTATGATGTCCCATTGAACTGCTATATTGAGACCTATGAGAAGTGTTTCATACTCGGCTATGTTGTTGGTGCAAGGAAATGCAAGCCGATATGACTTGGGGATATAGTCATTTTGTGGTGTTATAAAAAGAATGCCGGCCCCTAATCCATGTTGTGTGTAGGAACCATCAAAGTACAATTTCCACATTATTAAGGTAGAAAGAGTGAAGAGATTCTCATCTAGAAAGTTAGATACCATGGGGTGTATATCTGTCATGAGTGCTTCTACTAGTTGATCTGCTAGGGCTTGTCCCTTGATTGCTTTATGATCCACATACTCAATGTCAAACTCACTAAGGATCATGACCCATTTAGCTAGTCTACCTATGAGAGCTACTTTTGCTAGTAGATACTTCAATGGATCAATTTTGGCTATAAGATTTGTGTGTTGGTTTAACATGTAATTGTGGATCAGTGATCTCAGTCAAGTAGTTTTGGGAATCTCATTCTTTAACCCTTTTCCTTTTTTTAATTTCATAAATTCATCACCATAACTGCAAGTCATGATAAATAATAAGCAGAAATAGAGAAATATGCTGAAATCCCATAGGTAACTGAAAATCATTAGCATATTTGAGTTAAATGCATGCAGTATTGAAAATATCATGCAAAGAATTGCAAATAATGGTAGAAATCATGCAAATATCAGCCTGTAGGCACATTATTTGACTAAATTCACAGTGCAGAGGTAGAATTATTGGAGATTTATGCGGAGCAGACATATAGAGCAGGTTAGAAGGGATAAATTTCTATATATCAGGTTATGATAATAAAGATACTTATTTAGATGCTGATGTGCAGGAAATTGAAGAAAATATTGAGAAGTTTCCTGAACTGGAAGATAAACTGAACATCCAAAATGAAGGGATAAGGCTGGATAAAGATGAAGAATTAATACATCAAGAGTCATACATCCTTCAATTTGAAGAGAGACCAGACACTGAGCCAAGCAGTGAAAATATAATGACAAATGGAAGACCAACTGCCAATGAAGAAGCATGTCCAACAGAATCAGAAATACACCAGGTTGTATTTCTCCTTTCCACAGTAAATGATGTTGAATACTATTTTGATTATGGAAATTCAGGAGATAAGACATGCATATGGATTAATCATGAACATGATGAGCTTCCTCAGTTGCTGATCATCAAGAGTTGTTCTGTTGAATACAATGAATTCAGAATAGCAGAATATTTTTCAACATAAATTGGCGCTAGAAGGAGGGCATGATCAACATAAATTGGCACTAGAAGGAGGGTATGAGCTCCTAATGCAACATAAATTGGCGCTAGAAGGAGGGCAGAACATCAGCAGAACATAAATTGGCGCTAGAAGGAGGGCAGAACATCATGATCAACATAAATTGGCGCTAGAAGGAGGGCATGAGCTCCTAACGCAACATAAATTGGCGCTAGAAGGAGGGCAGAACTGGAAAAGATGCCATTGCTTTAGTCATCATTCATTTTTATGCAGGCCCCTCGCTTCTAACGCAACATAAATTGGCGCTAGAAGGAGGGCATGATCAACATAAATTGGCGCGAGAAGGAGGGCATGAGCTCCTAATGCAACATAAATTGGTGCTAGAAGGAGGGCAGAACATCAGCAGAACATAAATTGGCGCTAGAAGGAGGGCGTGATCAACATAAATTGGCGCTAGAAGGAGGTCATGATCAACATAAATTGGCGCTAGAAGGAGGGCATCATCAACATAAATTGGCGCTAGAAGGAGGGCCTGAGCTGTGAATTTCTAGATTTCTGCAAATATTACATAAATATTTCATTATTTGAGGTTAAATGTCTGCAAATATCTCTTATCTAAGATGTTTTGGTTGCACCTTTGCCAAGATCTAGCTCGAAACATCAAAGATTAGTTTGATTTTCTGGACTTTCAAGTTTTATTTTGAGATATGATAGATCTCATTAAAATTTCAAAATCCTAAAAAATTGAAAAATAGAGTCTCATTTTGATGGATGTATATGAAGGCAATTGTCAAATTAACATTCCTTTATTTCAGGAAACTTTGAGTAGGCAGCTTTACCCTCACAGTTTGTCTAACTTTGGTTTATCTACCTGTTGTAGGATACACCAGACTGTGGAACACAGCGAAATAAATTGTTTAACTTTCCTTACAAGGTTGGATTTATATTTGAAAGGATTAATATTCTTCCCGGATGTGTTCAGGGCTGAAATTTGCCAGGAAAATAAAGAAATTTTGGAGCAACAAGCAGATGCAGCACCAGAAGTTATTAATTGTCCAGGCACTGAAGTGGATCATTCTGAAGATTTTGAATTATATTTGTCTAGAAATATACAGTGTAGTCAATTATTAGGTTTACCCATTGACGATGTCTTGATTGAAAGCTGGTGCAGATTACATGATGAAGAGCATTCAGAGAGAGATTGCTACCCTTGCTTGGCCATGTTGAAAAAGACTCTAGAAAATACAATAGCTGAATCAGTTCCAGAAGGTAATGAAGAGGAAACATCTTTCCTGGATTCATTCTATGGTGAGATTGATAGGAGTTCTCTACTTCCTAATACAAGTAAGGACCAGTTAGTATGCAGGTATGAATCTTGTGAAAATTTTAGAGAAGAAACCACTCATCAGGATAATATTTTTGATTCTAATCCTAATACTTTTGATAAAGAAGATGAAACATCTTTCCTGGAGTCATTCTATGGTAAAGAGAAGTGTAAACAGATAGTAGAGCAATTTAAATTCACTGCTGATGATGAAGTTCCTATGGTGGTAACTCAGGAAGTCATAGAGAAGAAAATACATGCTGATTTATTACCTGACTTCTTTGAATTGAATGATCAAATACAATAATGTTGCAGGTTAATGGAACCAGGCACTTTACTAGATAAAAGATGTGAATTATTTAATGAACAATTCCTGAAAGATGAAGATGTAGAAGACTTTGGAGTTGTTATGAATGATCAGACATTACTCCAGAAATATTTTGAGAATGAAACAGGGGAGTGTTCTTATCAAGTGAAAGTTGTTTCTCTTTTACAGTCAAATGATTTAGAAGGGATAAATTTCTGTATATCAGGTTATGATAATAAAGATACTTATTTAGATGCTGATGTGCAGGAAATTGAAGAAAATATTGAGAAGTTTCCTGAACTGGAAGATAAACTAAACATCCAGAATGAAGGGATAAGGCTGGATAAAGATGAAGAATTAATACATCAAGAGTCATACATCCTTCAATTTGAAGAGAGACCAGACACTGAGCCAAGCAGTGAAAATATAATGACAAATGGAAGACCAACTGCCAATGAAGAAGCATGTCCAACAGAATCAGAAATACACCAGGTTGTATTTCTCCTTTCCACAGTAAATGATGTTGAATACTATTTTGATTATGGAAATTCAGGAGATAAGACATGCATATGGATTAATCATGAACATGATGAGCTTCCTTAGTTGTTGATCATCAAGAGTTGTTCTGTTGAATACAATGAATTCAGAATAGCAGAATATTTTTTAGAATATAAAGATAAATTTGCTAGGTTGAGAACCATAACTAATACCCTAATGCTCCTGCACAATCAAAAGAAGTATGCAAATACAGGTGTATTTAGGTCGTTTGCTGGTTTTTGTTTGCCTAGTAGTGGTTTGTATATAATTTTGTAGGTTACTTGTTTGTACAGTTTTCTTGTTTTGCCTTCTTGTTCTGTTTCTTTTGTTTCCTTTTTGTAGGTTAGCCGTTTGTACAGGTTGCTTTGTGTTTTGCGTTGTTGAGTCTTTGTTTTGGTTGGGCAAAACTAGTGCACCTTGTTACTTAAGAACACTACATAAATTGTTAGAATTCAAAAGTTGGATATAAGTTTTTACATAGGTTGTAATTCATATCAGTATAGGTATTCTTGATCAGGTCTGTGGTATCATATTCATCAGTACTACTTTTCTTGAGTCAAGGTGATCCTCACAATGACACACCTAACAGCCTTGGGTTTATTGAACATATCAGTGTAGGTGTTAAGTGAAAAATCTAAAGGTTGCCCTTGCTACCATTGCAATTCTCAACTTAATTTCAACAAGTGACCATTCCTTGTATCATGAGGCTACAACTATTATATCTTAAGAATTAAATTCAAAATATAAAATAAATAAAATAATAAAATGGATTTTCTGAAATCCAGATTAAGTCATCTAAGTAACTCTACTGGAGCTATAGACGCTTGCTGGCAGTGGGGCTCTACTTAGGAGAATTGCAACGATAACCTTGTCGGGGCTATGGACGCCTGCTGGCAGCAAGGCTCTATCCGGTTGGCTATGAGGGATGAACCAAACTATGTAGCCTAACACCAGTCACTGACTTATTCAACTCACTTTCAAGATGAGTATATGAATCACATGCACACAATTGATCCCTTATCAATTCATTGTTACATTGATGAACATGATACCAGTTAGAAAGGATTAGGATGCTCATGCTTAATAGGAGTTGGAAATTTATGTTTTAATTTATCCTCACCTTTTGAATTATTTGAATTTTGTTGTTTTCTTTGGTGGCAAGTTGTTGTGTGGTTACACAACACGCCCCATTTTAACTTGGCAAAACAGGGACCCAACTTTTTGGCTTGGCTTGTGTTGTCTGCTTTCTGGCGGTTTGGTAAAAATGAGTCAGGTGCATCATCATCATGATATTCGATGAGGTTGGTCATCATCATGAGGTCAGTTTGTCAAAGTTCATATTTTGTTTCTATGACCTCATATTTAGAAAGAGCTTGAAATTCCATGCAGGTTTGCCTTTTACATCACCTGAAAATTCGTCCATATGAGGGAGTTATGAGCAGTCAAAGTTTTGGTCAAACCTGATAATCGCAAGTGATCATCATATTTTTATATCCTCAGTCATGTTGTCAAGGTCATCCTGATCTTGGTCTATCACCTGATAAAATCATGCAGTCGAAATATCCGGACGTTAATCTTAGGTGATAGTGCCCTTTACCCGTCAAATGACCTTATGCACATCGTGAGCATCATGTTTTGAGTGTAAGCCGATATTTCATAACAATGAGCATCATGATATTATAACATCACCTGATATTATAATATCATGCTAATATTTAAATATCACCCTGCTTAGAAAATCCACCATCTGCATAATTTGCATGCACATGTCAAAGTCCTATCGGAGGGTCATCATCCTGATCTTTCAAGGGAGGGTCATATTTGCTGATATTCGCTAATATGATGATGACGTCATCATATCCTCCTGATCTCGTTTTGCATGATCATGATGATCACCCTATCTTTTAAGGTGGGGTGATGCTCTCAGCAGCATGATCATATTTTAAATATCACCCTAGCGCTAACCTGATGATGACCTCAACTCATCCTCATGCTCCGAAGACGGAATATGATGGTTACGTCATCATGATATTCGATGAGGAGGATCATCATATTTTTATCCTCAGTCATGTTGTCAAGATCATCATGATCTTGTTTGTCTACCCGATATTTCATAATGTCCTCCTGCCGAGAAATATGACCTTTTGAAAATATCCTTATGACGTCATCCCAATCTAATAAACGAAGAAGCAAATATTAGGAGGACATCATCAGTGGATTTCCCTTCGGTAGGATATTTTCCAAAACATGATCTGGTTCGCAAATATGACGATGACGTCATGTTCTAAGTTTAACAAAAGCCCCAGATATCCTAATGATCATCATCATCCTGATCTTTCGAGAGGGTTACCTTGGCCGCAAAGGGGTCATATTACATTCACCACCTGATCATGTTCCTTAGGTGACCCGATATTACATTTATCCCCTGATCTTAACTAAACATGATGGTGACATCATCTTTTGCATTTTAATGAGGCCCAGATATGACGATGACGTCACCATCATATTCCATTCCTCAGCAGCAGGATCATATTTCATATCCTCCTATTTTCCTTCGACATGATGATGATGATGATGTCATTCTTTTCCCCAATATACAGAAGCGAAACATGATGGTGACGTCATCAGGACATTCGAGGAGGGGGAGCATCATATTTCCAAAATATCATGCAGATGAAAGTTTTAAGTCTTGCTATCGGCCTTATCTTGAGTTATCATGCCGATAGAACATGTCTTCCCGATGGATGGACATCATCATGATTTTTGGCGTCAGTATAAGTTTAACCGTCGGCCTAATGTCAAATTGTCATTCCGACAGTATGTGGTCACGCCGAAATACATACATGCATCACATACAAAGGCAGACCCGAAATATTATGAAATGCGATTTAATCATTGTATATGTTGCGATGCATGATCATATTTGAACCCGATATACAAGGAAATGGGCGGGAAAATGAAACGATGGTTGACCCGAGTGTTTTTTAACGCTGTTTATGCATTTAGTGCATATTTTCCACTGATTTGGAGCCTGATTGCCTGTAGCTGCACATTTTGAGGCATGTTTAATAAAATGTTTAAATTCTTGTTGTTTATCCACATGATGATGAACTTAATGTTTGTCTGTTTATTTGCAAGAAGTCATGATGCTGTTAGAGCTATTGCTGATAATTACAAAGTTGCACATGAAGGCAACATGAACCAAAAATGAGGAGGATATTGTCAAATATGTTGTTTGCCAGCTGGAGACCGAATCAAATCAAAGATGCTGGAATATTCTGTGCCAGCTGTACATTTGCCAACTGGCGAAGCATGTGCTTTTCATCTGGACCATTGATTATTATGAGAGGATCCTGATCCTTGGATCATTGTAACTGTTTTCTGGCATTTGTTCTATATAAGAGCCAGATCCTGAGCTGTAAAATGGGAGGAGATAGATAGATATATCTGGCAATAAGGCTAATAGAGAGAAAAAAGAGATACATTGGAACATCTGGCGCATTAAGGCCAATTACTGTAGAATCAATTAGGAGATTGGATTACTGAGACTAATGAGGATAGAATTGTTGAAATATCAAGGTTCTTTCTTCAAATCACTGTAAATGTACCTGTTCTTGAGCATACTGAATGGATATGAAGTTTCAGATTACATCCTGATTGTAAATTTTACGTAATCTTCCTGTTGATTTCTGGATATGTACTGGTGAATGCTGTGTTCAACTGGAAGCGCTTTCATTTCATTACATGTTGTTGTCAACTTTTCCTTTGAAGATTTGCACTGGAACATGCGGATTTGTGGAATGTCCTGGTGAAGTATGATTCTAGTTTCCTTCTTTTCATTGCATGTATGGGAGCTTGTATGTGGATCAGTGATCTAAGTCAAGTAGTTTTGGGAATCTCATTCTTTAACCCTTTTCCTTTATTTTAATTTCATAAATTCATCACCATAACTGCAAGTCATGATAAATAATAAGCAGAAATAGAGAAATATGCTGAAATCCCATAGGTAACTGAAAATCATTAGCATATTTGAGTTAAATGCATGTAGTATTGAAAATATCATGCAAAGAATTGCAAATAATGGTAGAAATCATGCAAATATCAGCCTGTAGGCACACTATTTGACTAAATTCACAGTACAGAGGTAGAATTATTGGAGATTTATGCAGAGCAGACATACAGAGTAGGATATTTGGAGGAATAATGATGAACTTTGCAGAAATACGTAAGGCCCCTGAATGGAAAACAGCAACACACATCAACCACTGAGTAACGTCAGTAGATTAAGACCTAATCAACGGAGACTTGGGATCATGAATTCTCTGAATTCATCGTATCTTTCAAGATGAGTAAAGGTTGTTGTGTAACTTTTATTCTATGTTTGTGAATGACTAACATCATGACCAACAGTAATGTCCTAACTTTTTGGAAGCAAACACAACTACTAAACAAGCTATTTCCATAGGTGAATAATTGAGTTCATAACCCACGAAGGTTTGACTGATATAATAGATTGCATGCTCCTTTCTTGACTCATCATGCTATGTTAGAAGAGCCACTAGGGCTGTAGTTGTAGTTGAGATGTACAAGATCAAAGGCCTATCGATGGCTGGTGGTACCAAGATAGGAGGTGTAGCTAGATATTCTTTGAGTTGATCAAATGTTGCTTGACACTTGTCATCCCATCAAAAATGAGACATCATTTTAGAGCAAGTGTTGAAATGGTTGACATTTATCTACTAGCTGTGAGATGAAACACCTAATAGATTGTAACCTTCTTTGAAGGCTCCTTAATACTTTTAGATTCTTTGGTGGAGGCATCTCCACTATAGCCTTGACTTTTGCAGGATCTACTTCAATGCCTCTACGAGATACAATGTATCCCAACAATTTTCTTGATGTTACCCTGAAGACACATTTCTTTAGATTGAGTCATACCTGATATTTCTTGAGCCTGTCAAAGATCTATCCTAGAACTTGTATGTGGTCTACCTGAGAAGATTTTGCTAGTATGTCATCCACATAGTTCTCCAAGATGTGACGAAAGAGGTCATTGAATATCACTGTCATTACTCTTTGATAAGTTGTCCCTACATTCTTTAGACCAAATGGCATGACGCACCAATAATAGTTACCCCAAGGACAAGTAAAAGTTTTTTTATGTTGATCTTCTTCTGCTATCATTATTTGATTGTAGCCAGAGAATCCATCCATGAGAGAAAGCATTTCATGACCAGCGGTCAAATCTATTATGAGATCAATGTTTGGATATGGGAAGTCATCTTTGGGGTATGCTTTGTTAAGATCTCTGAAGTCGGAACACATGAGAATGCCCCCATTCAGTTTAGCCATAGGTACAATGTTAGAGACCCATTCTGGATAATCAATAGGCTTGATGAATTTGGTATCTAGAAACTTTTGTATTTCCACTTTCACCAAGACATCTATCTGTGGATGCATCTTCCTTAGCTTTTTCTTGACTGGTTTAACTGTTGGATCAACTATGAGATAGTGAACGCCTAGCTTAGGGTCTAGCCCTAGCATAGCAACATAGGTCCATGCAAAGTTGATCATACGTTGCAAGAAGAAATTATTAAGATCCTTGTCTTCTTTCTTTGATAGTGATGTTGGAAGGAATGTTGTCTTTGGATTTTGCTTTGTGCCAAGATTTATCTCTGTAGAATCTTCCACTAGGAGAGCTGATTTCTCTTGATACTTAGATGGCAGGGGAAGGTCAAATCCTCCATCCTCAGGTGCCATAGATGGGTTTTCATCTTTGGATATATCATTTATTTTTACTATTTTGTGATCAGGAGGTGCCACAGTGTGGTTTTCACCTAGAGATCTTTCTTTATTTTTACTTTTGCAACTGGAGGATTTGGCATTCTCACCAAAATAAGTTGTTGGATCTAGTTCCATTACAAAACTAGCTTTGTGATTGCCAAGAGGGATACCATCCTAGAGCCCCATGAACTCAACAATGGCTTTGTCATTCTAAAATACATCTAGAACGGGGGCCCCTTGTCGGTCCCAATCGATAAGTTTAGGGTATATAAGTGTGACTTTCTGGGTGTGGGTAGTGGATGTTAAGCATACGAATTATAGCATGAATACAGAGGATTCTATAAATAGGTCAGTCATATGGGGCAAGAGTCATCGATGATATCTTCATTAGACGTCAAATCAGTGGGAAAAGTTTCTGCCACCTTGTCGAGGATACCCTCGATGTCCAAAGCATGTGGCACCTATCTACCAAATCCTAACCCCTTCTTGTCTAGTTTCTTCGTCACAATAATGGGTTCCATTATTCCTTGATTCTATTTTCCAAGGCCATCTTTGCCTTTATAGCCCATGTTTTTGACTATCCTTAAGCCATTGCCATATTATTTGACTGGTATTATGACTGGTTCTTTCTCCTTGTAGAGCCAAGAAGAGATGTCTTCAATTGTTTCCTCTACCAATAATTTTCCCTTTTGGAATTGGGTTAAAGATGCTGGGGGAGGAATAGCTACTTTCTTAGTTGCTTTGGCAATGGGCGGTTGGTCATAGGATTTAGGGGATAGGGGCATCCACCCTACACAACAAGATTTTGAGATATCATATTCTCCAAAGCCTATATCACGGATGTGACCTTTGATTTCTGGAATAGCATGAGGATTGGGTTCAATTGCAGAGGCTTTTGTTAGATTTTTAGAATCGACATATAATGGGGATGCATGGGCTTTGTCATTATTGGCCACTTGGTTGTAATTCTTATAACTTCCTTGCAAGACACGGCCAAATTCAAAAGGATTAGGATCTCCAAGGATAGTTATCTCCAAACTATTGAATGGGAACTTGAGAGACTAATGGTATGTTAAGGGAATAGCTTTCATGGCATGAATCCATGGGTGTCCTAGGATAATGTTATAAGGTAGCTCAATGTCAAGGACTTGGCACCTAGTTTCAAGCATGATCGGGCCTACTTGTATAGGCAAGTGGATAACACCTTTTGAACGGTGCTCCACATCATTATACCCCTTGATTGTAAAACTTTTATCAATGTTGACATGATCCTCAGAGTATCCCAATTGTTTAAGTAAATTTAGAGAATAGATATTGAGACCAGCACCACCATCTATAAGTATGCATTTGATTTTGTATTTATGGATGAGAACCTCAATGTGAAGGGCATCACTATCACATGGATCATGAGATGGGAGGTCTTTTTCAGAGAAAACCACATTGTAGGGTGAGGAAATGTTACCTATTATAGCTTGGAAATCCATGACCGCTATGTTGTTATTGAAGACTCTTGTAGGTCTTTTTCTAGCACAGGTTTATGTGCGGGTGATGACAGTAGAAGGTCCAAGCTAGAGATCTGTGCCAAGGTTTTCCCTAGATGTTTCACAAGATTATAATTGGATTGAGTTGGGAGACATGGTGTAGGACCATGAATGGTGACATGACCATGACAAATTGTAACAGAGCAATCTGTAGATTTTCCTTTGATTGTGAGGGTAGATACATGACTTTCTTCAAAATGACCCACAATATAGTCATAGGAAGTTGAAGACTTGGGAACACCTTTATCTTTGTCAGGATTTTGACCTTGACCATGGTTAGGGAATGGCTCCTTGTATATGTTGAGGTCTTTATTGGTGTGTTGAGTTGGTGGTTCATCCTCAAAAGTGATTTTGTTTCCATTTATAAGGTTTTGGATTATGTGCTTGAGTTTCATGCATGATGAGGTCTTGTGTCTTTTGCTCCTATGGAACTCACAATATTCATTTTCTCTATACTGTATGGTTTTCTAAATAGGCTCTCCTAAGGGAGTGAATTGATGTTGTAGAGGGTAATCTTGTTGAGGTCACTCTTGTTGGCGTTGTTGGTTTTGGTATGGTTGTCTTTGTTGGTTTTGTTGAGGTGGATTTTGACTTAGTTTTGAAAGATGAAGGGGTGTTTGCAGTGTTTGGACATGTTTGGAATCTACCACACCATCATTGACCATGTTTTTATTTTTGTTCCAAAATTTTGGTTTGTCATTTGATTGTTGTTGGGGAGTATTGCCTTTATTGTCTTTGAAGATTTTGACCACACCTTTAGCGATAAGGGATTTTTCAATGTTGATGCCCTTGTAGGTAATTTCGTCGAAGGTTGTAGCACTAAGGATTTGCAAATGGAAACCAAATTCTTGGTTGAGGTTCTGCACAAATATGCTAACAAGCTGCCTTTTAGGTATCTTGAATGGGAATTTGCTAGCCATTTATCTCCATCTTTGAAGGAAGGAAATGAAAGTTTCCCAATTTTTTTGTTTATTGTTGCATAGGGTGGTCATAGAGATCTCATGTTCTGTGTTGTAAGAGAAATGGGTGGCAAATTTCTCTGCAAGCTCATTAAAAGATTTAATACCCGTGGGTATTTGTGATAACCATTTTATAGCTTCTTCTAAAGAGATCATGGGTAATGACCAATCAAATGGATAAGGACAAACTTCTTCCAAAGAGAAGGTTTTCTTGGTGTGGCCAAATGTAAGATCAGATAGTTTTTGTTGAACCTCTACAAGTTTAAGCTCCATAGTTGAGGGAGGGCTTGGAAACATCTCCTATTGTCCTAGAGGTGGTTGTTGTTGCCCATATGGAAGATTGTAGTGGAAGCCATGGGTATTTGTGTTATAAGGGTCGTAAGATTGGTTGGTGTTGTATGTGTTGTATATTGGGTTTAGATTGGGTTGGAATTGGGTGTTTTGATTTTGGGGAGGTGGGGGTGGTGCTAGGTAAGAATGTAGGCTTTGTGATGGTTGTTGATAAGAGTTCTCTTGTTGGTATTGCGGAGGTGGTGTGACGAAAGAATTTGGTGGAGGAAAGCTAAAGTTTGTTGGGTTTGGTTGCGGTGGTGGAACACAGCTATGTGAAGTTTGGTTTTGGGAATGTTGCGGGTTGAGATAGGTGTGGATTAGATTGAGAGTGGAAGATCATTGTGGCGGAGGGACATAGGTCAATGTGTTTTGAGATGGTGGAGGTTCAATGGGAAAAATGTTGAAAAAGGTTAGTGTCGATGAACATTGTGGTGGAGGGATATAGGTAGATGTGTTTTGTGATAGTTGGGGTTGATTAAGATGTGGATAGGTATGATGGAGTGTAGAAGAATGTTGTGGTGGAGGGACATAGGTTGTGTTGACATTTTGTGATGGTTGGGGTTGCATGACATTGTTTGGTTTATTGATATAGAGGGTTGATGATGTTGGGGGTGGTGTTTGTTGAGACCCTTGTTGCATGGCTACATAAGTGTTTCTGGGGTTGTAATTAGGTGGAAAACCTTCTCGTGATGGGGTAGCCAATGTTCCACTTACAATTGGTGTAGGCATTTTAGGAGTTTGTTGTATGTTTGAATGAACTATAGCATTTTGTTTGGCTAGTTCTGCTTGACATTAGAGAGTCTCTTGTTGGTGTTTGTAGATCTCCATAGGAGTCATGAGCGGTGATATGGGTCTCTCTGCCATTGGATTTTGATAAAGAGGATTCTCATATTGTGCAATTGTTCTCCCTTGTGAGCTTTGTTCAGGTATGGGTGTGGTCACAATTGACATGATTTGGACCGTTATTATAGTGTCTTGGGTGTTGTTAGGCTCACTAATATTTGATAGATCAAAATCTTGACGAAATTTGGCTCCTTGCTCTGCTAGTAAGAGAAAGAAATGATCTTGGTTCTCGCTAAGGATTTCGCCAAAGGTGGCCATGGCTCTAGGATCTTGTATGATTTCATAAAGGTCTTGTATATCTTCTTGAGAGGATTGACCTATTTCAAAGTGTCGCTCTTCTTGAGATGGGATTTGACCTATGGTATAACCTTGTGGAACAAAATCCAGAGGCATGCCAGTTGTATAGTGAGGTGTATTTACCAAAGGAACATTACCTTCTTGAAGATTGTTTGTTTGGTCATTTTGTGGCCTATTTTGAATGTTGGTCAGTCTTTCCATTGATGTTTTTGGAGCACCCTTTGGAGTCATGTTGGATTGGCTTGGTTGAGGCATATGAGGAGGTGATTTGTGCTTCCTTGGGACAACTTGTTTTACCTTCATAGTTTGTTGGAGTCTAGTGGTTACCATGGGATGCACTAGGATACTTTGTTTGAGATGCTTGCTAGGTTTTTGTTGTGTTTTGGAAAAGACAATTTTGATGAATAGTTTAATGTACCAAAGGCACTGTACTGTTTGACCAAAGGTGCAAGATTTGTAAGGAAATGTGAGCATCTCATAACATATTTCTAAGAATAGTGGTGTCTTTGATAGATTTAAAATTTTCAATTACTTAAAAAAACACGCACAACTATGACATTAAGGTGAAAACTGACATAGAACATTTCCAACATTGACCCTTAGAGGAAAGTACAAGCGAACATTAACCAGTTTCAACAACAGAGACATTAAACATGAAAGATAGAACAAGAACATAGATTTACGTGGGGAAAACCCTTACAGGTAAAAAAACCCCACACTCTAAATCACAGAGCCATTGTATTATTCAGCAACCAAATAGTTACAATACATTTACATGCTCATAGCCTTTACAGGAGATTAACATCTTGTTCCTTCAGAAGAATATCTGACAGTATAACCTTGCACAAAGTTCTCCAACACTCAGTTGGTTCTTCATACTGTTATTGTACCACAAATAGCACACAGTATAGAACTTCACCTTCTCAGCCAAAACCCTTTCACCTAAACTCTGTTTACACTCTCTCCTCAGTCCTTTTACATACTATTAACATGTTGCGTATAACATACAGCATAGGACTTCACAGAAGAAGAAGAATAAAGTTTTCCAGATTGATCACACCGTCACTATCTCTCTCACACACTCTATCGATTCCCAATTACTTTTAGCAATGCAATCGACTCCTCATGCAACTGACCATTCATTCCAACTACCCAGCATCACCAAACTATTCGCTATCTTCCAACTATCCAAACTGTCAAACCATTTGCATATCCGTGAGAAACTTTTAGTTCCGCATGCATCAATCATCGGTCATTTTTCTAGTTTACATACCCGACCACTCGGTAAGACTATTGTCGGCACTTTTGCCACCGATGACACCTGTCTAACCTCATCAATATACCTCAAACTATCAGTGACCACTTCACTTCCTACACCGATAGTTCCATGTCTCAGCAACATCATTGACTTAGCATATACATAACATGACTTACTATATTCAATAATCCAATGTAACTTTCCCCGATGTCACCGATACAGCTGGTCACCCTTTGTATCTAACTCAATGTACATTCGCAACATACAACCTCAACATACAATTTGCAGGATACACACGAAATGATACTCACATGTATTTGCAGTATACACATGAAATGTTCACAACATACATTTGTGTTATACACACAAATTGTATATTTAGTGAAACACAAGTCATCGGTAGAGCCAAACAAAGATACGCCGATAGTGTTCTGTCAGGCCGATAACAAAGGATAACTCACTATGAACAATGTGCTCACTGAGATTGTAAGGAAATGAGGGCATCTCAGAACGTATTTCTAAGAAAAGTGGTGTCTTCGACAAATTTAAATTCTTTCCAAATGCTTCAAAAACACGCACAACTATGCCTTTAAAGCGGAAACAGACATAGAACATTTCCTACATTGACCCTTAGAGGAAAGCACGAGCGAACAATATCCAGTTTCAACAGTAGGGACATTAAACATGAAAGACAGAACAAGAACACAGATTTACATGGGGAAAACCCTTACGGGTAAAAAACCCCACACTCCAAAAGCCCAAATCACCATTGTATTATTCAGCAACAGAAAAATAGTTACAATACAAAACTGGTAATAAGCCTTTCATGAAGATTTACATCTTGTTCCTTCAGAAGAATAACTGATAGTATAACCTTCTCAGCCAGAACTCACTTTATCTAAACTCTGTTTTCATTCTCTTCTCAGTCCCTTCACATGTTGTTCACATGCTGCATACAACATACAGCAAAGGACTTCACAGAAGGAGAAAAAATAGTGCTCTCACAGATTGAACTCACTCTTTTTTAGACAATCGATTTCCTCATTGCTTTAGTAATCCAAACGACACATGCACCTCACCGTTCATTCCAACTGGCATCACTCTTTTCCAACCATTACAAAACTACTAAACTGTTAGCATATTCGCGAGGACCTTTAGTCCCACATGCATCCGGCATTGGAGGATTTCCAGTTTATATGTCTAATGACACGGTAAGACTATTGTCAGCACTTTTGCCACTGACGACCCCAGTCTATCCCCATCGGCACAACTCAAACCATCGGCCAACATTCCATCTTTCACTCCGACGGTTCCATGTCCCACTGATACCAAAGACAACATGCCTTCATTGGAATAACAGACAACCATCAGATAGACACCCAAAACTCAGACCGACCAAGTATCTCATGCCGACGCCAATGCCTCACCAACTTCCATCGGGGTGACAAATGACATAGAAACAACATCCTTAGGATTGGCCAATAGTGTTTCTCATGCCGATGCCAACCCTTCATCGGTATAGCATGAAGTATCGGGGATACACCTTCCAGCCGCACCGATATCAATACTCACTCTAATGATCTTTCATCGGGGTGACTCACACCGACTAGATCACTTACTCTTCGCTAACCCTACATCCATCGTCGGTGAGACCAATGCCCATCAGAGAATCTTCCCTAGACCAAGCCGATAGTGAAAGTTAGCCTGATAGCCCTTGGTCAGTGAGACTTCGCAGATTGGCCAAGTGCTCATCACTCCCACCGATACACAAAGTCAATCCAATGGCCACTACCATCGGTAAGACCAAAGAGATCAGAGTAACAAATCAAAACTGGGCCGATAGAGATCTTCATACCGATGACCATTCCATCGGAGAGACACCTCACATCTTACACCGATAGACCAATGTCACTGCGATGCCAATGAACCTCTGAACCGATGATCAACCAAGGAACCGATGAACCATTTAACCTGTAATTTGAGTCACTAGTACTCAACATTCTCCCACTTGACGAAGGAATTACAGGAAACCATCAATGCTCCAAGTCAACAGAATCAAAGTTAACACTGCCTTCACTCCACTGTACTCACAAGCTCCACAGAAGCTTCAACATAACAAACTTCAACGCTTCCAGAACACAGCCATGAAACCATTCTCTAGAAACAAGATAAACCATCAGCTAGAACAACAATCAGTAAGCTGACTGTACCCATCCAACTGAACATAAAACCCACATGACTGAAAATAGCACACACAGCCAGTGCTAAAAACATCCAATCACTCATACCTTAAAGGTATGAACATCAGTAGACTCATGCCACCTACATATACACCCATCAACTACAAATACAAGCTCCATATGTCAACTAGTCAACGAAGACCAGACACATCAAGAACTCCCACTGCATGGATAATGCAGATCTGAAAAAGATCATGGCATACAAAATCCACCAATAGCATTACATAGAAAGTGTAAATATCATGTAGTACCAAGGAAACATCCACCATGATATGCAAATCAATAACCTGCAAGAACAACCCCTCACCACCAGTCCAAAGTTCCCCAAGTTCTCCACATCCAACAAAAGAAAGAGATAACAGAACTTCCTTGTCATCACCCAAAAGTATAAGTGAAGACACATGACCACAAACTAGTGATCACTTTAGCTCCAATCAAATCTCAAAACAATGTAATGTGAAACACACCATTAGAGAAACTAACTGAGACCAAGAGAAACACTGCACATCATATACCTATAGACAATCCTTTTACATACACCTCTGAAAGCCAACTGTGTCAAGTATGATCTCCTTCAAAACACCCCAAAGAAGCATCCAAACAAACATTCAATCTCCAAGATCAACTAACATGGATGTAAGCCTCACAAACCAAAGAAGATCAAACTAATTTATTTCCCATTTCAGGAAATCAACCCATTTAACCATCTCCTAACAGTCCTCATCAATGAATGAAATCTCTAAACTCAAATGCACGAGGAGATAATCATGCTATTCATCTCTCACAATGAATCCACCAAAACCATCAATGAGCAGTTCAAGATCCATATCTATGAAAGAAAACATAAAACACCTGAGAGAAACAATGGACTATACCTCTCAAGTGAAACTTATCAAGTAGACCAAAAGTGGGGAAAAAGAATGTTCTTCCAAGATACCCAAGTCCCAATGACTTTCTCCAAGAACAATCTCCTCTAGATCTTTTTGTTGAATTCACATTCAACCAAGGTAAAGACTTCTCGAACTTCTAGCTATAAACTCTGAAAACACAACATATACAGTCTCACCTTATTCTCCATGTATCCATGAGTACCTTTGAACAATCACCTCATACTGAACTCCAACTGCATCACTACAACACTATGAAGTAATCAAGCAAATGATAGATGTACCCAAACATAGAGAAGTAACCAAACCACTGTCAAAACTCCAATCATCTGAATCAGGAACTTATCATGACATCATGATCTTACCATCTCCCTTAGGATATTCCATGCTCTAGGTGAACATAGCCATTGTCTCTAGATCAATGTATCATACCAAAATTCAAAAGCAGAAATCATGATATGAAACAAACCAAAATTCTAAACCAACATCACCTGTCAAGCACCACCAAAACCTTAGCCAAGAATTTCATGAATCCTCCATGACTCCAAGATGTTACTCATCCTCAAATAGTGCCCCTGCAAATGCAAAAGAACCCTTCTGCAGCAACAGGATCAAAGAGCTCCTCCTAGTAACATCTGCAACACTAAAGAAGATCATTCACCACTAAGTGATGAAACACACAGTCAATGCTAAAGCTCCCACTGAACTGTAACAACAGAGCTTTCCAAGCATCCTGACCAAACATCTCCTAATCTAAAAATTTTCTAGGTCCACAAATTAATATGTCCATGTGACTATAAAACCAAGTGACACCAAGATCTCCAAACCAAGGAAATAAACTATCACTATCAATAGCTTACACAAACCTGTGTATTCAAGCTATACATGACACCATGATATACATACTACAAGTCTCCATAACCAACTATTCGAATACTCAACAACATCCATCCTCTCATCCTGAAACAATCACACCAATGCACAAGTGACCAAAGACAAGGCCAGCTAACAAATCTGCATAAACACTTAAACAATCTTGTGGATAAAGACAGTCCACATCCGAGTCATCTCACTGTAGCTTAATAGGTGATCAGCCCACAAAACTACATAACTTGTAGATCCAACCAATGTACCATGCAAACTCACTATCACACTGGAAACTGCAAAACCTAGATCTCAAGGAATAGATAACAATGTAGACAACATGACTCAAACATCAGAAAACTTACTTTTCACTAATTCGCCCAACATATCCACAACCTGAGCACCATTAGTCAAGAAACCAGAAACATTACCACAGAAATGCTAAGTGACAAATCACATACCAGCACTCCCATGTAGAGCAAGCATTTCATCTCCTCACACCATGCACAGAGCATGCATCTGAGAGAATCAGGCTATTACAAAATCTCTCAGACCATCCAATGATCAACTCCATAGCCTACATGCAGTCGGGGTAACAGAAAAATTATGCCTTCCAATACCAGGAATAGAACACCCAGCATAAGCACAATACTCCATGGTTGAGCAGTAACACAAACTTCTCCATATCATCAGAGAGCCTCTCACACAGACACCCAATATGAAAGTTACTGCAGCAACACAGCCTCAAAGAAAACCCCATGCAGCAAGATTAAATACTATCAATTAAGAGCCTCGGGCCACATCATGACCAGCTCCAGTCTCTTCACCATCCTTCAAGCACTGCTGAAACAGAAACACAAGATCAACTGCCAGACTTTCACTCAAACAAGGATCAAACAAACAGACATTTCCTTTAGATTTCCTCAAGCCTGTCACACTAAGAAATCATCACAAAAGGAATACCTAGACCTTATACACAAGGAACTCTTACATGCAAATACATGCAGCACACAAATGTACATATGTGAGCAACAAAGCATATCCCAGAAGAAGGCTCTGATACCACTTGTAAGGAAATGAGGGCATCTTAGAATGTATTTCTAAGAAAAGTGGTGTCTTCAACAAATTTAATATCTTTCCAAATGCTTCAAAAACACGCACAACTATGCCTTTAAAGCGGAAACAGACATAGAACATTTCCTACATTGACCCTTAGAGGAAAGCACAAGCGAACAATATCCAGTTTCAACAGCAGGGACATTAAACATGAAAGACATAACAAGAACACAGATTTACGTGGGGAAAACCCTTACAGGTAAAAAACCCCACACTCCAAAAGCCCAGATCACCATTGTATTATTCAGCAATAGAAAAATAGTTACAATACAAAACTGGCAATAAGCCTTTCATGAAGATTTACATCTTGTTCCTTCAGAAGAATAACTGATAGTATAACCTTCTCAGCCAGAACTCACTTTATCTGAACTCTGTTTTCATTCTCTTCTCAGTCCCTTCACATGCTGTTCACATGCTGCATACAACATACAGCAAAGGACTTCACAGAAGGAGAAAAAACTAGTGCTCTCACAGATTGAACTCACTCTTTTTTAGACAATCGATTTCCTCATTGCTTTAGTAATCCAAACGACACATGCACCTCACCATTCGTTCCAACTGGCATCACTCTTTTCCAACCGTTACAAAACTACCAAACCGTTCACATATTCGTGAGGACCTTTAGTCCCACATGCATCCAGCACTGGAGGATTTTCAGTTTATATGTCTGATGACACAGTAAGACTATTGTTGGCACTTTTGCCGCCAACGACCCCAGTCTATCCCCATCGGCACAACTCAAACCATCGGCCAATATTCCATCTTTCACTCCGACGGTTCCACGTCCCACCGATACCAAAGACAACATGCCTTCATCAGAATAACAGATAACCATCGGATAGACACCCAAAACTCAGACCGACCAAGTATCTCATGCTGACGCCAATGCCTCACCAACTTCCATCGGGGTGACAGATAACATCGAAACAACATCCCTAGGATTGGACAATAGTGTTTCTCACACCAATGCCAACCCTTCATCGGTATAACATGAAGTATCGGGGATAGACCTTCTAGCCGCACCGATATCAATACTCACTCCGATGATCTTTCATCGGGGTGACTCACGCTGACTAGATCACTTACTCTTCGCTAACCCTACATCCATCGTCGGTGAGACCAATGCCCATCGGAGAATCTTCCCTAGACCAAGCCGATAGTGAAAGTCAGCCCGATAGCCCTTGGTCGGTGAGACTTCACAGATCGGCCAAGTGCTCATCACTCCCACCGATACACAAAGTTAAGCTGATGGCCACTACCATCGGTAAGACCAAAGAGATCGGAGTAACAAATCAAAACTGGGCCGACAGAGATCTTCATACCGATGACCATTCCATCGGAGAGACACCTCACATCTTACACCGATAGACCAATGTCACCGCGATGGCAATGAACCTCTGAACCGATGATCAACCAAGGAACTGATGAACCATTTAACCTGTAATTTGAGTCACTAGTACTCAACAGAGATAAAGCACACCTCTCACTGATACTTGTAATCTGAGTCACTAGTACTCAACATTCTCCCACTTGACGAAGGAATTACAGGAAACCATCAACACTCCAGATCACAGAACCAAAGCTGATACTGCCTTCACTCCAATATGCTCACAAGCTACTACAGAAGCTCTAGCATAACAAACTTCAAAGCTTCCAGAACATTGCCATGAAATCATCCTCTAGAAACAATATAGAACATCGGCTAGAACAACAGTCAGAAAGCTAACTGCTCTCATCCAACTGAACAAAACCCACGTGACTGAAAAGAGTACACACAGCCAGTGCTAAAACATCCAATCACTCATACCTTGAAGGTATTCATTTCAGTAGACTCATGCCATCTACATATACACCCAACAACTACAATTACAAGTTCCATGTGTCAACCAATCAAAGAAGACCAAACTCATCCAAGAACTCCCACTGCATGGGTAATGCAGATCTAAAAAAGATCATGGCATACAAGTCTACCAATAGCATCACTTAGAAAGTGTAAACATCATGTAGTATTACAAGAACATCCACCATGATATGCAAAATTTGTAAATCAATAACTGGTGCATCTCTCCACTAGTCTAGAAATCTCTTAAGTTCTTCACACCCAACAATGAAAGAGATAACAGAACTTTCATGCTATCACCCAAGAACATAAGTGAAAGCACATGACCACAAATTAGTGATCATTTCAGCTTTGAACAAAACTTCAAACTAATGTAATGGGAAACAAACCATCCAGGAAGATAATCAAGACCATAGAGAGTAACTCTGCACATCATATAGCTATAGACAGTCCTTCTACATACACCTCTAAATGCCAACTATGTCAAGTATGATCTCCTTCACAACACCCCAAAGAGAACAACATAACAACACCCAAACAAACATTCAATCTCAAGAGATCAAAATTCAACATATGTAATCATGCAACTAACATGGATGTAAGCCTCTCAAACCAAAGAAGATCAAACTAATCCATTTCCCATTTCAGGAAATCAGCCCATAAACCATCTCCTAACAGTTCTCATCAATAAATGATATCTTTAAACTCAAATGCAAAAGGAGATAATCATGCTATCCATCTCTCACAATGAATCCTCCAGAACCATATATTAGCAGTTCAAGATCCATGTCTATGAAAGAAAGCATAAAACACTGAAGAGAAACAATGGGCAATACCTCTCAAGTAATAAACTGCCGAGTAGACCAAGAGTGGGGAATGAGAATGTTCTTCCAAGATATCCAAGTTCCAACGACTTTCTCCAAGAACAATCTCCTCTAGATCTATTGTTGAACTCACATTCAACCAAGGTAAAGACTCCTCAAACTTCCTGCTACAAACTCTGATCAAGCACAACATAAACAGTCTCACCTTATTCTCCATGTATCCATGAGTACCTATGAACAATCACCTCATGCTGAACTCCAACTGCATCACTACAACACTATGAAGTAATCAAGCAAATGATAAATGTACCCAAACATAGAGCAGTTACCAGAACACTGTTAAAACTCCAATCATCTAAATCAGGAACTTATCATGACATCATGATCTTACCATCTCCCTTAGGAGATTCCATGCTTCAGGTGAACTTAACCAAAGTCTCAAGAGCAATATATCATGCCAAAACTCTAAACCAACATCACATGTCAAGCATCACCAACACCTCAGCCAAGAATTTCATGAATCCTCCATGACTTCAAGATGTTACTCATCCTCAAATAGTGCCCCTGCAAATGTGAAAGAACCCTTCTGCAGCAATAGTATCAAAGAGCTCCTCCTAGTAACATCTGTAACACTAAAGATCATTCGCCACTAAGTGATGAACACACAGTCAATGCTAAAGCTCCCACTAAACTGTAACAATAGAGCTTTCTAAGCATCCTGACCAAACATCTCCTAATCTAAAAATCTTCCAGGTCCACACATTAACATGTCCATGTGACAATAAAACCAAGTGACACCAAGATCTCCAAACCAAGGAAATACACTATCACTGTCAATAGCTTACACAAACCTGTGTATTCAAGCTATACATGACATCATGATACACATACTACAAGTCTCCATAACTAACTATTCAGATACTCTACAACATCCATCCTCTCATCCTGAAATAGTCACACTAATACACAAGTGACCACAGACAAGGCCAGCTAACAAGTCTGCACAATCAAATAATCAATCTTGTGGATATAGACCATCCACTTCTAAGTTATCCCACTGCAATCAATAGGTTGTACACACCTAAAAAATTGCATAACTTGTAGATCCAACTATACTGAAACAAGTAAACTTACTATTGCACTAGAAACTGCAAAACATAGATCTCAAGGATTAGATAACAATGTAGACAACATGACTCAAACACCAGATTACTTACAAATCTGATTCACCAAAACATGTCCACAACTAGAGCACCATAGTCAAGAAACCAGAAGCATTACCACAGAAATGTTGAGTGTCATATCACATACCAGCACTCCCATGCAAAGAAAGCATTTCACCTCCTCACACCATGCACAAAGCAGCATGCAAAACTACAACTATATCATCCAGCAACACCCCAAAAGCCAGGGTCTAGAAATAGCTTAACTGCAGCTTCACAAAACCACAAGTTTTTCTTTTGACCGTGTAAAACTTGCAAAACCACTGTGTTTGAAAAAACACCCATGCACATCCATACCCACTTCACATCTGGAAGACCCAAAAGTCTACAACATAAACTCCATAATAGGTAAACCAGAAAAATGGATCATCATGAATATGCATAACCATAGATTTTAAGGAAAAACTATAAAACCCTTCAAATCCAATAAACATGAATCTGAGTCATGCAAGTACAAAATATCCAATTAAGGAAACAACAGTTCAAGAGCTTCAGGCCCACTTGTAGACCAATCCCTCAACCACCAACATGCACATGCATCCGAGAGAATCAGGCTATTACAAAAGCTCTCAAACCATCCAATGATCAACTCCATAGCCTACATGCAATCAGGGTAACAAAAAATTATGCCTTCCAATACCAAGAACAAACCACCTAGCATAAGCACAATACTCCATGGCTGAGCAATAACACAAAATTCTTCATATCATCAGAGAGCCTCTCACACAAACACACAATATGAAAGTTACTGCAGCAACACAACCACAAAGCAAACCCCATGCAACAGGATTAAATACTGTCAACTAAGAGCCTCAGGCCACATCATGACCAACTCCAGTCTCTTCATCTTCACCATCCTTCAAGCACCTATTGTAACATGAAGACAAGATTAACTACAAGACTTCCACTCAAACAAGGATCAAACAAACAAACATTTTCTTCAGATTTCCTAAAGCCTGTCACACTAAGAAATCATCACAAAAGGAATACCTAGACCTTATACAGTAGGAGCTCTTACATGCAAACACATGCAGCACACAAACATACATATGTGAGCAACAAAGCAGATCCTAGAAGAAGGCTCTGATACCACTTGTAAGGAAATGTAAGCATCTCATAATGTATTTCTAAGAATAGTGGTGTCTTCAACAGATTTAAATTCTTTTCAATTGCTTCAAAAAACATGCACAACTATGCCATTAAAGCAGAAACTGACAGAACATTTCTAACATTGACCCTTAGAGGAAAGCACAAGCGAACATTAACTAGTTTCAATAGCAGAGACATTAAACATGAAAGATAGAACAAGAACACATATTTACGTGGGGAAAACCCTTACAGGTAAAAAACCCCACACTCCAAATCACAGAGCCATTGTATTATTCAGCAACTGAACAGTTACAATACATTTATAGGCTCATATCCTTTATAGGAGATTAACATCTTGTTCCTTCAGAAGAATATCTTACAGTATAACCCTACACAAAGTTCTCCAGCACTCGGTTGGTTCTTCATACTATTATTGTGCCACAAATAGCACACAGTACAGAACTTCACCTTCTTGACCAGAACCCTTTCACCTGAACTCTATTTACACTCTCTCCTCAGTCCTTTTACATACTATTAACATGCTGTGTACAACATATAGCATAGGACTTCACAGAAGAAGAAGAACTAAGTTTTCCAGATTGATCACACCGTCACTATCTCTCTCACACACTCTATTGATTCCCAATTTCTTTTAGCAATCCAATCGACTCCTCATGCAACTGACTATTCATTCCAACTACCCAGCATCGCCAAACTATTCGTTGTCTTCCAACTGTCCAAACTATCAAATTGTTCGCATATCCATGAGAAACTTTTAGTCCCATATGCATCAATCATCAGTCATTTTTCTAGTTTACATACCTGACCACTCGGTAAGACTAACGTTGACCCTTTTGCCACTGACGATGCTTGTCTAACCTCATCGATATAACTCAAACTATCAGTGACCACTTCACTTCCTACACCAATAGTTCCATGTCTCAGCAACATCTTCGACTTAGTATATACATAACATGACTTACTACAGCTGGTAATCCAATGTAACTTTCCCCAATGTCACCGATACAGCCAGTCATCCTTTGTATCTAACTCAATGTACATTTGCAACATACAATCTTGACATACAGTTTGCAGGATACACATGAAATGATACTCACATGCATTTGCAGTATACACACAAAATGCTCACAACATACATTTGTGATATACACACAAATTATATATTCAGTGAAACACAAGTCATTGGTAGAGCCAAACAAAGATACGCCGATAGTGTTCTGTCAGGCCGATAACAAAGGATAACTCACTATGAACAATGTGCTCGCTGAGATAAAGCACAACTCTTGTCGATACCTGTAATCTAAGTCACTAGTACTCAACAAGATTGTGTTACCAAAAGTGAGCTATCGTGTTACCAAAGGCATTTGGTTTAAGCTGCCCGAGGCAAGGTACTGTGATACCAAAGGCGAGCTATTGTTATACCAAAAGTGATCTACTATTATACCAAGGGCACTAAAGTAGGTTTGCCAGAGGTGAGGTACTATTATACCAAAGGTGAGCTACTGTTATACCATGATAGGGCAGAGATTTTATCTTATATATAAGTTGGTAGGAACTTTAAACCTGAAAGATAACTAAAACACAATGTTGTTCAATGATTGTCTACCTCCTCTACTTTCCATTCACCACTCACCATTTAATGTTCTGTTTGTTTAACAAATCTCTATTAG
This sequence comes from Cunninghamia lanceolata, assembly GCA_027924645.1. Taxonomy (NCBI): domain Eukaryota; kingdom Viridiplantae; phylum Streptophyta; class Pinopsida; order Cupressales; family Cupressaceae; genus Cunninghamia; species Cunninghamia lanceolata. The sequence continues at coordinate 4,992,005 of BSBN01000278.1, forward strand.
TTGTCTGTAAATTGCACTTAACTACCTTGGGTCTCCTGTTAAGCTCTATAAATTCTCACCTGAATGTTTTGAGTGATTAATCAAACTCCATTATTCACCTTATATCCTTGATTTTTGCATTTTAGGGTGTATTAATGGCTGAGCAATTATTATGTAGGCTTTTACAGTACGCAAGAGAGAGGATTTTACATGTGTACTTGAGCACGCTCTTCAAATTTGAAATCTATCAACCCATATATGCCTTATTAAATATGGAAAAGTCTAGATGTGAATGTTTAGTATTATTGTTCGATCAATATATCTAGATGATGTCATCAGATGGCTTGGGTCAAACATCGTTGACCAAAGAAATGGGTATCAAGATTTATTTTAGCTTTGAAAACCTAGATATACGAAATATCCATGTAAAAATATCCATCAGCATAAACATTGTTGAAACGTCAATGTCAGGACACATGGAGATATACCATTGGCTGTAGTGTGGACATGGATATTTGAAAGGGTATGGATATTAACAAATACAAAATATTCATAGCGAAAAATACTCTGATGACATCACTGGGCTATGAAATATTCATTAAGTCAAAAATAGATGACATCATGAGGATATAGATATTTTGACCACTAGATATTTGTGAAAATAAAATATCCATATAGATATATCTAGATATAAGACATCCCATTGAAAATTTAATGTCGGGAATGTACTCAGACCTCAAAGTGGGGATAAGGATATGGACATTTCAACATGGATATTTGTAAACCAAATATCCATATGAAAATGTCAAGATCCACAAACATGCTCATTGAAAAGTCAACATTGGGAAATTGACTTAGATATGGATATTATACCAGGATATGGATATTTCACAATGCAAAATGTCATGTCAAAAATATCCTCACATCCCTTAGTCTCAAGAATTTTCATGATAATCTTTACAACTAGAAAGGATATGGATAAAGATACTCCCATAACTTAGCGCCATTCCTAGGTATGTATGGATATTCATAGACCACTGGGCATGGATATTATGCCAAGGTATGGATATTGTGCAAGTGTCAAATATCCCTACTGAATATCCATTATACAAATTTCCATACTTGGACCTCAACTTTGACCTTGTATAACTTTCTTAATATACCAAATTTTAACATGATCCAAAAAGTAAATTTTCTCAATATTTGACTCCCTACCCAATGGTGACTTTTTCTAGGGGATTTGATGAACTTGACCTTTGACCTATGTCAAGACCTCATATTTTACCATACCACCCAAAGCATGAAAACACACAAGAAAACAAGAAAACACATGAGTAGAAGTGAAGAAAAGTTGGGCCCTTGTTTTGCTAAGGAAAAATGGGGCGTGTTGTGAAACCTCACAACAACTAGCCACCAAAGGAAACAACCAAATTTCAAATTAGTTTAGAAATGAAAGGCAAATCTAGACATACAATTCCAACTTTCACCATTCAGGGGTATCTGGATTAGTTCTAAAGAGATCATGTTCATTAATGAAAATTGATTATAAGAAAGGAATGCAAGTGTGTGCATTGATTCTTTTCCTTGGCATTAAGCTACATAGTTTGATTTAACCCTCTAAGCCAATCCTGGATAGAGCCTTGCTGCCAGTCAAGCATCCATAGCCCTAAAAAGGTTATCACCTATAATTCCCCTAAATAGATCCCTACTACCAATCAGGCAACCATAGCCTCGGTAGGGTTATCTAGGTGAGCTTAAGAGAATAAATTATCTTTTCTTTTATTGTTTCTAAATTTTCATAAGATATATCATTTTAGTTCATTTTTTCACAGTGATGGGATCTACTGCCAGGTTGGGAATTACATGGTGGCAAGGGAAAACCTTTAGATTTTTCACTTAATAGATACCCATAGTATTTTCAATAAGTCCTAGGAATGTTAAATATGTTCATTTGATGATGCCTTGGATAAACTTTGCTAGGATTGATGACTATGATTTCCTTGATCAAACCAGCATAGCTAAAATTTGCAAGGGTTACAATTTATGTAGAGATTTGGGATTCTATCCTAAATTCCAAAATTTCTGAAGCTTTTCTAAAGTAGAAAGGTTCTCAACATCATGTCTAACCAAAATAGGGACTCAACAATATCATCAATCCACACCAAGTAAGCAAACAACACAAAGCAAGCAAACACACAAACAACTGTACATATATAAAAGCTTAGGACATCCTTAACTTAGGCCTGAAAGTAATGTGTCAAGAATTGCCCATTGACTGGAAATGGAACATCTTTACTAGTCAAATCTTTTAATCTGTAGGTGTTGTCCCCTAGTATTTATGCTATTTGAAAGGGACTAGTCCATAGTTTATCAAACTTTCCATGATCTCCTTAATTTTCATGGGCTTTATCCTAGGACAAGATGAGATGAGATATCCTAAATGCTTTGATTTTAGCTCTCTTTTCAAACTAGTGTTTGACAACAGCCTAGTGTTTAGAGAAGCGATCAATTGCTTGATCCCTCTTCTCTTTTAAATGTAATAGTTTGAGTAACCTGACTTCCATCTTATCTTCTAGTCCTAAGTATTCTTGTCTGAATTGCAGGGTGGGGATTTTCAAATTAACTAGAAAAATTAGATCTACCCCATAAACTAGTTGATATGGAGAGTTCCCTAATGCTAACTTAACCCTGGTTCTATCCACCCTCAAGGCATATTTTAACAGGGTATTCCACTCTAGGATTTTTCTCTACCAGTTTCTTAATGATGTTTAACAATATTTTATTGGTAGATTCTACTAGACCATTCCCTTGAGGATAATAGTTAGATGAAAACTTTAGTATAATACCATGATCAAAAGGCCAGTTTGAAAACTTCAATGATGCAAATGCAGGATAATTATCACATACTAAGACATAGGGAATTCTGAATCTGGTGATAATATTACCTTCAAGAAATTTGATCACATCTTCAGATGTACATGTCTTGCTACTCATTTCTTTAGTCCACCTAGTACAATAGTTAGTAATAGTTAAAACAAAGTTGTGTCTAATAGAAGATGGAGGAATAATGGCTCCTATGAAATCCATGCCCCATTGTGCAAATGGGTGCATCTCCATCACTAGTTGTAAGGGTTGGGCTGAGTATCTCTCTCTATTGGTAGTTGTCTGACAAGTATGACAATACTTTTAGATATGTTTCGTTGTGTCTTTAAAGATTGTTGGCCAGTAATATCCAACTCTAAGGATTACATGCAATGTGGCTAGATGGGATCCATGAGTGGTGCCAAACTTGTCATATAATTCTTGCAAGACTTTGTTTTCTTCTTTCCTGTCAAGACATTGAAGGTATATGTCTTCATGATTCTTTTTGAACAAGATTCCCCCTTTGATCATGTATTTTTGGGCCTTGATTCTCAAAGCTCTTCTCTGTGATGCTTTTAGATTGGATTGACACCTCCCTGTGATTAGGATGTCCCTTATGCTTGAATACCAATCCTCTTGTGTATGTGAGTTGACTGTATATTACTGACTAGTTAGGTCTGAATCAGTCTCTACAATCATTTGCATTGGGGCTTGTCCCCTTACAAGCTTCATTGGAGTGATGTCCATGTCATATTCTTCCAATACATTTATCCATTTGGCCATCTTTTCTCCTGGCTCACTTTGTAATAACATCTTAACCACTGAATCTAGAAAAACAATTCTCTTGCTCCTCAAGATATAATGCCTAAATTTCTTGATTGCCCTAACTAAGGCTAAGGCTTGTCTTTCTACATCCAAATACCTTAACTTGACATCTTTAAAATGGATTCTCATGAAAATGATAGGCTTCTGATTATTCGTCTCATCTCTTTGTGTTAACATGGTGGCACATGTATGGTTGGAGGAAAATGAATAAATATAAAATGCTTTTAGTATAATCTAAACTATTTAGTACTGGAACATTGGAAATAGCATTCTTGATATCTTCAAACACAAATTTTACTTCCAATGTCCATTCTATCTTAGCATCTTTCTTCAGCATAGAATTTAATGGCTTTACTATTTTGGCAAATCCAGTTATGAATTTTTGAACAAAGTTAGTCTTACCAAAGTATGACTTTAGTTCCTTCTTACTTCTTAGCAATTGAAGGTTCATGATGGACTTGACCCAATCCGGATCAATGGTTATTCCATTTTCTGACACCAAATCTCTAAACAACTTTCTAGTAGTCACGCCAAAGCTGCACTTCTTGGGATTCAATGAGATGCCGTATTTCTCACATCTTTGCAACAATATTCATAAATCACTAATGTGATCCTTTTTTGCTTTAGAAAATACAGTCAGGTCATCCATGTATATAATAATACATTGACCTATTATACTTTGAAATTCTATATCCATGGCAAACTAAAATGTTGCACTTGCATTTATTAGACCAAATGGCATCCTCCTATAGGCAAAAAATCCCCAATTTGTAGTGAATGCAGTCTTTAGTCTATCTACTCTATCCACCATAACTTGGTTATGCCCTGAAAAACCATCCATAAAAGATATCATCTAAGCCCCATTCACCATCTAGAGAACTTCATCCAAGGAAGGCAAAGGATAATTATCCTTGTCAGATGCTCTGTTTAGGTTCCTAAAGTCTATGCATAAGCCTATATCTCCATTCTTCTTACATACTGGGACCAATTTGGCTACCCAAGTGGAATGCCTAACTAGGAATGTGATTTGTGCAACTAATAATTTCTTCACTTCCTCAAAGATGAGAGGTTCTAGTAATGCATTTACTAGCCTTTGCTTTTGCCTAATCATCTTTACATCAATTTTTAATGTAATAGTATGCGTTATAATTGAGGTGTCATATGTTTTGAGCTCATCACATGTCCATGATATCACATGGATGTAATCCATTAAGGCATGGGTTATCCCCTCTCTTTCATCAGAAGTGCATACTTTGTTGATCAGGACATTCCTAGCTTTTGAATTCTCACCTATATTTATAGGCTCGTAATTCTGCCATCTGCTTTGGGAAGATCCTTCTATTTTACTACAACATCCAAATCAAACAACCTTTCCAATTATATCATTCCTTTTGGAATCTTATTGTTATTTTGGTTAGTAATGTCCTCTTCATCCCATCCTAAATCATTTATGTCTTGTTCATCTATTACTTGGGCCTCAAAGACATCCTTGTTGGCAGTGAAATCAAATATGTGTTGATCATCATCAAATGCCTAGAAATTAGTGACATTATTTAGGATGGATGGTGTTGACACTAGTTTGATAGAGAATATTTTCATCCCAGATATGGTTAGTGGCTCTAAGGTGCTAGTGGTTGTAGCTAGAGCATCCGTGTAGTGATTAAACTTCCTTGGGACATGATTGATATTGAAATCTTCAAAGCTCTTGATGAAATCCTAGACCCCGTGTCTATAACTAAACAATCTCTTGTAATTACAAGAGTATATTTTCCTTACTTTCTTAACCACTAATTCTGAATCTTTAAAGACGTGAAGGATCTTCACCTTCTTATTCAATGCAAATAGTAAGCCATTAATGAAGGCTTTGTACTCTGCTACATTATTAGTGCAATGGAATTATAGCCTGTAGGCTACTAGGAATGATTTTCCTTGGGGATTGATAAGGCCAATACCTACCCCAGTTCCTGACTTGGACTTAGATCCAGCAAATCTTAATAACCACAGCTTATCCTCAAGTAGATCTTGTAGACACCTAAAAATGTCTCCTACCATCAAACTGACTCCCGATATCCCTAATCATGTCAATTTCCCTCCAAACCAATTAATTAAATTTTATTTAATTAATTATCCCTTCATTTTCCTATTTTTCCATTATTTTATCCCTAAAACTGAATTAATTTCATTAATTCAATAGTCCCAACCTTAGCCAATTGATTTAATAAATATGCAATATTTATTAAATTAATTTCCCCCTTTTCACTAAATCCAAATAATTAGTTAAAACCATGTTAACTAATTAATCCAGCCTACTAATTGACCTATCCCTACCCTAGACAATTAAATAGCTCTTATTTAATTGCCTACCCTAGCCTACCTCATCCTAGCCCTAGGGTAAATAAAACATGTGATTAATTAATCCTAACCCCTTCATTTGGGTGGTCAAACCTTGTTTAACACCCTTCCCCACATCCTCCAAATAAAAAATTGAATTAAAGCCACATAAGTCAATTTTTTATTTAAAAACATCCCACATCACATTTAATTTTCCTTACAAACCTATACTCATTTATTTCCTCTCTTCCCCAAATGAATTTTTAATTCATTTACATTCCCCCATATGAATCTTTAATTCCAAAATAATCCTTCACCCCCATGCTCATTTAATAACTCCTTTTGCCAAAATGAATAAAAGATTCACTTTTATTCCTAGCCCTCCATTCATTCAAGATTGAATCTAGGCCCTCCACATCACTTCTATCCTCCAACATTGATCTTCCAAATCAATCTCCACCCTTCGATCAAAATCCCTTCCAAAAATCTATAAATAAGACCTCTCTCCATCCATTTTCATCATCCAAGTTTATGCAAAGTTATTATGTCAAAATCACTCTTGAGCTAGAATTAGTGAGTTGCAAATTAGAATAGTATTTCACATTCAAATCTATTGTCTAGGGATTATCTTTGTCTTAGGAGCTTGTTTTGGGTGCAAAGGCTTCTTCCTCCCTTGATGGGATTGGGTTTGCATGTGAGGTATAACTTGTGTTTATTGCATTTTGTTTAGTATTTCTACCTTATTTGCATATCTAATCTACATTGGCACGTCACCTCAGGCAAACTCCTAGGATACATAGTCTCGAGAAGAGGAATCAAGGTGGATCCCACAAAGGTCAAGGCCATCACTGAAATGCCACCTCTAAAAACATTAAAACAGCTGAGAAGTCTACAAGGAAAACTCCAGTCTATCAGATGATTCATTGCCCAACTTGCTGATAAGTGCCAACCATTCCAGCACCTACTACGAAAAGATATAGCCTTTGTCTAGAACACTCAGTGTCAGGATGCCTTTGATCAACTAAAAGAATACTTGGCTAATCCTCCTGTGCTAACTCCACCAAGGCAAGGTGAACCCCTCCTGCTTTACATCTCCGCAACAAAGACAGCTATCAGAGCCTTGCTAGCACAACTTGATGAATAGGGGAAAGAAAGAGCCATCTACTACATTAGCCGCACCTTGTTCTCATATGAGCTCAACTACACACAAATCGAACGAGCATGTCTAGCCCTTGTCTTTACTTCACAAAAGTTAAGACACTATATGCTCAATCACAAGACCAAGCTCATTGCCAAGATCAACCCACTGAAATACCTGCTAAACAGAGCTACTCTTACTGGGAGAATGGCTAAATGGGTCATGATTCTCACAGAGTTTGACATAGAATACACTGAGAGAAAGGCCATCAAAGGACAAATTATAGCAAATCAATTGGCTGAAGCACCTATTCTGGCAGAACATCCTACAATAGTGGAGTTTCCTGATGAAGCTATCCTGACAATCACACCAGCCATAGACACATGGAAGATGTATTTTGATGGATCATACACTCACAAAGGCTCGGGGGTAGGCGTCCTATTTGTTACCCCTCAAGGTGACACAATCCCTAAATCCTTGAAGATCACATTTCCATGTACCAACAACGTAGCAGAGTATGAGGCCCTTATCACAGGTCTCTGAATGGCCATCCAATGGAAAATTAAAAATCTAATTGTGCATGGCAACTCTCAACTAGTCATCAGGTAGGTAAATAATGAATACAAAACCAAGGATGATAAGCTCCTTCCCTATAAGAAGATGGTCAATGATTTCAAGGACTACTTTGACGACATCCACTTTGAACAAATCCCAAGGCTCAATAACAAAGCTACAGATGCCATGGCCACCATCGGATCTCTGGTTGACATGAAAAAGGATAGCAAGAAATGTGAGTTCCTGATTGAAGAGCTCCCCATCCTAGCATACGATGTTCCTCAATCCGAACTAGTGTGCGAATTCATTGGTCCCTTATCCCCATGGTATCAAGACACCTACCTATATCTTCATGATAATATCCTCCCCCCTAACCTATCCACATCACAGAGAAAATTGTTCATCTGTCGAGCCTCCCGTTTCATCCTTGTAGGTGACACCCTATACAAAAGGAGTCTTGATGGCACACTTCTACAATGTTTAGACTCTAGGGAAGCCAAAGTAGCCTTGGAAGAAGTACACGCAGGCATCTGTGGGGTGTTCAAGTGGACCCACTCTTTCTAAAAAGATCCTCAGGACTGGATATTATTGGCCAACAATGGAACGAGATTCCTACAGATTTATCAAGAAATGCCTCCCATGTCAACAGCATGGCAATCTCATCCATGCACTAGCACAGGAGCTGCAACTGATCACAACATCATGGCCTTTCTCACAGTGGGGGCTTGACCTCATAGGGAAAATCCATCCCCCATCCTCAAATGGCCATAAGTTCATAATCACTGCTACAAAATACTTCACAAAGTGGGTGGAAGCAATTCCACTTACCTTCACTACATCATCTACCGCTATGGTATCCCTCATTCAATTGTCACTGACAATGGAAAGCCATTCAAGAACCAAGAAGTTCACACCTTGTGCAAAAATTTTGACATCAAACACCACTTCTCCACACCGTATTACCCTCAAGGAAACGGTCAAGCAGAGGCTTCTAATAAAACCATCCTCCACATTCTCAAGAAGATAGTTAATGAATCTAGCCATGACTGGCACCTCCAACTCAACTTTGCCCTATAGGCATACCGCACAAGTATCTGCACTCCCACAGGAGCCACTCCCTTTTCCCTAGTATTCAAATCTGAAGCCATTTTACCTATCGAGGTCGAGCTCCCATCTCTACAAGTATCCCTGCAAAACATCATCTCTGATGAGGAATATAGGGTCACAAGGTTGCATCAACTAGAACTACTGGATGAGAAACATCTGAATGTATTGAACCACCTACAGGCATATTAGAATCGCCTAAGAAGAAGCTACAACAAGAGGATCAGAAAACCTAAAAATTTGAAGTAGGCAACCTTGTCCTAATGGAAAATCAGAAGAACCTGCAAGAAAGTCCTAAGCAAGGAAAGTTTGAACCCAATTGGCTAGGACCCTATGTCATCACAGCTGACTACGAATCAGGAGCCTATCAGCTTGCAACACTCGAGGGGCAGCCTCTCGATGAGCCGATGAACATCCTACATCTCAACAAATTTTATGCATAACCCATCTGGTACCCCAAGTCAAAAAATCAAAAAAATAGAAAAATCAAAAACACCAAAAAATTAGAAAAATCAAGAAAAATCTGAGTGCAATAAAAACTTCTAATGGTGAAAATCACTTTGGTGATGCCTTGGATAAGTACCATGGTGAAAACCTGTTCCAGGTGCCATACGTAGTGACTAGTTTCACCATCTAATAAATCTTCTTTCCCGCACACCACTCCATATCTCACGCATCCCATGGCTTGGAATTGAGAAGCATCAAGTCCTATCACCCAACCCACACTATCCCATCCCAAATCCAACTCATGAAACAAGGACCCTTGTAAGCTCCCCTTTGTACATACAAAATAAAAAAATTCAAAAACAATACAAAATCAAAAAATCCAAAAACAGTAGAAAAACATAGAAAATCCAAAACAATCACCTCATACATCAATCTCCCTACAAATCACAATCATCAAGACACACATCCCCACCATCACAACCATCCCAACCTTTTCCCACATCATCAAGTCATACCAAAACTACATATTCATTCCGCCCACATCTTGAAAGTACCTTGATCCCGTGGATACAAGGTATGTAGGTAGTCTGGAATATGAAGGATGTTTCTAGTACTTAGGTAAATAAGATGCACCCATCCAACTCGTTTGGATGGTCCCCATTCACTGAGATTTCTAGATCTAATAAATGATACACAAGCTACGTATACACTTGAAATATGGTCCCTAGTGCAAAAATCATCAATCAACATACCAACCATACTCTTACATCTAGCCAGACTATTCTTTTGTCCATCTTCCAAAAATTTTCCAATCAACATCAACTGATCTGCGTCCTAGGATATATCTTTCCTACAATGGACAAAAATCTATCATTCTATCATCACGTCTCTTGGCAAAAGCACACAAGGGTTATTTGTATCTTTCCGTTGATCTTTTTTTATTATTGATTTTTATCTTTTTGTCTCGCTCTAAGTCATTTCCAAAGCTACCTTGATCACATTATATCATGGTAAGTAGCGGATAGCACTCGGAGTAGACATAGTCATTATTTTTGTATGCTATGCTTGTGGGTTGGTTTCATTACTCCAAGAATAGTATTCATATCTTGAAGTCTGGGTCGTTTCTAGCATGATGTGTCCCATTTCCATATATAGGCATCAAAACCTTATATGTATTATTCACACTCATCACTATGAGTCCTCTTCCTAGGATAGGCAAGATTATACTACATTGGGCATGCATGAAATCAACCTATTGTTTGTGGGTCTAGTCCATGCAATCGTAGGATATACATGATCACCTAGGTCATTTCATACCTTTATGAACTGTATCCTACATTGATACAGTAAACTAAGAAATGCTCTCAATTAATCTTTTGTAACGACTATTACTAGCTCAAAATCATCATCCTAATCACTCATTCAACATTATCATCTGGGCCTAGATTTCAAAATCACCTACCCTATTCCCCCCTCCCATCTAAAATTCCCCAAACCAACTCCCACCTAACACACCCTGAACCAAAATAAATCCCCCCTCAATGACATGGTGTCTTATGACCTAACAATCCTCATGTCTCCCCACCCCCATCCCCTAAAAACACTCCCATACCCCATCCATACACCCCTATCCTCTCCCCACCTAATCCCCTCTCCCACAGCCTTACCACTCAGGGTCAAACAAAGAACATCATGTGTATCAGGACCTAATCATCCCAAAATCCCTTTGCATCTCATTTTTAGGTTCATTTTAATCCATTTAAAATTACATATCACTTAGGTTCATTTTAATCCATTTAAATTGCACGTCATTTAGGTTCATTTTAAATCCTTTCGCATATCACTTAGGTTCATTTTAATCCATTTTAATTGCATGTCATTCAAGTTCATTTTAAATCCTTTTGCATATCACTTAGGTTCATTTTAGAATCAGTTTAAAATGCATGACATTTAGGTTCACTCCAAAAAATCATTTAGGTTAAATTGCATATCATTTCATTAGGTTCACCATTAATAGCTAATAGTTTGCATCATAATTAGGTTCATGCTAGAATCATTTAGTTGCACATTATACATCACATTGCATATCATCTCATAACCATTTAGTTACATTACATCATCACAATCATTGTCACATCACATTGTTGCATCCATAATAAATGTTTATTAGTTTGAACATTCATTTGCATTATACATCATATAGTCCATAAAATCACAATAAATCCATCATTAATGCATCCATAAAATCAAAAACATAATTGCATAAACATAACATATCCACAGCATATAAAATCCATAAAGAAATACTACATTCATCACATAGGCATCATCATAACAGAGCATCATAATCATAAGCATCATAAACCATCAAAAAGCATCGTATCATATATAATCACCGCAAAACAAAATGTGTACATCACTCATAAATGCATCAAAAAATATAGTGTCCTGATACAATGCTTCTAAAGGCTAACATGATATAACTATCACATGGAGGATCCTCTCTCCAAGGGAGTGGGAGACTCTGACCCTGGTTGAGGCTGTGATCTTGTCGGTGGCTGTGGTTGTGCTTGCACCTATGGAACCTGCTAGGGCACGTATGAGGGAGGAGGCATCGTCTGCTAAATGGACTGAATAGATCTCGATCTATGTGATCTCGATGCCCTCGATCCACTGACTTGGCTATAGCTTGGTGCTCGCTGCTCTGCTGGCATGGCTACATAATACAGGCCCCTATAGTACTCCATCTACCTAATACTCTTTGTCAACTCCCCCTGTACCTGGCTCAACTGTCCCTGCAGCTGATATGACTGTGACTGTGCCTGAGACAACTATGTCTGCATCACTGCCAACACTGGGGCAAGTCCACCACCTAAAGCCTGTAGATTACCTAATGTAGTCTCATCCTGTTGTGCCCTACCAAGCATTGTATCCTACTCTCTAGTCAACACCTCTATATCACCCTACGCCTGGGCTAACTGTGCCTATAATGCAGCCAACTGTCCATCTGCCCCATCTAATAAAGCCAATGCACCCCGCAACTGCACTAACTCTGCATCACGACCCTCTAATGCCTCTTGCAAACTTGCCACCGTGCTCTCAGGGTCTCCATCTCCTCCTCATCCTGTCGTCGCCGACAAGGTGTGAGCCTCTCAACCTTGGCCTCTCCAGCTATCCCTAAGGGACCTGCCTACTGCCCTACTACCTGCTACCCTCCCCCAATAACCTACTGCTATCCTACCTGTGGTGGGGATAGATCACCCATATCCACCCTCAGCTATCCCCCATGCCGCCGAGGTCCTTTAGGCTATCGCCCTGCCCCAAATTGCACCTACTCAATAGGAACCTACTGCACAGGTACCTGCTACCCCACCTGCCCCTGTCCCACTGCCACCGCTGCCAACACATCTATCGGCTCGCCATCCACACCAACCACTCTCTCCTCTCAATCATCTCCAACCTCCACAAGGTAGTCCTCAATGACCTCCTCCCCCTCCTCCACATGGTCATCCCCATCTGGGTCATCTCCATCACCATCTAAATCATCCCCCCTAAACCTGCTGCCTCCTCTACTGGATCTGTCAAACGAGTAGGCCGATGCATATGCCACCATATATCATATGCAGCCGTAGTCCCTGCATCTCTAACTATGCTCCCCCAATCCCACCGCACTGGCCGTAGAGCTGCAAAATCAGCTAAGGCAACCTATGGTTGTATGACTGCAGGCCAATAGGGCGCATCTCGAGGAGTTCGCGCAAATATCACCATCTGTTGCGGGGTGTCCTGTATCAAACCAAACTACCACATGACCCATGAGGGTAGATACATATCTATCATATGGTCTCCTTGACCCATCAGGTACCTCTGCTGAAACGCAAAAGGTAGATGAATATCATCATCTGGCCATGGCTCTACGCTGATATATGATCGCCAGGTCACACTAATCACATCATCCAACATCCTCCTTCAGTACCGCACCTGTCTAGTATGCATGTACTCTGCATCCTGATATAAACACAAAGGCCTCAAAAGGCTGCCGATAATACCCACATGTCAGCTGGGTAACAGTGATGTGCTCCCAAATCCATACATGAAGCAAAGTAACTCCAGCTGACAAAGCTCTATCGTGTAGATAGGTGACTGTATGCATCTCATGGTATAACTGACCCAACATCACCGGTCCCCAGGCATAGACGGTCTCATGCCTCACCATCCCCTCTATCATCCCCCCTAGCCAACCGGAAAGTCCCTACCTCGCTTGTTAGGCATCACAATGCCTCCAATCAACACACAAAGGAATAAGGCATATGGATCTACACCCACAGCCAGTGTCCCCTCATAGTCCATCTCTCTCCCATCCGTGAAGAGAACAATATGATCCGCACCAAACACCCTGACCAATGCACTCCGCCCTCTCCTCGTGTCATATCTAACACGCCAGCCTCAGATAGGTAGCTTAAGGATGCGATAAACATCCTCAAGTGTGATCATAATCTCTCCAGTGGGCAACAGAAAGCTGTAGATCTCAGAGCGATAACGCTCCATAACCGCTGTGATCAAAGCTCTATGAGCTCATAGAACTGGCATCGATGACACCATCAGAAGCCCCAATCTCGCCAGTCGGGCCCGTGTAGCATCATCAAAACCATCAAACAGTACCATCACGGATGGAACTCATCGCTCTCGTGACTGCAATATAAATCGTTGTATATCCTGCATCCACAACTTTCTGGTCAGATATTAACCTATCTTTTTCTAAATCACACCCTTTCTTCTACTGTCTAAAAGCCAAATTTATTGGTGCTAAAATAGGCAATCTTTTGCGCCATTTCAAAAATCACGCTATTATTTCTTCTTTATAGCTCTATTCAAACGAATACCACCACTGCGTAACCCCTTTAGCACTAATTCCTAAGATGGCGCTACTGCGCAATTCCTTTGGTGCCATTTTGAAAAATGGCGTCAAAATACCATTTGGTGCTATTCCAATGAATAGCACCAATGCCCCCAAAAGTGCTAACATAGCGCCACTCCCATAAATAGCGCCATTACAGATAATTGCGCTACTCTAACCCAAGTTTGGCACTACAATGCTCAAACCCTATTATTCTAAAAAATCGTGCTAATCTAGATGATAGCGCTAAAATCTCCTCTAAATGGCAACAAACAGCCCTAGCCCTACCTTGGCAGATAGCGCCAATACAGATGATGGCACTAATCCACCTTACCGTTGGGGCCACGTGCTCCAATCCCAAATCCCAAACCCCAAAAAATGCATGTAAATTGAAAAAATTACAAAGTCAGGGTTAGACCCTACCGGGGGTCTAGTGTCAGGTGCCCGGCCAAACTCTTGGAATCACTCTGAGATGTGTCAAAGTTGAAGAAACTGGGGGTTATGGTTGGCCATCCCTCCTTCTCTCTTTCTTCTCCAAGGTCAAAGTGTGCAAATGTGGCATTCTTAGGGCCCACTTTGCCTAATACAGTGGGCCATGTCATTCTTCCACCCCCTCCTTTTCCCTCCAGGGTGTAGATCTTAGCCTTTTTCCTCTGTTCTTCTTTCTACCATCTTCTTTTTCCATCACCTATCCAGTTTTCACTTCCGTCACATCCTTTTGAGAACTCACCTGGAAAATTTTTATTTTCCCGTCGACCTCTTAAGCGGGCATCCATTATCCATCTTATTCCTTCCCGATAGCTGGGGCATATTTTTCTTTGACCTGACGCCACTTCCCTCCTATGGTCCTAATGCCACGTCAAAGAGGGGCAAATGTAGACACCTAAAAATGTCTCCTACCATCAAACTGACTCCCGATATCCCTAATCATGTCAATTTGCCTCCAAACCAATTAATTAAATTTTATTTAATTAATTATCCCTTCATTTTCCTATTTTTCCATCATTTTATCCCCAAAATTGAATTAATTTCATTAATTCAATAGTCCCAACATTAGCCAATTGATTTAATAAATATGTAATATTTATTAAATCAATTTCCCCCTTTTCACTAAATCTAATTAATTAGTTAAAACCATGTTAACTAATTAATCTAGCCTACTAATTGACCTATCCCTACCCTAGACAATTAAATAGATCTTATTTAATTGCCTACCCTAGCCTACCTCATCCTAGCCCTAGGGTTAATTAAATAAAACATGTGATTAATTAGTTCTAACCCCTTCATTTGGGTGGTCAAACCTTGTTTAACACCCTTCCCCACATCCTCCAAATAAAAAATTGAATTAAAGCCACATAAGTCAATTTTTTATTTAAAAACATCCCACATCACATTTAATTTTCCTTACAAACCCATACTCATTTATTTCCTTTCTTCTCCAAATAAATTTTTAATTCATTTACATTCCCCCATATGAATTTTTAATTCCAAAATAAACCTTCACCCCCATGCTCATTTAATAACTCCTTTTGCCAAAATGAATAAAAGATTCACTTTTATTCCTAGCCCTCCATTCATTCAAGATTGAATCTAGGCCCTCCACATCACTTCTATCCTCCACCATTGATCTTCCAAATCAATCTCTACCCTTGGATCAAAATCTCTTCCAAAAATCTATAAATAGGACCTCTCTCCATCCATTTTCATCATCCAAGTTTATGCAAAGTTATTATGTCAAAATCACTCTTGAGCTAGAATTAGTGAGTTGCAAATTAGAATAGCATTTCACATTCAAATCTATTGTTTAGGGATTATCTTTGTCTTAGGAGCTTGTTTTGGGTGCAAAGGCTTATTCCTCCCTTGATGGGATTGGGTTTGCATGTGAGGTATAACTTGTGTTTATTGCATTTTGTTTAGTATTTCTACCTTATTTGCATATCTAATCTACAGACCTTTACCTGGACCCTTCTTCCTTTTCACTTTGTATGCACTTCCTTTAGCAATCCACTTAAAAATAGAAGGTCTCTATTTTGTGGACATCCCCTATTCTTGAAATAGTGAGGTGTCTAGCCTTTCGAGAATCTGTATGTCACTTAACTATGCATTTGTCTGAGATACAGTATTAGGAATATCCATGTCTAGAACTTTAATGTGCTTTGGTAGGATATGTGCTGAAGAGAAATCAACAATCTTAGGCTCATCTTCTTGTATCTGATGTTCCTAACTTATTATTTCCAAGCATAATGCACAAGTTGTTTCTGAGTGTGGAACTTCATGCAGTATGCACCATCCCTCCAACAAAGTTTGTCTAAGAGGAATTCCTTGCAATTGGTACCACTAGATCTCCTTCGATAGAAATTCTTCAAATATATTTAGCATGTTGCCTCCATCTTCATTTGTTAGTTCATAATCAGATTCCACTAAACAATCTGTTCCTGGCATATTTGTATTTTTATCATTGCTGTCATGAAAATGATTACACATCATGACTTCTTCTATAGTGATGGCTGGGAGTTAGACCATGTACAATCCTTGTTCAACATTAGTATATAGCACCTCATTATTTTGATGATATTTTGTGATCATGTGCTTCATCCATTACTCATCTTCGATCTAGATCTAGTTATGTATCCCTCTCCAAGGTAACCACATGTGAGAGAAATTTGTGGCCATATATCTATTCAGGGTTTTAGACCAATCCCTACTTAATAACATTCCATAGGTGTCTGGGATGTCAAATACATGGATATCAATGAAGTGTTGCATCCTAGGGTTAGAGGTTAGCTATATATGGATGTGGGTTAACCTACCCACCACAATGACTTTTGACTTATCTAGTTGAGTGAATTTCTTCAAAGACTTAGCTAGTGACAGACCTAAGATTTTACATAGAGGCATAACATTTGTAGATACCCCATAATCTACTAAGAGGTTGTGCAAGTTCTTCCTAAATATCCTTAGGATAAGGAGAAAGGGAGGAGACTCAGTTTTCCCCCTGTACAATGACACTTGTGAAGTATCCACAGCACGGTAGGACATTTATCTTTAGGCTTAAACAAGACATCCTTGTGCGTAGGATCCTTGGCTGGGATATTATTAGGGATACTTGAGTTTATTTTAGGCTCGTCCAAGGATTTAAGGAAGGATTTATTTATTACTGGGGTCTTCAACAATTCAAATAGAGATAAATTGATCTTCTTTTTCTTAATTTCTCTAGTAGATAAGTAACTAACTTATCAAAATCAGACAGTTCACTCGTACCTTTTGTTAGTGGAGATGATGATGATGTGAAGTGTTGTTAATTTACCCTTGGATATCTTAGATTGTTGCTAGCATGTTCATCCAGAGGTATATTGAAATTATTTGGTGGAATAGAGATAGTCAATAGGCCAAGTGGCATGTTGCTATTATTTCTAAGGCTGTAATTATGTCATCTTTGATACTATTGAAAGGAATGTACTTCATCAGGCTCTTGTTCACATGCATTGTCTTGCTCAAAAGGGAAAGTGTAATCTTCCAAAACTAAGGCTATCTCTTCACATCCTAGTGTATAATTTTCATACATCACATTCACCTATCCCTGGAGATCCATAGAGCTTTCTATGACCATCGTTGATTCATATCCTAAGGGCACTATTTCATTTCCTTTAGGGAAAGTAACTTCTCCTGCAGTATTTTGAACTTTCACTTGGAAAATGCTAGCAATATTTTTGAACTGAGGAAAATTGAGTTCTATGTGTGCACTGGTGTTGTGAATCTGACACCTTTTATTTAATGTAGCTTCATCTAGATTAACTCTAGTAGTTTGCTTAGGCTCATAAATTCCTTGATTGTCGTAGGGTGATGGTAATGTTCCATTGTTTGGTTTAGTGTTCCAGACTCTTGGAGGTCTAGGGACATTATTGCTATTGTTGTAACCCATGTCATTGTTATATCATCTATCATTATTGTACCCTCTATTAGGATATCCCCTATTTTGATGGTTTTGAGCATTTGACTAAGCAAAGAAATTTTGATTCCTTAAGTGTGTTACCTCAGTACTTAGCTTCTTTAGCGAAGCATCTATTTCTTTGATGTCTTCCATTTCTTCTTGCACTTTGGCCACTATGTTATCTCGATTAGGGGAAAAGAAGAAAGTCCCATTTCCATTCGATTTGACCTCAGCAAGAAAATATCTTGGATATGGAACTATATGACCATTTGTTTGAGGATGAATTGCACTAATTGGCAGCACTTGTAAAGGATTTGTCATCTGAGTGGGATTTGTCAAGGCTCCATTCATTTTCTACATCTGGTTAGGAAATGCATAAGGTCCTATGCTAGGTAGAGGACCATGTCCTACTTGTTTCATCTCAGTATTGACCTTTACAACCTCTGCATAAGCACTTTCTAGGTCTATCATGATTGGATTTGTTATTTTTACAAACATGGTTGTTAGGCTCCTGATCTAAAGTTGAAAAGTACACTAATAGTGCTGCATGTTCAGCAATAGCATATGGATCCATCAGCCTAGAAAAGGCATTTTGGAAATGATCATTAAAGCTGGCAATAAACTCACCTTCTCCTCACCTAATTTCAGTGAAATGGTGATAAACCGTGGTGACATCGATCGGGATCCTATAACTAGCTTTGAATGCATTCTCCATAAGTAGTCAACAGTTGATGGAATTTTTAGGCAAGTTAACATACCAAGTGTGTGCTTCTTCCCCTAGTATGTATGGGAACAATCTATGGACTACATCTTCATGTTGTATTCTTGCTTGGAAGCAAGCTTCTTTGAAGGTTCTTAAGTGATCTTCTGCATCCTAATAGGGATGATATTTAGGACATAATTTGTCTAGATTTTTAGGTAGATCATTATATACTATAAAGTGTAGGGGTGAATTATCATTAAAGAATACCCTGGGGATCTATATGGGAGCTATCGGTGACATAAGAGTAGAAGGTCTAGGTTAAGCACTTACAAAATGTGGTATCGGTCTCATAGCGGGCAATTCATGCAAAGGTCCACTGGAACTAGATCTAGTGCTAGGCCTCTTAGATAGATTGATAAATTCAGGGTGAACCTTGAAGATTTAGACTGGATCTTTGCAAAGATGCAGTCAAATTCTCTCTAGGAGAGGATATTTGTAGTCAATTATCTCAAATGATGAGATATTGGTGCAATCTTTGCCGAAATGCAAAGCTTTTAGTTTAACCTTGCGATTTCGGGAATCTCTCTGCAAATATCTATTTACTTATCCTTAAAGAGGGGGGTATTTATGCTCAAACTACTCATATTGCAAAATATTGATAGGATCCTAGTGAAAACACCACAATTCTCAGTCTAGACTGAGAGATTTTGAAACAAATCTTCACATAGATATGGTTGAACTCTTCTTCAAAGCCAATTTTGCAAATTTTGAATGGTTCAATCCCTCCTTCTAGCACCAAAAACTTGTTGATACGGTTGTTAGTTACACAACAAGAAATAAAAGTCTAACATACAAACCTTCACTTATCTTGAAGAATACAATAAATCCATGATGAATTTATGATTCCAAGTCTTCATTGGTCAAGTTATTACCTCCTAACAGTCGATCAGGTTCAATGTGCATTATTGTTAATCATTTAGGGGCCTTATGTGTGATTATGTTGCAAAACTTCTTCAAGGCTTTCAATTGTCCAGTCATCTATACCTACTCTGTATATATTCTCCATATATCGATTAAATCTTACTCTATCAAGTCAAGATTTAAACAACTAGTATCCATTTGATCCTAACTCTTAGTAACTATTCATATAAGCATACATTTCCTTATAATTTACCATTATCTTCATGCTATTCACTGTTATATGCAATCCTTACTATAATATGCTTTGGATATGTATTTGTTGAGCATATATTTACTATACCTACTTATAAGTCATCATAATTTGTAGTTGTTTGTGATTGATGAAATAAAATATCAAAAGGAAAGGTTGAGAGAATGAAATCCTAAAATTTGTTAAGTTCTACCAACTATCCACATGCATATTCTAATATTGTCATGAAAATAGAATAAAATTAAACCACACTTCACCAGGAAGATCCACAATTATGTATGGTTAGTGCAAATCTTCAAAGGAAGTTTAAGTCTAGAGGTACTTAAAGTGAATGCACTTCTACAGAACACATCAATCCACCATTGTATACATGAAATTAACACAAAACTACACAGGATATACAATCATTATGTAAGAATAGTGACATATACATTGATACTGAGAAAGAACCTTGATAAAATCACAAAGCTATAAATATTAAACACTTGGTGTTTCAAGTTTCAACAATTCAACCCCCCTTCAAAATGAAGATCAATATCTTTTTTATAAAACAAGGATAAGATTCATTACAATGATCCAATGGTCAAGACCCCATCAAAAATAATCAATGGTCAAGATTAGTAGCACATGATTGCTCCATTAGCAATCATTCTACATATACAGTTGGTAAAAAGGAATATTCCCATGTATCTTTGTCGTAGTCTCTTCATGGATATTCTATTCTAATACATTTGATCCTTCGGTGATGACCACCTCTATATCCAATTTCCTATAAAAATCATATGCAAGCACCACTGTGTCTATTTATGATCTGTCCCCTACTTGGGCCTTTGCTCTTGCATATTCTTGTGCTTGTAATTGTTCACTAAGGGATGTCACCTTAACTACTTTGTTATCCATCTTTTGGTTGTATTCATTTACCTTAGCACTTAACTCCATCACATCATCCATAGTAGCCTCTAAAAAATGAAGCATAGCATCGTCTAATGCTAGACTAAATCTATCCTTAAATGCCTATATACATCCTTGTTCATCAGGTGTCCTTGTTTCTTCCATTAGATTCCCAACCAATTCCTCCAAGATCCCCACTTCATCAGACAATAAGTGAAGCACCTTCACACTTATATCTCCTACCTTAGCATGCATTCTTTCAAAATATCCACGTCAAATTATAATTCACAGATAAACGTGCTTACTTTAGGCAATGTTTGGATGGTTGCAAATTTATGTTTTAGGAGATCCTGGTCATCCATCTTCTTTGCCTCCTTCAACTTATCCAAGGCATAATTACTTTGGTTGAGCCTATGTGCAAATGCTCGTTTCAGGGATCTTCTACTTTGTTTAAACTAAACAAAGTGTTTCAATTGAACAAGGATGCCCTTACTACCTTCTCACCAATAGCAATTAATTGTGTGAACCGCCACAACATATGTGCTTTCCCTAAGCTCATCAATATCCTATAGTGATGTTGAGTTCCCTAGGTCAATCATGGTGACCTAAAACTCTCCTATGCTTATCTCTCCCTTACTCTTATCCATAAGGGGGACAACCAATTGGGTTGTTCTCCTCCCTAACATAGAATCTCTCTTTATGGCAGAAGTTGCCCTAGCTTTGTGCTTAGGCTTGGCATGCTCTAATGAAAATAGAGATTTAAAATCAAAAGGAGTGGAATGTGTATGAGGAAAAATTGAGAATTTGAATGATAAAATCACAAGAATGATGATAACAACTTAATTACCCATAACATAAAGAGATCGATCTAAGTAAAAATCCAATATCAATGAATAATTCAAATAAAACAAGAAAGACTTCACCTAGATTGTATTGTTCTCTTTGTAGATATGTATATTGCTCAATAACATTGCAAAACCATGTTTGAAACAAGCAGATGTATGTGTATTCATGCTCAAAAGTCAATGTCAGAAGATCATACGGTGCTCAATGATGCAATGTATGCTCAAAGTGTTGTAAAGGAATGCCTGAGAATAAATGATCGAAGAGGCTTTGTGAAGGAGATGAGGGGGTTTTATATAGGTTTCAAAATAAATCCATAGAATGAATTGTTGAGATAAATCAGATAACTCATGCTGAATGTGCAGCTGACATGTGTCACTCCAAAAAGGTTTTTTTATTAAGATAATTTCTTTTTTGATAAAGATAGATTTGATTTCATAAATTAGCATGCTTTTTCTTCAATTAATGTTGAATTTTGGAGTTTTGGAAGAATTTGATGAAATTAACTAAATAATTAGATTATGAAATTAATGTGGAAATGCAGGTGATGCAACAGATTAGATGAAATGCAAGTGATTCAAAGACATGGTCATTTTTGGGTGTCTACATTTTGCCCCTTTTTGATGCAATGTAGTTTACAACGTTGCTTCATAGAAAACAATTGTTGAAGACATGATACAAAATTGATGCCCCAGTGTAGCTAGCTGCCCCAGTGTAGCTGGTGTAGGATGCCCCCTCAAGAGGAGAGATAGGGAAGCGACAGAAGAGCTGGGTTGACACTTGACGAGAAGATTGTGTTGGAGATAGGCTAGGTTAGGTAGAATAGAGCAAGAGAGAAAGACTGTCGATTGATCTTTTCTTGAAAACTATATAATGACCTGGATAAATGGATGGTTAAATGGATGAGCTTGTTGCAATGATTTCACAAATGTTTATAAAGAGCAATCCTTATTTTTGATATAGCACATGGATAGTTTGCCACCAAGGTATAAAAGAGCAAGGTGCTGTGATATCCGAGTGCGAGGACATTGACTCTGCAAGAAAATGGTTTGAACTTAGATCCCTTAGACATAATATAACCTTGTTGTACATGTGAATGAGCCATAGTCTTGAACATAAAATAAACTTCAATACATAAATGCAAGAAGAATATTAATATGTAAGATGCTAGGACGTAACACACACAAGATAAATATGCTGCTAAGAAAGATACTAAAGATCATTCCTCAATCACGACACACAAAAGCAATGACTATGCCCCCAATCCGTATTGTATCACAACATACCAAGATTATAGATAAATCAAGGTAGTCTTGAATATGTAAAAGGGAAAGGGACAAAAAAGATAAACCAAAAAGCAAATTGACTGACTTATAAAGTAAACATAAAGCCAACATATTCTCTTGCCAAAGAGGTTGCTCAGGATAGATTTGATAGGAAAGATAACAGCCTTATCATAGGAGCTAGGTGTCTGTTAAAGGGTGTTATCTATTGAAAAAGATAATGTCTGGTTTCAGGGGATGCAACATGTTGTACAAGATGCGTGCGTTGGTCTGGTTTCGATAATGGAACATGTTGTATAAGACAAGTGTGTTGACCTACTGCTTGGTTGAGATTGATTTAGTTGATGTTGGCAATCAATATGTAGGATAGTATATGGCTCTGTAAGTAAGTTGCTTTGCTTCAGGTTTGTTAAGGACTTTTGCTTTTGTAAGGATGCATTTCTTTGTTGTTTTACTGCTTGAGTTAGTCAAGTCAAGGTGAATGGATTTTGATAAATGAACGACTAGAAAGATGACATGTCAATGGATTGAAATGGGAGAAGAATGATGAATCCTATGTGCCTGAGTACTGGATACTTCTTTCATATTCTAGACTACCTATATACCCTGTATCCACAAGATCAAGGCACATTACAATGAAAGATGAAAATGATAAATATGTAGTTCTGGATAGAGTGATAAGTGCGTCAAGGTGTTTGAGTTTGGATAGGTGAAATAATGATATCTTATGTACCTAAGTATTGGATACTTCCTCCTTATTCTAGACTGCCTACATACCCATATCCATGGGATCAAGGTACCTTAAGATTGAGAAGAGATGATATGATGTTTTGTTTTGTGTTTGATGATGTAGAAAAAGTGTTGTCGGTGTGGGGGGATGGTTGAAGTGCTTGTGTTTTTGTTTTGATTGTGGATGAACCACAAACAAGGAGCCATTCCAAGACCTAGGTGTAGGAAAGAGTTGCCCCCATTCTGGTAGAAGTGTTTGCATGAATGACTGATGGATAAGACATAGAAAGCTTGACCTAGGATGAGGCAGTGATAACTGTTGACATAGATCAAGATGTGGGATGACGACGATGGACATTGACAAATTTCCAAGCTATTCTAGATAGGGAGTTGGAAAATGTAAACAAGCTCAATGGTTTTATTATGGATGGATGGATGAAGTTTATTGTGAAATGGATATGGAATGAACAAGACTCAATAGATGATGGATGTTGACTCTAGACATAGTGCTTGTTTGCCAAGTTTTCACTATGGTACTTAACCAAGGCGCCTGTTTACTAGGTTTTCACTATAGGACAGATTATTTTCATTTTTGTGTTTTTTTTGTTTTTTTGGATACTTTGAGGATTAGGCATAGAACCTTTTGAGATGAACACTGTTAAGAGGCTCATCTAGAGGAATGCCGTCAAGTGTAGTTAAAGTATAAGCTCCTGATCCATATGTTGCTATGACAATAATGGGGCCTAACTAGTTAGGCTCAAACTTGCCCTTCTTTTCTCAATCTGCTTGATTTCTCTAATTTTGTTTTAAGACAAGATCACCAACTTGAAACCATCTTTCTTTGATATTTTTGTTGTAATTACACCAGAGGCAGTTTTTATAGACATGGAGATGATTAAGCGCAGCAAGGCGCCTCTCATCTAGTAGTTCTAGTTCATCTAATCTAGAAGTGTGATACTCCTCTCCATCAATCAGGTTCTGCATGGATACTCTGAGGGATGGGATCTCAACCTCTATAGGCAGAATGGCTTCAGAGCCATAGACCAAGGCATAGGGTGTGGCACTAGTTGGTGTTCTGATACTAGTGTGGGATTGAGTTGCAGGTGCCAATCACGACCAGTTTCATTGACCGTTTTCTTGAGGATTTTGAGAATGGTTTTGTTGGAAGCCTCAGCTTGGCCATTACTCTGCAGATAATAGGGAGTGGAAAAATGATGTTGTATATTGTATTGGGTGCACAAGGCATGAACATCTTGGTTCTTGAATGGTCTCCCATTATCAGTGACAATGTCTTGGGGAATACCATACTAGCAAATGAGGTAGTTAAGGATAAACTTGGCTCTTTGCTTACCAGTGATATAGGTCATGGGAATAGCTTTGACCCACTTTGTGAATTACTCAGTGGTGATAATGATAAATTTGTGTCCATTGGATGAGGATGGGTGGATATGTCCTATGAGGTCGAGACCCCATTGTGAAAAAGGCCATGGAGTAGTCACAGGTTGTAGTTCATGAGTTGGTGCATGAATCAAGTCTCCATGCTACTAGCATTGTAGACAATTCTTAGCAAACTGTGAAGCATCTTGTTCTATTGTAGCCCAGTAGTAACCTATTCTGAGTATCTTCTTAGTGAGATTAATATCGGGAGAATGTGCTCCATAGACACCTTCGTGTATGTCTTGTAAGGTAGCTTTGGATTCTTCCGCATTAAGACATCGTAAGAGGATACCATCAAGACTCTAGTGATAAAGTGTATCACCCAAAATGGTGTAATGGGAGGATCGACAAATAAAGGTTTTACGTTGGGTTGCAGATAGTTCAAAGGAAAAGGTTCCATGTTTAAGGTATTCATAGATATCTTCGTACCATCAGGAATTGGGACCAACAAGTTCGTAGATGATTTTAGTAGTTGGAACATCGACGGCTGGTATCAACAATTGCTTAATCAAGAACTCACATTTCTATGTGTTTATAGGCATGTCTATAAGTGACCTCACCAAGGCCATAAAGTCTACAGCCTTGTTATGCTCTCTTGGAATTTGCTCAAATGTGATGCTAGAAAAGTGTGGTTTGTAGGCATCCACTAATTGCTTGTAGGGGACCAACTTTTCATCTTTTGTTTGGTACTCATTTGCGACCTGTTGAATGACTAGTTGTGAGTCTCCCTATACCTATAATTCTATGATGTCCCATTGAATTGCTGTATTGAGACCTATGAGGAGTGCTTCATACTCGGCTATGTTGTTCGTGCGAGGAAATGCAAGCTGATATGACTTGGGGATATAGTCATTCTATGGTGTGATAAAAAGAATGTTGGCCCCTGATCCAAGTTGTGTGTAGGAACCATCAAAGTACAATTTCCACATTATTGAGGTAGAAAGAGTGAAGCGATTCTCATCAGGAAAGTCAGATACCATGGGGTGTATATCTGTCATGGGTACTTCTGCTAGTTAATCTACTAGGGCTTGTCCCTTGATTTCGTTATCATCCACATACTCAATGTCAAACTCACTAAGGATCATGACCGATTTAGCTAGTTTACCTGTGAGAGCTTCTTTTGCTAGTAGATACTTCAATGGATCAATTTTGGCTATAAGATTTGTGTGTTAGTTTAGCATGTAATGCCGCAACTTTTGGGAAGTGAACACTACTGCTAAACAAGCTCTTTCCATAGGTGAATAATTGAGTTCATAACCCACCAAGGTTTGACTGATATAATAGATTACATGCTCCTTTCCTGACTCATCATGCTATGGTAGAAGAGCCCCTAGGGCTGCAGTTGTAGTTGAGATGTACAAGATCAAAGGCCTATCGGTGACTGGTGGTACCAAGATAGGAGGTGTAGCTAGATATTCTTTGAGTTGATCAAATGTTGCTTGACACTTGTCATCCCATCAAAATGAGACATCATTTTACAGCAAGTGTTGAAATGGTTGACATTTATCTGCTAGCTGTGAGATGAAACACCTAATAGATTGTAACCTTCTTTGAAGGCTCCTTAATACTTTTAGATTCTTTGGTGGAGGCATCTCCACTATAGCCTTAACTTTTGTAGGATCTACTTCAATGCCTCTATGAGATACAATGTATCCCAACAATTATCTTGACGTTACTTTGAAGACACATTTCTTTAGATTGAGTCACACCTAATATTTCTTGAGCTTGTCAAAGATCTATCCTAGAACTTGTATGTGGTCTATCGGAGAAGATTTTGCTAGTATGTCATCCACATAGTTCTCCAGGATGTGACGAAAGAGGTCATTAAATATCACTGTCATTACTCTTTGATAAGTTGCCCCTACATTCTTTAGACCAAATGGCATGACGCACCAATAATAGTTACCCCAAGGACAAGTAAAAGTTTTTTTATGTTGATCTTCTTTTGCTATCATTATCTGATTGTAGCCAGAGAATCCATCCATGAGAGAAAGCATTTCATGACCAGCGGTCAAATCTACTATGAGATCAATGTTTGGTAATGGGAAGTCATCTTTGGGACATGCTTTGTTAAGATTCTGAAGTCGGGACACATGAAAATGCCCCCAGTGGGTTTATCCATAGGTACAATGTTAGAGACCCATTTTAGATAATCAATAGGCTTGATGAATTTGGCATCTAGAAACTTTTGTATTTCCACTTTCACCAAGAGAGCTATCTGTGGATGCATCTTCCTTATCTTTTGCTTGACTGGTTTAACTATTGGATCAACTATGAGATAGTGAACTACTAGCTTAGGGTCTAGCCCTGGCATATCAACATAGGTCCATGCAAAGTTGATTGTGCATTGCATGAACAAATTGTTAAGATCCTTGTGTTCTTTCTTTGATAGTGATGTTGCAAGGAATGTTGTCTTTGGATTTTGCTCTATGCCAAGATTTATCTCTGTAGAATCTTCCATTAGGAGAGCTGATTTCTCTTGATACTTAGATGGTAGGGGAAGGTCAAATCCTCCATCCTCAGGTGCCACAGTTGGGTTTTCACCTTTGTATACGTCCTTTGTTTTTACTATTTTGTGAATGGGAGGTGCCACAGTGTGGTTTTCACCTAGAGATCTTTCTTTATTTTTACTTCAAATCCTCACCAAAATAAGTTGTTGGATCTAGTTCCATTATAAAACCATCTTTGTGATCGCCAAGAGGGATACCATCCCAGAGTCCCATGAACTCAGCAATAGCTTCGTCATTCTCAAATACATCTAGAACGGGGGCCCCTTGTTGGTCCCAATCGATAAGTTTAGGGTATACAAGTGTGACTTTCTAGGTGTGGGTGGTGGATGTTAAGAATACAGATGATAGCATAAATACAAAGGATTCTGTAAATAGGTCAATCATATGGAGGGAAGAGTCATCGATGATATCCTCATTAGACATCAAATTGGTAGGAAAAGTTTCTACCACCTTGTTGAGGATACCCTTGATGTCCAAAGTGTATGGTACTTTTCTACCAAATCCTTACCCCTTCTTGTCTAGTTTCTTCATCACAATAATGGGTTCCATTATTCCTTGATTCTATTTTCCAAGGCCATCTTTGCCTTTATAGCCAATGTTTTTGACTACCCTTAAGCCATTGCATATTGTGACTGGTTCTATCTCCTTGTAGAGCCAAGAAGAGATGTCTTCAATTGTTTCCTCTTCCAATAATTTTCCTTTTTGGAATTGAGTTAGAGATGCTGGGGGAGGAATAGCTGCTTTCTTAGTTGCTTTGGCAATGGGCGGTTGGCCATACGATTTAGGGAATAAGGGCATCCACCCTACACAACAAGATTTTGAGATATCGTATTCTCCAAAGCCTATATCACGGATGTGAGCTTTAATTTCAGGAATAGGAAGAGGATTGGGTTCAATTACAAAGGCTTTTGATAGATTTTTAGAATTGACATATAATGGGGATGCATGGGCTTTGTCATTATTGGGCACTTGGTTGTAATTCTTATAACTTCCTTGCAAGACACAGCCGAATTTGAAAGGATTAGGATCTCCAAGGATAGTTATCTCCGTACTATTGAATGGGAACTTGAGAGACTGATGGTATGATTAGGGAGTAGCTTTCATGGCATGGATCCATGGGTGTCCTAGGATAATGTTGTAAGGTAGCTCAATGTCAAGGACTTGGCACCTAGTTTCAAGCATGACTAGGCCTACTTGTATAGGCAAGTGGATAACACCTTCTGAACGGTGCTCCACATCATCATACCCCTTGATTAAAAAACTTTGATCAATGTTGACATGATCCTCAAAGTATCCCAATTGTTTAAGTAACTTTAAAGAATAGATATTGAGACCAGCACCACCATCTATAGTATGCATTTGATCTTGCGTTTATGGATGAGAACCTCAATGTGAAGGATATCATTGTCACATGGATTATGAGATGGGAGGTCTCTTTTAGAGAAGACCACATTGTTGGGTGAGAAAATGTTACCTATTATAGCTTGGAAATCTGTGACCACTATGTTGTTAGGAATTGAAGACTCTTGTAGGTCTTTTTCTAGCATAGCTTTATGTGTTGGTGATGGCCATAGAAGGTCCAAGCTAGAGATTTGTGTCAGGGTTTTCCCTAGATGTTCGACAAGATTATAATCAAATTGAGTTGGGAGACTTGGTGTAGGACCACGAATGGTGACATGTCCACGATGAGTTGTAACAGAACAATTCATAGATTTGCCTTTGATTGTGAGGGTAGATACACGACTTTGTTCAAAACGACCCACAATAGTCATAGGAAGTTGAAGCTTTGTGAACACCTTTACCTTTGTCAGGATTTTGACCTTGATCATTTTTAGGGAATGGCTCCTTGTATATGTTGAGGTATTTATTGGTGTGTTGAGTTGGTGGTTCATCCTCAAAAGTGATTTTGTTTCCATCGATAAGGTTTTGGATTATGTGCTTGAGTTTCATGCATGATGAGGTCTTGTGTCCTTTGCTCCTATGGAACTCACAATATTCATTTTCTCTGTACCATGTGGTTTTGTAAATAGGCTCGCCATATGGGCGAGCATCTGGTAAGCTGATGTGTCCATTATTTATAAGTTTCTGTAAAAAAGTCTCTATAGGCTCTCCCGAGGAAGTGAATTGACATTGCGGAGGGTAATCTTGTTGAGGTCGCTCTTTTTGTCATTGTTGGTTTTGTTGAGGCATATTTTGACTCAGTTTTGAAAGATGAAGGGGTGTTTACAGTGTTTAGACATGTTTGGAATCTATCACACCATGATTGACCATGTTTTTATTTTTGTTTTAAAATTTTGGTTTGTCGTTTGATTGTTGTTGGGGAATATTGTCTTTGTTCTCTTTGAAGATTTTGACCACACCTTTAGCAATGAGGGCTTTTTCAATGTTGATGCCATTATATGTAATTTTGTCGAAGATTGTAGCACTAAGGATTTGTAAATGGAAACCCAATTCTTGGTTGAGGTTCTGCACAAATATACTGACAAGCTGCCTTTCAGGTATCTTGAATGGGAATTTGTTAGCCATTTGTCTCCATCTTTGAAGGAAGGAAATGAAAGTTTCCCCATTTTTCTGTTTATTGTTGCATAGGGCGGTCATAGAGATCTCATGTTCTCTATTGTAAGAGAAATGGGTGGCAAATTTCTCTGCAAGCTCATTAAAAGATTTAATACCCGTGGGTAGGTGTGAGAACCATTCTATAGCTTGACCTCCAAGACTACGAGGAAAGAGGTGCATAAGATATGTGTCATTATGTGAGACCTCAAAACAAGCGAGATAGAATTCCCTAATATGGTCTTTTGGGTCTCCTTTTCCTTTGTATTTATCAAATTTGGGAATAGTGAAATTGTGAGGAAAAGGGATCATGGGTAATGACCGATCAAATGGATAAGGACAAACTTCTTCCAAAGAGAAGGTTTTCTTGGTGTGGCCAAACGTAACATCAGATAGTTGTTGTTGAACCTCTACAAGTTTTAGCTCCATAGTTGAGGGAGGGGTTGGAAACATCTCCTATTGTCTTAGAGGTGGTTGTTGTTGCCCATATGGAAGATTGTAGTGGAATCCATGGGCGTTGGTGTTATAAGGGTCTTAAGATTGGTTGGTGTCATATGTGTTGTATGTTGGGTTTAGATTTGGTTGGAATTGGGTGTTTTGATTTTGGGGAGGTGGGGTTGGTGCTAGGTAAGAATGTAGGCTTTGTGATGGTTGTTGATTAGAGTTCTATTGTTGGTATTGCGGAGGTAGTGTGACAAAAGAATTTGGTGGAGGAAAGCTAAAGTTTTTTGGGTTTGGTTGTGGTAGTGGAACATAGCGATGTGAAGTTTGGTTTTGGGAATGTTGCGGGTTGAGATAGGTGTGGATTAGGTTGAGAGTGGAAGATCATTGTGGCAAAGGGACATAGGTCAATGTGTTTTGTGATGGTGGAGGTTGAATGGGAAAAATGTTGAAAAAGGTTAGTGTCGATGAACGTTGTGGCGGAGGGATATAGGTAGATGTGTTTTGTGATGGTTGGGGTTGACTAAGATGGGGATAAGTATGATGGAGTGTAGAAGAATGTTGTGGTGGAGGGACATAGGTTGTGTTGATGTTTTTTGATGGTTGGGGTTGCATGACATTGTTTGGTTTATTGATACAAAGGGTTGATGATGTTGGGGGTGGTGTTTGTTGAGACCCTTGTTGCATGGCTACATAAGTGTTTCTGGGGTTGTAATTAGGTGGAAAACCTTCTCGTGATGGGGTAACCAATGTTCCACTTGCAATTGGTGTAGGCATTTTAGGAGTTTGTTGTATGTTTGAATGAACTATAGCGTTTTGTTTGGCTAGTTCTTCTTGACGTTGGAGAGTCTCTTGTTGGTGTTTGTAGATCTCTATAGGAGTCATGAGTGTTGATATGGGTCTCTCTACTGTTGGATTTTGATAAAGGGGATTCCCATATTGTGCAATTGTTCTCCCTTTTGAGCTTTGTTCAGGTATGGGTGTGATCAAAGTTGACATGGTTTTGACCACTATTATAGTGTCTTGGCTGTTGTTAGGCTCGCTAAGATTTGATAGATCAAAATCTTGAGGTAATTTGGCTCCTTGCTCTGCTAGTAAGCGAAAGAAATGATCTTGGCTCTTGCTAAGGATTTCGTCAAAGGTGGCCATGGCTCTAGGATCTTGTATGATTTCATCAAGGTCTTGTCTATCTTCTTGAGAGAATTGACCTATTTCAAAGTGTCACTCTTCTTGAGATGGGACTTGACCTATGGTATAACCTTGTGGAACAAAATCTAGAGGCATACCAGTAGCATATTGAGGTGTATTTACCAAAGGAGCATTACCTTCTTGAGGATTGTTTATTTGGTCATTTTGTGCCCTATTTTGAATGTTGGTTGGTCTTCCATTGATGTTTTTGGAGTACCCTTTGGAGTCATGTTGGATTGGCTTGGTTGAGGTGTATGAGGAGGTGATTTGTGCTTCCTTGGAACAACTTGTTTAGCCTTCATAGTTTGTTAGAGTCTAGTGGTTACCATGGGATGCACTAGGATAATTTGTTTGATATGCTTGTTGGGTTTTTACGTGTTTTGGAAAAGACAATTTTGATGAACAGTTTACTGTACCAAAGGCACTATACTGTTTGACTAAAGGTGCATGACTGTGTTACAAAAGTGAGCTACTATGTTACCAAAGGCATTTGGTTTAAGTTGCTAGAGGTGAGGTACTATTATACCAAAGGTGAGCTATTGTTATACCAAAAGTGAGCTACTTTTATACCAAGGGCACTGAAGTAGGTTTGTTAGAGGCAAGGTACTATTATACCAAAGGTGAGTTATTGTTATACCAAAGGCGAGCTACTATTATACCAAAGGTGCTGAAGTAGTGTCAATGATGCAAATTTTGATAGATTTTTATTTGATTCTGATTGGATTTGCTTTGGCAAGAGAAAACACATCAAGCAAAGTGGCAAAGAAGGACTGACACAATAGACAGTGTATGTTCAAGGCTTACAAAAAGCTCAATGTTTCCACGGGTATAAGACAATTTAAACAATATCAAGCACTTTTTATCCCTAGAGACAACGTTTCATTGCAGTAGATCAGCTCACAACTTAATTCTTCATCGACCAAATGTCATTCCATATAGGTGTCAGACATTTGTATCTTTGTGAGAAATGATAGGTAGGGATATCTCACCCTCCCCTTGAAAAGCTCAAGTAGCTCACAAGAGCTTTATGGCTGAGAGAATACTATCTCTTCTCAAGGGAAGCAATGGTTGATGGTGACTGATTGTCATTGATGTCAAAAAGGAGTTTGTTAATAATCAAGTGCTCCTTCATACAAGGATCTTAGTTGTGTTGAGGTGTCTGTCAGGTTGTCATGGATGTTGGTATGGTCTTCATGTCAGATGTTCATTTCAGGAGTTCAAGATATCATTCGTGTTCAAGATCTTCTTTGTGATGATGATTCATATTTGAGTTGTCAAGTGTTGACAAATATGGTTTTGCAGCATGAAATGATGACCTTCATAAGTTATGTTATTGGAGTTTATAGAAGTTCACTTTGTGAACATGCTTGATGTGTGTTCATATTCAAGCAAGGTATGATATTAAGTTGATGGTGCAAAAGCTCTTCTCTTGATGAGGTTTGTAGCTTGATATTGACATAATGTTGGTTCTTTGGTTTACATGATGTTAACATGATGGTGAGTCCAAGCATTAGATGTATGATGTTTTTCACACAGTATAGTGCCTTCAAGGATGTTGCTGTAGTATTTGGTAGAAATCAAGATGTTTGTATAGATGGTTTGAGATGTTATTTGATGTGGTTCATGGCTTCATTTTAGGAATTCACTTGGTTTACTTGATGTAAAGATTGTTGTCATGCTATCTTAAGGATAGAAGAAGCAAGGTGTTCAAAGGAAGAGTTGTCATTCCAAATCAGGAGGTCTCAGTCTTATTGATTGGACATTTGATAGACATGTGATACAGTAATATAATGGTGACTTCATTATATACATTATGTGTGCAAAGCAAGGCATAATGGCATATCCTTTTAGACCACTTTGTGTTCTCTGCATCAAACTCAAAGTTTTAAATCAATCTTTGTGTCCTAAAATGTCTTAAGGGCTACATCAATTAGGATACATTTGAAGAGGTCCAAAGTCTTTAGTATATTGTCTCTTGAGATATTAGCCTCTAAACATGCAAATACATATGCCTTTATATCCTAATCAAACATGTCTTAAAACTTGCATTTTATGTTTTATTCCTTCAATGACCTGCTATAACAGGTAAGTTATAACTTATGTTATACTTATGTCCATTAAACTCATTAGGAAACCGGCCCTATTCTATATTCCCACCGCTTGCTTAGGATTCTTTTTTTGAATTCATATGAGTGACAAAAAGCCTTAAAAGGCTAATACTTAGTATGGCTACGAATTTGTTTTGCCATGTATGAGCCTCATTTTATGTGAAGGGGTTTTTAAAAGACATTGAATATTTTAATTTATTCAAAGTTTCTTTTTAAGGAGAGCAGGACTTTTGGAAAGACTTTGAAGTATTTATTTTGGAAGAGCAGATTTTAGTGGCATTAAATATGCTTTAAATGGAGAAAAGCATCATATTAAGTGGATGGTGAGAAGTTAGAAACCTTTTATTTCCTATTTTCTTGGAGGGATCATGATAAAGGATTTTTAAGGAGATTTTTTAGTGCTTTTAAAAAAAGGCAATTTTCTTGTGGAGATTTTCATGACAAAAAAGCTATTATTAGAAGATTTTTTAGTTTGAAGTTTATTTGTAAAATAAGAAGACAAATTGGTGGAGATTTTTTATTCAATTATTCTTGAAGTTTTTTTGCAGGATATGAAGAGTCATTTTACAAAGAGATAGTGGAGAAGATGAATCTTTGAAGGGGCAAAATGTTTTTTTATTGATCATTTATTTTGTGAATAAGATTTTCTTCTTGCAAATGGATAGGTGTTTGGATTCCTTGAAGTTTTTATTATTGCAGATGGAAGGTTTTTGATTTTTTGAAAGAAGAAAATTTGCAGAGAAGGAGAATAAATTATTGAAGGAATATGAAAAGATTTTGCAGAAGGATTTTTGTGGGAAGCTTAAAATGATTTTTCTTGGAGAGATTTTTCATTTTGTTTCTTGCAGATTAAAAGAGAATATGAAAAGTTTTGAATGGGATTTAATTTCATATTATCCTTTTTTGTTTGGAAATGATTTTTTCAAGAAGCTAAAAAGAAAATGATAGGAGATTATCAATGAATTTTTGATATGAATTGTTTGTGAAGAAAATGTGAAAGGTTAGGAGAGGATATTTATCTTCTTGATTCTTATGTCATCAGGTGTACCTTGAGAGTATGTGTGAGTGTGCAAATCAATGATGAAGATAATTTGATGATACAGATGAATGATTGAGTGAACCAATTTTGTAGAGTATAAGACATATTGAATCAAGCTTTGATTGTAGTGATTGATGAAAGATTGATAGAGATAATTTGCAGAGAAAATTGTTTATAGAAATTTGTATATTGTTTGTAGAAGTGTGTAAAATAAAATGGTCTTGACTTGAAAATCAAACAGGAGGTATAAGGTTGTATGATTGAATGGCAATCATGTCTTGCACACAAAGTTTGATGTTTTGTTAATAGTGATTGTGTTTTCCAGTGAAGCACAGTATGCTAGTGAGTTTTGTGTTCAGTGAGACCTTGGTCAGTGAGACCTTCCTATGCCAGTGAGGCCTGTGGTCAGTGAGACCTCTGTATATGTCAGTGAGACATTTGTAAGAATTTTTTTTATTTAAGCCAGTGAGGCAGTTTTGGAGTGGTTTTTCTACCCCTGATGGGTTTTCCACTCATGCATATCTTGTGTCTTGATTCATATTGATCTTCTTTGTGTGTATTTGATTTACTTATGAAGTTTTGTTCTCTTTCGGCATTCACAGTCATGTGCATATGTATGGTATCTTTCTCTCCTTGTGCTCTGAAAGTTAAAGTTTGTAAAAGGATTTAAAAATTCTCACAACATTGATTCACCCCCCCTCTTAGTGTTGTCCTTGACTCCTACAATTGGTATCAGAGCCAAGTTTCCCTTTTGCAGCTTAATCAGCTTGGGTAGGTCCTGTGTGTGGAGTTCAATGGGTAAGTACAAAAGAAATAAGAGTAAGAAAATTGTCAAGTCTCAGACAAGTAAAAACTCTTCATCTTTATCAAATTCAAAGGTTGATATAGAACTTGTTGATATAAATGTTCCTCAAGTTGAATCTGATATTGTATTAAAAGAAAATGTTTCAAGAGTTCCTCAGTTTGATGGTTCAAATTTTTCAGTTTGGTATGTTAGAATGCAGATTTATTTATCCCTTTTAGGATATGATGTTTTAATGTCAGATAAGAATGGAAATGACAAAGAAGCCCTTGAATGTAATCATATTGCAAAGAAGGGCATATTGTCTGCTCTATCTAATGTATTTCTTGTAAAATTATGGACTGTGTTACAGCTCAGGATATGTGGAGGAGATTGAAAAGAATTTATCAAGATAATGATAAAGAAGAGGACACTCTAGTGTGTAAAGAAAGTGGCAATGAAAGGAGAAATTCAACTGAAGAAGTTGAAGTTAAAACTCAATCAGATTTAGAAGAAGCTAGCATCACAAGTGATGATGATCAGGATTGTGAGATTGATAATGATGATGATTATGAGATTGATATGGAAGGTGAGCTCATTTGTGCCCTTGGTGAGATCAAAGAACTCAGAATGGAGAACAAAAGGTTAAAGTTGCAACTTCAAGAGGAAAAGGAATCCAAGACCAAAATTCTTTCAAATCTTCAAGATGTACAAAAACAGATAATAGACTTGAAGGCTCAAATTGCAGAAGTTAAGAAAATAAAAGATGTCAATGATCAACTAAAGGTCAAAGAAGTTGATTGTGAAAAGTATGAATCTGAAATAGTCTTTTTAAGAAAGGAGTTAGAAAAGGCTTCCTATAAATTACACAAGAATTTGTTGTTTGAAAAGAATATTGAAGAAGGGGAGTGTTCAAAAGCCAGGCAAACTCCCAGAAAGAAAATTGATCTTCATGCTAGTGCTCTTGAAGATAAAGAGAAGACAGAAACTGAAATAAATGTCAAAAATGAAAAGCATAATCAAAGAAGAAGAAAAAATGCTTTTGTTAGACAAGCATACATGTACAGGTATAATTATTCTTTTAATGGTCATTGTTATGCTTGTAATCAATTTGGACACAAAGCAATTGTTTGCAAAAGGAATACTGATATTATTTGTTACAAATGCAATAATGTTAGACATATACAAAGAAATTGTAAAAGATATGATTCTGTATGGAAGTTTAACATGAGTGCTTAAAGGTATTATCAGTCAATTGATTTTGATTACAATATAATTTGTTATAATTGCAACTCTCTTGGTCATAAAGCACACAGTTGCAGGAGAGTATCACCTAATTTGAAAGGTTGGGAAAAGAAAAAGGTTGAAAAGGTTTGGAGGAAGAAAGCACCTATAAAAGTGTGGAAGCAGAAAGAAAGTAAAGAGAATTCAGAATCTAAACTTGTGCATCTTGCACAAGTCACTTCATCAGTTGAATAATTGATAGCTTGATGTGAGGGGGAGTTGTTCTTGATATATTAGTTAACCCCAAGAAGTTTTAAGAAGGAGATCATTTGATATGATGATCTTGTTTGTCTATCATTCTTGCCATGCTTTGAAATAGTTGATAACGATATTGCTAACAATGTTGATGTTTAGTATGTGACAGTGTTTCAGGTGCTCTTTGGCCTATTATGCTTTCAAGATATTGAAATGGTGTTTCAGGAGTTCAAATGCACAAATTGTTTTACAAATGATCCTGATCATGTTAATGATTACAAAGGTTGAATTGTTATGGTATTGCAATCCAAAGTGCTTTTAAAAGTGTTGATTTACTAATTTGAATGATAAAGTCAAGAGACAGAAATTCTTGTTGATTGCAGTTTATTTCAGATGTGATATCAGATTTGACATTGTGATTGCAAAAGAAAGGAATGTGAAAATTGTGTGCATCTTGTTTTGAAGCGGTAAGGCATGTATGTCAAGCTATGACATCTAGAGTTGCTTATGAAATTGATGGTGGTACCTTGTTCTTCTTCAAGTTCATTAGTTAATTAGATGCAAGTAAAGGTCTTGAATCAGCTGATAATGGTAATACTAGTTGGTGTTGTGTTGTGTCACTATCATGGAAAACTTGAATAGATCTTATAAAAGGTGGTCATCATGTCATTTGGTGTTGGGAACTGTGTGATGAGGAGTCTTCATAATGTTTGTCTGCAAAATTGTTCATAAAAAAGTATTAGTGTGTTTATGATTTCTTGTAGCTGATATTTGGTTGCATGCAGAGATATGTCTTCTTCATCATTTTGGTATTGTGTCAAAAAGTGATATTATATTGAATTGCCAGTGGTATTCAACACAGGGGGAGCAAATAGATTTGTGTCTTTATCATCAGATGTCAAAAAGGGGGAGAGAAAAATAAATTGCATCATAAAGTTTTGCCATCAATGACAAAGGGGAAGATTGATGGTGACTGACTGTCATTGATGTCAAAAAGGAGTTTGTTAATAATCAAGTGCTCCTTCATACAAGGATCTTAGTTGTGTTGAGGTGTCTGTCAGGTTGTCATGGATTTTGGTATGGTCTTCATGTCAGATGTTCATTTCAGGAGTTCAAGATATCATTCGTGTTCAAGAGCTTCTTTGTGATGATGATTCATATTTGAGTTGTCAAGTGTTGACAAATATGGTTATGCAGTGTGAAATGATGACCTTCATAAGTCATGTTATTGGAGTTTACAGAAGTTCACTTTGTGAACATGCTTGATGTGTGTTCATATTCAAGCAAGGTATGATATTAAGTTGATGGTGCAAAAGCTCTTCTCTTGATGAGGTTTGTAGCTTGATATTGACATAATGTTGGTTCTTTGGTTTACATGATGTTGACATGATGGTGAGTCCAAGCATTACATGTATGATGTTTTTCACATAGTATAGTGCCTTCAAGAATGTTGTTGTAGTATTTGGTAGAAATCAAGATGTTTGTATAGATGGTTTGAGGTGTTATTTGATGTGGTTCATGGCTTCATTTCAGGAATTCACTTGGTTTACTTGATGTAAAGATTGTTGTCATGCTATCTTAAGGATAGAAGAAGCAAGGTGTTCAAAGGAAGAGTTGTCATTCCAAATCAGGAGGTCTCAGTCTTATTGATTGGACATTTGATAGACATGGGATACAGTAATATAATGGTGACTTCATTATATACATTATG
Source organism: Cunninghamia lanceolata (assembly GCA_027924645.1). Lineage (NCBI taxonomy): Eukaryota > Viridiplantae > Streptophyta > Pinopsida > Cupressales > Cupressaceae > Cunninghamia > Cunninghamia lanceolata. Next base: position 5,030,938 of record BSBN01000278.1, read on the forward strand.
TGTGCAAAGTAAGGCATAATGGCATATAATTTTAGACCACTTTGTGTTCTCTGCATCAAACTCAAAGTTTTACATCAATCTTTGTGTCCTAAAATGTCTTAAGGACTACATCAATTTGTATACATTTGAAGAGGTCCAAAGTCTTTAGTATATTGTCTCTTGAGATATTAGCCTCTAAACATGCAAATACATATGCCTTTATATCCTAATCAAACATGTCTTAAAACTTGCATTTTATGTTTTATTCCTTCAATGACCTGCTATAACAGGTAAGTTATAACTTATGTTATACTTATGTCCATTAAACTCATTAGGAAACTAGCCCCATTCTATATTCCCACCGCTTGCTTAGGTTTCTTTTTTTGAATTCATATGAGTGACAAAAAGCCTTAAAAGGCTAATACTTAGTATGGCTACAAATTTGTTTTGCCATGTATGAGCCTCATTTTATGCAAAGGGGTATCTAAAAGACATTGAATATTTTAATTTATTTAAAGTTTCTTTTTAAGGAGAGCATGAATTTTGGAAAGACTTTGAAGTATTTATTTTGGAAGAGCAGATTTTAGTGGCATTAAATATGCTTTAAATGGAGAAAAGCATCATATTAAGTGGATGGTGAAAAGTTAGAAACTTTTTATTTCCTATTTTCTTGGAGGGATCATGATAAAGGATTTTTAAGGAGATTTTTTAGTGCTTTTAAAAAAAGGCAATTTTCTTGTGGAGATTTTCATGACAAAAAAGCTATTATTAGAAGATTTTTTAGTTTGAAGTTTATTTTAAAATAAGAAGACAAATTGGTGGAGATTTTTTATTCAATTATTCTTGAAGTTTTTTTGCAGGATATGAAGAGTCATTTTGCAAAGAGATAGTGGAGAAGATGAATCTTTGAAGGGGCAAAATGTTTTTTTTATTGATCATTTATTTTGTGAATAAGATTTTCTTCTTGCAAATGGATAGGTGTTTGGATTCCTTGAAGTTTTTATTATTGCAGATGGAAGATTTTTGATTTTTTGAAAGAAGAAAATTTGCAGAGAAGGAGAATAAATTATTGAAGGAATATGAAAAGATTTTGCAGATGGATTTTTGTGGGAAGCTTCAAATGATTTTTCTTGGAGAGATTTTTCATTTTATTTCTTGCAGATTAAAAGAGAATATGAAAAGTTTTGAATGGGATTTAATTTTATATTATCCTTTTTTGTTTGGAAATGATTTTTTCAAGAAGCTAAAAAGAAAATGAAAGGAGATTATCAATGAATTTTTGATATGAATTGTTTGTGAAGAAAATGTGAAAGGTCAGGAGTATTTATCTTCTTGATTCTTATGTCATCAGGTGTACCTTGAGAGTATGTGTGAGTGTGCAGATCAATGATGAAGATAATTTGATGATACAGATGAATATTTGAGTGAACCAATAGAAGACATATTGAATCAAGCTTTGATTGCAATGATTGATATAAGATTGATAGAGATAATTTGCAGAGAAAATTGTTTATAGAGATTTGTATATGGAGCTTGTTTGTAGAAGTGTGTAAAAGAAAATGGTCTTGACTTGAAAATCAAACAGGAGGTATAAGGTTGTATGATGAAACACAGAATATACAATGGTGCAAATCTGATTGAATGGCAATCATGTCTTGCACACAAAGTTTGATGTTTTGTTAATAGTGATTGTGTTTGCCAGTGAGGCACAGTATGCCAGTGAGGTTTGTGGTCAGTGAGACCTTGGTCAACCTTCCTATGCCACTGAGGCCTGTGGTCAGTGAGACCTCTGTATATGTCAGTGAGACATTTGTAAGAAGTTTTTTTATTTAAGCCAGTGAGGTAGTTTTGGAGTGGTTTTTCTACCCCTGATGTGTTTTCCACTCGTGCATATCTTATGTCATGATTCATATTGATCTTTTTTGTGTGTATTTGATTTACTTATGAAGTTTTGTTCTCTTTCGGCATTCACAGTCATGTGCATATTATGGTATCTTTCTCTCCTTGTGCTCTGAAAGTTAAAGTTTGTAAAAAGATTTGAAAATTCTCACAACACTGATTCATTCCCCCTCTCAGTGTTGTCCTTGACTCCTACAATGGTGAGTATCTTGAGGGCTTAAATCGATTCCCCTTGCACTGATGATTACCGCAACATTCGAAGGTGAATCAGGTAGTCACTATCTAGATTGGTTCTTAGTAACTTTGAGGGACCAACTCCTTATGAGCAATGTGACAAGCTACTAAAAGCTTTAACCAATCCTACTAAAAGTATCAAACAATTTGCACAATATGAAAATCATTTCCACAAAGTGCTAGTACACCTCTTTTCGATTTGGCACCACAAGGTAAAGCTAATGTTGGTTAGGACTTAGCTTTCACCTTATCCCTTTTATATAGTGGTTCAAAGGAAAACTTCACTTAGGGTCATCCCTTTTGGATGAAGCATAATCTAAGGCAGGCCATTCTAAAGGAATAACTAAAATGTAAGATTAAGCACATCAAACAAAGGTTCAATTGTCCCGTTATACAAAAAATAAGGTGAAACTAGATTAGGCACACACAAATTTGTAGTTGTCAATTGTCCCTTATAAAATTGAAGTGTTTGACATTCATGTCCATTGCCCTTTGGAAAATTGAAGTGTTTTTTCATTCATATCCATTGTCCCTTAAGAAAGCAATATGTTCCTAAGACTTAGATTACGAAAAAGATGTTTTGTCCCTTAAGAAGGCAATATGTTCCTAAGACTTAGATTTGCCAGGATTATTTGTTTAATTATCCCTTAAGAAAGCAATATGTTTCTAAGACTTAACAAAAGATGATTGTTCAATTGTCCCTTAAGAAAGCAATTTGTTCCTAAGATTTTACAAAAGATGATTGTTCAATTGTCCCTTAAGAAAGTAATATGTTTCTAATACTTAGTTTGATAGGTTTTCAATTCTTCAATGCTCATCCTGTAAGAACATATTAGGAAAACCTATTTGCTCTATTTGATTAATAAGGGGTTGCAAAAAGTTGATTAATTCCACCAAAAACTCAAGTAGTTAGCCAAAAATAAATCAATTGACCAAAAGTGCTTAACTTATTAGGTGAAAAATGAGCAATCTAAAAAAAATATAATAATAATGATTAGGTGCAGCAAATTGGCTATTATTATCAGATTCTACACAAAATTCTATGTAATTTCAAAAAAATCATGAAAATTGAATAAATTTTGAACAAGTTATGACCATTTGAAGTTTGCAAAGAAGAGTTAACTTTGACTAAGTGTACCTGATAAATCTAATAAAATTAATTGAAAATTCTTTCACCATAGAAAATTTGAGAGAACCAGTTTTCCAACGCCGCTAGTTTCGTGAAAATCTGATTCCATATGCAAAAGATATGCCCAATTTTGCAAAACTGCTCTCAAAAAATTAAAAAAAATAAGGATGGGCTAAAAATAGGGACACGAGTTAGGATCTATTTTTATCAAACTTCATGCACTTCCTACAAATAATAAGAGATACCCAAATAGTATATTGATGTTTTCAACAAAACCCAGAAATATTTTGAGCTAAAGTTACACAAATATGCCTTATTTCATGAAATTGCTAAAAATAGGCCAAAAAAAGTTTTAAAAAATAAGCATAGGCTAAAAATAAGGACATGGATTTGTAATCTATTTTTCTTGAAATTCATGCACTTTTATAAAAAGTAAGAGATACCCAGATAAGATTTCAATGTTTTCGACAAAACCTAAAAATCTTTTGAGCTAAGGTTACACCGTTTGAATGCTCAACGCATATTCTCTCAAACTAGTGAACAAGGATCTTCAGATTTTCTACACTGTGATTGCGTTTTTCCATACCTAGCTTCCAAAAAATTAATTTTTTTCTTAAAAAACTAAGGTTAGTGGGTCCCCCTGGGTGCACTAGAATGTGTATAGGAAAAATTGAGAAGTTGAATGATAAAATTAAAGCAATGATAATAACAACTCAATTACCCATAACATAAAGAGATCAATTTAAGTAAAAGCAAATATCGATGAATAAATCAAATAACCAAACAAGAAAGTCTTCACCTAGATTGTATAGTTCTCTTTGTATGAATGTGGATTGCTCAATAACGTTGTGAAACCATGTTTGCAACAAGCGGTGGTATGTGTATTAATGCTCAAAAGATCGATGTCAAAAGATCGTAAGGTGTTCAATGATACGATGTATACTCAATTCACTATCAAGGAATGTCTGAGAATAAATGATCGAAGAGGCTTTGCAAAGGAGATGAGGGGGGTTTATATAGATTTCAATGAAGATCGGTCAATGGTCCAGATAAATCCATAGAACGAATGGTTGAAATAAATCAAATAACTCTTGCTGAATGTGCACCTGACATGTGTCACTCCAGAAAAGTATTTTTATTAAGATAATTGCTTTTTTGATAAAGATAGATTTGATTTCATAAATTAGAATATTTTTTCTTTTAATTCATGAGTTGATGAAAACAAGATAAATTAAAGCCATTTAACTTAACTTTAGTTTTGTCTTTTTGAAGTTATAAAAATAAGACTGATTGTGCACATGAGTTAACATGATATTTTTAGAGCCGATGATGGCATGGTTCGGTGGTTAAGTCGCTCAGTTGTAGTGGCGGCCACCAGAGTTTAAACCCCCACTGGGCCAACAAGCTCGTAAGGCTTTACGCCTTCGCTGGGCCAATGAGCTCGCGGGTTTGAAGTGTCCTTCCTAGGGGATGAGGTCCCCCAGTTGTGGCCTCACTGGTTCATTGCTTCGGGCAAAAGCATTCGCGTGGAGCCGGAGGGTGTGTCGTACCAGCGTCGTCGGTCATGTTAAAAAGTTTACCAAGCGCATTATCTTTTAAAAAAAAACATGATATTTTTAGAGGAATTAAAAGATAATTGAAATTAAATAAATAAATTTATTTAATTGATTGTGCATAATTTTGAAGAATAGATAAGATATGAATATTTAAATAAATTAAACAAATAAATTGATTTAATTTCTTTTGCATGATGAAGGATAAATAAAATATGTGATTATATTTTATTTTTAGAAGATTTATTTTTAGAGGAAAAAACAAATTAAATAAATAAATTTATTTAATAGTTTGTGCAAGATTAGAGGACAAAGAAGATTATAAATAAAATACTTGAATTTATTTATTTTTAGAGGATTGAGATAATTTAAATAAATTTGCATGATTTATTTAAATTTAGAAGAATAATTGATTTAATTAAATAATGTAAATTATTTAATTGTAGATAAGAGGATTTGTGATAAATTAATTAAATAATTGGATTTATTTAATTAATATAGACTTGAAATTTGAAAAATAAAAATAATTTAATTAAATAATTAAAATTATTTAATTTTGGAAGAATAAGGTTAATTTTGCTAAAATTAATTAAATAAATACAATTTATTCAATTAATATGAAATTTTGGAGTTTTGGAAGAATTTGATGAAATTAATTAAATAATTAGTTTATTCAATTAATGTTGAAATGCAGGTGATGCAACAGATTAGACAAAATGCAAGTGATTTGAAGACATGGTTATTTTTGGGTGTCTACAGGCATGCTCTAATGAAAATAGAGATTTAAAATCAAAAGGAGTGGAATCTTGAGTGGGATGTTCAATTACCTCAGATGTTAACCATGTTGGCACATCAGACTCTGACCTTGTATGAACAGATTGCTCAATGTGAGCATCATGCATCTTTGTATCTCTACCTTTATCTTGAACATGTGGGATTTCTTTATCTCCATTACCATCAATCAGGATTTCTTCCTCATCCTCCTTCTCCTTGTGCATCTCCTCATGCACATGTTTCTATGAATCTCCATGTGCTCCAATTTCTGCAGGGATCATTTCTATATCTTGTGTAGCCTTCTCCCCTGGCCCCCTTCATGAGATGCCTCATCTTATTTAGGCTTATCCTTAAGCACATCTACTTGGGATCTCATGTTATGATACATATTGGGAACCTGGCATTTCTCTATTTATTCTTCCATTCATATGCTTCGAAGGATGGTGTTATCTTCCTAGTGACTTCCAACAATACTTCTTTGTCTGTAGGGTACATGGGCATCATAAATGGATGACCTTTAAACCCCTCCATGTGGATGTACAAGAATGTGGGTAATTGGATGAACCACGACCCATTCATCTAGACCATTTCTTGGACTTATTTGGAGAGCCTCTTCACCTTATCACCTTACATTAATTGGACTAGGTGCATTATACAACAGTCATTTATCCTCCTGTAATGTTGGATGGACATCTTCCTCTCCAGCTATGGGTAATGTTCACACACTGTTTGCTCTTCTGGGAAGCATCTAATTCTCCCTACAGTTTGCAACCCTATAAATGTAGATTTTTATGCACATGCATACATTAGATATGATGACATATAAAACAACCTATGCTTTTGGTTCCACTGGATCATCCCTCCATGCAATTTTTCACTAATGAGCCTTTCCCATTGGACTATCTAGTCTGTGTCCTTGACCATGCAAATGAGCCCATACATCCATTGATCAAAGGTGCCAGAGTCATTCTTCCCTATCATTCTTCTTAGCAAGACTATCATATATTGTATTCCAAGAGAAAAGTCATACTTGAATAGGTGTTGGGGCAACTTAACCATTACTTTTACCTTGCTATCTGTAGCTCTCCATGTGGCAAACATGATCTTCCTACAATCTATAGTGTTGCTATTGTATTCTTTCATCAATTGTTCCACATTTATCATGTACATGTTACTGTGTGTGGGAAATTTGAAGGTGTTAGTGATGCCCTGCATCAAGAAGTATGCATATACTCTCCCCTATTTCTCCACACTTCTGGTGGCTTGATTATTGTTTTCTACACATGCTATCACAAGCTCTAGTGCCTTTGCTATATATGAGAAGCCTGTTGCATTAAACATCCCTAAGTTGTGAACACTCTTCAAAATGGGATTACCATCACCAATGCCTAGAACCTTGTTACTCCACTTGCTCAAATAAGTGCTTCCTGAGTGGGCATCTTCAACAAATCCATATTTTCTGCATCAAGCTCCTGCAACTGGGAACATGTCTACCTTGAATTTGACATCTCATTTGTCCTTTTTGGTCTGTATGGTGTCCTATAAATCATGGATAGCCATAGGTTACCAGATTTTTTGAGATTTAATCATATGATTTAGACTATATAAGCTTAATATGTGCTATGCCCACAAGGCAATTTATACTTATCCACAAAGATTTACCCTATTTTGTCATATTTACCTTAAGTAACTATCACTGTAATAGTAAAACAACAGGACAAAATTTTTGTCTTATATACCTATTGGCGAGAACCTTAAACCTAAAAGATAACTAAAACACAACATCATTCAATGATTGTCCACCTCCTTTTCTTTCTATTCACCACTCACCATTCACCGTTCTTTTTGTTTAACAAATCTCTATTAGCTATTTGTAAATCACTCTTAACCACCTTGGATCTCTTTTTAAGCTCTGTAATTTCTCGCCTAAATGCTTTGAGTGATTAATCAAACTCTGTTATTCACCTTATATCCTTGAGTTTTGCTTTTTAGGGTGTATTAATGGTTGAGCAATGATTAGGTAGGCTTTTATAGTATGCAGGCAGGAGGATTTGACATGTGTACCTAAGCATGCTCTTCAAATTTGAAATCTACCAACCCATATATGCCTTATTAATTATGGGAAAGTTTAGATGTGAATGTTTAATATTATTATGTTGTTGATATATCTAGATGACATCATTAGGTGGCTTGGGTCAAACATCATTGACCAAAGAAATGGGTATCAGGATTCATTTTAGCTTTGAAAACCTGAATATATGAAATGTTCATGTAAAAATATCCATCATCATAAACATTGTTGAAAAGTCAATGTCAGGACACATGGTGATATACCATTGATTGTAATATGAACATGGATATTTGAAAGGGTATGGATATTAACGAATACAAAATATCCATAGCAAAAATATCTAGATGATGTCATCAAGCTATGAAATATTCATTAAGACAAAAACATATGACATCATTGGGATATGGATATTTTAGCCACTAGATATTTGTGAAATCAAAATATCTATATAGAAATATCCAGATATAAGATATCCCATTGAAAATTCAATGTTGGGAATGTACTCAGAATTGAAAGTTGGGATAAGGATATGGAAATTTTGACATGGATATTTGAAAATCAAATATCCATGCAAAAATGTCAGGATCTACAAGCATGCTTGTTGAAAAGTCAACTTCAGGCAATTGACTTAGATAGGGATATTATACTAGGATATGGATATTTCACAATGCAAAATATCCTCACATCCCTTAGTCTCATGAATTTTCATGATAATCTTTACAACTGAAAAGGATATGGATAAAGATGCTTCCATGACTTAGCATCATTCTTAGGTATGTATGGGTATTCATATACTACTGGGTATGGATATTACATTGGGGTATGGATATTGTGCAAGTGTCAAATATTCCTATCAAATACCATACAACAAATATCCATACTTGGACCTCAAGTTTGACCTTGTATAAATTTCTCAATTTATCAAATTTTAACATGATCCAAAAAGCAAAGTTGCTCAATATTTGATTCCCTACCCAATGGTGACCTTTTCTAGGAGATTTGATGAACTTGACCTTTGACCCAGGTTAGGACCTCATATTTTACCATACCACCCAAAGCAAGGAAACACATAAGCAAACAAGAAAACACACAAGCAGAAGCAAAAAAAACTTGGGTCCCTATTTTGCTAAGGAAAAATGGGGTGTGTTGTAAACCTCACAACATAACACATATGAAGTGGAGCTACTGGAGACATTTGATGTATCACCTATATTCAACATTGCAAACCTATACCAGTGTCATGAGGGAGAGTCAAGTGATAGCATTAAATATGGATTGAAGGATCAATTACCATAGCAATCACTAGAGTAGATAGAGAACATCTCGGATAGTAGAGTTGGATGTAGTACTAGAGGCAAGTAGTACAAAGAGTATTTGGTAAAGTGGAAAGGAAGACTGGAAGAACATTCATCATGGATTTCTTAGGCTGAGATAGACTGCCTTAGTTTTCCTCTAGCCCTAGAAAAGTGAGGGACTCACTTTTCAACAACCCTGGGTGTCTGATGCAGGAGCATCTTGGGTTGCAGAGAAATCTTGCATCAACCAAAAGTATTTTCATTCTTTTATTTTCTTTCATTTCAGTTGTAGTTTAGTAATTTATAGTTTAACATTTTCTAACGCATTCTACCACATATTCATATTAGATCTTGCAGAGTAGGATTTAGCCTCTATGCCATGTTAGTTACATCATACTAAGATTTTAGGAGGTTTGGATTTGTCTACATAAAGTTATCTCTATCAAAAGATCATCATCTTTCACAAAGCATAGCATTCATGCAATCAGTTGAAAGAGAAGTTTTGAAAAGCATGTCCGTAACTTGAGGAGCCTAATGGAACATCATACATGGAAAATAAGGACCTTATAGACCTTCCTTGAGGTCCATACCATGTTTCATTCATTTACAGAGCAATACCATGAGTTGTAGGCCGAACATCATGTTTCTACACGTTTCATCATTCATTAGAGTTTGTAACCTCTTAAGATCGACACGGAGGATTCTATGAGCCTAAAAATGATATATATACATCTCTTAGATGAATTAGGAAGTTAGTAGTTCTATAATGTGATTTGGCAGCTTTGAAATTAGATTTTCTTTCCGGAGGGAACTTCAATGCCATATCTTTCAATTATGTTGTTACCCAAAAATCAGGGCTATGAACCTCTAATTGTAGCTCGCATGTTGTTGGCATATGAGCATTTTGATTATCTAATATATTGAGCATTTGAATCTTCCATTGCATTCTATATTTGTGTTGTTTCCATTGTGTATACTCTAGCTACATGTTTTGGACAGTTCATTCTTTGAACCCTCCATCCATGACTACATCATGTTTCTATAGTAGCAACAAATGGTGACTCTGCTAAAGAATGCTTCTGAGTATTCTAGGATAAGTAAATCTTCTTAAGAATTGAGAAATCAATAATTAGCATAGTTAACCTCTTCCAAAGCATCTTCATGAATCAAATAAGTACCAATGATAACAAGAGAGTTATGGTCACAACTTCAATCTAGTGTGTGCAAGTGAGTTCATTACCTTTTCTAGAATCAAGAAAACTAATCATTATAGTTGGATATCGAACTAGTTCACCCATAAGCATACATAGGTCTACTAAGCATCAACAAGAATACCTATAGACGTGTTTCCATGTGTCAGGACATTGCTCCACTACCAGCCAGGCATCCATAGCCCTGGTGGTGTTATCTCTAGTCCCATCAAGGCATAACTCTACTATTAACTAGGCGTCTATAGCCCCAGTAGAGATACCTGAATCACCCAAAAAATTGAGTGTTTGATCTTTCTTTTCTTTACTCAATTTTTTCTCTTTTTTTAAATTCTTTTGATTTTTTTTATTCATCCCTTTTTTTCTTTTTTTCTCTTTTGCTCAATGTGCAAGTAGTGAAGATGTAAGTTTGAGACTACCATTGACACATAAGAGAGGAACATCAATGAAGACTTTCACCCAATGATCCAGCTATAATGAATAGTTTAATCAAGTCTAGAAATTAATTAGGCATTTTAAGTGGTAGGCTATCAATCATTTACAAGACTCTCATAAACTCATTAGACTGATTCTCATCATAAGAGATGGCTTAGACAAAGTTGATTATACTGATTGCCTCTTTCTAACTCCTTAAAAACAAATCCTTTAGCCTAAAATGCTTGAAAACATTACTACCAAAGGGTGACCATTTGATCACATAGCAATAGTCCCAATTAAACATGAAATTGTAAGGAATCATGGACAACTATACAAGGCACTGACAAGTAGATGAAGATGATTAAATTTATGGTGCAAACAAAAAGAGACAACCCAGGACAGACACACAAACAAGACAAAGCAAAAAACAAACTATATAAAAGATATAAACAAATATGTACACATTTCCCAACATGCATCACTCAAGCATTGAAATAGTGTTTGAGGAATTTCCCATTAATTGATAATGGGAGATCCTCACCTATTAGAGTTTGAATCCTAAATTCATTATCTCCTATAATCTTAGATATTTGATAAGGTCTAGTCCAAAGGTGGGAAAACTTCAAATGGGCTTCTTTTTGTTCATTTACTTTGTCCCAAAGAAGGACTAAATCAAAAATTTAGAAACATTTAATTGAAGCTCATTTGTCAAACCATTGTTTTACATCTTGGTGTTTAGTGAAGCACTCTAAAGATAAGTCTCTTTGTTCTTCTAATTGCATCAAATTCAATAATCTTACTTCAATCTTATCCCCATTTTCTAAATAATCTCTCATAAATTGCAAAGTAGGGATCCTTGGATTAATGGGGAAGATAAGATGCTGGTCATAAACCAAATGGAAGGGTGAGGTACCTAAAGAGTCTTTAATGTGGATGTGATCAGCCCATAAAGTGTATTTGAGTTGTTTATGTCAATCTTGAGGATTCTTGTCTAACAACCTTTTGATTACCATCAGTAGGTTCTTGTTTGTTGATTCTGCCACCCCATTCCCTTTTGGGTAGTAGTTTGATGCGAATTTCAAAATTATTCCATGATCGTATGCCCATTCAAAAAATATTTATGAAATAAATGCTAGATCATTATCGCATAACAAATTAAAAGGCTATCCAAGCCTAGTGATAATTTGTTCCTTAAGAAATTTAATAACAGTCTCAGTTGTGCATTGTTTGAGAGCTTAGGCCTTAGTCCAATGTCTATAGTAATCATTGGTAGTCAGTATGAATCTATGTGTTATAGATAATCTTAGGTTAATCATTCCAATAAATTCTAATCCCCATTCAGCAAAGGGGTGAGCTTCGATCACTAGTTATAAGGGCATAGTTGCATAGGTTTGTCGTTTAGCTGCAATTTGACATTATGACAATCTTAAATGTGGGCATATGAGTCCCTAAATACTTGAGGAGAATAGTAACCTACTTGAAGGATCTGGTGTTTCATAGCAGTTCTAGAGTCATTCCCTATTCTAAGTCTATCATGGAAACTACTAACAATTTATGCAACTTCATTCTTATCTATGCACTCAAGATAAAGGCCATCATGATTTCTTCTAAATAAGACATTATATTTGATCATGTAACTACCCTCTTTGAGTTTCAAGGCATGCCTTTGAGTGGGTTTCAAGTGATCAAGACACCAACCATGGATGAGATAAAAGAGAATGTCATTATATCACTCATCATTGGAAACTTTCTCTACCATGTATTGTTGGCATATGCCATGTTCATTAGACTCGGCAATGATCTTACTTAACCCTATCCATGCACAATTTTCATGGGTTTAATATCGATGTCAAATTCTTAGAGAATTGCTACCCATTTACCATGATGTTCCCTAAGTTCACTTTGCATAAGCATGCTTTAATTGTTGGATCAAGAAAAATTGCATAAACCTCAATATATGCAGTAAGTAGTGATGAAACTTTTTTATTGCCCTAACCAAAGAAAATGCATGCTTATCAATTATTGGATATTTGATCTCAGCTCCATGAAGAGAGGATCTCATGAAATCTATTAGATGTTCTTCACCTGTTTCTCCTCTTTGTGTCAATATGATAGCTATGGAATGATCTGACGTGAATGAATAAACAAGGAAAGGCAATGTGTTACAATTCGGGCTAGCCAATATAGGTGCTTGGGAAATTCCCTCTTTGATTTCCTTGAATGATGCTTGAGCATCAGGAGACCAAGAGATTTTGTCTTCTTTCTTAAGCATGGTGTTAAGTGGTCTCACGACCTCAATAAAGCCTGACACAAACTTACGAACAAAGTTGATTTTCTTTAAAAATGATTTGAGATCATTTTTGCTTCTGGGTAATGGAATTTTTAGGATTGCCTTTACCCTCTCAAGATGAATGACAATTTTCTTTTCTAAAATTATATGCCCAAAGAGTCTTCCTTCTATAACACCAAATAAACATTTCCTTAGGTTGAGTTATATTCAATGGTCCCTACATCGTTGTAGTACTTTTCTTAGGTCTTCTATATGATCTCCACATTTCTTTGAGAAGACCATAAGATCATCCAAGTAGATGATTATGCATTTCTCGATCAAACCCTTAAATGCTATGTCCATGGCTCATTGAAATGTGGCTCCGACATTGATGATACCAAAAGACATTTTACGATAAGAAAATGTTCCCTATTTTGTGGTGAAAGCGATCTTATGTCTATCTTGTGGATCTACCAAAACCTAATTATATCTTGAGTACCCATCCAAAATAGACATCATTTGAGAACCATTAACAATATGAAGAATTTCATCTAAGGATGGAACTGGGTAGTTATCCTTTTCTAAAGCCTTGCTTAGGTTTTGAAAATCAATACAAAGTCTAATTTCCCCATTTTTCTTGTGAATTGGGGCCAAATTAGCCACCCATGTTGAATGCCAAACTAGAAAGATTATTTGAGTGGATACTATTTTTTGAACTTCTTTAAAAATGAGGGGCTCAAGAAGTGCATTGACATGCCTTTGTTTCTATACACTCAAAATCGTGACTCTGGTTGCTTGGGGATGTCAGTTTGGATTTTGGCACGCATATGGACCCTTCCCTCCTTGCCACGGGGCAATCCTCCATGTCACTCTCACTCATGTGGAAGTATCCAGTCGAGAGGAGGCAAGACACGATGGGGGTCTGGCTCATTGGAGAGCTGGAATTCACGGAGAGGGGTCGACAAGTACTATGGCCTTTGTGTGTTGTGTGCTTAGTTGTATGTTTCATTTGATTGAAGTTGTAGTTGAGATAACCCTATGACCCGAAGGGTCACTATTTTCTCTTCTCTTGTTAGGGTTTCTTAGATTCCACCTCTGTGTGGGTAGGCATTTATGTTTATTTATGTCCTCTTGTCTTTCTATGCATTGAATGAGTTCTTGTTGTATCTGGCATTGTCTAGTGAAATCATGAAAAATCAACATGAAGGAAATGATAACAAATACAAATTAAATGAATGCAAACCTCTATTACTTAATTGTCATTAGTCTACCTTAAGTATGGAGAATCAATCCAATCAACCCTCTTCCTTGAGATCATTAGTCTATCTAAAGCATAGAGAGCCATCCATCAAAAGAAAACAAATCAAATCATCCTAAGGTCTTGAAATTTGATCCCAATCACTCCACATCATCACCTACATTTCTCATTTAACCACTTTCATCCCAATCCATTCATCCTGACCACCTCAATCCTAGTCATCATCCTAAGCATTACACATCATTCAATCATCAAATCTTCATCCAATCAATTCTCCACATCTATCACTTGTAAACATGGACAGGGCATTTCTAAACAACACCTCTAAGAATGATCCTTATGGCACCAAATGAATGCTTAACCAACTTAAGCAACTTATTTGGTTATATAGAAAGGAAGAAGACCCTATGTCACCACAACATCAATAATTCCTGCAACATCAAGTCCTAGGCCAATATCAACGATCCTCAATTCCATCACAAGCCCAACAAGAACATAATCCAAACACTAATGCTGCCACATCCATACCACAAATCACCCTCACTATTCCTAGAAACACCCCAAATGCAATTACTTCCATAAGTCTATCATCTAATGATCCTAACTCAATTGCCATCATATCCCAACTTCTTTCTCAACAAACCTCCAACATCAACCAATGTCCAAAACAATCCACCTCACAAAACCTTTCACCTACATATCCTATCATGCCACCTCATCACCATACCTATCCACATGGCAATCAAATGTCCTTACAAGCACAACAAACAAGTCCAAATGGCCCTATGTACATAAATCAAGAAAGTCCAAGTCATCTTATGCAAGGCCTAAAATCATTTGACAAGGGAGAAACCAACCTAGCAAGTGGCTCCTTTGAGTCACCTTCACCATCCAATCATATGCCAACACATGAGCCAACTAGTCCCATCCCAACACCTTTATCAAGCCCTGCATCACCTTCATCACCTTCATCACCTTCATCCCCATGTTCCACTAATCCTTCATTAAAAGATTCCATGGAGATACTTTTAGAGAAATTGGTCCAAGAAAATTTGATTGAGCTATACCTATTCAAAGCATATTCTCCATTTATGTTTAAACCTAGAGGGTATAATGAAAACCATTATTGTGCATACCATAGGTATAGGGGCCATACCATATCCACTTGTGTCTGATTTCAAAGATTAGTCAAGAACATAGAAGATTGCGGTAAGATTGTCTTGGATAAAACCAATCCCTCTAATTCCATTATCTTTCCATATAGCCCAAATCCTAATCCCATTATCCATCCAACAAATCCCAATCCTAAGCCTTCAACTTCCACTATTACCATCCATCCACTATATTGCCCATTCACCCATACCCTTGCAAAGGATGTGATCCATTGGCTACTAGCAAGGAATAAAACATTGTCATGTCATCAAACACCTATTCTTGATCCTCCCCATGAGTCCTTAAACACTTTGTCTAGTCTTCTAACCCCATCATGTGATCTACAAGCTATCAAACTTATTAAAGAGCCTTCCACTTCCAGTCAAGCAAGTCAAGAGGTATGTCAAGAGTTTAATCCTAATCATGTGAAAACATTAAGCCATAGTCCTAATCAAGATCAAATAACTTCCATTTACCCTATCCATAACATGCACCTTTTCTATGATCAAGATGACACCTATGAAGAACCTATCCAAGAGTCACTTGATCCTAGTCATAACCCTACAACTATCCATGAACAAGACACCCAAGACCTACATGCTCCATCTAATGAAAGTCTTGTTGACTTACTTGAGCATTCACCCCATTTCATGGCCTTCATTCAAAGCAAAGAGACCTCTTCACCTTGCCATGATCCTACACCTTCCACTTGTCATGATGAGACATGTGCCTCCAAAGAAAACATAGAAGATCAAACAAATAACTTAGATCTAAAAGAACATGATCAAGATCCTAATTATCCTTCCACATCCACCATTGATTCCATTTCAAATCCACCATATCCTACTAGTCTATCCACATTCATTCATGAGTGTTCCTCCTTAGAATACCAACAACCATTATCCACATTAACTTCTCCATCCAATAATCAACTCAAGTCTAGTGTCCAACCTACACCTAGTCCTATAGTCAATTGCATGCTCTAAAACATGAACTACCAAGGTAAAGGTTTAGGCATTCATGAACAAGTCATTTTGGAGCCAATCCATGTCAAAGTCCCTCCTTGCTCATTTGGCCTTGGATACACACCCCAAGGTTAACAATCAAAAGATGTTGGTATTTCCTCCACACTTCCTAAATCCACTTCCTTCCATCATAAACACCATCATATTCCTAAAACATACATGGCCATTCCACCTCCCTCATCCTACAAATGTCAAACGCATGTGACCATTCACCTTCCACCATCCACTTTACCTCCACTTCTTCCAACTCCTAATTTCCCTCCATCCACTTTGCCACCATTGCTTCCAACACCTAATTATCCACTTATCCATAAATTCCCTCACATTCCTAATCCTGACCAACAAACGCACACATTGTGTAAACATAAAACTTCCACCCTTTCCACCCACCACATGGGATTCAAAAATAAACATTTGGATGCCTCCGTTCAAAAAGCCACAAATCCTAAGGGTCCTAATGCCTTAGGAAATCAATCCAAAAATTCAACGCAAGGCACATTCAAAAATCCATCCAAGCCCATACCTCCAAAAGAAAAGTCAAAAACTAAAATGATATGGGTCCCTAAACAAAAATCAATCTAGTCAAATAAGGCATCCACCTCTCAAAAATCCCAACCATCCTCCTCCATTAAAAAATGCCATTCCATTCAAACATTTCAAACATCCCACATGAAAAGCAAAAATCTGAAAAATACTAAGTCCATGTGGGTTCCAAAAGCCCTAAATCATCCATCTCCTAAACAAATATCACCATTACTTCCTACACCACCATCCAATCAAAAGATTCCATGCTTAACATGGTGTGTGCAACTGTTGGTCATGATTCCTTTCCATACCTCCATCACTCCATCATTCACTCATTATCCTACATATCTCCCCCATCACCTTCCTATGGTCCATGCTTTTGCATAAGTCCAATATAATCCACATCATTATCCACTTTCACCCCTACATAATCCACATCATAATCCACTTTCGATCCCTCCATAATCGACATCATAATCCACTATCTACCTGATCTATCTCACTTTCATACCATCACTTACCAACATTGATGAGCACACTTCACATGGTCCATTTGTGATGACATCCTTCTCTAATGGGACTATAACATTACATGGAACTACACACTTGAGTCTCACCCATCCATAATCCCCCCAAAAAAATCAAAATAGTCACAAAAAAAAATAAAAAATAAAAATTGAAAAAATTGAAAAATAAAAAAAGTAAAGATAAATCCCTTCATCCAACGGTGAAAACCTAGTAAACAGGTGCCTTGGATAAGTACCATGATGAAAAACTGGTAAACAGGCGTCATGTGTAGGTTGATCTTCTATGTCACTTACACTTGGGGGCACCTTGTCTCATCCAACATATCACGTTCATCCCATCATTTCCTTTTGTACCACTTCACATCATTTTCCATACCATCTTACCATCCTTATCCATACACATTCCTATCATATTGAGTCCATCCATCCTCCTTTCCTCCTCTTGATTTTGATAAAGACATGGGGGCACAATGTTGAAACATGTTTTGGGTATCTCTTGACATACCTTATCTTGACATTATCCTAGGGTCCTTTCCAATCCAATCCTATCATTATCCTCTAGTCATTACCCATTTATTCATCTTATCCAATCCATCCTATCATCCCATTGTCCTAAGCATTGTCATGAAAAAGCATAAGTTTACTATTTAGAATGGGGAATGTTATTCTGTGACATAGCCTTTGGAGATCACATCCTTATGCATACATCCATTGTGAGTTTTTCATCCTATCCACTATCGCACATTCCTTTATCCATCCATTTATCATGACCCTTTCATCCATCCACTATCATCCATCCTTCCATCCAATCACATCTTTCATCCCTGCACCTAGACTTGGTTTCCCCCTTGTAATTGGTATCTAGCATAAAGGCTATCAAAATTGTCATCTGTTGACACCCCCAAAACATTCAAAAACACAAAAAAATTAGAATATTCTGAAAAATCCAAAAAAATCAAAATATCCTAAAAAATCCAAAAAAATTGAAACATTCTAAAAACACAAAAAAAATAATAATATTCTGAAAAATCCAAAAAAATAAAAATATGTCAAAAATCCAAAAAAAACAAAATATCCTCAAAAATAAATAAAAAATTGAAACATCCCAAAAATGCAAAAAAATCAAAATATGTCAAAAAAAATTAGAACATTTCAAAATACAAAAAAAAATCTAATACTTCAAACACCCAAAAAAAAATCAAATATTCTCCAAAAATACAAAAAAATCAAAATATGTCAAAAAATCCAAAAAAATTAAAAATCCAACAAAATCCAAGCAATAAAACCATTCCACATCAAATCACCAAAATCACATCCTTCCAATCAAATCAATCCCAGTCATCAAATTCATCAATCATCATTAAAACAAATCACATCACACCCATCAAAACAAATCCAATCAAATCATCAAATCAAGCCAATCTATCAATCAAACAAATCACATAAATCCAATCCACATTATCTCATCAATAACATCGTATATCATCCAAGCATCCAATAAATCTACCAATCAATCAAATCACATCAATCCAATCCATATCATCACCATCAATAAAACACAAATCAGAACTACATCTCCTCTTTATCATTATGTGCCTTGATCCCATGGACACAGGTATGTAGGCAGTCTGGAGCACAAAGGAAGTGCCTAGATTCAGGCACAAGATGATATTCCTATTTCTTCTTTCATCATTCTTCTATCATTTATCTTCATCAATTCATCAATCTTTCAAAACATTTCCTTCCATCAATCAATTCTTTGATCACTTCTTCCATTCATCCTTCAAATTAATCATTTAATTAATCCAAGCAATAATCCAAATGCAAGTTATCCTTTATCCATACCAATCAAGTTAATCAATCTTGTCAAATTATCCAATCACATCAATGGTCTTGATCCTAATCTTGTCATAAACCAAATCAATCAATCATCATCATTAATGGGATATATCGTTCCCACATCCTTGTGTTGATCTAGGGATATATCGCTCCCCGCCATGACAACACTATCATAATCATCAATCAATCAATCAATCACTTAATCATTGGTTTACAACTTGATAGGGGCAATGCCTTGTTTGTTTTTGTATCATTTGTGCATGCTTGCTTGCTTGCTTGTATGTGTTATCATTTTATCTTGCATTTGTATCTGCATCCAACCCAGCTAATATTCATATCTTGTATCTAGACAAGGTTGTATTATGTTGGGGCACGAGACACATCGTCACCTTGCTCCTTATACCTTTGTGCATAATGTCTCATGCTATATCAAACATCATGGTTTCTCACTTTCATTGCAGCATAACACATCCTTCATTTCTTCTAGCCATTCTCTCATCTTTCTTCCTTGACCAATCCAATTCATTTTGAGAGCATACCCGTGTTTGTCTAGCCCGCCTATCCTCTCAAGGGGGTATCATCACCCTATCCTTTTCCTCTATCCATTTCCTTAGCTTCTTTGAAATGATGTTACTCAACATAAATCTTATCATCTCGCAACATCATCTCAAACAGGGGCAAATGTAGACACTGAATATTGTCTAGGTCTTGTTTACACATGACCTTGTATGTCTTTGCCCTAGGTCCTAGTTACACAACACATTGTCGACATGAACTTGTATATGTCCCCTAGGTCCTAGTTCATCCTAGTTCATCTAACCTCATCCCACTTGATCCCATTTATCCCTAGGTCCTAGTTCATCCCATATTAATCCCATTAATCCCACTTGATCACATTCTAATTAACTAAATAAATCCCATTTGTTTAGTTAATAATCCCCCTTCACATGTCTCACATAATTCAAATTAAAAATTTGAATTATTCCCTCACCTCTCATCACATTGCGACACATGTCACATGTCTCATCTTCCACTTAACCCCTTCACATGTGCAAGCTAATTCAAATATAATAGTTGAATTAGATTCCCTTTATCCTCCATCTCACACTTGTCATGTGACTACAATCTCTCTTTGAGTGGGAAACCCTAATCCAACCCTAATCAATCTAGACCGTCATATCTTTCAACATAACTCTCAATCACAACCGTCCATTCGAATTTTCCTTTTCTATAAAGGTAGCCTCTCTTAAGCCATTTGAAGATCGAATCTTCTTCTAGTATCCACATGCTACCAAATTTTCCTCTCAATCTTCTATCTTCCATTTTTTCATTCATCATCTATCATCTCCATATCATTGTTATGTTGTAGAATTGAGCAATCAACAATCATCTCTTGTGGGTAAAGCTAGAGTGCTTCGAGTGCGGCATTCTCAACCCTATCAATGGATCATGTGTCGATGTGAGATTTGCATTCATTTGATTTGAATTTGTTATCATTTCTTTCATGTCAATTTTTCATGATTTCATTTGGCACGCCTGGTGGGACTCCTAGGTCCTGATTCTACTAACTTTTGTTGGTTTTTCATGAGTTTTCTATGAAAATCGTCTGTTACAGGTATCAATACCATTTTCCACTGTATTAGCACAATTTTCCATTGTATTAGTGCCATTTTTCACTGTATTAGTTCCATTTTCCTCTATAGTGCCGCTTTTTTCCTCTGTAGTGGCTCCATTTTCCTGTGTAGTGGCACTTTTTTCCTCTGTAGTGGTGCCATTTCTCTCTGTATTGGCGCTATTTTCGTAGAAACTTCAAACTGGCATAACTTCCTCATATGGTGGAAAAATTTTACAAACACTCATTGGAAAGCTAAGAGGATGAACTTTGTAATGAAGTAGGTTTTATTAGGCAATTATATCATTTTATAATCTTTTTTATCAGTCAAAGTCAAACTAGTATTTAAACTTCAATCAAGCATATCTTGAGCATTTCTTATCAGATTTCGATGAATTTTTTTTAAAGTGCATAGAATTTCCTATAGAATCTGTTTATACACTTTATTTTGCTATATCAATCTATTTTCATTAGACTTTTATCGGATTTCTCTTTTTTGCATAACGGATCCCTAGGCACTTTCACTTGCTTATTTTTTTATTTGGTGGCTTGTAGATGACCTCAAGGAGCTAGAGCAGCATTCACATTAGTATCTACAATAGCTTGGGATAATGAAACAATTAGGTGTATCCATTTCATCATTCATCTCTTTCATTTGATCAATCAATCTTGTTTGCATCACACATTTTAATTTGGGCTTAAAACAAATATTGCTTTAGCAATCACATCAAAAAAACTAGGCTAAAATTAACCATTGTCTTCAATCACACATCTTGACTTTGGGTTAAACAAGAACAAGTGTCTTCATTGCTTGGTGAAGTTGCATGTGATTAGTGGTGTGTATGCTCTTCTCATGCACTTCGTGTGATCTTGACAATCAAAAACACCTCTTTATGCATTCAATTTTCAAACACAAATTTCATTTTCTAAGGGTTAATTTACAAGTGCGAGTGTGAATCAAGTGTGCATGTGTATGTTCTCTCCTCGCACCACAAGGTGATCTTGGAGATCAAAAACACCTCACTTGGTTCACTTATGTTTACCCTTTTTAGGAGGCATGCTTGGAGACACACCACTCCAAGAGATGACCTCAATCGAGGATGAATCGAAAGACACCCTCATTGAGAGTTGGAATCTTGTCACTCTTGGCTAAGCCCCAAAGAACTTTATACCTTTGGGAAGTGAAGGTGAAGGGTGGGTTACCCCTTTCTCCTGGCGGTGTGGTAGGATTTTGCTTTCAAATTCCTAGTCAACCTCATGTAAACATAGCCCAAAACCTAATTGGGCATACCCTATTTCAAACTAGACATTAGGCTTGTTGATGTGTTTTCAAGTGCTTGTTTAATCATCATTACATTTCACTTTCAAAATCCAAATTTTCTTATCATGTCTTGCGCGAGTGACACATTCGTCCTCTTATTGTTAGAGTGCATGATTTGTTCCAGATTTGAGTATTTTACATGTTTAGAGTGATTTGATGTCATTTGGAGGTGTCTTGAGTGGGTTTGTGCTTGAGATAGCCATTTGTTGCCTTTTTGTCTTGAAAATGGATGTTACTGCATTCTGCTCCAAAATCTTGTGTCACTGGATATTGTTCTTGAAATTGCTTCTGCAGGATGTGTCATGTTGAAATTCCTAGTTTCTAGGTATTAGGGTTGCAAAATCATGTCAAATTCCACAAGATTTCAATAAGAGGTTCATATACTTTCATCCTATTGCATGGTCTTGAAGCCCTAATTTGGCTAAGTCTAAAACCCTGAAAACCCTGAAAAATAGCTAAGTCTGAATTCTGGTGGAACCTCAAAAATCTAGAATCTGCATATCAAATCCTATGGATCTGGAACCTATCTCAAACATCTTGAAAGGTATATTTAAAAATATTTAAAGTATAACTTATACTTAAACATATTTTTAAATATACCTTTCTCCTGGGACTGTCAAAATCTGGCACCAAAAATAGCCTCTATTGCACTTTACGCTAAAACTACCTCCTGCTAACCTCTGCCCTAAAATCATCCCTAACCGACTTCCCTCAGACTACTGCAAGGTCAGTCAGATCCAAAATCTGTGCTAGTCAGTCGCATCAAAAAGTCGCGCTGACTTAACACTTTACATCTTGTCCTAAAAAATACCTTCTACTAACTTGTGCTAAAATCGCATCTCTTTGCCTTTTGTTGGAGGAACTTGAAAGTTGCGCTAGTCAACAGCACCCCAAATCCCCATCGGAAGGTCTAGCGCTAAAAATGATCGCTACTGACCTGCGCGAAAAGGGCGATTGAGTGACTTTAGTCGGTCGGACCCAAAATACGCGCTAAGGTCAGTCAGACCTCAGATCAGTGCTGAAACCATTTTTTGCACTAGAAACCCTCCTCACAGACTTGTGTTAAATTTGACCTCCACCGACTTTTAGTCCGTGAGACCCAAAATCAGCGCTTTTTAACATTTTGGCCTAAAATTTTAATTTTTTTAAGGTGCAAATTAGATTTTCTTGATGGATTTGGATTGTCCAATTAGTTGCACATCATGATAAACTTTTTTACCAATTTTGTGTGGATTTTAGGTACGTTTAACAATAATTAATGCTACTGCACATGAAAAGTCAGTACCCCCAAAAAATCCCACTTTTTGTAGAAAAGACCATAAAAATACAAAATAAAAGTCCCCAAATGGATTCTAATGACCACAAAAACTTCCCAGATCAATATATTGGCCAAATGGACACTTGAAAATGGTAAAAACTCATAAAATCATGCAAAAATCACTGGATTTGTGAAGAGGATTATGAGGAAGCAACATTGACAATGAATTGTTCCTAACTAATCTATGGTTCTATATGGATGTATTTTGATCTGATTTGATGGAAAATGATTGTTTATGATGAAATTGATGCTTTTCATTGTGAATTGTAGGTCTTGGAAGACATAGGACTTTACTGGAGCTATCTTGGAAGGTGAACACACAGAGGTGCAGTGCTGACCCAAAACTATAGAATCGACACTATATCAACCAAATTAGTGTTGCACATATAGGAGAGAGTTAGTATGATGTCCAAGATGATGGAGATAGGCCTCTAGAGATGGACAGCATCAAAGATTGTGCCTATTTCATGGTAGTTCCTATAGATCCAGTCTAATGTCTAAGACATGTTCACACTTGTTTATAGCTATCCCAGTAGTTCAGTCATGCAATGATGATCCAACAAGCATCTGGTTGGATAAAAATGTGCCACATACTCCTCTTGATCCAATCAACATTTGGAATCTCATGAATCCACATCAGCTCATATTTTCAAGTGTCATGTGACTCTATTTTGGCTTTATTAGGCCTTAAAAATTGAGTTTTCATCATATACAGCAAAATGGGTATCCATTTTGACCAAATTCAATGTATTTGCAAGTTGTATTTTGTCTTTTTCCTAAAGGACAAATGCAAATCCAAAAATACAACAAACTGATGTATCTCATTAAATGCCATGTAATCTCAACCATTGGTGTTGATTCCATCTCCACCGTCCATTGAAAAACTCGGTATGGTGCCTTGTCTATAAAAGGGCCATCATTCTCTCATTGTAACAAGTAAGATTTGATAATGAATTGCTGAGACTCTACCAATATTCAGTCAATACAAAGCAAGTTTTGTAGGTTGCTAGGAATTTGCATCATTGTGTTGTCTCATTTTGGATTTCATGGTTCATGTCAATCTGAAATTAGTTGATATTCAGTTGCATTAGTGATTAATCATTCAGATATTTGATGGATTTCCCATCCATACCATTAATGGCTTGCTGATTGTATGTCATTGTGTTTGGTTAGTCTAGGCATATTCTATGAGATAAGCTCGATTGTATGATTTCATGGAGTTGTGCCAGGGATTGGGTGTTTGAGGAACCCTCTATAATTTAAAAATCATTGCATTTCCTTAGAAGATTACACAATCTCTATGGCATTGTGGGCTACCTGGTTAAGCAGATATTTGTTTGTTGTTGGGAATCTTTCTATCTGTTTGTTGATCATTCTTGTAATTGTCTATAGGATCTTTCTTATCCCTTCTCTCTCTCCCTCTCCTTTTGTATTTTCTTTACATAAAGTTTGGTAGATTTAGGTTTCTGAGCAACATCTACATTACAAATCTGCTGAAAGAGTCATAGGGTTTTTACATATATTGTTGTCATATTTCATAAAACCCTGCATTTTATGTAAGACCCCTTGTTGGCATAGCTAGTACATTCCACTGAAGTTGTTCCACACAAGCTAAGAACTAGCTATATTATCCTTGGGGCAATCCTATCTTGGATAGGATACCTTTTTCAACAGAGGTGATATACATGTATTTCACCTATGTTGTTGTGTGCTAAAAACATCATCAATAGGTAGGGTCACCCCTTTTCCTAGTATGGTCGCCCCTAGGCCACCATGGGTCACCCTAGGGAGATCCAAGCTGGATAGGGTTTGATGTAGAAAAATAGGTTGGGAAATGCAAGAAGAGAAGAAGAGGAGGGGTTTTACCTCCAAAAAATAGGTCAGTCATGTGTAAGAATCCAAATCTCCACTTGCACCTACAGGATCTCCTAGGGGAGATTTGGAAATAATAGGGGGAGATTTAGATTGGTTGAGCGGAACTGAAAACTGAAAGTGGGAGATGGATAGGGGGACCTCTAGAGGTGTATAGGATGAAACATATAGGGGAAAGGTGAAAACTCACCTACAAGACACTCATAAGGCTTAGGAGTAAGGTCAAAAGCTTAGAAAATGTAAGTTGACAAGTGTCGCAACAAGTGTCAAAAAGCATCACAAATGGGGAGAGAGAGAAATCGAAAAAGAGGAAACAACACAAGACAAGAAAGAGGACACATCATCAAGAGGTTTGCTTCTTTAAAGGATATTATTTCACACTTACATCTA
The DNA here is from genome assembly GCA_027924645.1 of Cunninghamia lanceolata. NCBI lineage: Eukaryota > Viridiplantae > Streptophyta > Pinopsida > Cupressales > Cupressaceae > Cunninghamia > Cunninghamia lanceolata. The sequence goes on from BSBN01000278.1 coordinate 5,056,605, forward strand.
CATGACAAGGATTTGAATCATCATAGGGGTCCTCATGGAGGCTGTGTGTGATTTTTGTGCTTACATATTTGCCTCCTTGGGGATGGTAGTCTCTACATGAAAGGTAGGTATCATTCACGAACTAGGTCTTACCTGTTGTCAATTTTCTCACAATTTGTACCTATAATTAGTATCAGTTTGGCATTTAAATATATCAAAATGAATAATGAAAAGTGAAATGACAAACTTACCATGGATTGTTCGAATTCGACTAGTTGTTTGCCTTTGTCAGTTTGGACTTGTAGAGATGAAAACATGCAAAAAAATGCACAAAATGGATGCATAAAAGCAAAGAACTAATCTAAAAATGCATAAATAAAACTAAGCTAAGGGAAAACAAAGCAAGCCAGATTGTGAGATCGGAGAAAAATGGCAACGAAATCGTTCATGTGAGTAGTCATTAGAAAGGTATCATCAAGGAGATCACAAAGATGACTGCCTCTTCTTCAGCCATGGAGAATTGGGTATGCAATCAGTGAAAAAATCTTCTCTAAACCCTAGTTTGAATTTTATGAAAAATCTCTTGAAATTGTCCATTTTTGATGATTTTCTCTGTTGCATTGCATTTGTCTCGTCGTTTAGAGAAAGAATGGTTTTTTATTTTATGAAATCAATCAAAAAATGCATTTTTTAGAGCATTTTTTGGTTGAGGGATCTTCCTCTAGGGTCATCCCTTTTGTCAAGCAGGGTTGCCTAGGGGAGATCCTGTCTAACAGTAGGGTTACCTGGGGGAGATCCTGAAAAATAGCAGGGTCACCTAAGGGAGATCCAAAAAAACACTTGGGTCACCCGGGGGCGACCCTGTTGGGTTGATTTTGACTGATTTTTGATGTTGTTTAACACTTGCTTCACTCTGATCCAACATGTTTTGACTATTGTATTTGCCTATTTATTACAATTTTGAAGGTTTAAACACTTTTTTTGTGTAAGGTTTTCTATAGTTTTAAGATTTTTAAGGATTTTTATGAGTTTTACAAGATCTAATCTAAAGTTCTCTTCTAATTTTGCAAGACATGCATATCCAATGGAATGTCTATTGAGAATATGGATGGCTCTCAGGGATATTTCCTTCATTGAGTATTGACGATCATGCTATTCTAAAGAGGGAAGGTTTAGCTAGAGTTTGTCATGTGCCTATGATTCATCATGTGTCTCGTATATGCTATGACATTTTGACTTACTAAGATGCAGATAGAAACACATTTAGGTTCGTGCAGATCTCCGAAGAGTGGACCATCACTCTTTATGATGTGTATCGCATACTTGGGGTTCTTGTGAGAGGACAACCTTTGGTTCTTCAGGTTAGCCAGTCTTATGAGGACAAGGCTTCTTGGGCTATGTTTATGGGGGTTAATCACCCTGGGGATTAGACAAGTGTCTAGCTTACTTCTACACCATGACTTTGCATCCCTCTTTTGAGGAGGTTCTTGATTAGGTTGATTGCATCGAGGTTGTTAGGAGACAAGGCCTCATCTTGTCTGAGATGGTGTTGGGTACCCATTATTCATGATATCAAGGAGGGCATAGTTTATGCTTGGGGATCAGACATCTTGGCCATGGTTTATAGAGACTTCTATCAGATTTCACGGTGAGGGGCTCTAGCTTTTAGCCACACTTCCTTGATCATGACATGGATATTTGAGCATCTAAAGCCCTACTAGAAGCTCATTCTACTTTCAAATAGATGCTTATCAAGAGCAACGAGGTGGATGCATGTTGGTCACTTTGATGCTTCTTTACCCACTATTGCTACTCTTACCAATGAGGACATGGTCTTTGATCCTTATTGTGACATGGAGGGGTACTCAGCCTGAGATGGCAAGATCTGAGAGGATTGTCGCGGGGTATCTGAGATTACAGACCATAATGGTCTAGTTGAGGCCCATCAGGTTGATTGTGTCTTATAGTAATTTGGTGAGGGTATCCCCGAGGACTTGCCCCCAGTGTCTACTTTCTATCAGACTATCCAGGAGATGGGTGAGATTGGGCAGAGGACAATCATCTGGACTCCTTTGCTCTAGAAGTCATCATTACCAAAATTTTGAGATGAGGATAGAGGGGAGGGAGAGGGGCTCCTTTCTGATCTTTGATTGTGATTGTGGACTCAGAGTCTACTAATGAGGACTACATTCTAGATGATGAAGATTTGGTAGACGAGGTGCTTCTTGAGGATGAGGATTTTGATGATATTGATGTTTCAGATGATGTTCTTGATATCCCCGAGGGTCCTCCTATTGTTCCTTAACCTCCTCATTTAGATGAGGTGATGCAATAGTTTGACCTTGATTGGCATCTTGGTGATCCATGTAAGTTTAATCTCTTTTCTTTTTTTGGCAATATTGTCCTTTTCTCTTTTAATGGGGAACTAACTTGTTCTTCTTTCGATTCTCTCTTTCATGTAATGTTAGAGAGTGGAGGGACTTTGTTCATGAGATTAATGTTGGATTAGCTTCTCCCTTCACTAGGATGACTCGTGATCACCTTTTGGATGACCCTGGTGTGCCCCTACTATGGGGTGACACACTGACATTTTTGCTTCTGTCTATTATGGATGCTAGATAAATACAGAGTTGAAGACCCAGGTTGACACCCTTAAGGGTGAGAATTAGGTACTCCGAGAGATATCTCACCTTAATTTTGGACAACGTGATGCTAGTATGGTGGGGCCTTCATAGTCACATGCTCATAGTAGAGCACCTCACTCTCATAGGTCTCATGGAGTGATTATTCATATTCACAGATGGAGGAGCTGAAGTCCTAAGGGTTCTGTTGGAGGGAACCGCCTTTGACTTCCTTTCTTGAAATCATACCCCCTTACATGGGGAGCCTCTACTTCTCTTGAGAGCATTTTGTCTTAGCCCTTTTCTACCCTTGTATATGTAAACTTTAGATGTATCTATGAAAGTTTATCCTTTTATGGTTTTCTCCTATCGAATTTGTACTCATTTCTTGTGCATGTTTGGAGGTTTTGGGAACTTTTTTATTATGTTTGATCTTTTCAACTCTTTTAACCATGCAAGTATGACAACAATGACATATTTTTGTAATTTTTTGTGACATATATATGAGATGCAGTTCATGATATGATAATGCAAAAACACAAGAAATGCTGAAATTTACTCTTACTGAATGTCATGAGATATGACATTTGACATTATTGCTTTGAGACTCTTTTTTCTAATTTTTGGCATGAATGCAATGTGGAACAAATAATATGACTGCTCTTAGATACAATTTTCAATTTAGGGGATTGTGAGTTGTCCTAATATAAGAGGCCTATTCAAGGCCGTGAGATACGATTTAGAAAAAATCAAGTGGGGAGTGGGAATGAATGTGGAGCATTTCTAATTTCTAGACTTCACTAAAGGCTAAACACTGATCCTTATCTAGATAAGACAAATTGATAAGCTTTCAACTTTAGACAAGTAACAAATTTTATAGGTGTTCACTAGACTTAGATCATAGATGGCAAGCAAAGTAGACCTAGGGTAAAGGATAAATAGGAAAGAACAACGGTCCCTAGATAGAAGATGATTGTAGAGACTACTAGACTCTTTGGTTTTGCTCAGCTAGTGCGTGTGTGTGCTTTGTACCTCTCTTTCTCTGTTAGAATGTCACCCTTGAGGCTTTGAGCTTAGAATGATCTCCACCCAAGAGTACGAACATTTAGTAATCTTGTCTCTTTCACTCTTTTTTTTGTATCTCTTTTTTTTTGCTTTTTTCACTTGTTTTCGGTATTTTCCTCACTTGATTTTCTCATTTTTTTGGATTTTGACTTTTCAAGAAATGAATACTTTTTGGAACTTTTGCTATGAAATAATTTTATCTCTCAATTCTCACTTTTCAACACTCTTATTTTGATCACTCATTTTTTATTCACTCAGATCTTAGATTGCTTCCTTCAAAGTTTTGATCTTCCTGATGTTTTTGGCCAAGAAAGATAAGGGGCTGTGCGCCACCTAAAGTTTTTTGTAATCTGGTTGGACTTCTCTACTACTAGGGAAGAAGTGGGGAGGTCTACTTACAAGATTCCTTTGAATGATGTAGGTTTGAATACTGACTTTGTTTAGACCTAACAGCTTGACTCATTAAGATTGGGATCAGTGTAAAGCTAAGAGCTAGGTTTTGATTAGAATCACTAGGAATGAAAAAGGCATAATGTTAATTGTGAAAAATGGGGAATCTCTACATCCTAAAAGGATGACGTATATCTAGGCAACCTTAACTCCTTACTAAAAAGAAAATAGCACAAGAGCAAGTCACTGACAGTAATGCAAGATGAACAAAATGATACAGAAATGCAAGAAACAAATTGTTTTTGACATTTTTGGTTTTTATTACTTTTTTTTATATTTTTATGTTTTATGATGTTTTTGGTTTTTAGACATAATATTTCTTGAGGTGAAATACATTGACTGTTTTGCCAAATTCCTCTCCCTCCATTGTGCACAAGAGATAGGTGACATTTATGATGTCTTCTTTAACCATGTAAGGACCTATCCAATTGGGTGTATCCTGAGCACTAGATCTCCCACTTGAAAGGGTCTTGGGATGACCTTTTTGTTATATTGCTTTTTCATTGTTGCTAGATAAGAGTCATGTCTTTGGATGGCTCTCAAGTGTGCTTCGTCCATCATATCTAATTCGGCTAGCCTGACTGCTCTATATTCCTCATTGTCCAGTAATCCTTGTAATGACACTCTCAGGCTAGGTAACTCTACTTCCAATGGTAGTACTACCTCTGACCAAAAAGTGAGGGCATATGGGGTGGTTCCAATTGGAGTCTTGACACTTGTTCTATAAGCCCACAGAGCTGGATATAGTTGTAAATGCTAATCTCTCTTAGAATCTTTTACAATTTTAACCAATATTGACTTCAGAGTCTTGTTGGTGGCTTCTGCTTGTCTGTTTCCCTGAGGATAATAGACCAAAGGGGAGTTGTGATTGATGTGAAATCTATCACATAACTCTCTTACTTGTGGATTTTTGAATGATGAGGCATTATATGTTACTATCACTTGTGGAATTCTGAACTGACAAATGATTTGACTCAATATGAATTTAGAGATTACAGTCCCTGACACTATGGTGAGAGGCATGGCCTCCACCCATTTTGTGAAATATTCTATCATGGTGATGATGAATAGGTGTCCATCCATTGATGGGGGAGATATCTTCCCCACCAGTTCTAATCCCCATGTGGAAAAGGGCCAAGGGGTAACTATTGGTTATAAATCTCTTGTTGGTGTGTGGTGAACATGAGCGTAAGCCTGACATTTCAAACACCTCTTTACAAACTTAATCACATCCCCTTGTAAAAAAGGCTAGAAGTATCCCATTCTATGTGTTTTTCTTTCCACAGCATGACCACCAAAGTGTTCTCCACATATTCCACTAGGACACTCTTCTAATATCTTGCATGCTTCTTCCTTGTCAACGCATCAAAGCAACATCCCATCTAGGGCCCTTAGATAGAGCACATCTTCTATTAAAACATATCTTGTGGTGAGGACGTGTAATCATCTTTTTCCCAAAGGGATCATGTTTTTTGGGTAAGTCTTGTTTACGAGATAGTTCACAATATCTCTGTAACAATATGAGGATGCATATTTCTTGAGATCTACCACACAAATTTCTTCATTAGGGAAATCTTCATTCATAGGTTCCTCTTGAGGAGCTAGATTATCTACTAACCAATCTACTATTATTTTTCCTTTGACTACTTTTGGTTGATGTAGGTTAGCTCAAATTTTCTCAACAAGGTTATGAATCGACCAGTTCTTCTTGAGAGCATTGGCTAATTCAAAAAGTTCTCAATTGCTCAAATCGTATCATAACTTTAGTTTCTTGATTCAACATGTAATGTCATAGCCTTCAAGTTGCAAAGATTATAGCTAGGTATTCTTTTTCAGCTTGGGTATAATTCTTCTCATATTCCAACAAGGTTCAACTTATGAAATAGATGGCTCTTTCTCTTCCACCTTCATCCTCTTGAGCTAGCATGCATGCCATGGAGATATTGGTTGTTCTGAAGTATAAGATGAAGGGTTTGTCATGTTTTGGTGGAATCAACATGGGTGGGGTTAACAAGAATTTCTTTACTTGCTCAAATGCATTTTGATAGTCCATGGTCTAGGTTATGCCAACTTATTTTTTTAATAGCTGATTGATTGGATGAATTTTGAAAGTTATGTCTAGTATGGATCATCTGATTGCACCTAATTGTCCTAAGAAATCTCTTATTGATTTCTCATTTGTTGGTGGGGTTGCATTTAAGACTACTTTGACCTTGGCTGGGTTGACATCTATGCCTCTTCGTGAGACAATGAATCCCAACAACTTTCCTTTCGTGACTCCAAAAACACACTTTTCAAGATTCAACCTTACTTTATATTCTTGAAACCTATTGAAGATTTTGCAAAGATCCTCCACATGTTTTTCCCTTTGTTTTGACTTGGCCAGAAGATCATCAACATAAGTTTCAACTATCTTGTGTATATAATCATGGAAGATATGTGTCATTGCCCTTTGGTAGGTTGCTCCAGCATTCTTCAACCTGAATGGCGTGACTATATAACAGAAAGTTCCCCAAGGGGTAGTGAATGTCATTTTGTTTTGGTCAACTTATGTGATCTTGATCTAGTTATATCTTGAGAATCCATCCATGAGAGAGAGGGTCTCGTAGCCTGTCGTTGAGTTGACAATTTGATCAATGGATGGTAAAGGGAAGTCATCCTTTGGGTAATCTTGATTGATGTCTCTAAAATCAAGGCATATCCAAATTCTTCCATTTTTCTTCAGGACCGGGACAATGTTTGACACCCAATTTGAATAATCCACTAGTTTGATGAAACCAACATTTAGTAGTTTCTTTAATTCTTCCTTCACCATTTTAGCTACTTGTGGCTTTATGGGCCTTGGTTTTTGTTTCATGAGTTTCACATCTAGTTTTGTCACTAAATTGTGCACCACAAACTTTGGATCTAATCTTGGCATGTCTGAATATGCCCATGCGAATATATCAGAATTTTTGATGAGGAATTCTATGTACTCCTCTAGTTCTTCATCATTTAGCTCCCCTCCTAGTTTTCACATCCTAGGTTTTTTGGGTGTTCCAACATTGATGTCAATTGTGTCTCCCATCAAGGATGGGTGCCCTTCCTCAAACTTCTAAGGGGTAGGCAATAAATTTGAGTTTGCTTCAATCTGAAGGATTTCTTTTTCAATGTTCCCAAAATAGTCCTCTAGATGAGGGAGGAGCATGTATCCTTTTTTGTGGTGTACTCTTGGAAGTCCATCATAAGCATGTAGATATTCCAAGATGGTTTCATCATTCTCAGCATAGTTTTGGGTTGGTCTCTCTTCATGACCCATGGTGTAATTCAAGATATCTGGTAATTCTTAGCTTTATAACAAAGGTTCTCTACGCATTGAGACAATATATTCTAAATTTTGCAAATGAGCATGTGGTGAAAATAATGCAGTCGACGTGGCCATTAAGTCTGCCACTTTTTTTTCTTCTCTGGGTATGGCTTTGATGGAGAAGAAATCAAAGAACTGAACTAACTTCCTAATGGTTTCTTTATAAGGTCACAATCATTCTAATTTTGTGTCGTAATTTTTTACAACCTGGTTGATTATCAACTAAGAATCTCCAAAGGTGGAAATTTTCTTGACTCCCATTCTCATGGCTAGCATGATTCCTAGGGATAAGGCTTCATACTTGGTGATGTTGGTGCAAAAGAAGTCTAGTCTGAAGGTGAAGGGGAGGACTTTTCCTTTGAGAGATGTCAAGATTATCCATGTTCCTACCCTTGTTTTGCAACTAGCTCCATCAAAATGTAGGTTCCACAAGCTTTTGTGGTTTTATGAGTGAGATGTTTCTCCAAACTCATAAGTGGAAGTTCATTTTTCTTCTTTTTCGTCTCCTTCTTCGATGATTTCAATTGTTCCAACCAAGATGTTTTTGATATCTAATTCGTTGATACATGGAATGGCTGCTAAGTTGAATGGTGCATGGGATTTGGTGGTGTGCGGATCAAAGGGGAATTCCCTAAGATAATCCTTTCTTTGATAGGGTATGTTGTGAGCACTCATATTTGTTTGAACATCTCTAGTTTCCTCCTTCTGTCTTTCCTGCATTTTTAACTTCTTGTCTTTTTCTTCCTGTTCCTTTCTATAGATACTGAAAGGATCAGGGTCTGCTTTGATGGTGGTGACCTTTCCTAGATGATGGAAATGTACTTCTTGGAATAGAGTAGAGGTAATGGCCTTCATGGCATGAATCCAAAGCCTCCCTAGGATCATATTGTAATTGGTTTCTTGGTTGATAACATAAAAATCCGTAGAGATGGTTTTACCCATCACATTAAGTGGTAGGCTAATTTTTCTGATTGTTTGGATGTCATGACTATCGTAAATCCTTAATGTGGTAGTTTTTTTCTTGATTCCTATTTTGTTGTATCCCATCCTTCACAGGAATGACATTGGCAAAAGATTGACTGCCGATCCCTCATCCTCCACTACTCTTTTTATATTAACCTCTTTGACTTGAATTTGTATGTATAGAGGAGAAACCTTTTTCTTACTTCCTTCACTTTGGGGTAGTTTGGAAATATTGAATGTAAGAGGAGGTGATTCCTCCTATGAGGAACATCCTACTTCCAATACTTCTAGGAAAGTCTTGCAGTGCGAGGGTGAGGCTCTCAACAAATTTATCACTTGTGAGAAGACATTTTCTGGTTGATCTATCTATTCCTCCTCATGGATCATGAACACTTCTTGGTTTAGTTCTATGTTATTAGAATTGTTTTGATTGGCCTTCCATTTCTCAATTTGAGGCTCCTTCTCATTTCTTTGGGATTGGAGAAGTTTAAGGAAGTTCTTTTGTTGATCCAGAGTAAGTTTGGAGATGGCTTTATTGTACCCATAACAAGTCTTCATTTCATGACCCTTTGTTCCATGGAACCAACAATAAGTATTGGGTTCGTAGGAAGGTTAGTTTGACCCTTGATTTCCTTTTTGTTGCCATTTGTCATTACTAGGATTATTTTTTATGATATTGATATCCTTCTCTTGAGGCACATTGGACATGGTCTTTTTTGTTCCTTTGGATGTTCAAAGTTTTCCATTGGTATTGTAAGTCTTCTAACCGCTATCGATGGCAACTTGGTCAATTCTCAAACCACTTTCTAATGCCTCTTTGTAGGATTTGTATGACAATTTTTGAACATCTTCTCTCATGTATTTGTTAAGGGCATGCAAAAAGAGGTCACACAATTCTCAATGATCCATGTTCAAAGCACTAGTTGAAGAATAGAGGAATTGCCTCCATCGGGTGAAAAGGTGTGCTATAGATTTGTTTGGCTCTTGTTTCATTGTGAGAAATTCTCTGATCCCTATTTTAACAAGTTTGTTCATGTCGAATGCCATGACAAACTCTCTGATTAATTATCTGAATGAATGGATTAAAGCTTCTAGGAGATGATAATACCAATCCAAAGCAATGCCTTCAAGAGTTTTCAGAAAGATTTTTTCCACAACCCCATCCCAAGGGAGGAGTTCTCTTATGGCCATGGTGTAAGATTTAATGTGTGAATTTGGATCTCCCTCTCCTTTGAACTTCGAGAGATCTAGCAATCGTTGGGGTAATTGCACGCTTCTTTTGTTTTGGTCCAAGGGTTCTTTCAAGTATTCAAGATATGTTCCTAGAAAGGCACTTTGAGATTGCCAGGTTGATAGTAATAACCCTATAGGTGGGTTTTGGTAACCCGTTATCATATTTGTTGGATTGTTCTGAATAGGAGGATTCCCATTCAAACACATGTCATTACTAGCATTTAGTGAATAATAGTTGAGGTAGGGGGGGTTTTGAGATACCCCATGGTCCTATTCATGAGATTTATGCCTTCTTTCTGGAGCAGCCTGCTCTGATTCCAAGATTCTAATTCTTTGCACTAGAGTTGCAATTAAATCTATAGGAGTAGCAGCTCTAGGTATTGATTCATTTCTAGGATGTTCTCTTTGAGTATTTCATGGTGATGTGCTTCTTCACGTGCAGCATTTTCTTTTTGCTCTTCTTGCAAGGCAATCCTTAATGTCTCTTGAGCATCTTTGGCTTCTTGTAAATGTTTTTCTAACCATTTAACTTCCTCATCAAGATGCATACTTGATGTGCTTGTGGAAGGTTGTTCGAGTTGACGTATCTCTAACCTTATCATTCTACTCTATGTGGCGCATTTGGTATGGTTGGGTTGTTTTCCCAAGCTAGGTTGTTGAAAGATAGAGAATGCCTAGATTCTCTTTGATCTTATTCGTAGTCAAAATCCTCATAGTCATAACAATTGGTTATTGGCACATCAAGATGCGGAGGCACATACCTATCGAAGGAAGGAGTTTTTGGTTCTCTTGAGGGAATGTTCCCTTGGTTTAGGTTAGGTTCTGTCATATTTGGGGGTGCCATAGACACCTCAGAATAAATGGAATGGATGATGGCATAAGTGATAGAACCCGAAGTGGCTAAAGCATCTATGAAGAAAGGTGTGAATATGTTTTGAAGTTTTTGCTAAGACTTTGAAGCGTTGAAAATGGGAATGTAAAATTTACTCGTCCTAGAAGGATTTGCAATTTCACGTTGGGTTCACCAAAATATGTAGTGAAGCTGACGTCATATGTGACAATGATGATGCAAATGAGATCCACACAATGGGATGCATAAAGCATAACCAAGAGGCTTTGCTCTTCACATCAGGTTCACCAAAATATGTATGCTCAAAATCATGACTCCTATTGCCTAGGGTTATCGAGTCAGATTTCGGCACACACATGGACCCTTCCCTCCTTAACATAGGGTGATCCACCACATCACTCTCGCTCATGTAGAAGTAGCCAGTTGAGAGGAGGTGAGACACGATGGGGGTCTGGCTCGTTGGAGAGCTGGACTTCATGGAGAGGGGTTGGAAAGTACTGTGGCTTTTGTTTGTTGTGTGCTTAGTTATATGTTTCATTCAATTAAAGTTGTATTTGATATAGCCCTATGACCCGAAGGGTCACTAGTTTCTCTTCTCTTGTTAGGGTTTCTTAGATTCCACCTCTATGTGGGTAGGTGGTTCTGTTCATTTATGTTCTCTTGTCTTTCTATGTGTTGAAAGAGTTCTTGTTGTATCTAGTGTTATCTAGTTTCTTCTAACAATAAGAGGACGAATGGGTCTCCTTGTGGTAGAATAAATGTTTCTCATTGTGGTCTTGGATTGATCTCTTCAATCTCATCATAGATAGCCCTCACCCACTCTCCTCTCACTCCTAGGTACATTTGTGAGTCAAGATAGAGGTAGTTGTGTGATTGCTAACCTTAACTAGATTTAGGGTTTTGATCTAGGGTTTAGTTGACCTAGGGTTTGACTTTGTTTTGATTGATTTTTACCTCGTGATGGTATCGAGGGTTTGATTGGATCGTTTAACTGTGGTTACCTTGTGATGGTGTCGAGGGTTTGCAATTTTATCTATTCTAGGGTTTCTATATGCATGTAAGGCTAAATGATATGCAAAACAATTTTTGTGATTTTATTAGTACTTTTGGAAATGAAAAGTGCTTTTAATCTATGAAAGGGAAATATGTATGCAATCTAATATGATTTTCCTAATGCAAAGTTAATCTATGTTTTTTTTTGGGTTTTCAATGATTTAGAAGTAATCTAATCTAAAGAAAAGGGGAAAATGCTTCTTCTAATAATCTAGATCTAGAAATATGAAAGCAACTAATCTAACATGCAAGATTTAATTATCAAGGAAAAAACAATGTTTTACTATTCCTAAGAGCAAATTTGGTTTTCTAATTACTATTAATTGAATAAAACAATGAAGGAACTTGAGAGAAATGAAGATTTGTGTGACTCTGCTACCCTTAGAAATCCTTGATATTGGCAACCTCGAGTCCTTTTGTGGAAGCGAGACATCCTCTTGATGACAAAATGACACAAAGAAGCAAAAAGAAGCTTTGATGAAGCTTGAATGAGCTCAATGAGAGCATTGGTTGAGCACAATGGCATAGAATGAAGCGGCATAATGTTGCTGGGTTGAACAAATAAAGCAAAAGGTGGCTTCATTCTATGAGAGCATTAAAATGCTAAGTTGGAGAGCAAAAAAACTAGCAAGAGCTGTGTGCACAATGAATTTGCCTCCCTTTGTGCTTGAGGGATGAGGGTATTTATAGGTTAGAAGAAGGGATGAGAGGTGGAATTGATTGAGAAGTTAACTCGATTGATTGAAGAGTTAACAAAGATGATTGGGGAGTTAACAAGGTTGATTACCCAGTGAACTTAACTAACTATGGAGTGATAAATCAATTATAGCTTATCACTGAAGAGGAAATGGAGGTGAGGGAATGCATGAGATTGATTGAAGAGTTAATTTGAGATCAAATAGAGCTAATTATGCATGCGTGGGTGCATGAAATAGTTAACTCTATATTAGGCATCAAAAATCATGCAAACTAGAAGAAAAATGGGTGAAAACAGAGCAAAAATGAGTGAGAAACTTGATTTTTTTTGCGGTTGTGAAAACGGCAGGGTTGCCCCTTTTGCTAGTAGGGTCGCTTGAGGGGCAACCCTTGGTCGCTCAGGGGAGATTTGGGCTGGACAGGGTCTAATGCAGAAAAATAGGTTGGGAGATGCAAGAAGAGAAGAAGAGGAGAGGTTCTGCCTCGAAAAATAGGTCAGTCATGTGCAAGAATCCAAATCTCCACTTGCACCTGCAAGATCTTCCAAGGGAGATTTTGATTGGTTGAGCAGAACTGAAAACTGAAAGTTGGAGATGGATAGGGGGACCTCTAGAAGGCCTCTAGAGGTGCATAGGATGAAAAACATAGGGGAAAGGTGAATACTCACCTACAAGGAACTCACAAGGCTTAGGAACAAGGTTCAAAGCTCAGAAAATGCAAGTCGATAAGTGTCGCAACAAGTGTCAAAAAACGTCACAAATGGGGAGAGACAAAAATTAATAAAGAGGAAACAAAACAAGACAAGAAAGAGGACACATCATCAAGAGGTTTGTTGCTTTAAAGGATATTATTTCACACTTACATGTATGTGACAAGGATTTGAATCATCATAGGGGTCCTCGTGGAGGTTGTGCATGATTTTTGTGCTTAAATTTTCTAATGAAATGGATTTGTGTTTGGTTGAAAAGGAATGGTATGTGTTATCATGGAGGGTGGGAAAATCTTTAAGTCCTCATATGACCAATCAATCATAGTGAGATAATCTTTGAGTGTTTGGATTATGCTTGATCTTTCCTTAGGGGTACATGTGTCTCCAATTAAAACTTCCTTTGGGTCTCCTATATCTGATAAGTTGCATGAACTCATAAGCTTGCCTATTGGTATCATCAGTTTTTTTAATTTTTGTTTGAAGTCATGATCATACAAGTGTTCTAATGTAACCATCCCTTTGGAATTGCATTGGTTTTTAAGTCTAAAACTCCATCCGTATCCAAATCTTTTGTTTCCTTATCTTCTTCATCAATTATTTGTTTCTCAAATACCCCCGAATTGGTTATAAAATCAATAATATGCTCATCATCAAATACTTGAAAATTTTTAATGTTATCAGTAAATGATGTCGTCAAAACTAGTTCAAATGTGAATTTATGTAACCCCATATCTATGATAGGCTCTGGTGAACTTGCAAAAATAGCTAAAGCATCAGCCACTTGATTTTCTCATCATGGGATTGATTGAATATCAAAGGCATCCAAGTCCGCAATTAGATTCCATGCACAACTATGGTAGTAAGATAGTCTTTTGTCATGACAAGAGAATTGTGATCGGATTAATCAGATAATCAATTCATAATTACCAAAGGCTCTCAACACCTTTACTCCTTTCTTTAGTGCCAACTACATTCCTAAAATAAATGCTTCAATTTATGTGGTGTTGTTTGTGCAAGTAAACTGGAGTTTGGATGCAGCTAAATGGTTCTTTCCACTCAGATCTACAAGTTGAACCCCTACTCCAGCACCTTATTTTGATTTGGATACATCAAACCTAAGTGTCCAAATGTCATTTTTATTCTCTTCCAATCCTTTCCTCTCTAAGGGTGTTTCTTCCTCATTTCATTCTTTAATTTCCAATGTGTACACTCCCAACTCAGATTCAGAAATCATGGTTTCATTTGGTTTGTTATAGTATGTTATGAGGTGTTTCATACATGGCTCTCACTCTATTCTAATTTGGTTCATAACTGCTTTCCAAGGAAGACGCATGTGAGATAAATTGGTCACCATGAAACTGTTCAACATCTTTAACCAATCACGACTGAATAGCATGCCATTTCCATATGGAATGTCAACCACCTGAATATCTATAAACCATTGAATATGTGGGTCTAATGCAAGTTGCATATGAATGTTATTTTGTTCTCCAACGGCATTCACCTCCATTTTATCTAATTGGACAACCTTCCTATTTGACTTCACTGGTGTGAGGCCTAACCTTTGGCAAACCAAATGTGGCATGACATTTCTAGAAGCACCTAAATCGACTAGACAGTTATGTAAATTCTTAGCAAGAATGGAGGAGATTTTATCGTTTCTTTGTATATGGACACATTCACACTTGATGTTTTTCTTGATTCAAATTTGTCTTGATTGTTTTTAGTCAATGATTCCATCAATATTTCCTTTTGTATAGGAATTGAGCCACTTTGAACAATGATATATTGGCTTTGATTTTCTTTAAATCATCAATGATGTATACCCAGCTTTACTTTGGTCCACTATTACTTCTAAATTTTATGCAAATGTAAAACTCACACCTCACACAAAACTCATAACCACATAATTGCTCTGATACCATATAATGTAGAGGTATCTTCCTCTTTGCAAACTCCCTCACACACCCACAACTTAAAAAATAACTCACTGAAATTCAGATTGCAACGCCATAAATTCTCAAATTGCAAACACAAGTATAAATGACAACACAAATTTCTGATTTATTTGGTGCAGGAAGTAATCACTCCCACTATAACATCAACAACATAGAGACTATAACACAATGGAAACCAAAAACCACTCAAACATTTTATTGAAAATTTTCATATGCAAATGATCTACCACAAATCGGCAACGAACTATACAGTCTTAGCCCATCATGGCCTCACGAATCTACAAAGAAATCTCTCTTCATTCTCTTCAACCTGCATTGAAGCTCTCCTTCCTGTTGCCTCTATCTATTTCTCTTTGCAAAGAATGACTCCCCCTCTACTTGTGCATTCCTTCTTATTCCTCTCCCTGTGTGGCTCTTCACATTCCCTTTTTCTGCCACCTTCTAACTTTCTTCATTGAGGCAACAAACCCTCTTTTCATGCCTCCATTCTCTTCTCCAAGCTGCTACCTGGTGCTTTTTATATCAGTTGAAACATTAACTATTTTCTATAAGAAGATGAAGCATCATCCATACTTCAAATCTTTATTTAAACTATATCTGCTGAAACATTCTCTTCTTCTTGTTGACAACCAAAGAATAGAATTTCTATGTTTTATTTAAACTATATCTGCTCGCCTACCTCCTGTCCACTGTGGATTTTCAAAATGTTAATAAAACATACAAATTGCAATATTATTGGGACTAGCACATGGCTTCTCTTCACTCATGCATGGCTCTTTCTACCATGGCATGGAAGGTCTTTTTTTTCTTATTAAATTTGATAAGAAAGATATAAACACTCATGGCCAGTTTGGACGGCCAAGAAAATAACATAAACTCATTACAAAATATGCCCTCAGGATATGAGGTGATGCCTCCACAAATGAAGTAAAAAAACCACTTTTGAGTTTAGAGATTCCGCTGGGTCAGAAGGACCTCATGTAGCCAGCACCTATGTTCTCCCTCACACCAAAAATAATGGAAATTACAACAAAGATCAAGTTAAGAGAACTTCCTGTGCACCCCTTAGTCAAATACATGAGTTCCTTCTTCATATGGATGCATCACAATTTAGGCAACTTGGCCTTTCAAAAGGAGGTTAAGTAACTCAGTTTGAAATACACATTTCTAAAATTTCCATCATCTCTTGAGCCATTAATGATTCCAACCAAACATATCATTGACTCCTCTAGAGGAATGTATTCAATCTGCGAAGACTTTGTCAAAATAATGGTTGTGGACATTTCATCGAACAATTGTCATGATGTTGCCAAACCATTGCCATATCCTTAGATGAATGCTCATGATTTAGAACAAAGAGAAAAATATACAGATAGTGACACCAAGCTCAACCTGAAGAAAGATCAACCATGACAACTACTATCGAAGGCACTAATCAACTTTGAGAAAAATGAAAATGCCAAAACTCAACCAAATTGAAACAAATTGTGACAGCTCCAACAAAATTGAAACATCATTTTTTTTGTTGACGCATGATCAAGTATTTTCCTGATATGTTCTTGAATCATAATTGGATGGTTGGGATTTGATATTTGATTGTTGGGTTTGATTGGGACCTCATGGTGCGAGTGGGTTGTTGATAGCATTAGGATCAAGTGGTGTGCGAAAGAAATTTGGGGGTGTGGATGTTGTCAATGGTAGATTCCCCTTGCTTCTCAAAGCATAATTTCCACCCCTTTGGTATTGTTGATATGCTTGGACATCCTGAAAACTTCCCTTGAGTTCATTATCTTCCTCTCTAGGGAAGTCATATGTTTCCAACACGAATGCAGTTCCAGGATTTGTGTGGTCTTTACCCAGGTTTTTCCCTTGTGGTGGTAATAATTCCCCCTAATCTGGCCCTTGTTGAACTATATCCATCACAACATGAAATTGTGGGCACTCCATCTCATTATGGTTATTTGTGACATGAATCCTACAACCATCCAATCGAGCTAGACTAGATAAGTTAATATATGTCTCATGGTTACTTCCAAGCCAATTTGAGTTTTCAGCTGGTTAGTCAATGCCACCATTGTTTGGACGACTGTTCCATTACCTATTGTTACATTGAAAGTTATAATTTCATGCTTGGAATCCACCAACTTCTTGGTTCATGGGATCTTGTTTTTTAAGGTTTAAGACATCATTACTCAACTTTTGAACCATCCTCTAAATATTTTCAATTTATGGATTCGAAGTAGAAGATTGATTTTGTGGCACTTAACTCGCTTGTGCTAAGAGGTTGTTCATAGATACATGGTTTCCATTGATTTATATAAGAATTGATCAATATTATTGATCTATACATGGTTTCCATAACATTTGTATGTGTAATGGGGTAAAATTTGTATGATTGGTTATTGATAGTTTGTGTGTGTATCCTCCTTTCACCCTTTACATTCAAGGACTTTGGATCGAGTGGAAATGCACTATTAGACCCTTGGTCACTATGAGAGGTAGGGAAGATTGGATTTGTATGATTTGATTACCAATTATGTTCAATTGTACCTCAAAACCCTAATTATACAAATATGATAGTAAACGGACAAATTATTCAGAATGCTGCTACAGAGAGATGTAAAATGACAAATAGAAGTGCACCTATTTTCAGGGTTTGGAAGCAGAAAAGTCAAGGACTATTGAGCGGGTGCCCAAGTCCAAGGCCCTAGTTTCTGTCGGGATCTACAAACAAGATCTACAACCTGATCCTGCTGCACTAAAGGTTTTTTAGTCACAAAACTTTGAGGACTAATGACCGGGCACCCTAGTCTAGGGAGCCATTTTCTTCTCTGTTCTGCAATTCTAACACTCTGAGATACTATCCTACAACTTCAATTTTCCTATGTCTTCAACCTGTAACTTGCAATCATGAAAACTTTGGGAGGGGGTTGTGATGTTTAGAGGCTTGCCTCAGTCAAGCCCTAGAGAGACATTCAAGTCTTTCAAACACCATTGTTAGATAGAGAGTGTGTGCCCTTAGGAGGCAGAGGTAAAAACCTTGAATGATAAATGCTTACAAACATAAATGATGTCACCTTGTAGTGAAGATCTCATGGAGGGAAGAAACCCTACATGCCATGAGGAGATGGATGCTCCAATCTACAAATACAAACACATAAACAACACAAATCTTCTCTTGCTACACACTGAATGCCTTGAATCACCTTTACACAAGCTCAAGAATCCAAATTGCCATCTAGTTTACAAATGAATACGTAAACATGCTTTTATATGTAACTACAAACACTCCCACCAAGAATTTTGTAATTCAAACTTGTCATGTCGGCAGAGGACCTAATTAACAGTCACAAGTCGACACTAAAAATTTGGGATTGACCCAAAATAGGGCAGGACTAGGGCACAGGCACCCAAGTCCTCCCTTTATTTTGGTCAAGGTTAAGTTCAAGGAATTCCCCTAGGTCCCATTTGTCATAAAACCTAGGGTTCATTTCACCGGGATGTTAAAATATGATGCAAGATATCCTAAATGCATACTAAAGACCCAGGAGGTAAACCTTATGAGGGAAAAGCCCCCAAGGGGACATTTTATGATGTTACATTTAGCCCCCACTTTAATGTATGTATAAACATGAGGCCAATACATGCATTAAAGTATGGTCAACAAACACAACAAACACGCCAAGCATGGAGAAGACATGTCAAGCACTTTGAAGACAATGATAGGCATGCAAAACATGAAGAAGACAGTTACAGTCACACAAAAGACAGAGAAGATTGTAGATGCATAGAAGACACATTAATGCATAGAAGTCAGGAATGATTTCTTTTCTTTTTCTCATATATATGAAATGCAGATGCAAGTAAAAGAAAGTAAACACACCTCCCATAATGCAGGAAGAACTCATCGTGGTGGTCTTTAGACTACATATATGGGGCAACACACACGCAAGACACACCAAACCTCCCAAAATGTAGGAAGCACTCATCGTGCTGGTCTTTAGACTACATATGGGGCAAGAAACATGCCAAAAAAAGTAAGCACGCCAAACACACACACTTTGAAGACATGGAGAAAACACAGTAGACAAGCGATGGAGTGTTCCTATTTCTAGGCTCTTCACCATCTCAGGCATATTATAGGCACACACTGACGATTGGGCTTCACCACAACAATTGCCGAAGACACACTTAAGGGTTCAATTAGTCACAAAACTGCTCCCCACCTCCCGATAAGGACTTTTTGAAAATGACAGGATGATCAATCTTCTCTGAGAAATACACCATCCTCACCTCCATAGAGGGCTTAAGATGATTGATTGATTGATTGATTTTAAACAAACTCAGAGTGCAGGAGGGACTCATCACCACCAGTCTTTAAACTACACTAGAGGACAAGCACATTGCTAACATCTACAATAGATTGCTTACCTTATATATGCCCCCACCTTAAGGTGGTTGATATCAGGTATTGATATCAAGCACGTTAAGGTAGGAAGAAAACACACAAGGGAACACAACTTTCGCAAAACCCATGCCCCCCGGAGGTGACATGTACTTTACAATCGCCTAATGTTCCCACAAACACATCCCTACAAGAAACATGTTAGTGTCTACAAAATCATGATAAACAACAACATCAGTGCATATGATGAATCACACAAAGAGCCAAGGTTATACCACGAATTCAGAGATCAAGGATAACTGTGGGGCTATATCATGAAAATCTCTAAACCGAGTACCACCAAGGTGAGATTTAAAGACAAACAAAATGTGTAGAGCAGTAGTATTGTTAAGGTTTGTAAGTGAGATGAAAACATCATCAAAATCACTACGCAGAAAGCACGAGTGCTTCTACTAGCCAAGCATCGGATAATTTATTACAATCCCATCATCATATTAGGAACTAAGTCTAATTTTTTATTTCTCACTAAAGGGACGCTAGGTCTACATCAGTATAAATGTTTTTCATCATCTGCCTGCTAGATAGAAACACTAGAGGAAGGGAAATAATAAATAAGAGAGGAGAAATAAGTGTCTTAGGGACAATCTCGTAGGAGGGTGCTCCCAATTCACCAACTGCAACACTATGTCTGTAAGATACAACACAACAATGAAAATAGAGGGAGAGGCAATATAGAA
Source organism: Cunninghamia lanceolata (assembly GCA_027924645.1). Lineage (NCBI taxonomy): Eukaryota > Viridiplantae > Streptophyta > Pinopsida > Cupressales > Cupressaceae > Cunninghamia > Cunninghamia lanceolata. The sequence goes on from BSBN01000278.1 coordinate 5,076,670, forward strand.
AAATGATTATACAAATAAAAGGTCACAACAGAGGCGGTCTCCTAGTATCTCAGACCTTATGAGAGAATCAGGGGTCATCCCAGGAGGCCTAAACAACACATAACACATCATGGGGGAAGCACATCACAAGAGAGATAAAGGGTTAGAGATACTTACCTATAGGATCTTCGTTCTAAGTCTTATCATCAAGTAAATCCTCATCGACCTCCCACTCCCTAATGTTAGAGGAAAGTGGGACATAAGGTACCATAGCCCAAGGTTGTTCATTATTAGGATCATCTTTGTTTGGTGAAATGTTTTCTCGTTGAATTGTATGCATTATGCTCTTGAGAGATGGACAAAGGAATTTGGTTTGAGTGATTTTAGTATTTTTCCAAGGGATTTTTAATGTGGGAGACCTTTCTTCATCCATTAGTGCCACATCTTTTGAGAAAAGAGCACCAGAGTGAGGGGAAGGTAAGGTCTTATGAGGACAATTATCAATGTTTGTATCGTTAGTGATGTTCGAAGAGGTAATTGATGCTTTTAAATCCTTAGTGATGTCCAAATGACTTGAATATTTGATCAAAGGAAGGAGATTAAGAGTCTTCTCTTCCTTAGTGATATCCAAGGTGTGTGAACAATCAACTAAAGGAACAAGGTTGGTAGGATGGTCCATAGAGGTTTCATGCACTATGATAGATTTTTTATTGTTGTTAGATGAAAGCTCATTGTCCACCTGGTGAATGTTCTTTGTTGAAGGGAGTTCTTCATTCACTAATACTTCCTCTTGGCCAGGTAGAGCATTGGAATGGTAAAATGGTGATGGCTCTTCATTAGCTAATGCTTCATCTTGGCCAGAGTGAGCATTAGAATGAAGGTTTGGTGGCATGGCGTTAAGAGATGTGTCAATGAAATCATCCTCTTGCATCAAAGTGTCCTCATGAGGTGGAACAACCTTGGGAGAGGGATCATAATGTAAACTGAAGTTGTCATCACATGTTTTAACAATAGGTGTCATAAGGGAATGTTCCAGAAAGTCGTCTAAGGCTTCATCTAACATTTTGAGGTCATCACTAGTATATATACTATTGATCATGAACTTAGTGAGATCATATAATATAAAATTATATATTCCCATGAGATTTGTGAAGCTATCAAAATCAAATATATGACAAAGGATTTCATATGTGGAGCACATAGAGAGATCAACATCATGTATGTATGCTATTTGTTCCAGAACTTGAGGATATTTATCAGTGAATTTAGAGAAATGATCAATGTCTACGATGTATGCAAACAACTCTTCCAAATAAGTAGCCATGATATATGTTTTCAAATCAATCCTGAATCAGATTTTAAAAAGTATGCAAAAATACCAGTGCAAAATTATGCACAAAAATGACCTAAAATGCTTGATTTTTTGTACTTTTTCAATGCAAATATATGAAAGAAAAGGTGTTGTAAAGATTTTTATCAAGGGAAAAAAATAATATGTCTGATATCAGTCCAATACATCAATGAGATCCTTTACAACACACTTTTGATGCAAATCTAGGATGATGTTAAGTCAACACCTAGTGAAAATGCCCTAAAATATGCAATTTTTCACCATTTTTCAATCCCAAGGCCTAATAAAAGAGGTGTTGTAAGTAATTTTATGAGGCACAGAAAATAATAGAAATAATATCAGTCACCTAGAAGCATAAAATCTATTACAACACGCTTAGGGTGCAAACTAGGCCAAACCCTATTGCAAAAATAGCAAAAATGTGCAATTTTTCACCAAATTTTCAATACAAGAGGCCAATAACAAGGTGTTGTAAATAATTTTAGGAGGGGAAACAAATAATACCCCTCATATCAGTAAATTAATATAAAAATATTCTTTACAACATGCCTATGTTGCAAATTTAGAGAGTTGTTAAGGCAAAATCTAGTGAAAATCAATGTTTTTCAAGCCCTAGGTTTGAGATCTTGATGTAAAATGCTATATGAATGTTTTGAAAGCTGATGTGTGATCAAAATTAAATTCTCTCATATATTAAAATGATTTCCAAGCCCTAACATGCAAAATGCAAGTGCAAATCTAGTGAAAAATCAATGAAAATGCTAGTTTTTGTTCAAATTTTCTATGCCAAAAAAGCAAATTTTTGAAATGTAAATACAAATTTGTACTGAAATGAAACACTACATCTAAATTAAAATTTGAATGAGTCTTTAAAATTAGTAGAAAAATCTGAAACAAGATTTTACCTACAAACCCTAGATTTTGGAATTACTAGGTTATATGCAAAATTCACAATTTTCAACGAAACCCTAACAATTTTATGATGAAAATGCAATGCAAACTATTGAATTCTTGTAATTTTCTGAAATTTAACTCAAATATAATGCAAAAATTAAAAATTTGATGAAATTCAAATTAATTGATGCAAAATAGAAACCCTAGAATGCAATTTTTTTCAAAATATTCAAAATTTTCAATTTTTTTGTAAGTTTTCCAATGCAATAAGATAAATGATGATATAAATGAATAAAATCAATGCAAATCTGAAGCAAAACAATTAGCAAGGTGCAAATAAGTCCAACAACATGGGTTCACCAAAATGTAATGGGGTCAAATTTGGATGATTGGTTTTTGATAGTTTGTGTGTGTATCCTCCTTTCACCCTTTACCTTCAAGGACTTTGGATCAAGTGGCAGTGCACTATTAGACCCTTGGTCACTATGAGATGTAGGGAAGATTGGATTTGTATGATTTGATTACCAATTATGTTCAATTATGCTCAATTGTACCTCAAAACCCTAATTATGCAAATACGATAGTAAACAGACAAATTATTCAGAATGCTACTAGAGAGAGATGTAAAATGACAAATAGAAGTGCACCTATTTTTGGGGTCTAGAGGTGGAAAAGTTAGGGACTAATGAGCGGGTAACTAAGTCCAAGACCCTGGTTTCTATCAGGATCTACAAACAAGATCTGCAACTTGTTCCTTTTGCACCAAAGGTTTTTCCATCATGAAACTTCAAGGACTAATGAACAGGCACCCTAGTCTAGGGAGCTATTTTCTTCTCTATTTTGCAATTCTGACACTCTAAGATACTCTCCTACAACTTCACTTTTTGACCTATAACCTACAATCACAAAAACTTTGGGAGGGGGTTGTGGTGTTTAGAGGCTTGCCTTAATCAAGCTCCAAAGAGACATTCAAGTCTTTTGAACACCGTTGTCAGATAGAGAGTGTGTGCCCTTGGGAGGTAGAGGCAAAAACAAAATGATAAATGCTTACAAACACAAATGATGTCACCTTGTAGTGAAGATCTCATGGAAGGAAGAAACTCTTCATGCCATGAGGAGATGGATGCTCCAATCTACAAATACAAACACATAAACAACACAAATCTACTCTTGCTACACAATTAATGCCTTGAATCACCTTTACACAAGCTCAAGAATCCAAATTGCCATCTAGTTTACAAATGAATGCCTAAACATGCTTTTATATGCAACTACAAACACTCCCACCAAGAATTTTGTAATTCAAACTTGTCATGTCGGCATAGGACCTAATTAACGGTCACAAGACGACACTAAAAATTTGGGACTAACCCAAAATAGGGCAGGACTAGGGTGCGGGCACCCAAGTCCCCACCCCCCTTATTTTGGTCAGGGTCAAGTTCAAGGGATCCCCCTAGGTCCCATTTGTCATAAAACCCAGGGTTCATTTCATCGAGATGTTAAAATATGATGCAAGATGTCCTAAATGCACACTAAAGACCCGGGAGCTAAACTTTACGAGGGAAAAGCCCCCAGGGGTACATTTTCTAATGTTATAGTATGTATCCAAAAAAATAATGTCTAGTAATATTATAAGGTAATGGGCATTAACCAGACAACCCAACTATCAAATGTCTGTGACCACATGTAATTCCCTCCTGCACTCACTTCCTCTTTAAGGCATTATATGATACAAAGACAAATCATTCATTTATCAATACATGTCAACAGTTGTTAAAAACAAACCTCTAAAGCTATTGGCATTATAGATTTGATTTTCTTTATATTACCTTATTATTGTCTTTTCCCCTTACCTTTAGGAATGCTTATCTATTGGGACACATATTGTAGTAGTGAATCATTTAGTGGTTAAATGCCAATCGATATAAAACAAATTATATAAATAACATATAACAATATTTTATATTTACTTTCTCAACACATTTTTCATTTAATTCAAATTGTTCTAAAAATAAAATCCAAAAATTTAAAACCTAATATAGATATATTACTTGAATTTAAAATACTGTTGCTGTCATTTTTAATTTTTTCAAACCATAAAAGCATATTTATTTATCTAAAATATTAAGATGGTCCAAGGGGTTGAGCTTAATTCTAAGTTGTGTCTCTTGGTCTTCCATAAGTGATTTCTAGTGTGTTTGCTAATAAAGAATTCTTGTATTGGTCTCATATTGATTGGTATGAGCAGAATATTTGTAAATGATATGCAATACTAGTATATTTATATTTAAAAATATATATCTATAGTATGTTGAGAGATATCTTCTAGAGGTTATGTACTTATTTTTTGTGTTTTCCATACCTTTTGTGATTTATTTTGATTTTTGATTTTATCCAATTTCTTTTTTGGTTTTTATATTTTTTTTGCTATATATTTACACAAAAAATGATTGCTCTCATCTCCACCCCGATGTGATTGTAGAATACCTCTCAACATAATTAAAAAATATATATTAAGATCTATCTATAGAAAAATTTATGTTATGTAAGATATGTACAAATATTTTTACTTTTTATAATTCACCACTTAACTTACAAATTCATATGAATTTAGGTTTTAATTAATGGCCACAATTAATATTTTATATTATAGTAGGTTTTAGTTCATGCACTCAATTACAAATTTACTAAAATTTACGCTAACTTCACCACCTCAATTAGAAATTGTCAAAAACATCCTTCTTTTGCCACCTTAATTAAGGTTTTATGAAAAATTTAGGTCTTTGGTTGCCAAATTGATTAAAAACAAGAATGAATTATGGTTTCCAAATTACCCACAATTTATTTTTAGAATTATGTTTCAACATAAAATAGCCACCCACTCTATCACTTCAGTTCAATTTAAAGAAAAAAATCGTCAAGAGGATCATGTCTCTACATAGGGGATTCACCAAGATTTCTATAGAATTTTTCATGGGCCAATTCTTAAAGTGTACCCTGATGTGCCCTTGTCTAATGCACCTGATTAACACTTATCTAGTCTAGTTTGAGTTATACTCCATTTATCATGGCAATTTATCTAATTAGCTCTACCTATTCTGCATGTCTAGATTTAGTTAGCTCCATCTATCTAGAATGTCTACCTTTAGTTTGTTTCCACCTTTCATGTACTTTTTTGTTCTATATAAACATATGCTTACTTGTACTTTACAACAACCAATATATTGAAATATTATAATATTCTATAAGGGTAAAACGTGGATCAATCAAATTGAATTTTATAAGACCCAAACATCAACAGAATAGAAGATAACAAGAAAGATTGAAAGAAAATAGCAATGAATAACACAAAGCAAACCTTCCTTGAAATCGATGCTTCTGTTGTTTGCCTATTACAATCGTCCTTTTGCAGATGAAGTGAGCCCTCAGAGAGTGCACTCTTTTAAGCTGTGTTTGAGGAAGTCGATGGTAAATGGCTGTTGTGAATGCAATGAAGATGAGCTCCAAGGCAAGTATGTGATCTCAAGCTTAGTGAATGGTAAAAGGGTGCCAAAGGCGCGCTGGTGAATTTCTGCAGAGTAACAATATCGAAAGCCTGGATGATTAGAATGGAGGGATGAAGCTTCATTTATAGACTCAGAAGAATGAGAATCAATGGTTGAGAGGAGATATGAAGATCAATGGCTGAGAATGGTTGAGGAATGTGCAACCAGTAGAAATGTGACAAGTGTCCCAGCTCCATCATGAAAGAGGGGATGTGATAAAATTGATTGGAGAGTTAACTCCATTGACTGGTCAGTTAACAAACTTGATTGATCAGTTAGAAGAGTGGATTATGGAACTGACTAAATTGATTGAGGGATTGACTCAATTGACAGGTTAGTTAACACTTTTGATTGATTAGTTAACTAACCTCTGATTTGAGAAGAAATAGGCCATGTGGATGAGGGAAAATAAGGTAATTAAATATTAAATATATTTAATTACATGTGCAACCTGATGAGGTGGACAAGGTGAGGTGGAAAAGGTGAGGTGTAAGTGTGAGGTGGATTTTTGAATTTAGAACTTAGGATAGAGGAATTTGGATTAATTAAATAATTTATGATTATTTAATTGTGTAGGACATTTAGAAGAATTTAGGGAATTTTAATTAAATAAATTGAATTTATTTAATTATGGAATAGTGAATCGATTAAATAAATTTAGAATATTTATTTAATTGATAGAAGAATGGAATAAATATTTAGAATATTTATTTAGCATGATTTGTGTCATTTTTAGGCATATACATTTTGCCCCTCTTTGATGCAATGCAATTTACAGCATTGCTTCAAAGAAATCGATAGTCTGAATGATGATACGTGCCCCAGTTTGCCCCTGGTACAAGTTTAATGATGATAGGATGCCCCCTCGGGAGATTGGATGGGAAAAGGGCGAAAAAAATGGAGACGGACAATCTCATGAAGATGAAGGGGTTAGGATAGGCAAGAGGAAAAAGGATGCATTTCAGGGAAATGGGAAGAAAATGGGAGGAAAAATAGATGCGGGAAGTAGTCACAGTCATCACCTAGCCAGATTTAGGGTTTGGAGGCTATAAATAGGAGTTGGGTCCACAAGAATAGTCATTTGTACACTTGTTTGATCTAGATTCGATAGAGAGAGCTTAGAGCAAACTTGGAGCAGCATGGCAGCCAGAGCAGCAGACATTCCACGCGAGGAGCATTGATTCGAGTGGCCAGTAGAGGCAGGACCCCCGGTATGTGCTTTGAAAAATTTCTCCTAGGGTCGATTTAGGGTGTCATAAATGCATGTAGAAAATAGGTCAAACATAAGCGCCGAAATGCAGAATGGCGCATATGCTGCGCGAAGTGGCGCTTTTGTCATTTAGCGGCACATATGCCGATTTCGGCGGCGCATATGTGAAAACGGCGCGTACATGCATTGTAGTTACGCTTTTGTAGTTAGGCTGCGCATGTATATTGAAGCGGCGCATATGTTTAATGTAGCAGCGCATACGTGAAAGTCGCACATATGCTGAGTTGAGTGGCGCTTCCATAATATGGCGGTGCATATGCCGAATGCTGCGGTGCATGTACTGAAAATGCGCATATGTGTACTATAGCGGTGCTTTTGTAGTGAGGCGGTGCATACGTTGATTCTAGCGGCACATACACCAAGAAACGGTGCTTTTACCACCTGTAGTGGTGCATTTGCCTTGGATAGCCAATTTACTTAGCCAAATTGATTCGATTAGCGTCCTGTTTGACGCGGGAATCGATGAGCTATCTCCAAGATTGCAGGAATCTAGTCAAGAGATGTAGTGTGCTGTTTTGATCAATTTGAGATGCTAAGTTGAGTTGATATAGTTCAGTAGGTATGTTGAGTACGGTATATGTCGCTTGAGACTGACGCATTGCCTTGCTTGCTTGCAGGAGGATATTCAAGACACACTACAGTCGAGGGAGACGTTTCCCATGCCCCTATTACAGAGGTACATGCTGATAGACTGATAGAGTGGCACTTGGTGCCATGGGTTTGGACTATGTTTGCTTCATGCCCGAGGTGCAGGCGAACCGGGGATTACTGACAGCTACTGTGGAGAGATTCCATAGTGAGGACGGGACCTTCCAATTTCCTACTGGAGAGATGACTATGACTTTAGAGGACGTTTACCAGATACTGCACTTACCCATGGTGGGTGAGTTAGTAGAGTACGACGCATAGTGGGATGTGGGACTCATCGAGTGCCAGCGAGTGTTTGATGATCCTGAGCTGGTTGGACAGGTCATCCCGTGGCACGATATATACGATTATGACTACTTCCCGAGGATTGTGGCTAGATTGATTGGGGGTGTTGTATGCCCCGACAGGAGATCGCATGGGTTCCCCATTGGATGGGACAGGATCATGGAGCGGATGCTGACTAAGGGCACCCGATATGCATGGGGAGTCTGCGTACTGGCCCATTTGTACCACGACATGCATCAGGTTGTGTACCACCACAGCACGAGTCTATCAGTTGGGGTACTATTGCTACAGTTTTGGCTGTGGGAGCACATAGCAGTGACTAGGTCGATATGTGTCTTCGCGAGGCAGCGAGGAGAGCCATACAGTTATGGATACGTAGGAGTGATTTCCCAGCACATGCTGGGGAAGTTAGAGTATTGGAGGCACACCTTGGATGGAGTAGATGTGGTCGTCTGGCGACCATATCTGGATTGTGAGCCCTGGGACGACGAAGGAGACGAGCTGCCGTATTGCTTTCAGACTAGGTGGCTGATAGGCTGTACACGACATATACTGGAGAGGCAGATGGTGGGCTGAGTGTTGAGACAGTTCAGCAGGAGGTAGGGCATGCCATAGGGATAGGCACTTTTTGCGCGGACACATGCAGAGAGGGTCAGATGGGGGCCGATGGCTTCGTATGAGGAGGCCCTAGCAGAGTTCCGTCATACTCCCTATGTGGCATGGGATATGTGAACAGAGATAGCAGATGCAGGGGTGACACAGGATTACGAGGATTGGATGACTGCACATCCTTTCCTGAGATATTCAAGACCCGACATGTTGGTGCCTCATATTGACGAGGCAGACTCAGAGGAGGAGGGACAGGTTGGCCCAGGTCGGAGGGGAGTTAGAGGAGGACGAGGACGAGGAGGACAGGGTGGTAGAGCTAGAGAGAGGCTGAGATAGTGGAGGAGGTTAGGTAAGGCTGAGCAGGCAGTGCCAAGATAGGAGGCACAGTAGCAGATACCTCAGCAAGCGCAGATGCCGCCACCCCAGCAGGTACCACAGCAGTAGGTGCCCCAGCCACAGGGGCCAGGACAGGGAGAGGTAGCACAAGGGCCAGTACAGGCAGAGGTGCATGAGAGGGCCATAGCCAGCCTGAGGGGACAGGTGCGAGCGCTGTAGGCATAGCTAAGGAGGGCCGATGGCAGGCGAGAGATGGATGCAGTAGTTATCGCTGGGTTGACTCGCGAGAGAGACATGGTAGATGCCCAAGTACGTATTATCCGTGTAGAGCGGGACACTGCTGTAGCTGCCATGGGGACAGATGCAGCGAGTTTTTTTTTGGTTGGGCAGGTGCAGTAGGCACAGGCACAGTTAGGCCATTTGCAGATGCAGTTGGCACATGTACAGGCAGAGCTTGCCAGAGCACAGTCACAAGCCCAGTACTACCGAGGTTTATACCATGGTGCCATGGCATCGAGTCAGAGGGCGGGGAGCTTCAGGAGTCAGTCTGGGGCTACTCATGGAGCAGGTCCATCATAGTCAGGGGCTTCCGTGATGGGTCCCCAGCAGTCAGGAGCTAGCAGTGGTGGCCCACAACAACAGGGATAGACACAAACCAGATTTTGTACATTTTGGGACATGTATCACTGTCCATTTGGATGTATATTGTATATGACACTTTGATTCAGAGAGAGATGGTGATATTGTACATTTGGACCTCTTATATGATAGTATATATGATGATGCAGCTTTATATCTATTGCATATGTTATGAAATGATGATTTACTTCTATTGTATGGTGTGATGTATATGTAGACTTAGATGGTCTATCCGATGCTATATGAGATGCTTTTTTGATATGATGCTATATGATGTCTATATGATTTAGTGCTTCGAATGTATGCATATGTAACAGGATTTCTATGTGATGATGCAGCTTTGTGTATGATGTCATGGGATGTCTATATGATCTAATGTTTCAAATGAATGCAAATGTAATATGATTTCTATGTGATGATGCAGCTTTGTATGTGATGCACTTAGCTATGTTGTTTTTTTGATTTTCTGTGCTTTAAGATGTGATGTAATGCTGATGTATTGATAACCTAATGCATTGGGTGATGTATTCCACTGATGATATGATATGCTCCTATATGCTTTGTTTTTGTGATGTCCAAATGTACTCTATCGACACAAGAATGACATGATAGCTAGAAGAATGGTTGTGATAGAATGACTTAGAAACTTTATTTGATATTGTTACTCTGCATAGTTTGGGTAATGAGGATTGTATGGGTTGGCCAAAGGAGTGAGGAGACAAAGGCATTGTGGCAAGGTTGAGGCTATGCTCAATGGAGTATTCCCCCATGCCACTTTCTTTTATGGTAAGTTTCAGTGGTTTGGGTCTTGAGGAGGAAGCTTCAGCGGTATGGTCCTATTGCGAGCTAGGGGAAATGTAGGCTCTGTTGTTGGGTATGACACATTTGTGTTTTGTACGGAAAGAATTGCAGTGCTGGTAGGGGTCAGGGTCACCTTGAATGGTGACCTGCTTGCCATTGTGCAGGAACTTAATGCATTGATGATAGGTTGAGGGGATAGCCTTCATGGCGTGGATCCATGGTCTCCCTAGTAAGATATTATAAGCAAGCTCTCGATCAAGGACTTGGCACACCACATCTTTGATTACCGGTCCCACTTGCATGGGTAGTACAACCGTTCCCTTTGTGGTTCTTTCTTCCTCGTCATATGCCTTAATGGTAATTTGCCTCCTTGGATCAACTGCTTGTTTGGAGAACCCTAGTGCAAGGACTAGCTTCAATGTGCAAATATTTAAACTAGCACCCCCATCAATGAGAACCCTCTTGATGCGGTGCTTGTGTATGAATGCGACAATGTGCAGAGGGGTGTTATGAGGTTGGGAGATAGAGAGGTCATCTTACTTAGTAAACGATATGGAATTGGAGGATGTCAGATTGCCAACCATGGTCTGGAACTTCTCTTGAGCCAGGTTAGTGGGGACAGTGGTTTCCACTAAGGCTTTCTCAAGAATCTCCTTATGAGAAGGAGATAGACGCAATAGCTCCAATATGGAAATGTGAGCCAGAGTTTTTTGTAACTAGTCGATGACATTGTACTGATGGAAGGTGGATGGAGATGGTGACGACCTTGGAGGAACGGTATTGAGCGTGACTTTACCACTACGGGTAATTATACTACAACCAGTTCGGTTAGGTCCTGGTTGTTGGTTGGGTGAGATGACATTGACATGCCGAATATGTTCAAAAATGCAGTTTATGGTGTAGTCAAATGGAACACTTGCATAGTTAGCATTACTCGTCCCACTATTATGATTTGGTCGGTTGCGATTATTGGTGTTGTCATTACTGTTGTTGCCATTGTTGTTGTGGCCATGGTTGTTGTTGTTGTGGTTGTTATATGGCCTGTTATGATTCAGAAGTGGATCCCTATCGGCCATATGAGTTTCATTGGAGGTATGTTGTTGTGTCCCTCCCTGATTCTGATCCAGTATATCTTGTATGACATTTTTGAGGCGGATGCAGTTGTTAGTTGTATGCCCCCTTCCTTGATGATATTCACAATAGTCTGTGTCCTTCCAGTAGGGAGGTTTGACTATAGGCTCATAATCACTTGTTGGTGGTAGAGAAATTTCGTTGTTAGCCAACAACTTCCTTAGTGAAGATTCTTGAGACTCACCTAACGGTGTGAATTTTTTCCTTGGATTTGAATTGAACCAAGGTCTAGGCTCTCAAGAGGGTGGTTTGTTGAGTGCACCATTGTTTGTGTCTCCCTTAAGAGTGAATATGGGTTGTTGTTTAGGAGCTGCCGCCTTGGTGTCAACTACCCCGTCGTTAACCACATTCTTGTTCTTGGTCCAAAACTTTGATTTATCCGTTGTGTAATTGGAATTAGGCGTGTCCTTGTATAGCTTGATAGCTCCTTTAGTGATCATAGCTTTTTCGATGACTAAGCCCATTTCGATGACGTTTGAGAATGATGTACGACATTGTATCTGAATTTGATAGCTAAGATCAGTATTCAAATTGTCGACAAACATTTCCAATAGTTGCTTCTCAGGTATATCATAAGAACACTTACTAGCTAGCTGTCTCCATCGTTGTAAGAAGGTGGCGAAGGACTCACCACTCTTTTGTTTGGTGTTGCATAGATCTAGCATAGATACCTCATGTTCTATGTTGTAAGAGAAGTGCATTATAAATTTATTGACAAGTTCATCAAAAGTTTTGATTCCTGGTGGGAGGCGCAAGAACCACTCCATAGCTTGACCACCTAAAGATCTTGGGAACAGTCTCATCAAGTAGGTCTCGTTGTGAGCTACTTCTAAACATGCGGCATTGAATTCCCGGACATGATCTCTAGGGTCCCCCTTCCCTTTGTATTTGTCAAACTTTGGGACTCCAAACTGATAAGGGAAGGGTTTCATGACCAAACTTTTGTCAAAAGGATATGGAGCTATATCTTCCAAAGAGTAGTGCTTGGAACTTGTACTGGTCTTAAGGTTGGATATTTCTTGCTTTAGACTTTCGATTTGTTGTCTCACGTCCGCCATAGGAGCATTTTGATCTATGGGATTCTTTCCTCTATCATTTGCATGGGGGACCGTGTCATTTGTGCCTCTCTCATGATTATCACACCTCCACTCATGATCATTGTCTACATTTTCCATGATGGAGCTTATGTCAAAGTCTACGGGGAGTTTGATTCTGAGACTAGCAAGATGATGGAAGTATTTATGGGGGTCTTCAAGGAGCACCTTCTCTACCAGGCGTTGGAATTTTCTATCTTGGATGTGTGCTACTAATTCTTCATGAGAAATTTCTTCGTCATCGTCACGTGGTGGGACGAGGTGATTGGATGAGTCAGCCATTTCTATTTGCTTGTTGTACTGGGATCGAGTAAGAACCATGCAAGGTGACGCGGGATGGAGGGGACTGGGACTAGAAGTTTGGGCAAGGTGCCAACTGAGACTGTTGTGAATGAGATATCTAGGACAAGACTTGGACAAAGGATTTTCTCGCTCAATGACTTCAAGTAAGATGGTTGACACAAGACGCTAGCCACTAGTAAGGGTAGGCAATACCAGTCTTATTGTGTAGGGCTTAGTCGTTCAACAAGACTACTAGTGAAGGTACTGCGACCTACTAGGCTTATGTGAATTCACTAATGAAATGAAGAAGGACCTATGTCAAACCGGTATGGGATAGATTGACTTTGGGACAAGAGGCGTTTGGACAGAAAGTGAATGGAACGATTGACGAAAGAGAGAGACTTGGGTGAAACGGATGAAGACTGACTGCAAGGTTGAATCTGATCTCAGAAAGTGAAACTAGGCTGAAATGGGCACTCCAATCAAGTGAAAATATTTTCTCAAAAATAGGGCAAGTGCTCAGTGTCGTATATGCGCCGAAACAAATGCGCAGTAGAAATGGACAAATGCACCGTAAGTCTCAGCATATGCGCAACTCTGGTAAGTATAAATGTGCAGCAACAGTAAGTATATGCACAGCAACAGTGTATATGCGTAGCAAGTCGTTACAAAGGCGCAACAAGTCACTACAATTGCACAGTAGAAAGGAGTATATGCATAGCTCTGATATTTTTGGCAAAATTTTTAGATTTTTCTCCTTTTTTTGGTATTTTTTGGCTGGAAAAGGTCTTCTTGATCTGATATTATGAATTAATAGCAAGAAAACACAGCAAGCACAAAGAATATTTTGTAGTTTTTCATTATTTTTGTAGTTTTTTTGACTCTATTTTGGACTAAACCAAACAAAAGCAAGCACAAAAATCTTAGGCGAGAAGTGGATTATAAGGGATTTGGGCCACTAGAACAAGAGGTATTTAATGCGGGCAACTGTTCAAGTGGTTACACGTGTGGCGGCACTACTCTCCGTTATGGAGTCTTCCAGCCTCAAAGGGTTGCGCCTGAGAGGGTTTTGGGGGAGGTTGGCCGTCGGTGTAACATAACATCACTTGTTGCAGGAAGTTTTCACTTCAAGCACAATTTATTTTAAGTGGCTTGGTAGGGCTTAGCGTTAGCCTGTTACCACTCAGGGTCGTTCCCACTTGGACAAGCGTGCATCCAAGGGCAGGCCCCTCCTAAAGGTTAAACAAAGAGAATGACAAGTCTGGTACTCTGATCACCCAGAAAAGGGGAGAGCATAAACCTATTGTTATTCGTCAAGCACAGAAAACACTGATTAATCCACCCTAGTTAAAATTAGAAAAACTGAATGGGCTAATCTACTCAAACACAGAACTTTGAAGTGATTTTAGCAAGATAGCATTGGTTGAGTTTTAACCCCAGAAAATAATGGTGAGTTCAGTTTTAAATCCACGTAGCACGAGATAGTTAACTTTGAAGTTTTGGTCTCACGATATAGCAATAGTTCATTTTAACCTCAAGATCAATGGTGAGTTCAGTTTTAAGCCGCGTAGCACGAGATAGTTAACTTTGAAGTTTCGGTCTCACGATATAGCAATAGTTCATTTTAACCTCAAGATCATTGATGAGTTCAATTTCAATCTTAGATAGCAATAACTTGGAAGGTGTTGCAATGCAAGCAAGAAATAATCCAGTTACTTTCTCCCTAATTAGAGCTAGATGAGGATTTGAATGAACATCAATTTTACTATCCCTTAGAAAGTGAAATGTGAACTATTTAGATGCAACTACATGAAACTAAACCTGAACCTATCCTGCAAAACAGCTCCAGCAAACACCTGCGAAAAGGTTAGCGTTAGCAAATTCCCCTAGAAAAGTACCAAAACCTCAGTCTATTACAGAAGCGCAGCTTCAGTGATTAGATGCGTAGAAATAATCAATAGAAGCGCAACAACTATGAATGCACCGTAATATTACACGTATGCGCTGTGAAAAAGAATAAATGCGCAGTAATAATGAATGTGCAGTAACAGTCTTCAAAAGCGTAGCACAAATGAACAGATGCGCAATAATGACAGAAGTGACATAACAGTGCGCAAAAGTGCAGTAAGAATACACAGAAGCGCAGAAAGAATAAAAGCGCTGCAGAAAAAGATATATGCGTCGTAGAAATGTTCAAATGCACTGAAATAACCTGTGCATGTCTGTGCGTGACTAGTACGGAACCTGCCTTCAAAAAAGCTCAGATTTTGATGAGATAAAGGGGCAAAGGCCCCACGGTGGGTGCCAAAAATGTAAGGGTAAAATGTGGATCAATCAAATTGAATTTTATAAGACCCAAACATCAACAGAATAGAAGAGAACAAGAAAGATTGAAAAAAAATAGCAATGAATAACACAAAGCAAACCTTCCTTGAAATCGATGCTTCTGTTGTTTGCCTATTACAAT